>JAUIMM010000210.1:5590000-7990000 GCA_031769625.1 Taudactylus pleione | reverse complement strand
GAGGCACCCCTGCAAGTATCCAAAGGCACCCCAGGGTGCTACAGCACACAGTTTGGGAACCACTGCTTTAAGGAATGCCTTGAAAACCATCCTAAATAGTTGCTAATTAAAGAGACAGTAACCTTCCATAAGTCGTTTGCTTCATTTTGTCCAGCACAGAAGAGTATATATGTTAGAAAACATTTTATATTATTTCTATTTCACCTGGTCTCTTTTATATTTTGTGTCCTTTCCGGACTTGACCACTTCCCCAGTGACATCATGTACCACCGCCATATCCTGCACATTGCCATTAGGTCATAACCTTAACCTATGTAGTGCGAAGATGATTAAATCTTAATTCTATTTACAGGATAATTCTGGGAGGTGTGAAACAGAGTTTGGGTGAAAGAAAGCAGAAGATTGGAAATTTAGTAAATGATGAATTGGGTAAGCAGTCTTAGTAGTACCAAGATATAAATTGCATCATGTTCTGTATTAAGATTATTGGAATATATTCATTACTTAATATTTATATGAGAAAATCAATACACGGTAGGAATCCCTGTAAAATCTTGACCCAGATTGTGCGTAAACTAAGTATTTGTCATTGGGACCCTTACCACAGCCCAAAGTTTTCATATTACTCCTGAGGTGCCAGTAATCCATATGTGCTTCATAGAAATATTTTATGTCATTCAGAATACAAGGCCTTTAGTGCGTTGTGAGTGTCATGAAATGAGCATAACATTTTATTTTAATTTCTTCTTTGTTTTGGTCAGATTTTATTTCTTTGTAAAAAATTGCAGAACGTCACTGGATCCTCTTAATATTTTCCATACAACTCATTTTATCATTGTTGTAAAGGAGACAAGTGGGTAACAACAAGTACGGAGTAAGAACATATTCCTGATCCTGTAGTAGCAGATATACAGTATTTAAGAAGAGCTTATCACCTCATTTACTTTGCTAGACCTCACAGCCTCTTAACCTTCTAAGAACCTCCATTATGACAAAAAAACAAAGAGCACAACAAGCATAATCAATTTTAAAATATATTTATTATGAATTTTTAGCACAAGGAAAACAACACTTTATTTTTACTCTGCATTGTAAAATAAATTAGTGCCCAAGATTAGCCAGAGGCTCTTACAAGCTTGTCCTATAAGAGGACCAAGATGGTGGAAGCCTCATGACTCACAAAGAGTCATCCTTCAGCACTCAGGAGAGGAAAAACCCCCTTTGGAGGAAACCTCTGGGGACCCATTGCTTGAAGGATTGCCCGTCCCTCTGGGCACTAGGAGGCTATGCAGAGTTATATTTCCAATTGATTTAAACTAGGATCATTTGACACTGAAATACAGTATACATTTCACCACATTAATAAATAACATTGGCTGACGTCATTAATATAGCTCCTGTCCACATCTCCTGACATTACCCAATTTACATTCCTCACAAAGCTGCGCAATTTGCTGAAGAGGATGGTCATCCCCTTTTGAGAAGCACCGAGTTTACCCGAATGGCTACTACATTGCGATAGATGTGCTGTGCTGCTAGAACCTCCAATTATAGAAATAAACAAGCTCAAGGTCATATTTTAGGGTAGTCAAGCTCCAAGTCTGCAGGCACATCCAAGTGAAACGCCCTTGTCTTTGATGAGATACTTACCTCAAGCGGATATCTTTCCCTCTGTGGGCTGGGTGCAAGAGATGTATATGGAGTGTGTTAATGACAGCAATGATAATGCTATGTCAGTGTCCTGGGCGGTTAAGAGTGGTAGCAACAGCAAAGAGTTACCATTATGACATCACAGCATGACCTCACTCGTGTTCTACATTCCTTAAAGGGGAAGTGCATAAGATAATAAGCTCTACTGATGTGTGATATGTTTATATTCCTCCATCACCTCTGCTTCCCATGATACACCTGCCATTTATTACACATCTGTCCCTTTGCCATCTCCTTATTTGTAAAAGTTCTCTTTTACTGCATCCACTCATTCAATGAATCAGTTTCTATCAGCTCTTTCTCATTTCATTAACCTGCTGCTTCTGTCCAATTTTCATTTTTCAAGACTGCTACTTGGGTAGAAAACAAGCAAGGGATTGAATTAATCTAAAAAACACAATTAAAAGGAAAATACTGTTAGGATGTTTATTATATATTGAAATGACATTAATAGCTGGGCCAAGGCTAGTTGTCTCTGCACCTCTGTAGGTGTGAGCAAAGCCGAGCGAGGTTTTCCTGCAGGATGACCAGCATTAAATCAGTGTGCAATATTCTGATGGAAATGTGCTGCTAATTGAAACTCCCCAATTTGTCTCTGTTCCCAGTATAGAATATAATTGGCCATGATGAAGATACAGTGGAGGACCCATTGTGCCCATTATACGGTAGACCTTCAGGATTGATAAATATTCAGTTCAACCTAATGTAACTTGATCAGTATGCAATATTTCCCTGTTATGCTTGGCTACTATACCGATTAGGCCCATTGTGCTAAATATACACTCTGGGGGTCATTTAGAGCTGGAAGCAAGGCCTTTTTTTAGAGTGTAAAATGTGCTTTTTCAGACATCTCATGCACATGAAAAATGCGTTTCCCAGTGTCCATTGAACCCTCCTTATGTGTCCCTGACTTGTGCATCCTTGAGTCTGGAGATGCAGACTGCGCGAGGGAAGGTGCGTGTATGTGCAGGAAAGAGGAATACAATCTGGCGCTGAATTGTAAACCCACAATTAAAGTATAGTAGTTTATTCTGGGTTTACATTCCAGCAGTGGAAGGTAACCCTCTTTCCTAACATAACCCCAGGGTCTCTTTGGCAAATTCCACTTCTTCCTGGATGTCAAAATTTAAAGCATTTACCTTGCGGTATCACTCCAACACTGCCGGTCTGATTCTCTGCATACGTGTAGGCCAAGTACAGTAAATTGGTTAAACAAGGTTTGGGGAAGTGTTTGGTAAAATCAACCATTTTGTCACAAAGTTCGTGGGTTTTTATGTGTTTTTTTCTGTGGAACTACAGGTCCCAGCAGGTCCTGCATGATTTCTTCAAGCTTCAGCATGCTTTTTCAGTCATGGGTATGCAGACACTTGTAGTGCTAAAAGTGCCTGCATACGCAAGCAGTTTTATTTATTTGACTGGCTACATTTGTGTGAAAGAGGTGTGTGTGTGTCTGTGTAGGCTCATGTCAGTGTGCGTATGTGTCTGTGTCAGTGAGTGCGTCTGGGGAGGTGATGGTGTGCTGAGAGATAACGCGGGGGGAGATGGTGTGGCTAAGAGATGCAGGGGGCAGGAAGTTACACAGGGGGAACGAGTCTGGTTGAACCGCTGTTGTAAGATGATGACCTTGTTAATATTCCCACACAAACAGGAATCTTCTGGACGATGTGACCTACATGAGTAGTGAATGCCGACTGAAGATGCCGTCTTCCCATGGAGGATATATTTCTTCAGAGGTTCCACATTGTGAGAAACCACCATATAGGTAAGGTGCATATGTAATGGAAAGTAATGTTCCCAGAGTGATGAGAAATGGGTGGCGTGTCATGTTGGCACAGCCCATTTTCAGTGGCCATGCCCCCTCGGTATGTGACCACGCCCATTTTTTTGCTGCGCGCCCCCGGCGCGCATATATGTCTTCTTATTTACGTTTATATGGGGCGGGAGGGGGCACGCCAATCTTCAACTTGCCCAGTACTCCAATGACCCTAGTGATGATGCCTCTGGCTGTTTTTTTCCTAGGGAAGAGGCACACATCCCCCTGCAGAATAGGCTTGGACTATGTGACAGGAGGACCCCACGCTTTGGATTTTCTTCTTATCGCATCAACAGCACAGGATCTTAACTTTGAGCAATTGCCTGGGAGACTTGGCAGACTGAATTAGGCATCTTGTAAGTGAATGTTAGCCAAATATGTCATTTTTAATCCATTCATAATGGCTACCTGTTCTGCAGGTGCACCCCACTGCTTCCAAGTCTGCAGGATGATTGCATTAAATAATGCAATTGGACAGGGTATGCAACCGCTTTAAGGCAGAGGTTCACAATCTTTTTTGTATGGCGGCGCCCTAGAGTATCAGCATTGTTTTCATGGCACCCGTAAGCCAAAAGTCTGTTATTGAGAAATAATTATTAAGAAATTGCACTTACCCGTCATCCTCAGGTTGAGGTATGCGGTCTTGGACAGGTTGGCGCATCTGTTTTTCCACATATTTACATTACATTGACCAGAATTAATTTGATTTGGTGCTGGACCACCAACCTGAGGCACCCCTGCAAGTGTCCAAAGGCACCCCAGGGTGCTACGGCACACAGTTTGGGAACCACTGCTTTAAGGAATGCCTTGAAAACCATCCTAAATAGTTGCTAATTAAAGAGACTGTAACCTTCCATAAGTCGTTTGCTTCATTTTGTCCAGCACAGAAGAGTATATATGTTAGAAAACATTTTATATTATTTCTATTTCACCTGGTCTCTTTTATATTTTGTGTCCTTTCCGGACTTGACCACTTCCCCAGTGACATCATGTACCACCGCCATATCCTGCACATTGCCATTAGGTCATAACCTTAACCTATGTAGTGCGAAGATGATCAAATCTTAATTCTATTTACAGGATAATTCTGGGAGGCGTGAAACAGAGTTTGGGTGAAAGAAAGCAGAAGATTGGAAATTTAGTAAATGATGAATTGGGTAAGCAGTCTTAGTAGTACCAAGATATAAATTGCATCATGTTCTGTATTAAGATTATTGGAATATATTCATTACTTAATATTTATATGAGAAAATCAATACACGGTAGGAATCTCTGTAAAATCTTGACCCAGATTGTGCGTAAACTAAGTATTTGTCATTGGGACCCTTACCACAGCCCAAAGTTTTCATATCACTCCTGAGGTGCCAGTAATCCATATGTGCTTCATAGAAATATTTTATGTCATTCAGAATACAAGGCCTTTAGTGCGTTGTGAGTGTCATGAAATGAGCATAACATTTTATTTTAATTTCTTCTTTGTTTTGGTCAGATTTTATTTCTTTGTAAAAAATTGCAGAACGTCACTGGATCCTCTTAATATTTTCCATACAACTCATTTTATCATTGTTGTAAAGGAGACAAGTGGGTAACAACAAGTACGGAGTAAGAACATATTCCTGATCCTGTAGTAGCAGATATACAGTATTTAAGAAGAGCTTATCACCTCATTTACTTTGCTAGACCTCACAGCCTCTTAACCTTCTAAGAACCTCCATTATGACAAAAAACAAAGAGCACAACAAGCATAATCAATTTTAAAATATATTTATTATGAATTTTTAGCACAAGGAAAACAACACTTTATTTTTACTCTGCATTGTAAAATAAATTAGTGCCCAAGATTAGCCAGAGGCTCTTACAAGCTTGTCCTATAAGAGGACCAAGATGGTGGAAGCCTCATGACTCACAAAGAGTCATCCTTCAGCACTCAGGAGAGGAAAAACCCCCTTTGGAGGAAACCTCTGGGGACCCATGGCTTGAAGGATTGCCTGTCCCTCTGGGCACTAGGAGGCTATGCAGAGTTATATTTCCAATTGATTTAAAATAGGATCATTTGACACTGAAATACAGTATACATTTCACCACATTAATAAATAACATTGGCTGACGTCATTAATATAGCTCCTGTCCACATCTCCTGACATTACCCAATTTACATTCCTCACAAAGCTGCGCAATTTGCTGAAGAGGATGGTCATCCCCTTTTGAGAAGCACCGAGTTTACCCGAATGGCTACTACATTGCGATAGATGTGCTGTGCTGCTAGAACCTCCAATTATAGAAATAAACAAGCTCAAGGTCATATTTTAGGGTAGTCAAGCTCCAAGTCTGCAGGCACATCCAAGTGAAACGCCCTTGTCTTTGATGAGATACTTACCTCAAGCGGATATCTTTCCCTCTGTGGGCTGGGTGCAAGAGATGTATATGGAGTGTGTTAATGACAGCAATGATAATGCTATGTCAGTGTCCTGGGCGGTTAAGAGTGGTAGCAACAGCAAAGAGTTACCATTATGACATCACAGCATGACCTCACTCGTGTTCTACATTCCTTAAAGGGGAAGTGCATAAGATAATAAGCTCTACTGATGTGTGATATGTTTATATTCCTCCATCACCTCTGCTTCCCATGATACACCTGCCATTTATTACACATCTGTCCCTTTGCCATCTCCTTATTTGTAAAAGTTCTCTTTTACTGCATCCACTCATTCAATGAATCAGTTTCTATCAGCTCTTTCTCATTTCATTAACCTGCTGCTTCTGTCCAATTTTCATTTTTCAAGACTGCTACTTGGGTAGAAAACAAGCAAGGGATTGAATTAATCTAAAAAACACAATTAAAAGGAAAATACTGTTAGGATGTTTATTATATATTGAAATGACATTAATAGCTGGGCCAAGGCTAGTTGTCTCTGCACCTCTGTAGGTGTGAGCAAAGCCGAGCGAGGTTTTCCTGCAGGATGACCAGCATTAAATCAGTGTGCAATATTCTGATGGAAATGTGCTGCTAATTGAAACTCCCCAATTTGTCTCTGTTCCCAGTATAGAATATAATTGGCCATGATGAAGATACAGTGGAGGACCCATTGTGCCCATTATACGGTAGACCTTCAGGATTGATAAATATTCAGTTCAACCTAATGTAACTTGATCAGTATGCAATATTTCCCTGTTATGCTTGGCTACTATACCGATTAGGCCCATTGTGCTAAATATACACTCTGGGGGTCATTTAGAGCTGGAAGCAAGGCCTTTTTTTAGAGTGTAAAATGTGCTTTTTCAGACATCTCATGCACATGAAAAATGCGTTTCCCAGTGTCCATTGAACCCTCCTTATGTGTCCCTGACTTGTGCATCCTTGAGTCTGGAGATGCAGACTGCGCGAGGGAAGGTGCGTGTATGTGCAGGAAAGAGGAATACAATCTGGCGCTGAATTGTAAACCCACAATTAAAGTATAGTAGTTTATTCTGGGTTTACATTCCAGCAGTGGAAGGTAACCCTCTTTCCTAACATAACCCCAGGGTCTCTTTGGCAAATTCCACTTCTTCCTGGATGTCAAAATTTAAAGCATTTACCTTGCGGTATCACTCCAACACTGCCGGTCTGATTCTCTGCATACGTGTAGGCCAAGTACAGTAAATTGGTTAAACAAGGTTTGGGGAAGTGTTTGGTAAAATCAACCATTTTGTCACAAAGTTCGTGGGTTTTTATGTGTTTTTTTCTGTGGAACTACAGGTCCCAGCAGGTCCTGCATGATTTCTTCAAGCTTCAGCATGCTTTTTCAGTCATGGGTATGCAGACACTTGTAGTGCTAAAAGTGCCTGCATACGCAAGCAGTTTTATTTATTTGACTGGCTACATTTGTGTGAAAGAGGTGTGTGTGTGTCTGTGTAGGCTCATGTCAGTGTGCGTATGTGTCTGTGTCAGTGAGTGCGTCTGGGGAGGTGATGGTGTGCTGAGAGATAACGCGGGGGGAGATGGTGTGGCTAAGAGATGCAGGGGGCAGGAAGTTACACAGGGGGAACGAGTCTGGTTGAACCGCTGTTGTAAGATGATGACCTTGTTAATATTCCCACACAAACAGGAATCTTCTGGACGATGTGACCTACATGAGTAGTGAATGCCGACTGAAGATGCCGTCTTCCCATGGAGGATATATTTCTTCAGAGGTTCCACATTGTGAGAAACCACCATATAGGTAAGGTGCATATGTAATGGAAAGTAATGTTCCCAGAGTGATGAGAAATGGGTGGCGTGTCATGTTGGCACAGCCCATTTTCAGTGGCCATGCCCCCTCGGTATGTGACC
Organism: Taudactylus pleione; assembly: GCA_031769625.1. Classification (NCBI taxonomy): domain Eukaryota; kingdom Metazoa; phylum Chordata; class Amphibia; order Anura; family Myobatrachidae; genus Taudactylus; species Taudactylus pleione. The sequence goes on along the minus strand of JAUIMM010000210.1, from coordinate 7,982,168 downwards.
ACGCCCATTTTTTTGCTGCGCGCCCCCGGCGCGCATATATGTCTTCTTATTTACGTTTATATGGGGCGGGAGGGGGCACGCCAATCTTCAACTTGCCCAGTACTCCAATGACCCTAGTGATGATGCCTCTGGCTGTTTTTTTCCTAGGGAAGAGGCACACATCCCCCTGCAGAATAGGCTTGGACTATGTGACAGGAGGACCCCACGCTTTGGATTTTCTTCTTATCGCATCAACAGCACAGGATCTTAACTTTGAGCAATTGCCTGGGAGACTTGGCAGACTGAATTAGGCATCTTGTAAGTGAATGTTAGCCAAATATGTCATTTTTAATCCATTCATAATGGCTACCTGTTCTGCAGGTGCACCCCACTGCTTCCAAGTCTGCAGGATGATTGCATTAAATAATGCAATTGGACAGGGTATGCAACCGCTTTAAGGCAGAGGTTCACAATCTTTTTTGTATGGCGGCGCCCTAGAGTATCAGCATTGTTTTCATGGCACCCGTAAGCCAAAAGTCTGTTATTGAGAAATAATTATTAAGAAATTGCACTTACCCGTCATCCTCAGGTTGAGGTATGCGGTCTTGGACAGGTTGGCGCATCTGTTTTTCCACATATTTACATTACATTGACCAGAATTAATTTGATTTGGTGCTGGACCACCAACCTGAGGCACCCCTGCAAGTGTCCAAAGGCACCCCAGGGTGCTACGGCACACAGTTTGGGAACCACTGCTTTAAGGAATGCCTTGAAAACCATCCTAAATAGTTGCTAATTAAAGAGACTGTAACCTTCCATAAGTCGTTTGCTTCATTTTGTCCAGCACAGAAGAGTATATATGTTAGAAAACATTTTATATTATTTCTATTTCACCTGGTCTCTTTTATATTTTGTGTCCTTTCCGGACTTGACCACTTCCCCAGTGACATCATGTACCACCGCCATATCCTGCACATTGCCATTAGGTCATAACCTTAACCTATGTAGTGCGAAGATGATCAAATCTTAATTCTATTTACAGGATAATTCTGGGAGGCGTGAAACAGAGTTTGGGTGAAAGAAAGCAGAAGATTGGAAATTTAGTAAATGATGAATTGGGTAAGCAGTCTTAGTAGTACCAACATATAAATTGCATCATGTTCTGTATTAAGATTATTGGAATATATTCATTACTTAATATTTATATGAGAAAATCAATACACGGTAGGAATCTCTGTAAAATCTTGACCCAGATTGTGCGTAAACTAAGTATTTGTCATTGGGACCCTTACCACAGCCCAAAGTTTTCATATCACTCCTGAGGTGCCAGTAATCCATATGTGCTTCATAGAAATATTTTATGTCATTCAGAATACAAGGCCTTTAGTGCGTTGTGAGTGTCATGAAATGAGCATAACATTTTATTTTAATTTCTTCTTTGTTTTGGTCAGATTTTATTTCTTTGTAAAAAATTGCAGAACGTCACTGGATCCTCTTAATATTTTCCATACAACTCATTTTATCATTGTTGTAAAGGAGACAAGTGGGTAACAACAAGTACGGAGTAAGAACATATTCCTGATCCTGTAGTAGCAGATATACAGTATTTAAGAAGAGCTTATCACCTCATTTACTTTGCTAGACCTCACAGCCTCTTAACCTTCTAAGAACCTCCATTATGACAAAAAACAAAGAGCACAACAAGCATAATCAATTTTAAAATATATTTATTATGAATTTTTAGCACAAGGAAAACAACACTTTATTTTTACTCTGCATTGTAAAATAAATTAGTGCCCAAGATTAGCCAGAGGCTCTTACAAGCTTGTCCTATAAGAGGACCAAGATGGTGGAAGCCTCATGACTCACAAAGAGTCATCCTTCAGCACTCAGGAGAGGAAAAACCCCCTTTGGAGGAAACCTCTGGGGACCCATGGCTTGAAGGATTGCCTGTCCCTCTGGGCACTAGGAGGCTATGCAGAGTTATATTTCCAATTGATTTAAAATAGGATCATTTGACACTGAAATACAGTATACATTTCACCACATTAATAAATAACATTGGCTGACGTCATTAATGTAGCTCCTGTCCACATCTCCTGACATTACCCAATTTACATTCCTCACAAAGATGCGCAATTTGCTGAAGAAGATGGTCATCCCCTTTTGAGAAGCACCGAGTTTACCCGAGTGGCTACTACATTGCGATAGATGTGCTGTGCTGCTAGAACCTCCAATTATAGAAATAAACAAGCTCAAGGTCATATTTTAGGGTAGTCAAGCTCCAAGTCTGCAGGCACATCCAAGTGAAACGCCCTTGTCTTTGATGAGATACTTACCTCAAGCGGATATCTTTCCCTCAGTGGGCTGGGTGCAAGAGATGTATATGGAGTATGTTAATGACAGCAATGATAATGCTATGTCAGTGTCCTGGGCGGTTAAGAGTGGTAGCAACAGCAAAGAGTTACCATTATGACATCACAGCATGACCTCACTCGTGTTCTACATTCCTTAAAGGGGAAGTGCATAAGATAATAAGCTCTACTGATGTGTGATATGTTTATATTCCTCCATCACCTCTGCTTCCCATGATACACCTGCCATTTATTACACATCTGTCCCTTTGCCATCTCCTTATTTGCAAAAGTTCTCTTTTACTGCATCCACTCATTCAATGAATCAGTTTCTATCAGCTCTTTCTCATTTCATTAACCTGCTGCTTCTGTCCAATTTTAATTATTCATTGCTGCTACTTGGGTAGAAAACAAGCAAGGTATTGAATTAATATAAAAAACACAATTAAAAGGAAAATACTGTTAGGATGTTTATTATGTATTGAAATGACATTAATAGCTAGGCCAAGGCTAGTTATTTCTGCACCTCTATAGGTGTGAGCAAAGCCGAGCGAGGTTTTCCTGCAGGATGACCAGCATTACATCAGTGTGCAATATTCTGTTGGAAACGTGCTGCTAATTGAAACTCCCCAATTTGTCTCTGTTCCCAGTATAGAATATAATTGGCCATGATGAAGATACAGTGGAGGACCCATTGTGCCCATTATACGGTAGACCTTCAGGATTGATAAATATTCAGTTTAACCTAATGTAACTTGATCAGTATGCAATATTTCCCTGTTATGCTTGGCTACTATACCGATTAGGCCCATTGTGCTAAATATACACTCTGGGGGTCATTTAGAGCTGGAAGCAAGGCCTTTTTTTAGGGTGTAAAATGTGCTTTTTCAGACATCTCATGCACAAGAAAAATGCGTATCCCAGCGTCCATTGAACCCTCCTTCTGTGTCCCTGACTTGTGCATCCTTGAGTCTGGAGATGCAGACTGCGCGAGGGAAGGTGCGTGTACATGCAGGAAAGAGGAATACAATCTGGCGCTGAATTGTAAACCCACAATTAAAGTATAGTAGTTTATTCTGGGTTTACATTCCAGCACTGGAAGGTAACCCTCTTTCCTAACATAACCCCAGGGTCTCTTTGGCAAATTCCACTTCTTCCTGGATATCAAAATTTAAAGCATTTACCTTGCGTTATCACTCCAACACTGCCGGTCTGATTCTCTGCATACGTGTAGGCCAAGTACAGTAAATTGGTTAAACAAGGTTTGGGGAAGTGTTTGGTAAAATCAACCATTTTGTCACAAAGTTCGTGGGTTTTTATGTGTTTTTTTCTGTGTAACTACAGGTCCCAGCAGGTCCTACATGATTTCTTCAAGCTTCAGCATGCTTTTTCAGTCATGGGTATGCAGACACTTGTAGTGCTAAGTGCCTGCATACGCAAACAGTTTTATTTATTTGACTGGCTACATTTGTGTGAAAGAGGTGTGTGTGTGTCTGTGTAGGCTTTTGTCAGTGTGCGTGTGTGTCTGTGTCAGTGAGTGCATCTGGGGAGGTGATGGTGTGCTGAGAGATAACGCGGGGGGAGATGGTGTGGCTAAGAGATGCAGGGGGCAGGAAGTTACACAGGGGGAACGAGTCTGGTTGAACCACTGTTGTAAGATGATGACCTTGTTAATATTCCCACACAAACAGGAATCTTCTGGACGATGTGACCTACATGAATAGTGAATGCCGACTGAAGATGCCGTCTTCCCATGGAGGATATATTTCTTCAGAGGTTCCACATTGTGAGAAACCACCATATAGGTAAGGTGCATATGTAATGGAAAGTAATGTTCCCAGAGTGATGAGAAATGGGTGGCGTGTCATGTTGGCACGGCCCATTTTCAGTGGCCACGCCCCTTCGGTATTTGGCCACGCCCATTTTTTCCTGCGCGCCCCTGGCCCGCATATATGTCATCTGTTTTGAGTTTCTATGGGGCGGGAGGGGGCACGCCAATCTTCAACTTGCCCTGTACTCCAATGACCCTAGTCATCATGCCTCTGGCTGTTTTTTTCCTAGGGAAGAGGCACACATCCCCCTGCAGAATAGGCTTGGAGTATGTGACAGGAGGACCCCATGCTTTGGATTTTCTTCTTATCGCATCAACAGCACAGGATCTTAACTTTGAGCAATTGCCTGGGAGACTTGGCAGACTGAATTAGACATCTTGTAAGTGAATCTTAGCCAAATATGTCATTTTTAATCCATTCATAATGGCTACCTGTTCTGCAGGTGCACCCCACTGCTTCCAAGTCTGCAGGATGATTGCATTAAATAATGCAATTGGACAGGGTATGCAACCGCTTTAAGGCAGAGGTTCACAATCTTTTTTGAATGGCGGCGCCCTAGAGTATCAGCATTGTTTTCATAGCACCCCTAAGCCAAAAGTCTGTTATTGAGAAATAATTATTAAGAAATTGCACTTACCTGTCATCCTCAGGTTGAGGTATGCAGTCTTGGACAGGGTGGCGCATCTGTTTTTCCACATATTTACATTACATTTACCAGAATTAATTTGATTTGGTGTTGGACCACCAACCTGAGGCACCCCTGCAAGTATCCAAAGGCACCCCAGGGTGCTACAGCACACAGTTTGGGAACCACTGCTTTAAGGAATGCCTTGAAAACCATCCTAAATAGTTGCTAATTAAAGAGACAGTAACCTTCCATAAGTCGTTTGCTTCATTTTGTCCAGCACAGAAGAGTATATATGTTAGAAAACATTTTATATTATTTCTATTTCACCTGGTCTCTTTTATATTTTGTGTCCTTTCCGGACTTGACCACTTCCCCAGTGACATCATGTACCACCGCCATATCCTGCACATTGCCATTAGGTCATAACCTTAACCTATGTAGTGCGAAGATGATTAAATCTTAATTCTATTTACAGGATAATTCTGGGAGGTGTGAAACAGAGTTTGGGTGAAAGAAAGCAGAAGATTGGAAATTTAGTAAATGATGAATTGGGTAAGCAGTCTTAGTAGTACCAACATATAAATTGCATCATGTTCTGTATTAAGATTATTGGAATATATTCATTACTTAATATTTATATGAGAAAATCAATACACGGTAGGAATCCCTGTAAAATCTTGACCCAGATTGTGCGTAAACTAAGTATTTGTCATTGGGACCCTTACCACAGCCCAAAGTTTTCATATCACTCCTGAGGTGCCAGTAATCCATATGTGCTTCATAGAAATATTTTATGTCATTCAGAATACAAGGCCTTTAGTGCGTTGTGAGTGTCATGAAATGAGCATAACATTATATTTTAATTTCTTCTTTGTTTTGGTCAGATTTTATTTCTTTGTAAAAAATTGCAGAATGTCACTGGATCCTCTTAATATTTTCCATACAACTCATTTTATCATTGTTGTAAAGGAGACAAGTGGGTAACAACAAGTACGGTGTAAGAACATATTCCCGATCCTGTAGTAGCAGATATACAGTATTTAAGAAGAGCTTATCACCTCATTTACTTTGCTAGACCTCACAGCCTCTTAACCTTCTAAGAACCTCCATTATGACAAAAAACAAAGAGCACAACAAGCATAATCAATTTTAAAATATATTTATTATGAATTTTTAGCACAAGGAAAACAACACTTTATTTTTACTCTGCATTGTAAAATAAATTAGTGCCCAAGATTAGCAAGAGGCTCTTACAAGCTTGTCCTATAAGAGGACCAAGATGGTGGAAGCCTCATGACTCACAAAGAGTCATCCTTCAGCACTCAGGAGAGGAAAACCCCCCTTTGGAGGAAACCTCTGGGGACCCATGGCTTGAAGGATTGCCCGTCCCTCTGGGCACTAGGAGGCTATGCAGAGTTATATTTCCAATTGATTTAAAATAGGATCATTTGACACTGAAATACAGTATACATTTCACCACATTAATAAATAACATTGGCTGACGTCATTAATGTAGCTCCTGTCCACATCTCTTGACATTACCCAATTTACATTCCTCACAAAGCTGCGCAATTTGCTGAAGAGGATGGTCATCCCCTTTTGAGAAGCACCGAGTTTACCCGAGTGGCTACTACATTGCGATAGATGTGCTGTGCTGCTAGAACCTGCAATTATAGAAATAAACAAGCTCAAGGTCATATTTTAGGGTAGTCAAGCTCCAAGTCTGCAGGCACATCCAAGTGAAATGCCCTTGTCTTTGATGAGATACTTACCTCAAGCGGATATCTTTCCCTCAGTGGGCTGGGTGCAAGAGATGTATATGGAGTATGTTAATGACAGCAATGATAATGCTATGTCAGTGTCCTGGGCGGTTAAGAGTGGTAGCAACAGCAAAGAGTTACCATTATGACATCACAGCATGACCTCACTCGTGTTCTACATTCCTTAAAGGGGAAGTGCATAAGATAATAAGCTCTACTGATGTGTGATATGTTTATATTCCTCCATCACCTCTGCTTCCCATGATACACCTGCCATTTATTACACATCTGTCCCTTTGCCATCTCCTTATTTGCAAAAGTTCTCTTTTACTGCATCCACTCATTCAATGAATCAGTTTCTATCAGCTCTTTCTCATTTCATTAACCTGCTGCTTCTGTCCAATTTTAATTATTCATTGCTGCTACTTGGGTAGAAAACAAGCAAGAGATTGAATTAATATAAAAAACACAATTAAAAGGAAAATACTGTTAGGATGTTTATTATGTATTGAAATGACATTAATAGCTAGGCCAAGGCTAGTTATTTCTGCACCTCTATAGGTGTGAGCAAAGCCGAGCGAGGTTTTCCTGCAGGATGACCAGCATTACATCAGTGTGCAATATTCTGTTGGAAACGTGCTGCTAATTGAAACTCCCCAATTTGTCTCTGTTCCCAGTATAGAATATAATTGGCCATGATGAAGATACAGTGGAGGACCCATTGTGCCCATTATACTGTAGACCTTCAGGATTGATAAATATTCAGTTTAACCTAATGTAACTTGATCAGTATGCAATATTTCCCTGTTATGCTTGGCTAGTATACCGATTAGGCCCATTGTGCTAAATATACACTCTGGGGGTCATTTAGAGCTGGAAGCAAGGCCTTTTTTTAGGGTGTAAAATGTGCTTTTTCAGACATCTCATGCACATGAAAAATGCGTATCCCAGCGTCCATTGAACCCTCCTTCTGTGTCCCTGACTTGTGCATCCTTGAGTCTGGAGATGCAGACTGCGCGAGGGAAGGTGCGTGTACGTGCAGGAAAGAGGAATACAATCTGGCGCTGAATTGTAAACCCACAATTAAAGTATAGTAGTTTATTCTGGGTTTACATTCCAGCACTGGAAGGTAACCCTCTTTCCTAACATAACCCCAGGGTCTCTTTGGCAAATTCCACTTCTTCCTGGATATCAAAATTTAAAGCATTTACCTTGCGTTATCACTCCAACACTGCCGGTCTGATTCTCTGCATACGTGTAGGCCAAGTACAGTAAATTGGTTAAACAAGGTTTGGGGAAGTGTTTGGTAAAATCAACCATTTTGTCACAAAGTTTGTGGGTTTTTATGTGTTTTTTTCTGTGGAACTACAGGTCCCAGCAGGTCCTACATGATTTCTTCAAGCTTCAGCATGCTTTTTCAGTCATGGGTATGCAGACACTTGTAGTGCTAAGTGCCTGCATACACAAACAGTTTTATTTATGTGACTTGCTACATTTGTGTGAAAGAGGTGTGTGTGTGTGTGTCTGTGTAGGCTTTGGTCAGTGTGCGTGTGTGTCTGTGTCAGTGAGTGCATCTGGGGAGGTGATGGTGTGCTGAGAGATAACGCGGGGGGAGATGGTGTGGCTAAGAGATGCAGGGGGCAGGAAGTTACACAGGGGGAACGAGTCTGGTTGAACCGCTGTTGTAAGATGATGACCTTGTTAATATTCCCACACAAACAGGAATCTTCTGGACGATGTGACCTACATGAATAGTGAATGCCGACTGAAGATGCCGTCTTCCCATGGAGGATATATTTCTTCAGAGGTTCCACATTGCGAGAAACCACCATATAGGTAAGGTGCATATGTAATGGAAAGTAATGTTCCCAGAGTGATGAGAAATGGGTGGCGTGTCATGTTGGCACGGCCCATTTTCAGTGGCCACGCCCCCTTCGGTATGTGGCCACGCCCATTTTTTCCTGCGCGCCCCTGGCGCCCATATATGTCATCTGTTTTGAGTTTCTATGGGGCGGGAGGGGGCACGCCAATCTTCAACTTGCCCTGTACTCCAATGACCCTAGTGATGATGCCTCTGGCTGTTTTTTTCCTAGGGAAGAGGCACACATCCCCCTGCAGAATAGGCTTGGACTATGTGACAGGAGGACCCCATGCTTTGGATTTTCTTCTTATCGCATCAACAGCACAGGATCTTCACTTTGAGCAATTACCTGGGAGACTTGGCAGACTGAATTAGACATCTTGTAAGTGAATCTTAGCCAAATATGTCATTTTTAATCCATTCATAATGGCTACCTGTTCTGCAGGTGCACCCCACTGCTTCCAAGTCTGCAGGATGATTGCATTAAATAATGCAATTGGACAGGGTATGCAACCGCTTTAAGGCAGAGGTTCACAATCTTTTTTGAATGGCGGCGCCCTAGAGTATCAGCATTGTTTTCATAGCACCCCTAAGCCAAAAGTCTGTTATTGAGAAATAATTATTAAGAAATTGCACTTACCTGTCATCCTCAGGTTGAGGTATGCGGTCTTGGACAGGTTGGCGCATCTGTTTTTCCACATATTTACATTACATTGACCAGAATTAATTTGATTTGGTGTTGGACCACCAACCTGAGGCACCCCTGCAAGTATCCAAAGGCACCCCAGGGTGCTACAGCACACAGTTTGGGAACCACTGCTTTAAGGAATGCCTTGAAAACCATCCTAAATAGTTGCTAATTAAAGAGACTGTAACCTTCCATAAGTCGTTTGCTTCATTTTGTCCAGCACAGAAGAGTATATATGTTAGAAAACATTTTATATTATTTCTATTTCACCTGGTCTCTTTTATATTTTGTGTCCTTTCCGGACTTGACCACTTCCCCAGTGACATCATGTACCACCGCCATATCCTGCACATTGCCATTAGGTCATAACCTTAACCTATGTAGTGCGAAGATGATTAAATCTTAATTCTATTTACAGGATAATTCTGGGAGGTGTGAAACAGAGTTTGGGTGAAAGAAAGCAGAAGATTGGAAATTTAGTAAATGATGAATTGGGTAAGCAGTCTTAGTAGTACCAACATATAAATTGCATCATGTTCTGTATTAAGATTATTGGAATATATTCATTACTTAATATTTATATGAGAAAATCAATACACGGTAGGAATCCCTGTAAAATCTTGACCCAGATTGTGCGTAAACTAAGTATTTGTCATTGGGACCCTTACCACAGCCCAAAGTTTTCATATCACTCCTGAGGTGCCAGTAATCCATATGTGCTTCATAGAAATATTTTATGTCATTCAGAATACAAGGCCTTTAGTGCGTTGTGAGTGTCATGAAATGAGCATAACATTATATTTTAATTTCTTCTTTGTTTTGGTCAGATTTTATTTCTTTGTAAAAAATTGCAGAATGTCACTGGATCCTCTTAATATTTTCCATACAACTCATTTTATCATTGTTGTAAAGGAGACAAGTGGGTAACAACAAGTACGGAGTAAGAACATATTCCTGATCCTGTAGTAGCAGATATACAGTATTTAAGAAGAGCTTATCACCTCATTTACTTTGCTAGACCTCACAGCCTCTTAACCTTCTAAGAACCTCCATTATGACAAAAAACAAAGAGCACAACAAGCATAATCAATTTTAAAATATATTTATTATGAATTTTTAGCACAAGGAAAACAACACTTTATTTTTACTCTGCATTGTAAAATAAATTAGTGCCCAAGATTAGCCAGAGGCTCTTACAAGCTTGTCCTATAAGAGGACCAAGATGGTGGAAGCCTCATGACTCACAAAGAGTCATCCTTCAGCACTCAGGAGAGGAAAAACCCCCTTTGGAGGAAACCTCTGGGGACCCATGGCTTGAAGGATTGCCCGTCCCTCTGGGCACTAGGAGGCTATGCAGAGTTATATTTCCAATTGATTTAAAATAGGATCATTTGACACTGAAATACAGTATACATTTCACCACATTAATAAATAACATTGGCTGACGTCATTAATGTAGCTCCTGTCCACATCTCCTGACATTACCCAATTTACATTCCTCACAAAGCTGCGCAATTTGCTGAAGAGGATGGTCATCCCCTTTTGAGAAGCACCGAGTTTACCCGAGTGGCTACTACATTGCGATAGATGTGCTGTGCTGCTAGAACCTGCAATTATAGAAATAAACAAGCTCAAGGTCATATTTTAGGGTAGTCAAGCTCCAAGTCTGCAGGCACATCCAAGTGAAACGCCCTTGTCTTTGATGAGATACTTACCTCAAGCGGATATCTTTCCCTCAGTGGGCTGGGTGCAAGAGATGTATATGGAGTATGTTAATGACAGCAATGATAATGCTATGTCAGTGTCCTGGGCGGTTAAGAGTGGTAGCAACAGCAAAGAGTTACCATTATGACATCACAGCATGACCTCACTCGTGTTCTACATTCCTTAAAGGGGAAGTGCATAAGATAATAAGCTCTACTGATGTGTGATATGTTTATATTCCTCCATCACCTCTGCTTCCCATGATACACCTGCCATTTATTACACATCTGTCCCTTTGCCATCTCCTTATTTGCAAAAGTTCTCTTTTACTGCATCCACTCATTCAATGAATCAGTTTCTATCAGCTCTTTCTCATTTCATTAACCTGCTGCTTCTGTCCAATTTTAATTATTCATTGCTGCTACTTGGGTAGAAAACAAGCAAGGGATTGAATTAATATAAAAAACACAATTAAAAGGAAAATACTGTTAGGATGTTTATTATGTATTGAAATGACATTAATAGCTAGGCCAAGGCTAGTTATTTCTGCACCTCTATAGGTGTGAGCAAAGCCGAGCGAGGTTTTCCTGCAGGATGACCAGCATTACATCAGTGTGCAATATTCTGTTGGAAACGTGCTGCTAATTGAAACTCCCCAATTTGTCTCTGTTCCCAGTATAGAATATAATTGGCCATGATGAAGATACAGTGGAGGACCCATTGTGCCCATTATACGGTAGACCTTCAGGATTGATAAATATTCAGTTTAACCTAATGTAACTTGATCAGTATGCAATATTTCCCTGTTATGCTTGGCTACTATACCGATTAGGCCCATTGTGCTAAATATACACTCTGGGGGTCATTTAGAGCTGGAAGCAAGGCCTTTTTTTAGAGTGTAAAATGTGCTTTTTCAGACATCTCATGCACATGAAAAATGCGTATCCCAGCGTCCATTGAACCCTTCTTCTGTGTCCCTGACTTGTGCATCCTTGAGTCTGGAGATGCAGACTGCGCGAGGGAAGGTGCGTGTACGTGCAGGAAAGAGGAATACAATCTGGCGCTGAATTGTAAACCCACAATTAAAGTATAGTAGTTTATTCTGGGTTTACATTCCAGCACTGGAAGGTAACCCTCTTTCCTAACATAACCCCAGGGTCTCTTTGGCAAATTCCACTTCTTCCTGGATATCAAAATTTAAAGCATTTACCTTGCGGTATCACTCCAACACTGCCGGTCTGATTCTCTGCATACGTGTAGGCCAAGTACAGTAAATTGGTTAAACAAGGTTTGGGGAAGTGTTTGGTAAAATCAACCATTTTGTCACAAAGTTTGTGGGTTTTTATGTGTTTTTTTCTGTGGAACTACAGGTCCCAGCAGGTCCTACATGATTTCTTCAAGCTTCAGCATGCTTTTTCAGTCACGGGTATGCAGACACTTGTAGTGCTAAGTGCCTGCATACGCAAACAGTTTTATTTATTTGACTGGCTACATTTGTGTGAAAGAGGTGTGTGTGTGTCTGTGTAGGCTTTTGTCAGTGTGCGTGTGTGTCTGTGTCAGTGAGTGCATCTGGGGAGGTGATGGTGTGCTGAGAGATAACGCGGGGGGAGATGGTGTGGCTAAGAGATGCAGGGGGCAGGAAGTTACACAGGGGGAACGAGTCTGGTTGAACCACTGTTGTAAGATGATGACCTTGTTAATATTCCCACACAAACAGGAATCTTCTGGACGATGTGACCTACATGAATAGTGAATGCCGACTGAAGATGCCGTCTTCCCATGGAGGATATATTTCTTCAGAGGTTCCACATTGTGAGAAACCACCATATAGGTAAGGTGCATATGTAATGGAAAGTAATGTTCCCAGAGTGATGAGAAATGGGTGGCGTGTCATGTTGGCACGGCCCATTTTCAGTGGCCACGCCCCTTCGGTATGTGGCCACGCCCATTTTTTCCTTCGCAGCCCTGGCCCGCATATATGTCATCTGTTTTGAGTTTCTATGGGGCGGGAGGGGGCACGCCAATCTTCAACTTGCCCTGTACTCCAATGACCCTAGTGATGATGCCTCTGGCTGTTTTTTTCCTAGGGAAGAGGCACACATCCCCCTGCAGAATAGGCTTGGAGTATGTGACAGGAGGACCCCATGCTTTGGATTTTCTTCTTATCGCATCAACAGCACAGGATCTTAACTTTGAGCAATTGCCTGGGAGACTTGGCAGACTGAATTAGACATCTTGTAAGTGAATCTTAGCCAAATATGTCATTTTTAATCCATTCATAATGGCTACCTGTTCTGCAGGTGCACCCCACTGCTTCCAAGTCTGCAGGATGATTGCATTAAATAATGCAATTGGACAGGGTATGCAACCGCTTTAAGGCAGAGGTTCACAATCTTTTTTGAATGGCGGCGCCCTAGAGTATCAGCATTGTTTTCATAGCACCCCTAAGCCAAAAGTCTGTTATTGAGAAATAATTATTAAGAAATTGCACTTACCTGTCATCCTCAGGTTGAGGTATGCAGTCTTGGACAGGTTGGCGCATCTGTTTTTCCACATATTTACATTACATTTACCAGAATTAATTTGATTTGGTGTTGGACCACCAACCTGAGGCACCCCTGCAAGTATCCAAAGGCACCCCAGGGTGCTACAGCACACAGTTTGGGAACCACTGCTTTAAGGAATGCCTTGAAAACCATCCTAAATAGTTGCTAATTAAAGAGACAGTAACCTTCCATAAGTCGTTTGCTTCATTTTGTCCAGCACAGAAGAGTATATATGTTAGAAAACATTTTATATTATTTCTATTTCACCTGGTCTCTTTTATATTTTGTGTCCTTTCTGGACTTGACCACTTCCCCAGTGACATCATGTACCACCGCCATATCCTGCACATTGCCATTAGGTCATAACCTTAACCTATGTAGTGCGAAGATGATTAAATCTTAATTCTATTTACAGGATAATTCTGGGAGGTGTGAAACAGAGTTTGGGTGAAAGAAAGCAGAAGATTGGAAATTTAGTAAATGATGAATTGGGTAAGCAGTCTTAGTAGTACCAACATATAAATTGCATCATGTTCTGTATTAAGATTATTGGAATATATTCATTACTTAATATTTATATGAGAAAATCAATACACGGTAGGAATCCCTGTAAAATCTTGACCCAGATAGTGCGTAAACTAAGTATTTGTCATTGGGACCCTTACGACAGCCCAAAGTTTTCATATCACTCCTGAGGTGCCAGTAATCCATATGTGCTTCATAGAAATATTTTATGTCATTCAGAATACAAGGCCTTTAGTGCGTTGTGAGTGTCATGAAATGAGCATAACATTATATTTTAATTTCTTCTTTGTTTTGGTCAGATTTTATTTCTTTGTAAAAAATTGCAGAATGTCACTGGATCCTCTTAATATTTTCCATACATATTAGCTCATATTAACTCATTAGCTCATATTAACTCATTTTATCATTGTTGTAAAGGAGACAAGTGGGTAACAACAAGTACGGAGTAAGAACATATTCCTGATCCTGGAGTAGCAGATATACAGTATTTAAGAAGAGCTTATCACCTCATTTACTTTGCTAGACCTCACAGCCTCTTAACCTTCTAAGAACCTCCATTATGACAAAAAACAAAGAGCACAACAAGCATAATCAATTTTAAAATATATTTATTATGAATTTTTAGCACAAGGAAAACAACACTTTATTTTTACTCTGCATTGTAAAATAAATTAGTGCCCAAGATTAGCCAGAGGCTCTTACAAGCTTGTCCTATAAGAGGACCAAGATGGTGGAAGCCTCATGACTCACAAAGAGTCATCCTTCAGCACTCAGGAGAGGAAAAACCCCCTTTGGAGGAAACCTCTGGGGACCCATGGCTTGAAGGATTGCCCGTCCCTCTGGGCACTAGGAGGCTATGCAGAGTTATATTTCCAATTGATTTAAAATAGGATCATTTGACACTGAAATACAGTATACATTTCACCACATTAATAAATAACATTGGCTGACGTCATTAATGTAGCTCCTGTCCACATCTCCTGACATTACCCAATTTACATTCCTCACAAAGCTGCGCAATTTGCTGAAGAGGATGGTCATCCCCTTTTGAGAAGCACCGAGTTTACCCGAGTGGCTACTACATTGCGATAGATGTGCTGTGCTGCTAGAACCTGCAATTATAGAAATAAACAAGCTCAAGGTCATATTTTAGGGTAGTCAAGCTCCAAGTCTGCAGGCACATCCAAGTGAAACGCCCTTGTCTTTGATGAGATACTTACCTCAAGCGGATATCTTTCCCTCAGTGGGCTGGGTGCAAAAGATGTATATGGAGTATGTTAATGACAGCAATGATAATGCTATGTCAGTGTCCTGGGCGGTTAAGAGTGGTAGCAACAGCAAAGAGTTACCATTATGACATCACAGCATGACCTCACTCGTGTTCTACATTCCTTAAAGGGGAAGTGCATAAGATAATAAGCTCTACTGATGTGTGATATGTTTATATTCCTCCATCACCTCTGCTTCCCATGATACACCTGCCATTTATTACACATCTGTCCCTTTGCCATCTCCTTATTTGCAAAAGTTCTCTTTTACTGCATCCACTCATTCAATGAATCAGTTTCTATCAGCTCTTTCTCATTTCATTAACCTGCTGCTTCTGTCCAATTTTAATTATTCATTGCTGCTACTTGGGTAGAAAACAAGCAAGGGATTGAATTAATATAAAAAACACAATTAAAAGGAAAATACTGTTAGGATGTTTATTATGTATTGAAATGACATTAATAGCTAGGCCAAGGCTAGTTATTTCTGCACCTCTATAGGTGTGAGCAAAGCCGAGCGAGGTTTTCCTGCAGGATGACCAGCATTACATCAGTGTGCAATATTCTGTTGGAAACGTGCTGCTAATTGAAACTCCCCAATTTGTCTCTGTTCCCAGTATAGAATATAATTGGCCATGATGAAGATACAGTGGAGGACCCATTGTGCCCATTATACGGTAGACCTTCAAGATTGATAAATATTCAGTTTAACCTAATGTAACTTGATCAGTATGCAATATTTCCCTGTTATGCTTGGCTAGTATACCGATTAGGCCCATTGTGCTAAATATACACTCTGGGGGTCATTTAGAGCTGGAAGCAAGGCCTTTTTTTAGGGTGTAAAATGTGCTTTTTCTGACATCTCATGCACATGAAAAATGCGTATCCCAGCGTCCATTGAACCCTCCTTCTGTGTCCCTGACTTGTGCATCCTTGAGTCTGGAGATGCAGACTGCGCGAGGGAAGGTGCGTGTACGTGCAGGAAAGAGGAATACAATCTGGCTCTGAATTGTAAACCCACAATTAAAGTATAGTAGTTTATTCTGGGTTTACATTCCAGCACTGGAAGGTAACCCTCTTTCCTAACATAACCCCATGGTCTCTTTGGCAAATTCCACTTCTTCCTGGATATCAAAATTTAAAGCATTTACCTTGCGGTATCACTCCAACACTGCCGGTCTGATTCTCTGCATACGTGTAGGCCAAGTACAGTAAATTGGTAAACAAGGTTTGGGGAAGTGTTTGGTAAAATCAACCATTTTGTCACAAAGTTCGTGGGTTTTTATGTGTTTTTTTCTGTGGAACTACAGGTCCCAGCAGGTCCTACATGATTTCTTCAAGCTTCAGCATGCTTTTTCAGTCACGGGTATGCAGACACTTGTAGTGCTAAGTGCCTGCATACGCAAACAGTTTTATTTATTTGACTGGCTACATTTGTGTGAAAGAGGTGTGTGTGTGTCTGTGTAGGCTTTTGTCAGTGTGCGTGTGTGTCTGTGTCAGTGAGTGCATCTGGGGAGGTGATGGTGTGCTGAGAGATAACGCGGGGGGAGATGGTGTGGCTAAGAGATGCAGGGGACAGGAAGTTACACAGGGGGAACGAGTCTGGTTGAACCGCTGTTGTAAGATGATGACCTTGTTAATATTCCCACACAAACAGGAATCTTCTGGACGATGTGACCTACATGAATAGTGAATGCCGACTGAAGATGCCGTCTTCCCATGGAGGATATATTTCTTCAGAGGTTCCACATTGTGAGAAACCACCATATAGGTAAGGTGCATATGTAATGGAAAGTAATGTTCCCAGAGTGATGAGAAATGGGTGGCGTGTCATGTTGGCACGGCCCATTTTCAGTGGCCACGCCCCTTCGGTATGTGGCCACGCCCATTTTTTCCTTCGCAGCCCTGGCCCGCATATATGTCATCTGTTTTGAGTTTCTATGGGGCGGGAGGGGGCACGCCAATCTTCAACTTGCCCTGTACTCCAATGACCCTAGTGATGATGCCTCTGGCTGTTTTTTTCCTAGGGAAGAGGCACACATCCCCCTGCAGAATAGGCTTGGACTATGTGACAGGAGGACCCCATGCTTTGGATTTTCTTCTTATCGCATCAACAGCACAGGATCTTAACTTTGAGCAATTGCCTGGGAGACTTGGCAGACTGAATTAGACATCTTGTAAGTGAATCTTAGCCAAATATGTCATTTTTAATCCATTCATAATGGCTACCTGTTCTGCAGGTGCACCCCACTGCTTCCAAGTCTGCAGGATGATTGCATTAAATAATGCAATTGGACAGGGTATGCAACCGCTTTAAGGCAGAGGTTCACAATCTTTTTTGAATGGCGGCGCCCTAGAGTATCAGCATTGTTTTCATAGCACCCCTAAGCCAAAAGTCTGTTATTGAGAAATAATTATTAAGAAATTGCACTTACCTGTCATCCTCAGGTTGAGGTATGCGGTCTTGGACAGGTTGGCGCATCTGTTTTTCCACATATTTACATTACATTGACCAGAATTAATTTGATTTGGTGTTGGACCACCAACCTGAGGCACCCCTGCTAGTATCCAAAGGCACCCCAGGGTGCTACAGCACACAGTTTGGGAACCACTGCTTTAAGGAATGCCTTGAAAACCATCCTAAATAGTTGCTAATTAAAGAGACTGTAACCTTCCATAAGTCGTTTGCTTCATTTTGTCCAGCACAGAAGAGTATATATGTTAGAAAACATTTTATATTATTTCTATTTCACCTGGTCTCTTTTATATTTTGTGTCCTTTCCGGACTTGACCACTTCCCCAGTGACATCATGTACCACCGCCATATCCTGCACATTGCCATTAGGTCATAACCTTAACCTATGTAGTGCGAAGATGATTAAATCTTAATTCTATTTACAGGATAATTCTGGGAGGTGTGAAACAGAGTTTGGGTGAAAGAAAGCAGAAGATTGGAAATTTAGTAAATGATGAATTGGGTAAGCAGTCTTAGTAGTACCAACATATAAATTGCATCATGTTCTGTATTAAGATTATTGGAATATATTCATTACTTAATATTTATATGAGAAAATCAATACACGGTAGGAATCCCTGTAAAATCTTGACCCAGATTGTGCGTAAACAAAGTATTTGTCATTGGGACCCTTACCACAGCCCAAAGTTTTCATATCACTCCTGAGGTGCCAGTAATCCATATGTGCTTCATAGAAATATTTTATGTCATTCAGAATACAAGGCCTTTAGTGCGTTGTGAGTGTCATGAAATGAGCATAACATTATATTTTAATTTCTTCTTTGTTTTGGTCAGATTTTATTTCTTTGTAAAAAATTGCAGAATGTCACTGGATCCTCTTAATATTTTCCATACAACTCATTTTATCATTGTTGTAAAGGAGACAAGTGGGTAACAACAAGTACGGTGTAAGAACATATTCCTGATCCTGTAGTAGCAGATATACAGTATTTAAGAAGAGCTTATCACCTCATTTACTTTGCTAGACCTCACAGCCTCTTAACCTTCTAAGAACCTCCATTATGACAAAAAACAAAGAGCACAACAAGCATAATCAATTTTAAAATATATTTATTATGAATTTTTAGCACAAGGAAAACAACACTTTATTTTTACTCTGCATTGTAAAATAAATTAGTGCCCAAGATTAGCCAGAGGCTCTTACAAGCTTGTCCTATAAGAGGACCAAGATGGTGGAAGCCTCATGACTCACAAAGAGTCATCCTTCAGCACTCAGGAGAGGAAAAACCCCCTTTGGTGGAAACCTCTGGGGACCCATGGCTTGAAGGATTGCCCGTCCCTCTGGGCACTAGGAGGCTATGCAGAGTTATATTTCCAATTGATTTAAAATAGGATCATTTGACACTGAAATACAGTATACATTTCACCACATTAATAAATAACATTGGCTGACGTCATTAATGTAGCTCCTGTCCACATCTCCTGACATTACCCAATTTACATTCCTCACAAAGCTGCGCAATTTGCTGAAGAGGATGGTCATCCCCTTTTGAGAAGCACCGAGTTTACCCGAGTGGCTACTACATTGCGATAGATGTGCTGTGCTGCTAGAACCTCCAATTATAGAAATAAACAAGCTCAAGGTCATATTTTAGGGTAGTCAAGCTCCAAGTCTGCAGGCACATCCAAGTGAAACGCCCTTGTCTTTGATGAGATACTTACCTCAAGCGGATATCTTTCCCTCAGTGGGCTGGGTGCAAGAGATGTATATGGAGTATGTTAATGACAGCAATGATAATGCTATGTCAGTGTCCTGGGCGGTTAAGAGTGGTAGCAACAGCAAAGAGTTACCATTATGACATCACAGCATGACCTCACTCGTGTTCTACATTCCTTAAAGGGGAAGTGCATAAGATAATAAGCTCTACTGATGTGTGATATGTTTATATTCCTCCATCACCTCTGCTTCCCATGATACACCTGCCATTTATTACACATCTGTCCCTTTGCCATCTCCTTATTTGCAAAAGTTCTCTTTTACTGCATCCACTCATTCAATGAATCAGTTTCTATCAGCTCTTTCTCATTTCATTAACCTGCTGCTTCTGTCCAATTTTAATTATTCATTGCTGCTACTTGGGTAGAAAACAAGCAAGGGATTGAATTAATATAAAAAACACAATTAAAAGGAAAATACTGTTAGGATGTTTATTATGTATTGAAATGACATTAATAGCTAGGCCAAGGCTAGTTATTTCTGCACCTCTATAGGTGTGAGCAAAGCCGAGCGAGGATTTCCTGCAGGATGACCAGCATTACATCAGTGTGCAATATTCTGTTGGAAACGTGCTGCTAATTGAAACTCCCCAATTTGTCTCTGTTCCCAGTATAGAATATAATTGGCCATGATGAAGATACAGTGGAGGACCCATTGTGCCCATTATACGGTAGACCTTCAAGATTGATAAATATTCAGTTTAACCTAATGTAACTTGATCAGTATGCAATATTTCCCTGTTATGCTTGGCTAGTATACCGATTAGGCCCATTGTGCTAAATATACACTCTGGGGGTCATTTAGAGCTGGAAGCAAGGCCTTTTTTTAGGGTGTAAAATGTGCTTTTTCTGACATCTCATGCACATGAAAAATGCGTATCCCAGCGTCCATTGAACCCTTCTTCTGTGTCCCTGACTTGTGCATCCTTGAGTCTGGAGATGCAGACTGCGCGAGGGAAGGTGCGTGTACGTGCAGGAAAGAGGAATACAATCTGGCGCTGAATTGTAAACCCACAATTAAAGTATAGTAGTTTATTCTGGGTTTACATTCCAGCACTGGAAGGTAACCCTCTTTCCTAACATAACCCCAGGGTCTCTTTGGCAAATTCCACTTCTTCCTGGATATCAAAATTTAAAGCATTTACCTTGCGGTATCACTCCAACACTGCCGGTCTGATTCTCTGCATACGTGTAGGCCAAGTACAGTAAATTGGTTAAACAAGGTTTGGGGAAGTGTTTGGTAAAATCAACCATTTTGTCACAAAGTTCGTGGGTTTTTATGTGTTTTTTTCTGTGGAACTACAGGTCCCAGCAGGTCCTACATGATTTCTTCAAGCTTCAGCATGCTTTTTCTGTCACGGGTATGCAGACACTTGTAGTGCTAAGTGCCTGCATACGCAAACAGTTTTATTTATTTGACTGGCTACATTTGTGTGAAAGAGGTGTGTGTGTGTCTGTGTAGGCTTTTGTCAGTGTGCGTGTGTGTCTGTGTCAGTGAGTGCATCTGGGGAGGTGATGGTGTGCTGAGAGATAACGCGGGGGGAGATGGTGTGGCTAAGAGATGCAGGGGGCAGGAAGTTACACAGGGGGAACGAGTCTGGTTGAACCGCTGTTGTAAGATGATGACCTTGTTAATATTCCCACACAAACAGGAATCTTCTGGACGATGTGACCTACATGAATAGTGAATGCCGACTGAAGATGCCGTCTTCCCATGGAGGATATATTTCTTCAGAGGTTCCACATTGTGAGAAACCACCATATAGGTAAGGTGCATATGTAATGGAAAGTAATGTTCCCAGAGTGATGAGAAATGGGTGGCGTGTCATGTTGGCACGGCCCATTTTCAGTGGCCACGCCCCTTCGGTATGTGGCCACGCCCATTTTTTCCTGCGCGCCAGGGGCGCGCATATATGTCATCTGTTTTGAGTTTCTATGGGGCGGGAGGGGGCACGCCAATCTTCAACTTGCCCTGTACTCCAATGACCCTAGTGATGATGCCTCTGGCTGTTTTTTTCCTAGGGAAGAGGCACACATCCCCCTGCAGAATAGGCTTGGACTATGTGACAGGAGGACCCCATGCTTTGGATTTTCTTCTTATCGCATCAACAGCACAGGATCTTAACTTTGAGCAATTGCCTGGGAGACTTGGCAGACTGAATTAGACATCTTGTAAGTGAATCTTAGCCAAATATGTCATTTTTAATCCATTCATAATGGCTACCTGTTCTGCAGGTGCACCCCACTGCTTCCAAGTCTGCAGGATGATTGCATTAAATAATGCAATTGGACAGGGTATGCAACCGCTTTAAGGCAGAGGTTCACAATCTTTTTTGAATGGCGGCGCCCTAGAGTATCAGCATTGTTTTCATAGCACCCCTAAGCCAAGTCTGTTATTGAGAAATAATTATTAAGAAATTGCACTTACCTGTCATCCTCAGGTTGAGGTATGCGGTCTTGGACAGGTTGGCGCATCTGTTTTTCCACATATTTACATTACATTGACCAGAATTAATTTGATTTGGTGTTGGACCACCAACCTGAGGCACCCCTGCTAGTATCCAAAGGCACCCCAGGGTGCTACAGCACACAGTTTGGGAACCACTGCTTTAAGGAATGCCTTGAAAACCATCCTAAATAGTTGCTAATTAAAGAGACTGTAACCTTCCAGAAGTCGTTTGCTTCATTTTGTCCAGCACAGAAGAGTATATATGTTAGAAAACATTTTATATTATTTCTATTTCACCTGGTCTCTTTTATATTTTGTGTCCTTTCCGGACTTGACCACTTCCCCAGTGACATCATGTACCACCGCCATATCCTGCACATTGCCATTAGGTCATAACCTTAACCTATGTAGTGCGAAGATGATTAAATCTTAATTCTATTTACAGGATAATTCTGGGAGGTGTGAAACAGAGTTTGGGTGAAAGAAAGCAGAAGATTGGAAATTTAGTAAATGATGAATTGGGTAAGCAGTCTTAGTAGTACCAACATATAAATTGCATCATGTTCTGTATTAAGATTATTGGAATATATTCATTACTTAATATTTATATGAGAAAATCAATACACGGTAGGAATCCCTGTAAAATCTTGACCCAGATTGTGCGTAAACAAAGTATTTGTCATTGGGACCCTTACCACAGCCCAAAGTTTTCATATCACTCCTGAGGTGCCAGTAATCCATATGTGCTTCATAGAAATATTTTATGTCATTCAGAATACAAGGCCTTTAGTGCGTTGTGAGTGTCATGAAATGAGCATAACATTATATTTTAATTTCTTCTTTGTTTTGGTCAGATTTTATTTCTTTGTAAAAAATTGCAGAATGTCACTGGATCCTCTTAATATTTTCCATACAACTCATTTTATCATTGTTGTAAAGGAGACAAGTGGGTAACAACAAGTACGGTGTAAGAACATATTCCTGATCCTGTAGTAGCAGATATACAGTATTTAAGAAGAGCTTATCACCTCATTTACTTTGCTAGACCTCACAGCCTCTTAACCTTCTAAGAACCTCCATTATGACAAAAAACAAAGAGCACAACAAGCATAATCAATTTTAAAATATATTTATTATGAATTTTTAGCACAAGGAAAACAACACTTTATTTTTACTCTGCATTGTAAAATAAATTAGTGCCCAAGATTAGCCAGAGGCTCTTACAAGCTTGTCCTATAAGAGGACCAAGATGGTGGAAGCCTCATGACTCACAAAGAGTCATCCTTCAGCACTCAGGAGAGGAAAAACCCCCTTTGGAGGAAACCTCTGGGGACCCATGGCTTGAAGGATTGCCCGTCCCTCTGGGCACTAGGAGGCTATGCAGAGTTATATTTCCAATTGATTTAAAATAGGATCATTTGACACTGAAATACAGTATACATTTCACCACATTAATAAATAACATTGGCTGACGTCATTAATGTAGCTCCTGTCCACATCTCCTGACATTACCCAATTTACATTCCTCACAAAGCTGCGCAATTTGCTGAAGAGGATGGTCATCCCCTTTTGAGAAGCACCGAGTTTACCCGAGTGGCTACTACATTGCGATAGATGTGCTGTGCTGCTAGAACCTGCAATTATAGAAATAAACAAGCTCAAGGTCATATTTTAGGGTAGTCAAGCTCCAAGTCTGCAGGCACATCCAAGTGAAACGCCCTTGTCTTTGATGAGATACTTACCTCAAGCGGATATCTTTCCCTCAGTGGGCTGGGTGCAAAAGATGTATATGGAGTATGTTAATGACAGCAATGATAATGCTATGTCAGTGTCCTGGGCGGTTAAGAGTGGTAGCAACAGCAAAGAGTTACCATTATGACATCACAGCATGACCTCACTCGTGTTCTACATTCCTTAAAGGGGAAGTGCATAAGATAATAAGCTCTACTGATGTGTGATATGTTTATATTCCTCCATCACCTCTGCTTCCCATGATACACCTGCCATTTATTACACATCTGTCCCTTTGCCATCTCCTTATTTGCAAAAGTTCTCTTTTACTGCATCCACTCATTCAATGAATCAGTTTCTATCAGCTCTTTCTCATTTCATTAACCTGCTGCTTCTGTCCAATTTTAATTATTCATTGCTGCTACTTGGGTAGAAAACAAGCAAGGGATTGAATTAATATAAAAAACACAATTAAAAGGAAAATACTGTTAGGATGTTTATTATGTATTGAAATGACATTAATAGCTAGGCCAAGGCTAGTTATTTCTGCACCTCTATAGGTGTGAGCAAAGCCGAGCGAGGTTTTCCTGCAGGATGACCAGCATTACATCAGTGTGCAATATTCTGTTGGAAACGTGCTGCTAATTGAAACTCCCCAATTTGTCTCTGTTCCCAGTATAGAATATAATTGGCCATGATGAAGATACAGTGGAGGACCCATTGTGCCCATTATACGGTAGACCTTCAAGATTGATAAATATTCAGTTTAACCTAATGTAACTTGATCAGTATGCAATATTTCCCTGTTATGCTTGGCTAGTATACCGATTAGGCCCATTGTGCTAAATATACACTCTGGGGGTCATTTAGAGCTGGAAGCAAGGCCTTTTTTTAGGGTGTAAAATGTGCTTTTTCTGACATCTCATGCACATGAAAAATGCGTATCCCAGCGTCCATTGAACCCTTCTTCTGTGTCCCTGACTTGTGCATCCTTGAGTCTGGAGATGCAGACTGCGCGAGGGAAGGTGCGTGTACGTGCAGGAAAGAGGAATACAATCTGGCGCTGAATTGTAAACCCACAATTAAAGTATAGTAGTTTATTCTGGGTTTACATTCCAGCACTGGAAGGTAACCCTCTTTCCTAACATAACCCCAGGGTCTCTTTGGCAAATTCCACTTCTTCCTGGATATCAAAATTTAAAGCATTTACCTTGCGGTATCACTCCAACACTGCCGGTCTGATTCTCTGCATACGTGTAGGCCAAGTACAGTAAATTGGTTAAACAAGGTTTGGGGAAGTGTTTGGTAAAATCAACCATTTTGTCACAAAGTTCGTGGGTTTTTATGTGTTTTTTTCTGTGGAACTACAGGTCCCAGCAGGTCCTACATGATTTCTTCAAGCTTCAGCATGCTTTTTCTGTCATGGGTATGCAGACACTTGTAGTGCTAAGTGCCTGCATACGCAAACAGTTTTATTTATTTGACTGGCTACATTTGTGTGAAAGAGGTGTGTGTGTGTCTGTGTAGGCTTTTGTCAGTGTGCGTGTGTGTCTGTGTCAGTGAGTGCATCTGGGGAGGTGATGGTGTGCTGAGAGATAACGCGGGGGGAGATGGTGTGGCTAAGAGATGCAGGGGGCAGGAAGTTACACAGGGGGAACGAGTCTGGTTGAACCGCTGTTGTAAGATGATGACCTTGTTAATATTCCCACACAAACAGGAATCTTCTGGACGATGTGACCTACATGAATAGTGAATGCCGACTGAAGATGCCGTCTTCCCATGGAGGATATATTTCTTCAGAGGTTCCACATTGTGAGAAACCACCATATAGGTAAGGTGCATATGTAATGGAAAGTAATGTTCCCAGAGTGATGAGAAATGGGTGGCGTGTCATGTTGGCACGGCCCATTTTCAGTGGCCACGCCCCTTCGGTATGTGGCCACGCCCATTTTTTCCTGCGCGGCCCTGGCGCGCATATATGTCATCTGTTTTGAGTTTCTATGGGGCGGGAGGGGGCACGCCAATCTTCAACTTGCCCTGTACTCCAATGACCCTAGTGATGATGCCTCTGGCTGTTTTTTTCCTAGGGAAGAGGCACACATCCCCCTGCAGAATAGGCTTGGACTATGTGACAGGAGGACCCCATGCTTTGGATTTTCTTCTTATCGCATCAACAGCACAGGATCTTAACTTTGAGCAATTGCCTGGGAGACTTGGCAGACTGAATTAGACATCTTGTAAGTGAATCTTAGCCAAATATGTCATTTTTAATCCATTCATAATGGCTACCTGTTCTGCAGGTGCACCCCACTGCTTCCAAGTCTGCAGGATGATTGCATTAAATAATGCAATTGGACAGGGTATGCAACCGCTTTAAGGCAGAGGTTCACAATCTTTTTTGAATGGCGGTGCCCTAGAGTATCAGCATTGTTTTCATAGCACCCCTAAGCCAAAAGTCTGTTATTGAGAAATAATTATTAAGAAATTGCACTTACCTGTCATCCTCAGGTTGAGGTATGCGGTCTTGGACAGGTTGGCGCATCTGTTTTTCCACATATTTACATTACATTGACCAGAATTAATTTGATTTGGTGTTGGACCACCAACCTGAGGCACCCCTGCAAGTATCCAAAGGCACCCCAGGGTGCTACAGCACACAGTTTGGGAACCACTGCTTTAAGGAATGCCTTGAAAACCATCCTAAATAGTTGCTAATTAAAGAGACTGTAACCTTCCATAAGTCGTTTGCTTCATTTTGTCCAGCACAGAAGAGTATATATGTTAGAAAACATTTTATATTATTTCTATTTCACCTGGTCTCTTTTATATTTTGTGTCCTTTCCGGACTTGACCACTTCCCCAGTGACATCATGTACCACCGCCATATCCTGCACATTGCCATTAGGTCATAACCTTAACCTATGTAGTGCGAAGATGATTAAATCTTAATTCTATTTACAGGATAATTCTGGGAGGTGTGAAACAGAGTTTGGGTGAAAGAAAGCAGAAGATTGGAAATTTAGTAAATGATGAATTGGGTAAGCAGTCTTAGTAGTACCAACATATAAATTGCATCATGTTCTGTATTAAGATTATTGGAATATATTCATTACTTAATATTTATATGAGAAAATCAATACACGGTAGGAATCCCTGTAAAATCTTGACCCAGATTGTGCGTAAACAAAGTATTTGTCATTGGGACCCTTACCACAGCCCAAAGTTTTCATATCACTCCTGAGGTGCCAGTAATCCATATGTGCTTCATAGAAATATTTTATGTCATTCAGAATACAAGGCCTTTAGTGCGTTGTGAGTGTCATGAAATGAGCATAACATTATATTTTAATTTCTTCTTTGTTTTGGTCAGATTTTATTTCTTTGTAAAAAATTGCAGAATGTCACTGGATCCTCTTAATATTTTCCATACAACTCATTTTATCATTGTTGTAAAGGAGACAAGTGGGTAACAACAAGTACGGTGTAAGAACATATTCCTGATCCTGTAGTAGCAGATATACAGTATTTAAGAAGAGCTTATCACCTCATTTACTTTGCTAGACCTCACAGCCTCTTAACCTTCTAAGAACCTCCATTATGACAAAAAACAAAGAGCACAACAAGCATAATCAATTTTAAAATATATTTATTATGAATTTTTAGCACAAGGAAAACAACACTTTATTTTTACTCTGCATTGTAAAATAAATTAGTGCCCAAGATTAGCCAGAGGCTCTTACAAGCTTGTCCTATAAGAGGACCAAGATGGTGGAAGCCTCATGACTCACAAAGAGTCATCCTTCAGCACTCAGGAGAGGAAAAACCCCCTTTGGAGGAAACCTCTGGGGACCCATGGCTTGAAGGATTGCCCGTCCCTCTGGGCACTAGGAGGCTATGCAGAGTTATATTTCCAATTGATTTAAAATAGGATCATTTGACACTGAAATACAGTATACATTTCACCACATTAATAAATAACATTGGCTGACGTCATTAATGTAGCTCCTGTCCACATCTCCTGACATTACCCAATTTACATTCCTCACAAAGCTGCGCAATTTGCTGAAGAGGATGGTCATCCCCTTTTGAGAAGCACCGAGTTTACCCGAGTGGCTACTACATTGCGATAGATGTGCTGTGCTGCTAGAACCTCCAATTATAGAAATAAACAAGCTCAAGGTCATATTTTAGGGTAGTCAAGCTCCAAGTCTGCAGGCACATCCAAGTGAAACGCCCTTGTCTTTGATGAGATACTTACCTCAAGCGGATATCTTTCCCTCAGTGGGCTGGGTGCAAGAGATGTATATGGAGTATGTTAATGACAGCAATGATAATGCTATGTCAGTGTCCTGGGCGGTTAAGAGTGGTAGCAACAGCAAAGAGTTACCATTATGACATCACAGCATGACCTCACTCGTGTTCTACATTCCTTAAAGGGGAAGTGCATAAGATAATAAGCTCTACTGATGTGTGATATGTTTATATTCCTCCATCACCTCTGCTTCCCATGATACACCTGCCATTTATTACACATCTGTCCCTTTGCCATCTCCTTATTTGCAAAAGTTCTCTTTTACTGCATCCACTCATTCAATGAATCAGTTTCTATCAGCTCTTTCTCATTTCATTAACCTGCTGCTTCTGTCCAATTTTAATTATTCATTGCTGCTACTTGGGTAGAAAACAAGCAAGGGATTGAATTAATATAAAAAACACAATTAAAAGGAAAATACTGTTAGGATGTTTATTATGTATTGAAATGACATTAATAGCTAGGCCAAGGCTAGTTATTTCTGCACCTCTATAGGTGTGAGCAAAGCCGAGCGAGGATTTCCTGCAGGATGACCAGCATTACATCAGTGTGCAATATTCTGTTGGAAACGTGCTGCTAATTGAAACTCCCCAATTTGTCTCTGTTCCCAGTATAGAATATAATTGGCCATGATGAAGATACAGTGGAGGACCCATTGTGCCCATTATACGGTAGACCTTCAAGATTGATAAATATTCAGTTTAACCTAATGTAACTTGATCAGTATGCAATATTTCCCTGTTATGCTTGGCTAGTATACCGATTAGGCCCATTGTGCTAAATATACACTCTGGGGGTCATTTAGAGCTGGAAGCAAGGCCTTTTTTTAGGGTGTAAAATGTGCTTTTTCTGACATCTCATGCACATGAAAAATGCGTATCCCAGCGTCCATTGAACCCTTCTTCTGTGTCCCTGACTTGTGCATCCTTGAGTCTGGAGATGCAGACTGCGCGAGGGAAGGTGCGTGTACGTGCAGGAAAGAGGAATACAATCTGGCGCTGAATTGTAAACCCACAATTAAAGTATAGTAGTTTTTTCTGGGTTTACATTCCAGCACTGGAAGGTAACCCTCTTTCCTAACATAACCCCAGGGTCTCTTTGGCAAATTCCACTTCTTCCTGGATATCAAAATTTAAAGCATTTACCTTGCGGTATCACTCCAACACTGCCGGTCTGATTCTCTGCATACGTGTAGGCCAAGTACAGTAAATTGGTTAAACAAGGTTTGGGGAAGTGTTTGGTAAAATCAACCATTTTGTCACAAAGTTCGTGGGTTTTTATGTGTTTTTTTCTGTGGAACTACAGGTCCCAGCAGGTCCTACATGATTTCTTCAAGCTTCAGCATGCTTTTTCTGTCATGGGTATGCAGACACTTGTAGTGCTAAGTGCCTGCATACGCAAACAGTTTTATTTATTTGACTGGCTACATTTGTGTGAAAGAGGTGTGTGTGTGTCTGTGTAGGCTTTTGTCAGTGTGCGTGTGTGTCTGTGTCAGTGAGTGCATCTGGGGAGGTGATGGTGTGCTGAGAGATAACGCGGGGGGAGATGGTGTGGCTAAGAGATGCAGGGGGCAGGAAGTTACACAGGGGGAACGAGTCTGGTTGAACCGCTGTTGTAAGATGATGACCTTGTTAATATTCCCACACAAACAGGAATCTTCTGGACGATGTGACCTACATGAATAGTGAATGCCGACTGAAGATGCCGTCTTCCCATGGAGGATATATTTCTTCAGAGGTTCCACATTGTGAGAAACCACCATATAGGTAAGGTGCATATGTAATGGAAAGTAATGTTCCCAGAGTGATGAGAAATGGGTGGCGTGTCATGTTGGCACGGCCCATTTTCAGTGGCCACGCCCCTTCGGTATGTGGCCACGCCCATTTTTTCCTGCGCGGCCCTGGCGCGCATATATGTCATCTGTTTTGAGTTTCTATGGGGCGGGAGGGGGCACGCCAATCTTCAACTTGCCCTGTACTCCAATGACCCTAGTGATGATGCCTCTGGCTGTTTTTTTCCTAGGGAAGAGGCACACATCCCCCTGCAGAATAGGCTTGGACTATGTGACAGGAGGACCCCATGCTTTGGATTTTCTTCTTATCGCATCAACAGCACAGGATCTTAACTTTGAGCAATTGCCTGGGAGACTTGGCAGACTGAATTAGACATCTTGTAAGTGAATCTTAGCCAAATATGTCATTTTTAATCCATTCATAATGGCTACCTGTTCTGCAGGTGCACCCCACTGCTTCCAAGTCTGCAGGATGATTGCATTAAATAATGCAATTGGACAGGGTATGCAACCGCTTTAAGGCAGAGGTTCACAATCTTTTTTGAATGGCGGTGCCCTAGAGTATCAGCATTGTTTTCATAGCACCCCTAAGCCAAAAGTCTGTTATTGAGAAATAATTATTAAGAAATTGCACTTACCTGTCATCCTCAGGTTGAGGTATGCGGTCTTGGACAGGTTGGCGCATCTGTTTTTCCACATATTTACATTACATTGACCAGAATTAATTTGATTTGGTGTTGGACCACCAACCTGAGGCACCCCTGCAAGTATCCAAAGGCACCCCAGGGTGCTACAGCACACAGTTTGGGAACCACTGCTTTAAGGAATGCCTTGAAAACCATCCTAAATAGTTGCTAATTAAAGAGACTGTAACCTTCCATAAGTCGTTTGCTTCATTTTGTCCAGCACAGAAGAGTATATATGTTAGAAAACATTTTATATTATTTCTATTTCACCTGGTCTCTTTTATATTTTGTGTCCTTTCCGGACTTGACCACTTCCCCAGTGACATCATGTACCACCGCCATATCCTGCACATTGCCATTAGGTCATAACCTTAACCTATGTAGTGCGAAGATGATTAAATCTTAATTCTATTTACAGGATAATTCTGGGAGGTGTGAAACAGAGTTTGGGTGAAAGAAAGCAGAAGATTGGAAATTTAGTAAATGATGAATTGGGTAAGCAGTCTTAGTAGTACCAACATATAAATTGCATCATGTTCTGTATTAAGATTATTGGAATATATTCATTACTTAATATTTATATGAGAAAATCAATACACGGTAGGAATCCCTGTAAAATCTTGACCCAGATTGTGCGTAAACAAAGTATTTGTCATTGGGACCCTTACCACAGCCCAAAGTTTTCATATCACTCCTGAGGTGCCAGTAATCCATATGTGCTTCATAGAAATATTTTATGTCATTCAGAATACAAGGCCTTTAGTGCGTTGTGAGTGTCATGAAATGAGCATAACATTATATTTTAATTTCTTCTTTGTTTTGGTCAGATTTTATTTCTTTGTAAAAAATTGCAGAATGTCACTGGATCCTCTTAATATTTTCCATACAACTCATTTTATCATTGTTGTAAAGGAGACAAGTGGGTAACAACAAGTACGGTGTAAGAACATATTCCTGATCCTGTAGTAGCAGATATACAGTATTTAAGAAGAGCTTATCACCTCATTTACTTTGCTAGACCTCACAGCCTCTTAACCTTCTAAGAACCTCCATTATGACAAAAAACAAAGAGCACAACAAGCATAATCAATTTTAAAATATATTTATTATGAATTTTTAGCACAAGGAAAACAACACTTTATTTTTACTCTGCATTGTAAAATAAATTAGTGCCCAAGATTAGCCAGAGGCTCTTACAAGCTTGTCCTATAAGAGGACCAAGATGGTGGAAGCCTCATGACTCACAAAGAGTCATCCTTCAGCACTCAGGAGAGGAAAAACCCCCTTTGGAGGAAACCTCTGGGGACCCATGGCTTGAAGGATTGCCCGTCCCTCTGGGCACTAGGAGGCTATGCAGAGTTATATTTCCAATTGATTTAAAATAGGATCATTTGACACTGAAATACAGTATACATTTCACCACATTAATAAATAACATTGGCTGACGTCATTAATGTAGCTCCTGTCCACATCTCCTGACATTACCCAATTTACATTCCTCACAAAGCTGCGCAATTTGCTGAAGAGGATGGTCATCCCCTTTTGAGAAGCACCGAGTTTACCCGAGTGGCTACTACATTGCGATAGATGTGCTGTGCTGCTAGAACCTCCA
This sequence comes from Taudactylus pleione, assembly GCA_031769625.1. NCBI lineage: Eukaryota > Metazoa > Chordata > Amphibia > Anura > Myobatrachidae > Taudactylus > Taudactylus pleione. The sequence continues at coordinate 7,950,189 of JAUIMM010000210.1, read as the reverse complement.
ATTATAGAAATAAACAAGCTCAAGGTCATATTTTAGGGTAGTCAAGCTCCAAGTCTGCAGGCACATCCAAGTGAAACGCCCTTGTCTTTGATGAGATACTTACCTCAAGCGGATATCTTTCCCTCAGTGGGCTGGGTGCAAGAGATGTATATGGAGTATGTTAATGACAGCAATGATAATGCTATGTCAGTGTCCTGGGCGGTTAAGAGTGGTAGCAACAGCAAAGAGTTACCATTATGACATCACAGCATGACCTCACTCGTGTTCTACATTCCTTAAAGGGGAAGTGCATAAGATAATAAGCTCTACTGATGTGTGATATGTTTATATTCCTCCATCACCTCTGCTTCCCATGATACACCTGCCATTTATTACACATCTGTCCCTTTGCCATCTCCTTATTTGCAAAAGTTCTCTTTTACTGCATCCACTCATTCAATGAATCAGTTTCTATCAGCTCTTTCTCATTTCATTAACCTGCTGCTTCTGTCCAATTTTAATTATTCATTGCTGCTACTTGGGTAGAAAACAAGCAAGGGATTGAATTAATATAAAAAACACAATTAAAAGGAAAATACTGTTAGGATGTTTATTATGTATTGAAATGACATTAATAGCTAGGCCAAGGCTAGTTATTTCTGCACCTCTATAGGTGTGAGCAAAGCCGAGCGAGGATTTCCTGCAGGATGACCAGCATTACATCAGTGTGCAATATTCTGTTGGAAACGTGCTGCTAATTGAAACTCCCCAATTTGTCTCTGTTCCCAGTATAGAATATAATTGGCCATGATGAAGATACAGTGGAGGACCCATTGTGCCCATTATACGGTAGACCTTCAAGATTGATAAATATTCAGTTTAACCTAATGTAACTTGATCAGTATGCAATATTTCCCTGTTATGCTTGGCTAGTATACCGATTAGGCCCATTGTGCTAAATATACACTCTGGGGGTCATTTAGAGCTGGAAGCAAGGCCTTTTTTTAGGGTGTAAAATGTGCTTTTTCTGACATCTCATGCACATGAAAAATGCGTATCCCAGCGTCCATTGAACCCTTCTTCTGTGTCCCTGACTTGTGCATCCTTGAGTCTGGAGATGCAGACTGCGCGAGGGAAGGTGCGTGTACGTGCAGGAAAGAGGAATACAATCTGGCGCTGAATTGTAAACCCACAATTAAAGTATAGTAGTTTATTCTGGGTTTACATTCCAGCACTGGAAGGTAACCCTCTTTCCTAACATAACCCCAGGGTCTCTTTGGCAAATTCCACTTCTTCCTGGATATCAAAATTTAAAGCATTTACCTTGCGGTATCACTCCAACACTGCCGGTCTGATTCTCTGCATACGTGTAGGCCAAGTACAGTAAATTGGTTAAACAAGGTTTGGGGAAGTGTTTGGTAAAATCAACCATTTTGTCACAAAGTTCGTGGGTTTTTATGTGTTTTTTTCTGTGGAACTACAGGTCCCAGCAGGTCCTACATGATTTCTTCAAGCTTCAGCATGCTTTTTCTGTCATGGGTATGCAGACACTTGTAGTGCTAAGTGCCTGCATACGCAAACAGTTTTATTTATTTGACTGGCTACATTTGTGTGAAAGAGGTGTGTGTGTGTCTGTGTAGGCTTTTGTCAGTGTGCGTGTGTGTCTGTGTCAGTGAGTGCATCTGGGGAGGTGATGGTGTGCTGAGAGATAACGCGGGGGGAGATGGTGTGGCTAAGAGATGCAGGGGGCAGGAAGTTACACAGGGGGAACGAGTCTGGTTGAACCGCTGTTGTAAGATGATGACCTTGTTAATATTCCCACACAAACAGGAATCTTCTGGACGATGTGACCTACATGAATAGTGAATGCCGACTGAAGATGCCGTCTTCCCATGGAGGATATATTTCTTCAGAGGTTCCACATTGTGAGAAACCACCATATAGGTAAGGTGCATATGTAATGGAAAGTAATGTTCCCAGAGTGATGAGAAATGGGTGGCGTGTCATGTTGGCACGGCCCATTTTCAGTGGCCACGCCCCTTCGGTATGTGGCCACGCCCATTTTTTCCTGCGCGGCCCTGGCGCGCATATATGTCATCTGTTTTGAGTTTCTATGGGGCGGGAGGGGGCACGCCAATCTTCAACTTGCCCTGTACTCCAATGACCCTAGTGATGATGCCTCTGGCTGTTTTTTTCCTAGGGAAGAGGCACACATCCCCCTGCAGAATAGGCTTGGACTATGTGACAGGAGGACCCCATGCTTTGGATTTTCTTCTTATCGCATCAACAGCACAGGATCTTAACTTTGAGCAATTGCCTGGGAGACTTGGCAGACTGAATTAGACATCTTGTAAGTGAATCTTAGCCAAATATGTCATTTTTAATCCATTCATAATGGCTACCTGTTCTGCAGGTGCACCCCACTGCTTCCAAGTCTGCAGGATGATTGCATTAAATAATGCAATTGGACAGGGTATGCAACCGCTTTAAGGCAGAGGTTCACAATCTTTTTTGAATGGCGGTGCCCTAGAGTATCAGCATTGTTTTCATAGCACCCCTAAGCCAAAAGTCTGTTATTGAGAAATAATTATTAAGAAATTGCACTTACCTGTCATCCTCAGGTTGAGGTATGCGGTCTTGGACAGGTTGGCGCATCTGTTTTTCCACATATTTACATTACATTGACCAGAATTAATTTGATTTGGTGTTGGACCACCAACCTGAGGCACCCCTGCAAGTATCCAAAGGCACCCCAGGGTGCTACAGCACACAGTTTGGGAACCACTGCTTTAAGGAATGCCTTGAAAACCATCCTAAATAGTTGCTAATTAAAGAGACTGTAACCTTCCATAAGTCGTTTGCTTCATTTTGTCCAGCACAGAAGAGTATATATGTTAGAAAACATTTTATATTATTTCTATTTCACCTGGTCTCTTTTATATTTTGTGTCCTTTCCGGACTTGACCACTTCCCCAGTGACATCATGTACCACCGCCATATCCTGCACATTGCCATTAGGTCATAACCTTAACCTATGTAGTGCGAAGATGATTAAATCTTAATTCTATTTACAGGATAATTCTGGGAGGTGTGAAACAGAGTTTGGGTGAAAGAAAGCAGAAGATTGGAAATTTAGTAAATGATGAATTGGGTAAGCAGTCTTAGTAGTACCAACATATAAATTGCATCATGTTCTGTATTAAGATTATTGGAATATATTCATTACTTAATATTTATATGAGAAAATCAATACACGGTAGGAATCCCTGTAAAATCTTGACCCAGATTGTGCGTAAACAAAGTATTTGTCATTGGGACCCTTACCACAGCCCAAAGTTTTCATATCACTCCTGAGGTGCCAGTAATCCATATGTGCTTCATAGAAATATTTTATGTCATTCAGAATACAAGGCCTTTAGTGCGTTGTGAGTGTCATGAAATGAGCATAACATTATATTTTAATTTCTTCTTTGTTTTGGTCAGATTTTATTTCTTTGTAAAAAATTGCAGAATGTCACTGGATCCTCTTAATATTTTCCATACAACTCATTTTATCATTGTTGTAAAGGAGACAAGTGGGTAACAACAAGTACGGTGTAAGAACATATTCCTGATCCTGTAGTAGCAGATATACAGTATTTAAGAAGAGCTTATCACCTCATTTACTTTGCTAGACCTCACAGCCTCTTAACCTTCTAAGAACCTCCATTATGACAAAAAACAAAGAGCACAACAAGCATAATCAATTTTAAAATATATTTATTATGAATTTTTAGCACAAGGAAAACAACACTTTATTTTTACTCTGCATTGTAAAATAAATTAGTGCCCAAGATTAGCCAGAGGCTCTTACAAGCTTGTCCTATAAGAGGACCAAGATGGTGGAAGCCTCATGACTCACAAAGAGTCATCCTTCAGCACTCAGGAGAGGAAAAACCCCCTTTGGAGGAAACCTCTGGGGACCCATGGCTTGAAGGATTGCCCGTCCCTCTGGGCACTAGGAGGCTATGCAGAGTTATATTTCCAATTGATTTAAAATAGGATCATTTGACACTGAAATACAGTATACATTTCACCACATTAATAAATAACATTGGCTGACGTCATTAATGTAGCTCCTGTCCACATCTCCTGACATTACCCAATTTACATTCCTCACAAAGCTGCGCAATTTGCTGAAGAGGATGGTCATCCCCTTTTGAGAAGCACCGAGTTTACCCGAGTGGCTACTACATTGCGATAGATGTGCTGTGCTGCTAGAACCTCCAATTATAGAAATAAACAAGCTCAAGGTCATATTTTAGGGTAGTCAAGCTCCAAGTCTGCAGGCACATCCAAGTGAAACGCCCTTGTCTTTGATGAGATACTTACCTCAAGCGGATATCTTTCCCTCAGTGGGCTGGGTGCAAGAGATGTATATGGAGTATGTTAATGACAGCAATGATAATGCTATGTCAGTGTCCTGGGCGGTTAAGAGTGGTAGCAACAGCAAAGAGTTACCATTATGACATCACAGCATGACCTCACTCGTGTTCTACATTCCTTAAAGGGGAAGTGCATAAGATAATAAGCTCTACTGATGTGTGATATGTTTATATTCCTCCATCACCTCTGCTTCCCATGATACACCTGCCATTTATTACACATCTGTCCCTTTGCCATCTCCTTATTTGCAAAAGTTCTCTTTTACTGCATCCACTCATTCAATGAATCAGTTTCTATCAGCTCTTTCTCATTTCATTAACCTGCTGCTTCTGTCCAATTTTAATTATTCATTGCTGCTACTTGGGTAGAAAACAAGCAAGGGATTGAATTAATATAAAAAACACAATTAAAAGGAAAATACTGTTAGGATGTTTATTATGTATTGAAATGACATTAATAGCTAGGCCAAGGCTAGTTATTTCTGCACCTCTATAGGTGTGAGCAAAGCCGAGCGAGGATTTCCTGCAGGATGACCAGCATTACATCAGTGTGCAATATTCTGTTGGAAACGTGCTGCTAATTGAAACTCCCCAATTTGTCTCTGTTCCCAGTATAGAATATAATTGGCCATGATGAAGATACAGTGGAGGACCCATTGTGCCCATTATACGGTAGACCTTCAAGATTGATAAATATTCAGTTTAACCTAATGTAACTTGATCAGTATGCAATATTTCCCTGTTATGCTTGGCTAGTATACCGATTAGGCCCATTGTGCTAAATATACACTCTGGGGGTCATTTAGAGCTGGAAGCAAGGCCTTTTTTTAGGGTGTAAAATGTGCTTTTTCTGACATCTCATGCACATGAAAAATGCGTATCCCAGCGTCCATTGAACCCTTCTTCTGTGTCCCTGACTTGTGCATCCTTGAGTCTGGAGATGCAGACTGCGCGAGGGAAGGTGCGTGTACGTGCAGGAAAGAGGAATACAATCTGGCGCTGAATTGTAAACCCACAATTAAAGTATAGTAGTTTATTCTGGGTTTACATTCCAGCACTGGAAGGTAACCCTCTTTCCTAACATAACCCCAGGGTCTCTTTGGCAAATTCCACTTCTTCCTGGATATCAAAATTTAAAGCATTTACCTTGCGGTATCACTCCAACACTGCCGGTCTGATTCTCTGCATACGTGTAGGCCAAGTACAGTAAATTGGTTAAACAAGGTTTGGGGAAGTGTTTGGTAAAATCAACCATTTTGTCACAAAGTTCGTGGGTTTTTATGTGTTTTTTTCTGTGGAACTACAGGTCCTAGCAGGTCCTACATGATTTCTTCAAGCTTCAGCATGCTTTTTCTGTCACGGGTATGCAGACACTTGTAGTGCTAAGTGCCTGCATACGCAAACAGTTTTATTTATTTGACTGGCTACATTTGTGTGAAAGAGGTGTGTGTGTGTCTGTGTAGGCTTTTGTCAGTGTGCGTGTGTGTCTGTGTCAGTGAGTGCATCTGGGGAGGTGATGGTGTGCTGAGAGATAACGCGGGGGGAGATGGTGTGGCTAAGAGATGCAGGGGGCAGGAAGTTACACAGGGGGAACGAGTCTGGTTGAACCGCTGTTGTAAGATGATGACCTTGTTAATATTCCCACACAAACAGGAATCTTCTGGACGATGTGACCTACATGAATAGTGAATGCCGACTGAAGATGCCGTCTTCCCATGGAGGATATATTTCTTCAGAGGTTCCACATTGTGAGAAACCACCATATAGGTAAGGTGCATATGTAATGGAAAGTAATGTTCCCAGAGTGATGAGAAATGGGTGGCGTGTCATGTTGGCACGGCCCATTTTCAGTGGCCACGCCCCTTCGGTATGTGGCCACGCCCATTTTTTCCTGCGCGGCCCTGGCGCGCATATATGTCATCTGTTTTGAGTTTCTATGGGGCGGGAGGGGGCACGCCAATCTTCAACTTGCCCTGTACTCCAATGACCCTAGTGATGATGCCTCTGGCTGTTTTTTTCCTAGGGAAGAGGCACACATCCCCCTGCAGAATAGGCTTGGACTATGTGACAGGAGGACCCCATGCTTTGGATTTTCTTCTTATCGCATCAACAGCACAGGATCTTAACTTTGAGCAATTGCCTGGGAGACTTGGCAGACTGAATTAGACATCTTGTAAGTGAATCTTAGCCAAATATGTCATTTTTAATCCATTCATAATGGCTACCTGTTCTGCAGGTGCACCCCACTGCTTCCAAGTCTGCAGGATGATTGCATTAAATAATGCAATTGGACAGGGTATGCAACCGCTTTAAGGCAGAGGTTCACAATCTTTTTTGAATGGCGGTGCCCTAGAGTATCAGCATTGTTTTCATAGCACCCCTAAGCCAAAAGTCTGTTATTGAGAAATAATTATTAAGAAATTGCACTTACCTGTCATCCTCAGGTTGAGGTATGCGGTCTTGGACAGGTTGGCGCATCTGTTTTTCCACATATTTACATTACATTGACCAGAATTAATTTGATTTGGTGTTGGACCACCAACCTGAGGCACCCCTGCAAGTATCCAAAGGCACCCCAGGGTGCTACAGCACACAGTTTGGGAACCACTGCTTTAAGGAATGCCTTGAAAACCATCCTAAATAGTTGCTAATTAAAGAGACTGTAACCTTCCATAAGTCGTTTGCTTCATTTTGTCCAGCACAGAAGAGTATATATGTTAGAAAACATTTTATATTATTTCTATTTCACCTGGTCTCTTTTATATTTTGTGTCCTTTCCGGACTTGACCACTTCCCCAGTGACATCATGTACCACCGCCATATCCTGCACATTGCCATTAGGTCATAACCTTAACCTATGTAGTGCGAAGATGATTAAATCTTAATTCTATTTACAGGATAATTCTGGGAGGTGTGAAACAGAGTTTGGGTGAAAGAAAGCAGAAGATTGGAAATTTAGTAAATGATGAATTGGGTAAGCAGTCTTAGTAGTACCAACATATAAATTGCATCATGTTCTGTATTAAGATTATTGGAATATATTCATTACTTAATATTTATATGAGAAAATCAATACACGGTAGGAATCCCTGTAAAATCTTGACCCAGATTGTGCGTAAACAAAGTATTTGTCATTGGGACCCTTACCACAGCCCAAAGTTTTCATATCACTCCTGAGGTGCCAGTAATCCATATGTGCTTCATAGAAATATTTTATGTCATTCAGAATACAAGGCCTTTAGTGCGTTGTGAGTGTCATGAAATGAGCATAACATTATATTTTAATTTCTTCTTTGTTTTGGTCAGATTTTATTTCTTTGTAAAAAATTGCAGAATGTCACTGGATCCTCTTAATATTTTCCATACAACTCATTTTATCATTGTTGTAAAGGAGACAAGTGGGTAACAACAAGTACGGTGTAAGAACATATTCCTGATCCTGTAGTAGCAGATATACAGTATTTAAGAAGAGCTTATCACCTCATTTACTTTGCTAGACCTCACAGCCTCTTAACCTTCTAAGAACCTCCATTATGACAAAAAACAAAGAGCACAACAAGCATAATCAATTTTAAAATATATTTATTATGAATTTTTAGCACAAGGAAAACAACACTTTATTTTTACTCTGCATTGTAAAATAAATTAGTGCCCAAGATTAGCCAGAGGCTCTTACAAGCTTGTCCTATAAGAGGACCAAGATGGTGGAAGCCTCATGACTCACAAAGAGTCATCCTTCAGCACTCAGGAGAGGAAAAACCCCCTTTGGAGGAAACCTCTGGGGACCCATGGCTTGAAGGATTGCCCGTCCCTCTGGGCACTAGGAGGCTATGCAGAGTTATATTTCCAATTGATTTAAAATAGGATCATTTGACACTGAAATACAGTATACATTTCACCACATTAATAAATAACATTGGCTGACGTCATTAATGTAGCTCCTGTCCACATCTCCTGACATTACCCAATTTACATTCCTCACAAAGCTGCGCAATTTGCTGAAGAGGATGGTCATCCCCTTTTGAGAAGCACCGAGTTTACCCGAGTGGCTACTACATTGCGATAGATGTGCTGTGCTGCTAGAACCTCCAATTATAGAAATAAACAAGCTCAAGGTCATATTTTAGGGTAGTCAAGCTCCAAGTCTGCAGGCACATCCAAGTGAAACGCCCTTGTCTTTGATGAGATACTTACCTCAAGCGGATATCTTTCCCTCAGTGGGCTGGGTGCAAGAGATGTATATGGAGTATGTTAATGACAGCAATGATAATGCTATGTCAGTGTCCTGGGCGGTTAAGAGTGGTAGCAACAGCAAAGAGTTACCATTATGACATCACAGCATGACCTCACTCGTGTTCTACATTCCTTAAAGGGGAAGTGCATAAGATAATAAGCTCTACTGATGTGTGATATGTTTATATTCCTCCATCACCTCTGCTTCCCATGATACACCTGCCATTTATTACACATCTGTCCCTTTGCCATCTCCTTATTTGCAAAAGTTCTCTTTTACTGCATCCACTCATTCAATGAATCAGTTTCTATCAGCTCTTTCTCATTTCATTAACCTGCTGCTTCTGTCCAATTTTAATTATTCATTGCTGCTACTTGGGTAGAAAACAAGCAAGGGATTGAATTAATATAAAAAACACAATTAAAAGGAAAATACTGTTAGGATGTTTATTATGTATTGAAATGACATTAATAGCTAGGCCAAGGCTAGTTATTTCTGCACCTCTATAGGTGTGAGCAAAGCCGAGCGAGGATTTCCTGCAGGATGACCAGCATTACATCAGTGTGCAATATTCTGTTGGAAACGTGCTGCTAATTGAAACTCCCCAATTTGTCTCTGTTCCCAGTATAGAATATAATTGGCCATGATGAAGATACAGTGGAGGACCCATTGTGCCCATTATACGGTAGACCTTCAAGATTGATAAATATTCAGTTTAACCTAATGTAACTTGATCAGTATGCAATATTTCCCTGTTATGCTTGGCTAGTATACCGATTAGGCCCATTGTGCTAAATATACACTCTGGGGGTCATTTAGAGCTGGAAGCAAGGCCTTTTTTTAGGGTGTAAAATGTGCTTTTTCTGACATCTCATGCACATGAAAAATGCGTATCCCAGCGTCCATTGAACCCTTCTTCTGTGTCCCTGACTTGTGCATCCTTGAGTCTGGAGATGCAGACTGCGCGAGGGAAGGTGCGTGTACGTGCAGGAAAGAGGAATACAATCTGGCGCTGAATTGTAAACCCACAATTAAAGTATAGTAGTTTATTCTGGGTTTACATTCCAGCACTGGAAGGTAACCCTCTTTCCTAACATAACCCCAGGGTCTCTTTGGCAAATTCCACTTCTTCCTGGATATCAAAATTTAAAGCATTTACCTTGCGGTATCACTCCAACACTGCCGGTCTGATTCTCTGCATACGTGTAGGCCAAGTACAGTAAATTGGTTAAACAAGGTTTGGGGAAGTGTTTGGTAAAATCAACCATTTTGTCACAAAGTTCGTGGGTTTTTATGTGTTTTTTTCTGTGGAACTACAGGTCCCAGCAGGTCCTACATGATTTCTTCAAGCTTCAGCATGCTTTTTCTGTCATGGGTATGCAGACACTTGTAGTGCTAAGTGCCTGCATACGCAAACAGTTTTATTTATTTGACTGGCTACATTTGTGTGAAAGAGGTGTGTGTGTGTCTGTGTAGGCTTTTGTCAGTGTGCGTGTGTGTCTGTGTCAGTGAGTGCATCTGGGGAGGTGATGGTGTGCTGAGAGATAACGCGGGGGGAGATGGTGTGGCTAAGAGATGCAGGGGGCAGGAAGTTACACAGGGGGAACGAGTCTGGTTGAACCGCTGTTGTAAGATGATGACCTTGTTAATATTCCCACACAAACAGGAATCTTCTGGACGATGTGACCTACATGAATAGTGAATGCCGACTGAAGATGCCGTCTTCCCATGGAGGATATATTTCTTCAGAGGTTCCACATTGTGAGAAACCACCATATAGGTAAGGTGCATATGTAATGGAAAGTAATGTTCCCAGAGTGATGAGAAATGGGTGGCGTGTCATGTTGGCACGGCCCATTTTCAGTGGCCACGCCCCTTCGGTATGTGGCCACGCCCATTTTTTCCTGCGCGGCCCTGGCGCGCATATATGTCATCTGTTTTGAGTTTCTATGGGGCGGGAGGGGGCACGCCAATCTTCAACTTGCCCTGTACTCCAATGACCCTAGTGATGATGCCTCTGGCTGTTTTTTTCCTAGGGAAGAGGCACACATCCCCCTGCAGAATAGGCTTGGACTATGTGACAGGAGGACCCCATGCTTTGGATTTTCTTCTTATCGCATCAACAGCACAGGATCTTAACTTTGAGCAATTGCCTGGGAGACTTGGCAGACTGAATTAGACATCTTGTAAGTGAATCTTAGCCAAATATGTCATTTTTAATCCATTCATAATGGCTACCTGTTCTGCAGGTGCACCCCACTGCTTCCAAGTCTGCAGGATGATTGCATTAAATAATGCAATTGGACAGGGTATGCAACCGCTTTAAGGCAGAGGTTCACAATCTTTTTTGAATGGCGGTGCCCTAGAGTATCAGCATTGTTTTCATAGCACCCCTAAGCCAAAAGTCTGTTATTGAGAAATAATTATTAAGAAATTGCACTTACCTGTCATCCTCAGGTTGAGGTATGCGGTCTTGGACAGGTTGGCGCATCTGTTTTTCCACATATTTACATTACATTGACCAGAATTAATTTGATTTGGTGTTGGACCACCAACCTGAGGCACCCCTGCAAGTATCCAAAGGCACCCCAGGGTGCTACAGCACACAGTTTGGGAACCACTGCTTTAAGGAATGCCTTGAAAACCATCCTAAATAGTTGCTAATTAAAGAGACTGTAACCTTCCATAAGTCGTTTGCTTCATTTTGTCCAGCACAGAAGAGTATATATGTTAGAAAACATTTTATATTATTTCTATTTCACCTGGTCTCTTTTATATTTTGTGTCCTTTCCGGACTTGACCACTTCCCCAGTGACATCATGTACCACCGCCATATCCTGCACATTGCCATTAGGTCATAACCTTAACCTATGTAGTGCGAAGATGATTAAATCTTAATTCTATTTACAGGATAATTCTGGGAGGTGTGAAACAGAGTTTGGGTGAAAGAAAGCAGAAGATTGGAAATTTAGTAAATGATGAATTGGGTAAGCAGTCTTAGTAGTACCAACATATAAATTGCATCATGTTCTGTATTAAGATTATTGGAATATATTCATTACTTAATATTTATATGAGAAAATCAATACACGGTAGGAATCCCTGTAAAATCTTGACCCAGATTGTGCGTAAACAAAGTATTTGTCATTGGGACCCTTACCACAGCCCAAAGTTTTCATATCACTCCTGAGGTGCCAGTAATCCATATGTGCTTCATAGAAATATTTTATGTCATTCAGAATACAAGGCCTTTAGTGCGTTGTGAGTGTCATGAAATGAGCATAACATTATATTTTAATTTCTTCTTTGTTTTGGTCAGATTTTATTTCTTTGTAAAAAATTGCAGAATGTCACTGGATCCTCTTAATATTTTCCATACAACTCATTTTATCATTGTTGTAAAGGAGACAAGTGGGTAACAACAAGTACGGTGTAAGAACATATTCCTGATCCTGTAGTAGCAGATATACAGTATTTAAGAAGAGCTTATCACCTCATTTACTTTGCTAGACCTCACAGCCTCTTAACCTTCTAAGAACCTCCATTATGACAAAAAACAAAGAGCACAACAAGCATAATCAATTTTAAAATATATTTATTATGAATTTTTAGCACAAGGAAAACAACACTTTATTTTTACTCTGCATTGTAAAATAAATTAGTGCCCAAGATTAGCCAGAGGCTCTTACAAGCTTGTCCTATAAGAGGACCAAGATGGTGGAAGCCTCATGACTCACAAAGAGTCATCCTTCAGCACTCAGGAGAGGAAAACCCCCCTTTGGAGGAAACCTCTGGGGACCCATGGCTTGAAGGATTGCCCGTCCCTCTGGGCACTAGGAGGCTATGCAGAGTTATATTTCCAATTGATTTAAAATAGGATCATTTGACACTGAAATACAGTATACATTTCACCACATTAATAAATAACATTGGCTGACGTCATTAATGTAGCTCCTGTCCACATCTCCTGACATTACCCAATTTACATTCCTCACAAAGCTGCGCAATTTGCTGAAGAGGATGGTCATCCCCTTTTGAGAAGCACCGAGTTTACCCGAGTGGCTACTACATTGCGATAGATGTGCTGTGCTGCTAGAACCTCCAATTATAGAAATAAACAAGCTCAAGGTCATATTTTAGGGTAGTCAAGCTCCAAGTCTGCAGGCACATCCAAGTGAAACGCCCTTGTCTTTGATGAGATACTTACCTCAAGCGGATATCTTTCCCTCAGTGGGCTGGGTGCAAGAGATGTATATGGAGTATGTTAATGACAGCAATGATAATGCTATGTCAGTGTCCTGGGCGGTTAAGAGTGGTAGCAACAGCAAAGAGTTACCATTATGACATCACAGCATGACCTCACTCGTGTTCTACATTCCTTAAAGGGGAAGTGCATAAGATAATAAGCTCTACTGATGTGTGATATGTTTATATTCCTCCATCACCTCTGCTTCCCATGATACACCTGCCATTTATTACACATCTGTCCCTTTGCCATCTCCTTATTTGCAAAAGTTCTCTTTTACTGCATCCACTCATTCAATGAATCAGTTTCTATCAGCTCTTTCTCATTTCATTAACCTGCTGCTTCTGTCCAATTTTAATTATTCATTGCTGCTACTTGGGTAGAAAACAAGCAAGGGATTGAATTAATATAAAAAACACAATTAAAAGGAAAATACTGTTAGGATGTTTATTATGTATTGAAATGACATTAATAGCTAGGCCAAGGCTAGTTATTTCTGCACCTCTATAGGTGTGAGCAAAGCCGAGCGAGGATTTCCTGCAGGATGACCAGCATTACATCAGTGTGCAATATTCTGTTGGAAACGTGCTGCTAATTGAAACTCCCCAATTTGTCTCTGTTCCCAGTATAGAATATAATTGGCCATGATGAAGATACAGTGGAGGACCCATTGTGCCCATTATACGGTAGACCTTCAAGATTGATAAATATTCAGTTTAACCTAATGTAACTTGATCAGTATGCAATATTTCCCTGTTATGCTTGGCTAGTATACCGATTAGGCCCATTGTGCTAAATATACACTCTGGGGGTCATTTAGAGCTGGAAGCAAGGCCTTTTTTTAGGGTGTAAAATGTGCTTTTTCTGACATCTCATGCACATGAAAAATGCGTATCCCAGCGTCCATTGAACCCTTCTTCTGTGTCCCTGACTTGTGCATCCTTGAGTCTGGAGATGCAGACTGCGCGAGGGAAGGTGCGTGTACGTGCAGGAAAGAGGAATACAATCTGGCGCTGAATTGTAAACCCACAATTAAAGTATAGTAGTTTATTCTGGGTTTACATTCCAGCACTGGAAGGTAACCCTCTTTCCTAACATAACCCCAGGGTCTCTTTGGCAAATTCCACTTCTTCCTGGATATCAAAATTTAAAGCATTTACCTTGCGGTATCACTCCAACACTGCCGGTCTGATTCTCTGCATACGTGTAGGCCAAGTACAGTAAATTGGTTAAACAAGGTTTGGGGAAGTGTTTGGTAAAATCAACCATTTTGTCACAAAGTTCGTGGGTTTTTATGTGTTTTTTTCTGTGGAACTACAGGTCCCAGCAGGTCCTACATGATTTCTTCAAGCTTCAGCATGCTTTTTCTGTCACGGGTATGCAGACACTTGTAGTGCTAAGTGCCTGCATACGCAAACAGTTTTATTTATTTGACTGGCTACATTTGTGTGAAAGAGGTGTGTGTGTGTCTGTGTAGGCTTTTGTCAGTGTGCGTGTGTGTCTGTGTCAGTGAGTGCATCTGGGGAGGTGATGGTGTGCTGAGAGATAACGCGGGGGGAGATGGTGTGGCTAAGAGATGCAGGGGGCAGGAAGTTACACAGGGGGAACGAGTCTGGTTGAACCGCTGTTGTAAGATGATGACCTTGTTAATATTCCCACACAAACAGGAATCTTCTGGACGATGTGACCTACATGAATAGTGAATGCCGACTGAAGATGCCGTCTTCCCATGGAGGATATATTTCTTCAGAGGTTCCACATTGTGAGAAACCACCATATAGGTAAGGTGCATATGTAATGGAAAGTAATGTTCCCAGAGTGATGAGAAATGGGTGGCGTGTCATGTTGGCACGGCCCATTTTCAGTGGCCACGCCCCTTCGGTATGTGGCCACGCCCATTTTTTCCTGCGCGGCCCTGGCGCGCATATATGTCATCTGTTTTGAGTTTCTATGGGGCGGGAGGGGGCACGCCAATCTTCAACTTGCCCTGTACTCCAATGACCCTAGTGATGATGCCTCTGGCTGTTTTTTTCCTAGGGAAGAGGCACACATCCCCCTGCAGAATAGGCTTGGACTATGTGACAGGAGGACCCCATGCTTTGGATTTTCTTCTTATCGCATCAACAGCACAGGATCTTAACTTTGAGCAATTGCCTGGGAGACTTGGCAGACTGAATTAGACATCTTGTAAGTGAATCTTAGCCAAATATGTCATTTTTAATCCATTCATAATGGCTACCTGTTCTGCAGGTGCACCCCACTGCTTCCAAGTCTGCAGGATGATTGCATTAAATAATGCAATTGGACAGGGTATGCAACCGCTTTAAGGCAGAGGTTCACAATCTTTTTTGAATGGCGGTGCCCTAGAGTATCAGCATTGTTTTCATAGCACCCCTAAGCCAAAAGTCTGTTATTGAGAAATAATTATTAAGAAATTGCACTTACCTGTCATCCTCAGGTTGAGGTATGCGGTCTTGGACAGGTTGGCGCATCTGTTTTTCCACATATTTACATTACATTGACCAGAATTAATTTGATTTGGTGTTGGACCACCAACCTGAGGCACCCCTGCAAGTATCCAAAGGCACCCCAGGGTGCTACAGCACACAGTTTGGGAACCACTGCTTTAAGGAATGCCTTGAAAACCATCCTAAATAGTTGCTAATTAAAGAGACTGTAACCTTCCATAAGTCGTTTGCTTCATTTTGTCCAGCACAGAAGAGTATATATGTTAGAAAACATTTTATATTATTTCTATTTCACCTGGTCTCTTTTATATTTTGTGTCCTTTCCGGACTTGACCACTTCCCCAGTGACATCATGTACCACCGCCATATCCTGCACATTGCCATTAGGTCATAACCTTAACCTATGTAGTGCGAAGATGATTAAATCTTAATTCTATTTACAGGATAATTCTGGGAGGTGTGAAACAGAGTTTGGGTGAAAGAAAGCAGAAGATTGGAAATTTAGTAAATGATGAATTGGGTAAGCAGTCTTAGTAGTACCAACATATAAATTGCATCATGTTCTGTATTAAGATTATTGGAATATATTCATTACTTAATATTTATATGAGAAAATCAATACACGGTAGGAATCCCTGTAAAATCTTGACCCAGATTGTGCGTAAACAAAGTATTTGTCATTGGGACCCTTAACCCAAAGTTTTCATATCACTCCTGAGGTGCCAGTAATCCATATGTGCTTCATAGAAATATTTTATGTCATTCAGAATACAAGGCCTTTAGTGCGTTGTGAGTGTCATGAAATGAGCATAACATTATATTTTAATTTCTTCTTTGTTTTGGTCAGATTTTATTTCTTTGTAAAAAATTGCAGAATGTCACTGGATCCTCTTAATATTTTCCATACAACTCATTTTATCATTGTTGTAAAGGAGACAAGTGGGTAACAACAAGTACGGTGTAAGAACATATTCCTGATCCTGTAGTAGCAGATATACAGTATTTAAGAAGAGCTTATCACCTCATTTACTTTGCTAGACCTCACAGCCTCTTAACCTTCTAAGAACCTCCATTATGACAAAAAACAAAGAGCACAACAAGCATAATCAATTTTAAAATATATTTATTATGAATTTTTAGCACAAGGAAAACAACACTTTATTTTTACTCTGCATTGTAAAATAAATTAGTGCCCAAGATTAGCCAGAGGCTCTTACAAGCTTGTCCTATAAGAGGACCAAGATGGTGGAAGCCTCATGACTCACAAAGAGTCATCCTTCAGCACTCAGGAGAGGAAAAACCCCCTTTGGAGGAAACCTCTGGGGACCCATGGCTTGAAGGATTGCCCGTCCCTCTGGGCACTAGGAGGCTATGCAGAGTTATATTTCCAATTGATTTAAAATAGGATCATTTGACACTGAAATACAGTATACATTTCACCACATTAATAAATAACATTGGCTGACGTCATTAATGTAGCTCCTGTCCACATCTCCTGACATTACCCAATTTACATTCCTCACAAAGCTGCGCAATTTGCTGAAGAGGATGGTCATCCCCTTTTGAGAAGCACCGAGTTTACCCGAGTGGCTACTACATTGCGATAGATGTGCTGTGCTGCTAGAACCTCCAATTATAGAAATAAACAAGCTCAAGGTCATATTTTAGGGTAGTCAAGCTCCAAGTCTGCAGGCACATCCAAGTGAAACGCCCTTGTCTTTGATGAGATACTTACCTCAAGCGGATATCTTTCCCTCAGTGGGCTGGGTGCAAGAGATGTATATGGAGTATGTTAATGACAGCAATGATAATGCTATGTCAGTGTCCTGGGCGGTTAAGAGTGGTAGCAACAGCAAAGAGTTACCATTATGACATCACAGCATGACCTCACTCGTGTTCTACATTCCTTAAAGGGGAAGTGCATAAGATAATAAGCTCTACTGATGTGTGATATGTTTATATTCCTCCATCACCTCTGCTTCCCATGATACACCTGCCATTTATTACACATCTGTCCCTTTGCCATCTCCTTATTTGCAAAAGTTCTCTTTTACTGCATCCACTCATTCAATGAATCAGTTTCTATCAGCTCTTTCTCATTTCATTAACCTGCTGCTTCTGTCCAATTTTAATTATTCATTGCTGCTACTTGGGTAGAAAACAAGCAAGGGATTGAATTAATATAAAAAACACAATTAAAAGGAAAATACTGTTAGGATGTTTATTATGTATTGAAATGACATTAATAGCTAGGCCAAGGCTAGTTATTTCTGCACCTCTATAGGTGTGAGCAAAGCCGAGCGAGGATTTCCTGCAGGATGACCAGCATTACATCAGTGTGCAATATTCTGTTGGAAACGTGCTGCTAATTGAAACTCCCCAATTTGTCTCTGTTCCCAGTATAGAATATAATTGGCCATGATGAAGATACAGTGGAGGACCCATTGTGCCCATTATACGGTAGACCTTCAAGATTGATAAATATTCAGTTTAACCTAATGTAACTTGATCAGTATGCAATATTTCCCTGTTATGCTTGGCTAGTATACCGATTAGGCCCATTGTGCTAAATATACACTCTGGGGGTCATTTAGAGCTGGAAGCAAGGCCTTTTTTTAGGGTGTAAAATGTGCTTTTTCTGACATCTCATGCACATGAAAAATGCGTATCCCAGCGTCCATTGAACCCTTCTTCTGTGTCCCTGACTTGTGCATCCTTGAGTCTGGAGATGCAGACTGCGCGAGGGAAGGTGCGTGTACGTGCAGGAAAGAGGAATACAATCTGGCGCTGAATTGTAAACCCACAATTAAAGTATAGTAGTTTATTCTGGGTTTACATTCCAGCACTGGAAGGTAACCCTCTTTCCTAACATAACCCCAGGGTCTCTTTGGCAAATTCCACTTCTTCCTGGATATCAAAATTTAAAGCATTTACCTTGCGGTATCACTCCAACACTGCCGGTCTGATTCTCTGCATACGTGTAGGCCAAGTACAGTAAATTGGTTAAACAAGGTTTGGGGAAGTGTTTGGTAAAATCAACCATTTTGTCACAAAGTTCGTGGGTTTTTATGTGTTTTTTTCTGTGGAACTACAGGTCCCAGCAGGTCCTACATGATTTCTTCAAGCTTCAGCATGCTTTTTCTGTCATGGGTATGCAGACACTTGTAGTGCTAAGTGCCTGCATACGCAAACAGTTTTATTTATTTGACTGGCTACATTTGTGTGAAAGAGGTGTGTGTGTGTCTGTGTAGGCTTTTGTCAGTGTGCGTGTGTGTCTGTGTCAGTGAGTGCATCTGGGGAGGTGATGGTGTGCTGAGAGATAACGCGGGGGGAGATGGTGTGGCTAAGAGATGCAGGGGGCAGGAAGTTACACAGGGGGAACGAGTCTGGTTGAACCGCTGTTGTAAGATGATGACCTTGTTAATATTCCCACACAAACAGGAATCTTCTGGACGATGTGACCTACATGAATAGTGAATGCCGACTGAAGATGCCGTCTTCCCATGGAGGATATATTTCTTCAGAGGTTCCACATTGTGAGAAACCACCATATAGGTAAGGTGCATATGTAATGGAAAGTAATGTTCCCAGAGTGATGAGAAATGGGTGGCGTGTCATGTTGGCACGGCCCATTTTCAGTGGCCACGCCCCTTCGGTATGTGGCCACGCCCATTTTTTCCTGCGCGGCCCTGGCGCGCATATATGTCATCTGTTTTGAGTTTCTATGGGGCGGGAGGGGGCACGCCAATCTTCAACTTGCCCTGTACTCCAATGACCCTAGTGATGATGCCTCTGGCTGTTTTTTTCCTAGGGAAGAGGCACACATCCCCCTGCAGAATAGGCTTGGACTATGTGACAGGAGGACCCCATGCTTTGGATTTTCTTCTTATCGCATCAACAGCACAGGATCTTAACTTTGAGCAATTGCCTGGGAGACTTGGCAGACTGAATTAGACATCTTGTAAGTGAATCTTAGCCAAATATGTCATTTTTAATCCATTCATAATGGCTACCTGTTCTGCAGGTGCACCCCACTGCTTCCAAGTCTGCAGGATGATTGCATTAAATAATGCAATTGGACAGGGTATGCAACCGCTTTAAGGCAGAGGTTCACAATCTTTTTTGAATGGCGGTGCCCTAGAGTATCAGCATTGTTTTCATAGCACCCCTAAGCCAAAAGTCTGTTATTGAGAAATAATTATTAAGAAATTGCACTTACCTGTCATCCTCAGGTTGAGGTATGCGGTCTTGGACAGGTTGGCGCATCTGTTTTTCCACATATTTACATTACATTGACCAGAATTAATTTGATTTGGTGTTGGACCACCAACCTGAGGCACCCCTGCAAGTATCCAAAGGCACCCCAGGGTGCTACAGCACACAGTTTGGGAACCACTGCTTTAAGGAATGCCTTGAAAACCATCCTAAATAGTTGCTAATTAAAGAGACTGTAACCTTCCATAAGTCGTTTGCTTCATTTTGTCCAGCACAGAAGAGTATATATGTTAGAAAACATTTTATATTATTTCTATTTCACCTGGTCTCTTTTATATTTTGTGTCCTTTCCGGACTTGACCACTTCCCCAGTGACATCATGTACCACCGCCATATCCTGCACATTGCCATTAGGTCATAACCTTAACCTATGTAGTGCGAAGATGATTAAATCTTAATTCTATTTACAGGATAATTCTGGGAGGTGTGAAACAGAGTTTGGGTGAAAGAAAGCAGAAGATTGGAAATTTAGTAAATGATGAATTGGGTAAGCAGTCTTAGTAGTACCAACATATAAATTGCATCATGTTCTGTATTAAGATTATTGGAATATATTCATTACTTAATATTTATATGAGAAAATCAATACACGGTAGGAATCCCTGTAAAATCTTGACCCAGATTGTGCGTAAACAAAGTATTTGTCATTGGGACCCTTACCACAGCCCAAAGTTTTCATATCACTCCTGAGGTGCCAGTAATCCATATGTGCTTCATAGAAATATTTTATGTCATTCAGAATACAAGGCCTTTAGTGCGTTGTGAGTGTCATGAAATGAGCATAACATTATATTTTAATTTCTTCTTTGTTTTGGTCAGATTTTATTTCTTTGTAAAAAATTGCAGAATGTCACTGGATCCTCTTAATATTTTCCATACAACTCATTTTATCATTGTTGTAAAGGAGACAAGTGGGTAACAACAAGTACGGTGTAAGAACATATTCCTGATCCTGTAGTAGCAGATATACAGTATTTAAGAAGAGCTTATCACCTCATTTACTTTGCTAGACCTCACAGCCTCTTAACCTTCTAAGAACCTCCATTATGACAAAAAACAAAGAGCACAACAAGCATAATCAATTTTAAAATATATTTATTATGAATTTTTAGCACAAGGAAAACAACACTTTATTTTTACTCTGCATTGTAAAATAAATTAGTGCCCAAGATTAGCCAGAGGCTCTTACAAGCTTGTCCTATAAGAGGACCAAGATGGTGGAAGCCTCATGACTCACAAAGAGTCATCCTTCAGCACTCAGGAGAGGAAAAACCCCCTTTGGAGGAAACCTCTGGGGACCCATGGCTTGAAGGATTGCCCGTCCCTCTGGGCACTAGGAGGCTATGCAGAGTTATATTTCCAATTGATTTAAAATAGGATCATTTGACACTGAAATACAGTATACATTTCACCACATTAATAAATAACATTGGCTGACGTCATTAATGTAGCTCCTGTCCACATCTCCTGACATTACCCAATTTACATTCCTCACAAAGCTGCGCAATTTGCTGAAGAGGATGGTCATCCCCTTTTGAGAAGCACCGAGTTTACCCGAGTGGCTACTACATTGCGATAGATGTGCTGTGCTGCTAGAACCTCCAATTATAGAAATAAACAAGCTCAAGGTCATATTTTAGGGTAGTCAAGCTCCAAGTCTGCAGGCACATCCAAGTGAAACGCCCTTGTCTTTGATGAGATACTTACCTCAAGCGGATATCTTTCCCTCAGTGGGCTGGGTGCAAGAGATGTATATGGAGTATGTTAATGACAGCAATGATAATGCTATGTCAGTGTCCTGGGCGGTTAAGAGTGGTAGCAACAGCAAAGAGTTACCATTATGACATCACAGCATGACCTCACTCGTGTTCTACATTCCTTAAAGGGGAAGTGCATAAGATAATAAGCTCTACTGATGTGTGATATGTTTATATTCCTCCGTCACCTCTGCTTCCCATGATACACCTGCCATTTATTACACATCTGTCCCTTTGCCATCTCCTTATTTGCAAAAGTTCTCTTTTACTGCATCCACTCATTCAATGAATCAGTTTCTATCAGCTCTTTCTCATTTCATTAACCTGCTGCTTCTGTCCAATTTTAATTATTCATTGCTGCTACTTGGGTAGAAAACAAGCAAGGGATTGAATTAATATAAAAAACACAATTAAAAGGAAAATACTGTTAGGATGTTTATTATGTATTGAAATGACATTAATAGCTAGGCCAAGGCTAGTTATTTCTGCACCTCTATAGGTGTGAGCAAAGCCGAGCGAGGATTTCCTGCAGGATGACCAGCATTACATCAGTGTGCAATATTCTGTTGGAAACGTGCTGCTAATTGAAACTCCCCAATTTGTCTCTGTTCCCAGTATAGAATATAATTGGCCATGATGAAGATACAGTGGAGGACCCATTGTGCCCATTATACGGTAGACCTTCAAGATTGATAAATATTCAGTTTAACCTAATGTAACTTGATCAGTATGCAATATTTCCCTGTTATGCTTGGCTAGTATACCGATTAGGCCCATTGTGCTAAATATACACTCTGGGGGTCATTTAGAGCTGGAAGCAAGGCCTTTTTTTAGGGTGTAAAATGTGCTTTTTCTGACATCTCATGCACATGAAAAATGCGTATCCCAGCGTCCATTGAACCCTTCTTCTGTGTCCCTGACTTGTGCATCCTTGAGTCTGGAGATGCAGACTGCGCGAGGGAAGGTGCGTGTACGTGCAGGAAAGAGGAATACAATCTGGCGCTGAATTGTAAACCCACAATTAAAGTATAGTAGTTTATTCTGGGTTTACATTCCAGCACTGGAAGGTAACCCTCTTTCCTAACATAACCCCAGGGTCTCTTTGGCAAATTCCACTTCTTCCTGGATATCAAAATTTAAAGCATTTACCTTGCGGTATCACTCCAACACTGCCGGTCTGATTCTCTGCATACGTGTAGGCCAAGTACAGTAAATTGGTTAAACAAGGTTTGGGGAAGTGTTTGGTAAAATCAACCATTTTGTCACAAAGTTCGTGGGTTTTTATGTGTTTTTTTCTGTGGAACTACAGGTCCCAGCAGGTCCTACATGATTTCTTCAAGCTTCAGCATGCTTTTTCTGTCACGGGTATGCAGACACTTGTAGTGCTAAGTGCCTGCATACGCAAACAGTTTTATTTATTTGACTGGCTACATTTGTGTGAAAGAGGTGTGTGTGTGTCTGTGTAGGCTTTTGTCAGTGTGCGTGTGTGTCTGTGTCAGTGAGTGCATCTGGGGAGGTGATGGTGTGCTGAGAGATAACGCGGGGGGAGATGGTGTGGCTAAGAGATGCAGGGGGCAGGAAGTTACACAGGGGGAACGAGTCTGGTTGAACCGCTGTTGTAAGATGATGACCTTGTTAATATTCCCACACAAACAGGAATCTTCTGGACGATGTGACCTACATGAATAGTGAATGCCGACTGAAGATGCCGTCTTCCCATGGAGGATATATTTCTTCAGAGGTTCCACATTGTGAGAAACCACCATATAGGTAAGGTGCATATGTAATGGAAAGTAATGTTCCCAGAGTGATGAGAAATGGGTGGCGTGTCATGTTGGCACGGCCCATTTTCAGTGGCCACGCCCCTTCGGTATGTGGCCACGCCCATTTTTTCCTGCGCGGCCCTGGCGCGCATATATGTCATCTGTTTTGAGTTTCTATGGGGCGGGAGGGGGCACGCCAATCTTCTACTTGCCCTGTACTCCAATGACCCTAGTGATGATGCCTCTGGCTGTTTTTTTCCTAGGGAAGAGGCACACATCCCCCTGCAGAATAGGCTTGGACTATGTGACAGGAGGACCCCATGCTTTGGATTTTCTTCTTATCGCATCAACAGCACAGGATCTTAACTTTGAGCAATTGCCTGGGAGACTTGGCAGACTGAATTAGACATCTTGTAAGTGAATCTTAGCCAAATATGTCATTTTTAATCCATTCATAATGGCTACCTGTTCTGCAGGTGCACCCCACTGCTTCCAAGTCTGCAGGATGATTGCATTAAATAATGCAATTGGACAGGGTATGCAACCGCTTTAAGGCAGAGGTTCACAATCTTTTTTGAATGGCGGCGCCCTAGAGTATCAGCATTGTTTTCATAGCACCCCTAAGCCAAAAGTCTGTTATTGAGAAATAATTATTAAGAAATTGCACTTACCTGTCATCCTCAGGTTGAGGTATGCGGTCTTGGAAAGGTTGGCGCATCTGTTTTTCCACATATTTACATTACATTGACCAGAATTAATTTGATTTGGTGTTGGACCACCAACCTGAGGCACCCCTGCAAGTATCCAAAGGCACCCCAGGGTGCTACAGCACACAGTTTGGGAACCACTGCTTTAAGGAATGCCTTGAAAACCATCCTAAATAGTTGCTAATTAAAGAGACTGTAACCTCCCATAAGTCGTTTGCTTCATTTTGTCCAGCACAGAAGAGTATATATGTTAGAAAACATTTTATATTATTTCTATTTCACCTGGTCTCTTTTATATTTTGTGTCCTTTCCGGACTTGACCACTTCCCCAGTGACATCATGTACCACCGCCATATCCTGCACATTGCCATTAGGTCATAACCTTAACCTATGTAGTGCGAAGATGATTAAATCTTAATTCTATTTACAGGATAATTCTGGGAGGTGTGAAACAGAGTTTGGGTGAAAGAAAGCAGAAGATTGGAAATTTAGTAAATGATGAATTGGGTAAGCAGTCTTAGTAGTACCAACATATAAATTGCATCATGTTCTGTATTAAGATTATTGGAATATATTCATTACTTAATATTTATATGAGAAAATCAATACACGGTAGGAATCCCTGTAAAATCTTGACCCAGATTGTGCGTAAAGTAAGTATTTGTCATTGGGACCCTTACCACAGCCCAAAGTTTTCATATCACTCCTGAGGTGCCAGTAATCCATATGTGCTTCATAGAAATATTTTATGTCATTCAGAATACAAGGCCTTTAGTGCGTTGTGAGTGTCATGAAATGAGCATAACATTATATTTTAATTTCTTCTTTGTTTTGGTCAGATTTTATTTCTTTGTAAAAAATTGCAGAATGTCACTGGATCCTCTTAATATTTTCCATACAACTCATTTTATCATTGTTGTAAAGGAGACAAGTGGGTAACAACAAGTACGGAGTTAGAACATATTCCTGATCCTGTAGTAGCAGATATACAGTATTTAAGAAGAGCTTATCACCTCATTTACTTTGCTAGACCTCACAGCCTCTTAACCTTCTAAGAACCTCCATTATGACAAAAAACAAAGAGCACAACAAGCATAATCAATTTTAAAATATATTTATTATGAATTTTTAGCACAAGGAAAACAACACTTTATTTTTACTCTGCATTGTAAAATAAATTAGTGCCCAAGATTAGCCAGAGGCTCTTACAAGCTTGTCCTATAAGAGGACCAAGATGGTGGAAGCCTCATGACTCACAAAGAGTCATCCTTCAGCACTCAGGAGAGGAAAAACCCCCTTTGGAGGAAACCTCTGGGGACCCATGGCTTGAAGGATTGCCCGTCCCTCTGGGCACTAGGAGGCTATGCAGAGTTATATTTCCAATTGATTTAAAATAGGATCATTTGACACTGAAATACAGTATACATTTCACCACATTAATAAATAACATTGGCTGACGTCATTAATGTAGCTCCTGTCCACATCTCCTGACATTACCCAATTTACATTCCTCACAAAGCTGCGCAATTTGCTGAAGAGGATGGTCATCCCCTTTTGAGAAGCACCGAGTTTACCCGAGTGGCTACTACATTGCGATAGATGTGCTGTGCTGCTAGAACCTGCAATTATAGAAATAAACAAGCTCAAGGTCATATTTTAGGGTAGTCAAGCTCCAAGTCTGCAGGCACATCCAAGTGAAACGCCCTTGTCTTTGATGAGATACTTACCTCAAGCGGATATCTTTCCCTCAGTGGGCTGGGTGCAAGAGATGTATATGGAGTATGTTAATGACAGCAATGATAATGCTATGTCAGTGTCCTGGGCGGTTAAGAGTGGTAGCAACAGCAAAGAGTTACCATTATGACATCACAGCATGACCTCACTCGTGTTCTACATTCCTTAAAGGGGAAGTGCATAAGATAATAAGCTCTACTGATGTGTGATATGTTTATATTCCTCCATCACCTCTGCTTCCCATGATACACCTGCCATTTATTACACATCTGTCCCTTTGCCATCTCCTTATTTGCAAAAGTTCTCTTTTACTGCATCCACTCATTCAATGAATCAGTTTCTATCAGCTCTTTCTCATTTCATTAACCTGCTGCTTCTGTCCAATTTTAATTATTCATTGCTGCTACTTGGGTAGAAAACAAGCAAGGGATTGAATTAATATAAAAAACACAATTAAAAGGAAAATACTGTTAGGATGTTTATTATGTATTGAAATGACATTAATAGCTAGGCCAAGGCTAGTTATTTCTGCACCTCTATAGGTGTGAGCAAAGCCGAGCGAGGATTTCCTGCAGGATGACCAGCATTACATCAGTGTGCAATATTCTGTTGGAAACGTGCTGCTAATTGAAACTCCCCAATTTGTCTCTGTTCCCAGTATAGAATATAATTGGCCATGATGAAGATACAGTGGAGGACCCATTGTGCCCATTATACGGTAGACCTTCAAGATTGATAAATATTCAGTTTAACCTAATGTAACTTGATCAGTATGCAATATTTCCCTGTTATGCTTGGCTAGTATACCGATTAGGCCCATTGTGCTAAATATACACTCTGGGGGTCATTTAGAGCTGGAAGCAAGGCCTTTTTTTAGGGTGTAAAATGTGCTTTTTCTGACATCTCATGCACATGAAAAATGCGTATCCCAGCGTCCATTGAACCCTTCTTCTGTGTCCCTGACTTGTGCATCCTTGAGTCTGGAGATGCAGACTGCGCGAGGGAAGGTGCGTGTACGTGCAGGAAAGAGGAATACAATCTGGCGCTGAATTGTAAACCCACAATTAAAGTATAGTAGTTTATTCTGGGTTTACATTCCAGCACTGGAAGGTAACCCTCTTTCCTAACATAACCCCAGGGTCTCTTTGGCAAATTCCACTTCTTCCTGGATATCAAAATTTAAAGCATTTACCTTGCGGTATCACTCCAACACTGCCGGTCTGATTCTCTGCATACGTGTAGGCCAAGTACAGTAAATTGGTTAAACAAGGTTTGGGGAAGTGTTTGGTAAAATCAACCATTTTGTCACAAAGTTCGTGGGTTTTTATGTGTTTTTTTCTGTGGAACTACAGGTCCCAGCAGGTCCTACATGATTTCTTCAAGCTTCAGCATGCTTTTTCTGTCACGGGTATGCAGACACTTGTAGTGCTAAGTGCCTGCATACGCAAACAGTTTTATTTATTTGACTGGCTACATTTGTGTGAAAGAGGTGTGTGTGTGTCTGTGTAGGCTTTTGTCAGTGTGCGTGTGTGTCTGTGTCAGTGAGTGCATCTGGGGAGGTGATGGTGTGCTGAGAGATAACGCGGGGGGAGATGGTGTGGCTAAGAGATGCAGGGGGCAGGAAGTTACACAGGGGGAACGAGTCTGGTTGAACCGCTGTTGTAAGATGATGACCTTGTTAATATTCCCACACAAACAGGAATCTTCTGGACGATGTGACCTACATGAATAGTGAATGCCGACTGAAGATGCCGTCTTCCCATGGAGGATATATTTCTTCAGAGGTTCCACATTGTGAGAAACCACCATATAGGTAAGGTGCATATGTAATGGAAAGTAATGTTCCCAGAGTGATGAGAAATGGGTGGCGTGTCATGTTGGCACGGCCCATTTTCAGTGGCCACGCCCCTTCGGTATGTGGCCACGCCCATTTTTTCCTGCGCGCCAGGGGCGCGCATATATGTCATCTGTTTTGAGTTTCTATGGGGCGGGAGGGGGCACGCCAATCTTCTACTTGCCCTGTACTCCAATGACCCTAGTGATGATGCCTCTGGCTGTTTTTTTCCTAGGGAAGAGGCACACATCCCCCTGCAGAATAGGCTTGGACTATGTGACAGGAGGACCCCATGCTTTGGATTTTCTTCTTATCGCATCAACAGCACAGGATCTTAACTTTGAGCAATTGCCTGGGAGACTTGGCAGACTGAATTAGACATCTTGTAAGTGAATCTTAGCCAAATATGTCATTTTTAATCCATTCATAATGGCTACCTGTTCTGCAGGTGCACCCCACTGCTTCCAAGTCTGCAGGATGATTGCATTAAATAATGCAATTGGACAGGGTATGCAACCGCTTTAAGGCAGAGGTTCACAATCTTTTTTGAATGGCGGCGCCCTAGAGTATCAGCATTGTTTTCATAGCACCCCTAAGCCAAAAGTCTGTTATTGAGAAATAATTATTAAGAAAT
The DNA here is from genome assembly GCA_031769625.1 of Taudactylus pleione. Taxonomy (NCBI): domain Eukaryota; kingdom Metazoa; phylum Chordata; class Amphibia; order Anura; family Myobatrachidae; genus Taudactylus; species Taudactylus pleione. Next base: position 7,922,134 of record JAUIMM010000210.1, on the reverse strand, counting down.
TGCACTTACCTGTCATCCTCAGGTTGAGGTATGCGGTCTTGGAAAGGTTGGCGCATCTGTTTTTCCACATATTTACATTACATTGACCAGAATTAATTTGATTTGGTGTTGGACCACCAACCTGAGGCACCCCTGCAAGTATCCAAAGGCACCCCAGGGTGCTACAGCACACAGTTTGGGAACCACTGCTTTAAGGAATGCCTTGAAAACCATCCTAAATAGTTGCTAATTAAAGAGACTGTAACCTCCCATAAGTCGTTTGCTTCATTTTGTCCAGCACAGAAGAGTATATATGTTAGAAAACATTTTATATTATTTCTATTTCACCTGGTCTCTTTTATATTTTGTGTCCTTTCCGGACTTGACCACTTCCCCAGTGACATCATGTACCACCGCCATATCCTGCACATTGCCATTAGGTCATAACCTTAACCTATGTAGTGCGAAGATGATTAAATCTTAATTCTATTTACAGGATAATTCTGGGAGGTGTGAAACAGAGTTTGGGTGAAAGAAAGCAGAAGATTGGAAATTTAGTAAATGATGAATTGGGTAAGCAGTCTTAGTAGTACCAACATATAAATTGCATCATGTTCTGTATTAAGATTATTGGAATATATTCATTACTTAATATTTATATGAGAAAATCAATACACGGTAGGAATCCCTGTAAAATCTTGACCCAGATTGTGCGTAAAGTAAGTATTTGTCATTGGGACCCTTACCACAGCCCAAAGTTTTCATATCACTCCTGAGGTGCCAGTAATCCATATGTGCTTCATAGAAATATTTTATGTCATTCAGAATACAAGGCCTTTAGTGCGTTGTGAGTGTCATGAAATGAGCATAACATTATATTTTAATTTCTTCTTTGTTTTGGTCAGATTTTATTTCTTTGTAAAAAATTGCAGAATGTCACTGGATCCTCTTAATATTTTCCATACAACTCATTTTATCATTGTTGTAAAGGAGACAAGTGGGTAACAACAAGTACGGAGTTAGAACATATTCCTGATCCTGTAGTAGCAGATATACAGTATTTAAGAAGAGCTTATCACCTCATTTACTTTGCTAGACCTCACAGCCTCTTAACCTTCTAAGAACCTCCATTATGACAAAAAACAAAGAGCACAACAAGCATAATCAATTTTAAAATATATTTATTATGAATTTTTAGCACAAGGAAAACAACACTTTATTTTTACTCTGCATTGTAAAATAAATTAGTGCCCAAGATTAGCCAGAGGCTCTTACAAGCTTGTCCTATAAGAGGACCAAGATGGTGGAAGCCTCATGACTCACAAAGAGTCATCCTTCAGCACTCAGGAGAGGAAAAACCCCCTTTGGAGGAAACCTCTGGGGACCCATGGCTTGAAGGATTGCCCGTCCCTCTGGGCACTAGGAGGCTATGCAGAGTTATATTTCCAATTGATTTAAAATAGGATCATTTGACACTGAAATACAGTATACATTTCACCACATTAATAAATAACATTGGCTGACGTCATTAATGTAGCTCCTGTCCACATCTCCTGACATTACCCAATTTACATTCCTCACAAAGCTGCGCAATTTGCTGAAGAGGATGGTCATCCCCTTTTGAGAAGCACCGAGTTTACCCGAGTGGCTACTACATTGCGATAGATGTGCTGTGCTGCTAGAACCTGCAATTATAGAAATAAACAAGCTCAAGGTCATATTTTAGGGTAGTCAAGCTCCAAGTCTGCAGGCACATCCAAGTGAAACGCCCTTGTCTTTGATGAGATACTTACCTCAAGCGGATATCTTTCCCTCAGTGGGCTGGGTGCAAGAGATGTATATGGAGTATGTTAATGACAGCAATGATAATGCTATGTCAGTGTCCTGGGCGGTTAAGAGTGGTAGCAACAGCAAAGAGTTACCATTATGACATCACAGCATGACCTCACTCGTGTTCTACATTCCTTAAAGGGGAAGTGCATAAGATAATAAGCTCTACTGATGTGTGATATGTTTATATTCCTCCATCACCTCTGCTTCCCATGATACACCTGCCATTTATTACACATCTGTCCCTTTGCCATCTCCTTATTTGCAAAAGTTCTCTTTTACTGCATCCACTCATTCAATGAATCAGTTTCTATCAGCTCTTTCTCATTTCATTAACCTGCTGCTTCTGTCCAATTTTAATTATTCATTGCTGCTACTTGGGTAGAAAACAAGCAAGGGATTGAATTAATATAAAAAACACAATTAAAAGGAAAATACTGTTAGGATGTTTATTATGTATTGAAATGACATTAATAGCTAGGCCAAGGCTAGTTATTTCTGCACCTCTATAGGTGTGAGCAAAGCCGAGCGAGGATTTCCTGCAGGATGACCAGCATTACATCAGTGTGCAATATTCTGTTGGAAACGTGCTGCTAATTGAAACTCCCCAATTTGTCTCTGTTCCCAGTATAGAATATAATTGGCCATGATGAAGATACAGTGGAGGACCCATTGTGCCCATTATACGGTAGACCTTCAAGATTGATAAATATTCAGTTTAACCTAATGTAACTTGATCAGTATGCAATATTTCCCTGTTATGCTTGGCTAGTATACCGATTAGGCCCATTGTGCTAAATATACACTCTGGGGGTCATTTAGAGCTGGAAGCAAGGCCTTTTTTTAGGGTGTAAAATGTGCTTTTTCTGACATCTCATGCACATGAAAAATGCGTATCCCAGCGTCCATTGAACCCTTCTTCTGTGTCCCTGACTTGTGCATCCTTGAGTCTGGAGATGCAGACTGCGCGAGGGAAGGTGCGTGTACGTGCAGGAAAGAGGAATACAATCTGGCGCTGAATTGTAAACCCACAATTAAAGTATAGTAGTTTATTCTGGGTTTACATTCCAGCACTGGAAGGTAACCCTCTTTCCTAACATAACCCCAGGGTCTCTTTGGCAAATTCCACTTCTTCCTGGATATCAAAATTTAAAGCATTTACCTTGCGGTATCACTCCAACACTGCCGGTCTGATTCTCTGCATACGTGTAGGCCAAGTACAGTAAATTGGTTAAACAAGGTTTGGGGAAGTGTTTGGTAAAATCAACCATTTTGTCACAAAGTTCGTGGGTTTTTATGTGTTTTTTTCTGTGGAACTACAGGTCCCAGCAGGTCCTACATGATTTCTTCAAGCTTCAGCATGCTTTTTCTGTCACGGGTATGCAGACACTTGTAGTGCTAAGTGCCTGCATACGCAAACAGTTTTATTTATTTGACTGGCTACATTTGTGTGAAAGAGGTGTGTGTGTGTCTGTGTAGGCTTTTGTCAGTGTGCGTGTGTGTCTGTGTCAGTGAGTGCATCTGGGGAGGTGATGGTGTGCTGAGAGATAACGCGGGGGGAGATGGTGTGGCTAAGAGATGCAGGGGGCAGGAAGTTACACAGGGGGAACGAGTCTGGTTGAACCGCTGTTGTAAGATGATGACCTTGTTAATATTCCCACACAAACAGGAATCTTCTGGACGATGTGACCTACATGAATAGTGAATGCCGACTGAAGATGCCGTCTTCCCATGGAGGATATATTTCTTCAGAGGTTCCACATTGTGAGAAACCACCATATAGGTAAGGTGCATATGTAATGGAAAGTAATGTTCCCAGAGTGATGAGAAATGGGTGGCGTGTCATGTTGGCACGGCCCATTTTCAGTGGCCACGCCCCTTCGGTATGTGGCCACGCCCATTTTTTCCTGCGCGCCAGGGGCGCGCATATATGTCATCTGTTTTGAGTTTCTATGGGGCGGGAGGGGGCACGCCAATCTTCTACTTGCCCTGTACTCCAATGACCCTAGTGATGATGCCTCTGGCTGTTTTTTTCCTAGGGAAGAGGCACACATCCCCCTGCAGAATAGGCTTGGACTATGTGACAGGAGGACCCCATGCTTTGGATTTTCTTCTTATCGCATCAACAGCACAGGATCTTAACTTTGAGCAATTGCCTGGGAGACTTGGCAGACTGAATTAGACATCTTGTAAGTGAATCTTAGCCAAATATGTCATTTTTAATCCATTCATAATGGCTACCTGTTCTGCAGGTGCACCCCACTGCTTCCAAGTCTGCAGGATGATTGCATTAAATAATGCAATTGGACAGGGTATGCAACCGCTTTAAGGCAGAGGTTCACAATCTTTTTTGAATGGCGGCGCCCTAGAGTATCAGCATTGTTTTCATAGCACCCCTAAGCCAAAAGTCTGTTATTGAGAAATAATTATTAAGAAATTGCACTTACCTGTCATCCTCAGGTTGAGGTATGCGGTCTTGGAAAGGTTGGCGCATCTGTTTTTCCACATATTTACATTACATTGACCAGAATTAATTTGATTTGGTGTTGGACCACCAACCTGAGGCACCCCTGCAAGTATCCAAAGGCACCCCAGGGTGCTACAGCACACAGTTTGGGAACCACTGCTTTAAGGAATGCCTTGAAAACCATCCTAAATAGTTGCTAATTAAAGAGACTGTAACCTCCCATAAGTCGTTTGCTTCATTTTGTCCAGCACAGAAGAGTATATATGTTAGAAAACATTTTATATTATTTCTATTTCACCTGGTCTCTTTTATATTTTGTGTCCTTTCCGGACTTGACCACTTCCCCAGTGACATCATGTACCACCGCCATATCCTGCACATTGCCATTAGGTCATAACCTTAACCTATGTAGTGCGAAGATGATTAAATCTTAATTCTATTTACAGGATAATTCTGGGAGGTGTGAAACAGAGTTTGGGTGAAAGAAAGCAGAAGATTGGAAATTTAGTAAATGATGAATTGGGTAAGCAGTCTTAGTAGTACCAACATATAAATTGCATCATGTTCTGTATTAAGATTATTGGAATATATTCATTACTTAATATTTATATGAGAAAATCAATACACGGTAGGAATCCCTGTAAAATCTTGACCCAGATTGTGCGTAAAGTAAGTATTTGTCATTGGGACCCTTACCACAGCCCAAAGTTTTCATATCACTCCTGAGGTGCCAGTAATCCATATGTGCTTCATAGAAATATTTTATGTCATTCAGAATACAAGGCCTTTAGTGCGTTGTGAGTGTCATGAAATGAGCATAACATTATATTTTAATTTCTTCTTTGTTTTGGTCAGATTTTATTTCTTTGTAAAAAATTGCAGAATGTCACTGGATCCTCTTAATATTTTCCATACAACTCATTTTATCATTGTTGTAAAGGAGACAAGTGGGTAACAACAAGTACGGAGTTAGAACATATTCCTGATCCTGTAGTAGCAGATATACAGTATTTAAGAAGAGCTTATCACCTCATTTACTTTGCTAGACCTCACAGCCTCTTAACCTTCTAAGAACCTCCATTATGACAAAAAACAAAGAGCACAACAAGCATAATCAATTTTAAAATATATTTATTATGAATTTTTAGCACAAGGAAAACAACACTTTATTTTTACTCTGCATTGTAAAATAAATTAGTGCCCAAGATTAGCCAGAGGCTCTTACAAGCTTGTCCTATAAGAGGACCAAGATGGTGGAAGCCTCATGACTCACAAAGAGTCATCCTTCAGCACTCAGGAGAGGAAAAACCCCCTTTGGAGGAAACCTCTGGGGACCCATGGCTTGAAGGATTGCCCGTCCCTCTGGGCACTAGGAGGCTATGCAGAGTTATATTTCCAATTGATTTAAAATAGGATCATTTGACACTGAAATACAGTATACATTTCACCACATTAATAAATAACATTGGCTGACGTCATTAATGTAGCTCCTGTCCACATCTCCTGACATTACCCAATTTACATTCCTCACAAAGCTGCGCAATTTGCTGAAGAGGATGGTCATCCCCTTTTGAGAAGCACCGAGTTTACCCGAGTGGCTACTACATTGCGATAGATGTGCTGTGCTGCTAGAACCTGCAATTATAGAAATAAACAAGCTCAAGGTCATATTTTAGGGTAGTCAAGCTCCAAGTCTGCAGGCACATCCAAGTGAAACGCCCTTGTCTTTGATGAGATACTTACCTCAAGCGGATATCTTTCCCTCAGTGGGCTGGGTGCAAGAGATGTATATGGAGTATGTTAATGACAGCAATGATAATGCTATGTCAGTGTCCTGGGCGGTTAAGAGTGGTAGCAACAGCAAAGAGTTACCATTATGACATCACAGCATGACCTCACTCGTGTTCTACATTCCTTAAAGGGGAAGTGCATAAGATAATAAGCTCTACTGATGTGTGATATGTTTATATTCCTCCATCACCTCTGCTTCCCATGATACACCTGCCATTTATTACACATCTGTCCCTTTGCCATCTCCTTATTTGCAAAAGTTCTCTTTTACTGCATCCACTCATTCAATGAATCAGTTTCTATCAGCTCTTTCTCATTTCATTAACCTGCTGCTTCTGTCCAATTTTAATTATTCATTGCTGCTACTTGGGTAGAAAACAAGCAAGGGATTGAATTAATATAAAAAACACAATTAAAAGGAAAATACTGTTAGGATGTTTATTATGTATTGAAATGACATTAATAGCTAGGCCAAGGCTAGTTATTTCTGCACCTCTATAGGTGTGAGCAAAGCCGAGCGAGGATTTCCTGCAGGATGACCAGCATTACATCAGTGTGCAATATTCTGTTGGAAACGTGCTGCTAATTGAAACTCCCCAATTTGTCTCTGTTCCCAGTATAGAATATAATTGGCCATGATGAAGATACAGTGGAGGACCCATTGTGCCCATTATACGGTAGACCTTCAAGATTGATAAATATTCAGTTTAACCTAATGTAACTTGATCAGTATGCAATATTTCCCTGTTATGCTTGGCTAGTATACCGATTAGGCCCATTGTGCTAAATATACACTCTGGGGGTCATTTAGAGCTGGAAGCAAGGCCTTTTTTTAGGGTGTAAAATGTGCTTTTTCTGACATCTCATGCACATGAAAAATGCGTATCCCAGCGTCCATTGAACCCTTCTTCTGTGTCCCTGACTTGTGCATCCTTGGTCTGGAGATGCAGACTGCGCGAGGGAAGGTGCGTGTACGTGCAGGAAAGAGGAATACAATCTGGCGCTGAATTGTAAACCCACAATTAAAGTATAGTAGTTTATTCTGGGTTTACATTCCAGCACTGGAAGGTAACCCTCTTTCCTAACATAACCCCAGGGTCTCTTTGGCAAATTCCACTTCTTCCTGGATATCAAAATTTAAAGCATTTACCTTGCGGTATCACTCCAACACTGCCGGTCTGATTCTCTGCATACGTGTAGGCCAAGTACAGTAAATTGGTTAAACAAGGTTTGGGGAAGTGTTTGGTAAAATCAACCATTTTGTCACAAAGTTCGTGGGTTTTTATGTGTTTTTTTCTGTGGAACTACAGGTCCCAGCAGGTCCTACATGATTTCTTCAAGCTTCAGCATGCTTTCTCTGTCATGGGTATGCAGACACTTGTAGTGCTAAGTGCCTGCATACGCAAACAGTTTTATTTATTTGACTGGCTACATTTGTGTGAAAGAGGTGTGTGTGTGTCTGTGTAGGCTTTTGTCAGTGTGCGTGTGTGTCTGTGTCAGTGAGTGCATCTGGGGAGGTGATGGTGTGCTGAGAGATAATGCGGGGGGAGATGGTGTGGCTAAGAGATGCAGGGGGCAGGAAGTTACACAGGGGGAACGAGTCTGGTTGAACCGCTGTTGTAAGATGATGACCTTGTTAATATTCCCACACAAACAGGAATCTTCTGGACGATGTGACCTACATGAATAGTGAATGCCGACTGAAGATGCCGTCTTCCCATGGAGGATATATTTCTTCAGAGGTTCCACATTGTGAGAAACCACCATATAGGTAAGGTGCATATGTAATGGAAAGTAATGTTCCCAGAGTGATGAGAAATGGGTGGCGTGTCATGTTGGCACGGCCCATTTTCAGTGGCCACGCCCCTTTGGTATGTGGCCACACCCATTTTTTCCTGCGCGGCCCTGGCGCGCATATATGTCATCTGTTTTGAGTTTCTATGGGGCGGGAGGGGGCACGCCAATCTTCAACTTGCCCTGTACTCCAATGACCCTAGTGATGATGCCTCTGGCTGTTTTTTTCCTAGGGAAGAGGCACACATCCCCCTGCAGAATAGGCTTGGACTATGTGACAGGAGGACCCCATGCTTTGGATTTTCTTCTTATCGCATCAACAGCACAGGATCTTAACTTTGAGCAATTGCCTGGGAGACTTGGCAGACTGAATTAGACATCTTGTAAGTGAATCTTAGCCAAATATGTCATTTTTAATCCATTCATAATGGCTACCTGTTCTGCAGGTGCACCCCACTGCTTCCAAGTCTGCAGGATGATTGCATTAAATAATGCAATTGGACAGGGCATGCAACCGCTTTAAGGCAGAGGTTCACAATCTTTTTTGAATGGCGGCGCCCTAGAGTATCAGGATTGTTTTCATAGCACCCCTAAGCCAAAAGTCTGTTAATGAGAAATAATTATTAATAAATTGCACTTACCTGTCATCCTCAGGTTGAGGTATGCGGTCTTGGACAGGTTGGCGTATCTGTTTTTCCACATATTTACATTACATTGACCAGAATTAATTTGATTTGGTGTTTGACCACCAACCTGAGGCACCCCTGCAAGTATCCAAAGGCACCTCAGGGTGCTACAGCACACAGTTTGGGAACCACTGCTTTAAGGAATGCCTTGAAAACCATCCTAAATAGTTGCTAATTAAAGAGACTGTAACCTTCCATAAGTCGTTTGCTTCATTTTGTCCAGCACAGAAGAGTATATATGTTAGAAAACATTTTATATTATTTCTATTTCACCTGGTCTCTTTTATATTTTGTGTCCTTTCCGGACTTGACCACTTCCCCAGTGACATCATGTACCACCGCCATATCCTGCACATTGCCATTAGGTCATAACCTTAACCTATGTAGTGCGAAGATGATTAAATCTTAATTCTATTTACAGATAATTCTGGGAGGCGTGAAACAGAGTTTGGGTGAAAGAAAGCAGAAGATTGGAAATTTAGTAAATGATGAATTGGTTAAGCAGTCTTAGTAGTACCAACATATAAATTGCATCATGTTCTGTATTAAGATTATTGGAATATATTCATTACTTAATATTTATATGAGAAAATCAATACACGGTAGGAATCCCTGTAAAATCTTGACCCAGATTGTGCGTAAACTAAGTATTTGTCATTGGGACCCATACCTCGGCCCAAAGTTTTCATATCACTCCTGAGGTGCCAGTAATCCATATGTGCTTCATAGAAATATTTTATGTCATTCAGAATACAAGGCCTTTAGTGCGTTGTGAGTGTCATGAAATGAGCATAACATTATATTTTCATTTCTTCTTTGTTTTGGTCAGATTTTATTTCTTTGTAAAAAATTGCAGAACGTCACTGGATCCTCTTAATATTTTCCATACAACTCATTTTATCATTGTTGTAAAGGAGACAAGTGGGTAACAACAAGTACGGAGTAAGAACATATTCCTGATCCTGTAGTAGCAGATATACAGTATTTAAGAAGAGCTTATCACCTCATTTACTTTGCTAGACCTCACAGCCTCTTAACCTTCTAAGAACCTCCATTATGACAAAAAACAAAGAGCACAACAAGCATAATCAATTTTAAAATATATTTATTATGAATTTTTAGCACAAGGAAAACAACACTTTATTTTTACTCTGCATTGTAAAATAAATTAGTGACCAAGATTAGACAGAGGCTCTTACAAGCTTGTCCTATAAGAGGACCAAGATGGTGGAAGCCTCATGACTCACAAAGAGTCATCCTTCAGCACTCAGGAGAGGAAAAACCCCCTTTGGAGGAAACCTCTGGGGACCCATGGCTTGAAGGATTGCCCGTCCCTCTGGGCACTAGGAGGCTATGCAGAGTTATATTTCCAATTGATTTAAAATAGGATCATTTGACACTGAAATACAGTATACATTTCACCACATTAATAAATAACATTGGCTGACGTCATTAATGTAGCTCCTGTCCACATCTCCTGACATTACCCAATTTACATTCCTCACAAAGCTGCGCAATTTGCTGAAAAGGATGGTCATCCCCTTTTGAGAAGCACCGAGTTTACCCGAGTGGCTACTACATTGCGATAGATGTGCTGTGCTGCTAGAACCTCCAATTATAGAAATAAACAAGCTCAAGGTCATATTTTAGGGTAGTCAAGCTCCAAGTCTGCAGGCACATCCAAGTGAAACGCCCTTGTCTTTGATGAGATACTTACCTCCAGCGGATATCTTTCCCTCAGTGGGCTGGGTGCAAGAGATGTATATGGAGTATGTTAATGACAGCAATGATAATGCTATGTCAGTGTCCTGGGCGGTTAAGAGTGGTAGCAACAGCAAAGAGTTACCATTATGACATCACAGCATGACCTCACTCGTGTTCTACATTCCTTAAAGGGGAAGTGCATAAGATAATAAGCTCTACTGATGTGTGATATGTTTATATTCCTCCATCACCTCTGCTTCCCATGATACACCTGCCATTTATTACACATCTGTCCCTTTGCCATCTCCTTATTTGCAAAAGTTCTCTTTTACTGCATCCACTCATTCAATGAATCAGTTTCTATCAGCTCTTTCTCATTTCATTAACCTGCTGCTTCTGTCCAATTTTAATTATTCATTGCTGCTACTTGGGTAGAAAACAAGCAAGGGATTGAATTAATATAAAAAACACAATTAAAAGGAAAATACTGTTAGGATGTTTATTATATATTGAAATGACATTAATAGCTAGGCCAAGGCTAGTTATTTCTGCACCTCTATAGGTGTGAGCAAAGCCGAGCGAGGTTTTCCTGCAGGATGACCAGCATTACATCAGTGTGCAATATTCTGTTGGAAACGTGCTGCTAATTGATACTCCCCAATTTGTCTCTGTTCCCAGTATAGAATATAATTGGCCATGATGAAGATACAGTGGAGGACCCATTGTGCCCATTATACGGTAGACTTTCAGGATTGATAAATATTCAGTTTAACCTAATGTAACTTGATCAGTATGCAATATTTCCCTGTTATGCTTGGCTACTATACCGATTAGGCCCATTGTGCTAAATATACACTCTGGGGGTCATTTAGAGCTGGAAGCAAGGCCTTTTTTTAGAGTGTAAAATGTGCTTTTTCAGACATCTCATGCACATGAAAAATGCGTATCCCAGCGTCCATTGAACCCTCCTTCTGTGTCCCTGACTTGTGCATCCTTGAGTCTGGAGATGCAGACTGCGCGAGGGAAGGTGCGTGTACGTGCAGGAAAGAGGAATACAATCTGGCGCTGAATTGTAAACCCACAATTAAAGTATAGTAGTTTATTCTGGGTTTACATTCCAGCACTGGAAGGTAACCCTCTTTCCTAACATAACCCCAGGGTCTCTTTGGCAAATTCCACTTCTTCCTGGATATCAAAATTTAAAGCATTTACCTTGCGGTATCACTCCAACACTGCCGGTCTGATTCTCTGCATACGTGTAGGCCAAGTACAGTAAATTGGTTAAACAAGGTTTGGGGAAGTGTTTGGTAAAATCAACCATTTTGTCACAAAGTTCGTGGGTTTTTATGTGTTTTTTTCTGTGGAACTACAGGTCCCAGCAGGTCCTACATGATTTCTTCAAGCTTCAGCATGCTTTCTCTGTCATGGGTATGCAGACACTTGTAGTGCTAAGTGCCTGCATACGCAAACAGTTTTATTTATTTGACTGGCTACATTTGTGTGAAAGAGGTGTGTGTGTGTCTGTGTAGGCTTTTGTCAGTGTGCGTGTGTGTCTGTGTCAGTGAGTGCATCTGGGGAGGTGATGGTGTGCTGAGAGATAACGCGGGGGGAGATGGTGTGGCTAAGAGATGCAGGGGGCAGGAAGTTACACAGGGGGAACGAGTCTGGTTGAACCGCTGTTGTAAGATGATGACCTTGTTAATATTCCCACACAAACAGGAATCTTCTGGACGATGTGACCTACATGAATAGTGAATGCCGACTGAAGATGCCGTCTTCCCATGGAGGATATATTTCTTCAGAGGTTCCACATTGTGAGAAACCACCATATAGGTAAGGTGCATATGTAATGGAAAGTAATGTTCCCAGAGTGATGAGAAATGGGTGGCGTGTCATGTTGGCACGGCCCATTTTCAGTGGCCACGCCCCTTCGGTATGTGGCCACGCCCATTTTTTCCTGCGCGCCCCTGGCGCGCATATATGTCATCTGTTTTGAGTTTCTATGGGGCGGGAGGGGGCACGCCAATCTTCAACTTGCCCTGTACTCCAATGACCCTAGTGATGATGCCTCTGGCTGTTTTTTTCCTAGGGAAGAGGCACAAATCCCCCTGCAGAATAGGCTTGGACTATGTGACAGGAGGACCCCATGCTTTGGATTTTCTTCTTATCGCATCAACAGCACAGGATCTTAACTTTGAGCAATTACCTGGGAGACTTGGCAGACTGAATTAGACATATTGTAAGTGAATCTTAGCCAAATATGTCATTTTTAATCCATTCATAATGGCTACCTGTTCTGCAGGTGCACCCCACTGCTTCCAAGTCTGCAGGATGATTGCATTAAATAATGCAATTGGACAGGGCATGCAACCGCTTTAAGGCAGAGGTTCACAATCTTTTTTGAATGGCGGCGCCCTAGAGTATCAGGATTGTTTTCATAGCACCCCTAAGCCAAAAGTCTGTTAATGAGAAATAATTATTAAGAAATTGCACTTACCTGTCATCCTCAGGTTGAGGTATGCGGTCTTGGACAGGTTGGCGTATCTGTTTTTCCACATATTTACATTACATTGACCAGAATTAATTTGATTTGGTGTTTGACCACCAACCTGAGGCACCCCTGCAAGTATCCAAAGGTACCCCAGGGTGCTACAGCACACAGTTTGGGAACCACTGCTTTAAGGAATGCCTTGAAAACCATCCTAAATAGTTGCTAATTAAAGAGACTGTAACCTTCCATAAGTCGTTTGCTTCATTTTGTCCAGCACAGAAGAGTATATATGTTAGAAAACATTTTATATTATTTCTATTTCACCTGGTCTCTTTTATATTTTGTGTCCTTTCCGGACTTGACCACTTCCCCAGTGACATCATGTACCACCGCCATATCCTGCACATTGCCATTAGGTCATAACCTTAACCTATGTAGTGCGAAGATGATTAAATCTTAATTCTATTTACAGATAATTCTGGGAGGCGTGAAACAGAGTTTGGGTGAAAGAAAGCAGAAGATTGGAAATTTAGTAAATGATGAATTGGTTAAGCAGTCTTAGTAGTACCAACATATAAATTGCATCATGTTCTGTATTAAGATTATTGGAATATATTCATTACTTAATATTTATATGAGAAAATCAATACACGGTAGGAATCCCTGTAAAATCTTGACCCAGATTGTGCGTAAACTAAGTATTTGTCATTGGGACCCATACCTCGGCCCAAAGTTTTCATATCACTCCTGAGGTGCCAGTAATCCATATGTGCTTCATAGAAATATTTTATGTCATTCAGAATACAAGGCCTTTAGTGCATTGTGAGTGTCATGAAATGAGCATAACATTATATTTTCATTTCTTCTTTGTTTTGGTCAGATTTTATTTCTTTGTAAAAAATTGCAGAACGTCACTGGATCCTCTTAATATTTTCCATACAACTCATTTTATCATTGTTGTAAAGGAGACAAGTGGGTAACAACAAGTACGGAGTAAGAACATATTCCTGATCCTGTAGTAGCAGATATACAGTATTTAAGAAGAGCTTATCACCTCATTTACTTTGCTAGACCTCACAGCCTCTTAACCTTCTAAGAACCTCCATTATGACAAAAAACAAAGAGCACAACAAGCATAATCAATTTTAAAATATATTTATTATGAATTTTTAGCACAAGGAAAACAACACTTTATTTTTACTCTGCATTGTAAAATAAATTAGTGACCAAGATTAGACAGAGGCTCTTACAAGCTTGTCCTATAAGAGGACCAAGATGGTGGAAGCCTCATGACCCACAAAGAGTCATCCTTCAGCACTCAGGAGAGGAAAAACCCCCTTTGGAGGAAACCTCTGGGGACCCATGGCTTGAAGGATTGCCCGTCCCTCTGGGCACTAGGAGGCTATGCAGAGTTATATTTCCAATTGATTTAAAATAGGATCATTTGACACTGAAATACAGTATACATTTCACCACATTAATAAATAACATTGGCTGACGTCATTAATGTAGCTCCTGTCCACATCTCCTGACATTACCCAATTTACATTCCTCACAAAGCTGCGCAATTTGCTGAAAAGGATGGTCATCCCCTTTTGAGAAGCACCGAGTTTACCCGAGTGGCTACTACATTGCGATAGATGTGCTGTGCTGCTAGAACCTCCAATTATAGAAATAAACAAGCTCAAGGTCATATTTTAGGGTAGTCAAGCTCCAAGTCTGCAGGCACATCCAAGTGAAACGCCCTTGTCTTTGATGAGATACTTCCCTCAAGCGGATATCTTTCCCTCAGTGGGCAGGGTGCAAGAGATGTATATGGAGTATGTTAATGACAGCAATGATAATGCTATGTCAGTGTCCTGGGCGGTTAAGAGTGGTAGCAACAGCAAAGAGTTACCATTATGACATCACAGCATGACCTCACTCGTGTTCTACATTCCTTAAAGGGGAAGTGCATAAGATAATAAGCTCTACTGATGTGTGATATGTTTATATTCCTCCATCACCTCTGCTTCCCATGATACACCTGCCATTTATTACACATCTGTCCCTTTGCCATCTCCTTATTTGCAAAAGTTCTCTTTTACTGCATCCACTCATTCAATGAATCAGTTTCTATCAGCTCTTTCTCATTTCATTAACCTGCTGCTTCTGTCCAATTTTAATTATTCATTGCTGCTACTTGGGTAGAAAACAAGCAAGGGATTGAATTAATATAAAAAACACAATTAAAAGGAAAATACTGTTAGGATGTTTATTATATATTGAAATGACATTAATAGCTAGGCCAAGGCTAGTTATTTCTGCACCTCTATAGGTGTGAGCAAAGCCGAGCGAGGTTTTCCTGCAGGATGACCAGCATTACATCAGTGTGCAATATTCTGTTGGAAACGTGCTGCTAATTGATACTCCCCAATTTGTCTCTGTTCCCAGTATAGAATATAATTGGCCATGATGAAGATACAGTGGAGGACCCATTGTGCCCATTATACGGTAGACTTTCAGGATTGATAAATATTCAGTTTAACCTAATGTAACTTGATCAGTATGCAATATTTCCCTGTTATGCTTGGCTACTATACCGATTAGGGCCATTGTGCTAAATATACACTCTGGGGGTCATTTAGAGCTGGAAGCAAGGCCTTTTTTTAGAGTGTAAAATGTGCTTTTTCAGACATCTCATGCACATGAAAAATGCGTATCCCAGCGTCCATTGAACCCTCCTTCTGTGTCCCTGACTTGTGCATCCTTGAGTCTGGAGATGCAGACTGCGCGAGGGAAGGTGCGTGTACGTGCAGGAAAGAGGAATACAATCTGGCGCTGAATTGTAAACCCACAATTAAAGTATAGTAGTTTATTCTGGGTTTACATTCCAGCACTGGAAGGTAACCCTCTTTCCTAACATAACCCCAGGGTCTCTTTGGCAAATTCCACTTCTTCCTGGATATCAAAATTTAAAGCATTTACCTTGCGGTATCACTCCAACACTGCCGGTCTGATTCTCTGCATACGTGTAGGCCAAGTACAGTAAATTGGTTAAACAAGGTTTGGGGAAGTGTTTGGTAAAATCAACCATTTTGTCACAAAGTTTGTGGGTTTTTATGTGTTTTTTTCTGTGGAACTACAGGTCCCAGCAGGTCCTACATGATTTCTTCAAGCTTCAGCATGCTTTCTCTGTCATGGGTATGCAGACACTTGTAGTGCTAAGTGCCTGCATACGCAAACAGTTTTATTTATTTGACTGGCTACATTTGTGTGAAAGAGGTGTGTGTGTGTCTGTGTAGGCTTTTGTCAGTGTGCGTGTGTGTCTGTGTCAGTGAGTGCATCTGGGGAGGTGATGGTGTGCTGAGAGATAACGCGGGGGGAGATGGTGTGGCTAAGAGATGCAGGGGGCAGGAAGTTACACAGGGGGAACGAGTCTGGTTGAACCGCTGTTGTAAGATGATGACCTTGTTAATATTCCCACACAAACAGGAATCTTCTGGACGATGTGACCTACATGAATAGTGAATGCCGACTGAAGATGCCGTCTTCCCATGGAGGATATATTTCTTCAGAGGTTCCACATTGTGAGAAACCACCATATAGGTAAGGTGCATATGTAATGGAAAGTAATGTTCCCAGAGTGATGAGAAATGGGTGGCGTGTCATGTTGGCACGGCCCATTTTCAGTGGCCACGCCCCTTCGGTATGTGGCCACGCCCATTTTTTCCTGCGCGCCCCTGGTGCGCATATATGTCATCTGTTTTGAGTTTCTATGGGGCGGGAGGGGGCACGCCAATCTTCAACTTGCCCTGTACTCCAATGACCCTAGTGATGATGCCTCTGGCTGTTTTTTTCCTAGGGAAGAGGCACACATCCCCCTGCAGAATAGGCTTGGACTATGTGACAGGAGGACCCCATGCTTTGGATTTTCTTCTTATCGCATCAACAGCACAGGATCTTAACTTTGAGCAATTGCCTGGGAGACTTGGCAGACTGAATTAGACATCTTGTAAGTGAATCTTAGCCAAATATGTCATTTTTAATCCATTCATAATGGCTACCTGTTCTGCAGGTGCACCCCACTGCTTCCAAGTCTGCAGGATGATTGCATTAAATAATGCAATTGGACAGGGCATGCAACCGCTTTAAGGCAGAGGTTCACAATCTTTTTTGAATGGCGGCGCCCTAGAGTATCAGGATTGTTTTCATAGCACCCCTAAGCCAAAAGTCTGTTAATGAGAAATAATTATTAATAAATTGCACTTACCTGTCATCCTCAGGTTGAGGTATGCGGTCTTGGACAGGTTGGCGTATCTGTTTTTCCACATATTTACATTACATTGACCAGAATTAATTTGATTTGGTGTTTGACCACCAACCTGAGGCACCCCTGCAAGTATCCAAAGGCACCCCAGGGTGCTACAGCACACAGTTTTGGAACCACTGCTTTAAGGAATGCCTTGAAAACCATCCTAAATAGTTGCTAATTAAAGAGACTGTAACCTTCCATAAGTCGTTTGCTTCATTTTGTCCAGCACAGAAGAGTATATATGTTAGAAAACATTTTATATTATTTCTATTTCACCTGGTCTCTTTTATATTTTGTGTCCTTTCCGGACTTGACCACTTCCCCAGTGACATCATGTACCACCGCCATATCCTGCACATTGCCATTAGGTCATAACCTTAACCTATGTAGTGCGAAGATGATTAAATCTTAATTCTATTTACAGATAATTCTGGGAGGCGTGAAACAGAGTTTGGGTGAAAGAAAGCAGAAGATTGGAAATTTAGTAAATGATGAATTGGTTAAGCAGTCTTAGTAGTACCAACATATAAATTGCATCATGTTCTGTATTAAGATT
The DNA here is from genome assembly GCA_031769625.1 of Taudactylus pleione. Lineage (NCBI taxonomy): Eukaryota > Metazoa > Chordata > Amphibia > Anura > Myobatrachidae > Taudactylus > Taudactylus pleione. The sequence continues at coordinate 7,904,542 of JAUIMM010000210.1, read as the reverse complement.
ATTGGAATATATTCATTACTTAATATTTATATGAGAAAATCAATACACGGTAGGAATCCCTGTAAAATCTTGACCCAGATTGTGCGTAAACTAAGTATTTGTCATTGGGACCCATACCTCAGCCCAAAGTTTTCATATCACTCCTGAGGTGCCAGTAATCCATATGTGCTTCATAGAAATATTTTATGTCATTCAGAATACAAGGCCTTTAGTGCATTGTGAGTGTCATGAAATGAGCATAACATTATATTTTCATTTCTTCTTTGTTTTGGTCAGATTTTATTTCTTTGTAAAAAATTGCAGAACGTCACTGGATCCTCTTAATATTTTCCATACAACTCATTTTATCATTGTTGTAAAGGAGACAAGTGGGTAACAACAAGTACGGAGTAAGAACATATTCCTGATCCTGTAGTAGCAGATATACAGTATTTAAGAAGAGCTTATCACCTCATTTACTTTGCTAGACCTCACAGCCTCTTAACCTTCTAAGAACCTCCATTATGACAAAAAACAAAGAGCACAACAAGCATAATCAATTTTAAAATATATTTATTATGAATTTTTAGCACAAGGAAAACAACACTTTATTTTTACTCTGCATTGTAAAATAAATTAGTGACCAAGATTAGACAGAGGCTCTTACAAGCTTGTCCTATAAGAGGACCAAGATGGTGGAAGCCTCATGACTCACAAAGAGTCATCCTTCAGCACTCAGGAGAGGAAAAACCCCCTTTGGAGGAAACCTCTGGGGACCCATGGCTTGAAGGATTGCCCGTCCCTCTGGGCACTAGGAGGCTATGCAGAGTTATATTTCCAATTGATTTAAAATAGGATCATTTGACACTGAAATACAGTATACATTTCACCACATTAATAAATAACATTGGCTGACGTCATTAATGTAGCTCCTGTCCACATCTCCTGACATTACCCAATTTACATTCCTCACAAAGCTGCGCAATTTGCTGAAAAGGATGGTCATCCCCTTTTGAGAAGCACCGAGTTTACTCGAGTGGCTACTACATTGCGATAGATGTGCTGTGCTGCTAGAACCTCCAATTATAGAAATAAACAAGCTCAAGGTCATATTTTAGGGTAGTCAAGCTCCAAGTCTGCAGGCACATCCAAGTGAAACGCCCTTGTCTTTGATGAGATACTTACCTCCAGCGGATATCTTTCCCTCAGTGGGCTGGGTGCAAGAGATGTATATGGAGTATGTTAATGACAGCAATGATAATGCTATGTCAGTGTCCTGGGCGGTTAAGAGTGGTAGCAACAGCAAAGAGTTACCATTATGACATCACAGCATGACCTCACTCGTGTTCTACATTCCTTAAAGGGGAAGTGCATAAGATAATAAGCTCTACTGATGTGTGATATGTTTATATTCCTCCATCACCTCTGCTTCCCATGATACACCTGCCATTTATTACACATCTGTCCCTTTGCCATCTCCTTATTTGCAAAAGTTCTCTTTTACTGCATCCACTCATTCAATGAATCAGTTTCTATCAGCTCTTTCTCATTTCATTAACCTGCTGCTTCTGTCCAATTTTAATTATTCATTGCTGCTACTTGGGTAGAAAACAAGCAAGGGATTGAATTAATATAAAAAACACAATTAAAAGGAAAATACTGTTAGGATGTTTATTATATATTGAAATGACATTAATAGCTAGGCCAAGGCTAGTTATTTCTGCACCTCTATAGGTGTGAGCAAAGCCGAGCGAGGTTTTCCTGCAGGATGACCAGCATTACATCAGTGTGCAATATTCTGTTGGAAACGTGCTGCTAATTGATACTCCCCAATTTGTCTCTGTTCCCAGTATAGAATATAATTGGGCATGATGAAGATACAGTGGAGGACCCATTGTGCCCATTATACGGTAGACTTTCAGGATTGATAAATATTCAGTTTAACCTAATGTAACTTGATCAGTATGCAATATTTCCCTGTTATGCTTGGCTACTATACCGATTAGGCCCATTGTGCTAAATATACACTCTGGGGGTCATTTAGAGCTGGAAGCAAGGCCTTTTTTTAGAGTGTAAAATGTGCTTTTTCAGACATCTCATGCACATGAAAAATGCGTATCCCAGCGTCCATTGAACCCTCCTTCTGTGTCCCTGACTTGTGCATCCTTGAGTCTGGAGATGCAGACTGCGCGAGGGAAGGTGCGTGTACGTGCAGGAAAGAGGAATACAATCTGGCGCTGAATTGTAAACCCACAATTAAAGTATAGTAGTTTATTCTGGGTTTACATTCCAGCACTGGAAGGTAACCCTCTTTCCTAACATAACCCCAGGGTCTCTTTGGCAAATTCCACTTCTTCCTGGATATCAAAATTTAAAGCATTTACCTTGCGGTATCACTCCAACACTGCCGGTCTGATTCTCTGCATACGTGTAGGCCAAGTACAGTAAATTGGTTAAACAAGGTTTGGGGAAGTGTTTGGTAAAATCAACCATTTTGTCACAAAGTTCGTGGGTTTTTATGTGTTTTTTTCTGTGGAACTACAGGTCCCAGCAGGTCCTACATGATTTCTTCAAGCTTCAGCATGCTTTCTCTGTCATGGGTATGCAGACACTTGTAGTGCTAAGTGCCTGCATACGCAAACAGTTTTATTTATTTGACTGGCTACATTTGTGTGAAAGAGGTGTGTGTGTGTCTGTGTAGGCTTTTGTCAGTGTGCGTGTGTGTCTGTGTCAGTGAGTGCATCTGGGGAGGTGATGGTGTGCTGAGAGATAACGCGGGGGGAGATGGTGTGGCTAAGAGATGCAGGGGGCAGGAAGTTACACAGGGGGAACGAGTCTGGTTGAACCGCTGTTGTAAGATGATGACCTTGTTAATATTCCCACACAAACAGGAATCTTCTGGACGATGTGACCTACATGAATAGTGAATGCCGACTGAAGATGCCGTCTTCCCATGGAGGATATATTTCTTCAGAGGTTCCACATTGTGAGAAACCACCATATAGGTAAGGTGCATATGTAATGGAAAGTAATGTTCCCAGAGTGATGAGAAATGGGTGGCGTGTCATGTTGGCACGGCCCATTTTCAGTGGCCACGCCCCTTCGGTATGTGGCCACGCCCATTTTTTCCTGCGCACCCCTGGTGCGCATATATGTCATCTGTTTTGAGTTTCTATGGGGCGGGAGGGGGCACGCCAATCTTCAACTTGCCCTGTACTCCAATGACCCTAGTGATGATGCCTCTGGCTGTTTTTTTCCTAGGGAAGAGGCACACATCCCCCTGCAGAATAGGCTTGGACTATGTGACAGGAGGACCCCATGCTTTGGATTTTCTTCTTATCGCATCAACAGCACAGGATCTTAACTTTGAGCAATTGCCTGGGAGACTTGGCAGACTGAATTAGACATCTTGTAAGTGAATCTTAGCCAAATATGTCATTTTTAATCCATTCATAATGGCTACCTGTTCTGCAGGTGCACCCCACTGCTTCCAAGTCTGCAGGATGATTGCATTAAATAATGCAATTGGACAGGGCATGCAACCGCTTTAAGGCAGAGGTTCACAATCTTTTTTGAATGGCGGCGCCCTAGAGTATCAGGATTGTTTTCATAGCACCCCTAAGCCAAAAGTCTGTTAATGAGAAATAATTATTAAGAAATTGCACTTACCTGTCATCCTCAGGTTGAGGTATGCGGTCTTGGACAGGTTGGCGTATCTGTTTTTCCACATATTTACATTACATTGACCAGAATTAATTTGATTTGGTGTTTGACCACCAACCTGAGGCACCCCTGCAAGTATCCAAAGGCACCCCAGGGTGCTACAGCACACAGTTTGGGAACCACTGCTTTAAGGAATGCCTTGAAAACCATCCTAAATAGTTGCTAATTAAAGAGACTGTAACCTTCCATAAGTCGTTTGCTTCATTTTGTCCAGCACAGAAGAGTATATATGTTAGAAAACATTTTATATTATTTCTATTTCACCTGGTCTCTTTTATATTTTGTGTCCTTTCCGGACTTGACCACTTCCCCAGTGACATCATGTACCACCGCCATATCCTGCACATTGCCATTAGGTCATAACCTTAACCTATGTAGTGCGAAGATGATTAAATCTTAATTCTATTTACAGATAATTCTGGGAGGCGTGAAACAGAGTTTGGGTGAAAGAAAGCAGAAGATTGGAAATTTAGTAAATGATGAATTGGTTAAGCAGTCTTAGTAGTACCAACATATAAATTGCATCATGTTCTGTATTAAGATTATTGGAATATATTCATTACTTAATATTTATATGAGAAAATCAATACACGGTAGGAATCCCTGTAAAATCTTGACCCAGATTGTGCGTAAACTAAGTATTTGTCATTGGGACCCATACCTCGGCCCAAAGTTTTCATATCACTCCTGAGGTGCCAGTAATCCATATGTGCTTCATAGAAATATTTTATGTCATTCAGAATACAAGGCCTTTAGTGCATTGTGAGTGTCATGAAATGAGCATAACATTATATTTTCATTTCTTCTTTGTTTTGGTCAGATTTTATTTCTTTGTAAAAAATTGCAGAACGTCACTGGATCCTCTTAATATTTTCCATACAACTCATTTTATCATTGTTGTAAAGGAGACAAGTGGGTAACAACAAGTACGGAGTAAGAACATATTCCTGATCCTGTAGTAGCAGATATACAGTATTTAAGGAGAGCTTATCACCTCATTTACTTTGCTAGACCTCACAGCCTCTTAACCTTCTAAGAACCTCCATTATGACAAAAAACAAAGAGCACAACAAGCATAATCAATTTTAAAATATATTTATTATGAATTTTTAGCACAAGGAAAACAACACTTTATTTTTACTCTGCATTGTAAAATAAATTAGTGACCAAGATTAGACAGAGGCTCTTACAAGCTTGTCCTATAAGAGGACCAAGATGGTGGAAGCCTCATGACTCACAAAGAGTCATCCTTCAGCACTCAGGAGAGGAAAAACCCCCTTTGGAGGAAACCTCTGGGGACCCATGGCTTGAAGGATTGCCCGTCCCTCTGGGCACTAGGAGGCTATGCAGAGTTATATTTCCAATTGATTTAAAATAGGATCATTTGACACTGAAATACAGTATACATTTCACCACATTAATAAATAACATTGGCTGACGTCATTAATGTAGCTCCTGTCCACATCTCCTGACATTACCCAATTTACATTCCTCACAAAGCTGCGCAATTTGCTGAAAAGGATGGTCATCCCCTTTTGAGAAGCACCGAGTTTACTCGAGTGGCTACTACATTGCGATAGATGTGCTGTGCTGCTAGAACCTCCAATTATAGAAATAAACAAGCTCAAGGTCATATTTTAGGGTAGTCAAGCTCCAAGTCTGCAGGCACATCCAAGTGAAACGCCCTTGTCTTTGATGAGATACTTACCTCCAGCGGATATCTTTCCCTCAGTGGGCTGGGTGCAAGAGATGTATATGGAGTATGTTAATGACAGCAATGTAATGCTATGTCAGTGTCCTGGGCGGTTAAGAGTGGTAGCAACAGCAAAGAGTTACCATTATGACATCACAGCATGACCTCACTCGTGTTCTACATTCCTTAAAGGGGAAGTGCATAAGATAATAAGCTCTACTGATGTGTGATATGTTTATATTCCTCCATCACCTCTGCTTCCCATGATACACCTGCCATTTATTACACATCTGTCCCTTTGCCATCTCCTTATTTGCAAAAGTTCTCTTTTACTGCATCCACTCATTCAATGAATCAGTTTCTATCAGCTCTTTCTCATTTCATTAACCTGCTGCTTCTGTCCAATTTTAATTATTCATTGCTGCTACTTGGGTAGAAAACAAGCAAGGGATTGAATTAATATAAAAAACACAATTAAAAGGAAAATACTGTTAGGATGTTTATTATATATTGAAATGACATTAATAGCTAGGCCAAGGCTAGTTATTTCTGCACCTCTATAGGTGTGAGCAAAGCCGAGCGAGGTTTTCCTGCAGGATGACCAGCATTACATCAGTGTGCAATATTCTGTTGGAAACGTGCTGCTAATTGATACTCCCCAATTTGTCTCTGTTCCCAGTATAGAATATAATTGGCCATGATGAAGATACAGTGGAGGACCCATTGTGCCCATTATACGGTAGACTTTCAGGATTGATAAATATTCAGTTTAACCTAATGTAACTTGATCAGTATGCAATATTTCCCTGTTATGCTTGGCTACTATACCGATTAGGCCCATTGTGCTAAATATACACTCTGGGGGTCATTTAGAGCTGGAAGCAAGGCCTTTTTTTAGAGTGTAAAATGTGCTTTTTCAGACATCTCATGCACATGAAAAATGCGTATCCCAGCGTCCATTGAACCCTCCTTCTGTGTCCCTGACTTGTGCATCCTTGAGTCTGGAGATGCAGACTGCGCGAGGGAAGGTGCGTGTACGTGCAGGAAAGAGGAATACAATCTGGCGCTGAATTGTAAACCCACAATTAAAGTATAGTAGTTTATTCTGGGTTTACATTCCAGCACTGGAAGGTAACCCTCTTTCCTAACATAACCCCAGGGTCTCTTTGGCAAATTCCACTTCTTCCTGGATATCAAAATTTAAAGCATTTACCTTGCGGTATCACTCCAACACTGCCGGTCTGATTCTCTGCATACGTGTAGGCCAAGTACAGTAAATTGGTTAAACAAGGTTTGGGGAAGTGTTTGGTAAAATCAACCATTTTGTCACAAAGTTCGTGGGTTTTTATGTGTTTTTTTCTGTGGAACTACAGGTCCCAGCAGGTCCTACATGATTTCTTCAAGCTTCAGCATGCTTTCTCTGTCATGGGTATGCAGACACTTGTAGTGCTAAGTGCCTGCATACGCAAACAGTTTTATTTATTTGACTGGCTACATTTGTGTGAAAGAGGTGTGTGTGTGTCTGTGTAGGCTTTTGTCAGTGTGCGTGTGTGTCTGTGTCAGTGAGTGCATCTGGGGAGGTGATGGTGTGCTGAGAGATAACGCGGGGGGAGATGGTGTGGCTAAGAGATGCAGGGGGCAGGAAGTTACACAGGGGGAACGAGTCTGGTTGAACCGCTGTTGTAAGATGATGACCTTGTTAATATTCCCACACAAACAGGAATCTTCTGGACGATGTGACCTACATGAATAGTGAATGCCGACTGAAGATGCCGACTTCCCATGGAGGATATATTTCTTCAGAGGTTCCACATTGTGAGAAACCACCATATAGGTAAGGTGCATATGTAATGGAAAGTAATGTTCCCAGAGTGATGAGAAATGGGTGGCGTGTCATGTTGGCACGGCTCATTTTCAGTGGCCACGCCCCTTCGGTATGTGGCCACGCCCATTTTTTCCTGCGCGGCCCTGGCGCGCATATATGTCATCTGTTTTGAGTTTCTATGGGGCGGGAGGGGGCACGCCAATCTTCAACTTGCCCTGTACTCCAATGACCCTAGTGATGATGCCTCTGGCTGTTTTTTTCCTAGGGAAGAGGCACACATCCCCCTGCAGAATAGGCTTGGACTATGTGACAGGAGGACCCCATGCTTTGGATTTTCTTCTTATCGCATCAACAGCACAGGATCTTAACTTTGAGCAATTGCCTGGGAGACTTGGCAGACTGAATTAGACATCTTGTAAGTGAATCTTAGCCAAATATGTCATTTTTAATCCATTCATAATGGCTACCTGTTCTGCAGGTGCACCCCACTGCTTCCAAGTCTGCAGGATGATTGCATTAAATAATGCAATTGGACAGGGCATGCAACCGCTTTAAGGCAGAGGTTCACAATCTTTTTTGAATGGCGGCGCCCTAGAGTATCAGGATTGTTTTCATAGCACCCCTAAGCCAAAAGTCTGTTAATGAGAAATAATTATTAAGAAATTGCACTTACCTGTCATCCTCAGGTTGAGGTATGCGGTCTTGGACAGGTTGGCGTATCTGTTTTTCCACATATTTACATTACATTGACCAGAATTAATTTGATTTGGTGTTTGACCACCAACCTGAGGCACCCCTGCAAGTATCCAAAGGCACCCCAGGGTGCTACAGCACACAGTTTGGGAACCACTGCTTTAAGGAATGCCTTGAAAACCATCCTAAATAGTTGCTAATTAAAGAGACTGTAACCTTCCATAAGTCGTTTGCTTCATTTTGTCCAGCACAGAAGAGTATATATGTTAGAAAACATTTTATATTATTTCTATTTCACCTGGTCTCTTTTATATTTTGTGTCCTTTCCGGACTTGACCACTTCCCCAGTGACATCATGTACCACCGCCATATCCTGCACATTGCCATTAGGTCATAACCTTAACCTATGTAGTGCGAAGATGATTAAATCTTAATTCTATTTACAGATAATTCTGGGAGGCGTGAAACAGAGTTTGGGTGAAAGAAAGCAGAAGATTGGAAATTTAGTAAATGATGAATTGGTTAAGCAGTCTTAGTAGTACCAACATATAAATTGCATCATGTTCTGTATTAAGATTATTGGAATATATTCATTACTTAATATTTATATGAGAAAATCAATACACGGTAGGAATCCCTGTAAAATCTTGACCCAGATTGTGCGTAAACTAAGTATTTGTCATTGGGACCCATACCTCGGCCCAAAGTTTTCATATCACTCCTGAGGTGCCAGTAATCCATATGTGCTTCATAGAAATATTTTATGTCATTCAGAATACAAGGCCTTTAGTGCATTGTGAGTGTCATGAAATGAGCATAACATTATATTTTCATTTCTTCTTTGTTTTGGTCAGATTTTATTTCTTTGTAAAAAATTGCAGAACGTCACTGGATCCTCTTAATATTTTCCATACAACTCATTTTATCATTGTTGTAAAGGAGACAAGTGGGTAACAACAAGTACGGAGTAAGAACATATTCCTGATCCTGTAGTAGCAGATATACAGTATTTAAGAAGAGCTTATCACCTCATTTACTTTGCTAGACCTCACAGCCTCTTAACCTTCTAAGAACCTCCATTATGACAAAAAACAAAGAGCACAACAAGCATAATCAATTTTAAAATATATTTATTATGAATTTTTAGCACAAGGAAAACAACACTTTATTTTTACTCTGCATTGTAAAATAAATTAGTGACCAAGATTAGACAGAGGCTCTTACAAGCTTGTCCTATAAGAGGACCAAGATGGTGGAAGCCTCATGACTCACAAAGAGTCATCCTTCAGCACTCAGGAGAGGAAAAAACCCCTTTGGAGGAAACCTCTGGGGACCCATGGCTTGAAGGATTGCCCGTCCCTCTGGGCACTAGGAGGCTATGCAGAGTTATATTTCCAATTGATTTAAAATAGGATCATTTGACACTGAAATACAGTATACATTTCACCACATTAATAAATAACATTGGCTGACGTCATTAATGTAGCTCCTGTCCACATCTCCTGACATTACCCAATTTACATTCCTCACAAAGCTGCGCAATTTGCTGAAAAGGATGGTCATCCCCTTTTGAGAAGCACCGAGTTTACCCGAGTGGCTACTACATTGCGATAGATGTGCTGTGCTGCTAGAACCTCCAATTATAGAAATAAACAAGCTCAAGGTCATATTTTAGGGTAGTCAAGCTCCAAGTCTGCAGGCACATCCAAGTGAAACGCCCTTGTCTTTGATGAGATACTTACCTCCAGCGGATATCTTTCCCTCAGTGGGCTGGGTGCAAGAGATGTATATGGAGTATGTTAATGACAGCAATGATAATGCTATGTCAGTGTCCTGGGCGGTTAAGAGTGGTAGCAACAGCAAAGAGTTACCATTATGACATCACAGCATGACCTCACTCGTGTTCTACATTCCTTAAAGGGGAAGTGCATAAGATAATAAGCTCTACTGATGTGTGATATGTTTATATTCCTCCATCACCTCTGCTTCCCATGATACACCTGCCATTTATTACACATCTGTCCCTTTGCCATCTCCTTATTTGCAAAAGTTCTCTTTTACTGCATCCACTCATTCAATGAATCAGTTTCTATCAGCTCTTTCTCATTTCATTAACCTGCTGCTTCTGTCCAATTTTAATTATTCATTGCTGCTACTTGGGTAGAAAACAAGCAAGGGATTGAATTAATATAAAAAACACAATTAAAAGGAAAATACTGTTAGGATGTTTATTATATATTGAAATGACATTAATAGCTAGGCCAAGGCTAGTTATTTCTGCACCTCTATAGGTGTGAGCAAAGCCGAGCGAGGTTTTCCTGCAGGATGACCAGCATTACATCAGTGTGCAATATTCTGTTGGAAACGTGCTGCTAATTGATACTCCCCAATTTGTCTCTGTTCCCAGTATAGAATATAATTGGCCATGATGAAGATACAGTGGAGGACCCATTGTGCCCATTATACGGTAGACTTTCAGGATTGATAAATATTCAGTTTAACCTAATGTAACTTGATCAGTATGCAATATTTCCCTGTTATGCTTGGCTACTATACCGATTAGGCCCATTGTGCTAAATATACACTCTGGGGGTCATTTAGAGCTGGAAGCAAGGCCTTTTTTTAGAGTGTAAAATGTGCTTTTTCAGACATCTCATGCACATGAAAAATGCGTATCCCAGCGTCCATTGAACCCTCCTTCTGTGTCCCTGACTTGTGCATCCTTGAGTCTGGAGATGCAGACTGCGCGAGGGAAGGTGCGTGTACGTGCAGGAAAGAGGAATACAATCTGGCGCTGAATTGTAAACCCACAATTAAAGTATAGTAGTTTATTCTGGGTTTACATTCCAGCACTGGAAGGTAACCCTCTTTCCTAACATAACCCCAGGGTCTCTTTGGCAAATTCCACTTCTTCCTGGATATCAAAATTTAAAGCATTTACCTTGCGGTATCACTCCAACACTGCCGGTCTGATTCTCTGCATACGTGTAGGCCAAGTACAGTAAATTGGTTAAACAAGGTTTGGGGAAGTGTTTGGTAAAATCAACCATTTTGTCACAAAGTTCGTGGGTTTTTATGTGTTTTTTTCTGTGGAACTACAGGTCCCAGCAGGTCCTACATGATTTCTTCAAGCTTCAGCATGCTTTCTCTGTCATGGGTATGCAGACACTTGTAGTGCTAAGTGCCTGCATACGCAAACAGTTTTATTTATTTGACTGGCTACATTTGTGTGAAAGAGGTGTGTGTGTGTCTGTGTAGGCTTTTGTCAGTGTGCGTGTGTGTCTGTGTCAGTGAGTGCATCTGGGGAGGTGATGGTGTGCTGAGAGATAACGCGGGGGGAGATGGTGTGGCTAAGAGATGCAGGGGGCAGGAAGTTACACAGGGGGAACGAGTCTGGTTGAACCGCTGTTGTAAGATGATGACCTTGTTAATATTCCCACACAAACAGGAATCTTCTGGACGATGTGACCTACATGAATAGTGAATGCCGACTGAAGATGCCGTCTTCCCATGGAGGATATATTTCTTCAGAGGTTCCACATTGTGAGAAACCACCATATAGGTAAGGTGCATATGTAATGGAAAGTAATGTTCCCAGAGTGATGAGAAATGGGTGGCGTGTCATGTTGGCACGGCCCATTTTCAGTGGCCACGCCCCTTCGGTATGTGGCCACGCCCATTTTTTCCTGCGCGGCCCTGGCGCGCATATATGTCATCTGTTTTGAGTTTCTATGGGGCGGGAGGGGGCACGCCAATCTTCAACTTGCCCTGTACTCCAATGACCCTAGTGATGATGCCTCTGGCTGTTTTTTTCCTAGGGAAGAGGCACACATCCCCCTGCAGAATAGGCTTGGACTATGTGACAGGAGGACCCCATGCTTTGGATTTTCTTCTTATCGCATCAACAGCACAGGATCTTAACTTTGAGCAATTGCCTGGGAGACTTGGCAGACTGAATTAGACATCTTGTAAGTGAATCTTGGCCAAATATGTCATTTTTAATCCATTCATAATGGCTACCTGTTCTGCAGGTGCACCCCACTGCTTCCAAGTCTGCAGGATGATTGCATTAAATAATGCAATTGGACAGGGCATGCAACCGCTTTAAGGCAGAGGTTCACAATCTTTTTTGAATGGCGGCGCCCTAGAGTATCAGGATTGTTTTCATAGCACCCCTAAGCCAAAAGTCTGTTAATGAGAAATAATTATTAAGAAATTGCACTTACCTGTCATCCTCAGGTTGAGGTATGCGGTCTTGGACAGGTTGGCGTATCTGTTTTTCCACATATTTACATTACATTGACCAGAATTAATTTGATTTGGTGTTTGACCACCAACCTGAGGCACCCCTGCAAGTATCCAAAGGCACACCAGGGTGCTACAGCACACAGTTTGGGAACCACTGCTTTAAGGAATGCCTTGAAAACCATCCTAAATAGTTGCTAATTAAAGAGACTGTAACCTTCCATAAGTCGTTTGCTTCATTTTGTCCAGCACAGAAGAGTATATATGTTAGAAAACATTTTATATTATTTCTATTTCACCTGGTCTCTTTTATATTTTGTGTCCTTTCCGGACTTGACCACTTCCCCAGTGACATCATGTACCACCGCCATATCCTGCACATTGCCATTAGGTCATAACCTTAACCTATGTAGTGCGAAGATGATTAAATCTTAATTCTATTTACAGATAATTCTGGGAGGCGTGAAACAGAGTTTGGGTGAAAGAAAGCAGAAGATTGGAAATTTAGTAAATGATGAATTGGTTAAGCAGTCTTAGTAGTACCAACATATAAATTGCATCATGTTCTGTATTAAGATTATTGGAATATATTCATTACTTAATATTTATATGAGAAAATCAATACACGGTAGGAATCCCTGTAAAATCTTGACCCAGATTGTGTGTAAACTAAGTATTTGTCATTGGGACCCATACCTCGGCCCAAAGTTTTCATATCACTCCTGAGGTGCCAGTAATCCATATGTGCTTCATAGAAATATTTTATGTCATTCAGAATACAAGGCCTTTAGTGCATTGTGAGTGTCATGAAATGAGCATAACATTATATTTTCATTTCTTCTTTGTTTTGGTCAGATTTTATTTCTTTGTAAAAAATTGCAGAACGTCACTGGATCCTCTTAATATTTTCCATACAACTCATTTTATCATTGTTGTAAAGGAGACAAGTGGGTAACAACAAGTACGGAGTAAGAACATATTCCTGATCCTGTAGTAGCAGATATACAGTATTTAAGAAGAGCTTATCACCTCATTTACTTTGCTAGACCTCACAGCCTCTTAACCTTCTAAGAACCTCCATTATGACAAAAAACAAAGAGCACAACAAGCATAATCAATTTTAAAATATATTTATTATGAATTTTTAGCACAAGGAAAACAACACTTTATTTTTACTCTGCATTGTAAAATAAATTAGTGACCAAGATTAGACAGAGGCTCTTACAAGCTTGTCCTATAAGAGGACCAAGATGGTGGAAGCCTCATGACTCACAAAGAGTCATCCTTCAGCACTCAGGAGAGGAAAAACCCCCTTTGGAGGAAACCTCTGGGGACCCATGGCTTGAAGGATTGCCCGTCCCTCTGGGCACTAGGAGGCTATGCAGAGTTATATTTCCAATTGATTTAAAATAGGATCATTTGACACTGAAATACAGTATACATTTCACCACATTAATAAATAACATTGGCTGACGTCATTAATGTAGCTCCTGTCCACATCTCCTGACATTACCCAATTTACATTCCTCACAAAGCTGCGCAATTTGCTGAAAAGGATGGTCATCCCCTTTTGAGAAGCACCGAGTTTACCCGAGTGGCTACTACATTGCGATAGATGTGCTGTGCTGCTAGAACCTCCAATTATAGAAATAAACAAGCTCAAGGTCATATTTTAGGGTAGTCAAGCTCCAAGTCTGCAGGCACATCCAAGTGAAACGCCCTTGTCTTTGATGAGATACTTACCTCAAGCGGATATCTTTCCCTCAGTGGGCTGGGTGCAAGAGATGTATATGGAGTATGTTAATGACAGCAATGATAATGCTATGTCAGTGTCCTGGGCGGTTAAGAGTGGTAGCAACAGCAAAGAGTTACCATTATGACATCACAGCATGACCTCACTCGTGTTCTACATTCCTTAAAGGGGAAGTGCATAAGATAATAAGCTCTACTGATGTGTGATATGTTTATATTCCTCCATCACCTCTGCTTCCCATGATACACCTGCCATTTATTACACATCTGTCCCTTTGCCATCTCCTTATTTGCAAAAGTTCTCTTTTACTGCATCCACTCATTCAATGAATCAGTTTCTATCAGCTCTTTCTCATTTCATTAACCTGCTGCTTCTGTCCAATTTTAATTATTCATTGCTGCTACTTGGGTAGAAAACAAGCAAGGGATTCAATTAATATAAAAAACACAATTAAAAGGAAAATACTGTTAGGATGTTTATTATATATTGAAATGACATTAATAGCTAGGCCAAGGCTAGTTATTTCTGCACCTCTATAGGTGTGAGCAAAGCCGAGCGAGGTTTTCCTGCAGGATGACCAGCATTACATCAGTGTGCAATATTCTGTTGGAAACGTGCTGCTAATTGATACTCCCCAATTTGTCTCTGTTCCCAGTATAGAATATAATTGGCCATGATGAAGATACAGTGGAGGACCCATTGTGCCCATTATACGGTAGACTTTCAGGATTGATAAATATTCAGTTTAACCTAATGTAACTTGATCAGTATGCAATATTTCCCTGTTATGCTTGGCTACTATACCGATTAGGCCCATTGTGCTAAATATACACTCTGGGGGTCATTTAGAGCTGGAAGCAAGGCCTTTTTTTAGAGTGTAAAATGTGCTTTTTCAGACATCTCATGCACATGAAAAATGCGTATCCCAGCGTCCATTGAACCCTCCTTCTGTGTCCCTGACTTGTGCATCCTTGAGTCTGGAGATGCAGACTGCGCGAGGGAAGGTGCGTGTACGTGCAGGAAAGAGGAATACAATCTGGCGCTGAATTGTAAACCCACAATTAAAGTATAGTAGTTTATTCTGGGTTTACATTCCAGCACTGGAAGGTAACCCTCTTTCCTAACATAACCCCAGGGTCTCTTTGGCAAATTCCACTTCTTCCTGGATATCAAAATTTAAAGCATTTACCTTGCGGTATCACTCCAACACTGCCGGTCTGATTCTCTGCATACGTGTAGGCCAAGTACAGTAAATTGGTTAAACAAGGTTTGGGGAAGTGTTTGGTAAAATCAACCATTTTGTCACAAAGTTCGTGGGTTTTTATGTGTTTTTTTCTGTGGAACTACAGGTCCCAGCAGGTCCTACATGATTTCTTCAAGCTTCAGCATGCTTTCTCTGTCATGGGTATGCAGACACTTGTAGTGCTAAGTGCCTGCATACGCAAACAGTTTTATTTATTTGACTGGCTACATTTGTGTGAAAGAGGTGTGTGTGTGTCTGTGTAGGCTTTTGTCAGTGTGCGTGTGTGTCTGTGTCAGTGAGTGCATCTGGGGAGGTGATGGTGTGCTGAGAGATAACGCGGGGGGAGATGGTGTGGCTAAGAGATGCAGGGGGCAGGAAGTTACACAGGGGGAACGAGTCTGGTTGAACCGCTGTTGTAAGATGATGACCTTGTTAATATTCCCACACAAACAGGAATCTTCTGGACGATGTGACCTACATGAATAGTGAATGCCGACTGAAGATGCCGTCTTCCCATGGAGGATATATTTCTTCAGAGGTTCCACATTGTGAGAAACCACCATATAGGTAAGGTGCATATGTAATGGAAAGTAATGTTCCCAGAGTGATGAGAAATGGGTGGCGTGTCATGTTGGCACGGCCCATTTTCAGTGGCCACGCCCCTTCGGTATGTGGCCACGCCCATTTTTTCCTGCGCGCCCCTGGCGCGCATATATGTCATCTGTTTTGAGTTTCTATGGGGCGGGAGGGGGCACGCCAATCTTCAACTTGCCCTGTACTCCAATGACCCTAGTGATGATGCCTCTGGCTGTTTTTTTCCTAGGGAAGAGGCACACATCCCCCTGCAGAATAGGCTTGGACTATGTGACAGGAGGACCCCATGCTTTGGATTTTCTTCTTATCGCATCAACAGCACAGGATCTTAACTTTGAGCAATTGCCTGGGAGACTTGGCAGACTGAATTAGACATCTTGTAAGTGAATCTTAGCCAAATATGTCATTTTTAATCCATTCATAATGGCTACCTGTTCTGCAGGTGCACCCCACTGCTTCCAAGTCTGCAGGATGATTGCATTAAATAATGCAATTGGACAGGGCATGCAACCGCTTTAAGGCAGAGGTTCACAATCTTTTTTGAATGGCGGCGCCCTAGAGCATCAGGATTGTTTTCATAGCACCCCTAAGCCAAAAGTCTGTTAATGAGAAATAATTATTAAGAAATTGCACTTACCTGTCATCCTCAGGTTGAGGTATGCGGTCTTGGACAGGTTGGCGTATCTGTTTTTCCACATATTTACATTACATTGACCAGAATTAATTTGATTTGGTGTTTGACCACCAACCTGAGGCACCCCTGCAAGTATCCAAAGGCACCCCAGGGTGCTACAGCACACAGTTTGGGAACCACTGCTTTAAGGAATGCCTTGAAAACCATCCTAAATAGTTGCTAATTAAAGAGACTGTAACCTTCCATAAGTCGTTTGCTTCATTTTGTCCAGCACAGAAGAGTATATATGTTAGAAAACATTTTATATTATTTCTATTTCACCTGGTCTCTTTTATATTTTGTGTCCTTTCCGGACTTGACCACTTCCCCAGTGACATCATGTACCACCGCCATATCCTGCACATTGCCATTAGGTCATAACCTTAACCTATGTAGTGCGAAGATGATTAAATCTTAATTCTATTTACAGATAATTCTGGGAGGCGTGAAACAGAGTTTGGGTGAAAGAAAGCAGAAGATTGGAAATTTAGTAAATGATGAATTGGTTAAGCAGTCTTAGTAGTACCAACATATAAATTGCATCATGTTCTGTATTAAGATTATTGGAATATATTCATTACTTAATATTTATATGAGAAAATCAATACACGGTAGGAATCCCTGTAAAATCTTGACCCAGATTGTGCGTAAACTAAGTATTTGTCATTGGGACCCATACCTCGGCCCAAAGTTTTCATATCACTCCTGAGGTGCCAGTAATCCATATGTGCTTCATAGAAATATTTTATGTCATTCAGAATACAAGGCCTTTAGTGCATTGTGAGTGTCATGAAATGAGCATAACATTATATTTTCATTTCTTCTTTGTTTTGGTCAGATTTTATTTCTTTGTAAAAAATTGCAGAACGTCACTGGATCCTCTTAATATTTTCCATACAACTCATTTTATCATTGTTGTAAAGGAGACAAGTGGGTAACAACAAGTACGGAGTAAGAACATATTCCTGATCTTGTAGTAGCAGATATACAGTATTTAAGAAGAGCTTATCACCTCATTTACTTTGCTAGACCTCACAGCCTCTTAACCTTCTAAGAACCTCCATTATGACAAAAAACAAAGAGCACAACAAGCATAATCAATTTTAAAATATATTTATTATGAATTTTTAGCACAAGGAAAACAACACTTTATTTTTACTCTGCATTGTAAAATAAATTAGTGACCAAGATTAGACAGAGGCTCTTACAAGCTTGTCCTATAAGAGGACCAAGATGGTGGAAGCCTCATGACTCACAAAGAGTCATCCTTCAGCACTCAGGAGAGGAAAAACCCCCTTTGGAGGAAACCTCTGGGGACCCATGGCTTGAAGGATTGCCCGTCCCTCTGGGCACTAGGAGGCTATGCAGAGTTATATTTCCAATTGATTTAAAATAGGATCATTTGACACTGAAATACAGTATACATTTCACCACATTAATAAATAACATTGGCTGACGTCATTAATGTAGCTCCTGTCCACATCTCCTGACATTACCCAATTTACATTCCTCACAAAGCTGCGCAATTTGCTGAAAAGGATGGTCATCCCCTTTTGAGAAGCACCGAGTTTACCCGAGTGGCTACTACATTGCGATAGATGTGCTGTGCTGCTAGAACCTCCAAATATAGAAATAAACAAGCTCAAGGTCATATTTTAGGGTAGTCAAGCTCCAAGTCTGCAGGCACATCCAAGTGAAACGCCCTTGTCTTTGATGAGATACTTACCTCCAGCGGATATCTTTCCCTCAGTGGGCTGGGTGCAAGAGATGTATATGGAGTATGTTAATGACAGCAATGATAATGCTATGTCAGTGTCCTGGGCGGTTAAGAGTGGTAGCAACAGCAAAGAGTTACCATTATGACATCACAGCATGACCTCACTCGTGTTCTACATTCCTTAAAGGGGAAGTGCATAAGATAATAAGCTCTACTGATGTGTGATATGTTTATATTCCTCCATCACCTCTGCTTCCCATGATACACCTGCCATTTATTACACATCTGTCCCTTTGCCATCTCCTTATTTGCAAAAGTTCTCTTTTACTGCATCCACTCATTCAATGAATCAGTTTCTATCAGCTCTTTCTCATTTCATTAACCTGCTGCTTCTGTCCAATTTTAATTATTCATTGCTGCTACTTGGGTAGAAAACAAGCAAGGGATTGAATTAATATAAAAAACACAATTAAAAGGAAAATACTGTTAGGATGTTTATTATATATTGAAATGACATTAATAGCTAGGCCAAGGCTAGTTATTTCTGCACCTCTATAGGTGTGAGCAAAGCCGAGCGAGGTTTTCCTGCAGGATGACCAGCATTACATCAGTGTGCAATATTCTGTTGGAAACGTGCTGCTAATTGATACTCCCCAATTTGTCTCTGTTCCCAATATAGAATATAATTGGCCATGATGAAGATACAGTGGAGGACCCATTGTGCCCATTATACGGTAGACTTTCAGGATTGATAAATATTCAGTTTAACCTAATGTAACTTGATCAGTATGCAATATTTCCCTGTTATGCTTGGCTACTATACCGATTAGGCCCATTGTGCTAAATATACACTCTGGGGGTCATTTAGAGCTGGAAGCAAGGCCTTTTTTTAGAGTGTAAAATGTGTTTTTTCAGACATCTCATGCACATGAAAAATGCGTATCCCAGCGTCCATTGAACCCTCCTTCTGTGTCCCTGACTTGTGCATCCTTGAGTCTGGAGATGCAGACTGCGCGAGGGAAGGTGCGTGTACGTGCAGGAAAGAGGAATACAATCTGGCGCTGAATTGTAAACCCACAATTAAAGTATAGTAGTTTATTCTGGGTTTACATTCCAGCACTGGAAGGTAACCCTCTTTCCTAACATAACCCCAGGGTCTCTTTGGCAAATTCCACTTCTTCCTGGATATCAAAATTTAAAGCATTTACCTTGCGGTATCACTCCAACACTGCCGGTCTGATTCTCTGCATACGTGTAGGCCAAGTACAGTAAATTGGTTAAACAAGGTTTGGGGAAGTGTTTGGTAAAATCAACCATTTTGTCACAAAGTTCGTGGGTTTTTATGTGTTTTTTTCTGTGGAACTACAGGTCCCAGCAGGTCCTACATGATTTCTTCAAGCTTCAGCATGCTTTCTCTGTCATGGGTATGCAGACACTTGTAGTGCTAAGTGCCTGCATACGCAAACAGTTTTATTTATTTGACTGGCTACATTTGTGTGAAAGAGGTGTGTGTGTGTCTGTGTAGGCTTTTGTCAGTGTGCGTGTGTGTCTGTGTCAGTGAGTGCATCTGGGGAGGTGATGGTGTGCTGAGAGATAACGCGGGGGGAGATGGTGTGGCTAAGAGATGCAGGGGGCAGGAAGTTACACAGGGGGAACGAGTCTGGTTGAACCGCTGTTGTAAGATGATGACCTTGTTAATATTCCCACACAAACAGGAATCTTCTGGACGATGTGACCTACATGAATAGTGAATGCCGACTGAAGATGCCGTCTTCCCATGGAGGATATATTTCTTCAGAGGTTCCACATTGTGAGAAACCACCATATAGGTAAGGTGCATATGTAATGGAAAGTAATGTTCCCAGAGTGATGAGAAATGGGTGGCGTGTCATGTTGGCACGGCCCATTTTCAGTGGCCACGCCCCTTCGGTATGTGGCCACGCCCATTTTTTCCTGCGCGGCCCTGGCGCGCATATATGTCATCTGTTTTGAGTTTCTATGGGGCGGGAGGGGGCACGCCAATCTTCAACTTGCTCTGTACTCCAATGACCCTAGTGATGATGCCTCTGGCTGTTTTTTTCCTAGGGAAGAGGCACACATCCCCCTGCAGAATAGGCTTGGACTATGTGACAGGAGGACCCCATGCTTTGGATTTTCTTCTTATCGCATCAACAGCACAGGATCTTAACTTTGAGCAATTGCCTGGGAGACTTGGCAGACTGAATTAGACATCTTGTAAGTGAATCTTAGCCAAATATGTCATTTTTAATCCATTCATAATGGCTACCTGTTCTGCAGGTGCACCCCACTGCTTCCAAGTCTGCAGGATGATTGCATTAAATAATGCAATTGGACAGGGCATGCAACCGCTTTAAGGCAGAGGTTCACAATCTTTTTTGAATGGCGGCGCCCTAGAGCATCAGGATTGTTTTCATAGCACCCCTAAGCCAAAAGTCTGTTAATGAGAAATAATTATTAAGAAATTGCACTTACCTGTCATCCTCAGGTTGAGGTATGCGGTCTTGGTCAGGTTGGCGTATCTGTTTTTCCACATATTTACATTACATTGACCAGAATTAATTTGATTTGGTGTTTGACCACCAACCTGAGGCACCCCTGCAAGTATCCAAAGGCACCCCAGGGTGCTACAGCACACAGTTTGGGAACCACTGCTTTAAGGAATGCCTTGAAAACCATCCTAAATAGTTGCTAATTAAAGAGACTGTAACCTTCCATAAGTCGTTTGCTTCATTTTGTCCAGCACAGAAGAGTATATATGTTAGAAAACATTTTATATTATTTCTATTTCACCTGGTCTCTTTTATATTTTGTGTCCTTTCCGGACTTGACCACTTCCCCAGTGACATCATGTACCACCGCCATATCCTGCACATTGCCATTAGGTCATAACCTTAACCTATGTAGTGCGAAGATGATTAAATCTTAATTCTATTTACAGATAATTCTGGGAGGCGTGAAACAGAGTTTGGGTGAAAGAAAGCAGAAGATTGGAAATTTAGTAAATGATGAATTGGTTAAGCAGTCTTAGTAGTACCAACATATAAATTGCATCATGTTCTGTATTAAGATTATTGGAATATATTCATTACTTAATATTTATATGAGAAAATCAATACACGGTAGGAATCCCTGTAAAATCTTGACCCAGATTGTGCGTAAACTAAGTATTTGTCATTGGGACCCATACCTCGGCCCAAAGTTTTCATATCACTCCTGAGGTGCCAGTAATCCATATGTACTTCATAGAAATATTTTATGTCATTCAGAATACAAGGCCTTTAGTGCATTGTGAGTGTCATGAAATGAGCATAACATTATATTTTCATTTCTTCTTTGTTTTGGTCAGATTTTATTTCTTTGTAAAAAATTGCAGAACGTCACTGGATCCTCTTAATATTTTCCATACAACTCATTTTATCATTGTTGTAAAGGAGACAAGTGGGTAACAACAAGTACGGAGTAAGAACATTTTCCTGATCCTGTAGTAGCAGATATACAGTATTTAAGAAGAGCTTATCACCTCATTTACTTTGCTAGACCTCACAGCCTCTTAACCTTCTAAGAACCTCCATTATGACAAAAAACAAAGAGCACAACAAGCATAATCAATTTTAAAATATATTTATTATGAATTTTTAGCACAAGGAAAACAACACTTTATTTTTACTCTGCATTGTAAAATAAATTAGTGACCAAGATTAGACAGAGGCTCTTACAAGCTTGTCCTATAAGAGGACCAAGATGGTGGAAGCCTCATGACTCACAAAGAGTCATCCTTCAGCACTCAGGAGAGGAAAAACCCCCTTTGGAGGAAACCTCTGGGGACCCATGGCTTGAAGGATTGCCCGTCCCTCTGGGCACTAGGAGGCTATGCAGAGTTATATTTCCAATTGATTTAAAATAGGATCATTTGACACTGAAATACAGTATACATTTCACCACATTAATAAATAACATTGGCTGACGTCATTAATGTAGCTCCTGTCCACATCTCCTGACATTACCCAATTTACATTCCTCACAAAGCTGCGCAATTTGCTGAAAAGGATGGTCATCCCCTTTTGAGAAGCACCGAGTTTACTCGAGTGGCTACTACATTGCGATAGATGTGCTGTGCTGCTAGAACCTCCAATTATAGAAATAAACAAGCTCAAGGTCATATTTTAGGGTAGTCAAGCTCCAAGTCTGCAGGCACATCCAAGTGAAACGCCCTTGTCTTTGATGAGATACTTACCTCCAGCGGATATCTTTCCCTCAGTGGGCTGGGTGCAAGAGATGTATATGGAGTATGTTAATGACAGCAATGATAATGCTATGTCAGTGTCCTGGGCGGTTAAGAGTGGTAGCAACAGCAAAGAGTTACCATTATGACATCACAGCATGACCTCACTCGTGTTCTACATTCCTTAAAGGGGAAGTGCATAAGATAATAAGCTCTACTGATGTGTGATATTTTTATATTCCTCCATCACCTCTGCTTCCCATGATACACCTGCCATTTATTACACATCTGTCCCTTTGCCATCTCCTTATTTGCAAAAGTTCTCTTTTACTGCATCCACTCATTCAATGAATCAGTTTCTATCAGCTCTTTCTCATTTCATTAACCTGCTGCTTCTGTCCAATTTTAATTATTCATTGCTGCTACTTGGGTAGAAAACAAGCAAGGGATTGAATTAATATAAAAAACACAATTAAAAGGAAAATACTGTTAGGATGTTTATTATATATTGAAATGACATTAATAGCTAGGCCAAGGCTAGTTATTTCTGCACCTCTATAGGTGTGAGCAAAGCCGAGCGAGGTTTTCCTGCAGGATGACCAGCATTACATCAGTGTGCAATATTCTGTTGGAAACGTGCTGCTAATTGATACTCCCCAATTTGTCTCTGTTCCCAGTATAGAATATAATTGGCCATGATGAAGATACAGTGGAGGACCCATTGTGCCCATTATACGGTAGACTTTCAGGATTGATAAATATTCAGTTTAACCTAATGTAACTTGATCAGTATGCAATATTTCCCTGTTATGCTTGGCTACTATACCGATTAGGCCCATTGTGCTAAATATACACTCTGGGGGTCATTTAGAGCTGGAAGCAAGGCCTTTTTTTAGAGTGTAAAATGTGCTTTTTCAGACATCTCATGCACATGAAAAATGCGTATCCCAGCGTCCATTGAACCCTCCTTCTGTGTCCCTGACTTGTGCATCCTTGAGTCTGGAGATGCAGACTGCACGAGGGAAGGTGCGTGTACGTGCAGGAAAGAGGAATACAATCTGGTGCTGAATTGTAAACCCACAATTAAAGTATAGTAGTTTATTCTGGGTTTACATTCCAGCACTGGAAGGTAACCCTCTTTCCTAACATAACCCCAGGGTCTCTTTGGCAAATTCCACTTCTTCCTGGATATCAAAATTTAAAGCATTTACCTTGCGGTATCACTCCAACACTGCCGGTCTGATTCTCTGCATACGTGTAGGCCAAGTACAGTAAATTGGTTAAACAAGGTTTGGGGAAGTGTTTGGTAAAATCAACCATTTTGTCACAAAGTTCGTGGGTTTTTATGTGTTTTTTTCTGTGGAACTACAGGTCCCAGCAGGTCCTACATGATTTCTTCAAGCTTCAGCATGCTTTCTCTGTCATGGGTATGCAGACACTTGTAGTGCTAAGTGCCTGCATACGCAAACAGTTTTATTTATTTGACTGGCTACATTTGTGTGAAAGAGGTGTGTGTGTGTCTGTGTAGGCTTTTGTCAGTGTGCGTGTGTGTCTGTGTCAGTGAGTGCATCTGGGGAGGTGATGGTGTGCTGAGAGATAACGCGGGGGGAGATGGTGTGGCTAAGAGGTGCAGGGGGCAGGAAGTTACACAGGGGGAACGAGTCTGGTTGAACCGCTGTTGTAAGATGATGACCTTGTTAATATTCCCACACAAACAGGAATCTTCTGGACGATGTGACCTACATGAATAGTGAATGCCGACTGAAGATGCCGTCTTCCCATGGAGGATATATTTCTTCAGAGGTTCCACATTGTGAGAAACCACCATATAGGTAAGGTGCATATGTAATGGAAAGTAATGTTCCCAGAGTGATGAGAAATGGGTGGCGTGTCATGTTGGCACGGCCCATTTTCAGTGGCCACGCCCCTTCGGTATGTGGCCACGCCCATTTTTTCCTGCGCGGCCCTGGCGCGCATATATGTCATCTGTTTTGAGTTTCTATGGGGCGGGAGGGGGCACGCCAATCTTCAACTTGCCCTGTACTCCAATGACCCTAGTGATGATGCCTCTGGCTGTTTTTTTCCTAGGGAAGAGGCACACATCCCCCTGCAGAATAGGCTTGGACTATGTGACAGGAGGACCCCATGCTTTGGATTTTCTTCTTATCGCATCAACAGCACAGGATCTTAACTTTGAGCAATTGCCTGGGAGACTTGGCAGACTGAATTAGACATCTTGTAAGTGAATCTTAGCCAAATATGTCATTTTTAATCCATTCATAATGGCTACCTGTTCTGCAGGTGCACCCCACTGCTTCCAAGTCTGCAGGATGATTGCATTAAATAATGCAATTGGACAGGGCATGCAACCGCTTTAAGGCAGAGGTTCACAATCTTTTTTGAATGGCGGCGCCCTAGAGTATCAGGATTGTTTTCATAGCACCCCTAAGCCAAAAGTCTGTTAATGAGAAATAATTATTAAGAAATTGCACTTACCTGTCATCCTCAGGTTGAGGTATGCGGTCTTGGACAGGTTGGCGTATCTGTTTTTCCACATATTTACATTACATTGACCAGAATTAATTTGATTTGGTGTTTGACCACCAACCTGAGGCACCCCTGCAAGTATCCAAAGGCACCCCAGGGTGCTACAGCACACAGTTTGGGAACCACTGCTTTAAGGAATGCCTTGAAAACCATCCTAAATAGTTGCTAATTAAAGAGACTGTAACCTTCCATAAGTCGTTTGCTTCATTTTGTCCAGCACAGAAGAGTATATATGTTAGAAAACATTTTATATTATTTCTATTTCACCTGGTCTCTTTTATATTTTGTGTCCTTTCCGGACTTGACCACTTCCCCAGTGACATCATGTACCACCGCCATATCCTGCACATTGCCATTAGGTCATAACCTTAACCTATGTAGTGCGAAGATGATTAAATCTTAATTCTATTTACAGATAATTCTGGGAGGCGTGAAACAGAGTTTGGGTGAAAGAAAGCAGAAGATTGGAAATTTAGTAAATGATGAATTGGTTAAGCAGTCTTAGTAGTACCAACATATAAATTGCATCATGTTCTGTATTAAGATTATTGGAATATATTCATTACTTAATATTTATATGAGAAAATCAATACACGGTAGGAATCCCTGTAAAATCTTGACCCAGATTGTGCGTAAACTAAGTATTTGTCATTGGGACCCATACCTCGGCCCAAAGTTTTCATATCACTCCTGAGGTGCCAGTAATCCATATGTGCTTCATAGAAATATTTTATGTCATTCAGAATACAAGGCCTTTAGTGCATTGTGAGTGTCATGAAATGAGCATAACATTATATTTTCATTTCTTCTTTGTTTTGGTCAGATTTTATTTCTTTGTAAAAAATTGCAGAACGTCACTGGATCCTCTTAATATTTTCCATACAACTCATTTTATCATTGTTGTAAAGGAGACAAGTGGGTAACAACAAGTACGGAGTAAGAACATATTCCTGATCCTGTAGTAGCAGATATACAGTATTTAAGAAGAGCTTATCACCTCATTTACTTTGCTAGACCTCACAGCCTCTTAACCTTCTAAGAACCTCCATTATGACAAAAAACAAAGAGCACAACAAGCATAATCAATTTTAAAATATATTTATTATGAATTTTTAGCACAAGGAAAACAACACTTTATTTTTACTCTGCATTGTAAAATAAATTAGTGACCAAGATTAGACAGAGGCTCTTACAAGCTTGTCCTATAAGAGGACCAAGATGGTGGAAGCCTCATGACTCACAAAGAGTCATCCTTCAGCACTCAGGAGAGGAAAAACCCCCTTTGGAGGAAACCTCTGGGGACCCATGGCTTGAAGGATTGCCCGTCCCTCTGGGCACTAGGAGGCTATGCAGAGTTATATTTCCAATTGATTTAAAATAGGATCATTTGACACTGAAATACAGTATACATTTCACCACATTAATAAATAACATTGGCTGACGTCATTAATGTAGCTCCTGTCCACATCTCCTGACATTACCCAATTTACATTCCTCACAAAGCTGCGCAATTTGCTGAAAAGGATGGTCATCCCCTTTTGAGAAGCACCGAGTTTACCCGAGTGGCTACTACATTGCGATAGATGTGCTGTGCTGCTAGAACCTCCAATTATAGAAATAAACAAGCTCAAGGTCATATTTTAGGGTAGTCAAGCTCCAAGTCTGCAGGCACATCCAAGTGAAACGCCCTTGTCTTTGATGAGATACTTACCTCCAGCGGATATCTTTCCCTCAGTGGGCTGGGTGCAAGAGATGTATATGGAGTATGTTAATGACAGCAATGATAATGCTATGTCAGTGTCCTGGGCGGTTAAGAGTGGTAGCAACAGCAAAGAGTTACCATTATGACATCACAGCATGACCTCACTCGTGTTCTACATTCCTTAAAGGGGAAGTGCATAAGATAATAAGCTCTACTGATGTGTGATATGTTTATATTCCTCCATCACCTCTGCTTCCCATGATACACCTGCCATTTATTACACATCTGTCCCTTTGCCATCTCCTTATTTGCAAAAGTTCTCTTTTACTGCATCCACTCATTCAATGAATCAGTTTCTATCAGCTCTTTCTCATTTCATTAACCTGCTGCTTCTGTCCAATTTTAATTATTCATTGCTGCTACTTGGGTAGAAAACAAGCAAGGGATTGAATTAATATAAAAAACACAATTAAAAGGAAAATACTGTTAGGATGTTTATTATATATTGAAATGACATTAATAGCTAGGCCAAGGCTAGTTATTTCTGCACCTCTATAGGTGTGAGCAAAGCCGAGCGAGGTTTTCCTGCAGGATGACCAGCATTACATCAGTGTGCAATATTCTGTTGGAAACGTGCTGCTAATTGATACTCCCCAATTTGTCTCTGTTCCCAGTATAGAATATAATTGGCCATGATGAAGATACAGTGGAGGACCCATTGTGCCCATTATACGGTAGACTTTCAGGATTGATAAATATTCAGTTTAACCTAATGTAACTTGATCAGTATGCAATATTTCCCTGTTATGCTTGGCTACTATACCGATTAGGCCCATTGTGCTAAATATACACTCTGGGGGTCATTTAGAGCTGGAAGCAAGGCCTTTTTTTAGAGTGTAAAATGTGCTTTTTCAGACATCTCATGCACATGAAAAATGCGTATCCCAGCGTCCATTGAACCCTCCTTCTGTGTCCCTGACTTGTGCATCCTTGAGTCTGGAGATGCAGACTGCACGAGGGAAGGTGCGTGTACGTGCAGGAAAGAGGAATACAATCTGGTGCTGAATTGTAAACCCACAATTAAAGTATAGTAGTTTATTCTGGGTTTACATTCCAGCACTGGAAGGTAACCCTCTTTCCTAACATAACCCCAGGGTCTCTTTGGCAAATTCCACTTCTTCCTGGATATCAAAATTTAAAGCATTTACCTTGCGGTATCACTCCAACACTGCCGGTCTGATTCTCTGCATACGTGTAGGCCAAGTACAGTAAATTGGTTAAACAAGGTTTGGGGAAGTGTTTGGTAAAATCAACCATTTTGTCACAAAGTTCGTGGGTTTTTATGTGTTTTTTTCTGTGGAACTACAGGTCCCAGCAGGTCCTACATGATTTCTTCAAGCTTCAGCATGCTTTCTCTGTCATGGGTATGCAGACACTTGTAGTGCTAAGTGCCTGCATACGCAAACAGTTTTATTTATTTGACTGGCTACATTTGTGTGAAAGAGGTGTGTGTGTGTCTGTGTAGGCTTTTGTCAGTGTGCGTGTGTGTCTGTGTCAGTGAGTGCATCTGGGGAGGTGATGGTGTGCTGAGAGATAACGCGGGGGGAGATGGTGTGGCTAAGAGGTGCAGGGGGCAGGAAGTTACACAGGGGGAACGAGTCTGGTTGAACCGCTGTTGTAAGATGATGACCTTGTTAATATTCCCACACAAACAGGAATCTTCTGGACGATGTGACCTACATGAATAGTGAATGCCGACTGAAGATGCCGTCTTCCCATGGAGGATATATTTCTTCAGAGGTTCCACATTGTGAGAAACCACCATATAGGTAAGGTGCATATGTAATGGAAAGTAATGTTCCCAGAGTGATGAGAAATGGGTGGCGTGTCATGTTGGCACGGCCCATTTTCAGTGGCCACGCCCCTTCGGTATGTGGCCACGCCCATTTTTTCCTGCGCGGCCCTGGCGCGCATATATGTCATCTGTTTTGAGTTTCTATGGGGCGGGAGGGGGCACGCCAATCTTCAACTTGCCCTGTACTCCAATGACCCTAGTGATGATGCCTCTGGCTGTTTTTTTCCTAGGGAAGAGGCACACATCCCCCTGCAGAATAGGCTTGGACTATGTGACAGGAGGACCCCATGCTTTGGATTTTCTTCTTATCGCATCAACAGCACAGGATCTTAACTTTGAGCAATTGCCTGGGAGACTTGGCAGACTGAATTAGACATCTTGTAAGTGAATCTTAGCCAAATATGTCATTTTTAATCCATTCATAATGGCTACCTGTTCTGCAGGTGCACCCCACTGCTTCCAAGTCTGCAGGATGATTGCATTAAATAATGCAATTGGACAGGGCATGCAACCGCTT
This sequence comes from Taudactylus pleione, assembly GCA_031769625.1. NCBI lineage: Eukaryota > Metazoa > Chordata > Amphibia > Anura > Myobatrachidae > Taudactylus > Taudactylus pleione. The sequence goes on along the minus strand of JAUIMM010000210.1, from coordinate 7,875,540 downwards.
TAAGGCAGAGGTTCACAATCTTTTTTGAATGGCGGCGCCCTAGAGTATCAGGATTGTTTTCATAGCACCCCTAAGCCAAAAGTCTGTTAATGAGAAATAATTATTAAGAAATTGCACTTACCTGTCATCCTCAGGTTGAGGTATGCGGTCTTGGACAGGTTGGCGTATCTGTTTTTCCACATATTTACATTACATTGACCAGAATTAATTTGATTTGGTGTTTGACCACCAACCTGAGGCACCCCTGCAAGTATCCAAAGGCACCCCAGGGTGCTACAGCACACAGTTTGGGAACCACTGCTTTAAGGAATGCCTTGAAAACCATCCTAAATAGTTGCTAATTAAAGAGACTGTAACCTTCCATAAGTCGTTTGCTTCATTTTGTCCAGCACAGAAGAGTATATATGTTAGAAAACATTTTATATTATTTCTATTTCACCTGGTCTCTTTTATATTTTGTGTCCTTTCCGGACTTGACCACTTCCCCAGTGACATCATGTACCACCGCCATATCCTGCACATTGCCATTAGGTCATAACCTTAACCTATGTAGTGCGAAGATGATTAAATCTTAATTCTATTTACAGATAATTCTGGGAGGCGTGAAACAGAGTTTGGGTGAAAGAAAGCAGAAGATTGGAAATTTAGTAAATGATGAATTGGTTAAGCAGTCTTAGTAGTACCAACATATAAATTGCATCATGTTCTGTATTAAGATTATTGGAATATATTCATTACTTAATATTTATATGAGAAAATCAATACACGGTAGGAATCCCTGTAAAATCTTGACCCAGATTGTGCGTAAACTAAGTATTTGTCATTGGGACCCATACCTCGGCCCAAAGTTTTCATATCACTCCTGAGGTGCCAGTAATCCATATGTGCTTCATAGAAATATTTTATGTCATTCAGAATACAAGGCCTTTAGTGCATTGTGAGTGTCATGAAATGAGCATAACATTATATTTTCATTTCTTCTTTGTTTTGGTCAGATTTTATTTCTTTGTAAAAAATTGCAGAACGTCACTGGATCCTCTTAATATTTTCCATACAACTCATTTTATCATTGTTGTAAAGGAGACAAGTGGGTAACAACAAGTACGGAGTAAGAACATATTCCTGATCCTGTAGTAGCAGATATACAGTATTTAAGAAGAGCTTATCACCTCATTTACTTTGCTAGACCTCACAGCCTCTTAACCTTCTAAGAACCTCCATTATGACAAAAAACAAAGAGCACAACAAGCATAATCAATTTTAAAATATATTTATTATGAATTTTTAGCACAAGGAAAACAACACTTTATTTTTACTCTGCATTGTAAAATAAATTAGTGACCAAGATTAGACAGAGGCTCTTACAAGCTTGTCCTATAAGAGGACCAAGATGGTGGAAGCCTCATGACTCACAAAGAGTCATCCTTCAGCACTCAGGAGAGGAAAAACCCCCTTTGGAGGAAACCTCTGGGGACCCATGGCTTGAAGGATTGCCCGTCCCTCTGGGCACTAGGAGGCTATGCAGAGTTATATTTCCAATTGATTTAAAATAGGATCATTTGACACTGAAATACAGTATACATTTCACCACATTAATAAATAACATTGGCTGACGTCATTAATGTAGCTCCTGTCCACATCTCCTGACATTACCCAATTTACATTCCTCACAAAGCTGCGCAATTTGCTGAAAAGGATGGTCATCCCCTTTTGAGAAGCACCGAGTTTACCCGAGTGGCTACTACATTGCGATAGATGTGCTGTGCTGCTAGAACCTCCAATTATAGAAATAAACAAGCTCAAGGTCATATTTTAGGGTAGTCAAGCTCCAAGTCTGCAGGCACATCCAAGTGAAACGCCCTTGTCTTTGATGAGATACTTACCTCCAGCGGATATCTTTCCCTCAGTGGGCTGGGTGCAAGAGATGTATATGGAGTATGTTAATGACAGCAATGATAATGCTATGTCAGTGTCCTGGGCGGTTAAGAGTGGTAGCAACAGCAAAGAGTTACCATTATGACATCACAGCATGACCTCACTCGTGTTCTACATTCCTTAAAGGGGAAGTGCATAAGATAATAAGCTCTACTGATGTGTGATATGTTTATATTCCTCCATCACCTCTGCTTCCCATGATACACCTGCCATTTATTACACATCTGTCCCTTTGCCATCTCCTTATTTGCAAAAGTTCTCTTTTACTGCATCCACTCATTCAATGAATCAGTTTCTATCAGCTCTTTCTCATTTCATTAACCTGCTGCTTCTGTCCAATTTTAATTATTCATTGCTGCTACTTGGGTAGAAAACAAGCAAGGGATTGAATTAATATAAAAAACACAATTAAAAGGAAAATACTGTTAGGATGTTTATTATATATTGAAATGACATTAATAGCTAGGCCAAGGCTAGTTATTTCTGCACCTCTATAGGTGTGAGCAAAGCCGAGCGAGGTTTTCCTGCAGGATGACCAGCATTACATCAGTGTGCAATATTCTGTTGGAAACGTGCTGCTAATTGATACTCCCCAATTTGTCTCTGTTCCCAGTATAGAATATAATTGGGCATGATGAAGATACAGTGGAGGACCCATTGTGCCCATTATACGGTAGACTTTCAGGATTGATAAATATTCAGTTTAACCTAATGTAACTTGATCAGTATGCAATATTTCCCTGTTATGCTTGGCTACTATACCGATTAGGCCCATTGTGCTAAATATACACTCTGGGGGTCATTTAGAGCTGGAAGCAAGTCCTTTTTTTAGAGTGTAAAATGTGCTTTTTCAGACATCTCATGCACATGAAAAATGCGTATCCCAGCGTCCATTGAACCCTCCTTCTGTGTCCCTGACTTGTGCATCCTTGAGTCTGGAGATGCAGACTGCGCGAGGGAAGGTGCGTGTACGTGCAGGAAAGAGGAATACAATCTGGCGCTGAATTGTAAACCCACAATTAAAGTATAGTAGTTTATTCTGGGTTTACATTCCAGCACTGGAAGGTAACCCTCTTTCCTAACATAACCCCAGGGTCTCTTTGGCAAATTCCACTTCTTCCTGGATATCAAAATTTAAAGCATTTACCTTGCGGTATCACTCCAACACTGCCGGTCTGATTCTCTGCATACGTGTAGGCCAAGTACAGTAAATTGGTTAAACAAGGTTTGGGGAAGTGTTTGGTAAAATCAACCATTTTGTCACAAAGTTCGTGGGTTTTTATGTGTTTTTTTCTGTGGAACTACAGGTCCCAGCAGGTCCTACATGATTTCTTCAAGCTTCAGCATGCTTTCTCTGTCATGGGTATGCAGACACTTGTAGTGCTAAGTGCCTGCATACGCAAACAGTTTTATTTATTTGACTGGCTACATTTGTGTGAAAGAGGTGTGTGTGTGTCTGTGTAGGCTTTTGTCAGTGTGCGTGTGTGTCTGTTTCAGTGAGTGCATCTGGGGAGGTGATGGTGTGCTGAGAGATAACGCGGGGGGAGATGGTGTGGCTAAGAGATGCAGGGGGCAGGAAGTTACACAGGGGGAACGAGTCTGGTTGAACCGCTGTTGTAAGATGATGACCTTGTTAATATTCCCACACAAACAGGAATCTTCTGGACGATGTGACCTACATGAATAGTGAATGCCGACTGAAGATGCCGTCTTCCCATGGAGGATATATTTCTTCAGAGGTTCCACATTGTGAGAAACCACCATATAGGTAAGGTGCATATGTAATGGAAAGTAATGTTCCCAGAGTGATGAGAAATGGGTGGCGTGTCATGTTGGCACGGCCCATTTTCAGTGGCCACGCCCCTTCGGTATGTGGCCACGCCCATTTTTTCCTGCGCGCCCCTGGCGCGCATCTATGTCATCTGTTTTGAGTTTCTATGGGGCGGGAGGGGGCACGCCAATCTTCAACTTGCCCTGTACTCCAATGACCCTAGTGATGATGCCTCTGGCTGTTTTTTTCCTAGGGAAGAGGCACACATTCCCCTGCAGAATAGGCTTGGACTATGTGACAGGAGGACCCCATGCTTTGGATTTTCTTCTTATCGCATCAACAGCACAGGATCTTAACTTTGAGCAATTGCCTGGGAGACTTGGCAGACTGAATTAGACATCTTGTAAGTGAATCTTAGCCAAATATGTCATTTTTAATCCATTCATAATGGCTACCTGTTCTGCAGGTGCACCCCACTGCTTCCAAGTCTGCAGGATGATTGCATTAAATAATGCAATTGGACAGGGCATGCAACCGCTTTAAGGCAGAGGTTCACAATCTTTTTTGAATGGCGGCGCCCTAGAGTATCAGGATTGTTTTCATAGCACCCCTAAGCCAAAAGTCTGTTAATGAGAAATAATTATTAAGAAATTGCACTTACCTGTCATCCTCAGGTTGAGGTATGCGGTCTTGGACAGGTTGGCGTATCTGTTTTTCCACATATTTACATTACATTGACCAGAATTAATTTGATTTGGTGTTTGACCACCAACCTGAGGCACCCCTGCAAGTATCCAAAGGCACCCCAGGGTGCTACAGCACACAGTTTGGGAACCACTGCTTTAAGGAATGCCTTGAAAACCATCCTAAATAGTTGCTAATTAAAGAGACTGTAACCTTCCATAAGTCGTTTGCTTCATTTTGTCCAGCACAGAAGAGTATATATGTTAGAAAACATTTTATATTATTTCTATTTCACCTGGTCTCTTTTATATTTTGTGTCCTTTCCGGACTTGACCACTTCCCCAGTGACATCATGTACCACCGCCATATCCTGCACATTGCCATTAGGTCATAACCTTAACCTATGTAGTGCGAAGATGATTAAATCTTAATTCTATTTACAGATAATTCTGGGAGGCGTGAAACAGAGTTTGGGTGAAAGAAAGCAGAAGATTGGAAATTTAGTAAATGATGAATTGGTTAAGCAGTCTTAGTAGTACCAACATATAAATTGCATCATGTTCTGTATTAAGATTATTGGAATATATTCATTACTTAATATTTATATGAGAAAATCAATACACGGTAGGAATCCCTGTAAAATCTTGACCCAGATTGTGCGTAAACTAAGTATTTGTCATTGGGACCCATACCTCGGCCCAAAGTTTTCATATCACTCCTGAGGTGCCAGTAATCCATATGTGCTTCATAGAAATATTTTATGTCATTCAGAATACAAGGCCTTTAGTGCATTGTGAGTGTCATGAAATGAGCATAACATTATATTTTCATTTCTTCTTTGTTTTGGTCAGATTTTATTTCTTTGTAAAAAATTGCAGAACGTCACTGGATCCTCTTAATATTTTCCATACAACTCATTTTATCATTGTTGTAAAGGAGACAAGTGGGTAACAACAAGTACGGAGTAAGAACATATTCCTGATCCTGTAGTAGCAGATATACAGTATTTAAGAAGAGCTTATCACCTCATTTACTTTGCTAGACCTCACAGCCTCTTAACCTTCTAAGAACCTCCATTATGACAAAAAACAAAGAGCACAACAAGCATAATCAATTTTAAAATATATTTATTATGAATTTTTAGCACAAGGAAAACAACACTTTATTTTTACTCTGCATTGTAAAATAAATTAGTGACCAAGATTAGACAGAGGCTCTTACAAGCTTGTCCTATAAGAGGACCAAGATGGTGGAAGCCTCATGACTCACAAAGAGTCATCCTTCAGCACTCAGGAGAGGAAAAACCCCCTTTGGAGGAAACCTCTGGGGACCCATGGCTTGAAGGATTGCCCGTCCCTCTGGGCACTAGGAGGCTATGCAGAGTTATATTTCCAATTGATTTAAAATAGGATCATTTGACACTGAAATACAGTATACATTTCACCACATTAATAAATAACATTGGCTGACGTCATTAATGTAGCTCCTGTCCACATCTCCTGACATTACCCAATTTACATTCCTCACAAAGCTGCGCAATTTGCTGAAAAGGATGGTCATCCCCTTTTGAGAAGCACCGAGTTTACTCGAGTGGCTACTACATTGCGATAGATGTGCTGTGCTGCTAGAACCTCCAATTATAGAAATAAACAAGCTCAAGGTCATATTTTAGGGTAGTCAAGCTCCAAGTCTGCAGGCACATCCAAGTGAAACGCCCTTGTCTTTGATGAGATACTTACCTCCAGCGGATATCTTTCCCTCAGTGGGCTGGGTGCAAGAGATGTATATGGAGTATGTTAATGACAGCAATGATAATGCTATGTCAGTGTCCTGGGCGGTTAAGAGTGGTAGCAACAGCAAAGAGTTACCATTATGACATCACAGCATGACCTCACTCGTGTTCTACATTCCTTAAAGGGGAAGTGCATAAGATAATAAGCTCTACTGATGTGTGATATTTTTATATTCCTCCATCACCTCTGCTTCCCATGATACACCTGCCATTTATTACACATCTGTCCCTTTGCCATCTCCTTATTTGCAAAAGTTCTCTTTTACTGCATCCACTCATTCAATGAATCAGTTTCTATCAGCTCTTTCTCATTTCATTAACCTGCTGCTTCTGTCCAATTTTAATTATTCATTGCTGCTACTTGGGTAGAAAACAAGCAAGGGATTGAATTAATATAAAAAACACAATTAAAAGGAAAATACTGTTAGGATGTTTATTATATATTGAAATGACATTAATAGCTAGGCCAAGGCTAGTTATTTCTGCACCTCTATAGGTGTGAGCAAAGCCGAGCGAGGTTTTCCTGCAGGATGACCAGCATTACATCAGTGTGCAATATTCTGTTGGAAACGTGCTGCTAATTGATACTCCCCAATTTGTCTCTGTTCCCAGTATAGAATATAATTGGCCATGATGAAGATACAGTGGAGGACCCATTGTGCCCATTATACGGTAGACTTTCAGGATTGATAAATATTCAGTTTAACCTAATGTAACTTGATCAGTATGCAATATTTCCCTGTTATGCTTGGCTACTATACCGATTAGGCCCATTGTGCTAAATATACACTATGGGGGTCATTTAGAGCTGGAAGCAAGGCCTTTTTTTAGAGTGTAAAATGTGCTTTTTCAGACATCTCATGCACATGAAAAATGCGTATCCCAGCGTCCATTGAACCCTCCTTCTGTGTCCCTGACTTGTGCATCCTTGAGTCTGGAGATGCAGACTGCACGAGGGAAGGTGCGTGTACGTGCAGGAAAGAGGAATACAATCTGGTGCTGAATTGTAAACCCACAATTAAAGTATAGTAGTTTATTCTGGGTTTACATTCCAGCACTGGAAGGTAACCCTCTTTCCTAACATAACCCCAGGGTCTCTTTGGCAAATTCCACTTCTTCCTGGATATCAAAATTTAAAGCATTTACCTTGCGGTATCACTCCAACACTGCCGGTCTGATTCTCTGCATACGTGTAGGCCAAGTACAGTAAATTGGTTAAACAAGGTTTGGGGAAGTGTTTGGTAAAATCAACCATTTTGTCACAAAGTTCGTGGGTTTTTATGTGTTTTTTTCTGTGGAACTACAGGTCCCAGCAGGTCCTACATGATTTCTTCAAGCTTCAGCATGCTTTCTCTGTCATGGGTATGCAGACACTTGTAGTGCTAAGTGCCTGCATACGCAAACAGTTTTATTTATTTGACTGGCTACATTTGTGTGAAAGAGGTGTGTGTGTGTCTGTGTAGGCTTTTGTCAGTGTGCGTGTGTGTCTGTGTCAGTGAGTGCATCTGGGGAGGTGATGGTGTGCTGAGAGATAACGCGGGGGGAGATGGTGTGGCTAAGAGATGCAGGGGGCAGGAAGTTACACAGGGGGAACGAGTCTGGTTGAACCGCTGTTGTAAGATGATGACCTTGTTAATATTCCCACACAAACAGGAATCTTCTGGACGATGTGACCTACATGAATAGTGAATGCCGACTGAAGATGCCGTCTTCCCATGGAGGATATATTTCTTCAGAGGTTCCACATTGTGAGAAACCACCATATAGGTAAGGTGCATATGTAATGGAAAGTAATGTTCCCAGAGTGATGAGAAATGGGTGGCGTGTCATGTTGGCACGGCCCATTTTCAGTGGCCACGCCCCTTCGGTATGTGGCCACGCCCATTTTTTCCTGCGCGGCCCTGGCGCGCATATATGTCATCTGTTTTGAGTTTCTATGGGGCGGGAGGGGGCACGCCAATCTTCAACTTGCCCTGTACTCCAATGACCCTAGTGATGATGCCTCTGGCTGTTTTTTTCCTAGGGAAGAGGCACACATCCCCCTGCAGAATAGGCTTGGACTATGTGACAGGAGGACCCCATGCTTTGGATTTTCTTCTTATCGCATCAACAGCACAGGATCTTAACTTTGAGCAATTGCCTGGGAGACTTGGCAGACTGAATTAGACATCTTGTAAGTGAATCTTAGCCAAATATGTCATTTTTAATCCATTCATAATGGCTACCTGTTCTGCAGGTGCACCCCACTGCTTCCAAGTCTGCAGGATGATTGCATTAAATAATGCAATTGGACAGGGCATGCAACCGCTTTAAGGCAGAGGTTCACAATCTTTTTTGAATGGCGGCGCCCTAGAGTATCAGGATTGTTTTCATAGCACCCCTAAGCCAAAAGTCTGTTAATGAGAAATAATTATTAAGAAATTGCACTTACCTGTCATCCTCAGGTTGAGGTATGCGGTCTTGGACAGGTTGGCGTATCTGTTTTTCCACATATTTACATTACATTGACCAGAATTAATTTGATTTGGTGTTTGACCACCAACCTGAGGCACCCCTGCAAGTATCCAAAGGCACCCCAGGGTGCTACAGCACACAGTTTGGGAACCACTGCTTTAAGGAATGCCTTGAAAACCATCCTAAATAGTTGCTAATTAAAGAGACTGTAACCTTCCATAAGTCGTTTGCTTCATTTTGTCCAGCACAGAAGAGTATATATGTTAGAAAACATTTTATATTATTTCTATTTCACCTGGTCTCTTTTATATTTTGTGTCCTTTCCGGACTTGACCACTTCCCCAGTGACATCATGTACCACCGCCATATCCTGCACATTGCCATTAGGTCATAACCTTAACCTATGTAGTGCGAAGATGATTAAATCTTAATTCTATTTACAGATAATTCTGGGAGGCGTGAAACAGAGTTTGGGTGAAAGAAAGCAGAAGATTGGAAATTTAGTAAATGATGAATTGGTTAAGCAGTCTTAGTAGTACCAACATATAAATTGCATCATGTTCTGTATTAAGATTATTGGAATATATTCATTACTTAATATTTATATGAGAAAATCAATACACGGTAGGAATCCCTGTAAAATCTTGACCCAGATTGTGCGTAAACTAAGTATTTGTCATTGGGACCCATACCTCGGCCCAAAGTTTTCATATCACTCCTGAGGTGCCAGTAATCCATATGTGCTTCATAGAAATATTTTATGTCATTCAGAATACAAGGCCTTTAGTGCATTGTGAGTGTCATGAAATGAGCATAACATTATATTTTCATTTCTTCTTTGTTTTGGTCAGATTTTATTTCTTTGTAAAAAATTGCAGAACATCACTGGATCCTCTTAATATTTTCCATACAACTCATTTTATCATTGTTGTAAAGGAGACAAGTGGGTAACAACAAGTACGGAGTAAGAACATATTCCTGATCCTGTAGTAGCAGATATACAGTATTTAAGAAGAGCTTATCACCTCATTTACTTTGCTAGACCTCACAGCCTCTTAACCTTCTAAGAACCTCCATTATGACAAAAAACAAAGAGCACAACAAGCATAATCAATTTTAAAATATATTTATTATGAATTTTTAGCACAAGGAAAACAACACTTTATTTTTACTCTGCATTGTAAAATAAATTAGTGACCAAGATTAGACAGAGGCTCTTACAAGCTTGTCCTATAAGAGGACCAAGATGGTGGAAGCCTCATGACTCACAAAGAGTCATCCTTCAGCACTCAGGAGAGGAAAAACCCCCTTTGGAGGAAACCTCTGGGGACCCATGGCTTGAAGGATTGCCTGTCCCTCTGGGCACTAGGAGGCTATGCAGAGTTATATTTCCAATTGATTTAAAATAGGATCATTTGACACTGAAATACAGTTTACATTTCACCACATTAATAAATAACATTGGCTGACGTCATTAATGTAGCTCCTGTCCACATCTCCTGACATTACCCAATTTACATTCCTCACAAAGCTGCGCAATTTGCTGAAAAGGATGGTCATCCCCTTTTGAGAAGCACCGAGTTTACCCGAGTGGCTACTACATTGCGATAGATGTGCTGTGCTGCTAGAACCTCCAATTATAGAAATAAACAAGCTCAAGGTCATATTTTAGGGTAGTCAAGCTCCAAGTCTGCAGGCACATCCAAGTGAAACGCCCTTGTCTTTGATGAGATACTTACCTCCAGCGGATATCTTTCCCTCAGTGGGCTGGGTGCAAGAGATGTATATGGAGTATGTTAATGACAGCAATGATAATGCTATGTCAGTGTCCTGGGCGGTTAAGAGTGGTAGCAACAGCAAAGAGTTACCATTATGACATCACAGCATGACCTCACTCGTGTTCTACATTCCTTAAAGGGGAAGTGCATAAGATAATAAGCTCTACTGATGTGTGATATGTTTATATTCCTCCATCACCTCTGCTTCCCATGATACACCTGCCATTTATTACACATCTGTCCCTTTGCCATCTCCTTATTTGCAAAAGTTCTCTTTTACTGCATCCACTCATTCAATGAATCAGTTTCTATCAGCTCTTTCTCATTTCATTAACCTGCTGCTTCTGTCCAATTTTAATTATTCATTGCTGCTACTTGGGTAGAAAACAAGCAAGGGATTGAATTAATATAAAAAACACAATTAAAAGGAAAATACTGTTAGGATGTTTATTATATATTGAAATGACATTAATAGCTAGGCCAAGGCTAGTTATTTCTGCACCTCTATAGGTGTGAGCAAAGCCGAGCGAGGTTTTCCTGCAGGATGACCAGCATTACATCAGTGTGCAATATTCTGTTGGAAACGTGCTGCTAATTGATACTCCCCAATTTGTCTCTGTTCCCAGTATAGAATATAATTGGCCATGATGAAGATACAGTGGAGGACCCATTGTGCCCATTATACGGTAGACTTTCAGGATTGATAAATATTCAGTTTAACCTAATGTAACTTGATCAGTATGCAATATTTCCCTGTTATGCTTGGCTACTATACCGATTAGGCCCATTGTGCTAAATATACACTCTGGGGGTCATTTAGAGCTGGAAGCAAGGCCTTTTTTTAGAGTGTAAAATGTGCTTTTTCAGACATCTCATGCACATGAAAAATGCGTATCCCAGCGTCCATTGAACCCTCCTTCTGTGTCCCTGACTTGTGCATCCTTGAGTCTGGAGATGCAGACTGCGCGAGGGAAGGTGCGTGTACGTGCAGGAAAGAGGAATACAATCTGGCGCTGAATTGTAAACCCACAATTAAAGTATAGTAGTTTATTCTGGGTTTACATTCCAGCACTGGAAGGTAACCCTCTTTCCTAACATAACCCCAGGGTCTCTTTGGCAAATTCCACTTCTTCCTGGATATCAAAATTTAAAGCATTTACCTTGCGGTATCACTCCAACACTGCCGGTCTGATTCTCTGCATACGTGTAGGCCAAGTACAGTAAATTGGTTAAACAAGGTTTGGGGAAGTGTTTGGTAAAATCAACCATTTTGTCACAAAGTTCGTGGGTTTTTATGTGTTTTTTTCTGTGGAACTACAGGTCCCAGCAGGTCCTACATGATTTCTTCAAGCTTCAGCATGCTTTCTCTGTCATGGGTATGCAGACACTTGTAGTGCTAAGTGCCTGCATACGCAAACAGTTTTATTTATTTGACTGGCTACATTTGTGTGAAAGAGGTGTGTGTGTGTCTGTGTAGGCTTTTGTCAGTGTGCGTGTGTGTCTGTGTCAGTGAGTGCATCTGGGGAGGTGATGGTGTGCTGAGAGATAACGCGGGAGGAGATGGTGTGGCTAAGAGATGCAGGGGGCAGGAAGTTACACAGGGGGAACGAGTCTGGTTGAACCGCTGTTGTAAGATGATGACCTTGTTAATATTCCCACACAAACAGGAATCTTCTGGACGATGTGACCTACATGAATAGTGAATGCCGACTGAAGATGCCGTCTTCCCATGGAGGATATATTTCTTCAGAGGTTCCACATTGTGAGAAACCACCATATAGGTAAGGTGCATATGTAATGGAAAGTAATGTTCCCAGAGTGATGAGAAATGGGTGGCGTGTCATGTTGGCACGGCCCATTTTCAGTGGCCACGCCCCTTCGGTATGTGGCCACGCCCATTTTTTCCTGCGCGGCCCTGGCGCGCATATATGTCATCTGTTTTGAGTTTCTATGGGGCGGGAGGGGGCACGCCAATCTTCAACTTGCCCTGTACTCCAATGACCCTAGTGATGATGCCTCTGGCTGTTTTTTTCCTAGGGAAGAGGCACACATCCCCCTGCAGAATAGGCTTGGACTATGTGACAGGAGGACCCCATGCTTTGGATTTTCTTCTTATCGCATCAACAGCACAGGATCTTAACTTTGAGCAATTGCCTGGGAGACTTGGCAGACTGAATTAGACATCTTGTAAGTGAATCTTAGCCAAATATGTCATTTTTAATCCATTCATAATGGCTACCTGTTCTGCAGGTGCACCCCACTGCTTCCAAGTCTGCAGGATGATTGCATTAAATAATGCAATTGGACAGGGCATGCAACCGCTTTAAGGCAGAGGTTCACAATCTTTTTTGAATGGCGGCGCCCTAGAGTATCAGGATTGTTTTCATAGCACCCCTAAGCCAAAAGTCTGTTAATGAGAAATAATTATTAAGAAATTGCACTTACCTGTCATCCTCAGGTTGAGGTATGCGGTCTTGGACAGGTTGGCGTATCTGTTTTTCCACATATTTACATTACATTGACCAGAATTAATTTGATTTGGTGTTTGACCACCAACCTGAGGCACCCCTGCAAGTATCCAAAGGCACCCCAGGGTGCTACAGCACACAGTTTGGGAACCACTGCTTTAAGGAATGCCTTGAAAACCATCCTAAATAGTTGCTAATTAAAGAGACTGTAACCTTCCATAAGTCGTTTGCTTCATTTTGTCCAGCACAGAAGAGTATATATGTTAGAAAACATTTTATATTATTTCTATTTCACCTGGTCTCTTTTATATTTTGTGTCCTTTCCGGACTTGACCACTTCCCCAGTGACATCATGTACCACCGCCATATCCTGCACATTGCCATTAGGTCATAACCTTAACCTATGTAGTGCGAAGATGATTAAATCTTAATTCTATTTACAGATAATTCTGGGAGGCGTGAAACAGAGTTTGGGTGAAAGAAAGCAGAAGATTGGAAATTTAGTAAATGATGAATTGGTTAAGCAGTCTTAGTAGTACCAACATATAAATTGCATCATGTTCTGTATTAAGATTATTGGAATATATTCATTACTTAATATTTATATGAGAAAATCAATACACGGTAGGAATCCCTGTAAAATCTTGACCCAGATTGTGCGTATACTAAGTATTTGTCATTGGGACCCATACCTCGGCCCAAAGTTTTCATATCACTCCTGAGGTGCCAGTAATCCATATGTGCTTCATAGAAATATTTTATGTCATTCAGAATACAAGGCCTTTAGTGCATTGTGAGTGTCATGAAATGAGCATAACATTATATTTTCATTTCTTCTTTGTTTTGGTCAGATTTTATTTCTTTGTAAAAAATTGCAGAACGTCACTGGATCCTCTTAATATTTTCCATACAACTCATTTTATCATTGTTGTAAAGGAGACAAGTGGGTAACAACAAGTACGGAGTAAGAACATATTCCTGATCCTGTAGTAGCAGATATACAGTATTTAAGAAGAGCTTATCACCTCATTTACTTTGCTAGACCTCACAGCCTCTTAACCTTCTAAGAACCTCCATTATGACAAAAAACAAAGAGCACAACAAGCATAATCAATTTTAAAATATATTTATTATGAATTTTTAGCACAAGGAAAACAACACTTTATTTTTACTCTGCATTGTAAAATAAATTAGTGACCAAGATTAGACAGAGGCTCTTACAAGCTTGTCCTATAAGAGGACCAAGATGGTGGAAGCCTCATGACTCACAAAGAGTCATCCTTCAGCACTCAGGAGAGGAAAAACCCCCTTTGGAGGAAACCTCTGGGGACCCATGGCTTGAAGGATTGCCCGTCCCTCTGGGCACTAGGAGGCTATGCAGAGTTATATTTCCAATTGATTTAAAATAGGATCATTTGACACTGAAATACAGTATACATTTCACCACATTAATAAATAACATTGGCTGACGTCATTAATGTAGTTCCTGTCCACATCTCCTGACATTACCCAATTTACATTCCTCACAAAGCTGCGCAATTTGCTGAAAAGGATGGTCATCCCCTTTTGAGAAGCACCGAGTTTACCCGAGTGGCTACTACATTGCGATAGATGTGCTGTGCTGCTAGAACCTCCAATTATAGAAATAAACAAGCTCAAGGTCATATTTTAGGGTAGTCAAGCTCCAAGTCTGCAGGCACATCCAAGTGAAACGCCCTTGTCTTTGATGAGATACTTACCTCCAGCGGATATCTTTCCCTCAGTGGGCTGGGTGCAAGAGATGTATATGGAGTATGTTAATGACAGCAATGATAATGCTATGTCAGTGTCCTGGGCGGTTAAGAGTGGTAGCAACAGCAAAGAGTTACCATTATGACATCACAGCATGACCTCACTCGTGTTCTACATTCCTTAAAGGGGAAGTGCATAAGATAATAAGCTCTACTGATGTGTGATATGTTTATATTCCTCCATCACCTCTGCTTCCCATGATACACCTGCCATTTATTACACATCTGTCCCTTTGCCATCTCCTTATTTGCAAAAGTTCTCTTTTACTGCATCCACTCATTCAATGAATCAGTTTCTATCAGCTCTTTCTCATTTCATTAACCTGCTGCTTCTGTCCAATTTTAATTATTCATTGCTGCTACTTGGGTAGAAAACAAGCAAGGGATTGAATTAATATAAAAAACACAATTAAAAGGAAAATACTGTTAGGATGTTTATTATATATTGAAATGACATTAATAGCTAGGCCAAGGCTAGTTATTTCTGCACCTCTATAGGTGTGAGCAAAGCCGAGCGAGGTTTTCCTGCAGGATGACCAGCATTACATCAGTGTGCAATATTCTGTTGGAAACGTGCTGCTAATTGATACTCCCCAATTTGTCTCTGTTCCCAGTATAGAATATAATTGGCCATGATGAAGATACAGTGGAGGACCCATTGTGCCCATTATACGGTACACTTTCAGGATTGATAAATATTCAGTTTAACCTAATGTAACTTGATCAGTATGCAATATTTCCCTGTTATGCTTGGCTACTATACCGATTAGGCCCATTGTGCTAAATATACACTCTGGGGGTCATTTAGAGCTGGAAGCAAGGCCTTTTTTTAGAGTGTAAAATGTGCTTTTTCAGACATCTCATGCACATGAAAAATGCGTATCCCAGCGTCCATTGAACCCTCCTTCTGTGTCCCTGACTTGTGCATCCTTGAGTCTGGAGATGCAGACTGCGCGAGGGAAGGTGCGTGTACGTGCAGGAAAGAGGAATACAATCTGGCGCTGAATTGTAAACCCACAATTAAAGTATAGTAGTTTATTCTGGGTTTACATTCCAGCACTGGAAGGTAACCCTCTTTCCTAACATAACCCCAGGGTCTCTTTGGCAAATTCCACTTCTTCCTGGATATCAAAATTTAAAGCATTTACCTTGCGGTATCACTCCAACACTGCCGGTCTGATTCTCTGCATACGTGTAGGCCAAGTACAGTAAATTGGTTAAACAAGGTTTGGGGAAGTGTTTGGTAAAATCAACCATTTTGTCACAAAGTTCGTGGGTTTTTATGTGTTTTTTTCTGTGGAACTACAGGTCCCAGCAGGTCCTACATGATTTCTTCAAGCTTCAGCATGCTTTCTCTGTCATGGGTATGCAGACACTTGTAGTGCTAAGTGCCTGCATACGCAAACAGTTTTATTTATTTGACTGGCTACATTTGTGTGAAAGAGGTGTGTGTGTGTCTGTGTAGGCTTTTGTCAGTGTGCGTGTGTGTCTGTGTCAGTGAGTGCATCTGGGGAGGTGATGGTGTGCTGAGAGATAACGCGGGGGGAGATGGTGTGGCTAAGAGATGCAGGGGGCAGGAAGTTACACAGGGGGAACGAGTCTGGTTGAACCGCTGTTGTAAGATGATGACCTTGTTAATATTCCCACACAAACAGGAATCTTCTGGACGATGTGACCTACATGAATAGTGAATGCCGACTGAAGATGCCGTCTTCCCATGGAGGATATATTTCTTCAGAGGTTCCACATTGTGAGAAACCACCATATAGGTAAGGTGCATATGTAATGGAAAGTAATGTTCCCAGAGTGATGAGAAATGGGTGGCGTGTCATGTTGGCACGGCCCATTTTCAGTGGCCACGCCCCTTCGGTATGTGTCCACGCCCATTTTTTCCTGCGCGGCCCTGGCGCGCATATATGTCATCTGTTTTGAGTTTCTATGGGGCGGGAGGGGGCACGCCAATCTTCAACTTGCCCTGTACTCCAATGACCCTAGTGATGATGCCTCTGGCTGTTTTTTTCCTAGGGAAGAGGCACACATCCCCCTGCAGAATAGGCTTGGACTATGTGACAGGAGGACCCCATGCTTTGGATTTTCTTCTTATCGCATCAACAGCACAGGATCTTAACTTTGAGCAATTGCCTGGGAGACTTGGCAGACTGAATTAGACATCTTGTAAGTGAATCTTAGCCAAATATGTCATTTTTAATCCATTCATAATGGCTACCTGTTCTGCAGGTGCACCCCACTGCTTCCAAGTCTGCAGGATGATTGCATTAAATAATGCAATTGGACAGGGCATGCAACCGCTTTAAGGCAGAGGTTCACAATCTTTTTTGAATGGCGGCGCCCTAGAGTATCAGGATTGTTTTCATAGCACCCCTAAGCCAAAAGTCTGTTAATGAGAAATAATTATTAAGAAATTGCACTTACCTGTCATCCTCAGGTTGAGGTATGCGGTCTTGGACAGGTTGGCGTATCTGTTTTTCCACATATTTACATTACATTGACCAGAATTAATTTGATTTGGTGTTTGACCACCAACCTGAGGCACCCCTGCAAGTATCCAAAGGCACCCCAGGGTGCTACAGCACACAGTTTGGGAACCACTGCTTTAAGGAATGCCTTGAAAACCATCCTAAATAGTTGCTAATTAAAGAGACTGTAACCTTCCATAAGTCGTTTGCTTCATTTTGTCCAGCACAGAAGAGTATATATGTTAGAAAACATTTTATATTATTTCTATTTCACCTGGTCTCTTTTATATTTTGTGTCCTTTCCGGACTTGACCACTTCCCCAGTGACATCATGTACCACCGCCATATCCTGCACATTGCCATTAGGTCATAACCTTAACCTATGTAGTGCGAAGATGATTAAATCTTAATTCTATTTACAGATAATTCTGGGAGGTGTGAAACAGAGTTTGGGTGAAAGAAAGCAGAAGATTGGAAATTTAGTAAATGATGAATTGGTTAAGCAGTCTTAGTAGTACCAACATATAAATTGCATCATGTTCTGTATTAAGATTATTGGAATATATTCATTACTTAATATTTATATGAGAAAATCAATACACGGTAGGAATCCCTGTAAAATCTTGACCCAGATTGTGCGTAAACTAAGTATTTGTCATTGGGACCCATACCTCGGCCCAAAGTTTTCATATCACTCCTGAGGTGCCAGTAATCCATATGTGCTTCATAGAAATATTTTATGTCATTCAGAATACAAGGCCTTTAGTGCATTGTGAGTGTCATGAAATGAGCATAACATTATATTTTCATTTCTTCTTTGTTTTGGTCAGATTTTATTTCTTTGTAAAAAATTGCAGAACGTCACTGGATCCTCTTAATATTTTCCATACAACTCATTTTATCATTGTTGTAAAGGAGACAAGTGGGTAACAACAAGTACGGAGTAAGAACATATTCCTGATCCTGTAGTAGCAGATATACAGTATTTAAGAAGAGCTTATCACCTCATTTACTTTGCTAGACCTCACAGCCTCTTAACCTTCTAAGAACCTCCATTATGACAAAAAACAAAGAGCACAACAAGCATAATCAATTTTAAAATATATTTATTATGAATTTTTAGCACAAGGAAAACAACACTTTATTTTTACTCTGCATTGTAAAATAAATTAGTGACCAAGATTAGACAGAGGCTCTTACAAGCTTGTCCTATAAGAGGACCAAGATGGTGGAAGCCTCATGACTCACAAAGAGTCATCCTTCAGCACTCAGGAGAGGAAAAACCCCCTTTGGAGGAAACCTCTGGGGACCCATGGCTTGAAGGATTGCCCGTCCCTCTGGGCACTAGGAGGCTATGCAGAGTTATATTTCCAATTGATTTAAAATAGGATCATTTGACACTGAAATACAGTATACATTTCACCACATTAATAAATAACATTGGCTGACGTCATTAATGTAGCTCCTGTCCACATCTCCTGACATTACCCAATTTACATTCCTCACAAAGCTGCGCAATTTGCTGAAAAGGATGGTCATCCCCTTTTGAGAAGCACCGAGTTTACCCGAGTGGCTACTACATTGCGATAGATGTGCTGTGCTGCTAGAACCTCCAATTATAGAAATAAACAAGCTCAAGGTCATATTTTAGGGTAGTCAAGCTCCAAGTCTGCAGGCACATCCAAGTGAAACGCCCTTGTCTTTGATGAGATACTTACCTCCAGCGGATATCTTTCCCTCAGTGGGCTGGGTGCAAGAGATGTATATGGAGTATGTTAATGACAGCAATGATAATGCTATGTCAGTGTCCTGGGCGGTTAAGAGTGGTAGCAACAGCAAAGAGTTACCATTATGACATCACAGCATGACCTCACTCGTGTTCTACATTCCTTAAAGGGGAAGTGCATAAGATAATAAGCTCTACTGATGTGTGATATGTTTATATTCCTCCATCACCTCTGCTTCCCATGATACACCTGCCATTTATTACACATCTGTCCCTTTGCCATCTCCTTATTTGCAAAAGTTCTCTTTTACTGCATCCACTCATTCAATGAATCAGTTTCTATCAGCTCTTTCTCATTTCATTAACCTGCTGCTTCTGTCCAATTTTAATTATTCATTGCTGCTACTTGGGTAGAAAACAAGCAAGGGATTGAATTAATATAAAAAACACAATTAAAAGGAAAATACTGTTAGGATGTTTATTATATATTGAAATGACATTAATAGCTAGGCCAAGGCTAGTTATTTCTGCACCTCTATAGGTGTGAGCAAAGCCGAGCGAGGTTTTCCTGCAGGATGACCAGCATTACATCAGTGTGCAATATTCTGTTGGAAACGTGCTGCTAATTGATACTCCCCAATTTGTCTCTGTTCCCAGTATAGAATATAATTGGCCATGATGAAGATACAGTGGAGGACCCATTGTGCCCATTATACGGTAGACTTTCAGGATTGATAAATATTCAGTTTAACCTAATGTAACTTGATCAGTATGCAATATTTCCCTGTTATGCTTGGCTACTATACCGATTAGGCCCATTGTGCTAAATATACACTCTGGGGGTCATTTAGAGCTGGAAGCAAGGCCTTTTTTTAGAGTGTAAAATGTGCTTTTTCAGACATCTCATGCACATGAAAAATGCGTATCCCAGCGTCCATTGAACCCTCCTTCTGTGTCCCTGACTTGTGCATCCTTGAGTCTGGAGATGCAGACTGCGCGAGGGAAGGTGCGTGTACGTGCAGGAAAGAGGAATACAATCTGGCGCTGAATTCTAAACCCACAATTAAAGTATAGTAGTTTATTCTGGGTTTACATTCCAGCACTGGAAGGTAACCCTCTTTCCTAACATAACCCCAGGGTCTCTTTGGCAAATTCCACTTCTTCCTGGATATCAAAATTTAAAGCATTTACCTTGCGGTATCACTCCAACACTGCCGGTCTGATTCTCTGCATACGTGTAGGCCAAGTACAGTAAATTGGTTAAACAAGGTTTGGGGAAGTGTTTGGTAAAATCAACCATTTTGTCACAAAGTTCGTGGGTTTTTATGTGTTTTTTTCTGTGGAACTACAGGTCCCAGCAGGTCCTACATGATTTCTTCAAGCTTCAGCATGCTTTCTCTGTCATGGGTATGCAGACACTTGTAGTGCTAAGTGCCTGCATACGCAAACAGTTTTATTTATTTGACTGGCTACATTTGTGTGAAAGAGGTGTGTGTGTGTCTGTGTAGGCTTTTGTCAGTGTGCGTGTGTGTCTGTGTCAGTGAGTGCATCTGGGGAGGTGATGGTGTGCTGAGAGATAACGCGGGGGGAGATGGTGTGGCTAAGAGATGCAGGGGGCAGGAAGTTACACAGGGGGAACGAGTCTGGTTGAACCGCTGTTGTAAGATGATGACCTTGTTAATATTCCCACACAAACAGGAATCTTCTGGACGATGTGACCTACATGAATAGTGAATGCCGACTGAAGATGCCGTCTTCCCATGGAGGATATATTTCTTCAGAGGTTCCACATTGTGAGAAACCACCATATAGGTAAGGTGCATATGTAATGGAAAGTAATGTTCCCAGAGTGATGAGAAATGGGTGGCGTGTCATGTTGGCACGGCCCATTTTCAGTGGCCACGCCCCTTTGGTATGTGGCCACGCCCATTTTTTCCTGCGCGGCCCTGGCGCGCATATATGTCATCTGTTTTGAGTTTCTGTGGGGCGGGAGGGGGCACGCCAATCTTCAACTTGCCCTGTACTCCAATGACCCTAGTGATGATGCCTCTGGCTGTTTTTTTCCTAGGGAAGAGGCACACATCCCCCTGCAGAATAGGCTTGGACTATGTGACAGGAGGACCCCATGCTTTGGATTTTCTTCTTATCGCATCAACAGCACAGGATCTTAACTTTGAGCAATTGCCTGGGAGACTTGGCAGACTGAATTAGACATCTTGTAAGTGAATCTTAGCCAAATATGTCATTTTTAATCCATTCATAATGGCTACCTGTTCTGCAGGTGCACCCCACTGCTTCCAAGTCTGCAGGATGATTGCATTAAATAATGCAATTGGACAGGGCATGCAACCGCTTTAAGGCAGAGGTTCACAATCTTTTTTGAATGGCGGCGCCCTAGAGCATCAGGATTGTTTTCATAGCACCCCTAAGCCAAAAGTCTGTTAATGAGAAATAATTATTAAGAAATTGCACTTACCTGTCATCCTCAGGTTGAGGTATGCGGTCTTGGTCAGGTTGGCGTATCTGTTTTTCCACATATTTACATTACATTGACCAGAATTAATTTGATTTGGTGTTTGACCACCAACCTGAGGCACCCCTGCAAGTATCCAAAGGCACCCCAGGGTGCTACAGCACACAGTTTGGGAACCACTGCTTTAAGGAATGCCTTGAAAACCATCCTAAATAGTTGCTAATTAAAGAGACTGTAACCTTCCATAAGTCGTTTGCTTCATTTTGTCCAGCACAGAAGAGTATATATGTTAGAAAACATTTTATATTATTTCTATTTCACCTGGTCTCTTTTATATTTTGTGTCCTTTCCGGACTTGACCACTTCCCCAGTGACATCATGTACCACCGCCATATCCTGCACATTGCCATTAGGTCATAACCTTAACCTATGTAGTGCGAAGATGATTAAATCTTAATTCTATTTACAGATAATTCTGGGAGGCGTGAAACAGAGTTTGGGTGAAAGAAAGCAGAAGATTGGAAATTTAGTAAATGATGAATTGGTTAAGCAGTCTTAGTAGTACCAACATATAAATTGCATCATGTTCTGTATTAAGATTATTGGAATATATTCATTACTTAATATTTATATGAGAAAATCAATACACGGTAGGAATCCCTGTAAAATCTTGACCCAGATTGTGCGTAAACTAAGTATTTGTCATTGGGACCCATACCTCGGCCCAAAGTTTTCATATCACTCCTGAGGTGCCAGTAATCCATATGTACTTCATAGAAATATTTTATGTCATTCAGAATACAAGGCCTTTAGTGCATTGTGAGTGTCATGAAATGAGCATAACATTATATTTTCATTTCTTCTTTGTTTTGGTCAGATTTTATTTCTTTGTAAAAAATTGCAGAACGTCACTGGATCCTCTTAATATTTTCCATACAACTCATTTTATCATTGTTGTAAAGGAGACAAGTGGGTAACAACAAGTACGGAGTAAGAACATTTTCCTGATCCTGTAGTAGCAGATATACAGTATTTAAGAAGAGCTTATCACCTCATTTACTTTGCTAGACCTCACAGCCTCTTAACCTTCTAAGAACCTCCATTATGACAAAAAACAAAGAGCACAACAAGCATAATCAATTTTAAAATATATTTATTATGAATTTTTAGCACAAGGAAAACAACACTTTATTTTTACTCTGCATTGTAAAATAAATTAGTGACCAAGATTAGACAGAGGCTCTTACAAGCTTGTCCTATAAGAGGACCAAGATGGTGGAAGCCTCATGACTCACAAAGAGTCATCCTTCAGCACTCAGGAGAGGAAAAACCCCCTTTGGAGGAAACCTCTGGGGACCCATGGCTTGAAGGATTGCCCGTCCCTCTGGGCACTAGGAGGCTATGCAGAGTTATATTTCCAATTGATTTAAAATAGGATCATTTGACACTGAAATACAGTATACATTTCACCACATTAATAAATAACATTGGCTGACGTCATTAATGTAGCTCCTGTCCACATCTCCTGACATTACCCAATTTACATTCCTCACAAAGCTGCGCAATTTGCTGAAAAGGATGGTCATCCCCTTTTGAGAAGCACCGAGTTTACTCGAGTGGCTACTACATTGCGATAGATGTGCTGTGCTGCTAGAACCTCCAATTATAGAAATAAACAAGCTCAAGGTCATATTTTAGGGTAGTCAAGCTCCAAGTCTGCAGGCACATCCAAGTGAAACGCCCTTGTCTTTGATGAGATACTTACCTCCAGCGGATATCTTTCCCTCAGTGGGCTGGGTGCAAGAGATGTATATGGAGTATGTTAATGACAGCAATGATAATGCTATGTCAGTGTCCTGGGCGGTTAAGAGTGGTAGCAACAGCAAAGAGTTACCATTATGACATCACAGCATGACCTCACTCGTGTTCTACATTCCTTAAAGGGGAAGTGCATAAGATAATAAGCTCTACTGATGTGTGATATTTTTATATTCCTCCATCACCTCTGCTTCCCATGATACACCTGCCATTTATTACACATCTGTCCCTTTGCCATCTCCTTATTTGCAAAAGTTCTCTTTTACTGCATCCACTCATTCAATGAATCAGTTTCTATCAGCTCTTTCTCATTTCATTAACCTGCTGCTTCTGTCCAATTTTAATTATTCATTGCTGCTACTTGGGTAGAAAACAAGCAAGGGATTGAATTAATATAAAAAACACAATTAAAAGGAAAATACTGTTAGGATGTTTATTATATATTGAAATGACATTAATAGCTAGGCCAAGGCTAGTTATTTCTGCACCTCTATAGGTGTGAGCAAAGCCGAGCGAGGTTTTCCTGCAGGATGACCAGCATTACATCAGTGTGCAATATTCTGTTGGAAACGTGCTGCTAATTGATACTCCCCAATTTGTCTCTGTTCCCAGTATAGAATATAATTGGCCATGATGAAGATACAGTGGAGGACCCATTGTGCCCATTATACGGTAGACTTTCAGGATTGATAAATATTCAGTTTAACCTAATGTAACTTGATCAGTATGCAATATTTCCCTGTTATGCTTGGCTACTATACCGATTAGGCCCATTGTGCTAAATATACACTCTGGGGGTCATTTAGAGCTGGAAGCAAGGCCTTTTTTTAGAGTGTAAAATGTGCTTTTTCAGACATCTCATGCACATGAAAAATGCGTATCCCAGCGTCCATTGAACCCTCCTTCTGTGTCCCTGACTTGTGCATCCTTGAGTCTGGAGATGCAGACTGCGCGAGGGAAGGTGCGTGTACGTGCAGGAAAGAGGAATACAATCTGGCGCTGAATTCTAAACCCACAATTAAAGTATAGTAGTTTATTCTGGGTTTACATTCCAGCACTGGAAGGTAACCCTCTTTCCTAACATAACCCCAGGGTCTCTTTGGCAAATTCCACTTCTTCCTGGATATCAAAATTTAAAGCATTTACCTTGCGGTATCACTCCAACACTGCCGGTCTGATTCTCTGCATACGTGTAGGCCAAGTACAGTAAATTGGTTAAACAAGGTTTGGGGAAGTGTTTGGTAAAATCAACCATTTTGTCACAAAGTTCGTGGGTTTTTATGTGTTTTTTTCTGTGGAACTACAGGTCCCAGCAGGTCCTACATGATTTCTTCAAGCTTCAGCATGCTTTCTCTGTCATGGGTATGCAGACACTTGTAGTGCTAAGTGCCTGCATACGCAAACAGTTTTATTTATTTGACTGGCTACATTTGTGTGAAAGAGGTGTGTGTGTGTCTGTGTAGGCTTTTGTCAGTGTGCGTGTGTGTCTGTGTCAGTGAGTGCATCTGGGGAGGTGATGGTGTGCTGAGAGATAACGCGGGGGGAGATGGTGTGGCTAAGAGATGCAGGGGGCAGGAAGTTACACAGGGGGAACGAGTCTGGTTGAACCGCTGTTGTAAGATGATGACCTTGTTAATATTCCCACACAAACAGGAATCTTCTGGACGATGTGACCTACATGAATAGTGAATGCCGACTGAAGATGCCGTCTTCCCATGGAGGATATATTTCTTCAGAGGTTCCACATTGTGAGAAACCACCATATAGGTAAGGTGCATATGTAATGGAAAGTAATGTTCCCAGAGTGATGAGAAATGGGTGGCGTGTCATGTTGGCACGGCCCATTTTCAGTGGCCACGCCCCTTTGGTATGTGGCCACGCCCATTTTTTCCTGCGCGGCCCTGGCGCGCATATATGTCATCTGTTTTGAGTTTCTGTGGGGCGGGAGGGGGCACGCCAATCTTCAACTTGCCCTGTACTCCAATGACCCTAGTGATGATGCCTCTGGCTGTTTTTTTCCTAGGGAAGAGGCACACATCCCCCTGCAGAATAGGCTTGGACTATGTGACAGGAGGACCCCATGCTTTGGATTTTCTTCTTATCGCATCAACAGCACAGGATCTTAACTTTGAGCAATTGCCTGGGAGACTTGGCAGACTGAATTAGACATCTTGTAAGTGAATCTTAGCCAAATATGTCATTTTTAATCCATTCATAATGGCTACCTGTTCTGCAGGTGCACCCCACTGCTTCCAAGTCTGCAGGATGATTGCATTAAATAATGCAATTGGACAGGGCATGCAACCGCTTTAAGGCAGAGGTTCACAATCTTTTTTGAATGGCGGCGCCCTAGAGTATCAGGATTGTTTTCATAGCACCCCTAAGCCAAAAGTCTGTTAATGAGAAATAATTATTAAGAAATTGCACTTACCTGTCATCCTCAGGTTGAGGTATGCGGTCTTGGACAGGTTGGCGTATCTGTTTTTCCACATATTTACATTACATTGACCAGAATTAATTTGATTTGGTGTTTGACCACCAACCTGAGGCACCCCTGCAAGTATCCAAAGGCACCCCAGGGTGCTACAGCACACAGTTTGGGAACCACTGCTTTAAGGAATGCCTTGAAAACCATCCTAAATAGTTGCTAATTAAAGAGACTGTAACCTTCCATAAGTCGTTTGCTTCATTTTGTCCAGCACAGAAGAGTATATATGTTAGAAAACATTTTATATTATTTCTATTTCACCTGGTCTCTTTTATATTTTGTGTCCTTTCCGTACTTGACCACTTCCGCAGTGACATCATGTACCACCGCCATATCCTGCACATTGCCATTAGGTCATAACCTTAACCTATGTAGTGCGAAGATGATTAAATCTTAATTCTATTTACAGATAATTCTGGGAGGCGTGAAACAGAGTTTGGGTGAAAGAAAGCAGAAGATTGGAAATTTAGTAAATGATGAATTGGTTAAGCAGTCTTAGTAGTACCAACATATAAATTGCATCATGTTCTGTATTAAGATTATTGGAATATATTCATTACTTAATATTTATATGAGAAAATCAATACACGGTAGGAATCCCTGTAAAATCTTGACCCAGATTGTGCGTAAACTAAGTATTTGTCATTGGGACCCATACCTCGGCCCAAAGTTTTCATATCACTCCTGAGGTGCCAGTAATCCATATGTGCTTCATAGAAATATTTTATGTCATTCAGAATACAAGGCCTTTAGTGCATTGTGAGTGTCATGAAATGAGCATAACATTATATTTTCATTTCTTCTTTGTTTTGGTCAGATTTTATTTCTTTGTAAAAAATTGCAGAACGTCACTGGATCCTCTTAATATTTTCCATACAACTCATTTTATCATTGTTGTAAAGGAGACAAGTGGGTAACAACAAGTACGGAGTAAGAACATATTCCTGATCCTGTAGTAGCAGATATACAGTATTTAAGAAGAGCTTATCACCTCATTTACTTTGCTAGACCTCACAGCCTCTTAACCTTCTAAGAACCTCCATTATGACAAAAAACAAAGAGCACAACAAGCATAATCAATTTTAAAATATATTTATTATGAATTTTTAGCACAAGGAAAACAACACTTTATTTTTACTCTGCATTGTAAAATAAATTAGTGACCAAGATTAGACAGAGGCTCTTACAAGCTTGTCCTATAAGAGGACCAAGATGGTGGAAGCCTCATGACTCACAAAGAGTCATCCTTCAGCACTCAGGAGAGGAAAAACCCCCTTTGGAGGAAACCTCTGGGGACCCATGGCTTGAAGGATTGCCCGTCCCTCTGGGCACTAGGAGGCTATGCAGAGTTATATTTCCAATTGATTTAAAATAGGATCATTTGACACTGAAATACAGTATACATTTCACCACATTAATAAATAACATTGGCTGACGTCATTAATGTAGCTCCTGTCCACATCTCCTGACATTACCCAATTTACATTCCTCACAAAGCTGCGCAATTTGCTGAAAAGGATGGTCATCCCCTTTTGAGAAGCACCGAGTTTACCCGAGTGGCTACTACATTGCGATAGATGTGCTGTGCTGCTAGAACCTCCAATTATAGAAATAAACAAGCTCAAGGTCATATTTTAGGGTAGTCAAGCTCCAAGTCTGCAGGCACATCCAAGTGAAACGCCCTTGTCTTTGATGAGATACTTACCTCCAGCGGATATCTTTCCCTCAGTGGGCTGGGTGCAAGAGATGTATATGGAGTATGTTAATGACAGCAATGATAATGCTATGTCAGTGTCCTGGGCGGTTAAGAGTGGTAGCAACAGCAAAGAGTTACCATTATGACATCACAGCATGACCTCACTCGTGTTCTACATTCCTTAAAGGGGAAGTGCATAAGATAATAAGCTCTACTGATGTGTGATATGTTTATATTCCTCCATCACCTCTGCTTCCCATGATACACCTGCCATTTATTACACATCTGTCCCTTTGCCATCTCCTTATTTGCAAAAGTTCTCTTTTACTGCATCCACTCATTCAATGAATCAGTTTCTATCAGCTCTTTCTCATTTCATTAACCTGCTGCTTCTGTCCAATTTTAATTATTCATTGCTGCTACTTGGGTAGAAAACAAGCAAGGGATTGAATTAATATAAAAAACACAATTAAAAGGAAAATACTGTTAGGATGTTTATTATATATTGAAATGACATTAATAGCTAGGCCAAGGCTAGTTATTTCTGCACCTCTATAGGTGTGAGCAAAGCCGAGCGAGGTTTTCCTGCAGGATGACCAGCATTACATCAGTGTGCAATATTCTGTTGGAAACGTGCTGCTAATTGATACTCCCCAATTTGTCTCTGTTCCCAGTATAGAATATAATTGGCCATGATGAAGATACAGTGGAGGACCCATTGTGCCCATTATACGGTAGACTTTCAGGATTGATAAATATTCAGTTTAACCTAATGTAACTTGATCAGTATGCAATATTTCCCTGTTATGCTTGGCTACTATACCGATTAGGCCCATTGTGCTAAATATACACTCTGGGGGTCATTTAGAGCTGGAAGCAAGGCCTTTTTTTAGAGTGTAAAATGTGCTTTTTCAGACATCTCATGCACATGAAAAATGCGTATCCCAGCGTCCATTGAACCCTCCTTCTGTGTCCCTGACTTGTGCATCCTTGAGTCTGGAGATGCAGACTGCGCGAGGGAAGGTGCGTGTACGTGCAGGAAAGAGGAATACAATCTGGCGCTGAATTCTAAACCCACAATTAAAGTATAGTAGTTTATTCTGGGTTTACATTCCAGCACTGGAAGGTAACCCTCTTTCCTAACATAACCCCAGGGTCTCTTTGGCAAATTCCACTTCTTCCTGGATATCAAAATTTAAAGCATTTACCTTGCGGTATCACTCCAACACTGCCGGTCTGATTCTCTGCATACGTGTAGGCCAAGTACAGTAAATTGGTTAAACAAGGTTTGGGGAAGTGTTTGGTAAAATCAACCATTTTGTCACAAAGTTCGTGGGTTTTTATGTGTTTTTTTCTGTGGAACTACAGGTCCCAGCAGGTCCTACATGATTTCTTCAAGCTTCAGCATGCTTTCTCTGTCATGGGTATGCAGACACTTGTAGTGCTAAGTGCCTGCATACGCAAACAGTTTTATTTATTTGACTGGCTACATTTGTGTGAAAGAGGTGTGTGTGTGTCTGTGTAGGCTTTTGTCAGTGTGCGTGTGTGTCTGTGTCAGTGAGTGCATCTGGGGAGGTGATGGTGTGCTGAGAGATAACGCGGGGGGAGATGGTGTGGCTAAGAGATGCAGGGGGCAGGAAGTTACACAGGGGGAACGAGTCTGGTTGAACCGCTGTTGTAAGATGATGACCTTGTTAATATTCCCACACAAACAGGAATCTTCTGGACGATGTGACCTACATGAATAGTGAATGCCGACTGAAGATGCCGTCTTCCCATGGAGGATATATTTCTTCAGAGGTTCCACATTGTGAGAAACCACCATATAGGTAAGGTGCATATGTAATGGAAAGTAATGTTCCCAGAGTGATGAGAAATGGGTGGCGTGTCATGTTGGCACGGCCCATTTTCAGTGGCCACGCCCCTTCGGTATGTGGCCACGCCCATTTTTTCCTGCGCGCCCCTGGCGCGCATATATGTCATCTGTTTTGAGTTTCTGTGGGGCGGGAGGGGGCACGCCAATCTTCAACTTGCCCTGTACTCCAATGACCCTAGTGATGATGCCTCTGGCTGTTTTTTTCCTAGGGAAGAGGCACACATCCCCCTGCAGAATAGGCTTGGACTATGTGACAGGAGGACCCCATGCTTTGGATTTTCTTCTTATCGCATCAACAGCACAGGATCTTAACTTTGAGCAATTGCCTGGGAGACTTGGCAGACTGAATTAGACATCTTGTAAGTGAATCTTAGCCAAATATGTCATTTTTAATCCATTCATAATGGCTACCTGTTCTGCAGGTGCACCCCACTGCTTCCAAGTCTGCAGGATG
The DNA here is from genome assembly GCA_031769625.1 of Taudactylus pleione. Taxonomy (NCBI): domain Eukaryota; kingdom Metazoa; phylum Chordata; class Amphibia; order Anura; family Myobatrachidae; genus Taudactylus; species Taudactylus pleione. The sequence goes on along the minus strand of JAUIMM010000210.1, from coordinate 7,845,860 downwards.
ATTGCATTAAATAATGCAATTGGACAGGGCATGCAACCGCTTTAAGGCAGAGGTTCACAATCTTTTTTGAATGGCGGCGCCCTAGAGTATCAGGATTGTTTTCATAGCACCCCTAAGCCAAAAGTCTGTTAATGAGAAATAATTATTAAGAAATTGCACTTACCTGTCATCCTCAGGTTGAGGTATGCGGTCTTGGACAGGTTGGCGTATCTGTTTTTCCACATATTTACATTACATTGACCAGAATTAATTTGATTTGGTGTTTGACCACCAACCTGAGGCACCCCTGCAAGTATCCAAAGGCACCCCAGGGTGCTACAGCACACAGTTTGGGAACCACTGCTTTAAGGAATGCCTTGAAAACCATCCTAAATAGTTGCTAATTAAAGAGACTGTAACCTTCCATAAGTCGTTTGCTTCATTTTGTCCAGCACAGAAGAGTATATATGTTAGAAAACATTTTATATTATTTCTATTTCACCTGGTCTCTTTTATATTTTGTGTCCTTTCCGGACTTGACCACTTCCCCAGTGACATCATGTACCACCGCCATATCCTGCACATTGCCATTAGGTCATAACCTTAACCTATGTAGTGCGAAGATGATTAAATCTTAATTCTATTTACAGATAATTCTGGGAGGCGTGAAACAGAGTTTGGGTGAAAGAAAGCAGAAGATTGGAAATTTAGTAAATGATGAATTGGTTAAGCAGTCTTAGTAGTACCAACATATAAATTGCATCATGTTCTGTATTAAGATTATTGGAATATATTCATTACTTAATATTTATATGAGAAAATCAATACACGGTAGGAATCCCTGTAAAATCTTGACCCAGATTGTGCGTATACTAAGTATTTGTCATTGGGACCCATACCTCGGCCCAAAGTTTTCATATCACTCCTGAGGTGCCAGTAATCCATATGTGCTTCATAGAAATATTTTATGTCATTCAGAATACAAGGCCTTTAGTGCATTGTGAGTGTCATGAAATGAGCATAACATTATATTTTCATTTCTTCTTTGTTTTGGTCAGATTTTATTTCTTTGTAAAAAATTGCAGAACGTCACTGGATCCTCTTAATATTTTCCATACAACTCATTTTATCATTGTTGTAAAGGAGACAAGTGGGTAACAACAAGTACGGAGTAAGAACATATTCCTGATCCTGTAGTAGCAGATATACAGTATTTAAGAAGAGCTTATCACCTCATTTACTTTGCTAGACCTCACAGCCTCTTAACCTTCTAAGAACCTCCATTATGACAAAAAACAAAGAGCACAACAAGCATAATCAATTTTAAAATATATTTATTATGAATTTTTAGCACAAGGAAAACAACACTTTATTTTTACTCTGCATTGTAAAATAAATTAGTGACCAAGATTAGACAGAGGCTCTTACAAGCTTGTCCTATAAGAGGACCAAGATGGTGGAAGCCTCATGACTCACAAAGAGTCATCCTTCAGCACTCAGGAGAGGAAAAACCCCCTTTGGAGGAAACCTCTGGGGACCCATGGCTTGAAGGATTGCCCGTCCCTCTGGGCACTAGGAGGCTATGCAGAGTTATATTTCCAATTGATTTAAAATAGGATCATTTGACACTGAAATACAGTATACATTTCACCACATTAATAAATAACATTGGCTGACGTCATTAATGTAGTTCCTGTCCACATCTCCTGACATTACCCAATTTACATTCCTCACAAAGCTGCGCAATTTGCTGAAAAGGATGGTCATCCCCTTTTGAGAAGCACCGAGTTTACCCGAGTGGCTACTACATTGCGATAGATGTGCTGTGCTGCTAGAACCTCCAATTATAGAAATAAACAAGCTCAAGGTCATATTTTAGGGTAGTCAAGCTCCAAGTCTGCAGGCACATCCAAGTGAAACGCCCTTGTCTTTGATGAGATACTTACCTCCAGCGGATATCTTTCCCTCAGTGGGCTGGGTGCAAGAGATGTATATGGAGTATGTTAATGACAGCAATGATAATGCTATGTCAGTGTCCTGGGCGGTTAAGAGTGGTAGCAACAGCAAAGAGTTACCATTATGACATCACAGCATGACCTCACTCGTGTTCTACATTCCTTAAAGGGGAAGTGCATAAGATAATAAGCTCTACTGATGTGTGATATGTTTATATTCCTCCATCACCTCTGCTTCCCATGATACACCTGCCATTTATTACACATCTGTCCCTTTGCCATCTCCTTATTTGCAAAAGTTCTCTTTTACTGCATCCACTCATTCAATGAATCAGTTTCTATCAGCTCTTTCTCATTTCATTAACCTGCTGCTTCTGTCCAATTTTAATTATTCATTGCTGCTACTTGGGTAGAAAACAAGCAAGGGATTGAATTAATATAAAAAACACAATTAAAAGGAAAATACTGTTAGGATGTTTATTATATATTGAAATGACATTAATAGCTAGGCCAAGGCTAGTTATTTCTGCACCTCTATAGGTGTGAGCAAAGCCGAGCGAGGTTTTCCTGCAGGATGACCAGCATTACATCAGTGTGCAATATTCTGTTGGAAACGTGCTGCTAATTGATACTCCCCAATTTGTCTCTGTTCCCAGTATAGAATATAATTGGCCATGATGAAGATACAGTGGAGGACCCATTGTGCCCATTATACGGTAGACTTTCAGGATTGATAAATATTCAGTTTAACCTAATGTAACTTGATCAGTATGCAATATTTCCCTGTTATGCTTGGCTACTATACCGATTAGGCCCATTGTGCTAAATATACACTCTGGGGGTCATTTAGAGCTGGAAGCAAGGCCTTTTTTTAGAGTGTAAAATGTGCTTTTTCAGACATCTCATGCACATGAAAAATGCGTATCCCAGCGTCCATTGAACCCTCCTTCTGTGTCCCTGACTTGTGCATCCTTGAGTCTGGAGATGCAGACTGCGCGAGGGAAGGTGCGTGTACGTGCAGGAAAGAGGAATACAATCTGGCGCTGAATTGTAAACCCACAATTAAAGTATAGTAGTTTATTCTGGGTTTACATTCCAGCACTGGAAGGTAACCCTCTTTCCTAACATAACCCCAGGGTCTCTTTGGCAAATTCCACTTCTTCCTGGATATCAAAATTTAAAGCATTTACCTTGCGGTATCACTCCAACACTGCCGGTCTGATTCTCTGCATACGTGTAGGCCAAGTACAGTAAATTGGTTAAACAAGGTTTGGGGAAGTGTTTGGTAAAATCAACCATTTTGTCACAAAGTTCGTGGGTTTTTATGTGTTTTTTTCTGTGGAACTACAGGTCCCAGCAGGTCCTACATGATTTCTTCAAGCTTCAGCATGCTTTCTCTGTCATGGGTATGCAGACACTTGTAGTGCTAAGTGCCTGCATACGCAAACAGTTTTATTTATTTGACTGGCTACATTTGTGTGAAAGAGGTGTGTGTGTGTCTGTGTAGGCTTTTGTCAGTGTGCGTGTGTGTCTGTGTCAGTGAGTGCATCTGGGGAGGTGATGGTGTGCTGAGAGATAACGCGGGGGGAGATGGTGTGGCTAAGAGATGCAGGGGGCAGGAAGTTACACAGGGGGAACGAGTCTGGTTGAACCGCTGTTGTAAGATGATGACCTTGTTAATATTCCCACACAAACAGGAATCTTCTGGACGATGTGACCTACATGAATAGTGAATGCCGACTGAAGATGCCGTCTTCCCATGGAGGATATATTTCTTCAGAGGTTCCACATTGTGAGAAACCACCATATAGGTAAGGTGCATATGTAATGGAAAGTAATGTTCCCAGAGTGATGAGAAATGGGTGGCGTGTCATGTTGGCACGGCCCATTTTCAGTGGCCACGCCCCTTCGGTATGTGTCCACGCCCATTTTTTCCTGCGCGGCCCTGGCGCGCATATATGTCATCTGTTTTGAGTTTCTATGGGGCGGGAGGGGGCACGCCAATCTTCAACTTGCCCTGTACTCCAATGACCCTAGTGATGATGCCTCTGGCTGTTTTTTTCCTAGGGAAGAGGCACACATCCCCCTGCAGAATAGGCTTGGACTATGTGACAGGAGGACCCCATGCTTTGGATTTTCTTCTTATCGCATCAACAGCACAGGATCTTAACTTTGAGCAATTGCCTGGGAGACTTGGCAGACTGAATTAGACATCTTGTAAGTGAATCTTAGCCAAATATGTCATTTTTAATCCATTCATAATGGCTACCTGTTCTGCAGGTGCACCCCACTGCTTCCAAGTCTGCAGGATGATTGCATTAAATAATGCAATTGGACAGGGCATGCAACCGCTTTAAGGCAGAGGTTCACAATCTTTTTTGAATGGCGGCGCCCTAGAGTATCAGGATTGTTTTCATAGCACCCCTAAGCCAAAAGTCTGTTAATGAGAAATAATTATTAAGAAATTGCACTTACCTGTCATCCTCAGGTTGAGGTATGCGGTCTTGGACAGGTTGGCGTATCTGTTTTTCCACATATTTACATTACATTGACCAGAATTAATTTGATTTGGTGTTTGACCACCAACCTGAGGCACCCCTGCAAGTATCCAAAGGCACCCCAGGGTGCTACAGCACACAGTTTGGGAACCACTGCTTTAAGGAATGCCTTGAAAACCATCCTAAATAGTTGCTAATTAAAGAGACTGTAACCTTCCATAAGTCGTTTGCTTCATTTTGTCCAGCACAGAAGAGTATATATGTTAGAAAACATTTTATATTATTTCTATTTCACCTGGTCTCTTTTATATTTTGTGTCCTTTCCGGACTTGACCACTTCCCCAGTGACATCATGTACCACCGCCATATCCTGCACATTGCCATTAGGTCATAACCTTAACCTATGTAGTGCGAAGATGATTAAATCTTAATTCTATTTACAGATAATTCTGGGAGGTGTGAAACAGAGTTTGGGTGAAAGAAAGCAGAAGATTGGAAATTTAGTAAATGATGAATTGGTTAAGCAGTCTTAGTAGTACCAACATATAAATTGCATCATGTTCTGTATTAAGATTATTGGAATATATTCATTACTTAATATTTATATGAGAAAATCAATACACGGTAGGAATCCCTGTAAAATCTTGACCCAGATTGTGCGTAAACTAAGTATTTGTCATTGGGACCCATACCTCGGCCCAAAGTTTTCATATCACTCCTGAGGTGCCAGTAATCCATATGTGCTTCATAGAAATATTTTATGTCATTCAGAATACAAGGCCTTTAGTGCATTGTGAGTGTCATGAAATGAGCATAACATTATATTTTCATTTCTTCTTTGTTTTGGTCAGATTTTATTTCTTTGTAAAAAATTGCAGAACGTCACTGGATCCTCTTAATATTTTCCATACAACTCATTTTATCATTGTTGTAAAGGAGACAAGTGGGTAACAACAAGTACGGAGTAAGAACATATTCCTGATCCTGTAGTAGCAGATATACAGTATTTAAGAAGAGCTTATCACCTCATTTACTTTGCTAGACCTCACAGCCTCTTAACCTTCTAAGAACCTCCATTATGACAAAAAACAAAGAGCACAACAAGCATAATCAATTTTAAAATATATTTATTATGAATTTTTAGCACAAGGAAAACAACACTTTATTTTTACTCTGCATTGTAAAATAAATTAGTGACCAAGATTAGACAGAGGCTCTTACAAGCTTGTCCTATAAGAGGACCAAGATGGTGGAAGCCTCATGACTCACAAAGAGTCATCCTTCAGCACTCAGGAGAGGAAAAACCCCCTTTGGAGGAAACCTCTGGGGACCCATGGCTTGAAGGATTGCCCGTCCCTCTGGGCACTAGGAGGCTATGCAGAGTTATATTTCCAATTGATTTAAAATAGGATCATTTGACACTGAAATACAGTATACATTTCACCACATTAATAAATAACATTGGCTGACGTCATTAATGTAGCTCCTGTCCACATCTCCTGACATTACCCAATTTACATTCCTCACAAAGCTGCGCAATTTGCTGAAAAGGATGGTCATCCCCTTTTGAGAAGCACCGAGTTTACCCGAGTGGCTACTACATTGCGATAGATGTGCTGTGCTGCTAGAACCTCCAATTATAGAAATAAACAAGCTCAAGGTCATATTTTAGGGTAGTCAAGCTCCAAGTCTGCAGGCACATCCAAGTGAAACGCCCTTGTCTTTGATGAGATACTTACCTCCAGCGGATATCTTTCCCTCAGTGGGCTGGGTGCAAGAGATGTATATGGAGTATGTTAATGACAGCAATGATAATGCTATGTCAGTGTCCTGGGCGGTTAAGAGTGGTAGCAACAGCAAAGAGTTACCATTATGACATCACAGCATGACCTCACTCGTGTTCTACATTCCTTAAAGGGGAAGTGCATAAGATAATAAGCTCTACTGATGTGTGATATGTTTATATTCCTCCATCACCTCTGCTTCCCATGATACACCTGCCATTTATTACACATCTGTCCCTTTGCCATCTCCTTATTTGCAAAAGTTCTCTTTTACTGCATCCACTCATTCAATGAATCAGTTTCTATCAGCTCTTTCTCATTTCATTAACCTGCTGCTTCTGTCCAATTTTAATTATTCATTGCTGCTACTTGGGTAGAAAACAAGCAAGGGATTGAATTAATATAAAAAACACAATTAAAAGGAAAATACTGTTAGGATGTTTATTATATATTGAAATGACATTAATAGCTAGGCCAAGGCTAGTTATTTCTGCACCTCTATAGGTGTGAGCAAAGCCGAGCGAGGTTTTCCTGCAGGATGACCAGCATTACATCAGTGTGCAATATTCTGTTGGAAACGTGCTGCTAATTGATACTCCCCAATTTGTCTCTGTTCCCAGTATAGAATATAATTGGCCATGATGAAGATACAGTGGAGGACCCATTGTGCCCATTATACGGTAGACTTTCAGGATTGATAAATATTCAGTTTAACCTAATGTAACTTGATCAGTATGCAATATTTCCCTGTTATGCTTGGCTACTATACCGATTAGGCCCATTGTGCTAAATATACACTCTGGGGGTCATTTAGAGCTGGAAGCAAGGCCTTTTTTTAGAGTGTAAAATGTGCTTTTTCAGACATCTCATGCACATGAAAAATGCGTATCCCAGCGTCCATTGAACCCTCCTTCTGTGTCCCTGACTTGTGCATCCTTGAGTCTGGAGATGCAGACTGCGCGAGGGAAGGTGCGTGTACGTGCAGGAAAGAGGAATACAATCTGGCGCTGAATTCTAAACCCACAATTAAAGTATAGTAGTTTATTCTGGGTTTACATTCCAGCACTGGAAGGTAACCCTCTTTCCTAACATAACCCCAGGGTCTCTTTGGCAAATTCCACTTCTTCCTGGATATCAAAATTTAAAGCATTTACCTTGCGGTATCACTCCAACACTGCCGGTCTGATTCTCTGCATACGTGTAGGCCAAGTACAGTAAATTGGTTAAACAAGGTTTGGGGAAGTGTTTGGTAAAATCAACCATTTTGTCACAAAGTTCGTGGGTTTTTATGTGTTTTTTTCTGTGGAACTACAGGTCCCAGCAGGTCCTACATGATTTCTTCAAGCTTCAGCATGCTTTCTCTGTCATGGGTATGCAGACACTTGTAGTGCTAAGTGCCTGCATACGCAAACAGTTTTATTTATTTGACTGGCTACATTTGTGTGAAAGAGGTGTGTGTGTGTCTGTGTAGGCTTTTGTCAGTGTGCGTGTGTGTCTGTGTCAGTGAGTGCATCTGGGGAGGTGATGGTGTGCTGAGAGATAACGCGGGGGGAGATGGTGTGGCTAAGAGATGCAGGGGGCAGGAAGTTACACAGGGGGAACGAGTCTGGTTGAACCGCTGTTGTAAGATGATGACCTTGTTAATATTCCCACACAAACAGGAATCTTCTGGACGATGTGACCTACATGAATAGTGAATGCCGACTGAAGATGCCGTCTTCCCATGGAGGATATATTTCTTCAGAGGTTCCACATTGTGAGAAACCACCATATAGGTAAGGTGCATATGTAATGGAAAGTAATGTTCCCAGAGTGATGAGAAATGGGTGGCGTGTCATGTTGGCACGGCCCATTTTCAGTGGCCACGCCCCTTTGGTATGTGGCCACGCCCATTTTTTCCTGCGCGGCCCTGGCGCGCATATATGTCATCTGTTTTGAGTTTCTGTGGGGCGGGAGGGGGCACGCCAATCTTCAACTTGCCCTGTACTCCAATGACCCTAGTGATGATGCCTCTGGCTGTTTTTTTCCTAGGGAAGAGGCACACATCCCCCTGCAGAATAGGCTTGGACTATGTGACAGGAGGACCCCATGCTTTGGATTTTCTTCTTATCGCATCAACAGCACAGGATCTTAACTTTGAGCAATTGCCTGGGAGACTTGGCAGACTGAATTAGACATCTTGTAAGTGAATCTTAGCCAAATATGTCATTTTTAATCCATTCATAATGGCTACCTGTTCTGCAGGTGCACCCCACTGCTTCCAAGTCTGCAGGATGATTGCATTAAATAATGCAATTGGACAGGGCATGCAACCGCTTTAAGGCAGAGGTTCACAATCTTTTTTGAATGGCGGCGCCCTAGAGTATCAGGATTGTTTTCATAGCACCCCTAAGCCAAAAGTCTGTTAATGAGAAATAATTATTAAGAAATTGCACTTACCTGTCATCCTCAGGTTGAGGTATGCGGTCTTGGACAGGTTGGCGTATCTGTTTTTCCACATATTTACATTACATTGACCAGAATTAATTTGATTTGGTGTTTGACCACCAACCTGAGGCACCCCTGCAAGTATCCAAAGGCACCCCAGGGTGCTACAGCACACAGTTTGGGAACCACTGCTTTAAGGAATGCCTTGAAAACCATCCTAAATAGTTGCTAATTAAAGAGACTGTAACCTTCCATAAGTCGTTTGCTTCATTTTGTCCAGCACAGAAGAGTATATATGTTAGAAAACATTTTATATTATTTCTATTTCACCTGGTCTCTTTTATATTTTGTGTCCTTTCCGTACTTGACCACTTCCGCAGTGACATCATGTACCACCGCCATATCCTGCACATTGCCATTAGGTCATAACCTTAACCTATGTAGTGCGAAGATGATTAAATCTTAATTCTATTTACAGATAATTCTGGGAGGCGTGAAACAGAGTTTGGGTGAAAGAAAGCAGAAGATTGGAAATTTAGTAAATGATGAATTGGTTAAGCAGTCTTAGTAGTACCAACATATAAATTGCATCATGTTCTGTATTAAGATTATTGGAATATATTCATTACTTAATATTTATATGAGAAAATCAATACACGGTAGGAATCCCTGTAAAATCTTGACCCAGATTGTGCGTAAACTAAGTATTTGTCATTGGGACCCATACCTCGGCCCAAAGTTTTCATATCACTCCTGAGGTGCCAGTAATCCATATGTGCTTCATAGAAATATTTTATGTCATTCAGAATACAAGGCCTTTAGTGCATTGTGAGTGTCATGAAATGAGCATAACATTATATTTTCATTTCTTCTTTGTTTTGGTCAGATTTTATTTCTTTGTAAAAAATTGCAGAACGTCACTGGATCCTCTTAATATTTTCCATACAACTCATTTTATCATTGTTGTAAAGGAGACAAGTGGGTAACAACAAGTACGGAGTAAGAACATATTCCTGATCCTGTAGTAGCAGATATACAGTATTTAAGAAGAGCTTATCACCTCATTTACTTTGCTAGACCTCACAGCCTCTTAACCTTCTAAGAACCTCCATTATGACAAAAAACAAAGAGCACAACAAGCATAATCAATTTTAAAATATATTTATTATGAATTTTTAGCACAAGGAAAACAACACTTTATTTTTACTCTGCATTGTAAAATAAATTAGTGACCAAGATTAGACAGAGGCTCTTACAAGCTTGTCCTATAAGAGGACCAAGATGGTGGAAGCCTCATGACTCACAAAGAGTCATCCTTCAGCACTCAGGAGAGGAAAAACCCCCTTTGGAGGAAACCTCTGGGGACCCATGGCTTGAAGGATTGCCCGTCCCTCTGGGCACTAGGAGGCTATGCAGAGTTATATTTCCAATTTATTTAAAATAGGATCATTTGACACTGAAATACAGTATACATTTCACCACATTAATAAATAACATTGGCTGACGTCATTAATGTAGCTCCTGTCCACATCTCCTGACATTACCCAATTTACATTCCTCACAAAGCTGCGCAATTTGCTGAAAAGGATGGTCATCCCCTTTTGAGAAGCACCGAGTTTACCCGAGTGGCTACTACATTGCGATAGATGTGCTGTGCTGCTAGAACCTCCAATTATAGAAATAAACAAGCTCAAGGTCATATTTTAGGGTAGTCAAGCTCCAAGTCTGCAGGCACATCCAAGTGAAACGCCCTTGTCTTTGATGAGATACTTACCTCCAGCGGATATCTTTCCCTCAGTGGGCTGGGTGCAAGAGATGTATATGGAGTATGTTAATGACAGCAATGATAATGCTATGTCAGTGTCCTGGGCGGTTAAGAGTGGTAGCAACAGCAAAGAGTTACCATTATGACATCACAGCATGACCTCACTCGTGTTCTACATTCCTTAAAGGGGAAGTGCATAAGATAATAAGCTCTACTGATGTGTGATATGTTTATATTCCTCCATCACCTCTGCTTCCCATGATACACCTGCCATTTATTACACATCTGTCCCTTTGCCATCTCCTTATTTGCAAAAGTTCTCTTTTACTGCATCCACTCATTCAATGAATCAGTTTCTATCAGCTCTTTCTCATTTCATTAACCTGCTGCTTCTGTCCAATTTTAATTATTCATTGCTGCTACTTGGGTAGAAAACAAGCAAGGGATTGAATTAATATAAAAAACACAATTAAAAGGAAAATACTGTTAGGATGTTTATTATATATTGAAATGACATTAATAGCTAGGCCAAGGCTAGTTATTTCTGCACCTCTATAGGTGTGAGCAAAGCCGAGCGAGGTTTTCCTGCAGGATGACCAGCATTACATCAGTGTGCAATATTCTGTTGGAAACGTGCTGCTAATTGATACTCCCCAATTTGTCTCTGTTCCCAGTATAGAATATAATTGGCCATGATGAAGATACAGTGGAGGACCCATTGTGCCCATTATACGGTAGACTTTCAGGATTGATAAATATTCAGTTTAACCTAATGTAACTTGATCAGTATGCAATATTTCCCTGTTATGCTTGGCTACTATACCGATTAGGCCCATTGTGCTAAATATACACTCTGGGGGTCATTTAGAGCTGGAAGCAAGGCCTTTTTTTAGAGTGTAAAATGTGCTTTTTCAGACATCTCATGCACATGAAAAATGCGTATCCCAGCGTCCATTGAACCCTCCTTCTGTGTCCCTGACTTGTGCATCCTTGAGTCTGGAGATGCAGACTGCGCGAGGGAAGGTGCGTGTACGTGCAGGAAAGAGGAATACAATCTGGCGCTGAATTCTAAACCCACAATTAAAGTATAGTAGTTTATTCTGGGTTTACATTCCAGCACTGGAAGGTAACCCTCTTTCCTAACATAACCCCAGGGTCTCTTTGGCAAATTCCACTTCTTCCTGGATATCAAAATTTAAAGCATTTACCTTGCGGTATCACTCCAACACTGCCGGTCTGATTCTCTGCATACGTGTAGGCCAAGTACAGTAAATTGGTTAAACAAGGTTTGGGGAAGTGTTTGGTAAAATCAACCATTTTGTCACAAAGTTCGTGGGTTTTTATGTGTTTTTTTCTGTGGAACTACAGGTCCCAGCAGGTCCTACATGATTTCTTCAAGCTTCAGCATGCTTTCTCTGTCATGGGTATGCAGACACTTGTAGTGCTAAGTGCCTGCATACGCAAACAGTTTTATTTATTTGACTGGCTACATTTGTGTGAAAGAGGTGTGTGTGTGTCTGTGTAGGCTTTTGTCAGTGTGCGTGTGTGTCTGTGTCAGTGAGTGCATCTGGGGAGGTGATGGTGTGCTGAGAGATAACGCGGGGGGAGATGGTGTGGCTAAGAGATGCAGGGGGCAGGAAGTTACACAGGGGGAACGAGTCTGGTTGAACCGCTGTTGTAAGATGATGACCTTGTTAATATTCCCACACAAACAGGAATCTTCTGGACGATGTGACCTACATGAATAGTGAATGCCGACTGAAGATGCCGTCTTCCCATGGAGGATATATTTCTTCAGAGGTTCCACATTGTGAGAAACCACCATATAGGTAAGGTGCATATGTAATGGAAAGTAATGTTCCCAGAGTGATGAGAAATGGGTGGCGTGTCATGTTGGCACGGCCCATTTTCAGTGGCCACGCCCCTTCGGTATGTGGCCACGCCCATTTTTTCCTGCGCGCCCCTGGCGCGCATTTATGTCATCTGTTTTGAGTTTCTGTGGGGCGGGAGGGGGCACGCCAATCTTCAACTTGCCCTGTACTCCAATGACCCTAGTGATGATGCCTCTGGCTGTTTTTTTCCTAGGGAAGAGGCACACATCCCCCTGCAGAATAGGCTTGGACTATGTGACAGGAGGACCCCATGCTTTGGATTTTCTTCTTATCGCATCAACAGCACAGGATCTTAACTTTGAGCAATTGCCTGGGAGACTTGGCAGACTGAATTAGACATCTTGTAAGTGAATCTTAGCCAAATATGTCATTTTTAATCCATTCATAATGGCTACCTGTTCTGCAGGTGCACCCCACTGCTTCCAAGTCTGCAGGATGATTGCATTAAATAATGCAATTGGACAGGGCATGCAACCGCTTTAAGGCAGAGGTTCACAATCTTTTTTGAATGGCGGCGCCCTAGAGTATCAGGATTGTTTTCATAGCACCCCTAAGCCAAAAGTCTGTTAATGAGAAATAATTATTAAGAAATTGCACTTACCTGTCATCCTCAGGTTGAGGTATGCGGTCTTGGACAGGTTGGCGTATCTGTTTTTCCACATATTTACATTACATTGACCAGAATTAATTTGATTTGGTGTTTGACCACCAACCTGAGGCACCCCTGCAAGTATCCAAAGGCACCCCAGGGTGCTACAGCACACAGTTTGGGAACCACTGCTTTAAGGAATGCCTTGAAAACCATCCTAAATAGTTGCTAATTAAAGAGACTGTAACCTTCCATAAGTCGTTTGCTTCATTTTGTCCAGCACAGAAGAGTATATATGTTAGAAAACATTTTATATTATTTCTATTTCACCTGGTCTCTTTTATATTTTGTGTCCTTTCCGGACTTGACCACTTCCCCAGTGACATCATGTACCACCGCCATATCCTGCACATTGCCATTAGGTCATAACCTTAACCTATGTAGTGCGAAGATGATTAAATCTTAATTCTATTTACAGATAATTCTGGGAGGCGTGAAACAGAGTTTGGGTGAAAGAAAGCAGAAGATTGGAAATTTAGTAAATGATGAATTGGTTAAGCAGTCTTAGTAGTACCAACATATAAATTGCATCATGTTCTGTATTAAGATTATTGGAATATATTCATTACTTAATATTTATATGAGAAAATCAATACACGGTAGGAATCCCTGTAAAATCTTGACCCAGATTGTGCGTAAACTAAGTATTTGTCATTGGGACCCATACCTCGGCCCAAAGTTTTCATATCACTCCTGAGGTGCCAGTAATCCATATGTGCTTCATAGAAATATTTTATGTCATTCAGAATACAAGGCCTTTAGTGCGTTGTGAGTGTCATGAAATGAGCATAACATTATATTTTCATTTCTTCTTTGTTTTGGTCAGATTTTATTTCTTTGTAAAAAATTGCAGAACGTCACTGGATCCTCTTAATATTTTCCATACAAGTCATTTTATCATTGTTGTAAAGGAGACAAGTGGGTAACAACAAGTACGGAGTAAGAACATATTCCTGATCCTGTAGTAGCAGATATACAGTATTTAAGAAGAGCTTATCACCTCATTTACTTTGCTAGACCTCACAGCCTCTTAACCTTCTAAGAACCTCCATTATGACAAAAAACAAAGAGCACAACAAGCATAATCAATTTTAAAATATATTTATTATGAATTTTTAGCACAAGGAAAACAACACTTTATTTTTACTCTGCATTGTAAAATAAATTAGTGACCAAGATTAGACAGAGGCTCTTACAAGCTTGTCCTATAAGAGGACCAAGATGGTGGAAGCCTCATGACTCACAAAGAGTCATCCTTCAGCACTCAGGAGAGGAAAAACCCCCTTTGGAGGAAACCTCTGGGGACCCATGGCTTGAAGGATTGCCCGTCCCTCTGGGCACTAGGAGGCTATGCAGAGTTATATTTCCAATTGATTTAAAATAGGATCATTTGACACTGAAATACAGTATACATTTCACCACATTAATAAATAACATTGGCTGACGTCATTAATGTAGCTCCTGTCCACATCTCCTGACATTACCCAATTTACATTCCTCACAAAGCTGCGCAATTTGCTGAAAAGGATGGTCATCCCCTTTTGAGAAGCACCGAGTTTACCCGAGTGGCTACTACATTGCGATAGATGTGCTGTGCTGCTAGAACCTCCAATTATAGAAATAAACAAGCTCAAGGTCATATTTTAGGGTAGTCAAGCTCCAAGTCTGCAGGCACATCCAAGTGAAACGCCCTTGTCTTTGATGAGATACTTACCTCCAGCGGATATCTTTCCCTCAGTGGGCTGGGTGCAAGAGATGTATATGGAGTATGTTAATGACAGCAATGATAATGCTATGTCAGTGTCCTGGGCGGTTAAGAGTGGTAGCAACAGCAAAGAGTTACCATTATGACATCACAGCATGACCTCACTCGTGTTCTACATTCCTTAAAGGGGAAGTGCATAAGATAATAAGCTCTACTGATGTGTGATATGTTTATATTCCTCCATCACCTCTGCTTCCCATGATACACCTGCCATTTATTACACATCTGTCCCTTTGCCATCTCCTTATTTGCAAAAGTTCTCTTTTACTGCATCCACTCATTCAATGAATCAGTTTCTATCAGCTCTTTCTCATTTCATTAACCTGCTGCTTCTGTCCAATTTTAATTATTCATTGCTGCTACTTGGGTAGAAAACAAGCAAGGGATTGAATTAATATAAAAAACACAATTAAAAGGAAAATACTGTTAGGATGTTTATTATATATTGAAATGACATTAATAGCTAGGCCAAGGCTAGTTATTTCTGCACCTCTATAGGTGTGAGCAAAGCCGAGCGAGGTTTTCCTGCAGGATGACCAGCATTACATCAGTGTGCAATATTCTGTTGGAAACGTGCTGCTAATTGATACTCCCCAATTTGTCTCTGTTCCCAGTATAGAATATAATTGGCCATGATGAAGATACAGTGGAGGACCCATTGTGCCCATTATACGGTAGACTTTCAGGATTGATAAATATTCAGTTTAACCTAATGTAACTTGATCAGTATGCAATATTTCCCTGTTATGCTTGGCTACTATACCGATTAGGCCCATTGTGCTAAATATACACTCTGGGGGTCATTTAGAGCTGGAAGCAAGGCCTTTTTTTAGAGTGTAAAATGTGCTTTTTCAGACATCTCATGCACATGAAAAATGCGTATCCCAGCGTCCATTGAACCCTCCTTCTGTGTCCCTGACTTGTGCATCCTTGAGTCTGGAGATGCAGACTGCGCGAGGGAAGGTGCGTGTACGTGCAGGAAAGAGGAATACAATCTGGCGCTGAATTGTAAACCCACAATTAAAGTATAGTAGTTTATTCTGGGTTTACATTCCAGCACTGGAAGGTAACCCTCTTTCCTAACATAACCCCAGGGTCTCTTTGGCAAATTCCACTTCTTCCTGGATATCAAAATTTAAAGCATTTACCTTGCGGTATCACTCCAACACTGCCGGTCTGATTCTCTGCATACGTGTAGGCCAAGTACAGTAAATTGGTTAAACAAGGTTTGGGGAAGTGTTTGGTAAAATCAACCATTTTGTCACAAAGTTCGTGGGTTTTTATGTGTTTTTTTCTGTGGAACTACAGGTCCCAGCAGGTCCTACATGATTTCTTCAAGCTTCAGCATGCTTTCTCTGTCATGGGTATGCAGACACTTGTAGTGCTAAGTGCCTGCATACGCAAACAGTTTTATTTATTTGACTGGCTACATTTGTGTGAAAGAGGTGTGTGTGTGTCTGTGTAGGCTTTTGTCAGTGTGCGTGTGTGTCTGTTTCAGTGAGTGCATCTGGGGAGGTGATGGTGTGCTGAGAGATAACGCGGGGGGAGATGGTGTGGCTAAGAGATGCAGGGGGCAGGAAGTTACACAGGGGGAACGAGTCTGGTTGAACCGCTGTTGTAAGATGATGACCTTGTTAATATTCCCACACAAACAGGAATCTTCTGGACGATGTGACCTACATGAATAGTGAATGCCGACTGAAGATGCCGTCTTCCCATGGAGGATATATTTCTTCAGAGGTTCCACATTGTGAGAAACCACCATATAGGTAAGGTGCATATGTAATGGAAAGTAATGTTCCCAGAGTGATGAGAAATGGGTGGCGTGTCATGTTGGCACGGCCCATTTTCAGTGGCCACGCCCCTTCGGTATGTGGCCACGCCCATTTTTTCCTGCGCGCCCCTGGCGCGCATCTATGTCATCTGTTTTGAGTTTCTATGGGGCGGGAGGGGGCACGCCAATCTTCAACTTGCCCTGTACTCCAATGACCCTAGTGATGATGCCTCTGGCTGTTTTTTTCCTAGGGAAGAGGCACACATTCCCCTGCAGAATAGGCTTGGACTATGTGACAGGAGGACCCCATGCTTTGGATTTTCTTCTTATCGCATCAACAGCACAGGATCTTAACTTTGAGCAATTGCCTGGGAGACTTGGCAGACTGAATTAGACATCTTGTAAGTGAATCTTAGCCAAATATGTCATTTTTAATCCATTCATAATGGCTACCTGTTCTGCAGGTGCACCCCACTGCTTCCAAGTCTGCAGGATGATTGCATTAAATAATGCAATTGGACAGGGCATGCAACCGCTTTAAGGCAGAGGTTCACAATCTTTTTTGAATGGCGGCGCCCTAGAGTATCAGGATTGTTTTCATAGCACCCCTAAGCCAAAAGTCTGTTAATGAGAAATAATTATTAAGAAATTGCACTTACCTGTCATCCTCAGGTTGAGGTATGCGGTCTTGGACAGGTTGGCGTATCTGTTTTTCCACATATTTACATTACATTGACCAGAATTAATTTGATTTGGTGTTTGACCACCAACCTGAGGCACCCCTGCAAGTATCCAAAGGCACCCCAGGGTGCTACAGCACACAGTTTGGGAACCACTGCTTTAAGGAATGCCTTGAAAACCATCCTAAATAGTTGCTAATTAAAGAGACTGTAACCTTCCATAAGTCGTTTGCTTCATTTTGTCCAGCACAGAAGAGTATATATGTTAGAAAACATTTTATATTATTTCTATTTCACCTGGTCTCTTTTATATTTTGTGTCCTTTCCGGACTTGACCACTTCCCCAGTGACATCATGTACCACCGCCATATCCTGCACATTGCCATTAGGTCATAACCTTAACCTATGTAGTGCGAAGATGATTAAATCTTAATTCTATTTACAGATAATTCTGGGAGGCGTGAAACAGAGTTTGGGTGAAAGAAAGCAGAAGATTGGAAATTTAGTAAATGATGAATTGGTTAAGCAGTCTTAGTAGTACCAACATATAAATTGCATCATGTTCTGTATTAAGATTATTGGAATATATTCATTACTTAATATTTATATGAGAAAATCAATACACGGTAGGAATCCCTGTAAAATCTTGACCCAGATTGTGCGTAAACTAAGTATTTGTCATTGGGACCCATACCTCGGCCCAAAGTTTTCATATCACTCCTGAGGTGCCAGTAATCCATATGTGCTTCATAGAAATATTTTATGTCATTCAGAATACAAGGCCTTTAGTGCATTGTGAGTGTCATGAAATGAGCATAACATTATATTTTCATTTCTTCTTTGTTTTGGTCAGATTTTATTTCTTTGTAAAAAATTGCAGAACGTCACTGGATCCTCTTAATATTTTCCATACAACTCATTTTATCATTGTTGTAAAGGAGACAAGTGGGTAACAACAAGTACGGAGTAAGAACATATTCCTGATCCTGTAGTAGCAGATATACAGTATTTAAGAAGAGCTTATCACCTCATTTACTTTGCTAGACCTCACAGCCTCTTAACCTTCTAAGAACCTCCATTATGACAAAAAACAAAGAGCACAACAAGCATAATCAATTTTAAAATATATTTATTATGAATTTTTAGCACAAGGAAAACAACACTTTATTTTTACTCTGCATTGTAAAATAAATTAGTGACCAAGATTAGACAGAGGCTCTTACAAGCTTGTCCTATAAGAGGACCAAGATGGTGGAAGCCTCATGACTCACAAAGAGTCATCCTTCAGCACTCAGGAGAGGAAAAACCCCCTTTGGAGGAAACCTCTGGGGACCCATGGCTTGAAGGATTGCCCGTCCCTCTGGGCACTAGGAGGCTATGCAGAGTTATATTTCCAATTGATTTAAAATAGGATCATTTGACACTGAAATACAGTATACATTTCACCACATTAATAAATAACATTGGCTGACGTCATTAATGTAGCTCCTGTCCACATCTCCTGACATTACCCAATTTACATTCCTCACAAAGCTGCGCAATTTGCTGAAAAGGATGGTCATCCCCTTTTGAGAAGCACCGAGTTTACCCGAGTGGCTACTACATTGCGATAGATGTGCTGTGCTGCTAGAACCTCCAATTATAGAAATAAACAAGCTCAAGGTCATATTTTAGGGTAGTCAAGCTCCAAGTCTGCAGGCACATCCAAGTGAAACGCCCTTGTCTTTGATGAGATACTTACCTCCAGCGGATATCTTTCCCTCAGTGGGCTGGGTGCAAGAGATGTATATGGAGTATGTTAATGACAGCAATGATAATGCTATGTCAGTGTCCTGGGCGGTTAAGAGTGGTAGCAACAGCAAAGAGTTACCATTATGACATCACAGCATGACCTCACTCGTGTTCTACATTCCTTAAAGGGGAAGTGCATAAGATAATAAGCTCTACTGATGTGTGATATGTTTATATTCCTCCATCACCTCTGCTTCCCATGATACACCTGCCATTTATTACACATCTGTCCCTTTGCCATCTCCTTATTTGCAAAAGTTCTCTTTTACTGCATCCACTCATTCAATGAATCAGTTTCTATCAGCTCTTTCTCATTTCATTAACCTGCTGCTTCTGTCCAATTTTAATTATTCATTGCTGCTACTTGGGTAGAAAACAAGCAAGGGATTGAATTAATATAAAAAACACAATTAAAAGGAAAATACTGTTAGGATGTTTATTATATATTGAAATGACATTAATAGCTAGGCCAAGGCTAGTTATTTCTGCACCTCTATAGGTGTGAGCAAAGCCGAGCGAGGTTTTCCTGCAGGATGACCAGCATTACATCAGTGTGCAATATTCTGTTGGAAACGTGCTGCTAATTGATACTCCCCAATTTGTCTCTGTTCCCAGTATAGAATATAATTGGCCATGATGAAGATACAGTGGAGGACCCATTGTGCCCATTATACGGTAGACTTTCAGGATTGATAAATATTCAGTTTAACCTAATGTAACTTGATCAGTATGCAATATTTCCCTGTTATGCTTGGCTACTATACCGATTAGGCCCATTGTGCTAAATATACACTCTGGGGGTCATTTAGAGCTGGAAGCAAGGCCTTTTTTTAGAGTGTAAAATGTGCTTTTTCAGACATCTCATGCACATGAAAAATGCGTATCCCAGCGTCCATTGAACCCTCCTTCTGTGTCCCTGACTTGTGCATCCTTGAGTCTGGAGATGCAGACTGCGCGAGGGAAGGTGCGTGTACGTGCAGGAAAGAGGAATACAATCTGGCGCTGAATTGTAAACCCACAATTAAAGTATAGTAGTTTATTCTGGGTTTACATTCCAGCACTGGAAGGTAACCCTCTTTCCTAACATAACCCCAGGGTCTCTTTGGCAAATTCCACTTCTTCCTGGATATCAAAATTTAAAGCATTTACCTTGCGGTATCACTCCAACACTGCCGGTCTGATTCTCTGCATACGTGTAGGCCAAGTACAGTAAATTGGTTAAACAAGGTTTGGGGAAGTGTTTGGTAAAATCAACCATTTTGTCACAAAGTTCGTGGGTTTTTATGTGTTTTTTTCTGTGGAACTACAGGTCCCAGCAGGTCCTACATGATTTCTTCAAGCTTCAGCATGCTTTCTCTGTCATGGGTATGCAGACACTTGTAGTGCTAAGTGCCTGCATACGCAAACAGTTTTATTTATTTGACTGGCTACATTTGTGTGAAAGAGGTGTGTGTGTGTCTGTGTAGGCTTTTGTCAGTGTGCGTGTGTGTCTGTTTCAGTGAGTGCATCTGGGGAGGTGATGGTGTGCTGAGAGATAACGCGGGGGGAGATGGTGTGGCTAAGAGATGCAGGGGGCAGGAAGTTACACAGGGGGAACGAGTCTGGTTGAACCGCTGTTGTAAGATGATGACCTTGTTAATATTCCCACACAAACAGGAATCTTCTGGACGATGTGACCTACATGAATAGTGAATGCCGACTGAAGATGCCGTCTTCCCATGGAGGATATATTTCTTCAGAGGTTCCACATTGTGAGAAACCACCATATAGGTAAGGTGCATATGTAATGGAAAGTAATGTTCCCAGAGTGATGAGAAATGGGTGGCGTGTCATGTTGGCACGGCCCATTTTCAGTGGCCACGCCCCTTCGGTATGTGGCCACGCCCATTTTTTCCTGCGCGCCCCTGGCGCGCATCTATGTCATCTGTTTTGAGTTTCTATGGGGCGGGAGGGGGCACGCCAATCTTCAACTTGCCCTGTACTCCAATGACCCTAGTGATGATGCCTCTGGCTGTTTTTTTCCTAGGGAAGAGGCACACATTCCCCTGCAGAATAGGCTTGGACTATGTGACAGGAGGACCCCATGCTTTGGATTTTCTTCTTATCGCATCAACAGCACAGGATCTTAACTTTGAGCAATTGCCTGGGAGACTTGGCAGACTGAATTAGACATCTTGTAAGTGAATCTTAGCCAAATATGTCATTTTTAATCCATTCATAATGGCTACCTGTTCTGCAGGTGCACCCCACTGCTTCCAAGTCTGCAGGATGATTGCATTAAATAATGCAATTGGACAGGGCATGCAACCGCTTTAAGGCAGAGGTTCACAATCTTTTTTGAATGGCGGCGCCCTAGAGTATCAGGATTGTTTTCATAGCACCCCTAAGCCAAAAGTCTGTTAATGAGAAATAATTATTAAGAAATTGCACTTACCTGTCATCCTCAGGTTGAGGTATGCGGTCTTGGACAGGTTGGCGTATCTGTTTTTCCACATATTTACATTACATTGACCAGAATTAATTTGATTTGGTGTTTGACCACCAACCTGAGGCACCCCTGCAAGTATCCAAAGGCACCCCAGGGTGCTACAGCACACAGTTTGGGAACCACTGCTTTAAGGAATGCCTTGAAAACCATCCTAAATAGTTGCTAATTAAAGAGACTGTAACCTTCCATAAGTCGTTTGCTTCATTTTGTCCAGCACAGAAGAGTATATATGTTAGAAAACATTTTATATTATTTCTATTTCACCTGGTCTCTTTTATATTTTGTGTCCTTTCCGGACTTGACCACTTCCCCAGTGACATCATGTACCACCGCCATATCCTGCACATTGCCATTAGGTCATAACCTTAACCTATGTAGTGCGAAGATGATTAAATCTTAATTCTATTTACAGATAATTCTGGGAGGCGTGAAACAGAGTTTGGGTGAAAGAAAGCAGAAGATTGGAAATTTAGTAAATGATGAATTGGTTAAGCAGTCTTAGTAGTACCAACATATAAATTGCATCATGTTCTGTATTAAGATTATTGGAATATATTCATTACTTAATATTTATATGAGAAAATCAATACACGGTAGGAATCCCTGTAAAATCTTGACCCAGATTGTGCGTAAACTAAGTATTTGTCATTGGGACCCATACCTCGGCCCAAAGTTTTCATATCACTCCTGAGGTGCCAGTAATCCATATGTGCTTCATAGAAATATTTTATGTCATTCAGAATACAAGGCCTTTAGTGCATTGTGAGTGTCATGAAATGAGCATAACATTATATTTTCATTTCTTCTTTGTTTTGGTCAGATTTTATTTCTTTGTAAAAAATTGCAGAACGTCACTGGATCCTCTTAATATTTTCCATACAACTCATTTTATCATTGTTGTAAAGGAGACAAGTGGGTAACAACAAGTACGGAGTAAGAACATATTCCTGATCCTGTAGTAGCAGATATACAGTATTTAAGAAGAGCTTATCACCTCATTTACTTTGCTAGACCTCACAGCCTCTTAACCTTCTAAGAACCTCCATTATGACAAAAAACAAAGAGCACAACAAGCATAATCAATTTTAAAATATATTTATTATGAATTTTTAGCACAAGGAAAACAACACTTTATTTTTACTCTGCATTGTAAAATAAATTAGTGACCAAGATTAGACAGAGGCTCTTACAAGCTTGTCCTATAAGAGGACCAAGATGGTGGAAGCCTCATGACTCACAAAGAGTCATCCTTCAGCACTCAGGAGAGGAAAAACCCCCTTTGGAGGAAACCTCTGGGGACCCATGGCTTGAAGGATTGCCCGTCCCTCTGGGCACTAGGAGGCTATGCAGAGTTATATTTCCAATTGATTTAAAATAGGATCATTTGACACTGAAATACAGTATACATTTCACCACATTAATAAATAACATTGGCTGACGTCATTAATGTAGCTCCTGTCCACATCTCCTGACATTACCCAATTTACATTCCTCACAAAGCTGCGCAATTTGCTGAAAAGGATGGTCATCCCCTTTTGAGAAGCACCGAGTTTACCCGAGTGGCTACTACATTGCGATAGATGTGCTGTGCTGCTAGAACCTCCAATTATAGAAATAAACAAGCTCAAGGTCATATTTTAGGGTAGTCAAGCTCCAAGTCTGCAGGCACATCCAAGTGAAACGCCCTTGTCTTTGATGAGATACTTACCTCCAGCGGATATCTTTCCCTCAGTGGGCTGGGTGCAAGAGATGTATATGGAGTATGTTAATGACAGCAATGATAATGCTATGTCAGTGTCCTGGGCGGTTAAGAGTGGTAGCAACAGCAAAGAGTTACCATTATGACATCACAGCATGACCTCACTCGTGTTCTACATTCCTTAAAGGGGAAGTGCATAAGATAATAAGCTCTACTGATGTGTGATATGTTTATATTCCTCCATCACCTCTGCTTCCCATGATACACCTGCCATTTATTACACATCTGTCCCTTTGCCATCTCCTTATTTGCAAAAGTTCTCTTTTACTGCATCCACTCATTCAATGAATCAGTTTCTATCAGCTCTTTCTCATTTCATTAACCTGCTGCTTCTGTCCAATTTTAATTATTCATTGCTGCTACTTGGGTAGAAAACAAGCAAGGGATTGAATTAATATAAAAAACACAATTAAAAGGAAAATACTGTTAGGATGTTTATTATATATTGAAATGACATTAATAGCTAGGCCAAGGCTAGTTATTTCTGCACCTCTATAGGTGTGAGCAAAGCCGAGCGAGGTTTTCCTGCAGGATGACCAGCATTACATCAGTGTGCAATATTCTGTTGGAAACGTGCTGCTAATTGATACTCCCCAATTTGTCTCTGTTCCCAGTATAGAATATAATTGGCCATGATGAAGATACAGTGGAGGACCCATTGTGCCCATTATACGGTAGACTTTCAGGATTGATAAATATTCAGTTTAACCTAATGTAACTTGATCAGTATGCAATATTTCCCTGTTATGCTTGGCTACTATACCGATTAGGCCCATTGTGCTAAATATACACTCTGGGGGTCATTTAGAGCTGGAAGCAAGGCCTTTTTTTAGAGTGTAAAATGTGCTTTTTCAGACATCTCATGCACATGAAAAATGCGTATCCCAGCGTCCATTGAACCCTCCTTCTGTGTCCCTGACTTGTGCATCCTTGAGTCTGGAGATGCAGACTGCGCGAGGGAAGGTGCGTGTACGTGCAGGAAAGAGGAATACAATCTGGCGCTGAATTGTAAACCCACAATTAAAGTATAGTAGTTTATTCTGGGTTTACATTCCAGCACTGGAAGGTAACCCTCTTTCCTAACATAACCCCAGGGTCTCTTTGGCAAATTCCACTTCTTCCTGGATATCAAAATTTAAAGCATTTACCTTGCGGTATCACTCCAACACTGCCGGTCTGATTCTCTGCATACGTGTAGGCCAAGTACAGTAAATTGGTTAAACAAGGTTTGGGGAAGTGTTTGGTAAAATCAACCATTTTGTCACAAAGTTCGTGGGTTTTTATGTGTTTTTTTCTGTGGAACTACAGGTCCCAGCAGGTCCTACATGATTTCTTCAAGCTTCAGCATGCTTTCTCTGTCATGGGTATGCAGACACTTGTAGTGCTAAGTGCCTGCATACGCAAACAGTTTTATTTATTTGACTGGCTACATTTGTGTGAAAGAGGTGTGTGTGTGTCTGTGTAGGCTTTTGTCAGTGTGCGTGTGTGTCTGTGTCAGTGAGTGCATCTGGGGAGGTGATGGTGTGATGAGAGATAACGCGGGGGGAGATGGTGTGGCTAAGAGATGCAGGGGGCAGGAAGTTACACAGGGGGAACGAGTCTGGTTGAACCGCTGTTGTAAGATGATGACCTTGTTAATATTCCCACACAAACAGGAATCTTCTGGACGATGTGACCTACATGAATAGTGAATGCCGACTGAAGATGCCGTCTTCCCATGGAGGATATATTTCTTCAGAGGTTCCACATTGTGAGAAACCACCATATAGGTAAGGTGCATATGTAATGGAAAGTAATGTTCCCAGAGTGATGAGAAATGGGTGGCGTGTCATGTTGACACGGCCCATTTTCAGTGGCCACGCCCCTTCGGTATGTGGCCACGCCCATTTTTTCCTGCGCGCCCCTGGCGCGCATATATGTCATCTGTTTTGAGTTTCTATGGGGCGGGAGGGGGCACGCCAATCTTCAACTTGCCCTGTACTCCAATGACCCTAGTGATGATGCCTCTGGCTGTTTTTTTCCTAGGGAAGAGGCACACATCCCCCTGCAGAATAGGCTTGGACTATGTGACAGGAGGACCCCATGCTTTGGATTTTCTTCTTATCGCATCAACAGCACAGGATCTTAACTTTGAGCAATTGCCTGGGAGACTTGGCAGACTGAATTAGACATCTTGTAAGTGAATCTTAGCCAAATATGTCATTTTTAATCCATTCATAATGGCTACCTGTTCTGCAGGTGCACCCCACTGCTTCCAAGTCTGCAGGATGATTGCATTAAATAATGCAATTGGACAGGGCATGCAACCGCTTTAAGGCAGAGGTTCACAATCTTTTTTGAATGGCGGCGCCCTAGAGTATCAGGATTGTTTTCATAGCACCCCTAAGCCAAAAGTCTGTTAATGAGAAATAATTATTAAGAAATTGCACTTACCTGTCATCCTCAGGTTGAGGTATGCGGTCTTGGACAGGTTGGCGCATCTGTTTTTCCACATATTTACATTACATTGACCAGAATTAATTTGATTTGGTGTTTGACCACCAACCTGAGGCACCCCTGCAAGTATCCAAAGGCACCCCAGGGTGCTACAGCACACAGTTTGGGAACCACTGCTTTAAGGAATGCCTTGAAAACCATCCTAAATAGTTGCTAATTAAAGAGACTGTAACCTTCCATAAGTCGTTTGCTTCATTTTGTCCAGCACAGAAGAGTATATATGTTAGAAAACATTTTATATTATTTCTATTTCACCTGGTCTCTTTTATATTTTGTGTCCTTTCCGGACTTGACCACTTCCCCAGTGACATCATGTACCACCGCCATATCCTGCACATTGCCATTAGGTCATAACCTTAACCTATGTAGTGCGAAGATGATTAAATCTTAATTCTATTTACAGATAATTCTGGGAGGCGTGAAACAGAGTTTGGGTGAAAGAAAGCAGAAGATTGGAAATTTAGTAAATGATGAATTGGTTAAGCAGTCTTAGTAGTACCAACATATAAATTGCATCATGTTCTGTATTAAGATTATTGGAATATATTCATTACTTAATATTTATATGAGAAAATCAATACACGGTAGGAATCCCTGTAAGATCTTGACCCAGATTGTGCGTAAACTAAGTATTTGTCATTGGGACCCATACCTCGGCCCAAAGTTTTCATATCACTCCTGAGGTGCCAGTAATCCATATGTGCTTCATAGAAATATTTTATGTCATTCAGAATACAAGGCCTTTAGTGCGTTGTGAGTGTCATGAAATGAGCATAACATTATATTTTAATTTCTTCTTTGTTTTGGTCAGATTTTATTTCTTTGTAAAAAATTGCAGAACGTCACTGGATCCTCTTAATATTTTCCATACAACTCATTTTATCATTGTTGTAAAGGAGACAAGTGGGTAACAACAAGTACGGAGTAAGAACATATTCCTGATCCTGTAGTAGCAGATATACAGTATTTAAGAAGAGCTTATCACCTCATTTACTTTGCTAGACCTCACAGCCTCTTAACCTTCTAAGAACCTCCATTATGACAAAAAACAAAGAGCACAACAAGCATAATCAATTTTAAAATATATTTATTATGAATTTTTAGCACAAGGAAAACAACACTTTATTTTTACTCTGCATTGTAAAATAAATTAGTGACCAAGATTAGACAGAGGCTCTTACAAGCTTGTCCTATAAGAGGACCAAGATGGTGGAAGCCTCATGACTCACAAAGAGTCATCCTTCAGCACTCAGGAGAGGAAAAACCCCCTTTGGAGGAAACCTCTGGGGACCCATGGCTTGAAGGATTGCCCGTCCCTCTGGGCACTAGGAGGCTATGCAGAGTTATATTTCCAATTGATTTAAAATAGGATCATTTGACACTGAAATACAGTATACATTTCACCACATTAATAAATAACATTGGCTGACGTCATTAATGTAGCTCCTGTCCACATCTCCTGACATTACCCAATTTACATTCCTCAAAAAGCTGCGCAATTTGCTGAAAAGGATGGTCATCCCCTTTTGAGAAGCACCGAGTTTACCCGAGTGGCTACTACATTGCGATAGATGTGCTGTGCTGCTAGAACCTCCAATTATAGAAATAAACAAGCTCAAGGTCATATTTTAGGGTAGTCAAGCTCCAAGTCTGCAGGCACATCCAAGTGAAACGCCCTTGTCTTTGATGAGATACTTACCTCCAGCGGATATCTTTCCCTCAGTGGGCTGGGTGCAAGAGATGTATATGGAGTATGTTAATGACAGCAATGATAATGCTATGTCAGTGTCCTGGGCGGTTAAGAGTGGTAGCAACAGCAAAGAGTTACCATTATGACATCACAGCATGACCTCACTCGTGTTCTACATTCCTTAAAGGGGAAGTGCATAAGATAATAAGCTCTACTGATGTGTGATATGTTTATATTCCTCCATCACCTCTGCTTCCCATGATACACCTGCCATTTATTACAAATCTGTCCCTTTGCCATCTCCTTATTTGCAAAAGTTCTCTTTTACTGCATCCACTCATTCAATGAATCAGTTTCTATCAGCTCTTTCTCATTTCATTAACCTGCTGCTTCTGTCCAATTTTAATTATTCATTGCTGCTACTTGGGTAGAAAACAAGCAAGGGATTGAATTAATATAAAAAACACAATTAAAAGGAAAATACTGTTAGGATGTTTATTATATATTGAAATGACATTAATAGCTAGGCCAAGGCTAGTTATTTCTGCACCTCTATAGGTGTGAGCAAAGCCGAGCGAGGTTTTCCTGCAGGATGACCAGCATTACATCAGTGTGCAATATTCTGTTGGAAATGTGCTGCTAATTGATACTCCCCAATTTGTCTCTGTTCCCAGTATAGAATATAATTGGCCATGATGAAGATACAGTGGAGGACCCATTGTGCCCATTATACGGTAGACTTTCAGGATTGATAAATATTCAGTTTAACCTAATGTAACTTGATCAGTATGCAATATTTCCCTGTTATGCTTGGCTACTATACCGATTAGGCCCATTGTGCTAAATATACACTCTGGGGGTCATTTAGAGCTGGAAGCAAGTCCTTTTTTTAGAGTGTAAAATGTGCTTTTTCAGACATCTCATGCACATGAAAAATGCGTATCCCAGCGTCCATTGAACCCTCCTTCTGTGTCCCTGACTTGTGCATCCTTGAGTCTGGAGATGCAGACTGCGCGAGGGAAGGTGCGTGTACGTGCAGGAAAGAGGAATACAATCTGGTGCTGAATTGTAAACCCACAATTAAAGTATAGTAGTTTATTCTGGGTTTACATTCCAGCACTGGAAGGTAACCCTCTTTCCTAACATAACCCCAGGGTCTCTTTGGCAAATTCCACTTCTTCCTGGATATCAAAATTTAAAGCATTTACCTTGCGGTATCACTCCAACACTGCCAGTCTGATTCTCTGCATACGTGTAGGCCAAGTACAGTAAATTGGTTAAACAAGGTTTGGGGAAGTGTTTGGTAAAATCAACCATTTTGTCACAAAGTTCGTGGGTTTTTATGTGTTTTTTTCTGTGGAACTACAGGTCCCAGCAGGTCCTACATGATTTCTTCAAGCTTCAGCATGCTTTCTCTGTCATGGGTATGCAGACACTTGTAGTGCTAAGTGCCTGCATACGCAAACAGTTTTATTTATTTGACTGGCTACATTTGTGTGAAAGAGGTGTGTGTGTGTCTGTGTAGGCTTTTGTCAGTGTGCGTGTGTGTCTGTGTCAGTGAGTGCATCTGGGGAGGTGATGGTGTGCTGAGAGATAACGCGGGGGGAGATGGTGTGGCTAAGAGATGCAGGGGGCAGGAAGTTACACAGGGGGAACGAGTCTGGTTGAACCGCTGTTGTAAGATGATGACCTTGTTAATATTCCCACACAAACAGGAATCTTCTGGACGATGTGACCTACATGAATAGTGAATGCCGACTGAAGATGCCGTCTTCCCATGGAGGATATATTTCTTCAGAGGTTCCACATTGTGAGAAACCACCATATAGGTAAGGTGCATATGTAATGGAAAGTAATGTTCCCAGAGTGATGAGAAATGGGTGGCGTGTCATGTTGGCACGGCCCATTTTCAGTGGCCACGCCCCTTCGGTATGTGTCCACGCCCATTTTTTCCTGCGCGCCCCTGGCGCGCATATATGTCATCTATTTTGAGTTTCTATGGGGCGGGAGGGGGCACGCCAATCTTCAACTTGCCCTGTACTCCAATGACCCTAGTGATGATGCCTCTGGCTGTTTTTTACCTAGGGAAGAGGCACACATCCCCCTGCAGAATAGGCTTGGACTATGTGACAGGAGGACCCCATGCTTTGGATTTTCTTCTTATCGCATCAACAGCACAGGATCTTAACTTTGAGCAATTGCCTGGGAGACTTGGCAGACTGAATTAGACATCTTGTAAGTGAATCTTAGCCAAATATGTCATTTTTAATCCATTCATAATGGCTACCTGTTCTGCAGGTGCACCCCACTGCTTCCAAGTCTGCAGGATGATTGCATTAAATAATGCAATTGGACAGGGCATGCAACCGCTTTAAGGCAGAGGTTCACAATCTTTTTTGAATGGCGGCGCCCTAGAGTATCAGGATTGTTTTCATAGCACCCCTAAGCCAAAAGTCTGTTAATGAGAAATAATTATTAAGAAATTGCACTTACCTGTCATCCTCAGGTTGAGGTATGCGGTCTTGGACAGGTTGGCGTATCTGTTTTTCCACATATTTACATTACATTGACCAGAATTAATTTGATTTGGTGTTTGACCACCAACCTGAGGCACCCCTGCAAGTATCCAAAGGCACCCCAGGGTGCTACAGCACACAGTTTGGGAACCACTGCTTTAAGGAATGCCTTGAAAACCATCCTAAATAGTTGCTAATTAAAGAGACTGTAACCTTCCATAAGTCGTTTGCTTCATTTTGTCCAGCACAGAAGAGTATATATGTTAGAAAACATTTTATATTATTTCTATTTCACCTGGTCTCTTTTATATTTTGTGTCCTTTCCGGACTTGACCACTTCCCCAGTGACATCATGTACCACCGCCATATCCTGCACATTGCCATTAGGTCATAACCTTAACCTATGTAGTGCGAAGATGATTAAATCTTAATTCTATTTACAGATAATTCTGGGAGGCGTGAAACAGAGTTTGGGTGAAAGAAAGCAGAAGATTGGAAATTTAGTAAATGATGAATTGGTTAAGCAGTCTTAGTAGTACCAACATATAAATTGCATCATGTTCTGTATTAAGATTATTGGAATATATTCATTACTTAATATTTATATGAGAAAATCAATACACGGTAGGAATCCCTGTAAGATCTTGACCCAGATTGTGCGTAAACTAAGTATTTGTCATTGGGACCCATACCTCGGCCCAAAGTTTTCATATCACTCCTGAGGTGCCAGTAATCCATATGTGCTTCATAGAAATATTTTATGTCATTCAGAATACAAGGCCTTTAGTGCGTTGTGAGTGTCATGAAATGAGCATAACATTATATTTTAATTTCTTCTTTGTTTTGGTCAGATTTTATTTCTTTGTAAAAAATTGCAGAACGTCACTGGATCCTCTTAATATTTTCCATACAACTCATTTTATCATTGTTGTAAAGGAGACAAGTGGGTAACAACAAGTACGGAGTAAGAACATATTCCTGATCCTGTAGTAGCAGATATACAGTATTTAAGAAGAGCTTATCACCTCATTTACTTTGCTAGACCTCACAGCCTCTTAACCTTCTAAGAACCTCCATTATGACAAAAAACAAAGAGCACAACAAGCATAATCAATTTTAAAATATATTTATTATGAATTTTTAGCACAAGGAAAACAACACTTTATTTTTACTCTGCATTGTAAAATAAATTAGTGACCAAGATTAGACAGAGGCTCTTACAAGCTTGTCCTATAAGAGGACCAAGATGGTGGAAGCCTCATGACTCACAAAGAGTCATCCTTCAGCACTCAGGAGAGGAAAAACCCCCTTTGGAGGAAACCTCTGGGGACCCATGGCTTGAAGGATTGCCCGTCCCTCTGGGCACTAGGAGGCTATGCAGAGTTATATTTCCAATTGATTTAAAATAGGATCATTTGACACTGAAATACAGTATACATTTCACCACATTAATAAATAACATTGGCTGACGTCATTAATGTAGCTCCTGTCCACATCTCCTGACATTACCCAATTTACATTCCTCAAAAAGCTGCGCAATTTGCTGAAAAGGATGGTCATCCCCTTTTGAGAAGCACCGAGTTTACCCGAGTGGCTACTACATTGCGATAGATGTGCTGTGCTGCTAGAACCTCCAATTATAGAAATAAACAAGCTCAAGGTCATATTTTAGGGTAGTCAAGCTCCAAGTCTGCAGGCACATCCAAGTGAAACGCCCTTGTCTTTGATGAGATACTTACCTCCAGCGGATATCTTTCCCTCAGTGGGCTGGGTGCAAGAGATGTATATGGAGTATGTTAATGACAGCAATGATAATGCTATGTCAGTGTCCTGGGCGGTTAAGAGTGGTAGCAACAGCAAAGAGTTACCATTATGACATCACAGCATGACCTCACTCGTGTTCTACATTCCTTAAAGGGGAAGTGCATAAGATAATAAGCTCTACTGATGTGTGATATGTTTATATTCCTCCATCACCTCTGCTTCCCATGATACACCTGCCATTTATTACAAATCTGTCCCTTTGCCATCTCCTTATTTGCAAAAGTTCTCTTTTACTGCATCCACTCATTCAATGAATCAGTTTCTATCAGCTCTTTCTCATTTCATTAACCTGCTGCTTCTGTCCAATTTTAATTATTCATTGCTGCTACTTGGGTAGAAAACAAGCAAGGGATTGAATTAATATAAAAAACACAATTAAAAGGAAAATACTGTTAGGATGTTTATTATATATTGAAATGACATTAATAGCTAGGCCAAGGCTAGTTATTTCTGCACCTCTATAGGTGTGAGCAAAGCCGAGCGAGGTTTTCCTGCAGGATGACCAGCATTACATCAGTGTGCAATATTCTGTTGGAAATGTGCTGCTAATTGATACTCCCCAATTTGTCTCTGTTCCCAGTATAGAATATAATTGGCCATGATGAAGATACAGTGGAGGACCCATTGTGCCCATTATACGGTAGACTTTCAGGATTGATAAATATTCAGTTTAACCTAATGTAACTTGATCAGTATGCAATATTTCCCTGTTATGCTTGGCTACTATACCGATTAGGCCCATTGTGCTAAATATACACTCTGGGGGTCATTTAGAGCTGGAAGCAAGTCCTTTTTTTAGAGTGTAAAATGTGCTTTTTCAGACATCTCATGCACATGAAAAATGCGTATCCCAGCGTCCATTGAACCCTCCTTCTGTGTCCCTGACTTGTGCATCCTTGAGTCTGGAGATGCAGACTGCGCGAGGGAAGGTGCGTGTACGTGCAGGAAAGAGGAATACAATCTGGCGCTGAATTGTAAACCCACAATTAAAGTATAGTAGTTTATTCTGGGTTTACATTCCAGCACTGGAAGGTAACCCTCTTTCCTAACATAACCCCAGGGTCTCTTTGGCAAATTCCACTTCTTCCTGGATATCAAAATTTAAAGCATTTACCTTGCGGTATCACTCCAACACTGCCGGTCTGATTCTCTGCATACGTGTAGGCCAAGTACAGTAAATTGGTTAAACAAGGTTTGGGGAAGTGTTTGGTAAAATCAACCATTTTGTCACAAAGTTCGTGGGTTTTTATGTGTTTTTTTCTGTGGAACTACAGGTCCCAGCAGGTCCTACATGATTTCTTCAAGCTTCAGCATGCTTTCTCTGTCATGGGTATGCAGACACTTGTAGTGCTAAGTGCCTGCATACGCAAACAGTTTTATTTATTTGACTGGCTACATTTGTGTGAAAGAGGTGTGTGTGTGTCTGTGTAGGCTTTTGTCAGTGTGCGTGTGTGTCTGTGTCAGTGAGTGCATCTGGGGAGGTGATGGTGTGGCTAAGAGATGCAGGGGGCAGGAAGTTACACAGGGGGAACGAGTCTGGTTGAACCGCTGTTGTAAGATGATGACCTTGTTAATATTCCCACACAAACAGGAATCTTCTGGACGATGTGACCTACATGAATAGTGAATGCCGACTGAAGATGCCGTCTTCCCATGGAGGATATATTTCTTCAGAGGTTCCACATTGTGAGAAACCACCATATAGGTAAGGTGCATATGTAATGGAAAGTAATGTTCCCAGAGTGATGAGAAATGGGTGGCGTGTCATGTTGGCACGGCCCATTTTCAGTGGCCACGCCCCTTCGGTATGTGTCCACGCCCATTTTTTCCTGCGCGCCCCTGGCGCGCATATATGTCATCTATTTTGAGTTTCTATGGGGCGGGAGGGGGCACGCCAATCTTCAACTTGCCCTGTACTCCAATGACCCTAGTGATGATGCCTCTGGCTGTTTTTTACCTAGGGAAGAGGCACACATCCCCCTGCAGAATAGGCTTGGACTATGTGACAGGAGGACCCCATGCTTTGGATTTTCTTCTTATCGCATCAACAGCACAGGATCTTAACTTTGAGCAATTGCCTGGGAGACTTGGCAGACTGAATTAGACATCTTGTAAGTGAATCTTAGCCAAATATGTCATTTTTAATCCATTCATAATGGCTACCTGTTCTGCAGGTGCACCCCACTGCTTCCAAGTCTGCAGGATGATTGCATTAAATAATGCAATTGGACAGGGCATGCAACCGCTTTAAGGCAGAGGTTCACAATCTTTTTTGAATGGCGGCGCCCTAGAGTATCAGGATTGTTTTCATAGCACCCCTAAGCCAAAAGTCTGTTAATGAGAAATAATTATTAATAAATTGCACTTACCTGTCATCCTCAGGTTGAGGTATGCGGTCTTGGACAGGTTGGCGTATCTGTTTTTCCACATATTTACATTACATTGACCAGAATTAATTTGATTTGGTGTTTGACCACCAACCTGAGGCACCCCTGCAAGTATCCAAAGGCACCCCAGGGTGCTACAGCACACAGTTTGGGAACCACTGCTTTAAGGAATGCCTTGAAAACCATCCTAAATAGTTGCTAATTAAAGAGACTGTAACCTTCCATAAGTCGTTTGCTTCATTTTGTCCAGCACAGAAGAGTATATATGTTAGAAAACATTTTATATTATTTCTATTTCACCTGGTCTCTTTTATATTTTGTGTCCTTTCCGGACTTGACCACTTCCCCAGTGACATCATGTACCACCGCCATATCCTGCACATTGCCATTAGGTCATAACCTTAACCTATGTAGTGCGAAGATGATTAAATCTTAATTCTATTTACAGATAATTCTGGGAGGCGTGAAACAGAGTTTGGGTGAAAGAAAGCAGAAGATTGGAAATTTAGTAAATGATGAATTGGTTAAGCAGTCTTAGTAGTACCAACATATAAATTGCATCATGTTCTGTATTAAGATTATTGGAATATATTCATTACTTAATATTTATATGAGAAAATCAATACACGGTAGGAATCCCTGTAAGATCTTGACCCAGATTGTGCGTAAACTAAGTATTTGTCATTGGGACCCATACCTCGGCCCAAAGTTTTCATATCACTCCTGAGGTGCCAGTAATCCATATGTGCTTCATAGAAATATTTTATGTCATTCAGAATACAAGGCCTTTAGTGCGTTGTGAGTGTCATGAAATGAGCATAACATTATATTTTAATTTCTTCTTTGTTTTGGTCAGATTTTATTTCTTTGTAAAAAATTGCAGAACGTCACTGGATCCTCTTAATATTTTCCATACAACTCATTTTATCATTGTTGTAAAGGAGACAAGTGGGTAACAACAAGTACGGAGTAAGAACATATTCCTGATCCTGTAGTAGCAGATATACAGTATTTAAGAAGAGCTTATCACCTCATTTACTTTGCTAGACCTCACAGCCTCTTAACCTTCTAAGAACCTCCATTATGACAAAAAACAAAGAGCACAACAAGCATAATCAATTTTAAAATATATTTATTATGAATTTTTAGCACAAGGAAAACAACACTTTATTTTTACTCTGCATTGTAAAATAAATTAGTGACCAAGATTAGACAGAGGCTCTTACAAGCTTGTCCTATAAGAGGACCAAGATGGTGGAAGCCTCATGACTCACAAAGAGTCATCCTTCAGCACTCAGGAGAGGAAAAACCCCCTTTGGAGGAAACCTCTGGGGACCCATGGCTTGAAGGATTGCCCGTCCCTCTGGGCACTAGGAGGCTATGCAGAGTTATATTTCCAATTGATTTAAAATAGGATCATTTGACACTGAAATACAGTATACATTTCACCACATTAATAAATAACATTGGCTGACGTCATTAATGTAGCTCCTGTCCACATCTCCTGACATTACCCAATTTACATTCCTCACAAAGCTGCGCAATTTGCTGAAAAGGATGGTCATCCCCTTTTGAGAAGCACCAAGTTTACCCGAGTGGCTACTACATTGCGATAGATGTGCTGTGCTGCTAGAACCTCCAATTATAGAAATAAACAAGCTCAAGGTCATATTTTAGGGTAGTCAAGCTCCAAGTCTGCAGGCACATCCAAGTGAAACGCCCTTGTCTTTGATGAGATACTTACCTCCAGCGGATATCTTTCCCTCAGTGGGCTGGGTGCAAGAGATGTATATGGAGTATGTTAATGACAGCAATGATAATGCTATGTCAGTGTCCTGGGCGGTTAAGAGTGGTAGCAACAGCAAAGAGTTACCATTATGACATCACAGCATGACCTCACTCGTGTTCTACATTCCTTAAAGGGGAAGTGCATAAGATAATAAGCTCTACTGATGTGTGATATGTTTATATTCCTCCATCACCTCTGCTTCCCATGATACACCTGCCATTTATTACACATCTGTCCCTTTGCCATCTCCTTATTTGCAAAAGTTCTCTTTTACTGCATCCACTCATTCAATGAATCAGTTTCTATCAGCTCTTTCTCATTTCATTAACCTGCTGCTTCTGTCCAATTTTAATTATTCATTGCTGCTACTTGGGTAGAAAACAAGCAAGGGATCGAATTAATATAAAAAACACAATTAAAAGGAAAATACTGTTAGGATGTTTATTATATATTGAAATGACATTAATAGCTAGGCCAAGGCTAGTTATTTCTGCACCTCTATAGGTGTGAGCAAAGCCGAGCGAGGTTTTCCTGCAGGATGACCAGCATTACATCAGTGTGCAATATTCTGTTGGAAACGTGCTGCTAATTGATACTCCCCAATTTGTCTCTGTTCCCAGTATAGAATATAATTGGCCATGATGAAGATACAGTGGAGGACCCATTGTGCCCATTATACGGTAGACTTTCAGGATTGATAAATATTCAGTTTAACCTAATGTAACTTGATCAGTATGCAATATTTCCCTGTTATGCTTGGCTACTATACCGATTAGGCCCATTGTGCTAAATATACACTCTGGGGGTCATTTAGAGCTGGAAGCAAGGCCTTTTTTTAGAGTGTAAAATGTGCTTTTTCAGACATCTCATGCACATGAAAAATGCGTATCCCAGCGTCCATTGAACCCTCCTTCTGTGTCCCTGACTTGTGCATCCTTGAGTCTGGAGATGCAGACTGCGCGAGGGAAGGTGCGTGTACGTGCAGGAAAGAGGAATACAATCTGGCGCTGAATTGTAAACCCACAATTAAAGTATAGTAGTTTATTCTGGGTTTACATTCCAGCACTGGAAGGTAACCCTCTTTCCTAACATAACCCCAGGGTCTCTTTGGCAAATTCCACTTCTTCCTGGATATCAAAATTTAAAGCATTTACCTTGCGGTATCACTCCAACACTGCCGGTCTGATTCTCTGCATACGTGTAGGCCAAGTACAGTAAATTGGTTAAACAAGGTTTGGGGAAGTGTTTGGTAAAATCAACCATTTTGTCACAAAGTTCGTGGGTTTTTATGTGTTTTTTTCTGTGGAACTACAGGTCCCAGCAGGTCCTACATGATTTCTTCAAGCTTCAGCATGCTTTCTCTGTCATGGGTATGCAGACACTTGTAGTGCTAAGTGCCTGCATACGCAAACAGTTTTATTTATTTGACTGGCTACATTTGTGTGAAAGAGGTGTGTGTGTGTCTGTGTAGGCTTTTGTCAGTGTGCGTGTGTGTCTGTGTCAGTGAGTGCATCTGGGGAGGTGATGGTGTGCTGAGAGATAACGCGGGGGGAGATGGTGTGGCTAAGAGATGCAGGGGGCAGGAAGTTACACAGGGGGAACGAGTCTGGTTGAACCGCTGTTGTAAGATGATGACCTTGTTAATATTCCCACACAAACAGGAATCTTCTGGACGATGTGACCTACATGAATAGTGAATGCCGACTGAAGATGCCGTCTTCCCATGGAGGATATATTTCTTCAGAGGTTCCACATTGTGAGAAACCACCATATAGGTAAGGTGCATATGTAATGGAAAGTAATGTTCCCAGAGTAATGAGAAATGGGTGGCGTGTCATGTTGGCACGGCCCATTTTCAGTGGCCACGCCCCTTCGGTATGTGTCCACGCCCATTTTTTCCTGCGCGCCCCTGGCGCGCATATATGTCATCTGTTTTGAGTTTCTATGGGGCGGGAGGGGGCACGCCAATCTTCAACTTGCCCTGTACTCCAATGACCCTAGTGATGATGCCTCTGGCTGTTTTTTTCCTAGGGAAGAGGCACACATCCCCCTGCAGAATAGGCTTGGACTATGTGACAGGAGGACCCCATGCTTTGGATTTTCTTCTTATCGCATCAACAGCACAGGATCTTAACTTTGAGCAATTGCCTGGGAGACTTGGCAGACTGAATTAGACATCTTGTAAGTGAATCTTAGCCAAATATGTCATTTTTAATCCATTCATAATGGCTACCTGTTCTGCAGGTGCACCCCACTGCTTCCAAGTCTGCAGGATGATTGCATTAAATAATGCAATTGGACAGGGCATGCAACCGCTTTAAGGCAGAGGTTCACAATCTTTTTTGAATGGCGGCGCCCTAGAGTATCAGGATTGTTTTCATAGCACCCCTAAGCCAAAAGTCTGTTAATGAGAAATAATTATTAAGAAATTGCACTTACCTGTCATCCTCAGGTTGAGGTATGCGGTCTTGGACAGGTTGGCGTATCTGTTTTTCCACATATTTACATTACATTGACCAGAATTAATTTGATTTGGTGTTTGACCACCAACCTGAGGCACCCCTGCAAGTATCCAAAGGCACCCCAGGGTGCTACAGCACACAGTTTGGGAACCACTGCTTTAAGGAATGCCTTGAAAACCATCCTAAATAGTTGCTAATTAAAGAGACTGTAACCTTCCATAAGTCGTTTGCTTCATTTTGTCCAGCACAGAAGAGTATATATGTTAGAAAACATTTTATATTATTTCTATTTCACCTGGTCTCTTTTATATTTTGTGTCCTTTCCGGACTTGACCACTTCCCCAGTGACATCATGTACCACCGCCATATCCTGCACATTGCCATTAGGTCATAACCTTAACCTATGTAGTGCGAAGATGATTAAATCTTAATTCTATTTACAGATAATTCTGGGAGGCGTGAAACAGAGTTTGGGTGAAAGAAAGCAGAAGATTGGAAATGTAGTAAATGATGAATTGGTTAAGCAGTCTTAGTAGTACCAACATATAAATTGCATCATGTTCTGTATTAAGATTATTGGAATATATTCATTACTTAATATTTATATGAGAAAATCAATACACGGTAGGAATCCCTGTAAAATCTTGACCCAGATTGTGCGTAAACTAAGTATTTGTCATTGGGACCCATACCTCGGCCCAAAGTTTTCATATCACTCCTGAGGTGCCAGTAATCCATATGTGCTTCATAGAAATATTTTATGTCATTCAGAATACAAGGCCTTTAGTGCGTTGTGAGTGTCATGAAATGAGCATAACATTATATTTTAATTTCTTCTTTGTTTTGGTCAGATTTTATTTCTTTGTAAAAAATTGCAGAACGTCACTGGATCCTCTTAATATTTTCCATACAACTCATTTTATCATTGTTGTAAAGGAGACAAGTGGGTAACAACAAGTACGGAGTAAGAACATATTCCTGATCCTGTAGTAGCAGATATACAGTATTTAAGAAGAGCTTATCACCTCATTTACTTTGCTAGACCTCACAGCCTCTTAACCTTCTAAGAACCTCCATTATGACAAAAAACAAAGAGCACAACAAGCATAATCAATTTTAAAATATATTTATTATGAATTTTTAGCACAAGGAAAACAACACTTTATTTTTACTCTGCATTGTAAAATAAATTAGTGACCAAGATTAGACAGAGGCTCTTACAAGCTTGTCCTATAAGAGGACCAAGATGGTGGAAGCCTCATGACTCACAAAGAGTCATCCTTCAGCACTCAGGAGAGGAAAAACCCCCTTTGGAGGAAACCTCTGGGGACCCATGGCTTGAAGGATTGCCCGTCCCTCTGGGCACTAGGAGGCTATGCAGAGTTATATTTCCAATTGATTTAAAATAGGATCATTTGACACTGAAATACAGTATACATTTCACCACATTAATAAATAACATTGGCTGACGTCATTAATGTAGCTCCTGTCCACATCTCCTGACATTACCCAATTTACATTCCTCACAAAGCTGCGCAATTTGCTGAAAAAGATGGTCATCCCCTTTTGAGAAGCACCGAGTTTACCCGAGTGGCTACTACATTGCGATAGATGTGCTGTGCTGCTAGAACCTCCAATTATAGAAATAAACAAGCTCAAGGTCATATTTTAGGGTAGTCAAGCTCCAAGTCTGCAGGCACATCCAAGTGAAATGCCCTTGTCTTTGATGAGATACTTACCTCCAGCGGATATCTTTCCCTCAGTGGGCTGGGTGCAAGAGATGTATATGGAGTATGTTAATGACAGCAATGATAATGCTATGTCAGTGTCCTGGGCGGTTAAGAGTGGTAGCAACAGCAAAGAGTTACCATTATGACATCACAGCATGACCTCACTCGTGTTCTACATTCCTTAAAGGGGAAGTGCATAAGATAATAAGCTCTACTGATGTGTGATATGTTTATATTCCTCCATCACCTCTGCTTCCCATGATACACCTGCCATTTATTACACATCTGTCCCTTTGCCATCTCCTTATTTGCAGAAGTTCTCTTTTACTGCATCCACTCATTCAATGAATCAGTTTCTATCAGCTCTTTCTCATTTCATTAACCTGCTGCTTCTGTCCAATTTTAATTATTCATTGCTGCTACTTGGGTAGAAAACAAGCAAGGGATTGAATTAATATAAAAAACACAATTAAAAGGAAAATACTGTTAGGATGTTTATTATATATTGAAATGACATTAATAGCTAGGCCAAGGCTAGTTATTTCTGCACCTCTATAGGTGTGAGCAAAGCCGAGCGAGGTTTTCCTGCAGGATGACCAGCATTACATCAGTGTGCAATATTCTGTTGGAAACGTGCTGCTAATTGATACTCCCCAATTTGTCTCTGTTCCTAGTATAGAATATAATTGGCCATGATGAAGATACAGTGGAGGACCCATTGTGCCCATTATACGGTAGACTTTCAGGATTGATAAATATTCAGTTTAACCTAATGTAACTTGATCAGTATGCAATATTTCCCTGTTATGCTTGGCTACTATACCGATTAGGCCCATTGTGCTAAATATACACTCTGGGGGTCATTTAGAGCTGGAAGCAAGGCCTTTTTTTAGAGTGTAAAATGTGCTTTTTCAGACATCTCATGCACATGAAAAATGCGTATCCCAGCGTCCATTGAACCCTCCTTCTGTGTCCCTGACTTGTGCATCCTTGAGTCTGGAGATGCAGACTGCGCGAGGGAAGGTGCGTGTACGTGCAGGAAAGAGGAATACAATCTGGCGCTGAATTGTAAACCCACAATTAAAGTATAGTAGTTTATTCTGGGTTTACATTCCAGCACTGGAAGGTAACCCTCTTTCCTAACATAACCCCAGGGTCTCTTTGGCAAATTCCACTTCTTCCTGGATATCAAAATTTAAAGCATTTACCTTGCGGTATCACTCCAACACTGCCGGTCTGATTCTCTGCATACGTGTAGGCCAAGTACAGTAAATTGGTTAAACAAGGTTTGGGGAAGTGTTTGGTAAAATCAACCATTTTGTCACAAAGTTCGTGGGTTTTTATGTGTTTTTTTCTGTGGAACTACAGGTCCCAGCAGGTCCTACATGATTTCTTCAAGCTTCAGCATGCTTTCTCTGTCATGGGTATGCAGACACTTGTAGTGCTAAGTGCCTGCATACGCAAACAGTTTTATTTATTTGACTGGCTACATTTGTGTGAAAGAGGTGTGTGTGTGTCTGTGTAGGCTTTTGTCAGTGTGCGTGTGTGTCTGTGTCAGTGAGTGCATCTGGGGAGGTGATGGTGTGCTGAGAGATAACGCGGGGGGAGATGGTGTGGCTAAGAGATGCAGGGGGCAGGAAGTTACACAGGGGGAACGAGTCTGGTTGAACCGCTGTTGTAAGATGATGACCTTGTTAATATTCCCACACAAACAGGAATCTTCTGGACGATGTGACCTACATGAATAGTGAATGCCGACTGAAGATGCCGTCTTCCCATGGAGGATATATTTCTTCAGAGGTTCCACATTGTGAGAAACCACCATATAGGTAAGGTGCATATGTAATGGAAAGTAATGTTCCCAGAGTGATGAGAAATGGGTGGCGTGTCATGTTGGCACGGCCCATTTTCAGTGGCCACTCCCCTTCGGTATGTGTCCACGCCCATTTTTTCCTGCGCGCCCCTGGCGCGCATATATGTCATCTGTTTTGAGTTTCTATGGGGCGGGAGGGGGCACGCCAATCTTCAACTTGCCCTGTACTCCAATGACCCTAGTGATGATGCCTCTGGCTGTTTTTTTCCTAGGGAAGAGGCACACATCCCCCTGCAGAATAGGCTTGGACTATGTGACAGGAGGACCCCATGCTTTGGATTTTCTTCTTATCGCATCAACAGCACAGGATCTTAACTTTGAGCAATTGCCTGGGAGACTTGGCAGACTGAATTAGACATCTTGTAAGTGAATCTTAGCCAAATATGTCATTTTTAATCCATTCATAATGGCTACCTGTTCTGCAGGTGCACCACACTGCTTCCAAGTCTGCAGGATGATTGCATTAAATAATGCAATTGGACAGGGAATGCAACCGCTTTAAGGCAGAGGTTCACAATCTTTTTTGAATGGCGGCGCCCTAGAGTATCAGGATTGTTTTCATAGCACCCCTAAGCCAAAAGTCTGTTAATGAGAAATAATTATTAAGAAATTGCACTTACCTGTCATCCTCAGGTTGAGGTATGCGGTCTTGGACAGGTTGGCGTATCTGTTTTTCCACATATTTACATTACATTGAACAGAATTAATTTGATTTGGTGTTTGACCACCAACCTGAGGCACCCCTGCAAGTATCCAAAGGCACCCCAGGGTGCTACAGCACACAGTTTGGGAACCACTGCTTTAAGGAATGCCTTGAAAACCATCCTAAATAGTTGCTAATTAAAGAGACTGTAACCTTCCATAAGTCGTTTGCTTCATTTTGTCCAGCACAGAAGAGTATATATGTTAGAAAACATTTTATATTATTTCTATTTCACCTGGTCTCTTTTATATTTTGTGTCCTTTCCGGACTTGACCACTTCCCCAGTGACATCATGTACCACCGCCATATCCTGCACATTGCCATTAGGTCATAACCTTAACCTATGTAGTGCGAAGATGATTAAATCTTAATTCTATTTACAGATAATTCTGGGAGGCGTGA
The DNA here is from genome assembly GCA_031769625.1 of Taudactylus pleione. Classification (NCBI taxonomy): domain Eukaryota; kingdom Metazoa; phylum Chordata; class Amphibia; order Anura; family Myobatrachidae; genus Taudactylus; species Taudactylus pleione. The sequence continues at coordinate 7,802,782 of JAUIMM010000210.1, read as the reverse complement.
AACAGAGTTTGGGTGAAAGAAAGCAGAAGATTGGAAATGTAGTAAATGATGAATTGGTTAAGCAGTCTTAGTAGTACCAACATATAAATTGCATCATGTTCTGTATTAAGATTATTGGAATATATTCATTACTTAATATTTATATGAGAAAATCAATACACGGTAGGAATCCCTGTAAAATCTTGACCCAGATTGTGCGTAAACTAAGTATTTGTCATTGGGACCCATACCTCGGCCCAAAGTTTTCATATCACTCCTGAGGTGCCAGTAATCCATATGTGCTTCATAGAAATATTTTATGTCATTCAGAATACAAGGCCTTTAGTGCGTTGTGAGTGTCATGAAATGAGCATAACATTATATTTTCATTTCTTCTTTGTTTTGGTCAGATTTTATTTCTTTGTAAAAAATTGCAGAACGTCACTGGATCCTCTTAATATTTTCCATACAACTCATTTTATCATTGTTGTAAAGGAGACAAGTGGGTAACAACAAGTACGGAGTAAGAACATATTCCTGATCCTGTAGTAGCAGATATACAGTATTTAAGAAGAGCTTATCACCTCATTTACTTTGCTAGACCTCACAGCCTCTTAACCTTCTAAGAACCTCCATTATGACAAAAAACAAAGAGCACAACAAGCATAATCAATTTTAAAATATATTTATTATGAATTTTTAGCACAAGGAAAACAACACTTTATTTTTACTCTGCATTGTAAAATAAATTAGTGACCAAGATTAGACAGAGGCTCTTACAAGCTTGTCCTATAAGAGGACCAAGATGGTGGAAGCCTCATGACTCACAAAGAGTCATCCTTCAGCACTCAGGAGAGGAAAAACCCCCTTTGGAGGAAACCTCTGGGGACCCATGGCTTGAAGGATTGCCCGTCCCTCTGGGCACTAGGAGGCTATGCAGAGTTATATTTCCAATTGATTTAAAATAGGATCATTTGACACTGAAATACAGTATACATTTCACCACATTAATAAATAACATTGGCTGACGTCATTAATGTAGCTCCTGTCCACATCTCCTGACATTACCCAATTTACATTCCTCACAAAGCTGCGCAATTTGCTGAAAAGGATGGTCATCCCCTTTTGAGAAGCACCGAGTTTACCCGAGTGGCTACTACATTGCGATAGATGTGCTGTGCTGCTAGAACCTCCAATTATAGAAATAAACAAGCTCAAGGTCATATTTTAGGGTAGTCAAGCTCCAAGTCTGCAGGCACATCCAAGTGAAACGCCCTTGTCTTTGATGAGATACTTACCTCCAGCGGATATCTTTCCCTCAGTGGGCTGGGTGCAAGAGATGTATATGGAGTATGTTAATGACAGCAATGATAATGCTATGTCAGTGTCCTGGGCGGTTAAGAGTGGTAGCAACAGCAAAGAGTTACCATTATGACATCACAGCATGACCTCACTCGTGTTCTACATTCCTTAAAGGGGAAGTGCATAAGATAATAAGCTCTACTGATGTGTGATATGTTTATATTCCTCCATCACCTCTGCTTCCCATGATACACCTGCCATTTATTACACATCTGTCCCTTTGCCATCTCCTTATTTGCAAAAGTTCTCTTTTACTGCATCCACTCATTCAATGAATCAGTTTCTATCAGCTCTTTCTCATTTCATTAACCTGCTGCTTCTGTCCAATTTTAATTATTCATTGCTGCTACTTGGGTAGAAAACAAGCAAGGGATTGAATTAATATAAAAAACACAATTAAAAGGAAAATACTGTTAGGATGTTTATTATATATTGAAATGACATTAATAGCTAGGCCAAGGCTAGTTATTTCTGCACCTCTATAGGTGTGAGCAAAGCCGAGCGAGGTTTTCCTGCAGGATGACCAGCATTACATCAGTGTGCAATATTCTGTTGGAAACGTGCTGCTAATTGATACTCCCCAATTTGTCTCTGTTCCCAGTATAGAATATAATTGGCCATGATGAAGATACAGTGGAGGACCCATTGTGCCCATTATACGGTAGACTTTCAGGATTGATAAATATTCAGTTTAACCTAATGTAACTTGATCAGTATGCAATATTTCCCTGTTATGCTTGGCTACTATACCGATTAGGCCCATTGTGCTAAATATACACTCTGGGGGTCATTTAGAGCTGGAAGCAAGGCCTTTTTTTAGAGTGTAAAATGTGCTTTTTCAGACATCTCATGCACATGAAAAATGCGTATCCCAGCGTCCATTGAACCCTCCTTCTGTGTCCCTGACTTGTGCATCCTTGAGTCTGGAGATGCAGACTGCACGAGGGAAGGTGCGTGTACGTGCAGGAAAGAGGAATACAATCTGGCGCTGAATTGTAAACCCACAATTAAAGTATAGTAGTTTATTCTGGGTTTACATTCCAGCACTGGAAGGTAACCCTCTTTCCTAACATAACCCCAGGGTCTCTTTGGCAAATTCCACTTCTTCCTGGATATCAAAATTTAAAGCATTTACCTTGCGGTATCACTCCAACACTGCCGGTCTGATTCTCTGCATACGTGTAGGCCAAGTACAGTAAATTGGTTAAACAAGGTTTGGGGAAGTGTTTGGTAAAATCAACCATTTTGTCACAAAGTTCGTGGGTTTTTATGTGTTTTTTTCTGTGGAACTACAGGTCCCAGCAGGTCCTACATGATTTCTTCAAGCTTCAGCATGCTTTCTCTGTCATGGGTATGCAGACACTTGTAGTGCTAAGTGCCTGCATACGCAAACAGTTTTATTTATTTGACTGGCTACATTTGTGTGAAAGAGGTGTGTGTGTGTCTGTTTAGGCTTTTGTCAGTGTGCGTGTGTGTCTGTGTCAGTGAGTGCATCTGGGGAGGTGATGGTGTGCTGAGAGATAACGCGGGGGGAGATGGTGTGGCTAAGAGATGCAGGGGGCAGGAAGTTACACAGGGGGAACGAGTCTGGTTGAACCGCTGTTGTAAGATGATGACCTTGTTAATATTCCCACACAAACAGGAATCTTCTGGACGATGTGACCTACATGAATAGTGAATGCCGACTGAAGATGCCGTCTTCCCATGGAGGATATATTTCTTCAGAGGTTCCACATTGTGAGAAACCACCATATAGGTAAGGTGCATATGTAATGGAAAGTAATGTTCCCAGAGTGATGAGAAATGGGTGGCGTGTCATGTTGGCACGGCCCATTTTCAGTGGCCACGCCCCTTCGGTATGTGTCCACGCCCATTTTTTCCTGCGCGCCCCTGGCGCGCATATATGTCATCTGTTTTGAGTTTCTATGGGGCGGGAGGGGGCTCGCCAATCTTCAACTTGCCCTGTACTCCAATGACCCTAGTGATGATGCCTCTGGCTGTTTTTTTCCTAGGGAAGAGGCACACATCCCCCTGCAGAATAGGCTTGGACTATGTGACAGGAGGACCCCATGCTTTGGATTTTCTTCTTATCGCATCAACAGCACAGGATCTTAACTTTGAGCAATTGCCTGGGAGACTTGGCAGACTGAATTAGACATCTTGTAAGTGAATCTTAGCCAAATATGTCATTTTTAATCCATTCATAATGGCTACCTGTTCTGCAGGTGCACCCCACTGCTTCCAAGTCTGCAGGATGATTGCATTAAATAATGCAATTGGACAGGGCATGCAACCGCTTTAAGGCAGAGGTTCACAATCTTTTTTGAATGGCGGCGCCCTAGAGTATCAGGATTGTTTTCATAGCACCCCTAAGCCAAAAGTCTGTTAATGAGAAATAATTATTAAGAAATTGCACTTACCTGTCATCCTCAGGTTGAGGTATGCGGTCTTGGACAGGTTGGCGTATCTGTTTTTCCACATATTTACATTACATTGACCAGAATTAATTTGATTTGGTGTTTGACCACCAACCTGAGGCACCCCTGCAAGTATCCAAAGGCATCCCAGGGTGCTACAGCACACAGTTTGGGAACCACTGCTTTAAGGAATGCCTTGAAAACCATCCTAAATAGTTGCTAATTAAAGAGACTGTAACCTTCCATAAGTCGTTTGCTTCATTTTGTCCAGCACAGAAGAGTATATATGTTAGAAAACATTTTATATTATTTCTATTTCACCTGGTCTCTTTTATATTTTGTGTCCTTTCCGGACTTGACCACTTCCCCAGTGACATCATATACCACCGCCATATCCTGCACATTGCCATTAGGTCATAACCTTAACCTATGTAGTGCGAAGATGATTAAATCTTAATTCTATTTACAGATAATTCTGGGAGGCGTGAAACAGAGTTTGGGTGAAAGAAAGCAGAAGATTGGAAATTTAGTAAATGATGAATTGGTTAAGCAGTCTTAGTAGTACCAACATATAAATTGCATCATGTTCTGTATTAAGATTATTGGAATATATTCATTACTTAATATTTATATGAGAAAATCAATACACGGTAGGAATCCCTGTAAAATCTTTACCCAGATTGTGCGTAAACTAAGTATTTGTCATTGGGACCCATACCTCGGCCCAAAGTTTTCATTTCACTCCTGAGGTGCCAGTAATCCATATGTGCTTCATAGAAATATTTTATGTCATTCAGAATACAAGGCCTTTAGTGCGTTGTGAGTGTCATGAAATGAGCATAACATTATATTTTCATTTCTTCTTTGTTTTGGTCAGATTTTATTTCTTTGTAAAAAATTGCAGAACGTCACTGGATCCTCTTAATATTTTCCATACAACTCATTTTATCATTGTTGTAAAGGAGAAAAGTGGGTAACAACAAGTACGGAGTAAGAACATATTCCTGATCCTGTAGTAGCAGATATACAGTATTTAAGAAGAGCTTATCACCTCATTTACTTTGCTAGACCTCACAGCCTCTTAACCTTCTAAGAACCTCCATTATGACAAAAAACAAAGAGCACAACAAGCATAATCAATTTTAAAATATATTTATTATGAATTTTTAGCACAAGGAAAACAACACTTTATTTTTACTCTGCATTGTAAAATAAATTAGTGCCCAAGATTAGCCAGAGGCTCTTACAAGCTTGTCCTATAAGAGGACCAAGATGGTGGAAGCCTCATGACTCACAAAGAGTCATCCTTCAGCACTCAGGAGAGGAAAAACCCCCTTTGGAGGAAACCTCTGGGGACCCATGGCTTGAAGGATTGCCCGTCCCTCTGGGCACTAGGAGGCTATGCAGAGTTATATTTCCAATTGATTTAAAATAGGATCATTTGACACTGAAATACAGTATACATTTCACCACATTAATAAATAACATTGGCTGACGTCATTAATGTAGCTCCTGTCCACATCTCCTGACATTACCCAATTTACATTCCTCACAAAGCTGCGCAATTTGCTGAAAAGGATGGTCATCCCCTTTTGAGAAGCACCGAGTTTACCCGAGTGGCTACTACATTGCGATAGATGTGCTGTGCTGCTAGAACCTCCAATTATAGAAATAAACAAGCTCAAGGTCATATTTTAGGGTAGTCAAGCTCCAAGTCTGCAGGCACATCCAAGTGAAACGCCCTTGTCTTTGATGAGATACTTACCTCCAGCGGATATCTTTCCCTCAGTGGGCTGGGTGCAAGAGATGTATATGGAGTATGTTAATGACAGCAATGATAATGCTATGTCAGTGTCCTGGGCGGTTAAGAGTGGTAGCAACAGCAAAGAGTTACCATTATGACATCACAGCATGACCTCACTCGTGTTCTACATTCCTTAAAGGGGAAGTGCATAAGATAATAAGCTCTACTGATGTGTGATATGTTTATATTCCTCCATCACCTCTGCTTCCCATGATACACCTGCCATTTATTACACATCTGTCCCTTTGCCATCTCCTTATTTGCAAAAGTTCTCTTTTACTGCATCCACTCATTCAATGAATCAGTTTCTATCAGCTCTTTCTCATTTCATTAACCTGCTGCTTCTGTCCAATTTTAATTATTCATTGCTGCTACTTGGGTAGAAAACAAGCAAGGGATTGAATTAATATAAAAAACACAATTAAAAGGAAAATACTGTTAGGATGTTTATTATATATTGAAATGACATTAATAGCTAGGCCAAGGCTAGTTATTTCTGCACCTCTATAGGTGTGAGCAAAGCCGAGCGAGGTTTTCCTGCAGGATGACCAGCATTACATCAGTGTGCAATATTCTGTTGGAAACGTGCTGCTAATTGATACTCCCCAATTTGTCTCTGTTCCCAGTATAGAATATAATTGGCCATGATGAAGATACAGTGGAGGACCCATTGTGCCCATTATACGGTAGACTTTCAGGATTGATAAATATTCAGTTTAACCTAATGTAACTTGATCAGTATGCAATATTTCCCTGTTATGCTTGGCTACTATACCGATTAGGCCCATTGTGCTAAATATACACTCTGGGGGTCATTTAGAGCTGGAAGCAAGGCCTTTTTTTAGAGTGTAAAATGTGCTTTTTCAGACATCTCATGCACATGAAAAATGCGTATCCCAGCGTCCATTGAACCCTCCTTCTGTGTCCCTGACTTGTGCATCCTTGAGTCTGGAGATGCAGACTGCGCGAGGGAAGGTGCGTGTACGTGCAGGAAAGAGGAATACAATCTGGCGCTGAATTGTAAACCCACAATTAAAGTATAGTAGTTTATTCTGGGTTTACATTCCAGCACTGGAAGGTAACCCTCTTTCCTAACATAACCCCAGGGTCTCTTTGGCAAATTCCACTTCTTCCTGGATATCAAAATTTAAAGCATTTACCTTGCGGTATCACTCCAACACTGCCGGTCTGATTCTCTGCATACGTGTAGGCCAAGTACAGTAAATTGGTTAAACAAGGTTTGGGGAAGTGTTTGGTAAAATCAACCATTTTGTCACAAAGTTCGTGGGTTTTTATGTGTTTTTTTCTGTGGAACTACAGGTCCCAGCAGGTCCTACATGATTTCTTCAAGCTTCAGCATGCTTTCTCTGTCATGGGTATGCAGACACTTGTAGTGCTAAGTGCCTGCATACGCAAACAGTTTTATTTATTTGACTGGCTACATTTGTGTGAAAGAGGTGTGTGTGTGTCTGTGTAGGCTTTTGTCAGTGTGCGTGTGTGTCTGTGTCAGTGAGTGCATCTGGGGAGGTGATGGTGTGCTGAGAGATAACGCGGGGGGAGATGGTGTGGCTAAGAGATGCAGGGGGCAGGAAGTTACACAGGGGGAACGAGTCTGGTTGAACCGCTGTTGTAAGATGATGACCTTGTTAATATTCCCACACAAACAGGAATCTTCTGGACGATGTGACCTACATGAATAGTGAATGCCGACTGAAGATGCCGTCTTCCCATGGAGGATATATTTCTTCAGAGGTTCCACATTGTGAGAAACCACCATATAGGTAAGGTGCATATGTAATGGAAAGTAATGTTCCCAGAGTGATGAGAAATGGGTGGCGTGTCATGTTGGCACGGCCCATTTTCAGTGGCCACGCCCCTTCGGTATGTGTCCACGCCCATTTTTTCCTGCGCGCCCCTGGCGCGCATATATGTCATCTGTTTTGAGTTTCTATGGGGCGGGAGGGGGCACGCCAATCTTCAACTTGCCCTGTACTCCAATGACCCTAGTGATGATGCCTCTGGCTGTTTTTTTCCTAGGGAAGAGGCACACATCCCCCTGCAGAATAGGCTTGGACTATGTGACAGGAGGACCCCATGCTTTGGATTTTCTTCTTATCGCATCAACAGCACAGGATCTTAACTTTGAGCAATTGCCTGGGAGACTTGGCAGACTGAATTAGACATCTTGTAAGTGAATCTTAGCCAAATATGTCATTTTTAATCCATTCATAATGGCTACCTGTTCTGCAGGTGCACCCCACTGCTTCCAAGTCTGCAGGATGATTGCATTAAATAATGCAATTGGACAGGGCATGCAACCGCTTTAAGGCAGAGGTTCACAATCTTTTTTGAATGGCGGCGCCCTAGAGTATCAGGATTGTTTTCATAGCACCCCTAAGCCAAAAGTCTGTTAATGAGAAATAATTATTAAGAAATTGCACTTACCTGTCATCCTCAGGTTGAGGTATGCGGTCTTGGACAGGTTGGCGTATCTGTTTTTCCACATATTTACATTACATTGACCAGAATTAATTTGATTTGGTGTTTGACCACCAACCTGAGGCACCCCTGCAAGTATCCAAAGGCACCCCAGGGTGCTACAGCACACAGTTTGGGAACCACTGCTTTAAGGAATGCCTTGAAAACCATCCTAAATAGTTGCTAATTAAAGAGACTGTAACCTTCCATAAGTCGTTTGCTTCATTTTGTCCAGCACAGAAGAGTATATATGTTAGAAAACATTTTATATTATTTCTATTTCACCTGGTCTCTTTTATATTTTGTGTCCTTTCCGGACTTGACCACTTCCCCAGTGACATCATATACCACCGCCATATCCTGCACATTGCCATTAGGTCATAACCTTAACCTATGTAGTGCGAAGATGATTAAATCTTAATTCTATTTACAGATAATTCTGGGAGGCGTGAAACAGAGTTTGGGTGAAAGAAAGCAGAAGATTGGAAATTTAGTAAATGATGAATTGGTTAAGCAGTCTTAGTAGTACCAACATATAAATTGCTTCATGTTCTGTATTAAGATTATTGGAATATATTCATTACTTAATATTTATATGAGAAAATCAATACACGGTAGGAATCCCTGTAAAATCTTTACCCAGATTGTGCGTAAACTAAGTATTTGTCATTGGGACCCATACCTCGGCCCAAAGTTTTCATTTCACTCCTGAGGTGCCAGTAATCCATATGTGCTTCATAGAAATATTTTATGTCATTCAGAATACAAGGCCTTTAGTGCGTTGTGAGTGTCATGAAATGAGCATAACATTATATTTTCATTTCTTCTTTGTTTTGGTCAGATTTTATTTCTTTGTAAAAAATTGCAGAACGTCACTGGATCCTCTTAATATTTTCCATACAACTCATTTTATCATTGTTGTAAAGGAGAAAAGTGGGTAACAACAAGTACGGAGTAAGAACATATTCCTGATCCTGTAGTAGCAGATATACAGTATTTAAGAAGAGCTTATCACCTCATTTACTTTGCTAGACCTCACAGCCTCTTAACCTTCTAAGAACCTCCATTATGACAAAAAACAAAGAGCACAACAAGCATAATCAATTTTAAAATATATTTATTATGAATTTTTAGCACAAGGAAAACAACACTTTATTTTTACTCTGCATTGTAAAATAAATTAGTGACCAAGATTAGCCAGAGGCTCTTACAAGCTTGTCCTATAAGAGGACCAAGATGGTGGAAGCCTCATGACTCACAAAGAGTCATCCTTCAGCACTCAGGAGAGGAAAAACCACCTTTGGAGGAAACCTCTGGGGACCCATGGCTTGAAGGATTGCCCGTCCCTCTGGGCACTAGGAGGCTATGCAGAGTTATATTTCCAATTGATTTAAAATAGGATCATTTGACACTGAAATACAGTATACATTTCACCACATTAATAAATAACATTGGCTGACGCCATTAATGTAGCTCCTGTCCACATCTCCTGACATTACCCAATTTACATTCCTCACAAAGCTGCGCAATTTGCTGAAAAGGATGGTCATCCCCTTTTGAGAAGCACCGAGTTTACCCGAGTGGCTACTACATTGCGATAGATGTGCTGTGCTGCTAGAACCTCCAATTATAGAAATAAACAAGCTCAAGGTCATATTTTAGGGTAGTCAAGCTCCAAGTCTGCAGGCACATCCAAGTGAAACGCCCTTGTCTTTGATGAGATACTTACCTCGAGCGGATATCTTTCCCTCAGTGGGCTGGGTGCAAGAGATGTATATGGAGTATGTTAATGACAGCAATGATAATGCTATGTCAGTGTCCTGGGCGGTTAAGAGTGGTAGCAACAGCAAAGAGTTACCATTATGACATCACAGCATGACCTCACTCGTGTTCTACATTCCTTAAAGGGGAAGTGCATAAGATAATAAGCTCTACTGATGTGTGATATGTTTATATTCCTCCATCACCTCTGCTTCCCATGATACACCTGCCATTTATTACACATCTGTCCCTTTGCCATCTCCTTATTTGCAAAAGTTCTCTTTTACTGCATCCACTCATTCAATGAATCAGTTTCTATCAGCTCTTTCTCATTTCATTAACCTGCTGCTTCTGTCCAATTTTAATTATTCATTGCTGCTACTTGGGTAGAAAACAAGCAAGGGATTGAATTAATATAAAAAACACAATTAAAAGGAAAATACTGTTAGGATGTTTATTATATATTGAAATGACATTAATAGCTAGGCCAAGGCTAGTTATTTCTGCACCTCTATAGGTGTGAGCAAAGCCGAGCGAGGTTTTCCTGCAGGATGACCAGCATTACATCAGTGTGCAATATTCTGTTGGAAACGTGCTGCTAATTGATACTCCCCAATTTGTCTCTGTTCCCAGTATAGAATATAATTGGCCATGATGAAGATACAGTGGAGGACCCATTGTGCCCATTATACGGTAGACTTTCAGGATTGATAAATATTCAGTTTAACCTAATGTAACTTGATCAGTATGCAATATTTCCCTGTTATGCTTGGCTACTATACCGATTAGGCCCATTGTGCTAAATATACACTCTGGGGGTCATTTAGAGCTGGAAGCAAGGCCTTTTTTTAGAGTGTAAAATGTGCTTTTTCAGACATCTCATGCACATGAAAAATGCGTATCCCAGCGTCCATTGAACCCTCCTTCTGTGTCCCTGACTTGTGCATCCTTGAGTCTGGAGATGCAGACTGCGCGAGGGAAGGTGCGTGTACGTGCAGGAAAGAGGAATACAATCTGGCGCTGAATTGTAAACCCACAATTAAAGTATAGTAGTTTATTCTGGGTTTACATTCCAGCACTGGAAGGTAACCCTCTTTCCTAACATAACCCCAGGGTCTCTTTGGCAAATTCCACTTCTTCCTGGATATCAAAATTTAAAGCATTTACCTTGCGGTATCACTCCAACACTGCCGGTCTGATTCTCTGCATACGTGTAGGCCAAGTACAGTAAATTGGTTAAACAAGGTTTGGGGAAGTGTTTGGTAAAATCAACCATTTTGTCACAAAGTTCGTGGGTTTTTATGTGTTTTTTTCTGTGGAACTACAGGTCCCAGCAGGTCCTACATGATTTCTTCAAGCTTCAGCATGCTTTCTCTGTCATGGGTATGCAGACACTTGTAGTGCTAAGTGCCTGCATACGCAAACAGTTTTATTTATTTGACTGGCTACATTTGTGTGAAAGAGGTGTGTGTGTGTCTGTGTAGGCTTTTGTCAGTGTGCGTGTGTGTCTGTGTCAGTGAGTGCATCTGGGGAGGTGATGGTGTGCTGAGAGATAACGCGGGGGGAGATGGTGTGTCTAAGAGATGCAGGGGGCAGGAAGTTACACAGGGGGAACGAGTCTGGTTGAACCGCTGTTGTAAGATGATGACCTTGTTAATATTCCCACACAAACAGGAATCTTCTGGACGATGTGACCTACATGAATAGTGAATGCCGACTGAAGATGCCGTCTTCCCATGGAGGATATATTTCTTCAGAGGTTCCACATTGTGAGAAACCACCATATAGGTAAGGTGCATATGTAATGGAAAGTAATGTTCCCAGAGTGATGAGAAATGGGTGGCGTGTCATGTTGGCACGGCCCATTTTCAGTGGCCACGCCCCTTCGGTATGTGTCCACGCCCATTTTTTCCTGCGCGCCCCTGGCGCGCATATATGTCATCTGTTTTGAGTTTCTATGGGGCGGGAGGGGGCACGCCAATCTTCAACTTGCCCTGTACTCCAATGACCCTAGTGATGATGCCTCTGGCTGTTTTTTTCCTAGGGAAGAGGCACACATCCCCCTGCAGAATAGGCTTGGACTATGTGACAGGAGGACCCCATGCTTTGGATTTTCTTCTTATCGCATCAACAGCACAGGATCTTAACTTTGAGCAATTGCCTGGGAGACTTGGCAGACTGAATTAGACATCTTGTAAGTGAATCTTAGCCAAATATGTCATTTTTAATCCATTCATAATGGCTACCTGTTCTGCAGGTGCACCACACTGCTTCCAAGTCTGCAGGATGATTGCATTAAATAATGCAATTGGACAGGGAATGCAACCGCTTTAAGGCAGAGGTTCACAATCTTTTTTGAATGGCGGCGCCCTAGAGTATCAGGATTGTTTTCATAGCACCCCTAAGCCAAAAGTCTGTTAATGAGAAATAATTATTAAGAAATTGCACTTACCTGTCATCCTCAGGTTGAGGTATGCGGTCTTGGACAGGTTGGCGTATCTGTTTTTCCACATATTTACATTACATTGACCAGAATTAATTTGATTTGGTGTTTGACCACCAACCTGAGGCACCCCTGCAAGTATCCAAAGGCACCCCAGGGTGCTACAGCACACAGTTTGGGAACCACTGCTTTAAGGAATGCCTTGAAAACCATCCTAAATAGTTGCTAATTAAAGAGACTGTAACCTTCCATAAGTCGTTTGCTTCATTTTGTCCAGCACAGAAGAGTATATATGTTAGAAAACATTTTATATTATTTCTATTTCACCTGGTCTCTTTTATATTTTGTGTCCTTTCCGGACTTGACCACTTCCCCAGTGACATCATGTACCACCGCCATATCCTGCACATTGCCATTAGGTCATAACCTTAACCTATGTAGTGCGAAGATGATTAAATCTTAATTCTATTTACAGATAATTCTGGGAGGCGTGAAACAGAGTTTGGGTGAAAGAAAGCAGAAGATTGGAAATGTAGTAAATGATGAATTGGTTAAGCAGTCTTAGTAGTACCAACATATAAATTGCATCATGTTCTGTATTAAGATTATTGGAATATATTCATTACTTAATATTTATATGAGAAAATCAATACACGGTAGGAATCCCTGTAAAATCTTGACCCAGATTGTGCGTAAACTAAGTATTTGTCATTGGGACCCATACCTCGGCCCAAAGTTTTCATATCACTCCTGAGGTGCCAGTAATCCATATGTGCTTCATAGAAATATTTTATGTCATTCAGAATACAAGGCCTTTAGTGCGTTGTGAGTGTCATGAAATGAGCATAACATTATATTTTCATTTCTTCTTTGTTTTGGTCAGATTTTATTTCTTTGTAAAAAATTGCAGAACGTCACTGGATCCTCTTAATATTTTCCATACAACTCATTTTATCATTGTTGTAAAGGAGACAAGTGGGTAACAACAAGTACGGAGTAAGAACATATTCCTGATCCTGTAGTAGCAGATATACAGTATTTAAGAAGAGCTTATCACCTCATTTACTTTGCTAGACCTCACAGCCTCTTAACCTTCTAAGAACCTCCATTATGACAAAAAACAAAGAGCACAACAAGCATAATCAATTTTAAAATATATTTATTATGAATTTTTAGCACAAGGAAAACAACACTTTATTTTTACTCTGCATTGTAAAATAAATTAGTGACCAAGATTAGCCAGAGGCTCTTACAAGCTTGTCCTATAAGAGGACCAAGATGGTGGAAGCCTCATGACTCACAAAGAGTCATCCTTCAGCACTCAGGAGAGGAAAAACCCCCTTTGGAGGAAACCTCTGGGGACCCATGGCTTGAAGGATTGCCCGTCCCTCTGGGCACTAGGAGGCTATGCAGAGTTATATTTCCAATTGATTTAAAATAGGATCATTTGACACTGAAATACATTATACATTTCACCACATTAATAAATAACATTGGCTGACATCATTAATGTAGCTCCTGTCCACATCTCCTGACATTACCCAATTTACATTCCTCACAAAGCTGCGCAATTTGCTGAAAAGGATGGTCATCCCCTTTTGAGAAGCACCGAGTTTACCCGAGTGGCTACTACATTGCGATAGATGTGCTGTGCTGCTAGAACCTCCAATTATAGAAATAAACAAGCTCAAGGTCATATTTTAGGGTAGTCAAGCTCCAAGTCTGCAGGCACATCCAAGTGAAACGCCCTTGTCTTTGATGAGATACTTACCTCCAGCGGATATCTTTCCCTCAGTGGGCTGGGTGCAAGAGATGTATATGGAGTATGTTAATGACAGCAATGATAATGCTATGTCAGTGTCCTGGGCGGTTAAGAGTGGTAGCAACAGCAAAGAGTTACCATTATGACATCACAGCATGACCTCACTCGTGTTCTACATTCCTTAAAGGGGAAGTGCATAAGATAATAAGCTCTACTGATGTGTGATATGTTTATATTCCTCCATCACCTCTGCTTCCCATGATACACCTGCCATTTATTACACATCTGTCCCTTTGCCATCTCCTTATTTGCAAAAGTTCTCTTTTACTGCATCCACTCATTCAATGAATCAGTTTCTATCAGCTCTTTCTCATTTCATTAACCTGCTGCTTCTGTCCAATTTTAATTATTCATTGCTGCTACTTGGGTAGAAAACAAGCAAGGGATTGAATTAATATAAAAAACACAATTAAAAGGAAAATACTGTTAGGATGTTTATTATATATTGAAATGACATTAATAGCTAGGCCAAGGCTAGTTATTTCTGCACCTCTATAGGTGTGAGCAAAGCCGAGCGAGGTTTTCCTGCAGGATGACCAGCATTACATCAGTGTGCAATATTCTGTTGGAAACGTGCTGCTAATTGATACTCCCCAATTTGTCTCTGTTCCCAGTATAGAATATAATTGGCCATGATGAAGATACAGTGGAGGACCCATTGTGCCCATTATACGGTAGACTTTCAGGATTGATAAATATTCAGTTTAACCTAATGTAACTTGATCAGTATGCAATATTTCCCTGTTATGCTTGGCTACTATACCGATTAGGCCCATTGTGCTAAATATACACTCTGGGGGTCATTTAGAGCTGGAAGCAAGGCCTTTTTTTAGAGTGTAAAATGTGCTTTTTCAGACATCTCATGCACATGAAAAATGCGTATCCCAGCGTCCATTGAACCCTCCTTCTGTGTCCCTGACTTGTGCATCCTTGAGTCTGGAGATGCAGACTGCGCGAGGGAAGGTGCGTGTACGTGCAGGAAAGAGGAATACAATCTGGCGCTGAATTGTAAACCCACAATTAAAGTATAGTAGTTTATTCTGGGTTTACATTCCAGCACTGGAAGGTAACCCTCTTTCCTAACATAACCCCAGGGTCTCTTTGGCAAATTCCACTTCTTCCTGGATATCAAAATTTAAAGCATTTACCTTGCGGTATCACTCCAACACTGCCGGTCTGATTCTCTGCATACGTGTAGGCCAAGTACAGTAAATTGGTTAAACAAGGTTTGGGGAAGTGTTTGGTAAAATCAACCATTTTTTCACAAAGTTCGTGGGTTTTTATGTGTTTTTTTCTGTGGAACTACAGGTCCCAGCAGGTCCTACATGATTTCTTCAAGCTTCAGCATGCTTTCTCTGTCATGGGTATGCAGACACTTGTTGTGCTAAGTGCCTGCATACGCAAACAGTTTTATTTATTTGACTGGCTACATTTGTGTGAAAGAGGTGTGTGTGTGTCTGTGTAGGCTTTTGTCAGTGTGCGTGTGTGTCTGTGTCAGTGAGTGCATCTGGGGAGGTGATGGTGTGCTGAGAGATAACGCGGGGGGAGATGGTGTGGCTAAGAGATGCAGGGGGCAGGAAGTTACACAGGGGGAACGAGTCTGGTTGAACCGCTGTTGTAAGATGATGACCTTGTTAATATTCCCACACAAACAGCAATCTTCTGGACGATGTGACCTACATGAATAGTGAATGCCGACTGAAGATGCCGTCTTCCCATGGAGGATATATTTCTTCAGAGGTTCCACATTGTGAGAAACCACCATATAGGTAAGGTGCATATGTAATGGAAAGTAATGTTCCCAGAGTGATGAGAAATGGGTGGCGTGTCATGTTGGCACGGCCCATTTTCAGTGGCCACGCCCCTTCGGTATGTGTCCACGCCCATTTTTTCCTGCGCGCCCCTGGCGCGCATATATGTCATCTGTTTTGAGTTTCTATGGGGCGGGAGGGGGCACGCCAATCTTCAACTTGCCCTGTACTCCAATGACCCTAGTGATGATGCCTCTGGCTGTTTTTTTCCTAGGGAAGAGGCACACATCCCCCTGCAGAATAGGCTTGGACTATGTGACAGGAGGACCCCATGCTTTGGATTTTCTTCTTATCGCATCAACAGCACAGGATCTTAACTTTGAGCAATTGCCTGGGAGACTTGGCAGACTGAATTAGACATCTTGTAAGTGAATCTTAGCCAAATATGTCATTTTTAATCCATTCATAATGGCTACCTGTTCTGCAGGTGCACCCCACTGCTTCCAAGTCTGCAGGATGATTGCATTAAATAATGCAATTGGACAGGGCATGCAACCGCTTTAAGGCAGAGGTTCACAATCTTTTTTGAATGGCGGCGCCCTAGAGTATCAGGATTGTTTTCATAGCACCCCTAAGCCAAAAGTCTGTTAATGAGAAATAATTATTAAGAAATTGCACTTACCTGTCATCCTCAGGTTGAGGTATGCGGTCTTGGACAGGTTGGCGTATCTGTTTTTCCACATATTTACATTACATTGACCAGAATTAATTTGATTTGGTGTTTGACCACCAACCTGAGGCACCCCTGCAAGTATCCAAAGGCACCCCAGGGTGCTACAGCACACAGTTTGGGAACCACTGCTTTAAGGAATGCCTTGAAAACCATCCTAAATAGTTGCTAATTAAAGAGACTGTAACCTTCCATAAGTCGTTTGCTTCATTTTGTCCAGCACAGAAGAGTATATATGTTAGAAAACATTTTATATTATTTCTATTTCACCTGGTCTCTTTTATATTTTGTGTCCTTTCCGGACTTGACCACTTCCCCAGTGACATCATGTACCACCGCCATATCCTGCACATTGCCATTAGGTCATAACCTTAACCTATGTAGTGCGAAGATGATTAAATCTTAATTCTATTTACAGATAATTCTGGGAGGCGTGAAACAGAGTTTGGGTGAAAGAAAGCAGAAGATTGGAAATTTAGTAAATGATGAATTGGTTAAGCAGTCTTAGTAGTACCAACATATAAATTGCATCATGTTCTGTATTAAGATTATTGGAATATATTCATTACTTAATATTTATATGAGAAAATCAATACACGGTAGGAATCCCTGTAAAATCTTGACCCAGATTGTGCGTAAACTAAGTATTTGTCATTGGGACCCATACCTCGGCCCAAAGTTTTCATATCACTCCTGAGGTGCCAGTAATCCATATGTGCTTCATAGAAATATTTTATGTCATTCAGAATACAAGGCCTTTAGTGCGTTGTGAGTGTCATGAAATGAGCATAACATTATATTTTCATTTCTTCTTTGTTTTGGTCAGATTTTATTTCTTTGTAAAAAATTGCAGAACGTCACTGGATCCTCTTAATATTTTCCATACAACTCATTTTATCATTGTTGTAAAGGAGACAAGTGGGTAACAACAAGTACGGAGTAAGAACATATTCCTGATCCTGTAGTAGCAGATATACAGTATTTAAGAAGAGCTTATCACCTCATTTACTTTGCTAGACCTCACAGCCTCTTAACCTGCTAAGAACCTCCATTATGACAAAAAACAAAGAGCACAACAAGCATAATCAATTTTAAAATATATTTATTATGAATTTTTAGCACAAGGAAAACAACACTTTATTTTTACTCTGCATTGTAAAATAAATTAGTGACCAAGATTAGCCAGAGGCTCTTACAAGCTTGTCCTATAAGAGGACCAAGATGGTGGAAGCCTCATGACTCACAAAGAGTCATCCTTCAGCACTCAGGAGAGGAAAAACCCCCTTTGGAGGAAACCTCTGGGGACCCATGGCTTGAAGGATTGCCCGTCCCTCTGGGCACTAGGAGGCTATGCAGAGTTATATTTCCAATTGATTTAAAATAGGATCATTTGACACTGAAATACAGTATACATTTCACCACATTAATAAATAACATTGGCTGACGTCATTAATGTAGCTCCTGTCTACATCTCCTGACATTACCCAATTTACATTCCTCACAAAGCTGCGCAATTTGCTGAAAAGGATGGTCATCCCCATTTGAGAAGCACCGAGTTTACCCGAGTGGCTACTACATTGCGATAGATGTGCTGTGCTGCTAGAACCTCCAATTATAGAAATAAACAAGCTCAAGGTCATATTTTAGGGTAGTCAAGCTCCAAGACTGCAGGCACATCCAAGTGAAACGCCCTTGTCTTTGATGAGATACTTACCTCCAGCGGATATCTTTCCCTCAGTGGGCTGGGTGCAAGAGATGTATATGGAGTATGTTAATGACAGCAATGATAATGCTATGTCAGTGTCCTGGGCGGTTAAGAGTGGTAGCAACAGCAAAGAGTTACCATTATGACATCACAGCATGACCTCACTCGTGTTCTACATTCCTTAAAGGGGAAGTGCATAAGATAATAAGCTCTACTGATGTGTGATATGTTTATATTCCTCCATCACCTCTGCTTCCCATGATACACCTGCCATTTATTACACATCTGTCCCTTTGCCATCTCCTTATTTGCAAAAGTTCTCTTTTACTGCATCCACTCATTCAATGAATCAGTTTCTATCAGCTCTTTCTCATTTCATTAACCTGCTGCTTCTGTCCAATTTTAATTATTCATTGCTGCTACTTGGGTAGAAAACAAGCAAGGGATTGAATTAATATAAAAAACACAATTAAAAGGAAAATACTGTTAGGATGTTTATTATATATTGAAATGACATTAATAGCTAGGCCAAGGCTAGTTATTTCTGCACCTCTATAGGTGTGAGCAAAGCCGAGCGAGGTTTTCCTGCAGGATGACCAGCATTACATCAGTGTGCAATATTCTGTTGGAAACGTGCTGCTAATTGATACTCCCCAATTTGTCTCTGTTCCCAGTATAGAATATAATTGGCCATGATGAAGATACAGTGGAGGACCCATTGTGCCCATTATACGGTAGACTTTCAGGATTGATAAATATTCAGTTTAACCTAATGTAACTTGATCAGTATGCAATATTTCCCTGTTATGCTTGGCTACTATACCGATTAGGCCCATTGTGCTAAATATACACTCTGGGGGTCATTTAGAGCTGGAAGCAAGGCCTTTTTTTAGAGTGTAAAATGTGCTTTTTCAGACATCTCATGCACATGAAAAATGCGTATCCCAGCGTCCATTGAACCCTCCTTCTGTGTCCCTGACTTGTGCATCCTTGAGTCTGGAGATGCAGACTGCGCGAGGGAAGGTGCGTGTACGTGCAGGAAAGAGGAATACAATCTGGCGCTGAATTGTAAACCCACAATTAAAGTATAGTAGTTTATTCTGGGTTTACATTCCAGCACTGGAAGGTAACCCTCTTTCCTAACATAACCCCAGGGTCTCTTTGGCAAATTCCACTTCTTCCTGGATATCAAAATTTAAAGCATTTACCTTGCGGTATCACTCCAACACTGCCGGTCTGATTCTCTGCATACGTGTAGGCCAAGTACAGTAAATTGGTTAAACAAGGTTTGGGGAAGTGTTTGGTAAAATCAACCATTTTGTCACAAAGTTCGTGGGTTTTTATGTGTTTTTTTCTGTGGAACTACAGGTCCCAGCAGGTCCTACATGATTTCTTCAAGCTTCAGCATGCTTTCTCTGTCATGGGTATGCAGACACTTGTAGTGCTAAGTGCCTGCATACGCAAACAGTTTTATTTATTTGACTGGCTACATTTGTGTGAAAGAGGTGTGTGTGTGTCTGTGTAGGCTTTTGTCAGTGTGCGTGTGTGTCTGTGTCAGTGAGTGCATCTGGGGAGGTGATGGTGTGCTGAGAGATAACGCGGGGGGAGATGGTGTGGCTAAGAGATGCAGGGGGCAGGAAGTTACACAGGGGGAACGAGTCTGGTTGAACCGCTGTTGTAAGATGATGACCTTGTTAATATTCCCACACAAACAGGAATCTTCTGGACGATGTGACCTACATGAATAGTGAATGCCGACTGAAGATGCCGTCTTCCCATGGAGGATATATTTCTTCAGAGGTTCCACATTGTGAGAAACCACCATATAGGTAAGGTGCATATGTAATGGAAAGTAATGTTCCCAGAGTGATGAGAAATGGGTGGCGTGTCATGTTGGCACGGCCCATTTTCAGTGGCCACGCCCCTTCGGTATGTGGCCATGCCCATTTTTTCCTGCGTGCCCCTGGCGCGCATATATGTCATCTGTTTTGAGTTTCTATGGGGCGGGAGGGGGCACGCCAATCTTCAACTTGCCCTGTACTCCAATGACCCTAGTGATGATGCCTCTGGCTGTTTTTTTCCTAGGGAAGAGGCACACATCCCCCTGCAGAATAGGCTTGGACTATGTGACAGGAGGACCCCATGCTTTGGATTTTCTTCTTATCGCATCAACAGCACAGGATCTTAATTTTGAGCAATTGCCTGGGAGACTTGGCAGACTGAATTAGACATCTTGTAAGTGAATCTTAGCCAAATATGTCATTTTTAATCCATTCATAATGGCTACCTGTTCTGCAGGTGCACCCCACTGCTTCCAAGTCTGCAGGATGATTGCATTAAATAATGCAATTGGACAGGGCATGCAACCGCTTTAAGGCAGAGGTTCACAATCTTTTTTGAATGGCGGCGCCCTAGAGTATCAGGATTGCTTTCATAGCACCCCTAAGCCAAAAGTCTGTTAATGAGAAATAATTATTAAGAAATTGCACTTACCTGTCATCCTCAGGTTGAGGTATGCGGTCTTGGACAGGTTGGCGTATCTGTTTTTCCACATATTTACATTACATTGACCAGAATTAATTTGATTTGGTGTTTGACCACCAACCTGAGGCACCCCTGCAAGTATCCAAAGGCACCCCAGGGTGCTACAGCACACAGTTTGGGAACCACTGCTTTAAGGAATGCCTTGAAAACCATCCTAAATAGTTGCTAATTAAAGAGATTGTAACCTTCCATAAGTCGTTTGCTTCATTTTGTCCAGCACAGAAGAGTATATATGTTAGAAAACATTTTATATTATTTCTATTTCACCTGGTCTCTTTTATATTTTGTGTCCTTTCCGGACTTGACCACTTCCCCAGTGACATCATGTACCACCGCCATATCCTGCACATTGCCATTAGGTCATAACCTTAACCTATGTAGTGCGAAGATGATTAAATCTTAATTCTATTTACAGATAATTCTGGGAGGCGTGAAACAGAGTTTGGGTGAAAGAAAGCAGAAGATTGGAAATTTAGTAAATGATGAATTGGTTAAGCAGTCTTAGTAGTACCAACATATAAATTGCATCATGTTCTGTATTAAGATTATTGGAATATATTCATTACTTAATATTTATATGAGAAAATCAATACACGGTAGGAATCCCTGTAAAATCTTGACCCAGATTGTGCGTAAACTAAGTATTTGTCATTGGGACCCATACCTCGGCCCAAAGTTTTCATATCACTCCTGAGGTGCCAGTAATCCATATGTGCTTCATAGAAATATTTTATGTCATTCAGAATACAAGGCCTTTAGTGCGTTGTGAGTGTCATGAAATGAGCATAACATTATATTTTCATTTCTTCTTTGTTTTGGTCAGATTTTATTTCTTTGTAAAAAATTGCAGAACGTCACTGGATCCTCTTAATATTTTCCATACAACTCATTTTATCATTGTTGTAAAGGAGACAAGTGGGTAACAACAAGTACGGAGTAAGAACATATTCCTGATCCTGTAGTAGCAGATATACAGTATTTAAGAAGAGCTTATCACCTCATTTACTTTGCTAGACCTCACAGCCTCTTAACCTTCTAAGAACCTCCATTATGACAAAAAACAAAGAGCACAACTGCATAATCAATTTTAAAATATATTTATTATGAATTTTTAGCACAAGGAAAACAACACTTTATTTTTACTCTGCATTGTAAAATAAATTAGTGACCAAGATTAGCCAGAGGCTCTTACAAGCTTGTCCTATAAGAGGACCAAGATGGTGGAAGCCTCATGACTCACAAAGAGTCATCCTTCAGCACTCAGGAGAGGAAAAACCCCCTTTGGAGGAAACCTCTGGGGACCCATGGCTTGAAGGATTGCCCGTCCCTCTGGGCACTAGGAGGCTATGCAGAGTTATATTTCCAATTGATTTAAAATAGGATCATTTGACACTGAAATACAGTATGCATTTCACCACATTAATAAATAACATTGGCTGACGTCATTAATGTAGCTCCTGTCCACATCTCCTGACATTACCCAATTTACATTCCTCACAAAGCTGCGCAATTTGCTGAAAAGGATGGTCATCCCCTTTTGAGAAGCACCGAGTTTACCCGAGTGGCTACTACATTGCGATAGATGTGCTGTGCTGCTAGAACCTCCAATTATAGAAATAAACAAGCTCAAGGTCATATTTTAGGGTAGTCAAGCTCCAAGTCTGCAGGCACATCCAAGTGAAACGCCCTTGTCTTTGATGAGATACTTACCTCCAGCGGATATCTTTCCCTCAGTGGGCTGGGTGCAAGAGATGTATATGGAGTATGTTAATGACAGCAATGATAATGCTATGTCAGTGTCCTGGGCGGTTGAGTGGTAGCAACAGCAAAGAGTTACCATTATGACATCACAGCATGACCTCACTCGTGTTCTACATTCCTTAAAGGGGAAGTGCATAAGATAATAAGCTCTACTGATGTGTGATATGTTTATATTCCTCCATCACCTCTGCTTCCCATGATACACCTGCCATTTATTACACATCTGTCCCTTTGCCATCTCCTTATTTGCAAAAGTTCTCTTTTACTGCATCCACTCATTCAATGAATCAGTTTCTATCAGCTCTTTCTCATTTCATTAACCTGCTGCTTCTGTCCAATTTTAATTATTCATTGCTGCTATTTGGGTAGAAAACAAGCAAGGGATTGAATTAATATAAAAAACACAATTAAAAGGAAAATACTGTTAGGATGTTTATTATATATTGAAATGACATTAATAGCTAGGCCAAGGCTAGTTATTTCTGCACCTCTATAGGTGTGAGCAAAGCCGAGCGAGGTTTTCCTGCAGGATGACCAGCATTACATCAGTGTGCAATATTCTGTTGGAAACGTGCTGCTAATTGATACTCCCCAATTTGTCTCTGTTCCCAGTATAGAATATAATTGGCCATGATGAAGATACAGTGGAGGACCCATTGTGCCCATTATACGGTAGACTTTCAGGATTGATAAATATTCAGTTTAACCTAATGTAACTTGATCAGTATGCAATATTTCCCTGTTATGCTTGGCTACTATACCGATTAGGCCCATTGTGCTAAATATACACTCTGGGGGTCATTTAGAGCTGGAAGCAAGGCCTTTTTTTAGAGTGTAAAATGTGCTTTTTCAGACATCTCATGCACATGAAAAATGCGTATCCCAGCGTCCATTGAACCCTCCTTCTGTGTCCCTGACTTGTGCATCCTTGAGTCTGGAGATGCAGACTGCGCGAGGGAAGGTGAGTGTACGTGCAGGAAAGAGGAATACAATCTGGCGCTGAATTGTAAACCCACAATTAAAGTATAGTAGTTTATTCTGGGTTTACATTCCAGCACTGGAAGGTAACCCTCTTTCCTAACATAACCCCAGGGTCTCTTTGGCAAATTCCACTTCTTCCTGGATATCAAAATTTAAAGCATTTACCTTGCGGTATCACTCCAACACTGCCGGTCTGATTCTCTGCATACGTGTAGGCCAAGTACAGTAAATTGGTTAAACAAGGTTTGGGGAAGTGTTTGGTAAAATCAACCATTTTGTCACAAAGTTCGTGGGTTTTTATGTGTTTTTTTCTGTGGAACTACAGGTCCCAGCAGGTCCTACATGATTTCTTCAAGCTTCAGCATGCTTTCTCTGTCATGGGTATGCAGACACTTGTAGTGCTAAGTGCCTGCATACGCAAACAGTTTTATTTATTTGACTGGCTACATTTGTGTGAAAGAGGTGTGTGTGTGTGTGTCTGTGTAGGCTTTTGTCAGTGTGCGTGTGTGTCTGTGTCAGTGAGTGCATCTGGGGAGGTGATGGTGTGCTGAGAGATAACGCGGGGGGAGATGGTGTGGCTAAGAGATGCAGGGGGCAGGAAGTTACACAGGGGGAACGAGTCTGGTTGAACCACTGTTGTAAGATGATGACCTTGTTAATATTCCCACACAAACAGGAATCTTCTGGACGATGTGACCTACATGAATAGTGAATGCCGACTGAAGATGCCGTCTTCCCATGGAGGATATATTTCTTCAGAGGTTCCACATTGTGAGAAACCACCATATAGGTAAGGTGCATATGTAATGGAAAGTAATGTTCCCAGAGTGATGAGAAATGGGTGGCGTGTCATGTTGGCACGGCCCATTTTCAGTGGCCACGCCCCTTCGGTATGTGGCCACGCCCATTTTTTCCTGCGCACCCCTGGCGCGCATATATGTCATCTGTTTTGAGTTTCTATGGGGCGGGAGGGGGCATGCCAATCTTCAACTTGCCCTGTACTCCAATGACCCTAGTGATGATGCCTCTGGCTGTTTTTTTCCTAGGGAAGAGGCACACATCCCCCTGCAGAATAGGCTTGGACTATGTGACAGGAGGACCCCATGCTTTGGATTTTCTTCTTATCGCATCAACAGCACAGGATCTTAACTTTGAGCAATTGCCTGGGAGACTTGGCAGACTGAATTAGACATCTTGAAAGTGAATCTTAGCCAAATATGTCATTTTTAATCCATTCATAATGGCTACCTGTTCTGCAGGTGCACCCCACTGCTTCCAAGTCTGCAGGATGATTGCATTAAATAATGCAATTGGACAGGGTATGCAACCGCTTTAAGGCAGAGGTTCACAATCTTTTTTGAATGGCGGCGCCCTAGAGTATCAGCATTGTTTTCATAGCACCCCTAAGCCAAAAGTCTGTTATTGAGAAATAATTATTAAGAAATTGCACTTACCTGTCATCCTCAGGTTGAGGTATGCGGTCTTGGACAGGTTGGCGTATCTGTTTTTCCACATATTTACATTACATTGACCAGAATTAATTTGATTTGGTGTTTGACAACCAACCTGAGGCACCCCTGCAAGTATCCAAAGGCACCCCAGGGTGCTACAGCACACAGTTTGGGAACCACTGCTTTAAGGAATGCCTTGAAAACCATCCTAAATAGTTGCTAATTAAAGAGACTGTAACCTTCCATAAGTCGTTTGCTTCATTTTGTCCAGCACAGAAGAGTATATATGTTAGAAAACATTTTATATTATTTCTATTTCACCTGGTCTCTTTTATATTTTGTGTCCTTTCCGGACTTGACCACTTCCCCAGTGACATCATGTACCACCGCCATATCCTGCACATTGCCATTAGGTCATAACCTTAACCTATGTAGTGCGAAGATGATTAAATCTTAATTCTATTTACAGATAATTCTGGGAGGCGTGAAACAGAGTTTGGGTGAAAGAAAGCAGAAGATTGGAAATTTAGTAAATGATGAATTGGTTAAGCAGTCTTAGTAGTACCAACATATAAATTGCATCATGTTCTGTATTAAGATTATTGGAATATATTCATTACTTAATATTTATATGAGAAAATCAATACACGGTAGGAATCCCTGTAAAATCTTGACCCAGATTGTGCGTAAACTAAGTATTTGTCATTGGGACCCATACCTCGGCCCAAAGTTTTCATATCACTCCTGAGGTGCCAGTAATCCATATGTGCTTCATAGAAATATTTTATGTCATTCAGAATACAAGGCCTTTAGTGCGTTGTGAGTGTCATGAAATGAGCATAACATTATATTTTAATTTCTTCTTTGTTTTGGTCAGATTTTATTTCTTTGTAAAAAATTGCAGAACGTCACTGGATCCTCTTAATATTTTCCATACAACTCATTTTATCATTGTTGTAAAGGAGACAAGTGGGTAACAACAAGTACGGAGTAAGAACATATTCCTGATCCTGTAGTAGCAGATATACAGTATTTAAGAAGAGCTTATCACCTCATTTACTTTGCTAGACCTCACAGCCTCTTAACCTTCTAAGAACCTCCATTATGACAAAAAACAAAGAGCACAACAAGCATAATCAATTTTAAAATATATTTATTATGAATTTTTAGCACAAGGAAAACAACACTTTATTTTTACTCTGCATTGTAAAATAATTTAGTGACCAAGATTAGCCAGAGGCTCTTACAAGCTTGTCCTATAAGAGGACCAAGATGGTGGAAGCCTCATGACTCACAAAGAGTCATCCTTCAGCACTCAGGAGAGGAAAAACCCCCTTTGGAGGAAACCTCTGGGGACCCATGGCTTGAAGGATTGCCCGTCCCTCTGGGCACTAGGAGGCTATGCAGAGTTATATTTCCAATTGATTTAAAATAGGATCATTTGACACTGAAATACAGTATACATTTCACCACATTAATAAATAACATTGGCTGACGTCATTAATGTAGCTCCTGTCCACATCTCCTGACATTACCCAATTTACATTCCTCACAAAGCTGCGCAATTTGCTGAAAAGGATGGTCATCCCCTTTTGAGAAGCACCGAGTTTACCCGAGTGGCTACTACATTGCGATAGATGTGCTGTGCTGCTAGAACCTCCAATTATAGAAATAAACAAGCTCAAGGTCATATTTTAGGGTAGTCAAGCTCCAAGTCTGCAGGCACATCCAAGTGAAACGCCCTTGTCTTTGATGAGATACTTACCTCCAGCGGATATCTTTCCCTCAGTGGGCTGGGTGCAAGAGATGTATATGGAGTATGTTAATGACACCAATGATAATGCTATGTCAGTGTCCTGGGCGGTTAAGAGTGGTAGCAACAGCAAAGAGTTACCATTATGACATCACAGCATGACCTCACTCGTGTTCTACATTCCTTAAAGGGGAAGTGCATAAGATAATAAGCTCTACTGATGTGTGATATGTTTATATTCCTCCATCACCTCTGCTTCCCATGATACACCTGCCATTTATTACACATCTGTCCCTTTGCCATCTCCTTATTTGCAAAAGTTCTCTTTTACTGCATCCACTCATTCAATGAATCAGTTTCTATCAGCTCTTTCTCATTTCATTAACCTGCTGCTTCTGTCCAATTTTAATTATTCATTGCTGCTACTTGGGTAGAAAACAAGCAAGGGATTGAATTAATATAAAAAACACAATTAAAAGGAAAATACTGTTAGGATGTTTATTATATATTGAAATGACATTAATAGCTAGGCCAAGGCTAGTTATTTCTGCACCTCTATAGGTGTGAGCAAAGCCGAGCGAGGTTTTCCTGCAGGATGACCAGCATTACATCAGTGTGCAATATTCTGTTGGAAACGTGCTGCTAATTGATACTCCCCAATTTGTCTCTGTTCCCAGTATAGAATATAATTGGCCATGATGAAGATACAGTGGAGGACCCATTGTGCCCATTATACGGTAGACTTTCAGGATTGATAAATATTCAGTTTAACCTAATGTAACTTGATCAGTATGCAATATTTCCCTGTTATGCTTGGCTACTATACCGATTAGGCCCATTGTGCTAAATATACACTCTGGGGGTCATTTAGAGCTGGAAGCAAGGCCTTTTTTTAGAGTGTAAAATGTGCTTTTTCAGACATCTCATGCACATGAAAAATGCGTATCCCAGCGTCCATTGAACCCTCCTTCTGTGTCCCTGACTTGTGCATCCTTGAGTCTGGAGATGCAGACTGCGCGAGGGAAGGTGCGTGTACGTGCAGGAAAGAGGAATACAATCTGGCGCTGAATTGTAAACCCACAATTAAAGTATAGTAGTTTATTCTGGGTTTACATTCCAGCACTGGAAGGTAACTCTCTTTCCTAACATAACCCCAGGGTCTCTTTGGCAAATTCCACTTCTTCCTGGATATCAAAATTTAAAGCATTTACCTTGCGGTATCACTCCAACACTGCCGGTCTGATTCTCTACATACGTGTAGGCCAAGTACAGTAAATTGGTTAAACAAGGTTTGGGGAAGTGTTTGGTAAAATCAACCATTTTGTCACAAAGTTCGTGGGTTTTTATGTGTTTTTTTCTGTGGAACTACAGGTCCCAGCAGGTCCTACATGATTTCTTCAAGCTTCAGCATGCTTTTTCTGTCATGGGTATGCAGACACTTGTAGTGTTAAGTGCCTGCATACGCAAACAGTTTTATTTATTTGACTGGCTACATTTGTGTGAAAGAGGTGTGTGTGTGTCTGTGTAGGCTTTTGTCAGTGTGCGTGTGTGTCTGTGTCAGTGAGTGCATCTGGGGAGGTGATGGTGTGCTGAGAGATAACGCGGGGGGAGATGGTGTGGCTTGAGATGCAGGGGGCAGGAAGTTACACAGGGGGAACGAGTCTGGTTGAACCGCTGTTGTAAGATGATGACCTTGTTAATATTCCCACACAAACAGGAATCTTCTGGACGATGTGACCTACATGAATAGTGAATGCCGACTGAAGATGCCGTCTTCCCATGGAGGATATATTTCTTCAGAGGTTCCACATTGTGAGAAACCACCATATAGGTAAGGTGCATATGTAATGGAAAGTAATGTTTCCAGAGTGATGAGAAATGGGTGGCGTGTCATGTTGGCACGACCCATTTTCAGTGGCCACGCCCCTTCGGTATGTGGCCACGCCCATTTTTTCCTGCGCACCCCTGGCGCGCATATATGTCATCTGTTTTGAGTTTCTATGGGGCGGGAGGGGGCACGCCAATCTTCAACTTGCCCTGTACTCCAATGACCCTAGTGATGATGCCTCTGGCTGTTTTTTTCCTAGGGAAGAGGCACACATCCCCCTGCAGAATAGGCTTGGACTATGTGACAGGAGGACCCCATGCTTTGGATTTTCTTCTTATCGCATCAACAGCACAGGATCTTAACTTTGAGCAATTGCCTGGGAGACTTGGCAGACTGAATTAGACATCTTGTAAGTGAATCTTAGCCAAATATGTCATTTTTAATCCATTCATAATGGCTACCTGTTCTGCAGGTGCACCCCACTGCTTCCAAGTCTGCAGGATGATTGCATTAAATAATGCAATTGGACAGGGTATGCAACCGCTTTAAGGCAGAGGTTCACAATCTTTTTTGAATGGCGGCGCCCTAGAGTATCAGCATTGTTTTCATAGCACCCCTAAGCCAAAAGTCTGTTATTGAGAAATAATTATTAAGAAATTGCACTTACCTGTCATCCTCAGGTTGAGGTATGCGGTCTTGGACAGGTTGGCGCATCTGTTTTTCCACATATTTACATTACATTGACCAGAATTAATTTGATTTGGTGTTGGACCACCAACCTGAGGCACCCCTGCAAGTATCCAAAGGCACCCCAGGGTGCTACAGCACACAGTTTGGGAACCACCGCTTTAAGGAATGCCTTGAAAACCATCCTAAATAGTTGCTAATTAAAGAGACTGTAACCTTCCATAAGTCGTTTGCTTCATTTTGTCCAGCACAGAAGAGTATATATGTTAGAAAACATTTTATATTATTTCTATTTCACCTGGTCTCTTTTATATTTTGTGTCCTTTCCGGACTTGACCACTTCCCCAGTGACATCATGTACCACCGCCATATCCTGCACATTGCCATTAGGTCATAACCATAACTATGTAGTGCGAAGATGATTAAATCTTAATTCTATTTACAGGATAATTCTGGGATGGGTGAAACAGAGTTTGGGTGAAAGAAAGCAGAAGATTGGAAATTTAGTAAATGATGAATTGGGTAAGCAGTCTTAGTAGTACCAACATATAAATTGCATCATGTTCTGTATTAAGATTATTGGAATATATTCATTACTTAATATTTATATGAGAAAATCAATACACGGTAGGAATCCCTGTAAAATCTTGACCCAGATTGTGCGTAAACTAAGTATTTGTCATTGGGACCCTTACCACAGCCCAAAGTTTTCATATCACTCCTGAGGTGCCAGTAATCCATATGTGCTTCATAGAAATATTTTATGTCATTCAGAATACAAGGCCTTTAGTGCGTTGTGAGTGTCATGAAATGAGCATAACATTATATTTTCATTTCTTCTTTGTTTTGGTCAGATTTTATTTCTTTGTAAAAAATTGCAGAACGTCACTGGATCCTCTTAATATTTTCCATACAACTCATTTTATCATTGTTGTAAAGGAGACAAGAGGGTAACAACAAGCACGGAGTACGAACATATTCCTGATCCTGTAGTAGCAGATATACAGTATTTAAGAAGAGCTTATCACCTCATTTACTTTGCTAGACCTCACAGCCTCTTAACCTTCTAAGAACCTCCATTATGACAAAAAACAAAGAGCACAACAAGCATAATCAATTTTAAAATATATTTATTATGAATTTTTAGCACAAGGAAAACAACACTTTATTTTTACTCTGCATTGTAAAATAAATTAGTGCCCAAGATTAGCCAGAGGCTCTTACAAGCTTGTCCTATAAGAGGACCAAGATGGTGGAAGCCTCATGACTCACAAAGAGTCATCCTTCAGCACTCAGGAGAGGAAAAACCCCCTTTGGAGGAAACCTCTGGGGACCCATGGCTTGAAGGATTGCCCGTCCCTCTGGGCACTAGGAGGCTATGCAGAGTTATATTTCCAATTGATTTAAAATAGGATCATTTGACACTGAAATACAGTATACATTTCACCACATTAATAAATAACATTGGCTGACGTCATTAATGTAGCTCCTGTCCACATCTCCTGACATTACCCAATTTACATTCCTCACAAAGCTGCGCAATTTGCTGAAGAGGATGGTCATCCCCTTTTGAGAAGCACCGAGTTTACCCGAGTGGCTACTACATTGCGATAGATGTGCTGTGCTGCTAGAACCTCCAATTATAGAAATAAACAAGCTCAAGGTCATATTTTAGGGTACTCAAGCTCCAAGTCTGCAGGCACATCCAAGTGAAACGCCCTTGTCTTTGATGAGATACTTACCTCAAGCGGATATCTTTCCCTCAGTGGGCTGGGTGCAAGAGATGTATATGGAGTATGTTAATGACAGCAATGATAATGCTATGTCAGTGTCCTGGGCGGTTAAGAGTGGTAGCAACAGCAAAGAGTTACCATTATGACATCACAGCATGACCTCACTCGTGTTCTACATTCCTTAAAGGGGAAGTGCATAAGATAATAAGCTCTACTGATGTGTGATATGTTTATATTCCTCCATCACCTCTGCTTCCCATGATACACCTGCCATTTATTACACATCTGTCCCTTTGCCATCTCCTTATTTGCAAAAGTTCTCTTTTACTGCATCCACTCATTCAATGAATCAGTTTCTATCAGCTCTTTCTCATTTCATTAACCTGCTGCTTCTGTCCAATTTTAATTATTCATTGCTGCTACTTGGGTAGAAAACAAGCAAGGGATTCAATTAATATAAAAAACACAATTAAAAGGAAAATACTGTTAGGATGTTTATTATATATTGAAATGACATTAATAGCTAGGCCAAGGCTAGTTATTTCTGCACCTCTATAGGTGTGAGCAAAGCCGAGCGAGGTTTTCCTGCAGGATGACCAGCATTACATCAGTGTGCAATATTCTGATGGAAACGTGCTGCTAATTGAATCTCCCCAATTTGTCTCTGTTCACAGTATAGAATATAATTGGCCATGATGAAGATACAGTGGAGGACCCATTGTGCCCATTATACGGTAGACCTTCAGGATTGAAAAATATTCAGTTTAACCTAATGTAACTTGATCAGTATGCAATATTTCCCTGTTATGCTTGGCTACTATACCGATTAGGCCCATTGTGCTAAATATACACTCTGGGGGTCATTTAGAGCTGGAAGCAAGGCCTTTTTTTAGAGTGTAAAATGTGCTTTTTCAGACATCTCATGCACATGAAAAATGCGTATCCCAGCGTCCATTGAACCCTCCTTCTGTGTCCCTGACTTGTGCATCCTTGAGTCTGGAGATGCAGACTGCGCGAGGGAAGGTGCGTGTACGTGCAGGAAAGAGGAATACAATCTGGCGCTGAATTGTAAACCCACAATTAAAGTATAGTAGTTTATTCTGGGTTTACATTCCAGCACTGGAAGGTAACCCTCTTTCCTAACATAACCCCAGGGTCTCTTTGGCAAATTCCACTTCTTCCTGGATATCAAAATTTAAAGCATTTACCTTGCGGTATCACTCCAACACTGCCGGTCTGATTCTCTGCATACGTGTAGGCCAAGTACAGTAAATTGGTTAAACAAGGTTTGGGGAAGTGTTTGGTAAAATCAACCATTTTGTCACAAAGTTCGTGGGTTTTTATGTGTTTTTTTCTGTGGAACTACAGGTCCCAGCAGGTCCTACATGATTTCTTCAAGCTTCAGCATGCTTTTTCTGTCATGGGTATGCAGACACTTGTAGTGTTAAGTGCATACATACGCAAACAGTTTTATTTATTTGACTGGCTACATTTGTGTGAAAGAGGTGTGTGTGTGTCTGTGTAGGCTTTTGGCAGTGTGCGTGTGTGTCTGTGTCAGTGAGTGCATCTGGGGAGGTGATGGTGTGCTGAGAGATAACGCGGGGGGAGATGGTGTGGCTTGAGATGCAGGGGGCAGGAAGTTACACAGGGGGAACGAGTCTGGTTGAACCGCTGTTGTAAGATGATGACCTTGTTAATATTCCCACACAAACAGGAATCTTCTGGACGATGTGACCTACATGAATAGTGAATGCCGACTGAAGATGCCGTCTTCCCATGGAGGATATATTTCTTCAGAGGTTCCACATTGTGAGAAACCACCATATAGGTAAGGTGCATATGTAATGGAAAGTAATGTTTCCAGAGTGATGAGAAATGGGTGGCGTGTCATGTTGGCACGACCCATTTTCAGTGGCCACGCCCCTTCGGTATGTGGCCACGCCCATTTTTTCCTGAGCACCCCTGGCGCGCATATATGTCATCTGTTTTGAGTTTCTATGGGGCGGGAGGGGGCACGCCAATCTTCAACTTGCCCTGTACTCCAATGACCCTAGTGATGATGCCTCTGGCTGTTTTTTTCCTAGGGAAGAGGCACACATCCCCCTGCAGAATAGGCTTGGACTATGTGACAGGAGGACCCCATGCTTTGGATTTTCTTCTTATCGCATCAACAGCACAGGATCTTAACTTTGAGCAATTGCCTGGGAGACTTGGCAGACTGAATTAGACATCTTGTAAGTGAATCTTAGCCAAATATGTCATTTTTAATCCATTCATAATGGCTACCTGTTCTGCAGGTGCACCCCACTGCTTCCAAGTCTGCAGGATGATTGCATTAAATAATGCAATTGGACAGGGTATGCAACCGCTTTAAGGCAGAGGTTCACAATCTTTTTTGAATGGCGGCACCCTAGAGTATCAGCATTGTTTTCATAGCACCTCTAAGCCAAAAGTCTGTTATTGAGAAATAATTATTAAGAAATTGCACTTACCTGTCATCCTCAGGTTGAGGTATGCGGTCTTGGACAGGTTGGCGCATCTGTTTTTCCACATATTTACATTACATTGACCAGAATTAATTTGATTTGGTGTTGGACCACCAACCTGAGGCACCCCTGCAAGTATCCAAAGGCACCCCAGGGTGCTACAGCACACAGTTTGGGAACCACTGCTTTAAGGAATGCCTTGAAAACCATCCTAAATAGTTGCTAATTAAAGAGACTGTAACCTTCCATAAGTTGTTTGCTTCATTTTGTCCAGCACAGAAGAGTATATATGTTAGAAAACATTTTATATTATTTCTATTTCACCTGGTCTCTTTTATATTTTGTGTCCTTTCCGGACTTGACCACTTCCCCAGTGACATCATGTACCACCGCCATATCCTGCACATTGCCATTAGGTCATAACCATAACTATGTTGTGCTAAAATGATTAAATCTTAATTCTATTTACAGGATAATTCTGGGATGTGTGAAACAGAGTTTGGGTGAAAGAAAGCAGAAGATTGGAAATTTAGTAAATGATGAATTGGGTAAGCAGTCTTAGTAGTACCAACATATAAATTGCATCATGTTCTGTATTAAGATTATTGGAATATATTCATTACTTAATATTTATATGAGAAAATCAATACACGGTAGGAATCCCTGTAAAATCTTGACCCAGATTGTGCTTAAACTAAGTATTTGTCATTGGGACCCTTACCACAGCCCAAAGTTTTCATATCACTCCTGAGGTGCCAGTAATCCATATGTGCTTCATAGAAATATTTTATGTCATTCAGAATACAAGGCCTTTAGTGCGTTGTGAGTGTCATGAAATGAGCATAACATTATATTTTCATTTCTTCTTTGTTTTGGTCAGATTTTATTTCTTTGTAAAAAATTGCAGAATGTCACTGGATCCTCTTAATATTTTCCATACAACTCATTTTATCATTGTTGTAAAGGAGACAAGTGGGTAACAACAAGTACGGAGTAAGAACATATTCCTGATCCTGTAGTAGCAGATATACAGTATTTAAGAAGAGCTTATCACCTCATTTACTTTGCTAGACCTCACAGCCTCTTAACCTTCTAAGAACCTCCATTATGACAAAAAACAAAGAGCACAACAAGCATAATCAATTTTAAAATATATTTATTATGAATTTTTAGCACAAGGAAAACAACACTTTATTTTTACTCTGCATTGTAAAATAAATTAGTGCCCAAGATTAGCCAGAGGCTCTTACAAGCTTGTCCTATAAGAGGACCAAGATGGTGGAAGCCTCATGACTCACAAAGAGTCATCCTTCAGCACTCAGGAGAGGAAAAACCCCCTTTGGAGGAAACCTCTGGGGACCCATGGCTTGAAGGATTGCCCGTCCCTCTGGGCACTAGGAGGCTGTGCAGAGTTATATTTCCAATTGATTTAAAATAGGATCATTTGACACTGAAATACAGTATACATTTCACCACATTAATAAATAACATTGGCTGACGTCATTAATGTAGCTCCTGTCCACATCTCCTGACATTACCCAATTTACATTCCTCACAAAGCAGCGCAATTTGCTAAAGATGATGGTCATCCCCTTTGAGAAGCACCGAGTTTACCCGAGTGGCTACTACATTGCGATAGATGTGCTGTGCTGCTAGAACCTCCAATTATAGAAATAAAGAAGCTCAAGGTCATATTTTAGGGTAGTCAAGCTCCAAGTCTGCAGGCACATCCAAGTGAAACGCCCTTGTCTTTGATGAGATACTTACCTCAAGCGGATATCTTTCCCTCAGTGGGCTGGGTGCAAGAGATGTATATGGAGTATGTTAATGACAGCAATGATAATGCTATGTCAGTGTCCTGGGCGGTTAAGAGTGGTAGCAACAGTAAAGAGTTACCATTATGACATCACAGCATGACCTCACTCGTGTTCTACATTCCTTAAAGGGGAAGTGCATAAGATAATAAGCTCTACTGATGTGTGATATGTTTATATTCCTCCATCACCTCTGCTTCCCATGATACACCTGCCATTTATTACACATCTGTCCCTTTGCCATCTCCTTATTTGCAAAAGTTCTCTTTTACTGCATCCACTCATTCAATGAATCAGTTTCTATCAGCTCTTTCTCATTTCATTAACCTGCTGCTTCTGTCCAATTTTAATTATTCATTGCTGCTACTTGGGTAGAAAACAAGCAAGGGATTCAATTAATATAAAAAACACAATTAAAAGGAAAATACTGTTAGGATGTTTATTATATATTGAAATGACATTAATAGCTAGGCCAAGGCTAGTTATTTCTGCACCTCTATAGGTGTGAGCAAAGCCGAGCGAGGTTTTCCTGCAGGATGACCAGCATTACATCAGTGTGCAATATTCTGATGGAAACGTGCTGCTAATTGAATCTCCCCAATTTGTCTCTGTTCCCAGTATAGAATATAATTGGCCATGATGAAGATACAGTGGAGGACCCATTGTGCCCATTATACGGTAGACCTTCAGGATTGAAAAATATTCAGTTTAACCTAATGTAACTTGATCAGTATGCAATATTTCCCTGTTATGCTTGGCTACTATACCGATTAGGCCCATTGTGCTAAATATACACTCTGGGGGTCATTTAGAGCTGGAAGCAAGGCCTTTTTTTAGAGTGTAAAATGTGCTTTTTCAGACATCTCATGCACATGAAAAATGCGTATCCCAGCGTCCATTGAACCCTCCTTCTGTGTCCCTGACTTGTGCATCCTTGAGTCTGGAGATGCAGACTGCGCGAGGGAAGGTGCGTGTACGTGCAGGAAAGAGGAATACAATCTGGCGCTGAATTGTAAACCCACAATTAAAGTATAGTAGTTTATTCTGGGTTTACATTCCAGCACTGGAAGGTAACCCTCTTTCCTAACATAACCCCAGGGTCTCTTTGGCAAATTCCACTTCTTCCTGGATATCAAAATTTAAAGCATTTACCTTGCGGTATCACTCCAACACTGCCGGTCTGATTCTCTGCATACGTGTAGGCCAAGTACAGTAAATTGGTTAAACAAGGTTTGGGGAAGTGTTTGGTAAAATCAACCATTTTGTCACAAAGTTCATGGGTTTTTATGTGTTTTTTTCTGTGGAACTACAGGTCCCAGCAGGTCCTACATGATTTCTTCAAGCTTCAGCATGCTTTTTCTGTCATGGGTATGCAGACACTTGTAGTGTTAAGTGCCTGCATACGCAAACAGTTTTATTTATTTGACTGGCTACATTTGTGTGAAAGAGGTGTGTGTGTGTCTGTGTAGGCTTTTGGCAGTGTGCGTGTGTGTCTGTGTCAGTGAGTGCATCTGGGGAGGTGATGGTGTGCTGAGAGATAACGCGGGGGGAGATGGTGTGGCTTGAGATGCAGGGGGCAGGAAGTTACACAGGGGGAACGAGTCTGGTTGAACCGCTGTTGTAAGATGATGACCTTGTTAATATTCCCACACAAACAGGAATCTTCTGGACGATGTGACCTACATGAATAGTGAATGCCGACTGAAGATGCCGTCTTCCCATGGAGGATATATTTCTTCAGAGGTTCCACATTGTGAGAAACCACCATATAGGTAAGGTGCATATGTAATGGAAAGTAATGTTTCCAGAGTGATGAGAAATGGGTGGCATGTCATGTTGGCACGACCCATTTTCAGTGGCCACGCCCCTTCGGTATGTGGCCACGCCCATTTTTCCTGCGCGCCCCTGGCGCGCATATATGTCATCTGTTTTGAGTTTCTATGGGGCGGGAGGGGGCACGCCAATCTTCAACTTGCCCTGTACTCCAATGACCCTAGTGATGATGCCTCTGGCTGTTTTTTTCCTAGGGAAGAGGCACACATCCCCCTGCAGAATAGGCTTGGACTATGTGACAGGAGGACCCCATGCTTTGGATTTTCTTCTTATCGCATCAACAGCACAGGATCTTAACTTTGAGCAATTGCCTGGGAGACTTGGCAGACTGAATTAGACATCTTGTAAGTGAATCTTAGCCAAATATGTCATTTTTAATCCATTCATAATGGCTACCTGTTCTGCAGGTGCACCCCACTGCTTCCAAGTCTGCAGGATGATTGCATTAAATAATGCAATTGGACAGGGTATGCAACCGCTTTAAGGCAGAGGTTCACAATCTTTTTTGAATGGCGGCACCCTAGAGTATCAGCATTGTTTTCATAGCACCTCTAAGCCAAAAGTCTGTTATTGAGAAATAATTATTAAGAAATTGCACTTACCTGTCATCCTCAGGTTGAGGTATGCGGTCTTGGACAGGTTGGCGCATCTGTTTTTCCACATATTTACATTACATTGACCAGAATTAATTTGATTTGGTGTTGGACCACCAACCTGAGGCACCCCTGCAAGTATCCAAAGGCACCCCAGGGTGCTACAGCACACAGTTTGGGAACCACTGCTTTAAGGAATGCCTTGAAAACCATCCTAAATAGTTGCTAATTAAAGAGACTGTAACCTTCCATAAGTTGTTTGCTTCATTTTGTCCAGCACAGAAGAGTATATATGTTAGAAAACATTTTATATTATTTCTATTTCACCTGGTCTCTTTTATATTTTGTGTCCTTTCCGGACTTGACCACTTCCCCAGTGACATCATGTACCACCGCCATATCCTGCACATTGCCATTAGGTCATAACCATAACTATGTAGTGCTAAGATGATTAAATCTTAATTCTATTTACAGGATAATTCTGGGATGTGTGAAACAGAGTTTGGGTGAAAGAAAGCAGAAGATTGGAAATTTAGTAAATGATGAATTGGGTAAGCAGTCTTAGTAGTACCAACATATAAATTGCATCATGTTCTGTATTAAGATTATTGGAATATATTCATTACTTAATATTTATATGAGAAAATCAATACACGGTAGGAATCCCTGTAAAATCTTGACCCAGATTGTGCGTAAACTAAGTATTTGTCATTGGGACCCTTACCACAGCCCAAAGTTTTCATATCACTCCTGAGGTGCCAGTAATCCATATGTGCTTCATAGAAATATTTTATGTCATTCAGAATACAAGGCCTTTAGTGCGTTGTGAGTGTCATGAAATGAGCATAACATTATATTTTCATTTCTTCTTTGTTTTGGCAGATTTTATTTCTTTGTAAAAAATTGCAGAACGTCACTGGATCCTCTTAATATTTTCCATACAACTCATTTTATCATTGTTGTAAAGGAGACAAGTGGGTAACAACAAGTACGGAGTAAGAACATATTCCTGATCCTGTAGTAGCAGATATACAGTATTTAAGAAGAGCTTATCACCTCATTTACTTTGCTAGACCTCACAGCCTCTTAACCTTCTAAGAACCTCCATTATGACAAAAAACAAAGAGCACAACAAGCATAATCAATTTTAAAATATATTTATTATGAATTTTTAGCACAAGGAAAACAACACTTTATTTTTACTCTGCATTGTAAAATAAATTAGTGCCCAAGATTAGCCAGAGGCTCTTACAAGCTTGTCCTATAAGAGGACCAAG
The DNA here is from genome assembly GCA_031769625.1 of Taudactylus pleione. Lineage (NCBI taxonomy): Eukaryota > Metazoa > Chordata > Amphibia > Anura > Myobatrachidae > Taudactylus > Taudactylus pleione. The sequence continues at coordinate 7,763,789 of JAUIMM010000210.1, read as the reverse complement.
ATGGTGGAAGCCTCATGACTCACAAAGAGTCATCCTTCAGCACTCAGGAGAGGAAAAACCCCCTTTGGAGGAAACCTCTGGGGACCCATGGCTTGAAGGATTGCCCGTCCCTCTGGGCACTAGGAGGCTGTGCAGAGTTATATTTCCAATTGATTTAAAATAGGATCATTTGACACTGAAATACAGTATACATTTCACCACATTAATAAATAAAATTGGCTGACGTCATTAATGTAGCTCCTGTCCACATCTCCTGACATTACCCAATTTACATTCCTCACAAAGCTGCGCAATTTGCTAAAGATGATGGTCATCCCCTTTTGAGAAGCACCGAGTTTACCCGAGTGGCTACTACATTGCGATAGATGTGCTGTGCTGCTAGAACCTCCAATTATAGAAATAAAGAAGCTCAAGGTCATATTTTAGGGTAGTCAAGCTCCAAGTCTGCAGGCACATCCAAGTGAAACGCCCTTGTCTTTGATGAGATACTTACCTCAAGCGGATATCTTTCCCTCAGTGGGCTGGGTGCAAGAGATGTATATGGAGTATGTTAATGACAGCAATGATAATGCTATGTCAGTGTCCTGGGCGGTTAAGAGTGGTAGCAACAGCAAAGAGTTACCATTATGACATCACAGCATGACCTCACTCGTGTTCTACATTCCTTAAAGGGGAAGTGCATAAGATAATAAGCTCTACTGATGTGTGATATGTTTATATTCCTCCATCACCTCTGCTTCCCATGATACACCTGCCATTTATTACACATCTGTCCCTTTGCCATCTCCTTATTTGCAAAAGTTCTCTTTTACTGCATCCACTCATTCAATGAATCAGTTTCTATCAGCTCTTTCTCATTTCATTAACCTGCTGCTTCTGTCCAATTTTAATTATTCATTGCTGCTACTTGGGTAGAAAACAAGCAAGGGATTCAATTAATATAAAAAACACAATTAAAAGGAAAATACTGTTAGGATGTTTATTATATATTGAAATGACATTAATAGCTAGGCCAAGGCTAGTTATTTCTGCACCTCTATAGGTGTGAGCAAAGCCGAGCGAGGTTTTCCTGCAGGATGACCAGCATTACATCAGTGTGCAATATTCTGATGGAAACGTGCTGCTAATTGAATCTCCCCAATTTGTCTCTGTTCCCAGTATAGAATATAATTGGCCATGATGAAGATACAGTGGAGGACCCATTGTGCCCATTATACGGTAGACCTTCAGGATTGAAAAATATTCAGTTTAACCTAATGTAACTTGATCAGTATGCAATATTTCCCTGTTATGCTTGGCTACTATACCGATTAGGCCCATTGTGCTAAATATACACTCTGGGGGTCATTTAGAGCTGGAAGCAAGGCCTTTTTTTAGAGTGTAAAATGTGCTTTTTCAGACATCTCATGCACATGAAAAATGCGTATCCCAGCGTCCATTGAACCCTCCTTCTGTGTCCCTGACTTGTGCATCCTTGAGTCTGGAGATGCAGACTGCGCGAGGGAAGGTGCGTGTACGTGCAGGAAAGAGGAATACAATCTGGCGCTGAATTGTAAACCCACAATTAAAGTATAGTAGTTTATTCTGGGTTTACATTCCAGCACTGGAAGGTAACCCTCTTTCCTAACATAACCCCAGGGTCTCTTTGGCAAATTCCACTTCTTCCTGGATATCAAAATTTAAAGCATTTACCTTGCGGTATCACTCCAACACTGCCGGTCTGATTCTCTGCATACGTGTAGGCCAAGTACAGTAAATTGGTTAAACAAGGTTTGGGGAAGTGTTTGGTAAAATCAACCATTTTGTCACAAAGTTCGTGGGTTTTTATGTGTTTTTTTCTGTGGAACTACAGGTCCCAGCAGGTCCTACATGATTTCTTCAAGCTTCAGCATGCTTTTTCTGTCATGGGTATGCAGACACTTGTAGTGTTAAGTGCCTGCATACGCAAACAGTTTTATTTATTTGACTGGCTACATTTGTGTGAAAGAGGTGTGTGTGTGTCTGTGTAGGCTTTTGGCAGTGTGCGTGTGTGTCTGTGTCAGTGAGTGCATCTGGGGAGGTGATGGTGTGCTGAGAGATAACGCGGGGGGAGATGGTGTGGCTTGAGATGCAGGGGGCAGGAAGTTACACAGGGGGAACGAGTCTGGTTGAACCGCTGTTGTAAGATGATGACCTTGTTAATATTCCCACACAAACAGGAATCTTCTGGACGATGTGACCTACATGAATAGTGAATGCCGACTGAAGATGCCGTCTTCCCATGGAGGATATATTTCTTCAGAGGTTCCACATTGTGAGAAACCACCATATAGGTAAGGTGCATATGTAATGGAAAGTAATGTTTCCAGAGTGATGAGAAATGGGTGGCGTGTCATGTTGGCACGACCCATTTTCAGTGGCCACGCCCCTTCGGTATGTGGCCACGCCCATTTTTTCCTGCGCACCCCTGGCGCGCATATATGTCATCTGTTTTGAGTTTCTATGGGGCGGGAGGGGGCACGCCAATCTTCAACTTGCCCTGTACTCCAATGACCCTAGTGATGATGCCTCTGGCTGTTTTTTTCCTAGGGAAGAGGCACACATCCCCCTGCAGAATAGGCTTGGACTATGTGACAGGAGGACCCCATGCTTTGGATTTTCTTCTTATCGCATCAACAGCACAGGATCTTAACTTTGAGCAATTGCCTGGGAGACTTGGCAGACTGAATTAGACATCTTGTAAGTGAATCTTAGCCAAATATGTCATTTTTAATCCATTCATAATGGCTACCTGTTCTGCAGGTGCACCCCACTGCTTCCAAGTCTGCAGGATGATTGCATTAAATAATGCAATTGGACAGGGTATGCAACCGCTTTAAGGCAGAGGTTCACAATCTTTTTTGAATGGCGGCGCCCTAGAGTATCAGCATTGTTTTCATAGCACCTCTAAGCCAAAAGTCTGTTATTGAGAAATAATTATTAAGAAATTGCACTTACCTGTCATCCTCAGGTTGAGGTATGCGGTCTTGGACAGGTTGGCGCATCTGTTTTTCCACATATTTACATTACATTGACCAGAATTAATTTGATTTGGTGTTGGACCACCAACCTGAGGCACCCCTGCAAGTATCCAAAGGCACCCCAGGGTGCTACAGCACACAGTTTGGGAACCACTGCTTTAAGGAATGCCTTGAAAACCATCCTAAATAGTTGCTAATTAAAGAGACTGTAACCTTCCATAAGTTGTTTGCTTCATTTTGTCCAGCACAGAAGAGTATATATGTTAGAAAACATTTTATATTATTTCTATTTCACCTGGTCTCTTTTATATTTTGTGTCCTTTCCGGACTTGACCACTTCCCCAGTGACATCATGTACCACCGCCATATCCTGCACATTGCCATTAGGTCATAACCATAACTATGTAGTGCTAAGATGATTAAATCTTAATTCTATTTACAGGATAATTCTGGGATGTGTGAAACAGAGTTTGGGTGAAAGAAAGCAGAAGATTGGAAATTTAGTAAATGATGAATTGGGTAAGCAGTCTTAGTAGTACCAACATATAAATTGCATCATGTTCTGTATTAAGATTATTGGAATATATTCATTACTTAATATTTATATGAGAAAATCAATACACGGTAGGAATCCCTGTAAAATCTTGACCCAGATTGTGCTTAAACTAAGTATTTGTCATTGGGACCCTTACCACAGCCCAAAGTTTTCATATCACTCCTGAGGTGCCAGTAATCCATATGTGCTTCATAGAAATATTGTATGTCATTCAGAATACAAGGCCTTTAGTGCGTTGTGAGTGTCATGAAATGAGCATAACATTATATTTTCATTTCTTCTTTGTTTTGGTCAGATTTTATTTCTTTGTAAAAAATTGCAGAACGTCACTGGATCCTCTTAATATTTTCCATACAACTCATTTTATCATTGTTGTAAAGGAGACAAGTGGGTAACAACAAGTACGGAGTAAGAACATATTCCTGATCCTGTAGTAGCAGATATACAGTATTTAAGAAGAGCTTATCACCTCATTTACTTTGCTAGACCTCACAGCCTCTTAACCTTCTAAGAACCTCCATTATGACAAAAAACAAAGAGCACAACAAGCATAATCAATTTTAAAATATATTTATTATGAATTTTTAGCACAAGGAAAACAACACTTTATTTTTACTCTGCATTGTAAAATAAATTAGTGCCCAAGATTAGCCAGAGGCTCTTACAAGCTTGTCCTATAAGAGGACCAAGATGGTGGAAGCCTCATGACTCACAAAAAGTCATCCTTCAGCACTCAGGAGAGGAAAAAACCCCTTTGGAGGAAACCTCTGGGGACCCATGGCTTGAAGGATTGCCCGTCCCTCTGGGCACTAGGAGGCTGTGCAGAGTTATATTTCCAATTGATTTAAAATAGGATCATTTGACACTGAAATACAGTATACATTTCACCACATTAATAAATAACATTGGCTGACGTCATTAATGTAGCTCCTGTCCACATCTCCTGACATTACCCAATTTACATTCCTCACAAAGCTGCGCAATTTGCTAAAGATGATGGTCATCCCCTTTTGAGAAGCACCGAGTTTACCCGAGTGGCTACTACATTGCGATAGATGTGCTGTGCTGCTAGAACCTCCAATTATAGAAATAAAGAAGCTCAAGGTCATATTTTAGGGTAGTCAAGCTCCAAGTCTGCAGGCACATCCAAGTGAAACGCCCTTGTCTTTGATGAGATACTTACCTCAAGCGGATATCTTTCCCTCAGTGGGCTGGGTGCAAGAGATGTATATGGAGTATGTTAATGACAGCAATGATAATGCTATGTCAGTGTCCTGGGCGGTTAAGAGTGGTAGCAACAGCAAAGAGTTACCATTATGACATCACAGCATGACCTCACTCGTGTTCTACATTCCTTAAAGGGGAAGTGCATAAGATAATAAGCTCTACTGATGTGTGATATGTTTATATTCCTCCATCACCTCTGCTTCCCATGATACACCTGCCATTTATTACACATCTGTCCCTTTGCCATCTCCTTATTTGCAAAAGTTCTCTTTTACTGCATCCACTCATTCAATGAATCAGTTTCTATCAGCTCTTTCTCATTTCATTAACCTGCTGCTTCTGTCCAATTTTAATTATTCATTGCTGCTACTTGGGTAGAAAACAAGCAAGGGATTCAATTAATATAAAAAACACAATTAAAAGGAAAATACTGTTAGGATGTTTATTATATATTGAAATGACATTAATAGCTAGGCCAAGGCTAGTTATTTCTGCACCTCTATAGGTGTGAGCAAAGCCGAGCGAGGTTTTCCTGCAGGATGACCAGCATTACATCAGTGTGCAATATTCTGATGGAAACGTGCTGCTAATTGAATCTCCCCAAATTTGTCTCTGTTCCCAGTATAGAATATAATTGGCCATGATGAAGATACAGTGGAGGACCCATTGTGCCCATTATACGGTAGACCTTCAGGATTGAAAAATATTCAGTTTAACCTAATGTAACTTGATCAGTATGCAATATTTCCCTGTTATGCTTGGCTACTATACCGATTAGGCCCATTGTGCTAAATATACACTCTGGGGGTCATTTAGAGCTGGAAGCAAGGCCTTTTTTTAGAGTGTAAAATGTGCTTTTTCAGACATCTCATGCACATGAAAAATGCGTATCCCAGCGTCCATTGAACCCTCCTTCTGTGTCCCTGACTTGTGCATCCTTGAGTCTGGAGATGCAGACTGCGCGAGGGAAGGTGCGTGTACGTGCAGGAAAGAGGAATACAATCTGGCGCTGAATTGTAAACCCACAATTAAAGTATAGTAGTTTATTCTGGGTTTACATTCCAGCACTGGAAGGTAACCCTCTTTCCTAACATAACCCCAGGGTCTCTTTGGCAAATTCCACTTCTTCCTGGATATCAAAATTTAAAGCATTTACCTTGCGGTATCACTCCAACACTGCCGGTCTGATTCTCTGCATACGTGTAGGCCAAGTACAGTAAATTGGTTAAACAAGGTTTGGGGAAGTGTTTGGTAAAATCAACCATTTTGTCACAAAGTTCGTGGGTTTTTATGTGTTTTTTTCTGTGGAACTACAGGTCCCAGCAGGTCCTACATGATTTCTTCAAGCTTCAGCATGCTTTTTCTGTCATGGGTATGCAGACACTTGTAGTGTTAAGTGCCTGCATACGCAAACAGTTTTATTTATTTGACTGGCTACATTTGTGTGAAAGAGGTGTGTGTGTGTCTGTGTAGGCTTTTGGCAGTGTGCGTGTGTGTCTGTGTCAGTGAGTGCATCTGGGGAGGTGATGGTGTGCTGAGAGATAACGCGGGGGGAGATGGTGTGGCTTGAGATGCAGGGGGCAGGAAGTTACACAGGGGGAACGAGTCTGGTTGAACCGCTGTTGTAAGATAATGACCTTGTTAATATTCCCACACAAACAGGAATCTTCTGGACGATGTGACCTACATGAATAGTGAATGCCGACTGAAGATGCCGTCTTCCCATGGAGGATATATTTCTTCAGAGGTTCCACATTGTGAGAAACCACCATATAGGTAAGGTGCATATGTAATGGAAAGTAATGTTTCCAGAGTGATGAGAAATGGGTGGCGTGTCATGTTGGCACGACCCATTTTCAGTGGCCACGCCCCTTCGGTATGTGGCCACGCCCATTTTTTCCTGCGCACCCCTGGCGCGCATATATGTCATCTGTTTTGAGTTTCTATGGGGCGGGAGGGGGCACGCCAATCTTCAACTTGCCCTGTACTCCAATGACCCTAGTGATGATGCCTCTGGCTGTTTTTTTCCTAGGGAAGAGGCACACATCCCCCTGCAGAATAGGCTTGGACTATGTGACAGGAGGACCCCATGCTTTGGATTTTCTTCTTATCGCATCAACAGCACAGGATCTTAACTTTGAGCAATTGCCTGGGAGACTTGGCAGACTGAATTAGACATCTTGTAAGTGAATCTTAGCCAAATATGTCATTTTTAATCCATTCATAATGGCTACCTGTTCTGCAGGTGCACCCCACTGCTTCCAAGTCTGCAGGATGATTGCATTAAATAATGCAATTGGACAGGGTATGCAACCGCTTTAAGGCAGAGGTTCACAATCTTTTTTGAATGGCGGCGCCCTAGAGTATCAGCATTGTTTTCATAGCACCTCTAAGCCAAAAGTCTGTTATTGAGAAATAATTATTAAGAAATTGCACTTACCTGTCATCCTCAGGTTGAGGTATGCGGTCTTGGACAGGTTGGCGCATCTGTTTTTCCACATATTTACATTACATTGACCAGAATTAATTTGATTTGGTGTTGGACCACCAACCTGAGGCACCCCTGCAAGTATCCAAAGGCACCCCAGGGTGCTACAGCACACAGTTTGGGAACCACTGCTTTAAGGAATGCCTTGAAAACCATCCTAAATAGTTGCTAATTAAAGAGACTGTAACCTTCCATAAGTTGTTTGCTTCATTTTGTCCAGCACAGAAGAGTATATATGTTAGAAAACATTTTATATTATTTCTATTTCACCTGGTCTCTTTTATATTTTGTGTCCTTTCCGGACTTGACCACTTCCCCAGTGACATCATGTACCACCGCCATATCCTGCACATTGCCATTAGGTCATAACCATAACTATGTAGTGCTAAGATGATTAAATCTTAATTCTATTTACAGGATAATTCTGGGATGTGTGAAACAGAGTTTGGGTGAAAGAAAGCAGAAGATTGGAAATTTAGTAAATGATGAATTGGGTAAGCAGTCTTAGTAGTACCAACATATAAATTGCATCATGTTCTGTATTAAGATTATTGGAATATATTCATTACTTAATATTTATATGAGAAAATCAATACACGGTAGGAATCCCTGTAAAATCTTGACCCAGATTGTGCTTAAACTAAGTATTTGTCATTGGGACCCTTACCACAGCCCAAAGTTTTCATATCACTCCTGAGGTGCCAGTAATCCATATGTGCTTCATAGAAATATTGTATGTCATTCAGAATACAAGGCCTTTAGTGCGTTGTGAGTGTCATGAAATGAGCATAACATTATATTTTCATTTCTTCTTTGTTTTGGTCAGATTTTATTTCTTTGTAAAAAATTGCAGAACGTCACTGGATCCTCTTAATATTTTCCATACAACTCATTTTATCATTGTTGTAAAGGAGACAAGTGGGTAACAACAAGTACGGAGTAAGAACATATTCCTGATCCTGTAGTAGCAGATATACAGTATTTAAGAAGAGCTTATCACCTCATTTACTTTGCTAGACCTCACAGCCTCTTAACCTTCTAAGAACCTCCATTATGACAAAAAACAAAGAGCACAACAAGCATAATCAATTTTAAAATATATTTATTATGAATTTTTAGCACAAGGAAAACAACACTTTATTTTTACTCTGCATTGTAAAATAAATTAGTGCCCAAGATTAGCCAGAGGCTCTTACAAGCTTGTCCTATAAGAGGACCAAGATGGTGGAAGCCTCATGACTCACAAAGAGTCATCCTTCAGCACTCAGGAGAGGAAAAAACCCCTTTGGAGGAAACCTCTGGGGACCCATGGCTTGAAGGATTGCCCGTCCCTCTGGGCACTAGGAGGCTGTGCAGAGTTATATTTCCAATTGATTTAAAATAGGATCATTTGACACTGAAATACAGTATACATTTCACCACATTAATAAATAACATTGGCTGACGTCATTAATGTAGCTCCTGTCCACATCTCCTGACATTACCCAATTTACATTCCTCACAAAGCTGCGCAATTTGCTAAAGATGATGGTCATCCCCTTTTGAGAAGCACCGAGTTTACCCGAGTGGCTACTACATTGCGATAGATGTGCTGTGCTGCTAGAACCTCCAATTATAGAAATAAAGAAGCTCAAGGTCATATTTTAGGGTAGTCAAGCTCCAAGTCTGCAGGCACATCCAAGTGAAACGCCCTTGTCTTTGATGAGATACTTACCTCAAGCGGATATCTTTCCCTCAGTGGGCTGGGTGCAAGAGATGTATATGGAGTATGTTAATGACAGCAATGATAATGCTATGTCAGTGTCCTGGGCGGTTAAGAGTGGTAGCAACAGCAAAGAGTTACCATTATGACATCACAGCATGACCTCACTCGTGTTCTACATTCCTTAAAGGGGAAGTGCATAAGATAATAAGCTCTACTGATGTGTGATATGTTTATATTCCTCCATCACCTCTGCTTCCCATGATACACCTGCCATTTATTACACATCTGTCCCTTTGCCATCTCCTTATTTGCAAAAGTTCTCTTTTACTGCATCCACTCATTCAATGAATCAGTTTCTATCAGCTCTTTCTCATTTCATTAACCTGCTGCTTCTGTCCAATTTTAATTATTCATTGCTGCTACTTGGGTAGAAAACAAGCAAGGGATTGAATTAATATAAAAAACACAATTAAAAGGAAAATACTGTTAGGATGTTTATTATATATTGAAATGACATTAATAGCTAGGCCAAGGCTAGTTATTTCTGCACCTCTATAGGTGTGAGCAAAGCCGAGCGAGGTTTTCCTGCAGGATGACCAGCATTACATCAGTGTGCAATATTCTGTTGGAAACGTGCTGCTAATTGAAACTCCCCAATTTGTCTCTGTTCCCAGTATAGAATATAATTGGCCATGATGAAGATACAGTGGAGGACCCATTGTGCCCATTATACGGTAGACCTTCAGGATTGAAAAATATTCAGTTTAACCTAATGTAACTTGATCAGTATGCAATATTTCCCTGTTATGCTTGGCTACTATACCGATTAGGCCTATTGTGCTTAATATACACCCTGGGTTCATTTAGAGCTGGAAGCAAGGCCTTTTTTTAGAGTGTAAAATGTGCTTTTTCAGACATCTCATGCACATGAAAAATGCGTATCCCAGCGTCCATTGAACCCTCCTTCTGTGTCCCTGACTTGTGCATCCTTGAGTCTGGAGATGCAGACTGCGCGAGGGAAGGTGCGTGTACGTGCAGGAAAGAGGAATACAATCTGGCGCTGAATTGTAAACCCACAATTAAAGTATAGTAGTTTATTCTGGGTTTACATTCCAGCACTGGAAGGTAACCCTCTTTCCTAACATAAACCCAGGGTCTCTTTGGCAAATTCCACTTCTTCCTGGATATCAAAATTTAAAGTATTTACCTTGCGGTATCACTCCAAAACTGCCAGTCTGATTCTCTGCATACGTGTAGGCCAAGTACAGTAAATTGGTTAAACAAGGTTTGGGGAAGTGTTTGGTAAAATCAACCATTTTGTCACAAAGTTCGTGGGTTTTTATGTGTTTTTTTCTGTGGAACTACAGGTCCCAGCAGGTCCTACATGATTTCTTCAAGCTTCAGCATGCTTTCTCTGTCATGGGTATGCAGACACTTGTAGTGCTAAGTGCCTGCATACGCAAACAGTTTTATTTATTTGACTGGCTACATTTGTGTGAAAGAGGTGTGTGTGTGTCTGTGTAGGCTTTTGTCAGTGTGCGTGTGTGTCTGTGTCAGTGAGTGCATCTGGGGAGGTGATGGTGTGCTGAGAGATAACGCGGGGGGAGATGGTGTGGCTAAGAGATGCAGGGGGCAGGAAGTTACACAGGGGGAACGAGTCTGGTTGAACCGCTGTTGTAAGATGATGACCTTGTTAATATTCCCACACAAACAGGAATCTTCTGGACGATGTGACCTACATGAATAGTGAATGCCGACTGAAGATGCCGTCTTCCCATGGAGGATATATTTCTTCAGAGGTTCCACATTGTGAGAAACCACCATATAGGTAAGGTGCATATGTAATGGAAAGTAATGTTCCCAGAGTGATGAGAAATGGGTGGCGTGTCATGTTGGCACGGCCCATTTTCAGTGGCCACACCCCTTCGGTATGTGGCCACGCCCATTTTTTTCCTGCGCGGCCCTGGCGCGCATATATGTCATCTGTTTTGAGTTTCTATGGGGCGGGAGGGGGCACGCCAATCTTCAACTTGCCCTGTACTCCAATGACCCTAGTGATGATGCCTCTGGCTGTTTTTTTCCTAGGGAAGAGGCACACATCCCCCTGCAGAATAGGCTTGGACTATGTGACAGGAGGACCCCATGCTTTGGATTTTCTTCTTATCGCATCAACAGCACAGGATCTTAACTTTGAGCAATTGCCTGGGAGACTTGGCAGACTGAATTAGACATCTTGTAAGTGAATCTTAGCCAAATATGTCATTTTTAATCCATTCATAATGGCTACCTGTTCTGCAGGTGCACCCCACTGCTTCCAAGTCTGCAGGATGATTGCATTAAATAATGCAATTGGACAGGGTATGCAACCGCTTTAAGGCAGAGGTTCACAATCTTTTTTGAATGGCGGCGCCCTAGAGTATCAGCATTGTTTTCATAGCACCCCTAAGCCAAAAGTCTGTTATTGAGAAATAATTATTAAGAAATTGCACTTACCTGTCATCCTCAGGTTGAGGTATGCGGTCTTGGACAGGTTGGCGCATCTGTTTTTCCACATATTTACATTACATTGACCAGAATTAATTTGATTTGGTGTTGGACCACCAACCTGAGGCACCCCTGCAAGTATCCAAAGGCACCCCAGGGTGCTACAGCACACAGTTTGGGAACCACTGCTTTAAGGAATGCCTTGAAAACCATCCTAAATAGTTGCTAATTAAAGAGACTGTAACCTTCCATAAGTCGTTTGCTTCATTTTGTCCAGCACAGAAGAGTATATATGTTAGAAAACATTTTATATTATTTCTATTTCACCTGGTCTCTTTTATATTTTGTGTCCTTTCCGGACTTGACCACTTCCCCAGTGACATCATGTACCACCGCCATATCCTGCACATTGCCATTAGGTCATAACCTTAACCTATGTAGTGCGAAGATGATTAAATCTTAATTCTATTTACAGGATAATTCTGGGAGGTGTGAAACAGAGTTTGGGTGAAAGAAAGCAGAAGATTGGAAATGTAGTAAATGATGAATTGGGTAAGCAGTCTTACTAGTACCAACATATAAATTGCATCATGTTCTGTATTAAGATTATTGGAATATATTCATTACTTAATATTTATATGAGAAAATCAATACACGGTAGGAATCCCTGTAAAATCTTGACCCAGATTGTGCGTATACTAAGTATTTGTCATTGGGACCCTTACCACAGCCCAAAGTTTTCATATCACTCCTGAGGTGCCAGTAATCCATATGTGCTTCATAGAAATATTTTATGTCATTCAGAATACAAGGCCTTTAGTGCGTTGTGAGTGTCATGAAATGAGCATAACATTATATTTTCATTTCTTCTTTGTTTTGGTCAGATTTTATTTCTTTGTAAAAAATTGCAGAACGTCACTGGATCCTCTTAATATTTTCCATACAACTCATTTTATCATTGTTGTAAAGGAGACAAGTGGGTAACAACAAGTACGGAGTAAGAACATATTCCTGATCCTGTAGTAGCAGATATACAGTATTTAAGAAGAGCTTATCACCTCATTTACTTTGCTAGACCTCACAGCCTCTTAACCTTCTAAGAACCTCCATTATGACAAAAAACAAAGAGCACAACAAGCATAATCAATTTTAAAATATATTTATTATGAATTTTTAGCACAAGGAAAACAACACTTTATTTTTACTCTGCATTGTAAAATAAATTAGTGCCCAAGATTAGCCAGAGGCTCTTACAAGCTTGTCCTATAAGAGGACCAAGATGGTGGAAGCCTCATGACTCACAAAGAGTCATCCTTCAGCACTCAGGAGAGGAAAAACCCCCTTTGGAGGAAACCTCTGGGGACCCATGGCTTGAAGGATTGCCCGTCCCTCTGGGCACTAGGAGGCTATGCAGAGTTATATTTCCAATTGATTTAAAATAGGATCATTTGACACTGAAATACAGTATACATTTCACCACATTAATAAATAACATTGGCTGACGTCATTAATGTAGCTCCTGTCCACATTACCTGACATTACCCAATTTACATTCCTCACAAAGCAGCGCAATTTGCTGAAGAGGATGGTCATCCCCTTTTGAGAAGCACCGAGTTTACCCGAGTGGCTACTACATTGCGATAGATGTGCTGTGCTGCTAGAACCTCCAATTATAGAAATAAACAAGCTCAAGGTCATATTTTAGGGTAGTCAAGCTCCAAGTCTGCAGGCACATCCAAGTGAAACGCCCTTGTCTTTGATGAGATACTTACCTCAAGCGGATATCTTTCCCTCAGTGGGCTGGGTGCAAGAGATGTATATGGAGTATGTTAATGACAGCAATGATAATGCTATGTCAGTGTCCTGGGCGGTTAAGAGTGGTAGCAACAGCAAAGAGTTACCATTATGACATCACAGCATGACCTCACTCGTGTTCTACATTCCTTAAAGGGGAAGTGCATAAGATAATAAGCTCTACTGATGTGTGATATGTTTATATTCCTCCATCACCTCTGCTTCCCATGATACACCTGCCATTTATTACACATCTGTCCCTTTGCCATCTCCTTATTTGCAAAAGTTCTCTTTTACTGCATCCACTCATTCAATGAATCAGTTTCTATCAGCTCTTTCTCATTTCATTAACCTGCTGCTTCTGTCCAATTTTAATTATTCATTGCTGCTACTTGGGTAGAAAACAAGCAAGGGATTCAATTAATATAAAAAACACAATTAAAAGGAAAATACTGTTAGGATGTTTATTATATATTGAAATGACATTAATAGCTAGGCCAAGGCTAGTTATTTCTGCACCTCTATAGGTGTGAGCAAAGCCGAGCGAGGTTTTCCTGCAGGATGACCAGCATTACATCAGTGTGCAATATTCTGATGGAAACGTGCTGCTAATTGAATCTCCCCAATTTGTCTCTGTTCCCAGTATAGAATATAATTGGCCATGATGAAGATACAGTGGAGGACCCATTGTGCCCATTATACGGTAGACCTTCAGGATTGAAAAATATTCAGTTTAACCTAATGTAACTTGATCAGTATGCAATATTTCCCTGTTATGCTTGGCTACTATACCGATTAGGCCCATTGTGCTAAATATACACTCTGGGGGTCATTTAGAGCTGGAAGCAAGGCCTTTTTTTAGAGTGTAAAATGTGCTTTTCAGACATCTCATGCACATGAAAAATGCGTATCCCAGCGTCCATTGAACCCTCCTTCTGTGTCCCTGACTTGTGCATCCTTGAGTCTGGAGATGCAGACTGCGCGAGGGAAGGTGCGTGTACGTGCAGGAAAGAGGAATACAATCTGGCGCTGAATTGTAAACCCACAATTAAAGTATAGTAGTTTATTCTGGGTTTACATTCCAGCACTGGAAGGTAACCCTCTTTCCTAACATAACCCCAGGGTCTCTTTGGCAAATTCCACTTCTTCCTGGATATCAAAATTTAAAGCATTTACCTTGCGGTATCACTCCAACACTGCCGGTCTGATTCTCTGCATACGTGTAGGCCAAGTACAGTAAATTGGTTAAACAAGGTTTGGGGAAGTGTTTGGTAAAATCAACCATTTTGTCACAAAGTTCATGGGTTTTTATGTGTTTTTTTCTGTGGAACTACAGGTCCCAGCAGGTCCTACATGATTTCTTCAAGCTTCAGAATGCTATTTCTGTCATGGGTATGCAGACACTTGTAGTGTTAAGTGCCTGCATACGCAAACAGTTTTATTTATTTGACTGGCTACATTTGTGTGAAAGAGGTGTGTGTGTGTCTGTGTAGGCTTTTGGCAGTGTGCGTGTGTGTCTGTGTCAGTGAGTGCATCTGGGGAGGTGATGGTGTGCTGAGAGATAACGCGGGGGGAGATGGTGTGGCTTGAGATGCAGGGGGCAGGAAGTTACACAGGGGGAACGAGTCTGGTTGAACCGCTGTTGTAAGATGATGACCTTGTTAATATTCCCACACAAACAGGAATCTTCTGGACGATGTGACCTACATGAATAGTGAATGCCGACTGAAGATGCCGTCTTCCCATGGAGGATATATTTCTTCAGAGGTTCCACATTGTGAGAAACCACCATATAGGTAAGGTGCATATGTAATGGAAAGTAATGTTTCCAGAGTGATGAGAAATGGGTGGCATGTCATGTTGGCACGACCCATTTTCAGTGGCCACGCCCCTTCGGTATGTGGCCACGCCCATTTTTCCTGCGCGCCCCTGGCGCGCATATATGTCATCTGTTTTGAGTTTCTATGGGGCGGGAGGGGGCACGCCAATCTTCAACTTGCCCTGTACTCCAATGACCCTAGTGATGATGCCTCTGGCTGTTTTTTTCCTAGGGAAGAGGCACACATCCCCCTGCAGAATAGGCTTGGACTATGTGACAGGAGGACCCCATGCTTTGGATTTTCTTCTTATCGCATCAACAGCACAGGATCTTAACTTTGAGCAATTGCCTGGGAGACTTGGCAGACTGAATTAGACATCTTGTAAGTGAATCTTAGCCAAATATGTCATTTTTAATCCATTCATAATGGCTACCTGTTCTGCAGGTGCACCCCACTGCTTCCAAGTCTGCAGGATGATTGCATTAAATAATGCAATTGGACAGGGTATGCAACCGCTTTAAGGCAGAGGTTCACAATCTTTTTTGAATGGCGGCGCCCTAGAGTATCAGCATTGTTTTCATAGCACCCCTAAGCCAAAAGTCTGTTATTGAGAAATAATTATTAAGAAATTGCACTTACCTGTCATCCTCAGGTTGAGGTATGCGGTCTTGGACAGGTTGGCGCATCTGTTTTTCCACATATTTACATTACATTGACCAGAATTAATTTGATTTGGTGTTGGACCACCAACCTGAGGCACCCCTGCAAGTATCCAAAGGCACCCCAGGGTGCTACAGCACACAGTTTGGGAACCACTGCTTTAAGGAATGCCTTGAAAACCATCCTAAATAGTTGCTAATTAAAGAGACTGTAACCTTCCATAAGTCGTTTGCTTCATTTTGTCCAGCACAGAAGTGTATATATGTTAGAAAACATTTTATATTATTTCTATTTCACCTGGTCTCTTTTATATTTTGTGTCCTTTCCGGACTTGACCACTTCCCCAGTGACATCATGTACCACCGCCATATCCTGCACATTGCCATTAGGTCATAACCTTAACCTATGTAGTGCGAAGATGATTAAATCTTAATTCTATTTACAGGATAATTCTGGGAGGTGTGAAACAGAGTTTGGGTGAAAGAAAGCAGAAGATTGGAAATTTAGTAAATGATGAATTGGGTAAGCAGTCTTAGAATTCCATCATGTTCTGTATTAAGATTATTGGAATATATTCATTACTTAATATTTATATGAGAAAATCAATACACGGTAGGAATCCCTGTAAAATCTTGACCCAGATTGTGCGTAAACTAAGTATTTGTCATTGGGACCCTTACCACAGCCCAAAGTTTTCATATCACTCCTGAGGTGCCAGTAATCCATATGTGCTTCATAGAAATATTTTATGTCATTCAGAATACAAGGCCTTTAGTGCGTTGTGAGTGTCATGAAATGAGCATAACATTATATTTTCATTTCTTCTTTGTTTTGGTCAGATTTTATTTCTTTGTAAAAAATTGCAGAACGTCACTGGATCCTCTTAATATTTTCCATACAACTCATTTTATCATTGTTGTAAAGGAGACAAGTGGGTAACAACAAGTACGGAGTAAGAACATATTCCTGATCCTGTAGTAGCAGATATACAGTATTTAAGAAGAGCTTATCACCTCATTTACTTTGCTAGACCTCACAGCCTCTTAACCTTCTAAGAACCTCCATTATGACAAAAAACAAAGAGCACAACAAGCATAATCAATTTTAAAATATATTTATTATGAATTTTTAGCACAAGGAAAACAACACTTTATTTTTACTCTGCATTGTAAAATAAATTAGTGCCCAAGATTAGCCAGAGGCTCTTACAAGCTTGTCCTATAAGAGGACCAAGATGGTGGAAGCCTCATGACTCACAAAGAGTCATCCTTCAGCACTCAGGAGAGGAAAAACCCCCTTTGGAGGAAACCTCTGGGGACCCATGGCTTGAAGGATTGCCCGTCCCTCTGGGCACTAGGAGGCTATGCAGAGTTATATTTCCAATTGATTTAAAATAGGATCATTTGACACTGAAATACAGTATACATTTCACCACATTAATAAATAACATTGGCTGACGTCATTAATGTAGCTCCTGTCCACATTACCTGACATTACCCAATTTACATTCCTCACAAAGCTGCGCAATTTGCTGAAGAGGATGGTCATCCCCTTTTGAGAAGCACCGAGTTTACCCAAGTGGCTACTACATTGCGATAGATGTGCTGTGCTGCTAGAACCTCCAATTATAGAAATAAACAAGCTCAAGGTCATATTTTAGGGTAGTCAAGCTCCAAGTCTGCAGGCACATCCAAGTGAAACGCCCTTGTCTTTGATGAGATACTTACCTCAAGCGGATATCTTTCCCTCAGTGGGCTGGGTGCAAGAGATGTATATGGAGTATGTTAATGACAGCAATGATAATGCTATGTCAGTGTCCTGGGCGGTTAAGAGTGGTAGCAACAGCAAAGAGTTACCATTATGACATCACAGCATGACCTCACTCGTGTTCTACATTCCTTAAAGGGGAAGTGCATAAGATAATAAGCTCTACTGATGTGTGATATGTTTATATTCCTCCATCACCTCTGCTTCCCATGATACACCTGCCATTTATTACACATCTGTCCCTTTGCCATCTCCTTATTTGCAAAAGTTCTCTTTTACTGCATCCACTCATTCAATGAATCAGTTTCTATCAGCTCTTTCTCATTTCATTAACCTGCTGCTTCTGTCCAATTTTAATTATTCATTGCTGCTACTTGGGTAGAAAACAAGCAAGGGATTGAATTAATATAAAAAACACAATTAAAAGGAAAATACTGTTAGGATGTTTATTATATATTGAAATGACATTAATAGCTAGGCCAAGGCTAGTTATTTCTGCACCTCTATAGGTGTGAGCAAAGCCGAGCGAGGTTTTCCTGCAGGATGACCAGCATTACATCAGTGTGCAATATTCTGTTGGAAACGTGCTGCTAATTGAAACTCCCCAATTTGTCTCTGTTCCCAGTATAGAATATAATTGGCCATGATGAAGATACAGTGGAGGACCCATTGTGCCCATTATACGGTAGACCTTCAGGATTGATAAATATTCAGTTTAACCTAATGTAACTTGATCAGTATGCAATATTTCCCTGTTATGCTTGGCTACTATACCGATTAGGCCCATTGTGCTTAATATACACCCTGGGTTCATTTAGAGCTGGAAGCAAGGCCTTTTTTTAGAGTGTAAAATGTGCTTTTTCAGACATCTCATGCACATGAAAAATGCGTATCCCAGCGTCCATTGAACCCTCCTTCTGTGTCCCTGACTTGTGCATCCTTGAGTCTGGAGATGCAGACTGCGCGAGGGAAGGTGCGTGTACGTGCAGGAAAGAGGAATACAATCTGGCGCTGAATTGTAAACCCACAATTAAAGTATAGTAGTTTATTCTGGGTTTACATTCCAGCACTGGAAGGTAACCCTCTTTCCTAACATAAACCCAGGGTCTCTTTGGCAAATTCCACTTCTTCCTGGATATCAAAATTTAAAGCATTTACCTTGCGGTATCACTCCAACACTGCCGGTCTGATTCTCTGCATACGTGTAGGCCAAGTACAGTAAATTGGTTAAACAAGGTTTGGGGAAGTGTTTGGTAAAATCAACCATTTTGGCACAAAGTTCGTGGGTTTTTATGTGTTTTTTTCTGTGGAACTACAGGTCCCAGCAGGTCCTACATGATTTCTTCAAGCTTCAGCATGCTTTCTCTGTCATGGGTATGCAGACACTTGTAGTGCTAAGTGCCTGCATACGCAAACAGTTTTATTTATTTGACTGGCTACATTTGTGTGAAAGAGGTGTGTGTGTGTCTGTGTAGGCTTTTGTCAGTGTGCGTGTGTGTCTGTGTCAGTGAGTGCATCTGGGGAGGTGATGGTGTGCTGAGAGATAACGCGGGGGGAGATGGTGTGGCTAAGAGATGCAGGGGGCAGGAAGTTACACAGGGGGAACGAGTCTGGTTGAACCGCTGTTGTAAGATGATGACCTTGTTAATATTCCCACACAAACAGGAATCTTCTGGACGATGTGACCTACATGAATAGTGAATGCCGACTGAAGATGCCGTCTTCCCATGGAGGATATATTTCTTCAGAGGTTCCACATTGTGAGAAACCACCATATAGGTAAGGTGCATATGTAATGGAAAGTAATGTTCCCAGAGTGATGAGAAATGGGTGGCGTGTCATGTTGGCACGGCCCATTTTCAGTGGCCACGCCCCTTCGGTATGTGGCCACGCCCATTTTTTCCTGCGCGCCCCTGGCGCACATATATGTCATCTGTTTTGAGTTTCTATGGGGCGGGAGGGGGCACGCCAATCTTCAACTTGCCCTGTACTCCAATGACCCTAGTGATGATGCCTCTGGCTGTTTTTTTCCTAGGGAAGAGGCACACATCCCCCTGCAGAATAGGCTTGGACTATGTGACAGGAGGACCCCATGCTTTGGATTTTCTTCTTATCGCATCAACAGCACAGGATCTTAACTTTGAGCAATTGCCTGGGAGACTTGGCAGACTGAATTAGACATCTTGTAAGTGAATCTTAGCCAAATATGTCATTTTTAATCCATTCATAATGGCTACCTGTTCTGCAGGTGCACCCCACTGCTTCCAAGTCTGCAGGATGATTGCATTAAATAATGCAATTGGACAGGGTATGCAACCGCTTTAAGGCAGAGGTTCACAATCTTTTTTGAATGGCGGCACCCTAGAGTATCAGCATTGTTTTCATAGCACCCCTAAGCCAAAAGTCTGTTATTGAGAAATAATTATTAAGAAATTGCACTTACCTGTCATCCTCAGGTTGAGGTATGCGGTCTTGGACAGGTTGGCGCATCTGTTTTTCCACATATTAACATTACATTGACCAGAATTAATTTGATTTGGTGTTGGACCACCAACCTGAGGCACCCCTGCAAGTATCCAAAGGCACCCCAGGGTGCTACAGCACACAGTTTGGGAACCACTGCTTTAAGGAATGCCTTGAAAACCATCCTAAATAGTTGCTAATTAAAGAGACTGTAACCTTCCATAAGTCGTTTGCTTCATTTTGTCCAGCACAGAAGAGTATATATGTTAGAAAACATTTTATATTATTTCTATTTCACCTGGTCTCTTTTATATTTTGTGTCCTTTCCGGACTTGACCACTTCCCCAGTGACATCATGTACCACCGCCATATCCTGCACATTGCCATTAGGTCATAACCTTAACCTATGTAGTGCGAAGATGATTAAATCTTAATTCTATTTACAGGATAATTCTGGGAGGTGTGAAACAGAGTTTGGGTGAAAGAAAGCAGAAGATTGGAAATTTAGTAAATGATGAATTGGGTAAGCAGTCTTAGTAGTACCAACATATAAATTGCATCATGTTCTGTATTAAGATTATTGGAATATATTCATTACTTAATATTTATATGAGAAAATCAATACACGGTAGGAATCCCTGTAAAATCTTGACCCAGATTGTGCGTAAACTAAGTATTTGTCATTGGGACCCTTACCACAGCCCAAAGTTTTCATATCACTCCTGAGGTGCCAGTAATCCATATGTGCTTCATAGAAATATTTTATGTCATTCAGAATACAAGGCCTTTAGTGCGTTGTGAGTGTCATGAAATGAGCATAACATTATATTTTCATTTCTTCTTTGTTTTGGTCAGATTTTATTTCTTTGTAAAAAATTGCAGAACGTCACTGGATCCTCTTAATATTTTCCATACAACTCATTTTATCATTGTTGTAAAGGAGACAAGTGGGTAACAACAAGTACGGAGTAAGAACATATTCCTGATCCTGTAGTAGCAGATATACAGTATTTAAGAAGAGCTTATCACCTCATTTACTTTGCTAGACCTCACAGCCTCTTAACCTTCTAAGAACCTCCATTATGACAAAAAACAAAGAGCACAACAAGCATAATCAATTTTAAAATATATTTATTATGAATTTTTAGCACAAGGAAAACAACACTTTATTTTTACTCTGCATTGTAAAATAAATTAGTGCCCAAGATTAGCCAGAGGCTCTTACAAGCTTGTCCTATAAGAGGACCAAGATGGTGGAAGCCTCATGACTCACAAAGAGTCATCCTTCAGCACTCAGGAGAGGATAAACCCCCTTTGGAGGAAACCTCTGGGGACCCATGGCTTGAAGGATTGCCCGTCCCTCTGGGCACTAGGAGGCTATGCAGAGTTATATTTCCAATTGATTTAAAATAGGATCATTTGACACTGAAATACAGTATACATTTCACCACATTAATAAATAACATTGGCTGACGTCATTAATGTAGCTCCTGTCCACATTACCTGACATTACCCAATTTACATTCCTCACAAAGCTGCGCAATTTGCTGAAGAGGATGGTCATCCCCTTTTGAGAAGCACCGAGTTTACCCGAGTGGCTACTACATTGCGATAGATGTGCTGTGCTGCTAGAACCTCCAATTATAGAAATAAACAAGCTCAAGGTCATATTTTAGGGTAGTCAAGCTCCAAGTCTGCAGGCACATCCAAGTGAAACGCCCTTGTCTTTGATGAGATACTTACCTCAAGCGGATATCTTTCCCTCAGTGGGCTGGGTGCAAGAGATGTATATGGAGTATGTTAATGACAGCAATGATAATGCTATGTCAGTGTCCTGGGCGGTTAAGAGTGGTAGCAACAGCAAAGAGTTACCATTATGACATCACAGCATGACCTCACTCGTGTTCTACATTCCTTAAAGGGGAAGTGCATAAGATAATAAGCTCTACTGATGTGTGATATGTTTATATTCCTCCATCACCTCTGCTTCCCATGATACACCTGCCATTTATTACACATCTGTCCCTTTGCCATCTCCTTATTTGCAAAAGTTCTCTTTTACTGCATCCACTCATTCAATGAATCAGTTTCTATCAGCTCTTTCTCATTTCATTAACCTGCTGCTTCTGTCCAATTTTAATTATTCATTGCTGCTACTTGGGTAGAAAACAAGCAAGGGATTGAATTAATATAAAAAACACAATTAAAAGGAAAATACTGTTAGGATGTTTATTATATATTGAAATGACATTAATAGCTAGGCCAAGGCTAGTTATTTCTGCACCTCTATAGGTGTGAGCAAAGCCGAGCGAGGTTTTCCTGCAGGATGACCAGCATTACATCAGTGTGCAATATTCTGTTGGAAACGTGCTGCTAATTGAAACTCCCCAATTTGTCTCTGTTCCCAGTATAGAATATAATTGGCCATGATGAAGATACAGTGGAGGACCCATTGTGCCCATTATACGGTAGACCTTCAGGATTGATAAATATTCAGTTTAACCTAATGTAACTTGATCAGTATGCAATATTTCCCTGTTATGCTTGGCTACTATACCGATTAGGCCTATTGTGCTTAATATACACCCTGGGTTCATTTAGAGCTGGAAGCAAGGCCTTTTTTTAGAGTGTAAAATGTGCTTTTTCAGACATCTCATGCACATGAAAAATGCGTATCCCAGCGTCCATTGAACCCTCCTTCTGTGTCCCTGACTTGTGCATCCTTGAGTCTGGAGATGCAGACTGCGCGAGGGAAGGTGCGTGTACGTGCAGGAAAGAGGAATACAATATGGCGCTGAATTGTAAACCCACAATTAAAGTATAGTAGTTTATTCTGGGTTTACATTCCAGCACTGGAAGGTAACCCTCTTTCCTAACATAAACCCAGGGTCTCTTTGGCAAATTCCACTTCTTCCTGGATATCAAAATTTAAAGCATTTACCTTGCGGTATCACTCCAACACTGCCGGTCTGATTCTCTGCATACGTGTAGGCCAAGTACAGTAAATTGGTTAAACAAGGTTTGGGGAAGTGTTTGGTAAAATCAACCATTTTGTCACAAAGTTCGTGGGTTTTTATGTGTTTTTTTCTGTGGAACTACAGGTCCCAGCAGGTCCTACATGATTTCTTCAAGCTTCAGCATGCTTTCTCTGTCATGGGTATGCAGACACTTGTAGTGCTAAGTGCCTGCATACGCAAACAGTTTTATTTATTTGACTGGCTACATTTGTGTGAAAGAGGTGTGTGTGTGTCTGTGTAGGCTTTTGTCAGTGTGCGTGTGTGTCTGTTTCAGTGAGTGCATCTGGGGAGGTGATGGTGTGCTGAGAGATAACGCGGGGGGAGATGGTGTGGCTAAGAGATGCAGGGGGCAGGAAGTTACACAGGGGGAACGAGTCTGGTTGAACCGCTGTTGTAAGATGATGACCTTGTTAATATTCCCACACAAACAGGAATCTTCTGGACGATGTGACCTACATGAATAGTGAATGCCGACTGAAGATGCCGTCTTCCCATGGAGGATATATTTCTTCAGAGGTTCCACATTGTGAGAAACCACCATATAGGTAAGGTGCATATGTAATGGAAAGTAATGTTCCCAGAGTGATGAGAAATGGGTGGCGTGTCATGTTGGCACGGCCCATTTTCAGTGGCCACGCCCCTTCGGTATGTGGCCACGCCCATTTTTTCCTGCGCGCCCCTGGCGCACATATATGTCATCTGTTTTGAGTTTCTATGGGGCGGGAGGGGGCACGCCAATCTTCAACTTGCCCTGTACTCCAATGACCCTAGTGATGATGCCTCTGGCTGTTTTTTTCCTAGGGAAGAGGCACACATCCCCCTGCAGAATAGGCTTGGACTATGTGACAGGAGGACCCCATGCTTTGGATTTTCTTCTTATCGCATCAACAGCACAGGATCTTAACTTTGAGCAATTGCCTGGGAGACTTGGCAGACTGAATTAGACATCTTGTAAGTGAATCTTAGCCAAATATGTCATTTTTAATCCATTCATAATGGCTACCTGTTCTGCAGGTGCACCCCACTGCTTCCAAGTCTGCAGGATGATTGCATTAAATAATGCAATTGGACAGGGTATGCAACCGCTTTAAGGCAGAGGTTCACAATCTTTTTTGAATGGCGGCACCCTAGAGTATCAGCATTGTTTTCATAGCACCCCTAAGCCAAAAGTCTGTTATTGAGAAATAATTATTAAGAAATTGCACTTACCTGTCATCCTCAGGTTGAGGTATGCGGTCTTGGACAGGTTGGCGCATCTGTTTTTCCACATATTAACATTACATTGACCAGAATTAATTTGATTTGGTGTTGGACCACCAACCTGAGGCACCCCTGCAAGTATCCAAAGGCACCCCAGGGTGCTACAGCACACAGTTTGGGAACCACTGCTTTAAGGAATGCCTTGAAAACCATCCTAAATAGTTGCTAATTAAAGAGACTGTAACCTTCCATAAGTCGTTTGCTTCATTTTGTCCAGCACAGAAGAGTATATATGTTAGAAAACATTTTATATTATTTCTATTTCACCTGGTCTCTTTTATATTTTGTGTCCTTTCCGGACTTGACCACTTCCCCAGTGACATCATGTACCACCGCCATATCCTGCACATTGCCATTAGGTCATAACCTTAACCTATGTAGTGCGAAGATGATTAAATCTTAATTCTATTTACAGGATAATTCTGGGAGGTGTGAAACAGAGTTTGGGTGAAAGAAAGCAGAAGATTGGAAATTTAGTAAATGATGAATTGGGTAAGCAGTCTTAGTAGTACCAACATATAAATTGCATCATGTTCTGTATTAAGATTATTGGAATATATTCATTACTTAATATTTATATGAGAAAATCAATACACGGTAGGAATCCCTGTAAAATCTTGACCCAGATTGTGCGTAAACTAAGTATTTGTCATTGGGACCCTTACCACAGCCCAAAGTTTTCATATCACTCCTGAGGTGCCAGTAATCCATATGTGCTTCATAGAAATATTTTATGTCATTCAGAATACAAGGCCTTTAGTGCGTTGTGAGTGTCATGAAATGAGCATAACATTATATTTTCATTTCTTCTTTGTTTTGGTCAGATTTTATTTCTTTGTAAAAAATTGCAGAACGTCACTGGATCCTCTTAATATTTTCCATACAACTCATTTTATCATTGTTGTAAAGGAGACAAGTGGGTAACAACAAGTACGGAGTAAGAACATATTCCTGATCCTGTAGTAGCAGATATACAGTATTTAAGAAGAGCTTATCACCTCATTTACTTTGCTAGACCTCACAGCCTCTTAACCTTCTAAGAACCTCCATTATGACAAAAAACAAAGAGCACAACAAGCATAATCAATTTTAAAATATATTTATTATGAATTTTTAGCACAAGGAAAACAACACTTTATTTTTACTCTGCATTGTAAAATAAATTAGTGCCCAAGATTAGCCAGAGGCTCTTACAAGCTTGTCCTATAAGAGGACCAAGATGGTGGAAGCCTCATGACTCACAAAGAGTCATCCTTCAGCACTCAGGAGAGGATAAACCCCCTTTGGAGGAAACCTCTGGGGACCCATGGCTTGAAGGATTGCCCGTCCCTCTGGGCACTAGGAGGCTATGCAGAGTTATATTTCCAATTGATTTAAAATAGGATCATTTGACACTGAAATACAGTATACATTTCACCACATTAATAAATAACATTGGCTGACGTCATTAATGTAGCTCCTGTCCACATTACCTGACATTACCCAATTTACATTCCTCACAAAGCTGCGCAATTTGCTGAAGAGGATGGTCATCCCCTTTTGAGAAGCACCGAGTTTACCCGAGTGGCTACTACATTGCGATAGATGTGCTGTGCTGCTAGAACCTCCAATTATAGAAATAAACAAGCTCAAGGTCATATTTTAGGGTAGTCAAGCTCCAAGTCTGCAGGCACATCCAAGTGAAACGCCCTTGTCTTTGATGAGATACTTACCTCAAGCGGATATCTTTCCCTCAGTGGGCTGGGTGCAAGAGATGTATATGGAGTATGTTAATGACAGCAATGATAATGCTATGTCAGTGTCCTGGGCGGTTAAGAGTGGTAGCAACAGCAAAGAGTTACCATTATGACATCACAGCATGACCTCACTCGTGTTCTACATTCCTTAAAGGGGAAGTGCATAAGATAATAAGCTCTACTGATGTGTGATATGTTTATATTCCTCCATCACCTCTGCTTCCCATGATACACCTGCCATTTATTACACATCTGTCCCTTTGCCATCTCCTTATTTGCAAAAGTTCTCTTTTACTGCATCCACTCATTCAATGAATCAGTTTCTATCAGCTCTTTCTCATTTCATTAACCTGCTGCTTCTGTCCAATTTTAATTATTCATTGCTGCTACTTGGGTAGAAAACAAGCAAGGGATTGAATTAATATAAAAAACACAATTAAAAGGAAAATACTGTTAGGATGTTTATTATATATTGAAATGACATTAATAGCTAGGCCAAGGCTAGTTATTTCTGCACCTCTATAGGTGTGAGCAAAGCCGAGCGAGGTTTTCCTGCAGGATGACCAGCATTACATCAGTGTGCAATATTCTGTTGGAAACGTGCTGCTAATTGAAACTCCCCAATTTGTCTCTGTTCCCAGTATAGAATATAATTGGCCATGATGAAGATACAGTGGAGGACCCATTGTGCCCATTATACGGTAGACCTTCAGGATTGATAAATATTCAGTTTAACCTAATGTAACTTGATCAGTATGCAATATTTCCCTGTTATGCTTGGCTACTATACCGATTAGGCCTATTGTGCTTAATATACACCCTGGGTTCATTTAGAGCTGGAAGCAAGGCCTTTTTTTAGAGTGTAAAATGTGCTTTTTCAGACATCTCATGCACATGAAAAATGCGTATCCCAGCGTCCATTGAACCCTCCTTCTGTGTCCCTGACTTGTGCATCCTTGAGTCTGGAGATGCAGACTGCGCGAGGGAAGGTGCGTGTACGTGCAGGAAAGAGGAATACAATATGGCGCTGAATTGTAAACCCACAATTAAAGTATAGTAGTTTATTCTGGGTTTACATTCCAGCACTGGAAGGTAACCCTCTTTCCTAACATAAACCCAGGGTCTCTTTGGCAAATTCCACTTCTTCCTGGATATCAAAATTTAAAGCATTTACCTTGCGGTATCACTCCAACACTGCCGGTCTGATTCTCTGCATACGTGTAGGCCAAGTACAGTAAATTGGTTAAACAAGGTTTGGGGAAGTGTTTGGTAAAATCAACCATTTTGTCACAAAGTTCGTGGGTTTTTATGTGTTTTTTTCTGTGGAACTACAGGTCCCAGCAGGTCCTACATGATTTCTTCAAGCTTCAGCATGCTTTCTCTGTCATGGGTATGCAGACACTTGTAGTGCTAAGTGCCTGCATACGCAAACAGTTTTATTTATTTGACTGGCTACATTTGTGTGAAAGAGGTGTGTGTGTGTCTGTGTAGGCTTTTGTCAGTGTGCGTGTGTGTCTGTTTCAGTGAGTGCATCTGGGGAGGTGATGGTGTGCTGAGAGATAACGCGGGGGGAGATGGTGTGGCTAAGAGATGCAGGGGGCAGGAAGTTACACAGGGGGAACGAGTCTGGTTGAACCGCTGTTGTAAGATGATGACCTTGTTAATATTCCCACACAAACAGGAATCTTCTGGACGATGTGACCTACATGAATAGTGAATGCCGACTGAAGATGCCGTCTTCCCATGGAGGATATATTTCTTCAGAGGTTCCACATTGTGAGAAACCACCATATAGGTAAGGTGCATATGTAATGGAAAGTAATGTTCCCAGAGTGATGAGAAATGGGTGGCGTGTCATGTTGGCACAGCCCATTTTCAGTGGCCACACCCCTTCGGTATGTGGCCACGCCCATTTTTTCATGCGCGGCCCTGGCGCGCATATATGTCATCTGTTTTGAGTTTCTATGGGGCGGGAGGGGGCACGCCAATCTTCAACTTGCCCTGTACTCCAATGACCCTAGTGATGATGCCTCTGGCTGTTTTTTTCCTAGGGAAGAGGCACACATCCCCCTGCAGAATAGGCTTGGACTATGTGACAGGAGGACCCCATGCTTTGGATTTTCTTCTTATCGCATCAACAGCACAGGATCTTAACTTTGAGCAATTGCCTGGGAGACTTGGCAGACTGAATTAGACATCTTGTAAGTGAATCTTAGCCAAATATGTCATTTTTAATCCATTCATAATGGCTACCTGTTCTGCAGGTGCACCCCACTGCTTCCAAGTCTGCAGGATGATTGCATTAAATAATGCAATTGGACAGGGTATGCAACCGCTTTAAGGCAGAGGTTCACAATCTTTTTTGAATGGCGGCGCCCTAGAGTATCAGCATTGTTTTCATAGCACCCCTAAGCCAAAAGTCTGTTATTGAGAAATAATTATTAAGAAATTGCACTTACCTGTCATCCTCAGGTTGAGGTATGCGGTCTTGGACAGGTTGGCGCATCTGTTTTTCCACATATTTACATTACATTGACCAGAATTAATTTGATTTGGTGTTGGACCACCAACCTGAGGCACCCCTGCAAGTATCCAAAGGCACCCCAGGGTGCTACAGCACACAGTTTGGGAACCACTGCTTTAAGGAATGCCTTGAAAACCATCCCAAATAGTTGCTAATTAAAGAGACTGTAACCTTCCATAAGTCGTTTGCTTCATTTTGTCCAGCACAGAAGAGTATATATGTTAGAAAACATTTCATATTATTTCTATTTCACCTGGTCTCTTTTATATTTTGTGTCCTTTCCGGACTTGACCACTTCCCCAGTGACATCATGTACCACCGCCATATCCTGCACATTGCCATTAGGTCATAACCTTAACCTATGTAGTGCGAAGATGATTAAATCTTAATTCTATTTACAGGATAATTCTGGGAGGTGTGAAACAGAGTTTGGGTGAAAGAAAGCAGAAGATTGGAAATTTAGTAAATGATGAATTGGGTAAGCAGTCTTAGTAGTACCAACATATAAATTGCATCATGTTCTGTATTAAGATTATTGGAATATATTCATTACTTAATATTTATATGAGAAAATCAATACACGGTAGGAATCCCTGTAAAATCTTGACCCAGATTGTGCGTATACTAAGTATTTGTCATTGGGACCCTTACCACAGCCCAAAGTTTTCATATCACTCCTGAGGTGCCAGTAATCCATATGTGCTTCATAGAAATATTTTATGTCATTCAGAATACAAGGCCTTTAGTGCGTTGTGAGTGTCATGAAATGAGCATAACATTATATTTTCATTTCTTCTTTGTTTTGGTCAGATTTTATTTCTTTGTAAAAAATTGCAGAACGTCACTGGATCCTCTTAATATTTTCCATACAACTCATTTTATCATTGTTGTAAAGGAGACAAGTGGGTAACAACAAGTACGGAGTAAGAACATATTCCTGATCCTGTAGTAGCAGATATACAGTATTTAAGAAGAGCTTATCACCTCATTTACTTTGCTAGACCTCACAGCCTCTTAACCTTCTAAGAACCTCCATTATGACAAAAAACAAAGAGCACAACAAGCATAATCAATTTTAAAATATATTTATTATGAATTTTTAGCACAAGGAAAACAACACTTTATTTTTACTCTGCATTGTAAAATAAATTAGTGCCCAAGATTAGCCAGAGGCTCTTACAAGCTTGTCCTATAAGAGGACCAAGATGGTGGAAGCCTCATGACTCACAAAGAGTCATCCTTCAGCACTCAGGAGAGGAAAAACCCCCTTTGGAGGAAACCTCTGGGGACCCATGGCTTGAAGGATTGCCCGTCCCTCTGGGCACTAGGAGGCTATGCAGAGTTATATTTCCAATTGATTTAAAATAGGATCATTTGACACTGAAATACAGTATACATTTCACCACATTAATAAATAACATTGGCTGACGTCATTAATGTAGCTCCTGTCCACATTACCTGACATTACCCAATTTACATTCCTCACAAAGCTGCGCAATTTGCTGAAGAGGATGGTCATCCCCTTTTGAGAAGCACTGAGTTTACCCGAGTGGCTACTACATTGCGATAGATGTGCTGTGCTGCTAGAACCTCCAATTATAGAAATAAACAAGCTCAAGGTCATATTTTAGGGTAGTCAAGCTCCAAGTCTGCAGGCACATCCAAGTGAAACGCCCTTGTCTTTGATGAGATACTTACCTCAAGCGGATATCTTTCCCTCAGTGGGCTGGGTGCAAGAGATGTATATGGAGTATGTTAATGACAGCAATGATAATGCTATGTCAGTGTCCTGGGCGGTTAAGAGTGGTAGCAACAGCAAAGAGTTACCATTATGACATCACAGCATGACCTCACTCGTGTTCTACATTCCTTAAAGGGGAAGTGCATAAGATAATAAGCTCTACTGATGTGTGATATGTTTATATTCCTCCATCACCTCTGCTTCCCATGATACACCTGCCATTTATTACACATCTGTCCCTTTGCCATCTCCTTATTTGCAAAAGTTCTCTTTTACTGCATCCACTCATTCAATGAATCAGTTTCTATCAGCTCTTTCTCATTTCATTAACCTGCTGCTTCTGTCCAATTTTAATTATTCATTGCTGCTACTTGGGTAGAAAACAAGCAAGGGATTGAATTAATATAAAAAACACAATTAAAAGGAAAATACTGTTAGGATGTTTATTATATATTGAAATGACATTAATAGCTAGGCCAAGGCTAGTTATTTCTGCACCTCTATAGGTGTGAGCAAAGCCGAGCGAGGTTTTCCTGCAGGATGACCAGCATTACATCAGTGTGCAATATTCTGTTGGAAACGTGCTGCTAATTGAAACTCCCCAATTTGTCTCTGTTCCCAGTATAGAATATAATTGGCCATGATGAAGATACAGTGGAGGACCCATTGTGCCCATTATACGGTAGACCTTCAGGATTGATAAATATTCAGTTTAACCTAATGTAACTTGATCAGTATGCAATATTTCCCTGTTATGCTTGGCTACTATACCGATTAGGCCCATTGTGCTTAATATACACCCTGGGTTCATTTAGAGCTGGAAGCAAGGCCTTTTTTTAGAGTGTAAAATGTGCTTTTTCAGACATCTCATGCACATGAAAAATGCGTATCCCAGCGTCCATTGAACCCTCCTTCTGTGTCCCTGACTTGTGCATCCTTGAGTCTGGAGATGCAGACTGCGCGAGGGAAGGTGCGTGTACGTGCAGGAAAGAGGAATACAATCTGGCGCTGAATTGTAAACCCACAATTAAAGTATAGTAGTTTATTCTGGGTTTACATTCCAGCACTGGAAGGTAACCCTCTTTCCTAACATAAACCCAGGGTCTCTTTGGCAAATTCCACTTCTTCCTGGATATCAAAATTTAAAGCATTTACCTTGCGGTATCACTCCAACACTGCCGGTCTGATTCTCTGCATACGTGTAGGCCAAGTACAGTAAATTGGTTAAACAAGGTTTGGGGAAGTGTTTGGTAAAATCAACCATTTTGTCACAAAGTTCGTGGGTTTTTATGTGTTTTTTTCTGTGGAACTACAGGTCCCAGCAGGTCCTACATGATTTCTTCAAGCTTCAGCATGCTTTCTCTGTCATGGGTATGCAGACACTTGTAGTGCTAAGTGCCTGCATACGCAAACAGTTTTATTTATTTGACTGGCTAAATTTGTGTGAAAGAGGTGTGTGTGTGTCTGTGTAGGCTTTTGTCAGTGTGCGTGTGTGTCTGTGTCAGTGAGTGCATCTGGGGAGGTGATGGTGTGCTGAGAGATAACGCGGGGGGAGATGGTGTGGCTAAGAGATGCAGGGGGCAGGAAGTTACACAGGGGGAACGAGTCTGGTTGAACCGCTGTTGTAAGATGATGACCTTGTTAATATTCCCACACAAACAGGAATCTTCTGGACGATGTGACCTACATGAATAGTGAATGCCGACTGAAGATGCCGTCTTCCCATGGAGGATATATTTCTTCAGAGGTTCCACATTGTGAGAAACCACCATATAGGTAAGGTGCATATGTAATGGAAAGTAATGTTCCCAGAGTGATGAGAAATGGGTGGCGTGTCATGTTGGCACGGCCCATTTTCAGTGGCCACGCCCCTTCGGTATGTGGCCACGCCCATTTTTTCCTGCGCGCCCCAGGCGCACATATATGTCATCTGTTTTGAGTTTCTATGGGGCGGGAGGGGGCACGCCAATCTTCAACTTGCCCTGTACTCCAATGACCCTAGTGATGATGCCTCTGGCTGTTTTTTTCCTAGGGAAGAGGCACACATCCCCCTGCAGAATAGGCTTGGACTATGTGACAGGAGGACCCCATGCTTTGGATTTTCTTCTTATCGCATCAACAGCACAGGATCTTAACTTTGAGCAATTGCCTGGGAGACTTGGCAGACTGAATTAGACATCTTGTAAGTGAATCTTAGCCAAATATGTCATTTTTAATCCATTCATAATGGCTACCTGTTCTGCAGTTGCACCCCACTGCTTCCAAGTCTGCAGGATGATTGCATTAAATAATGCAATTGGACAGGGTATGCAACCGCTTTAAGGCAGAGGTTCACAATCTTTTTTGAATGGCGGCGCCCTAGAGTATCAGCATTGTTTTCATAGCACCCCTAAGCCAAAAGTCTGTTATTGAGAAATAATTATTAAGAAATTGCACTTACCTGTCATCCTCAGGTTGAGGTATGCGGTCTTGGACAGGTTGGCGCATCTGTTTTTCCACATATTAACATTACATTGACCAGAATTAATTTGATTTGGTGTTGGACCACCAACCTGAGGCACCCCTGCAAGTATCCAAAGGCACCCCAGGGTGCTACAGCACACAGTTTGGGAACCACTGCTTTAAGGAATGCCTTGAAAACCATCCTAAATAGTTGCTAATTAAAGAGACTGTAACCTTCCATAAGTCGTTTGCTTCATTTTGTCCAGCACAGAAGAGTATATATGTTAGAAAACATTTTATATTATTTCTATTTCACCTGGTCTCTTTTATATTTTGTGTCCTTTCCGGACTTGACCACTTCCCCAGTGACATCATGTACCACCGCCATATCCTGCACATTGCCATTAGGTCATAACCTTAACCTATGTAGTGCGAAGATGATTAAATCTTAATTCTATTTACAGGATAATTCTGGGAGGTGTGAAACAGAGTTTGGGTGAAAGAAAGCAGAAGATTGGAAATTTAGTAAATGATGAATTGGGTAAGCAGTCTTAGTAGTACCAACATATAAATTGCATCATGTTCTGTATTAAGATTATTGGAATATATTCATTACTTAATATTTATATGAGAAAATCAATACACGGTAGGAATCCCTGTAAAATCTTGACCCAGATTGTGCGTAAACAAAGTATTTGTCATTGGGACCCTTACCACAGCCCAAAGTTTTCATATCACTCCTGAGGTGCCAGTAATCCATATGTGCTTCATAGAAATATTTTATGTCATTCAGAATACAAGGCCTTTAGTGCGTTGTGAGTGTCATGAAATGAGCATAACATTATATTTTCATTTCTTCTTTGTTTTGGTCAGATTTTATTTCTTTGTAAAAAATTGCAGAACGTCACTGGATCCTCTTAATATTTTCCATACAACTCATTTTATCATTGTTGTAAAGGAGACAAGTGGGTAACAACAAGCACGGAGTAAGAACATATTCCTGATCCTGTAGTAGCAGATATACAGTATTTAAGAAGAGCTTATCACCTCATTTACTTTGCTAGACCTCACAGCCTCTTAACCTTCTAAGAACCTCCATTATGACAAAAAACAAAGAGCACAACAAGCATAATCAATTTTAAAATATATTTATTATGAATTTTTAGCACAAGGAAAACAACACTTTATTTTTACTCTGCATTGTAAAATAAATTAGTGCCCAAGATTAGCCAGAGGCTCTTACAAGCTTGTCCTATAAGAGGACCAAGATGGTGGAAGCCTCATGACTCACAAAGAGTCATCCTTCAGCACTCAGGAGAGGAAAAACCCCCTTTGGAGGAAACCTCTGGGGACCCATGGCTTGAAGGATTGCCCGTCCCTCTGGGCACTAGGAGGCTATGCAGAGTTATATTTCCAATTGATTTAAAATAGGATCATTTGACACTGAAATACAGTATACATTTCACCACATTAATAAATAACATTGGCTGACGTCATTAATGTAGCTCCTGTCCACATCTCCTGACATTACCCAATTTACATTCCTCACAAAGCTGCGCAATTTGCTGAAGAGGATGGTCATCCCCTTTTGAGAAGCACTGAGTTTACCCGAGTGGCTACTACATTGCGATAGATGTGCTGTGCTGCTAGAACCTCCAATTATAGAAATAAACAAGCTCAAGGTCATATTTTAGGGTAGTCAAGCTCCAAGTCTGCAGGCACATCCAAGTGAAACGCCCTTGTCTTTGATGAGATACTTACCTCAAGCGGATATCTTTCCCTCAGTGGGCTGGGTGCAAGAGATGTATATGGAGTATGTTAATGACAGCAATGATAATGCTATGTCAGTGTCCTGGGCGGTTAAGAGTGGTAGCAACAGCAAAGAGTTACCATTATGACATCACAGCATGACCTCACTCGTGTTCTACATTCCTTAAAGGGGAAGTGCATAAGATAATAAGCTCTACTGATGTGTGATATGTTTATATTCCTCCATCACCTCTGCTTCCCATGATACACCTGCCATTTATTACACATCTGTCCCTTTGCCATCTCCTTATTTGCAAAAGTTCTCTTTTACTGCATCCACTCATTCAATGAATCAGTTTCTATCAGCTCTTTCTCATTTCATTAACCTGCTGCTTCTGTCCAATTTTAATTATTCATTGCTGCTACTTGGGTAGAAAACAAGCAAGGGATTGAATTAATATAAAAAACACAATTAAAAGGAAAATACTGTTAGGATGTTTATTATATATTGAAATGACATTAATAGCTAGGCCAAGGCTAGTTATTTCTGCACCTCTATAGGTGTGAGCAAAGCCGAGCGAGGTTTTCCTGCAGGATGACCAGCATTACATCAGTGTGCAATATTCTGTTGGAAACGTGCTGCTAATTGAAACTCCCCAATTTGTCTCTGTTCCCAGTATAGAATATAATTGGCCATGATGAAGATACAGTGGAGGACCCATTGTGCCCATTATACGGTAGACCTTCAGGATTGATAAATATTCAGTTTAACCTAATGTAACTTGATCAGTATGCAATATTTCCCTGTTATGCTTGGCTACTATACCGATTAGGCCCATTGTGCTAAATATACACTCTGGGGGTCATTTAGAGCTGGAAGCAAGGCCTTTTTTTAGAGTGTAAAATGTGCTTTTTCAGGCATCTCATGCACATGAAAAATGCGTATCCCAGCGTCCATTGAACCCTCCTTCTGTGTCCCTGACTTGTGCATCCTTGAGTCTGGAGATGCAGATTGCGCGAGGGAAGGTGCGTGTACGTGCAGGAAAGAGGAATACAATCTGGCGCTGAATTGTAAACCCACAATTAAAGTATAGTAGTTTATTCTGGGTTTACATTCCAGCACTGGAAGGTAACCCTCTTTCCTAACATAACCCCAGGGTCTCTTTGGCAAATTCCACTTCTTCCTGGATATCAAAATTTAAAGCATTTACCTTGCGGTATCACTCCAACACTGCCGGTCTGATTCTCTGCATACGTGTAGGCCAAGTACAGTAAATTGGTTAAACAAGGTTTGGGGAAGTGTTTGGTAAAATCAACCTTTTTGTCACAAAGTTCGTGGGTTTTTATGTGTTTTTTTCTGTGGAACTACAGGTCCCAGCAGGTCCTACATGATTTCTTCAAGCTTCAGCATGCTTTTTCTGTCATGGGTATGCAGACACTTGTAGTGTTAAGTGCCTGCATACGCAAACAGTTTTATTTATTTGACTGGCTACATTTGTGTGAAAGAGGTGTGTGTGTGTCTGTGTAGGCTTTTGTCAGTGTGCGTGTGTGTCTGTGTCAGTGAGTGCATCTGGGGAGGTGATGGTGTGCTGAGAGATAACGCGGGGGGAGATGGTGTGGCTAAGAGATGCAGGGGGCAGGAAGTTACACAGGGGGAACGAGTCTGGTTGAACCGCTGTTGTAAGATGATGACCTTGTTAATATTCCCACACAAACAGGAATCTTCTGGACGATGTGACCTACATGAATAGTGAATGCCGACTGAAGATGCCGTCTTCCCATGGAGGATATATTTCTTCAGAGGTTCCACATTGTGAGAAACCACCATATAGGTAAGGTGCATATGTAATGGAAAGTAATGTTTCCAGAGTGATGAGAAATGGGTGGCATGTCATGTTGGCACGACCCATTTTCAGTGGCCACGCCCCTTCGGTATGTGGCCACACCCATTTTTTCCTGCGCGCCCCTGGCGCGCATATATGTCATCTGTTTTGAGTTTCTATGGGGCGGGAGGGGGCACGCCAATCTTCAACTTGCCCTGTACTCCAATGACCCTAGTGATGATGCCTCTGGCTGTTTTTTTCCTAGGGAAGAGGCACACATCCCCCTGCAGAATAGGCTTGGACTATGTGACAGGAGGACCCCATGCTTTGGATTTTCTTCTTATCGCATCAACAGCACAGGATCTTAACTTTGAGCAATTGCCTGGGAGACTTGGCAGACTGAATTAGACATCTTGTAAGTGAATCTTAGCCAAATATGTCATTTTTAATCCATTCATAATGGCTACCTGTTCTGCAGGTGCACCCCACTGCTTCCAAGTCTGCAGGATGATTGCATTAAATAATGCAATTGGACAGGGTATGCAACCGCTTTAAGGCAGAGGTTCACAATCTTTTTTGAATGGCGGCGCCCTAGAGTATCAGCATTGTTTTCATAGCACCCCTAAGCCAAAAGTCTGTTATTAAGAAATAATTATTAAGAAATTGCACTTACCTGTCATCCTCAGGTTGAGGTATGCGGTCTTGGACAGGTTGGCGCATCTGTTTTTCCACATATTTACATTACATTGACCAGAATTAATTTGATTTGGTGTTGGACCACCAACCTGAGGCACCCCTGCAAGTATCCAAAGGCACCCCAGGGTGCTACAGCACACAGTTTGGGAACCACTGCTTTAAGGAATGCCTTGAAAACCATCCTAAATAGTTGCTAATTAAAGAGACTGTAACCTGCCATAAGTCGTTTGCTTCATTTTGTCCAGCACAGAAGAGTATATATGTTAGAAAACATTTTATATTATTTCTATTTCACCTGGTCTCTTTTATATTTTGTGTCCTTTCCGGACTTGACCACTTCCCCAGTGACATCATGTACCACCGCCATATCCTGCACATTGCCATTAGGTCATAACCATAACTATGTAGTGCGAAGATGATTAAATCTTAATTCTATTTACAGGATAATTCTGGGATGGGTGAAACAGAGTTTGGGTGAAAGAAAGCAGAAGATTGGAAATTTAGTAAATGATGAATTGGGTAAGCAGTCTTAGTAGTACCAACATATAAATTGCATCATGTTCTGTATTAAGATTATTGGAATATATTCATTACTTAATATTTATATGAGAAAATCAATACACGGTAGGAATCCCTGTAAAATCTTGACCCAGATTGTGCGTAAACAAAGTATTTGTCATTGGGACCCTTACCACAGCCCAAAGTTTTCATATCACTCCTGAGGTGCCAGTAATCCATATGTGCTTCATAGAAATATTTTATGTCATTCAGAATACAAGGCCTTTAGTGCGTTGTGAGTGTCATGAAATGAGCATAACATTATATTTTCATTTCTTCTTTGTTTTGGTCAGATTTTATTTCTTTGTAAAAAATTGCAGAACGTCACTGGATCCTCTTAATATTTTCCATACAACTCATTTTATCATTGTTGTAAAGGAGACAAGTGGGTAACAACAAGCAAGGAGTAAGAACATATTCCTGATCCTGTAGTAGCAGATATACAGTATTTAAGAAGAGCTTATCACCTCATTTACCTTGCTAGACCTCACAGCCTCTTAACCTTCTAAGAACCTCCATTATGACAAAAAACAAAGAGCACAACAAGCATAATCAATTTTAAAATATATTTATTATGAATTTTTAGCACAAGGAAAACAACACTTTATTTTTACTCTGCATTGTAAAATAAATTAGTGCCCAAGATTAGCCAGAGGCTCTTACAAGCTTGTCCTATAAGAGGACCAAGATGGTGGAAGCCTCATGACTCACAAAGAGTCATCCTTCAGCACTCAGGAGAGGAAAAACCCCCTTTGGAGGAAACCTCTGGGGACCCATGGCTTGAAGGATTGCCCGTCCCTCTGGGCACTAGGAGGCTATGCAGAGTTATATTTCCAATTGATTTAAAATAGGATCATTTGACACTGAAATACAGTATACATTTCACCACATTAATAAATAACATTGGCTGACGTCATTAATGTAGCTCCTGTCCACATCTCCTGACATTACCCAATTTACATTCCTCACAAAGCTGCGCAATTTGCTGAAGAGGATGGTCATCCCCTTTTGAGAAGCACTGAGTTTACCCGAGTGGCTACTACATTGCGATAGATGTGCTGTGCTGCTAGAACCTCCAATTATAGAAATAAACAAGCTCAAGGTCATATTTTAGGGTAGTCAAGCTCCAAGTCTGCAGGCACATCCAAGTGAAATGCCCTTGTCTTTGATGAGATACTTACCTCAAGCGGATATCTTTCCCTCAGTGGGCTGGGTGCAAGAGATGTATATGGAGTATGTTAATGACAGCAATGATAATGCTATGTCAGTGTCCTGGGCGGTTAAGAGTGGTAGCAACAGCAAAGAGTTACCATTATGACATCACAGCATGACCTCACTCGTGTTCTACATTCCTTAAAGGGGAAGTGCATAAGATAATAAGCTCTACTGATGTGTGATATGTTTATATTCCTCCATCACCTCTGCTTCCCATGATACACCTGCCATTTATTACACATCTGTCCCTTTGCCATCTCCTTATTTGCAAAAGTTCTCTTTTACTGCATCCACTCATTCAATGAATCAGTTTCTATCAGCTCTTTCTCATTTCATTAACCTGCTGCTTCTGTCCAATTTTAATTATTCATTGCTGCTACTTGGGTAGAAAACAAGCAAGGGATTGAATTAATATAAAAAACACAATTAAAAGGAAAATACTGTTAGGATGTTTATTATATATTGAAATGACATTAATAGCTAGGCCAAGGCTAGTTATTTCTGCACCTCTATAGGTGTGAGCAAAGCCGAGCGAGGTTTTCCTGCAGGATGACCAGCATTACACCAGTGTGCAATATTCTGTTGGAAACGTGCTGCTAATTGAAACTCCCCAATTTGTCTCTGTTCCCAGTATAGAATATAATTGGCCATGATGAAGATACAGTGGAGGACCCATTGTGCCCATTATACGGTAGACCTTCAGGATTGAAAAATATTCAGTTTAACCTAATGTAACTTGATCAGTATGCAATATTTCCCTGTTATGCTTGGCTACTATACCGATTAGGCCCATTGTGCTAAATATACACTCTGGGGGTCATTTAGAGCTGGAAGCAAGGCCTTTTTTTAGAGTGTAAAATGTGCTTTTTCAGACATCTCATGCACATGAAAAATGCGTATCCGAGCGTCCATTGAACCCTCCTTCTGTGTCCCTGACTTGTGCATCCTTGAGTCTGGAGATGCAGATTGCGCGAGGGAAGGTGCGTGTACGTGCAGGAAAGAGGAATACAATCTGGCGCTGAATTGTAAACCCACAATTAAAGTATAGTAGTTTATTCTGGGTTTACATTCCAGCACTGGAAGGTAACCCTCTTTCCTAACATAACCCCAGGGTCTCTTTGGCAAATTCCACTTCTTCCTGGATATCAAAATTTAAAGCATTTACCTTGCGGTATCACTCCAACACTGCCGGTCTGATTCTCTGCATACGTGTAGGCCAAGTACAGTAAATTGGTTAAACAAGGTTTGGGGAAGTGTTTGGTAAAATCAACCATTTTGTCACAAAGTTCGTGGGTTTTTATGTGTTTTTTTCTGTGGAACTACAGGTCCCAGCAGGTCCTACATGATTTCTTCAAGCTTCAGCATGCTTTCTCTGTCATGGGTATGCAGACACTTGTAGTGCTAAGTGCCTGCATACGCAAACAGTTTTATTTTTTTGACTGGCTACATTTGTGTGAAAGAGGTGTGTGTGTGTCTGTGTAGGCTTTTGTCAGTGTGCGTGTGTGTCTGTGTCAGTGAGTGCATCTGGGGAGGTGATGGTGTGCTGAAAGATAACGCAGGGGGAGATGGTGTGGCTAAGAGATGCAGGGGGCAGGAAGTTACACAGGGGGAACGAGTCTGGTTGAACCGCTGTTGTAAGATGATGACCTTGTTAATATTCCCACACAAACAGGAATCTTCTGGACGATGTGACCTACATGAATAGTGAATGCCGACTGAAGATGCCGTCTTCCCATGGAGGATATATTTCTTCAGAGGTTCCACATTGTGAGAAACCACCATATAGGTAAGGTGCATATGTAATGGAAAGTAATGTTCCCAGAGTGATGAGAAATGGGTGGCGTGTCATGTTGGCACGGCCCATTTTCAGTGGCCACGCCCCTTCGGTATGTGGCCACGCCCATTTTTTCCTGCGCGCCCCTGGCGCGCATATATGTCATCTGTTTTGAGTTTCTATGGTGCGGGAGGGGGCACGCCAATCTTCAACTTGCCCTGTACTCCAATGACCCTAGTGATGATGCCTCTGGCTGTTTTTTTCCTAGGGAAGAGGCACACATCCCCCTGCAGAATAGGCTTGGACTATGTGACAGGAGGACCCCATGCTTTGGATTTTCTTCTTATCGCATCAACAGCACAGGATCTTAACTTTGAGCAATTGCCTGGGAGACTTGGCAGACTGAATTAGACATCTTGTAAGTGAATCTTAGCCAAATATGTCATTTTTAATCCATTCATAATGGCTACCTGTTCTGCAGGTGCACCCCACTGCTTCCAAGTCTGCAGGATGATTGCATTAAATAATGCAATTGGACAGGGTATGCAACCGCTTTAAGGCAGAGGTTCACAATCTTTTTTGAATGGCGGCGCCCTAGAGTATCAGCATTGTTTTCATAGCACCCCTAAGCCAAAAGTCTGTTATTGAGAAATAATTATTAAGAAATTGCACTTACCTGTCATCCTCAGGTTGAGGTATGCGGTCTTGGACAGGTTGGCGCATCTGTTTTTCCACATATTTACATTACATTGACCAGAATTAATTTGATTTGGTGTTGGACCACCAACCTGAGGCACCCCTGCAAGTATCCAAAGGCACCCCAGGGTGCTACAGCACA
Source organism: Taudactylus pleione (assembly GCA_031769625.1). Lineage (NCBI taxonomy): Eukaryota > Metazoa > Chordata > Amphibia > Anura > Myobatrachidae > Taudactylus > Taudactylus pleione. Next base: position 7,722,453 of record JAUIMM010000210.1, on the reverse strand, counting down.
CAGTTTGGGAACCACTGCTTTAAGGAATGCCTTGAAAACCATCCTAAATAGTTGCTAATTAAAGAGACTGTAACCTTCCATAAGTCGTTTGCTTCATTTTGTCCAGCACAGAAGAGTATATATGTTAGAAAACATTTTATATTATTTCTATTTCACCTGGTCTCTTTTATATTTTGTGTCCTTTCCGGACTTGACCACTTCCCCAGTGACATCATGTACCACCGCCATATCCTGCACATTGCCATTAGGTCATAACCATAACTACGTAGTGCGAAGATGATTAAATCTTAATTCTATTTACAGGATAATTCTGGGAGGTGTGAAACAGAGTTTGGGTGAAAGAAAGCAGAAGATTGGAAATTTAGTAAATGATGAATTGGGTAAGCAGTCTTAGTAGTACCAACATATAAATTGCATCATGTTCTGTATTAAGATTATTGGAATATATTCATTACTTAATATTTATATGAGAAAATCAATACACGGTAGGAATCCCTGTAAAATCTTGACCCAGATTGTGCGTAAACTAAGTATTTGTCATTGGGACCCTTACCACAGCCCAAAGTTTTCATATCACTCCTGAGGTGCCAGTAATCCATATGTGCTTCATAGAAATATTTTATGTCATTCAGAATACAAGGCCTTTAGTGCGTTGTGACTTGTGAGTGTCATGAAATGAGCATAACATTATATTTTCATTTCTTCTTTGTTTTGGTCAGATTTTATTTCTTTGTAAAAAATTGCAGAACGTCACTGGATCCTCTTAATATTTTCCATACAACTCATTTTATCATTGTTGTAAAGGAGACAAGTGGGTAACAACAAGTACGGAGTAAGAACATATTCCTGATCCTGTAGTTGCAGATATACAGTATTTAAGAAGAGCTTATCACCTCATTTACTTTGCTAGACCTCACAGCCTCTTAACCTTCTAAGAACCTCCATTATGACAAAAAACAAAGAGCACAACAAGCATAATCAATTTTAAAATATATTTATTATGAATTTTTAGCACAAGGAAAACAACACTTTATTTTTACTCTGCATTGTAAAATAAATTAGTGCCCAAGATTAGCCAGAGGCTCTTACAAGCTTGTCCTATAAGAGGACCAAGATGGTGGAAGCCTCATGACTCACAAAGAGTCATCCTTCAGCACTCAGGAGAGGAAAAACCCCCTTTGGAGGAAACCTCTGGGGACCCATGGCTTGAAGTATTGCCCGTCCCTCTGGGCACTAGGAGGCTATGCAGAGTTATATTTCCAATTGATTTAAAATAGGATCATTTGACACTGAAATACAGTATACATTTCACCACATTAATAAATAACATTGGCTGACGTCATTAATGTAGCTCCTGTCCACATCTCCTGACATTACCCAATTTACATTCCTCACAAAGCTGCGCAATTTGCTGAAGAGGATGGTCATCCCCTTTTGAGAAGCACCGAGTTTACCCGAGTGGCTACTACATTGCGATAGATGTTGCTGTGCTGCTGGAACCTCCAATTATAGAAATAAACAAGCTCAAGGTCATATTTTAGGGTAGTCAAGCTCCAAGTCTGCAGGCACATCCAAGTGAAACGCCCTTGTCTTTGATGAGATACTTACCTCAAGCGGATATCTTTCCCTCAGTGGGCTGGGTGCAAGAGATGTATATGGAGTATGTTAATGACAGCAATGATAATGCTATGTCAGTGTCCTGGGCGGTTAAGAGTGGTAGCAACAGCAAAGAGTTACCATTATGACATCACAGCATGACCTCACTCGTGTTCTACATTCCTTAAAGGGGAAGTGCATAAGATAATAAGCTCTACTGATGTGTGATATGTTTATATTCCTCCATCACCTCTGCTTCCCATGATACACCTGCCATTTATTACACATCTGTCCCTTTGCCATCTCCTTATATGCAAAAGTTCTCTTTTACTGCATCCACTCATTCAATGAATCAGTTTCTATCAGCTCTTTCTCATTTCATTAACCTGCTGATTCTGTCCAATTTTAATTATTCATTGCTGCTACTTGGGTAGAAAACAAGCAAGGGATTGAATTAATATAAAAAACACAATTAAAAGGAAAATACTGTTAGGATGTTTATTATATATTGAAATGACATTAATAGCTAGGCCAAGGCTAGTTATTTCTGCACCTCTGTAGGTGTGAGCAAAGCCGAGCGAGGTTTTCCTGCAGGATGACCAGCATTACATCAGTGTGCAATATTCTGTTGGAAATGTGCTGCTAATTGAAACTCCCCAATTTGTCTCTGTTCCCAGTATAGAATATAATTGGCCATGATGAAGATACAGTGGAGGACCCATTGTGCCCATTATACGGTAGACCTTCAGGATTGATAAATATTCAGTTTAACCTAATGTAACTTGATCAGTATGCAATATTTCCCTGTTATGCTTGGCTACTATACCGATTAGGCCCATTGTGCTTAATATACACCCTGGGTTCATTTAGAGCTGGAAGCAAGGCCTTTTTTTAGAGTGTAAAATGTGCTTTTTCAGACACCTCATGCACATGAAAAATGCGTATCCCAGCATCCATTGAACCCTCCTTCTGTGTCCCTGACTTGTGCATCCTTGAGTCTGGAGATGCAGACTGCGCGAGGGAAGGTGCGTGTACATGCAGGAAAGAGGAATACAATCTGGCGCTGAATTGTAAACCCACAATTAGAGTATAGTAGTTTATTCTGGGTTTACATTCCAGCACTGGAAGGTAACCCTCTTTCCTAACATAACCCCAGGGTCTCTTTGGCAAATTCCACTTCTTCCTGGATATCAAAATTTAAAGCATTTACCTTGCGGTATCACTCCAACACTGCCGGTCTGATTCTCTGCATACGTGTAGGCCAAGTACAGTAAATTGGTTAAACAAGGTTTGGGGAAGTGTTTGGTAAAATCAACCATTTTGTCACAAAGTTCGTGGGTTTTTATGTGTTTTTTTCTGTGGAACTACAGGTCCCAAGCAGGTCCTACATGATTTCTTCAAGCTTCAGCATGCTTTTTCAGTCATGGGTATGCAGACACTTGTAGTGCTAAGTGCCTGCATACGCAAACAGTTTTATTTATTTGACTGGCTACATTTGTGTGAAGAGGTGTGTGTGTGTCTGTGTAGGCTTTTGTCAGTGTGCGTGTGTGTCTGTGTCAGTGAGTGCATCTGGGGAGGTGATGGTGTGCTGAGAGATAACGCGGGGGGAGATGGTGTGGCTAAGAGATGCAGGGGGCAGGAAGTTACACAGGGGGAACGAGTCTGGTTGAACCGCTGTTGTAAGATGATGACCTTGTTAATATTCCCACACAAACAGGAATCTTCTGGACGATGTGACCTACATGAATAGTGAATGCCGACTGAAGATGCCGTCTTCCCATGGAGGATATATTTCTTCAGAGGTTCCACATTGTGAGAAACCACCATATAGGTAAGGTGCATATGTAATGGAAAGTAATGTTCCCAGAGTGATGAGAAATGGGTGGCGTGTCATGTTGGCACGGCCCATTTTCAGTGGCCACGCCCCTTCGGTATGTGGCCACGCCCATTTTTTCCTGCGTGCCCCTGGCGCGCATATATGTCATCTGTTTTGAGTTTCTATGGGGCGGGAGGGGGCACGCCAATCTTCAACTTGCCCTGTACTCCAATGACCCTAGTGATGATGCCTCTGGCTGTTTTTTTCCTAGGGAAGAGGCACACATCCCCCTGCAGAATAGGCTTGGACTATGTGACAGGAGGACCCCATGCTTTGGATTTTCTTCTTATCGCATCAACAGCACAGGATCTTAATTTTGAGCAATTGCCTGGGAGACTTGGCAGACTGAATTAGACATCTTGTAAGTGAATCTTAGCCAAATATGTAATTTTTAATCCATTCATAATGGCTACCTGTTCTGCAGGTGCACCCCACTGCTTCCAAGTCTGCAGGATGATTGCATTAAATAATGCAATTGGACAGGGTATGCAACCGCTTTAAGGCAGAGGTTCACAATCTTTTTTGAATGGCGGCGCCCTAGAGTATCAGCATTGTTTTCATAGCACCCCTAAGCCAAAAGTCTGTTATTGAGAAATAATTATTAAGAAATTGCACTTACCTGTCATCCTCAGGTTGAGGTATGCGGTCTTGGACAGGTTGGCGCATCTGTTTTTCCACATATTTACATTACATTGACCAGAATTAATTTGATTTGGTGTTGGACCACCAACCTGAGGCACCCCTGCAAGTATCCAAAGGCACCCCAGGGTGCTACAGCACACAGTTTGGGAACCACTGCTTTAAGGAATGCCTTGAAAACCATCCTAAATAGTTGCTAATTAAAGAGACTGTAACCTTCCATAAGTCGTTTGCTTCATTTTGTCCAGCACAGAAGAGTATATATGTTAGAAAACATTTTATATTATTTCTATTTCACCTGGTCTCTTTTATATTTTGTGTCCTTTCCGGACTTGACCACTTCCCCAGTGACATCATGTACCACCGCCATATCCTGCACATTGCCATTAGGTCATAACCTTAACCTATGTAGTGCGAAGATGATTAAATCTTAATTCTATTTACAGGATAATTCTGGGAGGTGTGAAACAGAGTTTGGGTGAAAGAAAGCAGAAGATTGGAAATTTAGTAAATGATGAATTGGGTAAGCAGTCTTAGTAGTACCAACATATAAATTGCATCATGTTCTGTATTAAGATTATTGGAATATATTCATTACTTAATATTTATATGAGAAAATCAATACACGGTAGGAATCCCTGTAAAATCTTGACCCAGATTGTGCGTAAACTAAGTATTTGTCATTGGGACCCTTACCACAGCCCAAAGTTTTCATATCACTCCTGAGGTGCCAGTAATCCATATGTGCTTCATAGAAATATTTTATGTCATTCAGAATACAAGGCCTTTAGTGCGTTGTGAGTGTCATGAAATGAGCATAACATTATATTTTCATTTCTTCTTTGTTTTGGTCAGATTTTATTTCTTTGTAAAAAATTGCAGAACGTCACTGGATCCTCTTAATATTTTCCATACAACTCATTTTATCATTGTTGTAAAGGAGACAAGTGGGTAACAACAAGCACGGAGTAAGAACATATTCCTGATCCTGTAGTAGCAGATATACAGTATTTAAGAAGAGCTTATCACCTCATTTACTTTGCTAGACCTCACAGCCTCTTAACCTTCTAAGAACCTCCATTATGACAAAAAACAAAGAGCACAACAAGCATAATCAATTTTAAAATATATTTATTAAGAATTTTTAGCACAAGGAAAACAACACTTTATTTTTACTCTGCATTGTAAAAGAAATTAGTGCCCAAGATTAGCCAGAGGCTCTTACAAGCTTGTCCTATAAGAGGACCAAGATGGTGGAAGCCTTTTGACTCACAAAGAGTCATCCTTCAGCACTCAGGAGAGGAAAAACCCCCTTTGGAGGAAACCTCTGGGGACCCATGGCTTGAAGGATTGCCCGTCCCTCTGGGCACTAGGAGGCTATGCAGAGTTATATTTCCAATTGATTTAAAATAGGATCATTTGACACTGAAATACAGTATACATTTCACCACATTAATAAATAACATTGGCTGACGTCATTAATGTAGCTCCTGTCCACATCTCCTGACATTACCCAATTTACATTCCTCACAAAGCTGCGCAATTTGCTGAAGAGGATGGTCATCCCCTTTTGAGAAGCACCGAGTTTACCCGAGTGGCTACTACATTGCGATAGATGTGCTGTGCTGCTAGAACCTCCAATTATAGAAATAAACAAGCTCAAGGTCATATTTTAGGGTAGTCAAGCTCCAAGTCTGCAGGCACATCCAAGTGAAACGCCCTTGTCTTTGATGAGATACTTACCTCAAGCGGATATCTTTCCCTCAGTGGGCTGGGTGCAAGAGATGTATATGGAGTATGTTAATGACAGCAATGATAATGCTATGTCAGTGTCCTGGGCGGTTAAGAGTGGTAGCAACAGCAAAGAGTTACCATTATGACATCACAGCATGACCTCACTCGTGTTCTACATTCCTTAAAGGGGAAGTGCATAAGATAATAAGCTCTACTGATGTGTGATATGTTTATATTCCTCCATCACCTCTGCTTCCCATGATACACCTGCCATTTATTACACATCTGTCCCTTTGCCATCTCCTTATTTGCAAAAGTTCTCTTTTACTGCATCCACTCATTCAATGAATCAGTTTCTATCAGCTCTTTCTCATTTCATTAACCTGCTGCTTCTGTCCAATTTTAATTATTCATTGCTGCTACTTGGGTAGAAAACAAGCAAGGGATTGAATTAATATAAAAAACACAATTAAAAGGAAAATACTGTTAGGATGTTTATTATATATTGAAATGACATTAATAGCTAGGCCAAGGCTAGTTATTTCTGCACCTCTATAGGTGTGAGCAAAGCCGAGCGAGGTTTTCCTGCAGGATGACCAGCATTACATCAGTGTGCAATATTCTGTTGGAAACGTGCTGCTAATTGAAACTCCCCAATTTGTCTCTCTTCCAAGTATAGAATATAATTGGCCATGATGAAGATACAGTGGAGGACCCATTGTGCCCATTATACGGTAGACCTTCAGGATTGAAAAATATTCAGTTTAACCTAATGTAACTTGATCAGTATGCAATATTTCCCTGTTATGCTTGGCTACTATACCGATTAGGCCCATTGTGCTAAATATACACTCTGGGGGTCATTTAGAGCTGGAAGCAAGGCCTTTTTTTAGAGTGTAAAATGTGCTTTTTCAGACATCTCATGCACATGAAAAATGCGTATCCCAGCGTCCATTGAACCCTCCTTCTGTGTCCCTGACTTGTGCATCCTTGAGTCTGGAGATGCAGATTGCGCGAGGGAAGGTGCGTGTACGTGCAGGAAAGAGGAATACAATCTGGCGCTGAATTGTAAACCCACAATTAAAGTATAGTAGTTTATTCTGGGTTTACATTCCAGCACTGGAAGGTAACCCTCTTTCCTAACATAACCCCAGGGTCTCTTTGGCAAATTCCACTTCTTCCTGGATATCAAAATTTAAAGCATTTACCTTGCGGTATCACTCCAACACTGCCGGTCTGATTCTCTGCATACGTGTAGGCCAAGTACAGTAAATTGGTTAAACAAGGTTTGGGGAAGTGTTTGGTAAAATCAACCATTTTGTCACAAAGTTCGTGGGTTTTTATGTGTTTTTTTCTGTGGAACTACAGGTCCCAGCAGGTCCTACATGATTTCTTCAAGCTTCAGCATGCTTTTTCTGTCATGGGTATGCAGACACTTGTAGTGTTAAGTGCCTGCATACGCAAACAGTTTTATTTATTTGACTGGCTACATTTGTGTGAAAGAGGTGTGTGTGTGTCTGTGTAGGCTTTTGTCAGTGTGCGTGTGTGTCTGTGTCAGTGAGTGCATCTGGGGAGGTGATGGTGTGCTGAGAGATAACGTGGGGGGAGATGGTGTGGCTAAGAGATGCAGGGGGCAGGAAGTTACACAGGGGGAACGAGTCTGGTTGAACCGCTGTTGTAAGATGATGACCTTGTTAATATTCCCACACAAACAGGAATCTTCTGGACGATGTGACCTACATGAATAGTGAATGCCGACTGAAGATGCCGTCTTCCCATGGAGGATATATTTCTTCAGAGGTTCCACATTGTGAGAAACCACCATATAGGTAAGGTGCATATGTAATGGAAAGTAATGTTTCCAGAGTGATGAGAAATGGGTGGCGTGTCATGTTGGCACGACCCATTTTCAGTGGCCACGCCCCTTCGGTATGTGGCCACACCCATTTTTTCCTGCGCGCCCCTGGCGCGCATATATGTCATCTATTTTGAGTTTCTATGGGGCGGGAGGGGGCACGCCAATCTTCAACTTGCCCTGTACTCCAATGACCCTAGTGATGATGCCTCTGGCTGTTTTTTTCCTAGGGAAGAGGCACACATCCCCCTGCAGAATAGGCTTGGACTATGTGACAGGAGGACCCCATGCTTTGGATTTTCTTCTTATCGCATCAACAGCACAGGATCTTAACTTTGAGCAATTGCCTGGGAGACTTGGCAGACTGAATTAGACATCTTGTAAGTGAATCTTAGCCAAATATGTCATTTTTAATCCATTCATAATGGCTACCTGTTCTGCAGGTGCACCCCACTGCTTCCAAGTCTGCAGGATGATTGCATTAAATAATGCAATTGGACAGGGTATGCAACCGCTTTAAGGCAGAGGTTCACAATCTTTTTTGAATGGCGGCGCCCTAGAGTATCAGCATTGTTTTCATAGCACCCCTAAGCCAAAAGTCTGTTATTAAGAAATAATTATTAAGAAATTGCACTTACCTGTCATCCTCAGGTTGAGGTATGCGGTCTTGGACAGGTTGGCGCATCTGTTTTTCCACATATTTACATTACATTGACCAGAAATAATTTGATTTGGTGTTGGACCACCAACCTGAGGCACCCCTGCAAGTATCCAAAGGCACCCCAGGGTGCTACAGCACACAGTTTGGGAACCACTGCTTTAAGGAATGCCTTGAAAACCATCCTAAATAGTTGCTAATTAAAGAGACTGTAACCTTCCATAAGTCGTTTGCTTCATTTTGTCCAGCACAGAAGAGTATATATGTTAGAAAACATTTTATATTATTTCTATTTCACCTGGTCTCTTTTATATTTTGTGTCCTTTCCGGACTTGACCACTTCCCCAGTGACATCATGTACCACCGCCATATCCTGCACATTGCCATTAGGTCATAACCTTAACCTATGTAGTGCGAAGATGATTAAATCTTAATTCTATTTACAGGATAATTCTGGGAGGTGTGAAACAGAGTTTGGGTGAAAGAAAGCAGAAGATTGGAAATTTAGTAAATGATGAATTGGGTAAGCAGTCTTAGTAGTACCAACATATAAATTGCATCATGTTCTGTATTAAGATTATTGGAATATATTCATTACTTAATATTTATATGAGAAAATCAATACACGGTAGGAATCCCTGTAAAATCTTGACCCAGATTGTGCGTAAACTAAGTATTTGTCATTGGGACCCTTACCACAGCCCAAAGTTTTCATATCACTCCTGAGGTGCCAGTAATCCATATGTGCTTCATAGAAATATTTTATGTCATTCAGAATACAAGGCCTTTAGTGCGTTGTGAGTGTCATGAAATGAGCATAACATTATATTTTCATTTCTTCTTTGTTTTGGTCAGATTTTATTTCTTTGTAAAAAATTGCAGAACGTCACTGGATCCTCTTAATATTTTCCATACAACTCATTTTATCATTGTTGTAAAGGAGACAAGTGGGTAACAACAAGCACGGAGTAAGAACATATTCCTGATCCTGTAGTAGCAGATATACAGTATTTAAGAAGAGCTTATCACCTCATTTACTTTGCTAGACCTCACAGCCTCTTAACCTTCTAAGAACCTCCATTATGACAAAAAACAAAGAGCACAACAAGCATAATCAATTTTAAAATATATTTATTAAGAATTTTTAGCACAAGGAAAACAACACTTTATTTTTACTCTGCATTGTAAAAGAAATTAGTGCCCAAGATTAGCCAGAGGCTCTTACAAGCTTGTCCTATAAGAGGACCAAGATGGTGGAAGCCTTTTGACTCACAAAGAGTCATCCTTCAGCACTCAGGAGAGGAAAAACCCCCTTTGGAGGAAACCTCTGGGGACCCATGGCTTGAAGGATTGCCCGTCCCTCTGGGCACTAGGAGGCTATGCAGAGTTATATTTCCAATTGATTTAAAATAGGATCATTTGACACTGAAATACAGTATACATTTCACCACATTAATAAATAACATTGGCTGACGTCATTAATGTAGCTCCTGTCCACATCTCCTGACATTACCCAATTTACATTCCTCACAAAGCTGCGCAATTTGCTGAAGAGGATGGTCATCCCCTTTTGAGAAGCACCGAGTTTACCCGAGTGGCTACTACATTGCGATAGATGTGCTGTGCTGCTAGAACCTCCAATTATAGAAATAAACAAGCTCAAGGTCATATTTTAGGGTAGTCAAGCTCCAAGTCTGCAGGCACATCCAAGTGAAACGCCCTTGTCTTTGATGAGATACTTACCTCAAGCGGATATCTTTCCCTCAGTGGGCTGGGTGCAAGAGATGTATATGGAGTATGTTAATGACAGCAATGATAATGCTATGTCAGTGTCCTGGGCGGTTAAGAGTGGTAGCAACAGCAAAGAGTTACCATTATGACATCACAGCATGACCTCACTCGTGTTCTACATTCCTTAAAGGGGAAGTGCATAAGATAATAAGCTCTACTGATGTGTGATATGTTTATATTCCTCCATCACCTCTGCTTCCCATGATACACCTGCCATTTATTACACATCTGTCCCTTTGCCATCTCCTTATTTGCAAAAGTTCTCTTTTACTGCATCCACTCATTCAATGAATCAGTTTCTATCAGCTCTTTCTCATTTCATTAACCTGCTGCTTCTGTCCAATTTTAATTATTCATTGCTGCTACTTGGGTAGAAAACAAGCAAGGGATTGAATTAATATAAAAAACACAATTAAAAGGAAAATACTGTTAGGATGTTTATTATATATTGAAATGACATTAATAGCTAGGCCAAGGCTAGTTATTTCTGCACCTCTATAGGTGTGAGCAAAGCCGAGCGAGGTTTTCCTGCAGGATGACCAGCATTACATCAGTGTGCAATATTCTGTTGGAAACGTGCTGCTAATTGAAACTCCCCAATTTGTCTCTCTTCCAAGTATAGAATATAATTGGCCATGATGAAGATACAGTGGAGGACCCATTGTGCCCATTATACGGTAGACCTTCAGGATTGAAAAATATTCAGTTTAACCTAATGTAACTTGATCAGTATGCAATATTTCCCTGTTATGCTTGGCTACTATACCGATTAGGCCCATTGTGCTAAATATACACTCTGGGGGTCATTTAGAGCTGGAAGCAAGGCCTTTTTTTAGAGTGTAAAATGTGCTTTTTCAGACATCTCATGCACATGAAAAATGCGTATCCCAGCGTCCATTGAACCCTCCTTCTGTGTCCCTGACTTGTGCATCCTTGAGTCTGGAGATGCAGATTGCGCGAGGGAAGGTGCGTGTACGTGCAGGAAAGAGGAATACAATCTGGCGCTGAATTGTAAACCCACAATTAAAGTATAGTAGTTTATTCTGGGTTTACATTCCAGCACTGGAAGGTAACCCTCTTTCCTAACATAACCCCAGGGTCTCTTTGGCAAATTCCACTTCTTCCTGGATATCAAAATTTAAAGCATTTACCTTGCGGTATCACTCCAACACTGCCGGTCTGATTCTCTGCATACGTGTAGGCCAAGTACAGTAAATTGGTTAAACAAGGTTTGGGGAAGTGTTTGGTAAAATCAACCATTTTGTCACAAAGTTCGTGGGTTTTTATGTGTTTTTTTCTGTGGAACTACAGGTCCCAGCAGGTCCTACATGATTTCTTCAAGCTTCAGCATGCTTTTTCTGTCATGGGTATGCAGACACTTGTAGTGTTAAGTGCCTGCATACGCAAACAGTTTTATTTATTTGACTGGCTACATTTGTGTGAAAGAGGTGTGTGTGTGTCTGTGTAGGCTTTTGTCAGTGTGCGTGTGTGTCTGTGTCAGTGAGTGCATCTGGGGAGGTGATGGTGTGCTGAGAGATAACGTGGGGGGAGATGGTGTGGCTAAGAGATGCAGGGGGCAGGAAGTTACACAGGGGGAACGAGTCTGGTTGAACCGCTGTTGTAAGATGATGACCTTGTTAATATTCCCACACAAACAGGAATCTTCTGGACGATGTGACCTACATGAATAGTGAATGCCGACTGAAGATGCCGTCTTCCCATGGAGGATATATTTCTTCAGAGGTTCCACATTGTGAGAAACCACCATATAGGTAAGGTGCATATGTAATGGAAAGTAATGTTTCCAGAGTGATGAGAAATGGGTGGCGTGTCATGTTGGCACGACCCATTTTCAGTGGCCACGCCCCTTCGGTATGTGGCCACACCCATTTTTTCCTGCGCGCCCCTGGCGCGCATATATGTCATCTATTTTGAGTTTCTATGGGGCGGGAGGGGGCACGCCAATCTTCAACTTGCCCTGTACTCCAATGACCCTAGTGATGATGCCTCTGGCTGTTTTTTTCCTAGGGAAGAGGCACACATCCCCCTGCAGAATAGGCTTGGACTATGTGACAGGAGGACCCCATGCTTTGGATTTTCTTCTTATCGCATCAACAGCACAGGATCTTAACTTTGAGCAATTGCCTGGGAGACTTGGCAGACTGAATTAGACATCTTGTAAGTGAATCTTAGCCAAATATGTCATTTTTAATCCATTCATAATGGCTACCTGTTCTGCAGGTGCACCCCACTGCTTCCAAGTCTGCAGGATGATTGCATTAAATAATGCAATTGGACAGGGTATGCAACCGCTTTAAGGCAGAGGTTCACAATCTTTTTTGAATGGCGGCGCCCTAGAGTATCAGCATTGTTTTCATAGCACCCCTAAGCCAAAAGTCTGTTATTAAGAAATAATTATTAAGAAATTGCACTTACCTGTCATCCTCAGGTTGAGGTATGCGGTCTTGGACAGGTTGGCGCATCTGTTTTTCCACATATTTACATTACATTGACCAGAAATAATTTGATTTGGTGTTGGACCACCAACCTGAGGCACCCCTGCAAGTATCCAAAGGCACCCCAGGGTGCTACAGCACACAGTTTGGGAACCACTGCTTTAAGGAATGCCTTGAAAACCATCCTAAATAGTTGCTAATTAAAGAGACTGTAACCTTCCATAAGTCGTTTGCTTCATTTTGTCCAGCACAGAAGAGTATATATGTTAGAAAACATTTTATATTATTTCTATTTCACCTGGTCTCTTTTATATTTTGTGTCCTTTCCGGACTTGACCACTTCCCCAGTGACATCATGTACCACCGCCATATCCTGCACATTGCCATTAGGTCATAACCATAACTATGTAGTGCGAAGATGATTAAATCTTAATTCTATTTACAGGATAATTCTGGGATGGGTGAAACAGAGTTTGGGTGAAAGAAAGCAGAAGATTGGAAATTTAGTAAATGATGAATTGGGTAAGCAGTCTTAGTAGTACCAACATATAAATTGCATCATGTTCTGTATTAAGATTATTGGAATATATTCATTACTTAATATTTATATGAGAAAATCAATACACGGTAGGAATCCCTGTAAAATCTTGACCCAGATTGTGCGTAAACAAAGTATTTGTCATTGGGACCCTTACCACAGCCCAAAGTTTTCATATCACTCCTGAGGTGCCAGTAATCCATATGTGCTTCATAGAAATATTTTATGTCATTCAGAATACAAGGCCTTTAGTGCGTTGTGAGTGTCATGAAATGAGCATAACATTATATTTTCATTTCTTCTTTGTTTTGGTCAGATTTTATTTCTTTGTAAAAAATTGCAGAACGTCACTGGATCCTCTTAATATTTTCCATACAACTCATTTTATCATTGTTGTAAAGGAGACAAGTGGGTAACAACAAGCACGGAGTAAGAACATATTCCTGATCCTGTAGTAGCAGATATACAGTATTTAAGAAGAGCTTATCACCTCATTTACCTTGCTAGACCTCACAGCCTCTTAACCTTCTAAGAACCTCCATTATGACAAAAAACAAAGAGCACAACAAGCATAATCAATTTTAAAATATATTTATTATGAATTTTTAGCACAAGGAAAACAACACTTTATTTTTACTCTGCATTGTAAAATAAATTAGTGCCCAAGATTAGCCAGAGGCTCTTACAAGCTTGTCCTATAAGAGGACCAAGATGGTGGAAGCCTCATGACTCACAAAGAGTCATCCTTCAGCACTCAGGAGAGGAAAAACCCCCTTTGGAGGAAACCTCTGGGGACCCATGGCTTGAAGGATTGCCCGTCCCTCTGGGCACTAGGAGGCTATGCAGAGTTATATTTCCAATTGATTTAAAATAGGATCATTTGACACTGAAATACAGTATACATTTCACCACATTAATAAATAACATTGGCTGACGTCATTAATGTAGCTCCTGTCCACATCTCCTGACATTACCCAATTTACATTCCTCACAAAGCTGCGCAATTTGCTGAAGAGGATGGTCATCCCCTTTTGAGAAGCACTGAGTTTACCCGAGTGGCTACTACATTGCGATAGATGTGCTGTGCTGCTAGAACCTCCAATTATAGAAATAAACAAGCTCAAGGTCATATTTTAGGGTAGTCAAGCTCCAAGTCTGCAGGCACATCCAAGTGAAACGCCCTTGTCTTTGATGAGATACTTACCTCAAGCGGATATCTTTCCCTCAGTGGGCTGGGTGCAAGAGATGTATATGGAGTATGTTAATGACAGCAATGATAATGCTATGTCAGTGTCCTGGGCGGTTAAGAGTGGTAGCAACAGCAAAGAGTTACCATTATGACATCACAGCATGACCTCACTCGTGTTCTACATTCCTTAAAGGGGAAGTGCATAAGATAATAAGCTCTACTGATGTGTGATATGTTTATATTCCTCCATCACCTCTGCTTCCCATGATACACCTGCCATTTATTACACATCTGTCCCTTTGCCATCTCCTTATTTGCAAAAGTTCTCTTTTACTGCATCCACTCATTCAATGAATCAGTTTCTATCAGCTCTTTCTCATTTCATTAACCTGCTGCTTCTGTCCAATTTTAATTATTCATTGCTGCTACTTGGGTAGAAAACAAGCAAGGGATTGAATTAATATAAAAAACACAATTAAAAGGAAAATACTGTTAGGATGTTTATTATATATTGAAATGACATTAATAGCTAGGCCAAGGCTAGTTATTTCTGCACCTCTATAGGTGTGAGCAAAGCCGAGCGAGGTTTTCCTGCAGGATGACCAGCATTACATCAGTGTGCAATATTCTGTTGGAAACGTGCTGCTAATTGAAACTCCCCAATTTGTCTCTGTTCCCAGTATAGAATATAATTGGCCATGATGAAGATACAGTGGAGGACCCATTGTGCCCATTATACGGTAGACCTTCAGGATTGAAAAATATTCAGTTTAACCTAATGTAACTTGATCAGTATGCAATATTTCCCTGTTATGCTTGGCTACTATACCGATTAGGCCCATTGTGCTAAATATACACTCTGGGGGTCATTTAGAGCTGGAAGCAAGGCCTTTTTTTAGAGTGTAAAATGTGCTTTTTCAGACATCTCATGCACATGAAAAATGCGTATCCGAGCGTCCATTGAACCCTCCTTCTGTGTCCCTGACTTGTGCATCCTTGAGTCTGGAGATGCAGATTGCGCGAGGGAAGGTGCGTGTACGTGCAGGAAAGAGGAATACAATCTGGCGCTGAATTGTAAACCCACAATTAAAGTATAGTAGTTTATTCTGGGTTTACATTCCAGCACTGGAAGGTAACCCTCTTTCCTAACATAACCCCAGGGTCTCTTTGGCAAATTCCACTTCTTCCTGGATATCAAAATTTAAAGCATTTACCTTGCGGTATCACTCCAACACTGCCGGTCTGATTCTCTGCATACGTGTAGGCCAAGTACAGTAAATTGGTTAAACAAGGTTTGGGGAAGTGTTTGGTAAAATCAACCATTTTGTCACAAAGTTCGTGGGTTTTTATGTGTTTTTTTCTGTGGAACTACAGGTCCCAGCAGGTCCTACATGATTTCTTCAAGCTTCAACATGCTTTCTCTGTCATGGGTATGCAGACACTTGTAGTGCTAAGTGCCTGCATACGCAAACAGTTTTATTTATTTGACTGGCTACATTTGTGTGAAAGAGGTGTGTGTGTGTCTGTGTAGGCTTTTGTCAGTGTGCGTGTGTGTCTGTGTCAGTGAGTGCATCTGGGGAGGTGATGGTGTGCTGAGAGATAACGCGGGGGGAGATGGTGTGGCTAAGAGATGCAGGGGGCAGGAAGTTACACAGGGGGAACGAGTCTGGTTGAACCGCTGTTGTAAGATGATGACCTTGTTAATATTCCCACACAAACAGGAATCTTCTGGACGATGTGACCTACATGAATAGTGAATGCCGACTGAAGATGCCGTCTTCCCATGGAGGATATATTTCTTCAGAGGTTCCACATTGTGAGAAACCACCATATAGGTAAGGTGCATATGTAATGGAAAGTAATGTTCCCAGAGTGATGAGAAATGGGTGGCGTGTCATGTTGGCACGGCCCATTTTCAGTGGCCACGCCCCTTCGGTATGTGGCCACGCCCATTTTTTCCTGCGCGCCCCTGGCGCGCATATATGTCATCTATTTTGAGTTTCTATGGGGCGGGAGGGGGCACGCCAATCTTCAACTTGCCCTGTACTCCAATGACCCTAGTGATGATGCCTCTGGCTGTTTTTTTCCTAGGGAAGAGGCACACATCCCCCTGCAGAATAGGCTTGGACTATGTGACAGGAGGACCCCATGCTTTGGATTTTCTTCTTATCGCATCAACAGCACAGGATCTTAACTTTGAGCAATTGCCTGGGAGACTTGGCAGACTGAATTAGACATCTTGTAAGTGAATCTTAGCCAAATATGTCATTTTTAATCCATTCATAATGGCTACCTGTTCTGCAGGTGCACCCCACTGCTTCCAAGTCTGCAGGATGATTGCATTAAATAATGCAATTGGACAGGGTATGCAACCGCTTTAAGGCAGAGGTTCACAATCTTTTTTGAATGGCGGCGCCCTAGAGTATCAGCATTGTTTTCATAGCACCCCTAAGCCAAAAGTCTGTTATTGAGAAATAATTATTAAGAAATTGCACTTACCTGTCATCCTCAGGTTGAGGTATGCGGTCTTGGACAGGTTGGCGCATCTGTTTTTCCACATATTTACATTACATTGACCAGAATTAATTTGATTTGGTGTTGGACCACCAACCTGAGGCACCCCTGCAAGTATCCAAAGGCACCCCAGGGTGCTACAGCACACAGTTTGGGAACCACTGCTTTAAGGAATGCCTTGAAAACCATCCTAAATAGTTGCTAATTAAAGAGACTGTAACCTTCCATAAGTCGTTTGCTTCATTTTGTCCAGCACAGAAGAGTATATATGTTAGAAAACATTTTATATTATTTCTATTTCACCTGGTCTCTTTTATATTTTGTGTCCTTTCCGGACTTGACCACTTCCCCAGTGACATCATGTACCACCGCCATATCCTGCACATTGCCATTAGGTCATAACCATAACTACGTAGTGCGAAGATGATTAAATCTTAATTCTATTTACAGGATAATTCTGGGAGGTGTGAAACAGAGTTTGGGTGAAAGAAAGCAGAAGATTGGAAATTTAGTAAATGATGAATTGGGTAAGCAGTCTTAGTAGTACCAACATATAAATTGCATCATGTTCTGTATTAAGATTATTGGAATATATTCATTACTTAATATTTATATGAGAAAATCAATACACGGTAGGAATCCCTGTAAAATCTTGACCCAGATTGTGCGTAAACTAAGTATTTGTCATTGGGACCCTTACCACAGCCCAAAGTTTTCATATCACTCCTGAGGTGCCAGTAATCCATATGTGCTTCATAGAAATATTTTATGTCATTCAGAATACAAGGCCTTTAGTGCGTTGTGACTTGTGAGTGTCATGAAATGAGCATAACATTATATTTTCATTTCTTCTTTGTTTTGGTCAGATTTTATTTCTTTGTAAAAAATTGCAGAACGTCACTGGATCCTCTTAATATTTTCCATACAACTCATTTTATCATTGTTGTAAAGGAGACAAGTGGGTAACAACAAGTACGGAGTAAGAACATATTCCTGATCCTGTAGTAGCAGATATACAGTATTTAAGAAGAGCTTATCACCTCATTTACTTTGCTAGACCTCACAGCCTCTTAACCTTCTAAGAACCTCCATTATGACAAAAAACAAAGAGCACAACAAGCATAATCAATTTTAAAATATATTTATTATGAATTTTTAGCACAAGGAAAACAACACTTTATTTTTACTCTGCATTGTAAAATAAATTAGTGCCCAAGATTAGCCAGAGGCTCTTACAAGCTTGTCCTATAAGAGGACCAAGAAGGTGGAAGCCTCATGACTCACAAAGAGTCATCCTTCAGCACTCAGGAGAGGAAAAACCCCCTTTGGAGGAAACCTCTGGGGACCCATGGCTTGAAGGATTGCCCGTCCCTCTGGGCACTAGGAGGCTATGCAGAGTTATATTTCCAATTGATTTAAAATAGGATCATTTGACACTGAAATACAGTATACATTTCACCACATTAATAAATAACATTGGCTGACGTCATTAATGTAGCTCCTGTCCACATCTCCTGACATTACCCAATTTACATTCCTCACAAAGCTGCGCAATTTGCTGAAGAGGATGGTCATCCCCTTTTGAGAAGCACCGAGTTTACCCGAGTGGCTACTACATTGCGATAGATGTGCTGTGCTGCTGGAACCTCCAATTATAGAAATAAACAAGCTCAAGGTCATATTTTAGGGTAGTCAAGCTCCAAGTCTGCAGGCACATCCAAGTGAAACGCCCTTGTCTTTGATGAGATACTTACCTCAAGCGGATATCTTTCCCTCAGTGGGCTGGGTGCAAGAGATGTATATGGAGTATGTTAATGACAGCAATGATAATGCTATGTCAGTGTCCTGGGCGGTTAAGAGTGGTAGCAACAGCAAAGAGTTACCATTATGACATCACAGCATGACCTCACTCGTGTTCTACATTCCTTAAAGGGGAAGTGCATAAGATAATAAGCTCTACTGATGTGTGATATGTTTATATTCCTCCATCACCTCTGCTTCCCATGATACACCTGCCATTTATTACACATCTGTCCCTTTGCCATCTCCTTATATGCAAAAGTTCTCTTTTACTGCATCCACTCATTCAATGAATCAGTTTCTATCAGCTCTTTCTCATTTCATTAACCTGCTGATTCTGTCCAATTTTAATTATTCATTGCTGCTACTTGGGTAGAAAACAAGCAAGGGATTGAATTAATATAAAAAACACAATTAAAAGGAAAATACTGTTAGGATGTTTATTATATATTGAAATGACATTAATAGCTAGGCCAAGGCTAGTTATTTCTGCACCTCTATAGGTGTGAGCAAAGCCGAGCGAGGTTTTCCTGCAGGATGACCAGCATTACATCAGTGTGCAATATTCTGTTGGAAATGTGCTGCTAATTGAAACTCCCCAATTTGTCTCTGTTCCCAGTATAGAATATAATTGGCCATGATGAAGATACAGTGGAGGACCCATTGTGCCCATTATACGGTAGACCTTCAGGATTGATAAATATTCAGTTTAACCTAATGTAACTTGATCAGTATGCAATATTTCCCTGTTATGCTTGGCTACTATACCGATTAGGCCCATTGTGCTTAATATACACCCTGGGTTCATTTAGAGCTGGAAGCAAGGCCTTTTTTTAGAGTGTAAAATGTGCTTTTTCAGACACCTCATGCACATGAAAAATGCGTATCCCAGCGTCCATTGAACCCTCCTTCTGTGTCCCTGACTTGTGCATCCTTGAGTCTGGAGATGCAGACTGCGCGAGGGAAGGTGCGTGTACATGCAGGAAAGAGGAATACAATCTGGCGCTGAATTGTAAACCCACAATTAGAGTATAGTAGTTTATTCTGGGTTTACATTCCAGCACTGGAAGGTAACCCTCTTTCCTAACATAACCCCAGGGTCTCTTTGGCAAATTCCACTTCTTCCTGGATATCAAAATTTAAAGCATTTACCTTGCGGTATCACTCCAACACTGCCGGTCTGATTCTCTGCATACGTGTAGGCCAAGTACAGTAAATTGGTTAAACAAGGTTTGGGGAAGTGTTTGGTAAAATCAACCATTTTGTCACAAAGTTCGTGGGTTTTTATGTGTTTTTTTCTGTGGAACTACAGGTCCCAGCAGGTCCTACATGATTTCTTCAAGCTTCAGCATGCTTTTTCAGTCATGGGTATGCAGACACTTGTAGTGCTAAGTGCCTGCATACGCAAACAGTTTTATTTATTTGACTGGCTACATTTGTGTGAAGAGGTGTGTGTGTGTCTGTGTAGGCTTTTGTCAGTGTGCGTGTGTGTCTGTGTCAGTGAGTGCATCTGGGGAGGTGATGGTGTGCTGAGAGATAACACGGGGGGAGATGGTGTGGCTAAGAGATGCAGGGGGCAGGAAGTTACACAGGGGGAACGAGTCTGGTTGAACCGCTGTTGTAAGATGATGACCTTGTTAATATTCCCACACAAACAGGAATCTTCTGGACGATGTGACCTACATGAATAGTGAATGCCGACTGAAGATGCCGTCTTCCCATGGAGGATATATTTCTTCAGAGGTTCCACATTGTGAGAAACCACCATATAGGTAAGGTGCATATGTAATGGAAAGTAATGTTCCCAGAGTGATGAGAAATGGGTGGCGTGTCATGTTGGCACGGCCCATTTTCAGTGGCCACGCCCCTTCGGTATGTGGCCACGCCCATTTTTTCCTGCGTGCCCCTGGCGAGCATATATGTCATCTGTTTTGAGTTTCTATGGGGCGGGAGGGGGCACGCCAATCTTCAACTTGCCCTGTACTCCAATGACCCTAGTGATGATGCCTCTGGCTGTTTTTTTCCTAGGGAAGAGGCACACATCCCCCTGCAGAATAGGCTTGGACTATGTGACAGGAGGACCCCATGCTTTGGATTTTCTTCTTATCGCATCAACAGCACAGGATCATAATTTTGAGCAATTGCCTGGGAGACTTGGCAGACTGAATTAGACATCTTGTAAGTGAATCTTAGCCAAATATGTAATTTTTAATCCATTCATAATGGCTACCTGTTCTGCAGGTGCACCCCACTGCTTCCAAGTCTGCAGGATGATTGCATTAAATAATGCAATTGGACAGGGTATGCAACCGCTTTAAGGCAGAGGTTCACAATCTTTTTTGAATGGCGGCGCCCTAGAGTATCAGCATTGTTTTCATAGCACCCCTAAGCCAAAAGTCTGTTATTGAGAAATAATTATTAAGAAATTGCACTTACCTGTCATCCTCAGGTTGAGGTATGCGGTCTTGGACAGGTTGGCGCATCTGTTTTTCCACATATTTACATTACATTGACCAGAATTAATTTGATTTGGTGTTGGACCACCAACCTGAGGCACCCCTGCAAGTATCCAAAGGCACCCCAGGGTGCTACAGCACACAGTTTGGGAACCACTGCTTTAAGGAATGCCTTGAAAACCATCCTAAATAGTTGCTAATTAAAGAGACTGTAACCTTCCATAAGTCGTTTGCTTCATTTTGTCCAGCACAGAAGAGTATATATGTTAGAAAACATTTTATATTATTTCTATTTCACCTGGTCTCTTTTATATTTTGTGTCCTTTCCGGACTTGACCACTTCCCCAGTGACATCATGTACCACCGCCATATCCTGCACATTGCCATTAGGTCATAACCTTAACCTATGTAGTGCGAAGATGATTAAATCTTAATTCTATTTACAGGATAATTCTGGGAGGTGTGAAACAGAGTTTGGGTGAAAGAAAGCAGAAGATTGGAAATTTAGTAAATGATGAATTGGGTAAGCAGTCTTAGTAGTACCAACATATAAATTGCATCATGTTCTGTATTAAGATTATTGGAATATATTCATTACTTAATATTTATATGAGAAAATCAATACACGGTAGGAATCCCTGTAAAATCTTGACCCAGATTGTGCGTAAACTAAGTATTTGTCATTGGGACCCTTACCACAGCCCAAAGTTTTCATATCACTCCTGAGGTGCCAGTAATCCATATGTGCTTCATAGAAATATTTTATGTCATTCAGAATACAAAGCCTTTAGTGCGTTGTGAGTGTCATGAAATGAGCATAACATTATATTTTCATTTCTTCTTTGTTTTGGTCAGATTTTATTTCTTTGTAAAAAATTGCAGAATGTCACTGGATCCTCTTAATATTTTCCATACAACTCATTTTATCATTGTTGTAAAGGAGACAAGTGGGTAACAACAAGCACGGAGTAAGAACATATTCCTGATCCTGTAGTAGCAGATATACAGTATTTAAGAAGAGCTTATCACCTCATTTACTTTGCTAGACCTCACAGCCTCTTAACCTTCTAAGAACCTCCATTATGACAAAAAACAAAGAGCACAACAAGCATAATCAATTTTAAAATATATTTATTATGAATTTTTAGCACAAGGAAAACAACACTTTATTTTTACTCTGCATTGTAAAATAAATTAGTGCCCAAGATTAGCCAGAGGCTCTTACAAGCTTGTCCTATAAGAGGACCAAGATGGTGGAAGCCTCATGACTCACAAAGAGTCATCCTTCAGCACTCAGGAGAGGAAAAACCCCCTTTGGAGGAAACCTCTGGGGACCCATGGCTTGAAGGATTGCCCGTCCCTCTGGGCACTAGGAGGCTATGCAGAGTTATATTTCCAATTGATTTAAAATAGGATAATTTGACACTGAAATACAGTATACATTTCACCACATTAATAAATAACATTGGCTGACGTCATTAATGTAGCTCCTGTCCACATCTCCTGACATTACCCAATTTACATTCCTCACAAAGCTGCGCAATTTGCTGAAGAGGATGGTCATCCCCTTTTGAGAAGCACCGAGTTTACCCGAGTGGCTACTACATTGCAATAGATGTGCTGTGCTGCTAGAACCTCCAATTATAGAAATAAACAAGCTCAAGGTCATATTTTAGGGTAGTCAAGCTCCAAGTCTGCAGGCACATCCATTTGAAATGCCCTTGTCTTTGATGAGATACTTACCTCAAGCGGATATCTTTCCCTCAGTGGGCTGGGTGCAAGAGATGTATATGGAGTATGTTAATGACAGCAATGATAATGCTATGTCAGTGTCCTGGGCGGTTAAGAGTGGTAGCAACAGCAAAGAGTTACCATTATGACATCACAGCATGACCTCACTCGTGTTCTACATTCCTTAAAGGGGAAGTGCATAAGATAATAAGCTCTACTGATGTGTGATATGTTTATATTCCTCCATCACCTCTGCTTCCCATGATACACCTGCCATTTATTACACATCTGTCCCTTTGCCATCTCCTTATTTGCAAAAGTTCTCTTTTACTGCATCCACTCATTCAATGAATCAGTTTCTATCAGCTCTTTCTCATTTCATTAACCTGCTGCTTCTGTCCAATTTTAATTATTCATTGCTGCTACTTGGGTAGAAAACAAGCAAGGGATTGAATTAATATAAAAAACACAATTAAAAGGAAAATACTGTTAGGATGTTTATTATATATTGAAATGACATTAATAGCTAGGCCAAGGCTAGTTATTTCTGCACCTCTATAGGTGTGAGCAAAGCCGAGCGAGGTTTTCCTGCAGGATGACCAGCATTACATCAGTGTGCAATATTCTGTTGGAAACGTGCTGCTAATTGAAACTCCCCAATTTGTCTCTGTTCCCAGTATAGAATATAATTGGCCATGATGAAGATACAGTGGAGGACCCATTGTGCCCATTATACGGTAGACCTTCAGGATTGATAAATATTCAGTTTAACCTAATGTAACTTGATCAGTATGCAATATTTCCCTGTTATGCTTGGCTACTATACCGATTAGGCCCATTGTGCTTAATATACACCCTGGGTTCATTTAGAGCTGGAAGCAAGGCCTTTTTTTAGAGTGTAAAATGTGCTTTTTCAGACACCTCATGCACATGAAAAATGCGTATCCCAGCGTCCATTGAACCCTCCTTCTGTGTCCCTGACTTGTGCATCCTTGAGTCTGGAGATGCAGACTGCGCGAGGGAAGGTGCGTGTACGTGCAGGAAAGAGGAATACAATCTGGCGCTGAATTGTAAACCCACAATTAGAGTATAGTAGTTTATTCTGGGTTTACATTCCAGCACTGGAAGGTAACCCTCTTTCCTAACATAACCCCAGGGTCTCTTTGGCAAATTCCACTTCTTCCTGGATATCAAAATTTAAAGCATTTACCTTGCGGTATCACTCCAACACTGCCGGTCTGATTCTCTGCATACGTGTAGGCCAAGTACAGTAAATTGGTTAAACAAGGTTTGGGGAAGTGTTTGGTAAAATCAACCATTTTGTAACAAAGTTCGTGGGTTTTTATGTTTTTTTTTCTGTGGAACTACAGGTCCCAGCAGGTCCTACATGATTTCTTCAAGCTTCAGCATGCTTTTTCAGTCATGGGTATGCAGACACTTGTAGTGCTAAGTGCCTGCATACGCAAACAGTTTTATTTATTTGACTGGCTACATTTGTGTGAAAGAGGTGTGTGTGTGTCTGTGTAGGCTTTTGTCAGTGTGCGTGTGTGTCTGTGTCAGTGAGTGCATCTGGGGAGGTGATGGTGTGCTGAGAGATAACGCGGGGGGAGATGGTGTGGCTAAGAGATGCAGGGGGCAGGAAGTTACACAAGGGGAACGAGTCTGGTTGAACCGCTGTTGTAAGATGATGACCTTGTTAATATTCCCACACAAACAGGAATCTTCTGGACGATGTGACCTACATGAATAGTGAATGTC
The DNA here is from genome assembly GCA_031769625.1 of Taudactylus pleione. Lineage (NCBI taxonomy): Eukaryota > Metazoa > Chordata > Amphibia > Anura > Myobatrachidae > Taudactylus > Taudactylus pleione. Next base: position 7,697,862 of record JAUIMM010000210.1, on the reverse strand, counting down.
GACTGAAGATGCCGTCTTCCCATGGAGGATATATTTCTTCAGAGGTTCCACATTGTGAGAAACCACCATATAGGTAAGGTGCATATGTAATGGAAAGTAATGTTCCCAGAGTGATGAGAAATGGGTGGCGTGTCATGTTGGCACGGCCCATTTTCAGTGGCCACGCCCCTTCGGTATGTGGCCACGCCCATTTTTTCCTGCGTGCCCCTGGCGCGCATATATGTCATCTGTTTTGAGTTTCTATGGGGCGGGAGGGGGCACGCCAATCTTCAACTTGCCCTGTACTCCAATGACCCTAGTGATGATGCCTCTGGCTGTTTTTTTCCTAGGGAAGAGGCACACATCCCCCTGCAGAATAGGCTTGGACTATGTGACAGGAGGACCCCATGCTTTGGATTTTCTTCTTATCGCATCAACAGCACAGGATCTTAACTTTGAGCAATTGCCTGGGAGACTTGGCAGACTGAATTAGACATCTTGTAAGTGAATCTTAGCCAAATATGTCATTTTTAATCCATTCATAATGGCTACCTGTTCTGCAGGTGCACCCCACTGCTTCCAAGTCTGCAGGATGATTGCATTAAATAATGCAATTGGACAGGGTATGCAACCGCTTTAAGGCAGAGGTTCACAATCTTTTTTGAATGGCGGCGCCCTAGAGTATCAGCATTGTTTTCATAGCACCCCTAAGCCAAAAGTCTGTTATTAAGAAATAATTATTAAGAAATTGCACTTACCTGTCATCCTCAGGTTGAGGTATGCGGTCTTGGACAGGTTGGCGCATCTGTTTTTCCACATATTTACATTACATTGACCAGAATTAATTTGATTTGGTGTTGGACCACCAACCTGAGGCACCCCTGCAAGTATCCAAAGGCACCCCAGGGTGCTACAGCACACAGTTTGGGAACCACTGCTTTAAGGAATGCCTTGAAAACCATCCTAAATAGTTGCTAATTAAAGAGACTGTAACCTTCCATAAGTCGTTTGCTTCATTTTGTCCAGCACAGAAGAGTATATATGTTAGAAAACATTTTATATTATTTCTATTTCACCTGGTCTCTTTTATATTTTGTGTCCTTTCCGGACTTGACCACTTCCCCAGTGACATCATGTACCACCGCCATATCCTGCACATTGCCATTAGGTCATAACCATAACTATGTAGTGCGAAGATGATTAAATCTTAATTCTATTTACAGGATAATTCTGGGATGGGTGAAACAGAGTTTGGGTGAAAGAAAGCAGAAGATTGGAAATTTAGTAAATGATGAATTGGGTAAGCAGTCTTAGTAGTACCAACATATAAATTGCATCATGTTCTGTATTAAGATTATTGGAATATATTCATTACTTAATATTTATATGAGAAAATCAATACACGGTAGGAATCCCTGTAAAATCTTGACCCAGATTGTGCGTAAACAAAGTATTTGTCATTGGGACCCTTACCACAGCCCAAAGTTTTCATATCACTCCTGAGGTGCCAGTAATCCATATGTGCTTCATAGAAATATTTTATGTCATTCAGAATACAAGGCCTTTAGTGCGTTGTGAGTGTCATGAAATGAGCATAACATTATATTTTCATTTCTTCTTTGTTTTGGTCAGATTTTATTTCTTTGTAAAAAATTGCAGAACGTCACTGGATCCTCTTAATATTTTCCATACAACTCATTTTATCATTGTTGTAAAGGAGACAAGTGGGTAACAACAAGCACGGAGTAAGAACATATTCCTGATCCTGTAGTAGCAGATATACAGTATTTAAGAAGAGCTTATCACCTCATTTACCTTGCTAGACCTCACAGCCTCTTAACCTTCTAAGAACCTCCATTATGACAAAAAACAAAGAGCACAACAAGCATAATCAATTTTAAAATATATTTATTATGAATTTTTAGCACAAGGAAAACAACACTTTATTTTTACTCTGCATTGTAAAATAAATTAGTGCCCAAGATTAGCCAGAGGCTCTTACAAGCTTGTCCTATAAGAGGACCAAGATGGTGGAAGCCTCATGACTCACAAAGAGTCATCCTTCAGCACTCAGGAGAGGAAAAACCCCCTTTGGAGGAAACCTCTGGGGACCCATGGCTTGAAGGATTGCCCGTCCCTCTGGGCACTAGGAGGCTATGCAGAGTTATATTTCCAATTGATTTAAAATAGGATCATTTGACACTGAAATACAGTATACATTTCACCACATTAATAAATAACATTGGCTGACGTCATTAATGTAGCTCCTGTCCACATCTCCTGACATTACCCAATTTACATTCCTCACAAAGCTGCGCAATTTGCTGAAGAGGATGGTCATCCCCTTTTGAGAAGCACTGAGTTTACCCGAGTGGCTACTACATTGCGATAGATGTGCTGTGCTGCTAGAACCTCCAATTATAGAAATAAACAAGCTCAAGGTCATATTTTAGGGTAGTCAAGCTCCAAGTCTGCAGGCACATCCAAGTGAAACGCCCTTGTCTTTGATGAGCTACTTACCTCAAGCGGATATCTTTCCCTCAGTGGGCTGGGTGCAAGAGATATATATGGAGTATGTTAATGACAGCAATGATAATGCTATGTCAGTGTCCTGGGCGGTTAAGAGTGGTAGCAACAGCAAAGAGTTACCATTATGACATCACAGCATGACCTCACTCGTGTTCTACATTCCTTAAAGGGGAAGTGCATAAGATAATAAGCTCTACTGATGTGTGATATGTTTATATTCCTCCATCACCTCTGCTTCCCATGATACACCTGCCATTTATTACACATCTGTCCCTTTGCCATCTCCTTATTTGCAAAAGTTCTCTTTTACTGCATCCACTCATTCAATGAATCAGTTTCTATCAGCTCTTTCTCATTTCATTAACCTGCTGCTTCTGTCCAATTTTAATTATTCATTGCTGCTACTTGGGTAGAAAACAAGCAAGGGATTGAATTAATATAAAAAACACAATTAAAAGGAAAATACTGTTAGGATGTTTATTATATATTGAAATGACATTAATAGCTAGGCCAAGGCTAGTTATTTCTGCACCTCTATAGGTGTGAGAAAAGCCGAGCGAGGTTTTCCTGCAGGATGACCAGCATTACATCAGTGTGCAATATTCTGTTGGAAACGTGCTGCTAACTGAAACTCCCCAATTTGTCTCTGTTCCCAGTATAGAATATAATTGGCCATGATGAAGATACAGTGGAGGACCCATTGTGCCCATTATACTGTAGACCTTCAGGATTGATAAATATTCAGTTTAACCTAATGTAACTTGATCAGTATGCAATATTTCCCTGTTATGCTTGGCTACTATACCGATTAGGCCCATTGTGCTAAATATACACTCTGGGGGTCATTTAGAGCTGGAAGCAAGGCCTTTTTTTAGAGTGTAAAATGTGCTTTTTCAGACATCTCATGCACATGAAAAATGCGTTTCCCAGCGTCCATTGAACCCTCCTTCTGTGTCCCTGACTTGTGCATCCTTGAGTCTGGAGATGCAGACTGCGCGAGGGAAGGTGCGTGTACGTGCAGGAAAGAGGAATACAATCTGGCGCTGAATTGTAAACCCACAATTAAAGTATAGTAGTTTATTCTGGGTTTACATTCCAGCACTGGAAGGTAACCCTCTTTCCTAACATAACCCCAGGGTCTCTTTGGCAAATTCCACTTCTTCCTGGATATCAAAATTTAAAGCGTTTACCTTGAGGTATCACTCCAACACTGCCGGTCTGATTCTCTGCATACGTGTAGGCCAAGTACAGTAAATTGGTTAAACAAGGTTTGGGGAAGTGTTTGGTAAAATCAACCATTTTGTCACAAAGTTCGTGGGTTTTTATGTGTTTTTTTCTGTGGAACTACAGGTCCCAGCAGGTCCTACATGATTTCTTCAAGCTTCAGCATGCTTTTTCTGTCATGGGTATGCAGACACTTGTAGTGCTAAGTGCCTGCATACGCAAACAGTTTTATTTATTTGACTGGCTACATTTGTGTGAAAGAGGTGTGTGTGTGTCTGTGTAGGCTTTTGTCAGTGTGCGTGTGTGTCTGTGTCAGTGAGTGCATCTGGGGAGGTGATGGTGTGCTGAGAGATAACGCGGGGGGAGATGGTGTGGCTAAGAGATGCAGGGGGCAGGAAGTTACACAGGGGGAACGAGTCTGGTTGAACCGCTGTTGTAAGATGATGACCTTGTTAATATTCCCACACAAACAGGAATCTTCTGGATGATGTGACCTACATGAATAGTGAATGCCGACTGAAGATGCCGTCTTCCCATGGAGGATATATTTCTTCAGAGGTTCCACATTGTGAGAAACCACAATATAGGTAAGGTGCATATGTAATGGAAAGTAATGTTCCCAGAGTGATGAGAAATGGGTGGCGTGTCATGTTGGCACGGCCCATTTTCAGTGGCCACGCCCCTTCGGTATGTGGCCACGCCCATTTTTTCCTGCGCGGCCCTTGCGCGCATATATGTCATCTGTTTTGAGTTTCTATGGGGCGGGAGGGGGCACGCCAATCTTCAACTTGCCCTGTACTCCAATGACCCTAGTGATGATGCCTCTGGCTGTTTTTTTCCTAGGGAAGAGGCACACATCCCCCTGCAGAATAGGCTTGGACTATGTGACAGGAGGACCCCATGCTTTGGATTTTCTTCTTATCGCATCAACAGCACAGGATCTTAACTTTGAGCAATTGCCTGGGAGACTTGGCAGACTGAATTAGACATCTTGTAAGTGAATCTTAGCCAAATATGTCATTTTTAATCCATTCATAATGGCTACCTGTTCTGCAGGTGCACCCCACTGCTTCCAAGTCTGCAGGATGATTGCATTAAATAATGCAATTGGACAGGGTATGCAACCGCTTTAAGGCAGAGGTTCACAATCTTTTTTGAATGGCGGCGCCCTAGAGTATCAGCATTGTTTTCATAGCACCCCTAAGCCAAAAGTCTGTTATTGAGAAATAATTATTAAGAAATTGCACTTACCTGTCATCCTCAGGTTGAGGTATGCGGTCTTGGACAGGTTGGCGCATCTGTTTTTCCACATATTTACATTACATTGACCAGAATTAATTTGATTTGGTGTTGGACCACCAACCTGAGGCACCCCTGCAAGTATCCAAAGGCACCCCAGGGTGCTACAGCACACAGTTTGGGAACCACTGCTTTAAGGAATGCCTTGAAAACCATCCTAAATAGTTGCTAATTAAAGAGACTGTAACCATCCATAAGTCGTTTGCTTCATTTTGTCCAGCACAGAAGAGTATATATGTTAGAAAACATTTTAGATTATTTCCATTTCACCTGGTCTCTTTTATATTTTGTGTCCTTTCCGGACTTGACCACTTCCCCAGTGACATCATGTACCACCGCCATATCCTGCACATTGCCATTAGGTCATAACCTTAACCTATGTAGTGCGAAGATGATTAAATCTTAATTCTATTTACAGGATAATTCTGGGGGGCGTGAAACAGAGTTTGGGTGAAAGAAAGCAGAAGATTGGAAATTTAGTAAATGATGAATTGGGTAAGCAGTCTTAGTAGTACCAACATATAAATTGCATCATGTTCTGTATTAAGATTATTGGAATATATTCATTACTTAATATTTATATGAGAAAATCAATACACGGTAGGAATCCCTGTAAAATCTTGACCCAGATTGTGCGTAAACTAAGTTTTTGTCATTGGGACCCTTACCACAGCCCAAAGTTTTCATATCACTCCTGAGGTGCCAGTAATCCATATGTGCTTCATAGAAATATTTTATGTCATTCAGAATACAAGGCCTTTAGTGCGTTGTGAGTGTCATGAAATGAGCATAACATTATATTTTCATTTCTTCTTTGTTTTGGTCAGATTTTATTTCTTTGTAAAAAATTGCAGAATGTCACTGGATCCTCTTAATATTTTCCATACATCTCATTTTATCATTGTTGTAAAGGAGACAAGTGGGTAACAACAAGTACGGAGTAAGAACATATTCCTGATCCTGTAGTAGCAGATATACAGTATTTAAGAAGAGCTTATCACCTCATTTACTTTGCTAGACCTCACAGCCTCTTAACCTTCTAAGAACCTCCATTATGACAAAAAACAAAGAGCACAACAAGCATAATCAATTTTAAAATATATTTATTATGAATTTTTAGCACAAGGAAAACAACACTTTATTTTTACTCTGCATTGTAAAATAAATTAGTGCCCAAGATTAGCCAGAGGCTCTTACAAGCTTGTCCTATAAGAGGACCAAGATGGTGGAAGCCTCATGACTCACAAAGAGTCATCCTTCAGCACTCAGGAGAGGAAAAACCCCCTTTGGAGGAAACCTCTGGGGACCCATGGCTTGAAGGATTGCCCGTCCCTCTGGGCACTAGGAGGCTATGCAGAGTTATATTTCCAATTGATTTAAAATAGGATCATTTGACACTGAAATACAGTATACATTTCACCACATTAATAAATAACATTGGCTGACGTCATTAATGTAGCTCCTGTCCACATCTCCTGACATTACCCAATTTACATTCCTCACAAAGCTGCGCAATTTGCTGAAGAGGATGGTCATCCCCTTTTGAGAAGCACCGAGTTTACCCGAGTGGCTACTACATTGCGATAGATGTGCTGTGCTGCTAGAACCTCCAATTATAGAAATAAACAAGCTCAAGGTCATATTTTAGGGTAGTCAAGCTCCAAGTCTGCAGGCACATCCAAGTGAAACGCCCTTGTCTTTGATGAGATACTTACCTCAAGCGGATATCTTTCCCTCAGTGGGCTGGGTGCAAGAGATGTATATGGAGTATGTTAATGACAGCAATGATAATGCTATGTCAGTGTCCTGGGCGGTTAAGAGTGGTAGCAACAGCAAAGAGTTACCATTATGACATCACAACATGACCTCACTCGTGTTCTACATTCCTTAAAGGGGAAGTGCATAAGATAATAAGCTCTACTGATGTGTGATATGTTTATATTCCTCCATCACCTCTGCTTCCCATGATACACCTGCCATTTATTACACATCTGTCCCTTTGCCATCTCCTTATTTGCAAAAGTTCTCTTTTACTGCATCCACTCATTCAATGAATCAGTTTCTATCAGCTCTTTCTCATTTCATTAACCTGCTGCTTCTGTCCAATTTTAATTATTCATTGCTGCTACTTGGGTAGAAAACAAGCAAGGGATTGAATTAATATAAAAAACACAATTAAAAGGAAAATACTGTTAGGATGTTTATTATATATTGAAATGACATTAATAGCTAGGCCAAGGCTAGTTATTTCTGCACCTCTATAGGTGTGAGCAAAGCCGAGCGAGGTTTTCCTGCAGGATGACCAGCATTACATCAGTGTGCAATATTCTGTTGGAAACGTGCTGCTAACTGAAACTCCCCAATTTGTCTCTGTTCCCAGTATAGAATATAATTGGCCATGATGAAGATACAGTGGAGGACCCATTGTGCCCATTATACTGTAGACCTTCAGGATTGATAAATATTCAGTTTAACCTAATGTAACTTGATCAGTATGCAATATTTCCCTGTTATGCTTGGCTACTATACCGATTAGGCCCATTGTGCTAAATATACACTCTGCGGGTCATTTAGAGCTGGAAGCAAGGCCTTTTTTTAGAGTGTAAAATGTGCTTTTTCAGACATCTCATGCACATGAAAAATGCGTTTCCCAGCGTCCATTGAACCCTCCTTCTGTGTCCCTGACTTGTGCATCCTTGAGTCTGGAGATGCAGACTGCGCGAGGGAAGGTGCGTGTACGTGCAGGAAAGAGGAATACAATCTGGCGCTGAATTGTAAACCCACAATTAAAGTATAGTAGTTTATTCTGGGTTTACATTCCAGCACTGGAAGGTAACCCTCTTTCCTAACATAACCCCAGGGTCTCTTTGGCAAATTCCACTTCTTCCTGGATATCAAAATTTAAAGCATTTACCTTGAGGTATCACTCCAACACTGCCGGTCTGATTCTCTGCATACGTGTAGGCCAAGTACAGTAAATTGGTTAAACAAGGTTTGGGGAAGTGTTTGGTAAAATCAACCATTTTGTCACAAAGTTCGTGGGTTTTTATGTGTTTTTTTCTGTGGAACTACAGGTCCCAGCAGGTCCTACATGATTTCTTCAAGCTTCAGCATGCTTTTTCTGTCATGGGTATGCAGACACTTGTAGTGCTAAGTGCCTGCATACGCAAACAGTTTTATTTATTTGACTGGCTACATTTGTGTGAAAGAGGTGTGTGTGTGTCTGTGTAGGCTTTTGTCAGTGTGCGTGTGTGTCTGTGTCAGTGAGTGCATCTGGGGAGGTGATGGTGTGCTGAGAGATAACGCGGGGGGAGATGGTGTGGCTAAGAGATGCAGGGGGCAGGAAGTTACACAGGGGGAACGAGTCTGGTTGAACCGCTGTTGTAAGATGATGACCTTGTTAATATTCCCACACAAACAGGAATCTTCTGGACGATGTGACCTACATGAATAGTGAATGCCGACTGAAGATGCCGTCTTCCCATGGAGGATATATTTCTTCAGAGGTTCCACATTGTGAGAAACCACCATATAGGTAAGGTGCATATGTAATGGAAAGTAATGTTCCCAGAGTGATGAGAAATGGGTGGCGTGTCATGTTGGCACGGCCCATTTTCAGTGGCCACGCCCCTTCGGTTTGTGGCCACGCCCATGTTTTCCTGCGTGCCCCTGGCGCGCATATATGTCATCTGTTTTGAGTTTCTATGGGGCGGGAGGGGGCACGCCAATCTTCAACTTGCCCTGTACTCCAATGACCCTAGTGATGATGCCTCTGGCTGTTTTTTTCCTAGGGAAGAGGCACACATCCCCCTGCAGAATAGGCTTGGACTATGTGACAGGAGGACCCCATGCTTTGGATTTTCTTCTTATCGCATCAACAGCACAGGATCTTAACTTTGAGCAATTGCCTGGGAGACTTGGCAGACTGAATTAGACATCTTGTAAGTGAATCTTAGCCAAATATGTCATTTTTAATCCATTCATAATGGCTACCTGTTCTGCAGGTGCACCCCACTGCTTCCAAGTCTGCAGGATGATTGCATTAAATAATGCAATTGGACAGGGTATGCAACCGCTTTAAGGCAGAGGTTCACAATCTTTTTTGAATGGCGGCGCCCTAGAGTATCAGCATTGTTTTCATAGCACCCCTAAGCCAAAAGTCTGTTATTGAGAAATAATTATTAAGAAATTGCACTTACCTGTCATCCTCAGGTTGAGGTATGCGGTCTTGGACAGGTTGGCGCATCTGTTTTTCCACATATTTACATTACATTGACCAGAATTAATTTGATTTGGTGTTGGACCACCAACCTGAGGCACCCCTGCAAGTATCCAAAGGCACCCCAGGGTGCTACAGCACACAGTTTGGGAACCACTGCTTTAAGGAATGCCTTGAAAACCATCCTAAATAGTTGCTAATTAAAGAGACTGTAACCATCCATAAGTCGTTTGCTTCATTTTATCCAGCACAGAAGAGTATATATGTTAGAAAACATTTTAGATTATTTCCATTTCACCTGGTCTCTTTTATATTTTGTGTCCTTTCCGGACTTGACCACTTCCCCAGTGACATCATGTACCACCGCCATATCCTGCACATTGCCATTAGGTCATAACCTTAACCTATGTAGTGCGAAGATGATTAAATCTTAATTCTATTTACAGGATAATTCTGGGGGGCGTGAAACAGAGTTTGGGTGAAAGAAAGCAGAAGATTGGAAATTTAGTAAATGATGAATTGGGTAAGCAGTCTTAGTAGTACCAACATATAAATTGCATCATGTTCTGTATTAAGATTATTGGAATATATTCATTACTTAATATTTATATGAGAAAATCAATACACGGTAGGAATCCCTGTAAAATCTTGACCCAGATTGTGCGTAAACTAAGTTTTTGTCATTGGGACCCTTACCACAGCCCAAAGTTTTCATATCACTCCTGAGGTGCCAGTAATCCATATGTGCTTCATAGAAATATTTTATGTCATTCAGAATACAAGGCCTTTAGTGCGTTGTGAGTGTCATGAAATGAGCATAACATTATATTTTCATTTCTTCTTTGTTTTGGTCAGATTTTATTTCTTTGTAAAAAATTGCAGAATGTCACTGGATCCTCTTAATATTTTCCATACATCTCATTTTATCATTGTTGTAAAGGAGACAAGTGGGTAACAACAAGTACGGAGTAAGAACATATTCCTGATCCTGTAGTAGCAGATATACAGTATTTAAGAAGAGCTTATCACCTCATTTACTTTGCTAGACCTCACAGCCACTTAACCTTCTAAGAACCTCCATTATGACAAAAAACAAAGAGCACAACAAGCATAATCAATTTTAAAATATATTTATTATGAATTTTTAGCACAAGGAAAACAACACTTTATTTTTACTCTGCATTGTAAAATAAATTAGTGCCCAAGATTAGCCAGAGGCTCTTACAAGCTTGTCCTATAAGAGGACCAAGATGGTGGAAGCCTCATGACTCACAAAGAGTCATCCTTCAGCACTCAGGAGAGGAAAAACCCCCTTTGGAGGAAACCTCTGGGGACCCATGGCTTGAAGGATTGCCCGTCCCTCTGGGCACTAGGAGGCTATGCAGAGTTATATTTCCAATTTATTTAAAATAGGATCATTTGACACTGAAATACAGTATACATTTCACCACATTAATAAATAACATTGGCTGACGTCATTAATGTAGCTCCTGTCCACATCTCCTGACATTACCCAATTTACATTCCTCACAAAGCTGCGCAATTTGCTGAAGAGGATGGTCATCCCCTTTTGAGAAGCACCGAGTTTACCCGAGTGGCTACTACATTGCGATAGATGTGCTGTGCTGCTAGAACCTCCAATTATAGAAATAAACAAGCTCAAGGTCATATTTTAGGGTAGTCAAGCTCCAAGTCTGCAGGCACATCCAAGTGAAACGCCCTTGTCTTTGATGAGATACTTACCTCAAGCGGATATCTTTCCCTCAGTGGGCTGGGTGCAAGAGATGTATATGGAGTATGTTAATGACAGCAATGATAATGCTATGTCAGTGTCCTGGGCGGTTAAGAGTGGTAGCAACAGCAAAGAGTTACCATTATGACATCACAACATGACCTCACTCGTGTTCTACATTCCTTAAAGGGGAAGTGCATAAGATAATAAGCTCTACTGATGTGTGATATGTTTATATTCCTCCATCACCTCTGCTTCCCATGATACACCTGCCATTTATTACACATCTGTCCCTTTGCCATCTCCTTATTTGCAAAAGTTCTCTTTTACTGCATCCACTCATTCAATGAATCAGTTTCTATCAGCTCTTTCTCATTTCATTAACCTGCTGCTTCTGTCCAATTTTAATTATTCATTGCTGCTACTTGGGTAGAAAACAAGCAAGGGATTGAATTAATATAAAAAACACAATTAAAAGGAAAATACTGTTAGGATGTTTATTATATATTGAAATGACATTAATAGCTAGGCCAAGGCTAGTTATTTCTGCACCTCTATAGGTGTGAGCAAAGCCGAGCGAGGTTTTCCTGCAGGATGACCAGCATTACATCAGTGTGCAATATTCTGTTGGAAACGTGCTGCTAACTGAAACTCCCCAATTTGTCTCTGTTCCCAGTATAGAATATAATTGGCCATGATGAAGATACAGTGGAGGACCCATTGTGCCCATTATACTGTAGACCTTCAGGATTGATAAATATTCAGTTTAACCTAATGTAACTTGATCAGTATGCAATATTTCCCTGTTATGCTTGGCTACTATACCGATTAGGCCCATTGTGCTAAATATACACTCTGCGGGTCATTTAGAGCTGGAAGCAAGGCCTTTTTTTAGAGTGTAAAATGTGCTTTTTCAGACATCTCATGCACATGAAAAATGCGTTTCCCAGCGTCCATTGAACCCTCCTTCTGTGTCCCTGACTTGTGCATCCTTGAGTCTGGAGATGCAGACTGCGCGAGGGAAGGTGCGTGTACGTGCAGGAAAGAGGAATACAATCTGGCGCTGAATTGTAAACCCACAATTAAAGTATAGTAGTTTATTCTGGGTTTACATTCCAGCACTGGAAGGTAACCCTCTTTCCTAACATAACCCCAGGGTCTCTTTGGCAAATTCCACTTCTTCCTGGATATCAAAATTTAAAGCATTTACCTTGAGGTATCACTCCAACACTGCCGGTCTGATTCTCTGCATACGTGTAGGCCAAGTACAGTAAATTGGTTAAACAAGGTTTGGGGAAGTGTTTGGTAAAATCAACCATTTTGTCACAAAGTTCGTGGGTTTTTATGTGTTTTTTTCTGTGGAACTACAGGTCCCAGCAGGTCCTACATGATTTCTTCAAGCTTCAGCATGCTTTTTCTGTCATGGGTATGCAGACACTTGTAGTGCTAAGTGCCTGCATACGCAAACAGTTTTATTTATTTGACTGGCTACATTTGTGTGAAAGAGGTGTGTGTGTGTCTGTGTAGGCTTTTGTCAGTGTGCGTGTGTGTCTGTGTCAGTGAGTGCATCTGGGGAGGTGATGGTGTGCTGAGAGATAACGCGGGGGGAGATGGTGTGGCTAAGAGATGCAGGGGGCAGGAAGTTACACAGGGGGAACGAGTCTGGTTGAACCGCTGTTGTAAGATGATGACCTTGTTAATATTCCCACACAAACAGGAATCTTCTGGACGATGTGACCTACATGAATAGTGAATGCCGACTGAAGATGCCGTCTTCCCATGGAGGATATATTTCTTCAGAGGTTCCACATTGTGAGAAACCACCATATAGGTAAGGTGCATATGTAATGGAAAGTAATGTTCCCAGAGTGATGAGAAATGGGTGGCGTGTCATGTTGGCACGGCCCATTTTCAGTGGCCACGCCCCTTCGGTTTGTGGCCACGCCCATGTTTTCCTGCGTGCCCCTGGCGCGCATATATGTCATCTGTTTTGAGTTTCTATGGGGCGGGAGGGGGCACGCCAATCTTCAACTTGCCCTGTACTCCAATGACCCTAGTGATGATGCCTCTGGCTGTTTTTTTCCTAGGGAAGAGGCACACATCCCCCTGCAGAATAGGCTTGGACTATGTGACAGGAGGACCCCATGCTTTGGATTTTCTTCTTATCGCATCAACAGCACAGGATCTTAACTTTGAGCAATTGCCTGGGAGACTTGGCAGACTGAATTAGACATCTTGTAAGTGAATCTTAGCCAAATATGTCATTTTTAATCCATTCATAATGGCTACCTGTTCTGCAGGTGCACCCCACTGCTTCCAAGTCTGCAGGATGATTGCATTAAATAATGCAATTGGACAGGGTATGCAACCGCTTTAAGGCAGAGGTTCACAATCTTTTTTGAATGGCGGCGCCCTAGAGTATCAGCATTGTTTTCATAGCACCCCTAAGCCAAAAGTCTGTTATTGAGAAATAATTATTAAGAAATTGCACTTACCTGTCATCCTCAGGTTGAGGTATGCGGTCTTGGACAGGTTGGCGCATCTGTTTTTCCACATATTTACATTACATTGACCAGAATTAATTTGATTTGGTGTTGGACCACCAACCTGAGGCACCCCTGCAAGTATCCAAAGGCACCCCAGGGTGCTACAGCACACAGTTTGGGAACCACTGCTTTAAGGAATGCCTTGAAAACCATCCTAAATAGTTGCTAATTAAAGAGACTGTAACCATCCATAAGTCGTTTGCTTCATTTTGTCCAGCACAGAAGAGTATATATGTTAGAAAACATTTTAGATTATTTCCATTTCACCTGGTCTCTTTTATATTTTGTGTCCTTTCCGGACTTGACCACTTCCCCAGTGACATCATGTACCACCGCCATATCCTGCACATTGCCATTAGGTCATAACCTTAACCTATGTAGTGCGAAGATGATTAAATCTTAATTCTATTTACAGGATAATTCTGGGGGGCGTGAAACAGAGTTTGGGTGAAAGAAAGCAGAAGATTGGAAATTTAGTAAATGATGAATTGGGTAAGCAGTCTTAGTAGTACCAACATATAAATTGCATCATGTTCTGTATTAAGATTATTGGAATATATTCATTACTTAATATTTATATGAGAAAATCAATACACGGTAGGAATCCCTGTAAAATCTTGACCCAGATTGTGCGTAAACTAAGTTTTTGTCATTGGGACCCTTACCACAGCCCAAAGTTTTCATATCACTCCTGAGGTGCCAGTAATCCATATGTGCTTCATAGAAATATTTTATGTCATTCAGAATACAAGGCCTTTAGTGCGTTGTGAGTGTCATGAAATGAGCATAACATTATATTTTCATTTCTTCTTTGTTTTGGTCAGATTTTATTTCTTTGTAAAAAATTGCAGAATGTCACTGGATCCTCTTAATATTTTCCATACATCTCATTTTATCATTGTTGTAAAGGAGACAAGTGGGTAACAACAAGTACGGAGTAAGAACATATTCCTGATCCTGTAGTAGCAGATATACAGTATTTAAGAAGAGCTTATCACCTCATTTACTTTGCTAGACCTCACAGCCTCTTAACCTTCTAAGAACCTCCATTATGACAAAAAACAAAGAGCACAACAAGCATAATCAATTTTAAAATATATTTATTATGAATTTTTAGCACAAGGAAAACAACACTTTATTTTTACTCTGCATTGTAAAATAAATTAGTGCCCAAGATTAGCCAGAGGCTCTTACAAGCTTGTCCTATAAGAGGACCAAGATGGTGGAAGCCTCATGACTCACAAAGAGTCATCCTTCAGCACTCAGGAGAGGAAAAACCCCCTTTGGAGGAAACCTCTGGGGACCCATGGCTTGAAGGATTGCCCGTCCCTCTGGGCACTAGGAGGCTATGCAGAGTTATATTTCCAATTGATTTAAAATAGGATCATTTGACACTGAAATACAGTATACATTTCACCACATTAATAAATAACATTGGCTGACGTCATTAATGTAGCTCCTGTCCACATCTCCTGACATTACCCAATTTACATTCCTCACAAAGCTGCGCAATTTGCTGAAGAGGATGGTCATCCCCTTTTGAGAAGCACCGAGTTTACCCGAGTGGCTACTACATTGCGATAGATGTGCTGTGCTGCTAGAACCTCCAATTATAGAAATAAACAAGCTCAAGGTCATATTTTAGGGTAGTCAAGCTCCAAGTCTGCAGGCACATCCAAGTGAAACGCCCTTGTCTTTGATGAGATACTTACCTCAAGCGGATATCTTTCCCTCAGTGGGCTGGGTGCAAGAGATGTATATGGAGTATGTTAATGACAGCAATGATAATGCTATGTCAGTGTCCTGGGCGGTTGAGTGGTAGCAACAGCAAAGAGTTACCATTATGACATCACAACATGACCTCACTCGTGTTCTACATTCCTTAAAGGGGAAGTGCATAAGATAATAAGCTCTACTGATGTGTGATATGTTTATATTCCTCCATCACCTCTGCTTCCCATGATACACCTGCCATTTATTACACATCTGTCCCTTTGCCATCTCCTTATTTGCAAAAGTTCTCTTTTACTGCATCCACTCATTCAATGAATCAGTTTCTATCAGCTCTTTCTCATTTCATTAACCTGCTGCTTCTGTCCAATTTTAATTATTCATTGCTGCTACTTGGGTAGAAAACAAGCAAGGGATTGAATTAATATAAAAAACACAATTAAAAGGAAAATACTGTTAGGATGTTTATTATATATTGAAATGACATTAATAGCTAGGCCAAGGCTAGTTATTTCTGCACCTCTATAGGTGTGAGCAAAGCCGAGCGAGGTTTTCCTGCAGGATGACCAGCATTACATCAGTGTGCAATATTCTGTTGGAAACGTGCTGCTAACTGAAACTCCCCAATTTGTCTCTGTTCCCAGTATAGAATATAATTGGCCATGATGAAGATACAGTGGAGGACCCATTGTGCCCATTATACTGTAGACCTTCAGGATTGATAAATATTCAGTTTAACCTAATGTAACTTGATCAGTATGCAATATTTCCCTGTTATGCTTGGCTACTATACCGATTAGGCCCATTGTGCTAAATATACACTCTGCGGGTCATTTAGAGCTGGAAGCAAGGCCTTTTTTTAGAGTGTAAAATGTGCTTTTTCAGACATCTCATGCACATGAAAAATGCGTTTCCCAGCGTCCATTGAACCCTCCTTCTGTGTCCCTGACTTGTGCATCCTTGAGTCTGGAGATGCAGACTGCGCGAGGGAAGGTGCGTGTACGTGCAGGAAAGAGGAATACAATCTGGCGCTGAATTGTAAACCCACAATTAAAGTATAGTAGTTTATTCTGGGTTTACATTCCAGCACTGGAAGGTAACCCTCTTTCCTAACATAACCCCAGGGTCTCTTTGGCAAATTCCACTTCTTCCTGGATATCAAAATTTAAAGCATTTACCTTGAGGTATCACTCCAACACTGCTGGTCTGATTCTCTGCATACGTGTAGGCCAAGTACAGTAAATTGGTTAAACAAGGTTTGGGGAAGTGTTTGGTAAAATCAACCATTTTGTCACAAAGTTCGTGGGTTTTTATGTGTTTTTTTCTGTGGAACTACAGGTCCCAGCAGGTCCTACATGATTTCTTCAAGCTTCAGCATGCTTTTTCTGTCATGGGTATGCAGACACTTGTAGTGCTAAGTGCCTGCATACGCAAACAGTTTTATTTATTTGACTGGCTACATTTGTGTGAAAGAGGTGTGTGTGTGTCTGTGTAGGCTTTTGTCAGTGTGCGTGTGTGTCTGTGTCAGTGAGTGCATCTGGGGAGGTGATGGTGTGCTGAGAGATAACGCGGGGGGAGATGGTGTGGCTAAGAGATGCAGGGGGCAGGAAGTTACACAGGGGGAACGAGTCTGGTTGAACCGCTGTTGTAAGATGATGACCTTGTTAATATTCCCACACAAACAGGAATCTTCTGGACGATGTGACCTACATGAATAGTGAATGCCGACTGAAGATGCCGTCTTCCCATGGAGGATATATTTCTTCAGAGGTTCCACATTGTGAGAAACCACCATATAGGTAAGGTGCATATGTAATGGAAAGTAATGTTCCCAGAGTGATGAGAAATGGGTGGCGTGTCATGTTGGCACGGCCCATTTTCAGTGGCCACGCCCCTTCGGTTTGTGGCCACGCCCATGTTTTCCTGCGTGCCCCTGGCGCGCATATATGTCATCTGTTTTGAGTTTCTATGGGGCGGGAGGGGGCACGCCAATCTTCAACTTGCCCTGTACTCCAATGACCCTAGTGATGATGCCTCTGGCTGTTTTTTTCCTAGGGAAGAGGCACACATCCCCCTGCAGAATAGGCTTGGACTATGTGACAGGAGGACCCCATGCTTTGGATTTTCTTCTTATCGCATCAACAGCACAGGATCTTAACTTTGAGCAATTGCCTGGGAGACTTGGCAGACTGAATTAGACATCTTGTAAGTGAATCTTAGCCAAATATGTCATTTTTAATCCATTCATAATGGCTACCTGTTCTGCAGGTGCACCCCACTGCTTCCAAGTCTGCAGGATGATTGCATTAAATAATGCAATTGGACAGGGTATGCAACCGCTTTAAGGCAGAGGTTCAAAATCTTTTTTGAATGGCGGCGCCCTAGAGTATCAGCATTGTTTTCATAGCACCCCTAAGCCAAAAGTCTGTTATTGAGAAATAATTATTAAGAAATTGCACTTACCTGTCATCCTCAGGTTGAGGTATGCGGTCTTGGACAGGTTGGCGCATCTGTTTTTCCACATATTTACATTACATTGACCAGAATTAATTTGATTTGGTGTTGGACCACCAACCTGAGGCACCCCTGCAAGTATCCAAAGGCACCCCAGGGTGCTACAGCACACAGTTTGGGAACCACTGCTTTATGGAATGCCTTGAAAACCATCCTAAATAGTTGCTAATTAAAGAGACTGTAACCATCCATAAGTCGTATGCTTCATTTTGTCCAGCACAGAAGAGTATATATGTTAGAAAACATTTTATATTATTTCCATTTCACCTGGTCTCTTTTATATTTTGTGTCCTTTCCGGACTTGACCACTTCCCCAGTGACATCATGTACCACCGCCATATCCTGCACATTGCCATTAGGTCATAACCTTAACCTATGTAGTGCGAAGATGATTAAATCTTAATTCTATTTACAGGATAATTCTGGGAGGTGTGAAACAGAGTTTGGGTGAAAGAAAGCAGAAGATTGAAAATTTAGTAAATGATGAATTGGGTAAGCAGTCTTAGTAGTACCAACATATAAATTGCATCATGTTCTGTATTAAGATTATTGGAATATATTCATTACTTAATATTTATATGAGAAAATCAATACACGGTAGGAATCCCTGTAAAATCTTGACCCAGATTGTGCGTAAACTAAGTATTTGTCATTGGGACCCTTACCACAGCCCAAAGTTTTCATATCACTCCTGAGGTGCCAGTAATCCATATGTGCTTCATAGAAATATTTTATGTCATTCAGAATACAAGGCCTTTAGTGCGTTGTGAGTGTCATGAAATGAGCATAACATTATATTTTCATTTCTTATTTGTTTTGGTCAGATTTTATTTCTTTGTAAAAAATTGCAGAATGTCACTGGATCCTCTTAATATTTTCCATACAACTCATTTTATCATTGTTGTAAAGGAGACAAGTGGGTAACAACAAGTACGGAGTAAGAACATATTCCTGATCCTGTAGTAGCAGATATACAGTATTTAAGAAGAGCTTATCACCTCATTTACTTTGCTAGACCTCACAGCCTCTTAACCTTCTAAGAACCTCCATTATGACAAAAAACAAAGAGCACAACAAGCATAATCAATTTTAAAATATATTTATTATGAATTTTTAGCACAAGGAAAACAACACTTTATTTTTACTCTGCATTGTAAAATAAATTAGTGCCCAAGATTAGCCAGAGGCTCTTACAAGCTTGTCCTATAAGAGGACCAAGATGGTGGAAGCCTCATGACTCACAAAGAGTCATCCTTCAGCACTCAGGAGAGGAAAAACCCCCTTTGGAGGAAACCTCTGGGGACCCATGGCTTGAAGGATTGCCCGTCCCTCTGGGCACTAGGAGGCTATGCAGAGTTATATTTCCAATTGATTTAAAATAGGATCATTTGACACTGAAATACAGTATACATTTCACCACATTAATAAATAACATTGGCTGACGTCATTAATGTAGCTCCTGTCCACATCTCCTGACATTACCCAATTTACATTCCTCACAAAGCTGCGCAATTTGCTGAAGAGGATGGTCATCCCCTTTTGAGAAGCACCGAGTTTACCCGAGTGGCTACTACATTGCGATAGATGTGCTGTGCTGCTAGAACCTCCAATTATAGAAATAAACAAGCTCAAGGTCATATTTTAGGGTAGTTAAGCTCCAAGTCTGCAGGCACATCCAAGTGAAACGCCCTTGTCTTTGATGAGATACTTACCTCAAGCGGATATCTTTCCCTCAGTGGGCTGGGTGCAAGAGATGTATATGGAGTATGTTAATGACAGCAATGATAATGCTATGTCAGTGTCCTGGGCGGTCAAGAGTGGTAGCAACAGCAAAGAGTTACCATTATGACATCACAGCATGACCTCACTCGTGTTCTACATTCCTTAAAGGGGAAGTGCATAAGATAATAAGCTCTACTGATGTGTGATATGTTTATATTCCTCCATCACCTCTGCTTCCCATGATACACCTGCCATTTATTACACATCTGTCCCTTTGCCATCTCCTTATTTGCAAAAGTTCTCTTTTACTGCATCCACTCATTCAATGAATCAGTTTCTATCAGCTCTTTCTCATTTCATTAACCTGCTGCTTCTGTCCAATTTTAATTATTCATTGCTGCTACTTGGGTAGAAAACAAGCAAGGGATTGAATTAATATAAAAAACACAATTAAAAGGAAAATACTGTTAGGATGTTTATTATGTATTGAAATGACATTAATAGCTAGGCCAAGGCTAGTTATTTCTGCACCTCTATAGGTGTGAGCAAAGCCGAGCAAGGTTTTCCTGCAGGATGACCAGCATTACATCAGTGTGCAATATTCTGTTGGAAACGTGCTGCTAATTGAAACTCCCCAATTTGTCTCTGTTCCCAGTATAGAATATAATTGGCCATGATGAAGATACAGTGGAGGACCCATTGTGCCCATTATACGGTAGACCTTCATGATTGAAAAATATTCAGTTTAACCTAATGTAACTTGATCAGTATGCAATATTTCCCTGTTATGCTTGGCTACTATACCGATTAGGCCCATTGTGCTAAATATACACTCTGGGGGTCATTTTGAGCTGGAAGCAAGGCCTTTTATTAGGGTGTAAAATGTGCTTTTTCAGACATCTCATGCACATGAAAAATGCGTATCCCAGCGTCCATTGAACCCTCCTTCTGTGTCCCTGACTTGTGCATCCTTGAGTCTGGAGATGCAGACTGCGCAAGGGAAGGTGCGTGTACGTGCAGGAAAGAGGAATACAATCTGGCGCTGAATTGTAAACCCACAATTAAAGTATAGTAGTTTATTCTGGGTTTACATTCCAGCACTGGAAGGTAACCCTCTTTCCTAACATAACCCCAGGGTCTCTTTGGCAAATTCCACTTCTTCCTGGATATCAAAATTTAAAGCATTTACCTTGCGGTATCACTCCAACACTGCCGGTCTGATTCTCTGCATACGTGTAGGCCAAGTACAGTAAATTGGTTAAACAAGGTTTGGGGAAGTGTTTGGTAAAATCAACCATTTTGTCACAAAGTTCGTGGGTTTTTATGTGTTTTTTTCTGTGGAACTACAGGTCCCAGCAGGTCCTACATGATTTCTTCAAGCTTCAGCATGCTTTTTCAGTCATGTTTATGCAGACACTTGTAGTGCTAAGTGCCTGCATACACAAACAGTTTTATTTATTTGACTGGCTACATTTGTGTGAAAGAGGTGTGTGTGTGTCTGTGTAGGCTTTTGTCAGTGTGCGTGTGTGTCTGTGTCAGTGAGTGCATCTGGGGAGGTGATGGTGTGCTGAGAGATAACGCGGGGGGAGATGGTGTGGCTAAGAGATGCAGGGGGCAGGAAGTTACACAGGGGGAACGAGTCTGGTTGAACCGCTGTTGTAAGATGATGACCTTGTTAATATTCCCACACAAACAGGAATCTTCTGGACGATGTGACCTACATGAATAGTGAATGCCGACTGAAGATGCCGTCTTCCCATGGAGGATATATTTCTTCAGAGGTTCCACATTGTGAGAAACCACCATATAGGTAAGGTGCATATGTAATGGAAAGTAATGTTCCCAGAGTGATGAGAAATGGGTGGCGTGTCATGTTGGCACGGCCCATTTTCAGTGGCCACGCCCCTTCGGTTTGTGGCCACGCCCATGTTTTCCTGCGTGCCCCTGGCGCGCATATATGTCATCTGTTTTGAGTTTCTATGGGGCGGGAGGGGGCACGCCAATCTTCAACTTGCCCTGTACTCCAATGACCCTAGTGATGATGCCTCTGGCTGTTTTTTTCCTAGGGAAGAGGCACACATCCCCCTGCAGAATAGGCTTGGACTATGTGACAGGAGGACCCCATGCTTTGGATTTTCTTCTTATCGCATCAACAGCACAGGATCTTAACTTTGAGCAATTGCCTGGGAGACTTGGCAGACTGAATTAGACATCTTGTAAGTGAATCTTAGCCAAATATGTCATTTTTAATCCATTCATAATGGCTACCTGTTCTGCAGGTGCACCCCACTGCTTCCAAGTCTGCAGGATGATTGCATTAAATAATGCAATTGGACAGGGTATGCAACCGCTTTAAGGCAGAGGTTCAAAATCTTTTTTGAATGGCGGCGCCCTAGAGTATCAGCATTGTTTTCAAAGCACCCCTAAGCCAAAAGTCTGTTATTGAGAAATAATTATTAAGAAATTGCACTTACCTGTCATCCTCAGGTTGAGGTATGCGGTCTTGGACAGGTTGGCGCATCTGTTTTTCCACATATTTACATTACATTGACCAGAATTAATTTGATTTGGTGTTGGACCACCAACCTGAGGCACCCCTGCAAGTATCCAAAGGCACCCCAGGGTGCTACAGCACACAGTTTGGGAACCACTGCTTTATGGAATGCCTTGAAAACCATCCTAAATAGTTGCTAATTAAAGAGACTGTAACCATCCATAAGTCGTATGCTTCATTTTGTCCAGCACAGAAGAGTATATATGTTAGAAAACATTTTATATTATTTCCATTTCACCTGGTCTCTTTTATATTTTGTGTCCTTTCCGGACTTGACCACTTCCCCAGTGACATCATGTACCACCGCCATATCCTGCACATTGCCATTAGGTCATAACCTTAACCTATGTAGTGCGAAGATGATTAAATCTTAATTCTATTTACAGGATAATTCTGGGAGGTGTGAAACAGAGTTTGGGTGAAAGAAAGCAGAAGATTGGAAATTTAGTAAATGATGAATTGGGTAAGCAGTCTTAGTAGTACCAACATATAAATTGCATCATGTTCTGTATTAAGATTATTGGAATATATTCATTACTTAATATTTATATGAGAAAATCAATACACGGTAGGAATCCCTGTAAAATCTTGACCCAGATTGTGCGTAAACTAAGTATTTGTCATTGGGACCCTTACCACAGCCCAAAGTTTTCATATCACTCCTGAGGTGCCAGTAATCCATATGTGCTTCATAGAAATATTTTATGTCATTCAGAATACAAGGCCTTTAGTGCGTTGTGAGTGTCATGAAATGAGCATAACATTATATTTTCATTTCTTATTTGTTTTGGTCAGATTTTATTTCTTTGTAAAAAATTGCAGAATGTCACTGGATCCTCTTAATATTTTCCATACAACTCATTTTATCATTGTTGTAAAGGAGACAAGTGGGTAACAACAAGTACGGAGTAAGAACATATTCCTGATCCTGTAGTAGCAGATATACAGTATTTAAGAAGAGCTTATCACCTCATTTACTTTGCTAGACCTCACAGCCTCTTAACCTTCTAAGAACCTCCATTATGACAAAAAACAAAGAGCACAACAAGCATAATCAATTTTAAAATATATTTATTATGAATTTTTAGCACAAGGAAAACAACACTTTATTTTTACTCTGCATTGTAAAATAAATTAGTGCCCAAGATTAGCCAGAGGCTCTTACAAGCTTGTCCTATAAGAGGACCAAGATGGTGGAAGCCTCATGACTCACAAAGAGTCATCCTTCAGCACTCAGGAGAGGAAAAACCCCCTTTGGAGGAAACCTCTGGGGACCCATGGCTTGAAGGATTGCCCGTCCCTCTGGGCACTAGGAGGCTATGCAGAGTTATATTTCCAATTGATTTAAAATAGGATCATTTGACACTGAAATACAGTATACATTTCACCACATTAATAAATAACATTGGCTGACGTCATTAATGTAGCTCCTGTCCACATCTCCTGACATTACCCAATTTACATTCCTCACAAAGCTGCGCAATTTGCTGAAGAGGATGGTCATCCCCTTTTGAGAAGCACCGAGTTTACCCGAGTGGCTACTACATTGCGATAGATGTGCTGTGCTGCTAGAACCTCCAATTATAGAAATAAACAAGCTCAAGGTCATATTTTAGGGTAGTTAAGCTCCAAGTCTGCAGGCACATCCAAGTGAAACGCCCTTGTCTTTGATGAGATACTTACCTCAAGCGGATATCTTTCCCTCAGTGGGCTGGGTGCAAGAGATGTATATGGAGTATGTTAATGACAGCAATGATAATGCTATGTCAGTGTCCTGGGCGGTCAAGAGTGGTAGCAACAGCAAAGAGTTACCATTATGACATCACTGCATGACCTCACTCGTGTTCTACATTCCTTAAAGGGGAAGTGCATAAGATAATAAGCTCTACTGATGTGTGATATGTTTATATTCCTCCATCACCTCTGCTTCCCATGATACACCTGCCATTTATTACACATCTGTCCCTTTGCCATCTCCTTATTTGCAAAAGTTCTCTTTTACTGCATCCACTCATTCAATGAATCAGTTTCTATCAGCTCTTTCTCATTTCATTAACCTGCTGCTTCTGTCCAATTTTAATTATTCATTGCTGCTACTTGGGTAGAAAACAAGCAAGGGATTGAATTAATATAAAAAACACAATTAAAAGGAAAATACTGTTAGGATGTTTATTATGTATTGAAATGACATTAATAGCTAGGCCAAGGCTAGTTATTTCTGCACCTCTATAGGTGTGAGCAAAGCCGAGCAAGGTTTTCATGCAGGATGACCAGCATTACATCAGTGTGCAATATTCTGTTGGAAACGTGCTGCTAATTGAAACTCCCCAATTTGTCTCTGTTCCCAGTATAGAATATAATTGGCCATGATGAAGATACAGTGGAGGACCCATTGTGCCCATTATACGGTAGACCTTCATGATTGAAAAATATTCAGTTTAACCTAATGTAACTTGATCAGTATGCAATATTTCCCTGTTATGCTTGGCTACTATACCGATTAGGCCCATTGTGCTAAATATACACTCTGGGGGTCATTTTGAGCTGGAAGCAAGGCCTTTAATTAGGGTGTAAAATGTGCTTTTTCAGACATCTCATGCACATGAAAAATGCGTATCCCAGCGTCCATTGAACCCTCCTTCTGTGTCCCTGACTTGTGCATCCTTGAGTCTGGAGATGCAGACTGCGCAAGGGAAGGTGCGTGTACGTGCAGGAAAGAGGAATACAATCTGGCGCTGAATTGTAAACCCACAATTAAAGTATAGTAGTTTATTCTGGGTTTACATTCCAGCACTGGAAGGTAACCCTCTTTCCTAACATAACCCCAGGGTCTCTTTGGCAAATTCCGCTTCTTCCTGGATATCAAAATTTAAAGCATTTACCTTGCGGTATCACTCCAACACTGCCGGTCTGATTCTCTGCATACGTGTAGGCCAAGTACAGTAAATTGGTTAAACAAGGTTTGGGGAAGTGTTTGGTAAAATCAACCATTTTGTCACAAAGTTCGTGGGTTTTTATGTGTTTTTTTCTGTGGAACTACAGGTCCCAGCAGGTCCTACATGATTTCTTCAAGCTTCAGCATGCTTTTTCAGTCATGTTTATGCAGACACTTGTAGTGCTAAGTGCCTGCATACACAAACAGTTTTATTTATTTGACTGGCTACATTTGTGTGAAAGAGGTGTGTGTGTCTGTGTAGGCTTTTGTCAGTGTGCGTGTGTGTCTGTGTCAGTGAGTGCATCTGGGGAGGTGATGGTGTGCTGAGAGATAACGCGGGGGGAGATGGTGTGGCTAAGAGATGCAGGGGGCAGGAAGTTACACAGGGGGAACGAGTCTGGTTGAACCGCTGTTGTAAGATGATGACCTTGTTAATATTCCCACACAAACAGGAATCTTCTGGACGATGTGACCTACATGAATAGTGAATGCCGACTGAAGATGCCGTCTTCCCATGGAGGATATATTTCTTCAGAGGTTCCACATTGTGAGAAACCACCATATAGGTAAGGTGCATATGTAATGGAAAGTAATGTTCCCAGAGTGATGAGAAATGGGTGGCGTGTCATGTTGGCACGGCCCATTTTCAGTGGCCACGCCCCTTCGGTATGTGGCCACGCCCATTTTTTCCTGCGCGGCCCTTGCGCGCATATATGTCATCTGTTTTGAGTTTCTATGGGGCGGGAGGGGGCACGCCAATCTTCAACTTGCCCTGTACTCCAATGACCCTAGTGATGATGCCTCTGGCTGTTTTTTTCCTAGGGAAGAGGCACACATCCCCCTGCAGAATAGGCTTGGACTATGTGACAGGAGGACCCCATGCTTTGGATTTTCTTCTTATCGCATCAACAGCACAGGATCTTAACTTTGAGCAATTGCCTGGGAGACTTGGCAGACTGAATTAGACATCTTGTAAGTGAATCTTAGCCATATATGTCATTTTTAATCCATTCATAATGGCTACCTGTTCTGCAGGTGCACCCCACTGCTTCCAAGTCTGCAGGATGATTGCATTAAATAATGCAATTGGACAGGGTATGCAACCGCTTTAAGGCAGAGGTTCACAATCTTTTTTGAATGGCGGCGCCCTAGAGTATCAGCATTGTTTTCATAGCACCCCTAAGCCAAAAGTCTGTTATTGAGAAATAATTATTAAGAAATTGCACTTACCTGTCATCCTCAGGTTGAGGTATGCGGTCTTGGACAGGTTGGCGCATCTGTTTTTCCACATATTTACATTACATTGACCAGAATTAATTTGATTTGGTGTTGGACCACCAACCTGAGGCACCCCTGCAAGTATCCAAAGGCACCCCAGGGTGCTACAGCACACAGTTTGGGAACCACTGCTTTAAGGAATGCCTTGAAAACCATCCTAAATAGTTGCTAATTAAAGAGACTGTAACCTTCCATAAGTCGTTTGCTTCATTTTGTCCAGCACAGAAGAGTATATATGTTAGAAAACATTTTATATTATTTCCATTTCACCTGGTCTCTTTTATATTTTGTGTCCTTTCCGGACTTGACCACTTCCCCAGTGACATCATGTGCCACCGCCATATCCTGCACATTGCCATTAGGTCATAACCTTAACCTATGTAGTGCGAAGATGATTAAATCTTAATTCTATTTACAGGATAATTCTGGGAGGTGTGAAACAGAGTTTGGGTGAAAGAAAGCAGAAGATTGGAAATTTAGTAAATGATGAATTGGGTAAGCAGTCTTAGTAGTACCAACATATAAATTGCATCATGTTCTGTATTAAGATTATTGGAATATATTCATTACTTAATATTTATATGAGAAAATCAATACACGGTAGGAATCCCTGTAAAATCTTGACCCAGATTGTGCGTAAACTAAGTATTTGTCATTGGGACCCTTACCACAGCCCAAAGTTTTCATATCACTCCTGAGGTGCCAGTAATCCATATGTGCTTCATAGAAATATTTTATGTCATTCAGAATACAAGGCCTTTAGTGCGTTGTGAGTGTCATGAAATGAGCATAACATTATATTTTCATTTCTTCTTTGGTTTGGTCAGATTTTATTTCTTTGTAAAAAATTGCAGAATGTCACTGGATCCTCTTAATATTTTCCATACAACTCATTTTATCATTGTTGTAAAGGAGACAAGTGGGTAACAACAAGTACGGAGTAAGAACATATTCCTGATCCTGTAGTAGCAGATATACAGTATTTAAGAAGAGCTTATCACCTCATTTACTTTGCTAGACCTCACAGCCTCTTAACCTTCTAAGAACCTCCATTATGACAAAAAACAAAGAGCACAACAAGCATAATCAATTTTAAAATATATTTATTATGAATTTTTAGCACAAGGAAAACAACACTTTATTTTTACTCTGCATTGTAAAATAAATTAGTGCCCAAGATTAGCCAGAGGCTCTTACAAGCTTGTCCTATAATAGGACCAAGATGGTGGAAGCCTCATGACTCACAAAGAGTCATCCTTCAGCACTCAGGAGAGGAAAAACCCCCTTTGGAGGAAACCTCTGGGGACCCATGGCTTGAAGGATTGCCCGTCCCTCTGGGCACTAGGAGGCTATGCAGAGTTATATTTCCAATTGATTTAAAATAGGATCATTTGACACTGAAATACAGTATACATTTCACCACATTAATAAATAACATTGGCTGACGTCATTAATGTAGCTCCTGTCCACATCTCCTGACATTACCCAATTTACATTCCTCACAAAGCTGCGCAATTTGCTGAAGAGGATGGTCATCCCCTTTTGAGAAGCACCGAGTTTACCCGAGTGGCTACTACATTGCGATAGATGTGCTGTGCTGCTAGAACCTCCAATTATAGAAATAAACAAGCTCAAGGTCATATTTTAGGGTAGTCAAGCTCCAAGTCTGCAGGCACATCCAAGTGAAACGCCCTTGTCTTTGATGAGATACTTACCTCAAGCGGATATCTTTCCCTCAGTGGGCTGGGTGCAAGAGATGTATATGGAGTATGTTAATGACAGCAATGATAATGCTATGTCAGTGTCCTGGGCGGTTAAGAGTGGTAGCAACAGCAAAGAGTTACCATTATGACATCACAGCATGACCTCACTCGTGTTCTACATTCCTTAAAGGGGAAGTGCATAAGATAATAAGCTCTACTGATGTGTGATATGTTTATATTCCTCCATCACCTCTGCTTCCCATGATACACCTGCCATTTATTACACATCTGTCCCTTTGCCATCTCCTTATTTGCAAAA
Source organism: Taudactylus pleione (assembly GCA_031769625.1). Classification (NCBI taxonomy): domain Eukaryota; kingdom Metazoa; phylum Chordata; class Amphibia; order Anura; family Myobatrachidae; genus Taudactylus; species Taudactylus pleione. The sequence goes on along the minus strand of JAUIMM010000210.1, from coordinate 7,669,578 downwards.
GTTCTCTTTTACTGCATCCACTCATTCAATGAATCAGTTTCTATCAGCTCTTTCTCATTTCATTAACCTGCTGCTTCTGTCCAATTTTAATTATTCATTGCTGCTACTTGGGTAGAAAACAAGCAAGGGATTGAATTAATATAAAAAACACAATTAAAAGGAAAATACTGTTAGGATGTTTATTATGTATTGAAATGACATTAATAGCTAGGCCAAGGCTAGTTATTTCTGCACCTCTATAGGTGTGAGCAAAGCCGAGCGAGGTTTTCCTGCAGGATGACCAGCATTACATCAGTGTGCAATATTCTGATGGAAACGTGCTGCTAATTGAAACTCCCCAATATGTCTCTGTTCCCAGTATAGAATATAATTGGCCATGATGAAGATACAGTGGAGGACCCATTGTGCCCATTATACAGTAGACCTTCAGGATTGATAAATATTCAGTTTAACCTAATGTAACTTGATCAGTATGCAATATTTCCCTGTTATGCTTGGCTACTATACCGATTAGGCCCATTGTGCTAAATATACACTCTGGGGGTCATTTAGAGCTGGAAGCAAGGCCATTTTTTAGAGTGTAAAATGTGCTTTTTCAGACATCTCATGCACATGAAAAATGCGTTTCCCAGCGTCCATTGAACCCTCCTTCTGTGTCCCTGACTTGTGCATCCTTGAGTCTGGAGATGCAGACTGCGCGAGGGAAGGTGCGTGTACGTGCAGGAAAGAGGAATACAATCTGGCGCTGAATTGTAAACCCACAATTAAAGTATAGTAGTTTATTCTGGGTTTACATTCCAGCACTGGAAGGTAACCCTCTTTCCTAACATAACCCCAGGGTCTCTTTGGCAAATTCCACTTCTTCCTGGATATCAAATTTAAAGCATTTACCTTGCGGTATCACTCCAACACTGCCGGTCTGATTCTCTGCATACGTGTAGGCCAAGTACAGTAAATTGGTTAAACAAGGTTTGGGGAAGTGTTTGGTAAAATCAACCATTTTGTCACAAAGTTCGTGGGTTTTTATGTGTTTTTTTCTGTGGAACTACAGGTCCCAGCAGGTCCTACATGATTTCTTCAAGCTTCAGCATGCTTTTTCAGTCATGGGTATGCAGACACTTGTAGTGCTAAGTGCCTGCATACGCAAACAGTTTAATTTATTTGACTGGCTACATTTGTGTGAAAGAGGTGTGTGTGTGTCTGTGTAGGCTTTTGTCAGTGTGCGTGTGTGTCTGTGTCAGTGAGTGCATCTGGGGAGGTGATGGTGTGCTGAGAGATAACGCGGGGGGAGATGGTGTGGCTAAGAGATGCAGGGGGCAGGAAGTTACACAGGGGGAACGAGTCTGGTTGAACCGCTGTTGTAAGATGATGACCTTGTTAATATTCCCACACAAACAGGAATCTTCTGGACGATGTGACCTACATGAATAGTGAATGCCGACTGAAGATGCCGTCTTCCCATGGAGGATATATTTCTTCAGAGGTTCCACATTGTGAGAAACCACCATATAGGTAAGGTGCATATGTAATGGAAAGTAATGTTCCCAGAGTGATGAGAAATGGGTGGCGTGTCATGTTGGCACGGCCCATTTTCAGTGGCCACGCCCATTCGGTATGTGGTCACGCCCATTTTTTCCTGCGCGGCCCTGGCACGCATATATGTCATCTGTTTTGAGTTTCTATGGGGCGGGAGGGGGCACGCCAATCTTCAACTTGCCCTGTACTCCAATGACCCTAGTGATGATGCCTCTGGCTGTTTTTTTCCTAGGGAAGAGGCACACATCCCCCTGCAGAATAGGCTTGGACTATTTGACAGGAGGACCCCATGCTTTGGATTTTCTTCTTATCGCATCAACAGCACAGGATCTTAACTTTGAGCAATTGCCTGGGAGACTTGGCAGACTGAATTAGATATCTTGTAAGTGAATCTTAGCCAAATATGTCATTTTTAATCCATTCATAATGGCTACCTGTTCTGCAGGTGCACCCCACTGCTTCCAAGTCTGCAGGATGATTGCATTAAATAATGCAATTGGACAGGGTATGCAACCGCTTTAAGGCAGAGGTTCTCAATCTTTTTTGAATGGCGGCGCCCTAGAGTATCAGCATTGTTTTCATAGCACCCCTAAGCCAAAAGTCTGTTATTGAGAAATAATTATTAAGAAATTGCACTTACCTGTCATCCTCAGGTTGAGGTATGCGGTCTTGGACAGGTTGGCGCATCTGTTTTTCCACATATTTACATTACATTGACCAGAATTAATTTGATTTGGTGTTGGACCACCAACCTGAGGCACCCCTGCAAGTATCCAAAGGCACCCCAGGGTGCTACAGCACACAGTTTGGGAACCACTGCTTTAAGGAATGCCTTGAAAACCATCCTAAATAGTTGCTAATTAAAGAGACTGTAACCTTCCATAAGTCGTTTGCTTCATTTTGTCCAGCACAGAAGAGTATATATGTTAGAAAACATTTTATATTATTTCTATTTCACCTGGTCTCTTTTATATTTTGTGTCCTTTCCGGACTTGACCACTTCCCCAGTGACATCATGTACCACCGCCATATCCTGCACATTGCCATTAGGTCATAACCTTAACCTATGTAGTGCGAAGATGATTAAATCTTAATTCTATTTACAGGATAATTCTGGGAGGTGTGAAACAGAGTTTGGGTGAAAGAAAGCAGAAGATTGGAAATTTAGTAAATGATGAATTGGGTAAACAGTCTTAGTAGTACCAACATATAAATTGCATCATGTTCTGTATTAAGATTATTGGAATATATTCATTACTTAATATTTATATGAGAAAATCAATACACGGTAGGAATCCCTGTAAAATCTTGACCCAGATTGTGCGTAAACTAAGTATTTGTCATTGGGACCCTTACCACAGCCCAAAGTTTTCATATCACTCCTGAGGTGCCAGTAATCCATATGTGCTTCATAGAAATATTTTATGTCATTCAGAATACAAGGCCTTTAGTGCGTTGTGAGTGTCATGAAATGAGCATAACATTATATTTTCATTTCTTATTTGTTTTGGTCAGATTTTATTTCTTTGTAAAAAACTGCAGAATGTCACTGGATCCTCTTAATATTTTCCATACAACTCATTTTATCATTGTTGTAAAGGAGACAAGTGGGTAACAACAAGTACGGAGTAAGAACATATTCCTGATCCTGTAGTAGCAGATATACAGTATTTAAGAAGAGCTTATCACCTCATTTACTTTGCTAGACCTCACAGCCTCTTAACCTTCTAAGAACCTCCATTATGACAAAAAACAAAGAGCACAACAAGCATAATCAATTTTAAAATATATTTATTATGAATTTTTAGCACAAGGAAAACAACACTTTATTTTTACTCTGCATTGTAAAATAAATTAGTGCCCAAGATTAGCCAGAGGCTCTTACAAGCTTGTCCTATAAGAGGACCAAGATGGTGGAAGCCTCATGACTCACAAAGAGTCATCCTTCAGCACTCAGGAGAGGAAAAACCCCCTTTGGAGGAAACCTCTGGGGACCCATGGCTTGAAGGATTGCCCGTCCCTCTGGGCACTAGGAGGCTATGCAGAGTTATATTTCCAATTGATTTAAAATAGGATCATTTGACACTGAAATACAGTATACATTTCACCACATTAATAAATAACATTGGCTGACGTCATTAATGTAGCTCCTGTCCACATCTCCTGACATTACCCAATTTACATTCCTCACAAAGCTGCGCAATTTGCTGAAGAGGATGGTCATCCCCTTTTGAGAAGCACCGAGTTTACCCGAGTGGCTACTACATTGCGATAGATGTGCTGTGCTGCTAGAACCTCCAATTATAGAAATAAACAAGCTCAAGGTCATATTTTAGGGTAGTCAAGCTCCAAGTCTGCAGGCACATCCAAGTGAAACGCCCTTGTCTTTGATGAGATACTTACCTCAAGCGGATATCTTTCCCTCAGTGGGCTGGGTGCAAGAGATGTATATGGAGTATGTTAATGACAGCAATGATAATGCTATGTCAGTGTCCTGGGCGGTTAAGAGTGGTAGCAACAGCAAAGAGTTACCATTATGACATCACAGCATGACCTCACTCGTGTTCTACATTCCTTAAAGGGGAAGTGCATAAGATAATAAGCTCTACTGATGTGTGATATGTTTATATTCCTCCATCACCTCTGCTTCCCATGATACACCTGCCATTTATTACACATCTGTCCCTTTGCCATCTCCTTATTTGCAAAAGTTCTCTTTTACTGCATCCACTCATTCAATGAATCAGTTTCTATCAGCTCTTTCTCATTTCATTAACCTGCTGCTTCTGTCCAATTTTAATTATTCATTGCTGCTACTTGGGTAGAAAACAAGCAAGGGATTGAATTAATATAAAAAACACAATTAAAAGGAAAATACTGTTAGGATGTTTATTATATATTGAAATGACATTAATAGCTAGGCCAAGGCTAGTTATTTCTGCACCTCTATAGGTGTGAGCAAAGCCGAGCGAGGTTTTCCTGCAGGATGACCAGCATTACATCAGTGTGCAATATTCTGTTGGAAACGTGCTGCTAACTGAAACTCCCCAATTTGTCTCTGTTCCCAGTATAGAATATAATTGGCCATGATGAAGATACAGTGGAGGACCCATTGTGCCCATTATACGGTAGACCTTCAGGATTGATAAATATTCAGTTTAACCTAATGTAACTTGATCAGTATGCAATATTTCCCTGTTATGCTTGGCTACTATACCGATTAGGCCCATTGTGCTAAATATACACTCTGGGGGTCATTTAGAGCTGGAAGCAAGGCCTTTTTTTAGAGTGTAAAATGTGCTTTTTCAGACATCTCATGCACATGAAAAATGCGTTTCCCAGCGTCCATTGAACCCTCCTTCTGTGTCCCTGACTTGTGCATCCTTGAGTCTGGAGATGCAGACTGCGCGAGGGAAGGTGCGTGTACGTGCAGGAAAGAGGAATACAATCTGGCGCTGAATTGTAAACCCACAATTAAAGTATAGTAGTTTATTCTGGGTTTACATTCCAGCACTGGAAGGTAACCCTCTTTCCTAACATAACCCCAGGGTCTCTTTGGCAAATTCCACTTCTTCCTGGATATCAAAATTTAAAGCATTTACCTTGCGGTATCACTCCAACACTGCCGGTCTGATTCTCTGCATACGTGTAGGCCAAGTATAGTAAATTGGTTAAACAAGGTTTGGGGAAGTGTTTGGTAAAATCAACCATTTTGTCACAAAGTTCGTGGGTTTTTATGTGTTTTTTTCTGTGGAACTACAGGTCCCAGCAGGTCCTACATGATTTCTTCAAGCTTCAGCATGCTTTTTCTGTCATGGGTATGCAGACACTTGTAGTGCTAAGTGCCTGCATATGCAAACAGTTTTATTTATTTGACTGGCTACATTTGTGTGAAAGAGGTGTGTGTGTGTCTGTGTAGGCTTTTGTCAGTGTGCGTGTGTGTCTGTGTCAGTGAGTGCATCTGGGGAGGTGATGGTGTGCTGAGAGATAACGCGGGGGGAGATGGTGTGGCTAAGAGATGCAGGGGGCAGGAAGTTACACAGGGGGAACGAGTCTGGTTGAACCGCTGTTGTAAGATGATGACCTTGTTAATATTCCCACACAAACAGGAATCTTCTGGACGATGTGACCTACATGAATAGTGAATGCCGACTGAAGATGCCGTCTTCCCATGGAGGATATATTTCTTCAGAGGTTCCACATTGTGAGAAACCACCATATAGGTAAGGTGCATATGTAATGGAAAGTAATGTTCCCAGAGTGATGAGAAATGGGTGGCGTGTCATGTTGGCACGGCCCATTTTCAGTGGCCACGCCCATTCGGTATGTGGTCACGCCCATTTTTTCCTGCGCGGCCCTGGCGCGCATATATGTCATCTGTTTTGAGTTTCTATGGGGCGGGAGGGGGCACGCCAATCTTCAACTTGCCCTGTACTCCAATGACCCTAGTGATGATGGCTCTGGCTGTTTTTTTCCTAGGGAAGAGGCACACATCCCCCTGCAGAATAGGCTTGGACTATTTGACAGGAGGACCCCATGCTTTGGATTTTCTTCTTATCGCATCAACAGCACAGGATCTTAACTTTGAGCAATTGCCTGGGAGACTTGGCAGACTGAATTAGACATCTTGTAAGTGAATCTTAGCCAAATATGTCATTTTTAATCCATTCATAATGGCTACCTGTTCTGCAGGTGCACCCCACTGCTTCCAAGTCTGCAGGATGATTGCATTAAATAATGCAATTGGACAGGGTATGCAACCGCTTTAAGGCAGAGGTTCTCAATCTTTTTTGAATGGCGGCGCCCTAGAGTATCAGCATTGTTTTCATAGCACCCCTAAGCCAAAAGTCTGTTATTGAGAAATAATTATTAAGAAATTGCACTTACCTGTCATCCTCAGGTTGAGGTATGCGGTCTTGGACAGGTTGGCGCATCTGTTTTTCCACATATTTACATTACATTGACCAGAATTAATTTGATTTGGTGTTGGACCACCAACCTGAGGCACCCCTGCAAGTATCCAAAGGCACCCCAGGGTGCTACAGCACACAGTTTGGGAACCACTGCTTTAAGGAATGCCTTGAAAACCATCCTAAATAGTTGCTAATTAAAGAGACTGTAACCTTCCATAAGTCGTTTGCTTCATTTTGTCCAGCACAGAAGAGTATATATGTTAGAAAACATTTTATATTATTTCTATTTCACCTGGTCTCTTTTATATTTTGTGTCCTTTCCGGACTTGACCACTTCCCCAGTGACATCATGTACCACCGCCATATCCTGCACATTGCCATTAGGTCATAACCTTAACCTATGTAGTGCGAAGATGATTAAATCTTAATTCTATTTACAGGATAATTCTGGGAGGTGTGAAACAGAGTTTGGGTGAAAGAAAGCAGAAGATTGGAAATTTAGTAAATGATGAATTGGGTAAGCAGTCTTAGTAGTACCAACATATAAATTGCATCATGTTCTGTATTAAGATTATTGGAATATATTCATTACTTAATATTTATATGAGAAAATCAATACACGGTAGGAATCCCTGTAAAATCTTGACCCAGATTGTGCGTAAACTAAGTATTTGTCATTGGGACCCTTACCACAGCCCAAAGTTTTCATATCACTCCTGAGGTGCCAGTAATCCATATGTGCTTCATAGAAATATTTTATGTCATTCAGAATACAAGGCCTTTAGTGCGTTGTGAGTGTCATGAAATGAGCATAACATTATATTTTCATTTCTTCTTTGTTTTGGTCAGATTTTATTTCTTTGTAAAAAATTGCAGAATGTCACTGGATCCTCTTAATATTTTCCATACAACTCATTTTATCATTGTTGTAAAGGAGACAAGTGGGTAACAACAAGTACGGAGTAAGAACATATTCCTGATCCTGTAGTAGCAGATATACAGTATTTAAGAAGAGCTTATCACCTCATTTACTTTGCTAGACCTCACAGCCTCTTAACCTTCTAAGAACCTCCATTATGACAAAAAACAAAGAGCACAACAAGCATAATCAATTTTAAAATATATTTATTATGAATTTTTAGCACAAGGAAAACAACACTTTATTTTTACTCTGCATTGTAAAATAAATTAGTGCCCAAGATTAGCCAGAGGCTCTTACAAGCTTGTCCTATAAGAGGACCAAGATGGTGGAAGCCTCATGACTCACAAAGAGTCATCCTTCAGCACTCAGGAGAGGAAAAACCCCCTTTGGAGGAAACCTCTGGGGACCCATGGCTTGAAGGATTGCCCGTCCCTCTGGGCACTAGGAGGCTATGCAGAGTTATATTTCCAATTGATTTAAAATAGGATCATTTGACACTGAAATACAGTATACATTTCACCACATTAATAAATAACATTGGCTGACGTCATTAATGTAGCTCCTGTCCACATCTCCTGACATTACCCAATTTACATTCCTCACAAAGCTGCGCAATTTGCTGAAGAGGATGGTCATCCCCTTTTGAGAAGCACCGAGTTTACCCGAGTGGCTACTACATTGCGATAGATGTGCTGTGCTGCTAGAACCTCCAATTATAGAAATAAACAAGCTCAAGGTCATATTTTAGGGTAGTCAAGCTCCAAGTCTGCAGGCACATCCAAGTGAAACGCCCTTGTCTTTGATGAGATACTTACCTCAAGCGGATATCTTTCCCTCAGTGGGCTGGGTGCAAGAGATGTATATGGAGTATGTTAATGACAGCAATGATAATGCTATGTCAGTGTCCTGGGCGGTTAAGAGTGGTAGCAACAGCAAAGAGTTACCATTATGACATCACAGCATGACCTCACTCGTGTTCTACATTCCTTAAAGGGGAAGTGCATAAGATAATAAGCTCTACTGATGTGTGATATGTTTATATTCCTCCATCACCTCTGCTTCCCATGATACACCTGCCATTTATTACACATCTGTCCCTTTGCCATCTCCTTATTTGCAAAAGTTCTCTTTTACTGCATCCACTCATTCAATGAATCAGTTTCTATCAGCTCTTTCTCATTTCATTAACCTGCTGCTTCTGTCCAATTTTAATTATTCATTGCTGCTACTTGGGTAGAAAACAAGCAAGGGATTGAATTAATATAAAAAACACAATTAAAAGGAAAATACTGTTAGGATGTTTATTATATATTGAAATGACATTAATAGCTAGGCCAAGGCTAGTTATTTCTGCACCTCTATAGGTGTGAGCAAAGCCGAGCGAGGTTTTCCTGCAGGATGACCAGCATTACATCAGTGTGCAATATTCTGTTGGAAACGTGCTGCTAACTGAAACTCCCCAATTTGTCTCTGTTCCCAGTATAGAATATAATTGGCCATGATGAAGATACAGTGGAGGACCCATTGTGCCCATTATACGGTAGACCTTCAGGATTGAAAAATATTCAGTTTAACCTAATGTAACTTGATCAGTATGCAATATTTCCCTGTTATGCTTGGCTACTATACCGATTAGGCCCATTGTGCTAAATATACACTCTGGGGGTCATTTAGAGCTGGAAGCAAGGCCTTTTTTTAGAGTGTAAAATGTGCTTTTTCAGACATCTCATGCACATGAAAAATGCGTTTCCCAGCGTCCATTGAACCCTCCTTCTGTGTCCCTGACTTGTGCATCCTTGAGTCTGGAGATGCAGACTGCGCGAGGGAAGGTGCGTGTACGTGCAGGAAAGAGGAATACAATCTGGCGCTGAATTGTAAACCCACAATTAAAGTATAGTAGTTTATTCTGGGTTTACATTCCAGCACTGGAAGGTAACCCTCTTTCCTAACATAACCCCAGGGTCTCTTTGGCAAATTCCACTTCTTCCTGGATATCAAAATTTAAAGCATTTACCTTGCGGTATCACTCCAACACTGCCGGTCTGATTCTCTGCATACGTGTAGGCCAAGTTTAGTAAATTGGTTAAACAAGGTTTGGGGAAGTGTTTGGTAAAATCAACCATTTTGTCACAAAGTTCGTGGGTTTTTATGTGTTTTTTTCTGTGGAACTACAGGTCCCAGCAGGTCCTACATGATTTCTTCAAGCTTCAGCATGCTTTTTCTGTCATGGGTATGCAGACACTTGTAGTGCTAAGTGCCTGCATATGCAAACAGTTTTATTTGTTTGACTGGCTACATTTGTGTGAAAGAGGTGTGTGTGTGTCTGTGTAGGCTTTTGTCAGTGTGCGTGTGTGTCTGTGTCAGTGAGTGCATCTGGGGAGGTGATGGTGTGCTGAGAGATAACGCGGGGGGAGATGGTGTGGCTAAGAGATGCAGGGGGCAGGAAGTTACACAGGGGGAACGAGTCTGGTTGAACCGCTGTTGTAAGATGATGACCTTGTTAATATTCCCACACAAACAGGAATCTTCTGGACGATGTGACCTACATGAATAGTGAATGCCGACTGAAGATGCCGTCTTCCCATGGAGGATATATTTCTTCAGAGGTTCCACATTGTGAGAAACCACCATATAGGTAAGGTGCATATGTAATGGAAAGTAATGTTCCCAGAGTGATGAGAAATGGGTGGCGTGTCATGTTGGCACGGCCCATTTTCAGTGGCCATGCCCATTCGGTATGTGGTCACGCCCATTTTTTCCTGCGTGGCCCTGGCGCGCATATATGTCATCTGTTTTGAGTTTCTATGGGGCGGGAGGGGGCACGCCAATCTTCAACTTGCCCTGTACTCCAATGACCCTAGTGATGATGCCTCTGGCTGTTTTTTTCCTAGGGAAGAGGCACACATCCCCCTGCAGAATAGGCTTGGACTATTTGACAGGAGGACCCCATGCTTTGGATTTTCTTCTTATCGCATCAACAGCACAGGATCTTAACTTTGAGCAATTGCCTGGGAGACTTGGCAGACTGAATTAGACATCTTGTAAGTGAATCTTAGCCAAATATGTCATTTTTAATCCATTCATAATGGCTACCTGTTCTGCAGGTGCACCCCACTGCTTCCAAGTCTGCAGGATGATTGCATTAAATAATGCAATTGGACAGGGTATGCAACCGCTTTAAGGCAGAGGTTCTCAATCTTTTTTGAATGGCGGCGCCCTAGAGTATCAGCATTGTTTTCATAGCACCCCTAAGCCAAAAGTCTGTTATTGAGAAATAATTATTAAGAAATTGCACTTACCTGTCATCCTCAGGTTGAGGTATGCGGTCTTGGACAGGTTGGCGCATCTGTTTTTCCACATATTTACATTACATTGACCAGAATTAATTTGATTTGGTGTTGGACCACCAACCTGAGGCACCCCTGCAAGTATCCAAAGGCACCCCAGGGTGCTACAGCACACAGTTTGGGAACCACTGCTTTAAGGAATGCCTTGAAAACCATCCTAAATAGTTGCTAATTAAAGAGACTGTAACCTTCCATAAGTCGTTTGCTTCATTTTGTCCAGCACAGAAGAGTATATATGTTAGAAAACATTTTATATTATTTCTATTTCACCTGGTCTCTTTTATATTTTGTGTCCTTTCCGGACTTGACCACTTCCCCAGTGACATCATGTACCACCGCCATATCCTGCACATTGCCATTAGGTCATAACCTTAACCTATGTAGTGCGAAGATGATTAAATCTTAATTCTATTTACAGGATAATTCTGGGAGGTGTGAAACAGAGTTTGGGTGAAAGAAAGCAGAAGATTGGAAATTTAGTAAATGATGAATTGGGTAAACAGTCTTAGTAGTACCAACATATAAATTGCATCATGTTCTGTATTAAGATTATTGGAATATATTCATTACTTAATATTTATATGAGAAAATCAATACACGGTAGGAATCCCTGTAAAATCTTGACCCAGATTGTGCGTAAACTAAGTATTTGTCATTGGGACCCTTACCACAGCCCAAAGTTTTCATATCACTCCTGAGGTGCCAGTAATCCATATGTGCTTCATAGAAATATTTTATGTCATTCAGAATACAAGGCCTTTAGTGCGTTGTGAGTGTCATGAAATGAGCATAACATTATATTTTCATTTCTTATTTGTTTTGGTCAGATTTTATTTCTTTGTAAAAAACTGCAGAATGTCACTGGATCCTCTTAATATTTTCCATACAACTCATTTTATCATTGTTGTAAAGGAGACAAGTGGGTAACAACAAGTACGGAGTAAGAACATATTCCTGATCCTGTAGTAGCAGATATACAGTATTTAAGAAGAGCTTATCACCTCATTTACTTTGCTAGACCTCACAGCCTCTTAACCTTCTAAGAACCTCCATTATGACAAAAAACAAAGAGCACAACAAGCATAATCAATTTTAAAATATATTTATTATGAATTTTTAGCACAAGGAAAACAACACTTTATTTTTACTCTGCATTGTAAAATAAATTAGTGCCCAAGATTAGCCAGAGGCTCTTACAAGCTTGTCCTATAAGAGGACCAAGATGGTGGAAGCCTCATGACTCACAAAGAGTCATCCTTCAGCACTCAGGAGAGGAAAAACCCCCTTTGGAGGAAACCTCTGGGGACCCATGGCTTGAAGGATTGCCCGTCCCTATGGGCACTAGGAGGCTATGCAGAGTTATATTTCCAATTGATTTAAAATAGGATCATTTGACACTGAAATACAGTATACATTTCACCACATTAATAAATAACATTGGCTGACGTCATTAATGTAGCTCCTGTCCACATCTCCTGACATTACCCAATTTACATTCCTCACAAAGCTGAGCAATTTGCTGAAGAGGATGGTCATCCCCTTTTGAGAAGCACCGAGTTTACCCGAGTGGCTACTACATTGCGATAGATGTGCTGTGCTGCTAGAACCTCCAATTATAGAAATAAACAAGCTCAAGGTCATATTTTAGGGTAGTCAAGCTCCAAGTCTGCAGGCACATCCAAGTGAAACGCCCTTGTCTTTGATGAGATACTTACCTCAAGCGGATATCTTTCCCTCAGTGGGCTGGGTGCAAGAGATGTATATGGAGTATGTTAATGACAGCAATGATAATGCTATGTCAGTGTCCTGGGCGGTTAAGAGTGGTAGCAACAGCAAAGAGTTACCATTATGACATCACAGCATGACCTCACTCGTGTTCTACATTCCTTAAAGGGGAAGTGCATAAGATAATAAGCTCTACTGATGTGTGATATGTTTATATTCCTCCATCACCTCTGCTTCCCATGATACACCTGCCATTTATTACACATCTGTCCCTTTGCCATCTCCTTATTTGCAAAAGTTCTCTTTTACTGCATCCACTCATTCAATGAATCAGTTTCTATCAGCTCTTTCTCATTTCATTAACCTGCTGCTTCTGTCCAATTTTAATTATTCATTGCTGCTACTTGGGTAGAAAACAAGCAAGGGATTGAATTAATATAAAAAACACAATTAAAAGGAAAATACTGTTAGGATGTTTATTATATATTGAAATGACATTAATAGCTAGGCCAAGGCTAGTTATTTCTGCACCTCTATAGGTGTGAGCAAAGCCGAGCGAGGTTTTCCTGCAGGATGACCAGCATTACATCAGTGTGCAATATTCTGTTGGAAACGTGCTGCTAACTGAAACTCCCCAATTTGTCTCTGTTCCCAGTATAGAATATAATTGGCCATGATGAAGATACAGTGGAGGACCCATTGTGCCCATTATACGGTAGACCTTCAGGATTGATAAATATTCAGTTTAACCTAATGTAACTTGATCAGTATGCAATATTTCCCTGTTATGCTTGGCTACTAACCGATTAGGCCCATTGTGCTAAATATCCACTCTGGGGGTCATTTAGAGCTGGAAGCAAGGCCTTTTTTTAGAGTGTAAAATGTGCTTTTTCAGACATCTCATGCACATGAAAAATGCGTTTCCCAGCGTCCATTGAACCCTCCTTCTGTGTCCCTGACTTGTGCATCCTTGAGTCTGGAGATGCAGACTGCGCGAGGGAAGGTGCGTGTACGTGCAGGAAAGAGGAATACAATCTGGCGCTGAATTGTAAACCCACAATTAAAGTATAGTAGTTTATTCTGGGTTTACATTCCAGCACTGGAAGGTAACCCTCTTTCCTAACATAACCCCAGGGTCTCTTTGGCAAATTCCACTTCTTCCTGGATATCAAAATTTAAAGCATTTACCTTGCGGTATCACTCCAACACTGCCGGTCTGATTCTCTGCATACGTGTAGGCCAAGTATAGTAAATTGGTTAAACAAGGTTTGGGGAAGTGTTTGGTAAAATCAACCATTTTGTCACAAAGTTCGTGGGTTTTTATGTGTTTTTTTCTGTGGAACTACAGGTCCCAGCAGGTCCTACATGATTTCTTCAAGCTTCAGCATGCTTTTTCTGTCATGGGTATGCAGACACTTGTAGTGCTAAGTGCCTGCATATGCAAACAGTTTTATTTATTTGACTGGCTACATTTGTGTGAAAGAGGTGTGTGTGTGTCTGTGTAGGCTTTTGTCAGTGTGCGTGTGTGTCTGTGTCAGTGAGTGCATCTGGGGAGGTGATGGTGTGCTGAGAGATAACGCGGGGGGAGATGGTGTGGCTAAGAGATGCAGGGGGCAGGAAGTTACACAGGGGGAACGAGTCTGGTTGAACCGCTGTTGTAAGATGATGACCTTGTTAATATTCCCACACAAACAGGAATCTTCTGGACGATGTGACCTACATGAATAGTGAATGCCGACTGAAGATGCCGTCTTCCCATGGAGGATATATTTCTTCAGAGGTTCCACATTGTGAGAAACCACCATATAGGTAAGGTGCATATGTAATGGAAAGTAATGTTCCCAGAGTGATGAGAAATGGGTGGCGTGTCATGTTGGCACGGCCCATTTTCAGTGGCCACGCCCATTCGGTATGTGGTCACGCCCATTTTTTCCTGCGCGCCCCTGGCGCGCATATATGTAATCTGTTTTGAGTTTCTATGGGGCGGGAGGGGGCACGCCAATCTTCAACTTGCCCTGTACTCCAATGACCCTAGTGATGATGCCTCTGGCTGTTTTTTTCCTAGGGAAGAGGCACACATCCCCCTGCAGAATAGGCTTGGACTATTTGACAGGAGGACCCCATGCTTTGGATTTTCTTCTTATCGCATCAACAGCACAGGATCTTAACTTTGAGCAATTGCCTGGGAGACTTGGCAGACTGAATTAGACATCTTGTAAGTGAATCTTAGCCAAATATGTCATTTTTAATCCATTCATAATGGCTACCTGTTCTGCAGGTGCACCCCACTGCTTCCAAGTCTGCAGGATGATTGCATTAAATAATGCAATTGGACAGGGTATGCAACCGCTTTAAGGCAGAGGTTCTCAATCTTTTTTGAATGGCGGCGCCCTAGAGTATCAGCATTGTTTTCATAGCACCCCTAAGCCAAAAGTCTGTTATTGAGAAATAATTATTAAGAAATTGCACTTACCTGTCATCCTCAGGTTGAGGTATGCGGTCTTGGACAGGTTGGCGCATCTGTTTTTCCACATATTTACATTACATTGACCAGAATTAATTTGATTTGGTGTTGGACCACCAACCTGAGGCACCCCTGCAAGTATCCAAAGGCACCCCAGGGTGCTACAGCACACAGTTTGGGAACCACTGCTTTAAGGAATGCCTTGAAAACCATCCTAAATAGTTGCTAATTAAAGAGACTGTAACCTTCCATAAGTCGTTTGCTTCATTTTGTCCAGCACAGAAGAGTATATATGTTAGAAAACATTTTATATTATTTCTATTTCACCTGGTCTCTTTTATATTTTGTGTCCTTTCCGGACTTGACCACTTCCCCAGTGACATCATATACCACCGCCATATGCTGCACATTGCCATTAGGTCATAACCTTAACCTATGTAGTGCGAAGATGATTAAATCTTAATTCTATTTACAGGATAATTCTGGGAGGTGTGAAACAGAGTTTGGGTGAAAGAAAGCAGAAGATTGGAAATTTAGTAAATGATGAATTGGGTAAACAGTCTTAGTAGTACCAACATATAAATTGCATCATGTTCTGTATTAAGATTATTGGAATATATTCATTACTTAATATTTATATGAGAAAATCAATACACGGTAGGAATCCCTGTAAAATCTTGACCCAGATTGTGCGTAAACTAAGTATTTGTCATTGGGACCCTTACCACAGCCCAAAGTTTTCATATCACTCCTGAGGTGCCAGTAATCCATATGTGCTTCATAGAAATATTTTATGTCATTCAGAATACAAGGCCTTTAGTGCGTTGTGAGTGTCATGAAATGAGCATAACATTATATTTTCATTTCTTATTTGTTTTGGTCAGATTTTATTTCTTTGTAAAAAACTGCAGAATGTCACTGGATCCTCTTAATATTTTCCATACAACTCATTTTATCATTGTTGTAAAGGAGACAAGTGGGTAACAACAAGTACGGAGTAAGAACATATTCCTGATCCTGTAGTAGCAGATATACAGTATTTAAGAAGAGCTTATCACCTCATTTACTTTGCTAGACCTCACAGCCTCTTAACCTTCTAAGAACCTCCATTATGACAAAAAACAAAGAGCACAACAAGCATAATCAATTTTAAAATATATTTATTATGAATTTTTAGCACAAGAAAAACAACACTTTATTTTTACTCTGCATTGTAAAATAAATTAGTGCCCAAGATTAGCCAGAGGCTCTTACAAGCTTGTCCTATAAGAGGACCAAGATGGTGGAAGCCTCATGACTCACAAAGAGTCATCCTTCAGCACTCAGGAGAGGAAAAACCCCCTTTGGAGGAAACCTCTGGGGACCCATGGCTTGAAGGATTGCCCGTCCCTCTGGGCACTAGGAGGCTATGCAGAGTTATATTTCCAATTGATTTAAAATAGGATCATTTGACACTGAAATACAGTATACATTTCACCACATTAATAAATAACATTGGCTGACGTCATTAATGTAGCTCCTGTCCACATCTCCTGACATTACCCAATTTACATTCCTCACAAAGCTGCGCAATTTGCTGAAGAGGATGGTCATCCCCTTTTGAGAAGCACCGAGTTTACCCGAGTGGCTACTACATTGCGATAGATGTGCTGTGCTGCTAGAACCTCCAATTATAGAAATAAACAAGCTCAAGGTCATATTTTAGGGTAGTCAAGCTCCAAGTCTGCAGGCACATCCAAGTGAAACGCCCTTGTCTTTGATGAGATACTTACCTCAAGCGGATATCTTTCCCTCAGTGGGCTGGGTGCAAGAGATGTATATGGAGTATGTTAATGACAGCAATGATAATGCTATGTCAGTGTCCTGGGCGGTTAAGAGTGGTAGCAACAGCAAAGAGTTACCATTATGACATCACAGCATGACCTCACTCGTGTTCTACATTCCTTAAAGGGGAAGTGCATAAGATAATAAGCTCTACTGATGTGTGATATGTTTATATTCCTCCATCACCTCTGCTTCCCATGATACACCTGCCATTTATTACACATCTGTCCCTTTGCCATCTCCTTATTTGCAAAAGTTCTCTTTTACTGCATCCACTCATTCAATGAATCAGTTTCTATCAGCTCTTTCTCATTTCATTAACCTGCTGCTTCTGTCCAATTTTAATTATTCATTGCTGCTACTTGGGTAGAAAACAAGCAAGGGATTGAATTAATATAAAAAACACAATTAAAAGGAAAATACTGTTAGGATGTTTATTATATATTGAAATGACATTAATAGCTAGGCCAAGGCTAGTTATTTCTGCACCTCTATAGGTGTGAGCAAAGCCGAGCGAGGTTTTCCTGCAGGATGACCAGCATTACATCAGTGTGCAATATTCTGTTGGAAACGTGCTGCTAACTGAAACTCCCCAATTTGTCTCTGTTCCCAGTATAGAATATAATTGGCCATGATGAAGATACAGTGGAGGACCCATTGTGCCCATTATACGGTAGACCTTCAGGATTGATAAATATTCAGTTTAACCTAATGTAACTTGATCAGTATGCAATATTTCCCTGTTATGCTTGGCTACTATACCGATTAGGCCCATTGTGCTAAATATCCACTCTGGGGGTCATTTAGAGCTGGAAGCAAGGCCTTTTTTTAGAGTGTAAAATGTGCTTTTTCAGACATCTCATGCACATGAAAAATGCGTTTCCCAGCGTCCATTGAACCCTCCTTCTGTGTCCCTGACTTGTGCATCCTTGAGTCTGGAGATGCAGACTGCGCGAGGGAAGGTGCGTGTACGTGCAGGAAAGAGGAATACAATCTGGCGCTGAATTGTAAACCCACAATTAAAGTATAGTAGTTTATTCTGGGTTTACATTCCAGCACTGGAAGGTAACCCTCTTTCCTAACATAACCCCAGGGTCTCTTTGGCAAATTCCACTTCTTCCTGGATATCAAAATTTAAAGCATTTACCTTGCGGTATCACTCCAACACTGCCGGTCTGATTCTCTGCATACGTGTAGGCCAAGTATAGTAAATTGGTTAAACAAGGTTTGGGGAAGTGTTTGGTAAAATCAACCATTTTGTCACAAAGTTCGTGGGTTTTTATGTGTTTTTTTCTGTGGAACTACAGGTCCCAGCAGGTCCTACATGATTTCTTCAAGCTTCAGCATGCTTTTTCTGTCATGGGTATGCAGACACTTGTAGTGCTAAGTGCCTGCATATGCAAACAGTTTAATTTATTTGACTGGCTACATTTGTGTGAAAGAGGTGTGTGTGTGTCTGTGTAGGCTTTTGTCAGTGTGCGTGTGTGTCTGTGTCAGTGAGTGCATCTGGGGAGGTGATGGTGTGCTGAGAGATAACGCGGGGGGAGATGGTGTGGCTAAGAGATGCAGGGGGCAGGAAGTTACACAGGGGGAACGAGTCTGGTTGAACCGCTGTTGTAAGATGATGACCTTGTTAATATTCCCACACAAACAGGAATCTTCTGGACGATGTGACCTACATGAATAGTGAATGCCGACTGAAGATGCCGTCTTCCCATGGAGGATATATTTCTTCAGAGGTTCCACATTGTGAGAAACCACCATATAGGTAAGGTGCATATGTAATGGAAAGTAATGTTCCCAGAGTGATGAGAAATGGGTGGCGTGTCATGTTGGCACGGCCCATTTTCAGTGGCCTACGCCCATTCGGTATGTGGTCACGCCCATTTTTTCCGGCGCGGCCCTGGCGCGCATATATGTCATCTGTTTTGAGTTTCTATGGGGCGGGAGGGGGCACGCCAATCTTCAACTTGCCCTGTACTCCAATGACCCTAGTGATGATGCCTCTGGCTGTTTTTTTCCTAGGGAAGAGGCACACATCCTCCTGCAGAATAGGCTTGGACTATTTGACAGGAGGACCCCATGCTTTGGATTTTCTTCTTATCGCATCAACAGCACAGGATCTTAACTTTGAGCAATTGCCTGGGAGACTTGGCAGACTGAATTAGACATCTTGTAAGTGAATCTTAGCCAAATATGTCATTTTTAATCCATTCATAATGGCTACCTGTTCTGCAGGTGCACCCCACTGCTTTCAAGTCTGCAGGATGATTGCATTAAATAATGCAATTGGACAGGGTATGCAACCGCTTTAAGGCAGAGGTTCTCAATCTTTTTTGAATGGCGGCGCCCTAGAGTATCAGCATTGTTTTCATAGCACCCCTAAGCCAAAAGTCTGTTATTGAGAAATAATTATTAAGAAATTGCACTTACCTGTCATCCTCAGGTTGAGGTATGCGGTCTTGGACAGGTTGGCGCATCTGTTTTTCCACTTATTTACATTACATTGACCAGAATTAATTTGATTTGGTGTTGGACCACCAACCTGAGGCACCCCTGCAAGTATCCAAAGGCACCCCAGGGTGCTACAGCACACAGTTTGGGAACCACTGCTTTAAGGAATGCCTTGAAAACCATCCTAAATAGTTGCTAATTAAAGAGACTGTAACCTTCCATAAGTCGTTTGCTTCATTTTGTCCAGCACAGAAGAGTATATATGTTAGAAAACATTTTATATTATTTCTATTTCACCTGGTCTCTTTTATATTTTGTGTCCTTTCCGGACTTGACCACTTCCCCAGTGACATCATGTACCACCGCCATATCCTGCACATTGCCATTAGGTCATAACCTTAACCTATGTAGTGCGAAGATGATTAAATCTTAATTCTATTTACAGGATAATTCTGGGAGGTGTAAAACAGAGTTTGGGTGAAAGAAAGCAGAAGATTGGAAATTTAGTAAATGATGAATTGGGTAAACAGTCTTAGTAGTACCAACATATAAATTGCATCATGTTCTGTATTAAGATTATTGGAATATATTCATTACTTAATATTTATATGAGAAAATCAATACACGGTAGGAATCCCTGTAAAATCTTGACCCAGATTGTGCGTAAACTAAGTATTTGTCATTGGGACCCTTACCACAGCCCAAAGTTTTCATATCACTCCTGAGGTGCCAGTAATCCATATGTGCTTCATAGAAATATTTTATGTCATTCAGAATACAAGGCCTTTAGTGCGTTGTGAGTGTCATGAAATGAGCATAACATTATATTTTCATTTCTTATTTGTTTTGGTCAGATTTTATTTCTTTGTAAAAAACTGCAGAATGTCACTGGATCCTCTTAATATTTTCCATACAACTCATTTTATCATTGTTGTAAAGGAGACAAGTGGGTAACAACAAGTACGGAGTAAGAACATATTCCTGATCCTGTAGTAGCAGATATACAGTATTTAAGAAGAGCTTATCACCTCATTTACTTTGCTAGACCTCACAGCCTCTTAACCTTCTAAGAACCTCCATTATGACAAAAAACAAAGAGCACAACAAGCATAATCAATTTTAAAATATATTTATTATGAATTTTTAGCACAAGGAAAACAACACTTTATTTTTACTCTGCATTGTAAAATAAATTAGTGCCCAAGATTAGCCAGAGGCTCTTACAAGCTTGTCCTATAAGAGGACCAAGATGGTGGAAGCCTCATGACTCACAAAGAGTCATCCTTCAGCACTCAGGAGAGGAAAAACCCCCTTTGGAGGAAACTTCTGGGGACCCATGGCTTGAAGGATTGCCCGTCCCTATGGGCACTAGGAGGCTATGCAGAGTTATATTTCCAATTGATTTAAAATAGGATCATTTGACACTGAAATACAGTATACATTTCACCACATTAATAAATAACATTGGCTGACATCATTAATGTAGCTCCTGTCCACATCTCCTGACATTACCCAATTTACATTCCTCACAAAGCTGCGCAATTTGCTGAAGAGGATGGTCATCCCCTTTTGAGAAGCACCGAGTTTACCCGAGTGGCTACTACATTGCGATAGATGTGCTGTGCTGCTAGAACCTCCAATTATAGAAATAAACAAGCTCAAGGTCATATTTTAGGGTAGTCAAGCTCCAAGTCTGCAGGCACATCCAAGTGAAACGCCCTTGTCTTTGATGAGATACTTACCTCAAGCGGATATCTTTCCCTCAGTGGGCTGGGTGCAAGAGATGTATATGGAGTATGTTAATGACAGCAATGATAATGCTATGTCAGTGTCCTGGGCGGTTAAGAGTGGTAGCAACAGCAAAGAGTTACCATTATGACATCACAGCATGACCTCACTCGTGTTCTACATTCCTTAAAGGGGAAGTGCATAAGATAATAAGCTCTACTGATGTGTGATATGTTTATATTCCTCCATCACCTCTGCTTCCCATGATACACCTGCCATTTATTACACATCTGTCCCTTTGCCATCTCCTTATTTGCAAAAGTTCTCTTTTACTGCATCCACTCATTCAATGAATCAGTTTCTATCAGCTCTTTCTCATTTCATTAACCTGCTGCTTCTGTCCAATTTTAATTATTCATTGCTGCTACTTGGGTAGAAAACAAGCAAGGGATTGAATTAATATAAAAAACACAATTAAAAGGAAAATACTGTTAGGATGTTTATTATATATTGAAATGACATTAATAGCTAGGCCAAGGCTAGTTATTTCTGCACCTCTATAGGTGTGAGCAAAGCCGAGCGAGGTTTTCCTGCAGGATGACCAGCATTACATCAGTGTGCAATATTCTGTTGGAAACGTGCTGCTAACTGAAACTCCCCAATTTGTCTCTGTTCCCAGTATAGAATATAATTGGCCATGATGAAGATACAGTGGAGGACCCATTGTGCCCATTATACGGTAGACCTTCAGGATTGATAAATATTCAGTTTAACCTAATGTAACTTGATCAGTATGCAATATTTCCCTGTTATGCTTGGCTACTATACCGATTAGGCCCATTGTGCTAAATATCCACTCTGGGGGTCATTTAGAGCTGGAAGCAAGGCCTTTTTTTAGAGTGTAAAATGTGCTTTTTCAGACATCTCATGCACATGAAAAATGCGTTTCCCAGCGTCCATTGAACCCTCCTTCTGTGTCCCTGACTTGTGCATCCTTGAGTCTGGAGATGCAGACTGCGCGAGGGAAGGTGCGTGTACGTGCAGGAAAGAGGAATACAATCTGGCGCTGAATTGTAAACCCACAATTAAAGTATAGTAGTTTATTCTGGGTTTACATTCCAGCACTGGAAGGTAACCCTCTTTCCTAACATAACCCCAGGGTCTCTTTGGCAAATTCCACTTCTTCCTGGATATCAAAATTTAAAGCATTTACCTTGCGGTATCACTCCTACACTGCCGGTCTGATTCTCTGCATACGTGTAGGCCAAGTATAGTAAATTGGTTAAACAAGGTTTGGGGAAGTGTTTGGTAAAATCAACCATTTTGTCACAAAGTTCGTGGGTTTTTATGTGTTTTTTTCTGTGGAACTACAGGTCCCAGCAGGTCCTACATGATTTCTTCAAGCTTCAGCATGCTTTTTCTGTCATGGGTATGCAGACACTTGTAGTGCTAAGTGCCTGCATATGCAAACAGTTTTATTTATTTGACTGGCTACATTTGTGTGAAAGAGGTGTGTGTGTGTCTGTGTAGGCTTTTGTCAGTGTGCGTGTGTGTCTGTGTCAGTGAGTGCATCTGGGGAGGTGATGGTGTGCTGAGAGATAACGCGGGGGGAGATGGTGTGGCTAAGAGATGCAGGGGGCAGGAAGTTACACAGGGGGAACGAGTCTGGTTGAACCGCTGTTGTAAGATGATGACCTTGTTAATATTCCCACACAAACAGGAATCTTCTGGACGATGTGACCTACATGAATAGTGAATGCCGACTGAAGATGCCGTCTTCCCATGGAGGATATATTTCTTCAGAGGTTCCACATTGTGAGAAACCACCATATAGGTAAGGTGCATATGTAATGGAAAGTAATGTTCCCAGAGTGATGAGAAATGGGTGGCGTGTCATGTTGGCACGGCCCATTTTCAGTGGCCACGCCCATTCGGTATGTGGTCACGCCCATTTTTTCCTGCGCGGCCCTGGCGCGCATATATGTAATCTGTTTTGAGTTTCTATGGGGCGGGAGGGGGCACGCCAATCTTCAACTTGCCCTGTACTCCAATGACCCTAGTGATGATGCCTCTGGCTGTTTTTTTCCTAGGGAAGAGGCACACATCCCCCTGCAGAATAGGCTTGGACTATTTGACAGGAGGACCCCATGCTTTGGATTTTCTTCTTATCGCATCAACAGCACAGGATCTTAACTTTGAGCAATTGCCTGGGAGACTTGGCAGACTGAATTAGACATCTTGTAAGTGAATCTTAGCCAAATATGTCATTTTTAATCCATTCATAATGGCTACCTGTTCTGCAGGTGCACCCCACTGCTTCCAAGTCTGCAGGATGATTGCATTAAATAATGCAATTGGACAGGGTATGCAACCGCTTTAAGGCAGAGGTTCTCAATCTTTTTTGAATGGCGGCGCCCTAGAGTATCAGCATTGTTTTCATAGCACCCCTAAGCCAAAAGTCTGTTATTGAGAAATAATTATTAAGAAATTGCACTTACCTGTCATCCTCAGGTTGAGGTATGCGGTCTTGGACAGGTTGGCGCATCTGTTTTTCCACATATTTACATTACATTGACCAGAATTAATTTGATTTTGTGTTGGACCACCAACCTGAGGCACCCCTGCAAGTATCCAAAGGCACCCCAGGGTGCTACAGCACACAGTTTGGGAACCACTGCTTTAAGGAATGCCTTGAAAACCATCCTAAATAGTTGCTAATTAAAGAGACTGTAACCTTCCATAAGTCGTTTGCTTCATTTTGTCCAGCACAGAAGAGTATATATGTTAGAAAACATTTTATATTATTTCTATTTCACCTGGTCTCTTTTATATTTTGTGTCCTTTCCGGACTTGACCACTTCCCCAGTGACATCATATACCACCGCCATATCCTGCACATTGCCATTAGGTCATAACCTTAACCTATGTAGTGCGAAGATGATTAAATCTTAATTCTATTTACAGGATAATTCTGGGAGGTGTGAAACAGAGTTTGGGTGAAAGAAAGCAGAAGATTGGAAATTTAGTAAATGATGAGTTGGGTAAACAGTCTTAGTAGTACCAACATATAAATTGCATCATGTTCTGTATTAAGATTATTGGAATATATTCATTACTTAATATTTATATGAGAAAATCAATACACGGTAGGAATCCCTGTAAAATCTTGACCCAGATTGTGCGTAAACTAAGTATTTGTCATTGGGACCCTTACCACAGCCCAAAGTTTTCATATCACTCCTGAGGTGCCAGTAATCCATATGTGCTTCATAGAAATATTTTATGTCATTCAGAATACAAGGCCTTTAGTGCGTTGTGAGTGTCATGAAATGAGCATAACATTATATTTTCATTTCTTATTTGTTTTGGTCAGATTTTATTTCTTTGTAAAAAACTGCAGAATGTCACTGGATCCTCTTAATATTTTCCATACAACTCATTTTATCATTGTTGTAAAGGAGACAAGTGGGTAACAACAAGTACGGAGTAAGAACATATTCCTGATCCTGTAGTAGCAGATATACAGTATTTAAGAAGAGCTTATCACCTCATTTACTTTGCTAGACCTCACAGCCTCTTAACCTTCTAAGAACCTCCATTATGACAAAAAACAAAGAGCACAACAAGCATAATCAATTTTAAAATATATTTATTATGAATTTTTAGCACAAGGAAAACAACACTTTATTTTTACTCTGCATTGTAAAATAAATTAGTGCCCAAGATTAGCCAGAGGCTCTTACAAGCTTGTCCTATAAGAGGACCAAGATGGTGGAAGCCTCATGACTCACAAAGAGTCATCCTTCAGCACTCAGGAGAGGAAAAACCCCCTTTGGAGGAAACCTCTGGGGACCCATGGCTTGAAGGATTGCCCGTCCCTCTGGGCACTAGGAGGCTATGCAGAGTTATATTTCCAATTGATTTAAAATAGGATCATTTGACACTGAAATACAGTATACATTTCACCACATTAATAAATAACATTGGCTGACGTCATTAATGTAGCTCCTGTCCACATCTCCTGACATTACCCAATTTACATTCCTCACAAAGCTGCGCAATTTGCTGAAGAGGATGGTCATCCCCTTTTGAGAAGCACCGAGTTTACCCGAGTGGCTACTACATTGCGATAGATGTGCTGTGCTGCTAGAACCTCCAATTATAGAAATAAACAAGCTCAAGGTCATATTTTAGGGTAGTCAAGCTCCAAGTCTGCAGGCACATCCAAGTGAAACGCCCTTGTCTTTGATGAGATACTTACCTCAAGCGGATATCTTTCCCTCAGTGGGCTGGGTGCAAGAGATGTATATGGAGTATGTTAATGACAGCAATGATAATGCTATGTCAGTGTCCTGGGCGGTTAAGAGTGGTAGCAACAGCAAAGAGTTACCATTATGACATCACAGCATGACCTCACTCGTGTTCTACATTCCTTAAAGGGGAAGTGCATAAGATAATAAGCTCTACTGATGTGTGATATGTTTATATTCCTCCATCACCTCTGCTTCCCATGATACACCTGCCATTTATTACACATCTGTCCCTTTGCCATCTCCTTATTTGCAAAAGTTCTCTTTTACTGCATCCACTCATTCAATGAATCAGTTTCTATCAGCTCTTTCTCATTTCATTAACCTGCTGCTTCTGTCCAATTTTAATTATTCATTGCTGCTACTTGGGTAGAAAACAAGCAAGGGATTGAATTAATATAAAAAACACAATTAAAAGGAAAATACTGTTAGGATGTTTATTATATATTGAAATGACATTAATAGCTAGGCCAAGGCTAGTTATTTCTGCACCTCTATAGGTGTGAGCAAAGCCGAGCGAGGTTTTCCTGCAGGATGACCAGCATTACATCAGTGTGCAATATTCTGTTGGAAATGTGCTGCTAACTGAAACTCCCCAATTTGTCTCTGTTCCCAGTATAGAATATAATTGGCCATGATGAAGATACAGTGGAGGACCCATTGTGCCCATTATACGGTAGACCTTCAGGATTGATAAATATTCAGTTTAACCTAATGTAACTTGATCAGTATGCAATATTTCCCTGTTATGCTTGGCTACTATACCGATTAGGCCCATTGTGCTAAATATCCACTCTGGGGGTCATTTAGAGCTGGAAGCAAGGCCTTTTTTTAGAGTGTAAAATGTGCTTTTTCAGACATCTCATGCACATGAAAAATGCGTTTCCCAGCGTCCATTGAACCCTCCTTCTGTGTCCCTGACTTGTGCATCCTTGAGTCTGGAGATGCAGACTGCGCGAGGGAAGGTGCGTGTACGTGCAGGAAAGAGGAATACAATCTGGCGCTGAATTGTAAACCCACAATTAAAGTATAGTAGTTTATTCTGGGTTTACATTCCAGCACTGGAAGGTAACCCTCTTTCCTAACATAACCCCAGGATCTCTTTGGCAAATTCCACTTCTTCCTGGATATCAAAATTTAAAGCATTTACCTTGCGGTATCACTCCAACACTGCCGGTCTGATTCTCTGCATACGTGTAGGCCAAGTATAGTAAATTGGTTAAACAAGGTTTGGGGAAGTGTTTGGTAAAATCAACCATTTTGTCACAAAGTTCGTGGGTTTTTATGTGTTTTTTTCTGTGGAACTACAGGTCCCAGCAGGTCCTACATGATTTCTTCAAGCTTCAGCATGCTTTTTCTGTCATGGGTATGCAGACGCTTGTAGTGCTAAGTGCCTGCATATGCAAACAGTTTAATTTATTTGACTGGCTACATTTGTGTGAAAGAGGTGTGTGTGTGTCTGTGTAGGCTTTTGTCAGTGTGCGTGTGTGTCTGTGTCAGTGAGTGCATCTGGGGAGGTGATGGTGTGCTGAGAGATAACGCGGGGGGAGATGGTGTGGCTAAGAGATGCAGGGGGCAGGAAGTTACACAGGGGGAACGAGTCTGGTTGAACCGCTGTTGTAAGATGATGACCTTGTTAATATTCCCACACAAACAGGAATCTTCTGGACGATGTGACCTACATGAATAGTGAATGCCGACTGAAGATGCCGTCTTCCCATGGAGGATATATTTCTTCAGAGGTTCCACATTGTGAGAAACCACCATATAGGTAAGGTGCATATGTAATGGAAAGTAATGTTCCCAGAGTGATGAGAAATGGGTGGCGTGTCATGTTGGCACGGCCCATTTTCAGTGGCCTACGCCCATTCGGTATGTGGTCACGCCCATTTTTTCCGGCGCGGCCCTGGCGCGCATATATGTCATCTGTTTTGAGTTTCTATGGGGCGGGAGGGGGCACGCCAATCTTCAACTTGCCCTGTACTCCAATGACCCTAGTGATGATGCCTCTGGCTGTTTTTTTCCTAGGGAAGAGGCACACATCCTCCTGCAGAATAGGCTTGGACTATTTGACAGGAGGACCCCATGCTTTGGATTTTCTTCTTATCGCATCAACAGCACAGGATCTTAACTTTGAGCAATTGCCTGGGAGACTTGGCAGACTGAATTAGACATCTTGTAAGTGAATCTTAGCCAAATATGTCATTTTTAATCCATTCATAATGGCTACCTGTTCTGCAGGTGCACCCCACTGCTTTCAAGTCTGCAGGATGATTGCATTAAATAATGCAATTGGACAGGGTATGCAACCGCTTTAAGGCAGAGGTTCTCAATCTTTTTTGAATGGCGGCGCCCTAGAGTATCAGCATTGTTTTCATAGCACCCCTAAGCCAAAAGTCTGTTATTGAGAAATAATTATTAAGAAATTGCACTTACCTGTCATCCTCAGGTTGAGGTATGCGGTCTTGGACAGGTTGGCGCATCTGTTTTTCCACTTATTTACATTACATTGACCAGAATTAATTTGATTTGGTGTTGGACCACCAACCTGAGGCACCCCTGCAAGTATCCAAAGGCACCCCAGGGTGCTACAGCACACAGTTTGGGAACCACTGCTTTAAGGAATGCCTTGAAAACCATCCTAAATAGTTGCTAATTAAAGAGACTGTAACCTTCCATAAGTCGTTTGCTTCATTTTGTCCAGCACAGAAGAGTATATATGTTAGAGAACATTTTATATTATTTCTATTTCACCTGGTCTTTTTTATATTTTGTGTCCTTTCCGGACTTGACCACTTCCCCAGTGACATCATATACCACCGCCATATCCTGCACATTGCCATTAGGTCATAACCTTAACCTATGTAGTGCGAAGATGATTAAATCTTAATTCTATTTACAGGATAATTCTGGGAGGTGTGAAACAGAGTTTGGGTGAAAGAAAGCAGAAGATTGGAAATTTAGTAAATGATGAATTGGGTAAACAGTCTTAGTAGTACCAACATATAAATTGCATCATGTTCTGTATTAAGATTATTGGAATATATTCATTACTTAATATTTATATGAGAAAATCAATACACGGTAGGAATCCCTGTAAAATCTTGACCCAGATTGTGCGTAAACTAAGTATTTGTCATTGGGACCCTTACCACAGCCCAAAGTTTTCATATCACTCCTGAGGTGCCTGTAATCCATATGTGCTTCATAGAAATATTTTATGTCATTCAGAATACAAGGCCTTTAGTGCGTTGTGAGTGTCATGAAATGAGCATAACATTATATTTTCATTTCTTATTTGTTTTGGTCAGATTTTATTTCTTTGTAAAAAACTGCAGAATGTCACTGGATCCTCTTAATATTTTCCATACAACTCATTTTATCATTGTTGTAAAGGAGACAAGTGGGTAACAACAAGTACGGAGTAAGAACATATTCCTGATCCTGTAGTAGCAGATATACAGTATTTAAGAAGAGCTTATCACCTCATTTACTTTGCTAGACCTCACAGCCTCTTAACCTTCTAAGAACCTCCATTATGACAAAAAACAAAGAGCACAACAAGCATAATCAATTTTAAAATATATTTATTATGAATTTTTAGCACAAGGAAAACAACACTTTATTTTTACTCTGCATTGTAAAATAAATTAGTGCCCAAGATTAGCCAGAGGCTCTTACAAGCTTGTCCTATAAGAGGACCAAGATGGTGGAAGCCTCATGACTCACAAAGAGTCATCCTTCAGCACTCAGGAGAGGAAAAACCCCCTTTGGAGGAAACCTCTGGGGACCCATGGCTTGAAGGATTGCCCGTCCCTCTGGGCACTAGGAGGCTATGCAGAGTTATATTTCCAATTGATTTAAAATAGGATCATTTGACACTGAAATACAGTATACATTTCACCACATTAATAAATAACATTGGCTGACGTCATTAATGTAGCTCCTGTCCACATCTCCTGACATTACCCAATTTACATTCCTCACAAAGCTGTGCAATTTGCTGAAGAGGATGGTCATCCCCTTTTGAGAAGCACCGAGTTTACCCGAGTGGCTACTATATTGCGATAGATGTGCTGTGCTGCTAGAACCTCCAATTATAGAAATAAACAAGCTCAAGGTCATATTTTAGGGTAGTCAAGCTCCAAGTCTGCAGGCACATCCAAGTGAAACGCCCTTGTCTTTGATGAGATACTTACCTCAAGCGGATATCTTTCCCTCAGTGGGCTGGGTGCAAGAGATGTATATGGAGTATGTTAATGACAGCAATGATAATGCTATGTCAGTGTCCTGGGCGGTTAAGAGTGGTAGCAA
This sequence comes from Taudactylus pleione, assembly GCA_031769625.1. Taxonomy (NCBI): domain Eukaryota; kingdom Metazoa; phylum Chordata; class Amphibia; order Anura; family Myobatrachidae; genus Taudactylus; species Taudactylus pleione. The sequence goes on along the minus strand of JAUIMM010000210.1, from coordinate 7,640,041 downwards.
CAGCAAAGAGTTACCATTATGACATCACAGCATGACCTCACTCGTGTTCTACATTCCTTAAAGGGGAAGTGCATAAGATAATAAGCTCTACTGATGTGTGATATGTTTATATTCCTCCATCACCTCTGCTTCCCATGATACACCTGCCATTTATTACACATCTGTCCCTTTGCCATCTCCTTATTTGCAAAAGTTCTCTTTTACTGCATCCACTCATTCAATGAATCAGTTTCTATCAGCTCTTTCTCATTTCATTAACCTGCTGCTTCTGTCCAATTTTAATTATTCATTGCTGCTACTTGGGTAGAAAACAAGCAAGGGATTGAATTAATATAAAAAACACAATTAAAAGGAAAATACTGTTAGGATGTTTATTATATATTGAAATGACATTAATAGCTAGGCCAAGGCTAGTTATTTCTGCACCTCTATAGGTGTGAGCAAAGCCGAGCGAGGTTTTCCTGCAGGATGACCAGCATTACATCAGTGTGCAATATTCTGTTGGAAACGTGCTGCTAATTGATACTCCCCAATTTGTCTCTGTTCCCAGTATAGAATATAATTGGCCATGATGAAGATACAGTGGAGGACCCATTGTGCCCATTATACGGTAGACCTTCAGGATTGATAAATATTCAGTTTAACCTAATGTAACTTGATCAGTATGCAATATTTCCCTGTTATGCTTGGCTACTATACCGATTAGGCCCATTGTGCTAAATATACACTCTGGGGGTCATTTAGAGCTGGAAGCAAGGCCTTTTTTTAGAGTGTAAAATATGCTTTTTCAGACATCTCATGCACATGAAAAATGAGTTTCCCAGCGTCCATTGAACCCTACTTCTGTGTCCCTGACTTGTGCATCCTTGAGTCTGGAGATGCAGACTGCGCGAGGGAAGGTGCGTGAACGTGCAGGAAAGAGGAATACAATCTGGCGCTGAATTGTAAACCCACTATAAAGTATAGTAGTTTATTCTGGGTTTACATTCCAGCACTGGAAGGTAACCCTCTTTCCTAACATAACCCCAGGGTCTCTTTGGCAAATTCCACTTCTTCCTGGATATCAAAATTTAAAGCATTTACCTTGCGGTATCACTCCAACACTGCCGGTCTGATTCTCTGCATACGTGTAGGCCAAGTACAGTAAATTGGTTAAACAAGGTTTGGGGAAGTGTTTGGTAAAATCAACCATTTTGTCACAAAGTTCGTGGGTTTTCATGTGTTTTTTTCTGTGGAACTACAGGTCCCAGCAGGTCCTACATGATTTCTTCAAGCTTCAGCATGTTTTTTCAGTCATGGGTATGCAGACACTTGTAGTGCTAAGTGCCTGCATATGCAAACAGTTTTATTTATTTGACTGGCTACATTTGTGTGAAAGAGGTGTGTGTGTGTCTGTGTAGGCTTTTGTCAGTGTGCGTGTGTGTCTGTGTCAGTGAGTGCATCTGGGGAGGTGATGGTGTGCTGAGAGATAACGCGGGGGGAGATGGTGTGGCTAAGAGATGCAGGGGGCAGGAAGTTACACAGGGGGAACGAGTCTGGTTGAACCGCTGTTGTAAGATGATGACCTTGTTAATATTCCCACACAAACAGGAATCTTCTGGACGATGTGACCTACATGAATAGTGAATGCCGACTGAAGATGCCATCTTCCCATGGAGGATATATTTCTTCAGAGGTTCCACATTGTGAGAAACCACCATATAGGTAAGGTGCATATGTAATGGAAAGTAATGTTCCCAGAGTGATGAGAAATGGGTGGCGTGTCATGTTGGCACGGCCCATTTTCAGTGGCCACGCCCCTTCGGTATGTGGTCACGCCCATTTTTTCCTACGCGCCAGGGGCGCGCATACATGTCATCTGTTTTGAGTTTCTATGGGGCGGGAGGGGGCACGCCAATCTTCAACTTGCCCTGTACTCCAATGACCCTAGTGATGATGCCTCTGGCTGTTTTTTTCCTAGGGAAGAGGCACACATCCCCCTGCAGAATAGGCTTGGACTATGTGACAGGAGGACCCCATGCTTTGGATTTTCTTCTTATCGCATCAACAGCACAGGATCTTAACTTTGAGCAATTGCCTGGGAGACTTGGCAGACTGAATTAGACATCTTGTAAGTGAATCTTAGCCAAATATGTCATTTTTAATCCATTCATAATGGCTACCTGTTCTGCAGGTGCACCCCACTGCTTCCAAGTCTGCAGGATGATTGCATTAAATAATGCAATTGGACAGGGTATGCAACCGCTTTAAGGCAGAGGTTCACAATCTTTTTTGAATGGCGGCGCCCTAGAGTATCAGCATTGTTTTCATAGCACCCCTAAGCCAAAAGTCTGTTATTGAGAAATAATTATTAAGAAATTGCACTTACCTGTCATCCTCAGGTTGAGGTATGCGGTATTGGACAGGTTGGCGCATCTGTTTTTCCACATATTTACATTACATTGACCAGAATTAATTTGATTTGGTGTTGGACCACCAACCTGAGGCACCCCTGCAAGTATCCAAAGGCACCCCAGGGTGCTACAGCACACAGTTTGGGAACCACTGCTTTAAGGAATGCCTTGAAAACCATCCTAAATAGTTGCTAATTAAAGAGACTGTAACCTTCCATAAGTCGTTTGCTTCATTTTGTCCAGCACAGAAGAGTATATATGTTAGAAAACATTTTATATTATTTCTATTTCACCTGGTCTCTTTTATATTTTGTGTCCTTTCCGGACTTGACCACTTCCCCAGTGACATCATGTACCACCGCCATATCCTGCACATTGCCATTAGGTCATAACCTTAACCTATGTAGTGCGAAGATGATTAAATCTTAATTCTATTTACAGGATAATTCTGGGAGGTGTGAAACAGAGTTTGGGTGAAAGAAAGCAGAAGATTGGACATTTAGTAAATGATGAATTGGGTAAGCAGTCTTAGTAGTACCAACATATAAATTGCATCATGTTCTGTATTAAGATTATTGGAATATATTCATTACTTAATATTTATATGAGAAAATCAATACACGGTAGGAATCCCTGTAAAATCTTGACCCAGATTGTGCGTAAACTAAGTATTTGTCATTGGGACCCTTACCACAGCCCAAAGTTTTCATATCACTCCTGAGGTGCCAGTAATCCATATGTGCTTCATAGAAATATTTTATGTCATTCAGAATACAAGGCCTTTAGTGCGTTGTGAGTGTCATGAAATGAGCATAACATTATATTTTCATTTCTTCTTTGGTTTGGTCAGATTTTATTTCTTTGTAAAAAATTGCAGAATGTCACTGGATCTTCTTAATATTTTCCATACAACTCATTTTATCATTGTTGTAAAGGAGACAAGTGGGTAACAACAAGTACGGAGTAAGAACATATTCCTGATCCTGTAGTAGCAGATATACAGTATTTAAGAAGAGCTTATCACCTCATTTACTTTGCTAGACCTCACAGCCTCTTAACCTTCTAAGAACCTCCATTATGACAAAAAACAAAGAGCACAACAAACATAATCAATTTTAAAATATATTTATTATGAATTTTTAGCACAAGGAAAACAACACTTTATTTTTACTCTGCATTGTAAAATAAATTAGTGCCCAAGATTAGCCAGAGGCTCTTACAAGCTTGTCCTATAAGAGGAACAAGATGGTGGAAGCCTCATGACTCACAAAGAGTCATCCTTCAGCACTCAGGAGAGGAAAAACCCCCTTTGGAGGAAACCTCTGGGGACCCATGGCTTGAAGGATTGCCCGTCCCTCTGGGCACTAGGAGGCTATGCAGAGTTATATTTCCAATTGATTTAAAATAGGATCATTTGACACTGAAATACAGTATACATTTCACCACATTAATAAATAACATTGGCTGACGTCATTAATGTAGCTCCTGTCCACATCTCCTGACATTACCCAATTTACATTCCTCACAAAGCTGCGCAATTTGCTGAAGAGGATGGTCATCCCCTTTTGAGAAGCACCGAGTTTACCCGAGTGGCTACTACATTGCGATAGATGTGCTGTGCTGCTAGAACCTCCAATTATAGAAATAAACAAGCTCAAGGTCATATTTTAGGGTAGTCAAGCTCCAAGTCTGCAGCCACATCCAAGTGAAACGCCCTTGTCTTTGATGAGATACTTACCTCAAGCGGATATCTTTCCCTCAGTGGGCTGGGTGCAAGAGATGTATATGGAGTATGTTAATGACAGCAATGATAATGCTATGTCAGTGTCCTGGGCGGTTAAGAGTGGTAGCAACAGCAAAGAGTTACCATTATGACATCACAGCATGACCTCACTCGTGTTCTACATTCCTTAAAGGGGAAGTAAATAAGATAATAAGCTCTACTGATGTGTGATATGTTTATATTCCTCCATCACCTCTGCTTCCCATGATACACCTGCCATTTATTACACATCTGTCCCTTTGCCATCTCCTTATTTGCAAAAGTTCTCTTTTACTGCATCCACTCATTCAATGAATCAGTTTCTATCAGCTCTTTCTCATTTCATTAACCTGCTGCTTCTGTCCAATTTTAATTATTCATTGCTGCTACTTGGGTAGAAAACAAGCAAGGGATTGAATTAATATAAAAAACACAATTAAAAGGAAAATACTGTTAGGATGTTTATTATATATTGAAATGACATTAATAGCTAGGCCAAGGCTAGTTATTTCTGCACCTCTATAGGTGTGAGCAAAGCCGAGCGAGGTTTTCCTGCAGGATGACCAGCATTACATCAGTGTGCAATATTCTGTTGGAAACGTGCTGCTAACTGAAACTCCCCAATTTGTCTCTGTTCCCAGTATAGAATATAATTGGCCATGATGAAGATACAGTGGAGGACCCATTGTGCCCATTATACGGTAGACCTTCAGGATTGATAAATATTCAGTTTAACCTAATGTAACTTGATCAGTATGCAATATTTCCCTGTTATGCTTGGCTACTATACCGATTAGGCCCATTGTGCTTAATATACACCCTGGCTTCATTTAGAGCTGGAAGCAAGGCCTTTTTTTAGAGTGTAAAATGTGCTTTTTCAGACATCTCATGCACATGAAAAATGAGTATCCCTGCGTCCATTGAACCCTCCTTCTGTGTCCCTGACTTGTGCATCCTTGAGTCTGGAGATGCAGACTGCGCGAGGGAAGGTGCGTGTACGTGCTGGAAAGAGGAATACAATCTGGTGCTGAATTGTAAACCCACAATTAAAGTATAGTAGTTTATTCTGGGTTTACATTCCAACACTGGAAGGTAACCCTCTTTCCTAACATAACCCCAGGGTCTCTTTGGCAAATTCCACTTCTTCCTGGATATCAAAATTTAAAGCATTTACCTTGCGGTATCACTCCAACACTGCCGGTCTGATTCTCTGCATACGTGTAGGCCAAGTACAGTAAATTGGTTAAACAAGGTTTGGGGAAGTGTTTGGTAAAATCAACCATTTTGTCACAAAGTTCGTGGGTTTTCATGTGTTTTTTTCTGTGGAACTACAGGTCCCAGCAGGTCCTACATGATTTCTTCAAGCTTCAGCATGATTTTTCTGTCATGGGTATGCAGACACTTGTAGTGCTAAGTGCCTGCATATGCAAACAGTTTTATTTATTTGACTGGCTACATTTGTGTGAAAGAGGTGTGTGTGTGTCTGTGTAGGCTTTTGTCAGTGTGCGTGTGTGTCTGTGTCAGTGAGTGCATCTGGGGAGGTGATGGTGTGCTGAGAGATAACGCGGGGGGAGATGGTGTGGCTAAGAGATGCAGGGGGCAGGAAGTTACACAGGGGGAACGAGTCTGGTTGAACCGCTGTTGTAAGATGATGACCTTGTTAATATTCCCACACAAACAGGAATCTTCTGGACGATGTGACCTACATGAATAGTGAATGCCGACTGAAGATGCCGTCTTCCCATGGAGGATATATTTCTTCAGAGGTTCCACATTGTGAGAAACCACCATATAGGTAAGGTGCATATGTAATGGAAAGTAATGTTCCCAGAGTGATGAGAAATGGGTGGCGTGTCATGTTGGCACGGCCCATTTTCAGTGGCCACGCCCCTTCGGTATGTGTCCACGCCCATTTTTTCCTGCGCGCCCCTGGCGCGCATATATGTCATCTGTTTTGAGTTTCTATGGGGCGGGAGGGGGCACGCCAATCTTCAACTTGCCCTGTACTCCAATGACCCTAGTGATGATGCCTCTGGCTGTTTTTTTCCTAGGGAAGAGGCACACATCCCCCTGCAGAATAGGCTTGGACTATGTGACAGGAGGACCCCATGCTTTGGATTTTCTTCTTATCGCATCAACAGCACAGGATCTTAACTTTGAGCAATTGCCTGGGAGACTTGGCAGACTGAATTAGACATCTTGTAAGTGAATCTTAGCCAAATATGTCATTTTTAATCCATTCATAATGGCTACCTGTTCTGCAGGTGCACCCCACTGCTTCCAAGTCTGCAGGATGATTGCATTAAATAATGCAATTGGACAGGGTATGCAACCGCTTTAAGGCAGAGGTTCACAATCTTTTTTGAATGGCGGCGCCCTAGAGTATCAGCATTGTTTTCATAGCACCCCTAAGCCAAAAGTCTGTTATTGAGAAATAATTATTAAGAAATTGCACTTACCTGTCATCCTCAGGTTGAGGTATGCGGTATTGGACAGGTTGGCGCATCTGTTTTTCCACATATTTACATTACATTGACCAGAATTAATTTGATTTGGTGTTGGACCACCAACCTGAGGCACCCCTGCAAGTATCCAAAGGCACCCCAGGGTGCTACAGCACACAGTTTGGGAACCACTGCTTTAAGGAATGCCTTGAAAACCATCCTAAATAGTTGCTAATTAAAGAGACTGTAACCTTCCATAAGTCGTTTGCTTCATTTTGTCCAGCACAGAAGAGTATATATGTTAGAAAACATTTTATATTATTTCTATTTCACCTGGTCTCTTTTATATTTTGTGTCCTTTCCGGACTTGACCACTTCCCCAGTGACATCATGTACCACCGCCATATCCTGCACATTGCCATTAGGTCATAACCTTAACCTATGTAGTGCAAAGATGATTAAATCTTAATTCTATTTACAGGATAATTCTGGGAGGTGTGAAACAGAGTTTGGGTGAAAGAAAGCAGAAGATTGGACATTTAGTAAATGATTAATTGGGTAAGCAGTCTTAGTAGTACCAACATATAAATTGCATCATGTTCTGTATTAAGATTATTGGAATATATTCATTACTTAATATTTATATGAGAAAATCAATACACGGTAGGAATCCCTGTAAAATCTTGACCCAGATTGTGCGTAAACTAAGTATTTGTCATTGGGACCCTTACCACAGCCCAAAGTTTTCATATCACTCCTGAGGTGCCAGTAATCCATATGTGCTTCATAGAAATATTTTATGTCATTCAGAATACAAGGCCTTTAGTGCGTTGTGAGTGTCATGAAATGAGCATAACATTATATTTTCATTTCTTCTTTGGTTTGGTCAGATTTTATTTCTTTGTAAAAAATTGCAGAATGTCACTGGATCTTCTTAATATTTTCCATACAACTCATTTTATCATTGTTGTAAAGGAGACAAGTGGGTAACAACAAGTACGGAGTAAGAACATATTCCTGATCCTGTAGTAGCAAATATACAGTATTTAAGAAGAGCTTATCACCTCATTTACTTTGCTAGACCTCACAGCCTCTTAACCTTCTAAGAACCTCCATTATGACAAAAAACAAAGAGCACAACAAACATAATCAATTTTAAAATATATTTATTATGAATTTTTAGCACAAGGAAAACAACACTTTATTTTTACTCTGCATTGTAAAATAAATTAGTGCCCAAGATTAGCCAGAGGCTCTTACAAGCTTGTCCTATAAGAGGACCAAGATGGTGGAAGCCTCATGACTCACAAAGAGTCATCCTTCAGCACTCAGGAGAGGAAAAACCCCCTTTGGAGGAAACCTCTGGGGACCCATGGCTTGAAGGATTGCCCGTCCCTCTGGGCACTAGCAGGCTATGCAGAGTTATATTTCCAATTGATTTAAAATAGGATCATTTGACACTGAAATACAGTATACATTTCACCACATTAATAAATAACATTGGCTGACGTCATTAATGTAGCTCCTGTCTACATCTCCTGACATTACCCAATTTACATTCCTCACAAAGCTGCGCAATTTGCTGAAGAGGATGGTCATCCCCTTTTGAGAAGCACCGAGTTTACCCGAGTGGCTACTACATTGCGATAGATGTGCTGTGCTGCTAGAACCTCCAATTATAGAAATAAACAAGCTCAAGGTCATATTTTAGGGTAGTCAAGCTCCAAGTCTGCAGGCACATCCAAGTGAAACGCCCTTGTCTTTGATGAGATACTTACCTCAAGCGGATATCTTTCCCTCAGTGGGCTGGGTGCAAGAGATGTATATGGAGTATGTTAATGACAGCAATGATAATGCTATGTCAGTGTCCTGGGCGGTTAAGAGTGGTAGCAACAGCAAAGAGTTACCATTATGACATCACAGCATGACCTCACTCGTGTTCTACATTCCTTAAAGGGGAAGTGCATAAGATAATAAGCTCTACTGATGTGTGATATGTTTATATTCCTCCATCACCTCTGCTTCCCATGATACACCTGCCATTTATTACACATCTGTCCCTTTGCCATCTCCTTATTTGCAAAAGTTCTCTTTTACTGCATCCACTCATTCAATGAATCAGTTTCTATCAGCTCTTTCTCATTTCATTAACCTGCTGCTTCTGTCCAATTTTAATTATTCATTGCTGCTACTTGGGTAGAAAACAAGCAAGGGATTGAATTAATATAAAAAACACAATTAAAAGGAAAATACTGTTAGGATGTTTATTATATATTGAAATGACATTAATAGCTAGGCCAAGGCTAGTTGTCTCTGCACCTCTATAGGTGTGAGCAAAGCCGAGCGAGGTTTTCCTGCAGGATGACCAGCATTACATCAGTGTGCAATATTCTGTTGGAAACGTGCTGCTAACTGAAACTCCCCAATTTGTCTCTGTTCCCAGTATAGAATATAATTGGCCATGATGAAGATACAGTGGAGGACCCATTGTGCCCATTATACGGTAGACCTTCAGGATTGATAAATATTCAGTTTAACCTAATGTAACTTGATCAGTATGCAATATTTCCCTGTTATGCTTGGCTACTATACCGATTAGGCCCATTGTGCTTAATATACACTCTGGCTTCATTTAGAGCTGGAAGCAAGGCCTTTTTTTAGAGTGTAAAATGTGCTTTTTCAGACATCTCATGCACATGAAAAATGAGTATCCCTGCGTCCATTGAACCCTCCTTCTGTGTCCCTGACTTGTGCATCCTTGAGTCTGGAGATGCAGACTGCGCGAGGGAAGGTGCGTGTACGTGCAGGAAAGAGGAATACAATCTGGCGCTGAATTGTAAACCCACAATTAAAGTATAGTAGTTTATTCTGGGTTTACATTCCAGCACTGGAAGGTAACCCTCTTTCCTAACATAACCCCAGGGTCTCTTTGGCAAATTCCACTTCTTCCTGGATATCAAAATTTAAAGCATTTACCTTGCGGTATCACTCCAACACTGCCGGTCTGATTCTCTGCATACGTGTAGGCCAAGTACAGTAAATTGGTTAAACAAGGTTTGGGGAAGTGTTTGGTAAAATCAACCATTTTGTCACAAAGTTCGTGGGTTTTCATGTGTTTTTTTCTGTGGAACTACAGGTCCCAGCAGGTCCTACATGATTTCTTCAAGCTTCAGCATGCTTTTTCTGTCATGGGTATGCAGACACTTGTAGTGCTAAGTGCCTGCATATGCAAACAGTTTTATTTATTTGACTGGCTACATTTGTGTGAAAGAGGTGTGTGTGTGTCTGTGTAGGCTTTTGTCAGTGTGCGTGTGTGTCTGTGTCAGTGAGTGCATCTGGGGAGGTGATGGTGTGCTGAGAGATAACGCGGGGGGAGATGGTGTGGCTAAGAGATGCAGGGGGCAGGAAGTTACACAGGGGGAACGAGTCTGGTTGAAGCGCTGTTGTAAGATGATGACCTTGTTAATATTCCCACACAAACAGGAATCTTCTGGACGATGTGACCTACATGAATAGTGAATGCCGACTGAAGATGCCGTCTTCCCATGGAGGATATATTTCTTCAGAGGTTCCACATTGTGAGAAACCACCATATAGGTAAGGTGCATATGTAATGGAAAGTAATGTTCCCAGAGTGATGAGAAATGGGTGGCGTGTCATGTTGGCACGGCCCATTTTCAGTGGCCACGCCCCTTCGGTATGTGGTCACGCCCATTTTTTCCTACGCGCCAGGGGCGCGCATACATGTCATCTATTTTGAGTTTCTATGGGGCGGGAGGGGGCACGCCAATCTTCAACTTGCCCTGTACTCCAATGACCCTAGTGATGATGCCTCTGGCTGTTTTTTCCTAGGGAAGAGGCACACATCCCCCTGCAGAATAGGCTTGGACTATGTGACAGGAGGACCCCATGCTTTGGATTTTCTTCTTATCGCATCAACAGCACAGGATCTTAACTTTGAGCAATTGCCTGGGAGACTTGGCAGACTGAATTAGACATCTTGTAAGTGAATCTTAGCCAAATATGTCATTTTTAATCCATTCATAATGGCTACCTGTTCTGCAGGTGCACCCCACTGCTTCCAAGTCTGCAGGATGATTGCATTAAATAATGCAATTGGACAGGGTATGCAACCGCTTTAAGGCAGAGGTTCACAATCTTTTTTGAATGGCAGCGCCCTAGAGTATCAGCATTGTTTTCATAGCACCCCTAAGCCAAAAGTCTGTTATTGAGAAATAATTATTAAGAAATTGCACTTACCTGTCATCCTCAGGTTGAGGTATGCGGTATTGGACAGGTTGGCGCATCTGTTTTTCCACATATTTACATTACATTGACCAGAATTAATTTGATTTGGTGTTGGACCACCAACCTGAGGCACCCCTGCAAGTATCCAAAGGCACCCCAGGGTGCTACAGCACACAGTTTGGGAACCACTGCTTTAAGGAATGCCTTGAAAACCATCCTAAATAGTTGCTAATTAAAGAGACTGTAACCTTCCATAAGTCGTTTGCTTCATTTTGTCCAGCACAGAAGAGTATATATGTTAGAAAACATTTTATATTATTTCTATTTCACCTGGTCTCTTTTATATTTTGTGTCCTTTCCGGACTTGACCACTTCCCCAGTGACATCATGTACCACCGCCATATCCTGCACATTGCCATTAGGTCATAACCTTAACCTATGTAGTGCGAAGATGATTAAATCTTAATTCTATTTACAGGATAATTCTGGGAGGTGTGAAACAGAGTTTGGGTGAAAGAAAGCAGAAGATTGGACATTTAGTAAATGATGAATTGGGTAAGCAGTCTTAGTAGTACCAACATATAAATTGCATCATGTTCTGTATTAAGATTATTGGAATATATTCATTACTTAATATTTATATGAGAAAATCAATACACGGTAGGAATCCCTGTAAAATCTTGACCCAGATTGTGCGTAAACTAAGTATTTGTCATTGGGACCCTTACCACAGCCCAAAGTTTTCATATCACTCCTGAGGTGCCAGTAATCCATATGTGCTTCATAGAAATATTTTATGTCATTCAGAATACAAGGCCTTTAGTGCGTTGTGAGTGTCATGAAATGAGCATAACATTATATTTTCATTTCTTCTTTGGTTTGGTCAGATTTTATTTCTTTGTAAAAAATTGCAGAATGTCACTGGATCTTCTTAATATTTTCCATACAACTCAATTTATCATTGTTGTAAAGGAGACAAGTGGGTAACAACAAGTACGGAGTAAGAACATATTCCTGATCCTGTAGTAGCAGATATACAGTATTTAAGAAGAGCTTATCACCTCATTTACTTTGCTAGACCTCACAGCCTCTTAACCTTCTAAGAACCTCCATTATGACAAAAAACAAAGAGCACAACAAACATAATCAATTTTAAAATATATTTATTATGAATTTTTAGCACAAGGAAAACAACACTTTATTTTTACTCTGCATTGTAAAATAAATTAGTGCCCAAGATTAGCCAGAGGCTCTTACAAGCTTGTCCTATAAGAGGAACAAGATGGTGGAAGCCTCATGACTCACAAAGAGTCATCCTTCAGCACTCAGGAGAGGAAAAACCCCCTTTGGAGGAAACCTCTGGGGACCCATGGCTTGAAGGATTCCCCGTCCCTCTGGGCACTAGCAGGCTATGCAGAGTTATATTTCCAATTGATTTAAAATAGGATCATTTGACACTGAAATACAGTATACATTTCACCACATTAATAAATAACATTGGCTGACGTCATTAATGTAGCTCCTGTCCACATCTCCTGACATTACCCAATTTACATTCCTCACAAAGCTGCGCAATTTGCTGAAGAGGATGGTCATCCCCTTTTGAGAAGCACCGAGTTTACCCGAGTGGCTACTACATTGCGATAGATGTGCTGTGCTGCTAGAACCTCCAATTATAGAAATAAACAAGCTCAAGGTCATATTTTAGGGTAGTCAAGCTCCAAGTCTGCAGGCACATCCAAGTGAAACGCCCTTGTCTTTGATGAGATACTTACCTCCAGCGGATATCTTTCCCTCAGTGGGCTGGGTGCAAGAGATGTATATGGAGCATGTTAATGACAGCAATGATAATGCTATGTCAGTGTCCTGGGTGGTTAAGAGTGGTAGCAACAGCAAAGAGTTACCATTATGACATCACAGCATGACCTCACTCGTGTTCTACATTCCTTAAAGGGGAAGTGCATAAGATAATAAGCTCTACTGATGTGTGATATGTTTATATTCCTCCATCACCTCTGCTTCCCATGATACACCTGCCATTTATTACACATCTGTCCCTTTGCCATCTCCTTATTTGCAAAAGTTCTCTTTTACTGCATCCACTCATTCAATGAATCAGTTTCTATCAGCTCTTTCTCATTTCATTAACCTGCTGCTTCTGTCCAATTTTAATTATTCATTGCTGCTACTTGGGTAGAAAACAAGCAAGGGATTGAATTAATATAAAAAACACAATTAAAAGGAAAATACTGTTAGGATGTTTATTATATATTGAAATGACATTAATAGCTAGGCCAAGGCTAGTTGTCTCTGCACCTCTATAGGTGTGAGCAAAGCCGAGCGAGGTTTTCCTGCAGGATGACCAGCATTACATCAGTGTGCAATATTCTGTTGGAAACGTGCTGCTAACTGAAACTCCCCAATTTGTCTCTGTTCCCAGTATAGAATATAATTGGCCATGATGAAGATACAGTGGAGGACCCATTGTGCCCATTATACGGTAGACCTTCAGGATTGATAAATATTCAGTTTAACCTAATGTAACTTGATCAGTATGCAATATTTCCCTGTTATGCTTGGCTACTATACCGATTAGGCCCATTGTGCTTAATATACACCCTGGCTTCATTTAGAGCTGGAAGCAAGGCCTTTTTTTAGAGTGTAAAATGTGCTTTTTCAGACATCTCATGCACATGAAAAATGAGTATCCCTGCGTCCATTGAACCCTCCTTCTGTGTCCCTGACTTGTGCATCCTTGAGTCTGGAGATGCAGACTGCGCGAGGGAAGGTGCGTGTACGTGCAGGAAAGAGGAATACAATCTGGCGCTGAATTGTAAACCCACAATTAAAGTATAGTAGTTTATTCTGGGTTTACATTCCAGCACTGGAAGGTAACCCTCTTTCCTAACATAACCCCGGGGTCTCTTTGGCAAATTCCACTTCTTCCTGGATATCAAAATTTAAAGCATTTACCTTGCGGTATCACTCCAACACTGCCGGTCTGATTCTCTGCATACGTGTAGGCCAAGTACAGTAAATTGGTTAAACAAGGTTTGGGGAAGTGTTTGGTAAAATCAACCATTTTGTCACAAAGTTCGTGGGTTTTCATGTGTTTTTTTCTGTGGAACTACAGGTCCCAGCAGGTCCTACATGATTTCTTCAAGCTTCAGCATGCTTTTTCTGTCATGGGTATGCAGACACTTGTAGTGCTAAGTGCCTGCATATGCAAACAGTTTTATTTATTTGACTGGCTACATTTGTGTGAAAGAGGTGTGTGTGTGTCTGTGTAGGCTTTTGTCAGTGTGCGTGTGTGTCTGTGTCAGTGAGTGCATCTGGGGAGGTGATGGTGTGCTGAGAGATAACGCGGGGGGAGATGGTGTGGCTAAGAGATGCAGGGGGCAGGAAGTTACACAGGGGGAACGAGTCTGGTTGAAGCGCTGTTGTAAGATGATGACCTTGTTAATATTCCCACACAAACAGGAATCTTCTGGACGATGTGACCTACATGAATAGTGAATGCCGCATGAAGATGCCGTCTTCCCATGGAGGATATATTTCTTCAGAGGTTCCACATTGTGAGAAACCACCATATAGGTAAGGTGCATATGTAATGGAAAGTAATGTTCCCAGAGTGATGAGAAATGGGTGGCGTGTCATGTTGGCACGGCCCATTTTCAGTGGCCACGCCCCTTCGGTATGTGGTCACGCCCATTTTTTCCTACGCGCCAGGGGCGCGCATACATGTCATCTATTTTGAGTTTCTATGGGGCGGGAGGGGGCACGCCAATCTTCAACTTGCCCTGTACTCCAATGACCCTAGTGATGATGCCTCTGGCTGTTTTTTCCTAGGGAAGAGGCACACATCCCCCTGCAGAATAGGCTTGGACTATGTGACAGGAGGACCCCATGCTTTGGATTTTCTTCTTATCGCATCAACAGCACAGGATCTTAACTTTGAGCAATTGCCTGGGAGACTTGGCAGACTGAATTAGACATCTTGTAAGTGAATCTTAGCCAAATATGTCATTTTTAATCCATTCATAATGGCTACCTGTTCTGCAGGTGCACCCCACTGCTTCCAAGTCTGCAGGATGATTGCATTAAATAATGCAATTGGACAGGGTATGCAACCGCTTTAAGGCAGAGGTTCACAATCTTTTTTGAATGGCAGCGCCCTAGAGTATCAGCATTGTTTTCATAGCACCCCTAAGCCAAAAGTCTGTTATTGAGAAATAATTATTAAGAAATTGCACTTACCTGTCATCCTCAGGTTGAGGTATGCGGTATTGGACAGGTTGGCGCATCTGTTTTTCCACATATTTACATTACATTGACCAGAATTAATTTGATTTGGTGTTGGACCACCAACCTGAGGCACCCCTGCAAGTATCCAAAGGCACCCCAGGGTGCTACAGCACACAGTTTGGGAACCACTGCTTTAAGGAATGCCTTGAAAACCATCCTAAATAGTTGCTAATTAAAGAGACTGTAACCTTCCATAAGTCGTTTGCTTCATTTTGTCCAGCACAGAAGAGTATATATGTTAGAAAACATTTTATATTATTTCTATTTCACCTGGTCTCTTTTATATTTTGTGTCCTTTCCGGACTTGACCACTTCCCCAGTGACATCATGTACCACCGCCATATCCTGCACATTGCCATTAGGTCATAACCTTAACCTATGTAGTGCGAAGATGATTAAATCTTAATTCTATTTACAGGATAATTCTGGGAGGTGTGAAACAGAGTTTGGGTGAAAGAAAGCAGAAGATTGGACATTTAGTAAATGATGAATTGGGTAAGCAGTCTTAGTAGTACCAACATATAAATTGCATCATGTTCTGTATTAAGATTATTGGAATATATTCATTACTTAATATTTATATGAGAAAATCAATACACGGTAGGAATCCCTGTAAAATCTTGACCCAGATTGTGCGTAAACTAAGTATTTGTCATTGGGACCCTTACCACAGCCCAAAGTTTTCATATCACTCCTGAGGTGCCAGTAATCCATATGTGCTTCATAGAAATATTTTATGTCATTCAGAATACAAGGCCTTTAGTGCGTTGTGAGTGTCATGAAATGAGCATAACATTATATTTTCATTTCTTCTTTGGTTTGGTCAGATTTTATTTCTTTGTAAAAAATTGCAGAATGTCACTGGATCTTCTTAATATTTTCCATACAACTCAATTTATCATTGTTGTAAAGGAGACAAGTGGGTAACAACAAGTACGGAGTAAGAACATATTCCTGATCCTGTAGTAGCAGATATACAGTATTTAAGAAGAGCTTATCACCTCATTTACTTTGCTAGACCTCACAGCCTCTTAACCTTCTAAGAACCTCCATTATGACAAAAAACAAAGAGCACAACAAACATAATCAATTTTAAAATATATTTATTATGAATTTTTAGCACAAGGAAAACAACACTTTATTTTTACTCTGCATTGTAAAATAAATTAGTGCCCAAGATTAGCCAGAGGCTCTTACAAGCTTGTCCTATAAGAGGAACAAGATGGTGGAAGCCTCATGACTCACAAAGAGTCATCCTTCAGCACTCAGGAGAGGAAAAACCCCCTTTGGAGGAAACCTCTGGGGACCCATGGCTTGAAGGATTCCCCGTCCCTCTGGGCACTAGCAGGCTATGCAGAGTTATATTTCCAATTGATTTAAAATAGGATCATTTGACACTGAAATACAGTATACATTTCACCACATTAATAAATAACATTGGCTGACGTCATTAATGTAGCTCCTGTCCACATCTCCTGACATTACCCAATTTACATTCCTCACAAAGCTGCGCAATTTGCTGAAGAGGATGGTCATCCCCTTTTGAGAAGCACCGAGTTTACCCGAGTGGCTACTACATTGCGATAGATGTGCTGTGCTGCTAGAACCTCCAATTATAGAAATAAACAAGCTCAAGGTCATATTTTAGGGTAGTCAAGCTCCAAGTCTGCAGGCACATCCAAGTGAAACGCCCTTGTCTTTGATGAGATACTTACCTCCAGCGGATATCTTTCCCTCAGTGGGCTGGGTGCAAGAGATGTATATGGAGCATGTTAATGACAGCAATGATAATGCTATGTCAGTGTCCTGGGTGGTTAAGAGTGGTAGCAACAGCAAAGAGTTACCATTATGACATCACAGCATGACCTCACTCGTGTTCTACATTCCTTAAAGGGGAAGTGCATAAGATAATAAGCTCTACTGATGTGTGATATGTTTATATTCCTCCATCACCTCTGCTTCCCATGATACACCTGCCATGTATTACACATCTGTCCCTTTGCCATCTCCTTATTTGCAAAAGTTCTCTTTTACTGCATCCACTCATTCAATGAATCAGTTTCTATCAGCTCTTTCTCATTTCATTAACCTGCTGCTTCTGTCCAATTTTAATTATTCATTGCTGCTACTTGGGTAGAAAACAAGCAAGGGATTGAATTAATATAAAAAACACAATTAAAAGGAAAATACTGTTAGGATGTTTATTATATATTGAAATGACATTAATAGCTAGGCCAAGGCTAGTTGTCTCTGCACCTCTATAGGTGTGAGCAAAGCCGAGCGAGGTTTTCCTGCAGGATGACCAGCATTACATCAGTGTGCAATATTCTGTTGGAAACGTGCTGCTAACTGAAACTCCCCAATTTGTCTCTGTTCCCAGTATAGAATATAATTGGCCATGATGAAGATACAGTGGAGGACCCATTGTGCCCATTATACGGTAGACCTTCAGGATTGATAAATATTCAGTTTAACCTAATGTAACTTGATCAGTATGCAAT
This sequence comes from Taudactylus pleione, assembly GCA_031769625.1. Classification (NCBI taxonomy): domain Eukaryota; kingdom Metazoa; phylum Chordata; class Amphibia; order Anura; family Myobatrachidae; genus Taudactylus; species Taudactylus pleione. The sequence continues at coordinate 7,622,388 of JAUIMM010000210.1, read as the reverse complement.
ATTTCCCTGTTATGCTTGGCTACTATACCGATTAGGCCCATTGTGCTTAATATACACCCTGGCTTCATTTAGAGCTGGAAGCAAGGCCTTTTTTTAGAGTGTAAAATGTGCTTTTTCAGACATCTCATGCACATGAAAAATGAGTATCCCTGCGTCCATTGAACCCTCCTTCTGTGTCCCTGACTTGTGCATCCTTGAGTCTGGAGATGCAGACTGCGCGAGGGAAGGTGCGTGTACGTGCAGGAAAGAGGAATACAATCTGGCACTGAATTGTAAACCCACAATTAAAGTATAGTAGTTTATTCTGGGTTTACATTCCAGCACTGGAAGGTAACCCTCTTTCCTAACATAACCCCAGGGTCTCTTTGGCAAATTCCACTTCTTCCTGGATATCAAAATTTAAAGCATTTACCTTGCGGTATCACTCCAACACTGCCGGTCTGATTCTCTGCATACGTGTAGGCCAAGTACAGTAAATTGGTTAAACAAGGTTTGGGGAAGTGTTTGGTAAAATCAACCATTTTGTCACAAAGTTCGTGGGTTTTCATGTGTTTTTTTCTGTGGAACTACAGGTCCCAGCAGGTCCTACATGATTTCTTCAAGCTTCAGCATGCTTTTTCTGTCATGGGTATGCAGACACTTGTAGTGCTAAGTGCCTGCATATGCAAACAGTTTTATTTATTTGACTGGCTACATTTGTGTGAAAGAGGTGTGTGTGTGTCTGTGTAGGCTTTTGTCAGTGTGCGTGTGTGTCTGTGTCAGTGAGTGCATCTGGGGAGGTGATGGTGTGCTGAGAGATAACGCGGGGGGAGATGGTGTGGCTAAGAGATGCAGGGGGCAGGAAGTTACACAGGGGGAACGAGTCTGGTTGAAGCGCTGTTGTAAGATGATGACCTTGTTAATATTCCCACACAAACAGGAATCTTCTGGACGATGTGACCTACATGAATAGTGAATGCCGACTGAAGATGCCGTCTTCCCATGGAGGATATATTTCTTCAGAGGTTCCACATTGTGAGAAACCACCATATAGGTAAGGTGCATATGTAATGGAAAGTAATGTTCCCAGAGTGATGAGAAATGGGTGGCGTGTCATGTTGGCACGGCCCATTTTCAGTGGCCACGCCCCTTCGGTATGTGGTCACGCCCATTTTTTCCTACGCGCCAGGGGCGCGCATACATGTCATCTATTTTGAGTTTCTATGGGGCGGGAGGGGGCACGCCAATCTTCAACTTGCCCTGTACTCCAATGACCCTAGTGATGATGCCTCTGGCTGTTTTTTCCTAGGGAAGAGGCACACATCCCCCTGCAGAATAGGCTTGGACTATGTGACAGGAGGACCCCATGCTTTGGATTTTCTTCTTATCGCATCAACAGCACAGGATCTTAACTTTGAGCAATTGCCTGGGAGACTTGGCAGACTGAATTAGACATCTTGTAAGTGAATCTTAGCCAAATATGTCATTTTTAATCCATTCATAATGGCTACCTGTTCTGCAGGTGCACCCCACTGCTTCCAAGTCTGCAGGATGATTGCATTAAATAATGCAATTGGACAGGGTATGCAACCGCTTTAAGGCAGAGGTTCACAATCTTTTTTGAATGGCAGCGCCCTAGAGTATCAGCATTGTTTTCATAGCACCCCTAAGCCAAAAGTCTGTTATTGAGAAATAATTATTAAGAAATTGCACTTACCTGTCATCCTCAGGTTGAGGTATGCGGTATTGGACAGGTTGGCGCATCTGTTTTTCCACATATTTACATTACATTGACCAGAATTAATTTGATTTGGTGTTGGACCACCAACCTGAGGCACCCCTGCAAGTATCCAAAGGCACCCCAGGGTGCTACAGCACACAGTTTGGGAACCACTGCTTTAAGGAATGCCTTGAAAACCATCCTAAATAGTTGCTAATTAAAGAGACTGTAACCTTCCATAAGTCGTTTGCTTCATTTTGTCCAGCACAGAAGAGTATATATGTTAGAAAACATTTTATATTATTTCTATTTCACCTGGTCTCTTTTATATTTTGTGTCCTTTCCGGACTTGACCACTTCCCCAGTGACATCATGTACCACCGCCATATCCTGCACATTGCCATTAGGTCATAACCTTAACCTATGTAGTGCGAAGATGATTAAATCTTAATTCTATTTACAGGATAATTCTGGGAGGTGTGAAACAGAGTTTGGGTGAAAGAAAGCAGAAGATTGGACATTTAGTAAATGATGAATTGGGTAAGCAGTCTTAGTAGTACCAACATATAAATTGCATCATGTTCTGTATTAAGATTATTGGAATATATTCATTACTTAATATTTATATGAGAAAATCAATACACGGTAGGAATCCCTGTAAAATCTTGACCCAGATTGTGCGTAAACTAAGTATTTGTCATTGGGACCCTTACCACAGCCCAAAGTTTTCATATCACTCCTGAGGTGCCAGTAATCCATATGTGCTTCATAGAAATATTTTATGTCATTCAGAATACAAGGCCTTTAGTGCGTTGTGAGTGTCATGAAATGAGCATAACATTATATTTTCATTTCTTCTTTGGTTTGGTCAGATTTTATTTCTTTGTAAAAAATTGCAGAATGTCACTGGATCTTCTTAATATTTTCCATACAACTCAATTTATCATTGTTGTAAAGGAGACAAGTGGGTAACAACAAGTACGGAGTAAGAACATATTCCTGATCCTGTAGTAGCAGATATACAGTATTTAAGAAGAGCTTATCACCTCATTTACTTTGCTAGACCTCACAGCCTCTTAACCTTCTAAGAACCTCCATTATGACAAAAAACTAAGAGCACAACAAACATAATCAATTTTAAAATATATTTATTATGAATTTTTAGCACAAGGAAAACAACACTTTATTTTTACTCTGCATTGTAAAATAAATTAGTGCCCAAGATTAGCCAGAGGCTCTTACAAGCTTGTCCTATAAGAGGAACAAGATGGTGGAAGCCTCATGACTCACAAAGAGTCATCCTTCAGCACTCAGGAGAGGAAAAACCCCCTTTGGAGGAAACCTCTGGGGACCCATGGCTTGAAGGATTCCCCGTCCCTCTGGGCACTAGCAGGCTATGCAGAGTTATATTTCCAATTGATTTAAAATAGGATCATTTGACACTGAAATACAGTATACATTTCACCACATTAATAAATAACATTGGCTGACGTCATTAATGTAGCTCCTGTCCACATCTCCTGACATTACCCAATTTACATTCCTCACAAAGCTGCGCAATTTGCTGAAGAGGATGGTCATCCCCTTTTGAGAAGCACCGAGTTTACCCGAGTGGCTACTACATTGCGATAGATGTGCTGTGCTGCTAGAACCTCCAATTATAGAAATAAACAAGCTCAAGGTCATATTTTAGGGTAGTCAAGCTCCAAGTCTGCAGGCACATCCAAGTGAAACGCCCTTGTCTTTGATGAGATACTTACCTCCAGCGGATATCTTTCCCTCAGTGGGCTGGGTGCAAGAGATGTATATGGAGCATGTTAATGACAGCAATGATAATGCTATGTCTGTGTCCTGGGTGGTTAAGAGTGGTAGCAACAGCAAAGAGTTACCATTATGACATCACAGCATGACCTCACTCGTGTTCTACATTCCTTAAAGGGGAAGTGCATAAGATAATAAGCTCTACTGATGTGTGATATGTTTATATTCCTCCATCACCTCTGCTTCCCATGATACACCTGCCATTTATTACACATCTGTCCCTTTGCCATCTCCTTATTTGCAAAAGTTCTCTTTTACTGCATCCACTCATTCAATGAATCAGTTTCTATCAGCTCTTTCTCATTTCATTAACCTGCTGCTTCTGTCCAATTTTAATTATTCATTGCTGCTACTTGGGTAGAAAACAAGCAAGGGATTGAATTAATATAAAAAACACAATTAAAAGGAAAATACTGTTAGGATGTTTATTATATATTGAAATGACATTAATAGCTAGGCCAAGGCTAGTTGTCTCTGCACCTCTATAGGTGTGAGCAAAGCCGAGCGAGGTTTTCCTGCAGGATGACCAGCATTACATCAGTGTGCAATATTCTGTTGGAAACGTGCTGCTAACTGAAACTCCCCAATTTGTCTCTGTTCCCAGTATAGAATATAATTGGCCATGATGAAGATACAGTGGAGGACCCATTGTGCCCATTATACGGTAGACCTTCAGGATTGATAAATATTCAGTTTAACCTAATGTAACTTGATCAGTATGCAATATTTCCCTGTTATGCTTGGCTACTATACCGATTAGGCCCATTGTGCTTAATATACACCCTGGCTTCATTTAGAGCTGGAAGCAAGGCCTTTTTTTAGAGTGTAAAATGTGCTTTTTCAGACATCTCATGCACATGAAAAATGAGTATCCCTGCGTCCATTGAACCCTCCTTCTGTGTCCCTGACTTGTGCATCCTTGAGTCTGGAGATGCAGACTGCGCGAGGGAAGGTGCGTGTACGTGCAGGAAAGAGGAATACAATCTGGCACTGAATTGTAAACCCACAATTAAAGTATAGTAGTTTATTCTGGGTTTACATTCCAGCACTGGAAGGTAACCCTCTTTCCTAACATAACCCCAGGGTCTCTTTGGCAAATTCCACTTCTTCCTGGATATCAAAATTTAAAGCATTTACCTTGCGGTATCACTCCAACACTGCCGGTCTGATTCTCTGCATACGTGTAGGCCAAGTACAGTAAATTGGTTAAACAAGGTTTGGGGAAGTGTTTGGTAAAATCAACCATTTTGTCACAAAGTTCGTGGGTTTTCATGTGTTTTTTTCTGTGGAACTACAGGTCCCAGCAGGTCCTACATGATTTCTTCAAGCTTCAGCATGCTTTTTCTGTCATGGGTATGCAGACACTTGTAGTGCTAAGTGCCTGCATATGCAAACAGTTTTATTTATTTGACTGGCTACATTTGTGTGAAAGAGGTGTGTGTGTGTCTGTGTAGGCTTTTGTCAGTGTGCGTGTGTGTCTGTGTCAGTGAGTGCATCTGGGGAGGTGATGGTGTGCTGAGAGATAACGCGGGGGGAGATGGTGTGGCTAAGAGATGCAGGGGGCAGGAAGTTACACAGGGGGAACGAGTCTGGTTGAACCGCTGTTGTAAGATGATGACCTTGTTAATATTCCCACACAAACAGGAATCTTCTGGACGATGTGACCTACATGAATAGTGAATGCCGACTGAAGATGCCGTCTTCCCATGGAGGATATATTTCTTCAGAGGTTCCACATTGTGAGAAACCACCATATAGGTAAGGTGCATATGTAATGGAAAGTAATGTTCCCAGAGTGATGAGAAATGGGTGGCGTGTCATGTTGGCACGGCCCATTTTCAGTGGCCACGCCCCTTCGGTATGTGGTCACGCCCATTTTTTCCTGCGCGCCAGGGGCGCGCATACATGTCATCTGTTTTGAGTTTCTATGGGGCGGGAGGGGGCACGCCAATCTTCAACTTGCCCTGTACTCCAATGACCCTAGTGATGATGCCTCTGGCTGTTTTTTCCTAGGGAAGAGGCACACATCCCCCTGCAGAATAGGCTTGGACTATGTGACAGGAGGACCCCATGCTTTGGATTTTCTTCTTATCGCATCAACAGCACAGGATCTTAACTTTGAGCAATTGCCTGGGAGACTTGGCAGACTGAATTAGACATCTTGTAAGTGAATCTTAGCCAAATATGTCATTTTTAATCCATTCATAATGGCTACCTGTTCTGCAGGTGCACCCCACTGCTTCCAAGTCTGCAGGATGATTGCATTAAATAATGCAATTGGACAGGGTATGCAACCGCTTTAAGGCAGAGGTTCACAATCTTTTTTGAATGGCGGCGCCCTAGAGTATCAGCATTGTTTTCATAGCACCCCTAAGCCAAAAGTCTGTTATTGAGAAATAATTATTAAGAAATTGCACTTACCTGTCATCCTCAGGTTGAGGTATGCGGTATTGGACAGGTTGGCGCATCTGTTTTTCCACATATTTACATTACATTGACCAGAATTAATTTGATTTGGTGTTGGACCACCAACCTGAGGCACCCCTGCAAGTATCCAAAGGCACCCCAGGGTGCTACAGCACACAGTTTGGGAACCACTGCTTTAAGGAATGCCTTGAAAACCATCCTAAATAGTTGCTAATTAAAGAGACTGTAACCTTCCATAAGTCGTTTGCTTCATTTTGTCCAGCACAGAAGAGTATATATGTTAGAAAACATTTTATATTATTTCTATTTCACCTGGTCTCTTTTATATTTTGTGTCCTTTCCGGACTTGACCACTTCCCCAGTGACATCATGTACCACCGCCATATCCTGCACATTGCCATTAGGTCATAACCTTAACCTATGTAGTGCGAAGATGATTAAATCTTAATTCTATTTACAGGATAATTCTGGGAGGTGTGAAACAGAGTTTGGGTGAAAGAAAGCAGAAGATTGGACATTTAGTAAATGATGAATTGGGTAAGCAGTCTTAGTAGTACCAACATATAAATTGCATCATGTTCTGTATTAAGATTATTGGAATATATTCATTACTTAATATTTATATGAGAAAATCAATAGACGGTAGGAATCCCTGTAAAATCTTGACCCAGATTGTGCGTAAACTAAGTATTTGTCATTGGGACCCTTACCACAGCCCAAAGTTTTCATATCACTCCTGAGGTGCCAGTAATCCATATGTGCTTCATAGAAATATTTTATGTCATTCAGAATACAAGGCCTTTAGTGCGTTGTGAGTGTCATGAAATGAGCATAACATTATATTTTCATTTCTTCTTTGGTATGGTCAGATTTTATTTCTTTGTAAAAAATTGCAGAATGTCACTGGATCTTCTTAATATTTTCCATACAACTCATTTTATCATTGTTGTAAAGGAGACAAGTGGGTAACAACAAGTACGGAGTAAGAACATATTCCTGATCCTGTAGTAGCAGATATACAGTATTTAAGAAGAGCTTATCACCTCATTTACTTTGCTAGACCTCACAGCCTCTTAACCTTCTAAGAACCTCCATTATGACAAAAAACAAAGAGCACAACAAACATAATCAATTTTAAAATATATTTATTATGAATTTTTAGCACAAGGAAAACAACACTTTATTTTTACTCTGCATTGTAAAATAAATTAGTGCCCAAGATTTAGCCAGAGGCTCTTACAAGCTTGTCCTATAAGAGGAACAAGATGGTGGAAGCCTCATGACTCACAAAGAGTCATCCTTCAGCACTCAGGAGAGGAAAAACCCCCTTTGGAGGAAACCTCTGGAGACCCATGGCTTGAAGGATTGCCCGTCCCTCTGGGCACTAGCAGGCTATGCAGAGTTATATTTCCAATTGATTTAAAATAGGATCATTTGACACTGAAATACAGTATACATTTCACCACATTAATAAATAACATTGGCTGACGTCATTAATGTAGCTCCTGTCCACATCTCCTGACATTACCCAATTTACATTCCTCACAAAGCTGCGCAATTTGCTGAAGAGGATGGTCATCCCCTTTTGAGAAGCACCGAGTTTACCCGAGTGGCTACTACATTGCGATAGATGTGCTGTGCTGCTAGAACCTCCAATTATAGAAATAAACAAGCTCAAGGTCATATTTTAGGGTAGTCAAGCTCCAAGTCTGCAGGCACATCCAAGTGAAACGCCCTTGTCTTTGATGAGATACTTACCTCCAGCGGATATCTTTCCCTCAGTGGGCTGGGTGCAAGAGATGTATATGGAGTATGTTAATGACAGCAATGATAATGCTATGTCAGTGTCCTGGGCGGTTAAGAGTGGTAGCAACAGCAAAGAGTTACCATTATGACATCACAGCATGACCTCACTCGTGTTCTACATTCCTTAAAGGGGAAGTGCATAAGATAATAAGCTCTACTGATGTGTGATATGTTTATATTCCTCCATCACCTCTGCTTCCCATGATACACCTGCCATTTATTACACATCTGTCCCTTTGCCATCTCCTTATTTGCAAAAGTTCTCTTTTACTGCATCCACTCATTCAATGAATCAGTTTCTATCAGCTCTTTCTCATTTCATTAACCTGCTGCTTCTGTCCAATTTTAATTATTCATTGCTGCTACTTGGGTAGAAAACAAGCAAGGGATTGAATTAATATAAAAAACACAATTAAAAGGAAAATACTGTTAGGATGTTTATTATATATTGAAATGACATTAATAGCTAGGCCAAGGCTAGTTGTCTCTGCACCTCTATAGGTGTGAGCAAAGCCGAGCGAGGTTTTCCTGCAGGATGACCAGCATTACATCAGTGTGCAATATTCTGTTGGAAACGTGCTGCTAACTGAAACTCCCCAATTTGTCTCTGTTCCCACTATAGAATATAATTGGCCATGATGAAGATACAGTGGAGGACCCATTGTGCCCATTATACGGTAGACTTTCAGGATTGATAAATATTCAGTTTAACCTAATGTAACTTGATCAGTATGCAATATTTCCCTGTTATGCTTGGCTACTATACCGATTAGGCCCATTGTGCTTAATATACACCCTTGCTTCATTTAGAGCTGGAAGCAAGGCCTTTTTTTAGAGTGTAAAATGTGCTTTTTCAGACATCTCATGCACATGAAAAATGAGTATCCCTGCGTCCATTGAACCCTCCTTCTGTGTCCCTGACTTGTGCATCCTTGAGTCTGGAGATGCAGACTGCGCGAGGGAAGGTGCGTGTACGTGCAGGAAAGAGGAATACAATCTGGCGCTGAATTGTAAACCCACAATTAAAGTATAGTAGTTTATTCTGGGTTTACATTCCAGCACTGGAAGGTAACCCTCTTTCCTAACATAACCCCAGGGTCTCTTTGGCAAATTCCACTTCTTCCTGGATATCAAAATTTAAAGCATTTACCTTGCGGTATCACTCCAACACTGCCGGTCTGATTCTCTGCATACGTGTAGGCCAAGTTCAGTAAATTGGTTAAACAAGGTTTGGGGAAGTGTTTGGTAAAATCAACCATTTTGTCACAAAGTTCGTGGGTTTTCATGTGTTTTTTTCTGTGGAACTACAGGTCCCAGCAGGTCCTACATGATTTCTTCAAGCTTCAGCATGCTTTTTCTGTCATGGGTATGCAGACACTTGTAGTGCTAAGTGCCTGCATATGCAAACAGTTTTATTTATTTGACTGGCTACATTTGTGTGAAAGAGGTGTGTGTGTGTCTGTGTAGGCTTTTGTCAGTGTGCGTGTGTGTCTGTGTCAGTGAGTGCATCTGGGGAGGTGATGGTGTGCTGAGAGATAACGCGGGGGGAGATGGTGTGGCTAAGAGATGCAGGGGGCAGGAAGTTACACAGGGGGAACAAGTCTGGTTGAAGCGCTGTTGTAAGATGATGACCTTGTTAATATTCCCACACAAACAGGAATCTTCTGGACGATGTGACCTACATGAATAGTGAATGCCGACTGAAGATGCCGTCTTCCCATGGAGGATATATTTCTTCAGAGGTTCCACACTGTGAGAAACCACCATATAGGTAAGGTGCATATGTAATGGAAAGTAATGTTCCCAGAGTGATGAGAAATGGGTGGCGTGTCATGTTGGCACGGCCCATTTTCAGTGGCCACGCCCCTTCGGTATGTGGTCACGGCCATTTTTTCCTGCGCGCCAGGGGCGCGCATACATTTCGTCTGTTTTGAGTTTCTATGGGGCGGGAGGGGGCACGCCAATCTTCAACTTGCCCTGTACTCCAATGACCCTAGTGATGATGCCTCTGGCTGTTTTTTTCCTAGGGAAGAGGCACACATCCCCCTGCAGAATAGGCTTGGACTATGTGACAGGAGGACCCCATGCTTTGGATTTTCTTCTTATCGCATCAACAGCACAGGATCTTAACTTTGAGCAATTGCCTGGGAGACTTGGCAGACTGAATTAGACATCTTGTAAGTGAATCTTAGCCAAATATGTCATTTTTAATCCATTCATAATGGCTACCTGTTCTGCAGGTGCACCCCACTGCTTCCAAGTCTGCAGGATGATTGCATTAAATAATGCAATTGGACAGGGTATGCAACCGCTTTAAGGCAGAGGTTCACAATCTTTTTTGAATGGCGGTGCCCTAGAGTATCAGCATTGTTTTCATAGCACCCCTAAGCCAAAAGTCTGTTATTGAGAAATAATTATTAAGAAATTGCACTTACCTGTCATCCTCAGGTTGAGGTATGCGGTATTGGACAGGTTGGCGCATCTGTTTTTCCACATATTTACATTACATTGACCAGAATTAATTTGATTTGGTGTTGGACCACCAACCTGAGGCACCCCTGCAAGTATCCAAAGGCACCCCAGGGTGCTACAGCACACAGTTTGGGAACCACTGCTTTAAGGAATGCCTTGAAAACCATCCTAAATAGTTGCTAATTAAAGAGACTGTAACCTTCCATAAGTCGTTTGCTTCATTTTGTCCAGCACAGAAGAGTATATATGTTAGAAAACATTTTATATTATTTCTATTTCACCTGGTCTCTTTTATATTTTGTGTCCTTTCCGGACTTGACCACTTCCCCAGTGACATCATGTACCACCGCCATATCCTGCACATTGCCATTAGGTCATAACCTTAACCTATGTAGTGCGAAGATGATTAAATCTTAATTCTATTTACAGGATAATTCTGGGAGGTGTGAAACAGAGTTTGGGTGAAAGAAAGCAGAAGATTGGACATTTAGTAAATGATGAATTGGGTAAGCAGTCTTAGTAGTACCAACATATAAATTGCATCATGTTCTGTATTAAGATTATTGGAATATATTCATTACTTAATATTTATATGAGAAAATCAATAGACGGTAGGAATCCCTGTAAAATCTTGACCCAGATTGTGCGTAAACTAAGTATTTGTCATTGGGACCCTTACCACAGCCCAAAGTTTTCATATCACTCCTGAGGTGCCAGTAATCCATATGTGCTTCATAGAAATATTTTATGTCATTCAGAATACAAGGCCTTTAGTGCGTTGTGAGTGTCATGAAATGAGCATAACATTATATTTTCATTTCTTCTTTGGTATGGTCAGATTTTATTTCTTTGTAAAAAATTGCAGAATGTCACTGGATCTTCTTAATATTTTCCATACAACTCATTTTATCATTGTTGTAAAGGAGACAAGTGGGTAACAACAAGTACGGAGTAAGAACATATTCCTGATCCTGTAGTAGCAGATATACAGTATTTAAGAAGAGCTTATCACCTCATTTACTTTGCTAGACCTCACAGCCTCTTAACCTTCTAAGAACCTCCATTATGACAAAAAACAAAGAGCACAACAAACATAATCAATTTTAAAATATATTTATTATGAATTTTTAGCACAAGGAAAACAACACTTTATTTTTACTCTGCATTGTAAAATAAATTAGTGCCCAAGATTTAGCCAGAGGCTCTAACAAGCTTGTCCTATAAGAGGAACAAGATGGTGGAAGCCTCATGACTCACAAAGAGTCATCCTTCAGCACTCAGGAGAGGAAAAACCCCCTTTGGAGGAAACCTCTGGAGACCCATGGCTTGAAGGATTGCCCGTCCCTCTGGGCACTAGCAGGCTATGCAGAGTTATATTTCCAATTGATTTAAAATAGGATCATTTGACACTGAAATACAGTATACATTTCACCACATTAATAAATAACATTGGCTGACGTCATTAATGTAGCTCCTGTCCACATCTCCTGACATTACCCAATTTACATTCCTCACAAAGCTGCGCAATTTGCTGAAGAGGATGGTCATCCCCTTTTGAGAAGCACCGAGTTTACCCGAGTGGCTACTACATTGCGATAGATGTGCTGTGCTGCTAGAACCTCCAATTATAGAAATAAACAAGCTCAAGGTCATATTTTAGGGTAGTCAAGCTCCAAGTCTGCAGGCACATCCAAGTGAAACGCCCTTGTCTTTGATGAGATACTTACCTCCAGCGGATATCTTTCCCTCAGTGGGCTGGGTGCAAGAGATGTATATGGAGTATGTTAATGACAGCAATGATAATGCTATGTCAGTGTCCTGGGCGGTTAAGAGTGGTAGCAACAGCAAAGAGTTACCATTATGACATCACAGCATGACCTCACTCGTGTTCTACATTCCTTAAAGGGGAAGTGCATAAGATAATAAGCTCTACTGATGTGTGATATGTTTATATTCCTCCATCACCTCTGCTTCCCATGATACACCTGCCATTTATTACACATCTGTCCCTTTGCCATCTCCTTATTTGCAAAAGTTCTCTTTTACTGCATCCACTCATTCAATGAATCAGTTTCTATCAGCTCTTTCTCATTTCATTAACCTGCTGCTTCTGTCCAATTTTAATTATTCATTGCTGCTACTTGGGTAGAAAACAAGCAAGGGATTGAATTAATATAAAAAACACAATTAAAAGGAAAATACTGTTAGGATGTTTATTATATATTGAAATGACATTAATAGCTAGGCCAAGGCTAGTTGTCTCTGCACCTCTATAGGTGTGAGCAAAGCCGAGCGAGGTTTTCCTGCAGGATGACCAGCATTACATCAGTGTGCAATATTCTGTTGGAAACGTGCTGCTAACTGAAACTCCCCAATTTGTCTCTGTTCCCACTATAGAATATAATTGGCCATGATGAAGATACAGTGGAGGACCCATTGTGCCCATTATACGGTAGACTTTCAGGATTGATAAATATTCAGTTTAACCTAATGTAACTTGATCAGTATGCAATATTTCCCTGTTATGCTTGGCTACTATACCGATTAGGCCCATTGTGCTTAATATACACCCTTGCTTCATTTAGAGCTGGAAGCAAGGCCTTTTTTTAGAGTGTAAAATGTGCTTTTTCAGACATCTCATGCACATGAAAAATGAGTATCCCTGCGTCCATTGAACCCTCCTTCTGTGTCCCTGACTTGTGCATCCTTGAGTCTGGAGATGCAGACTGCGCGAGGGAAGGTGCGTGTACGTGCAGGAAAGAGGAATACAATCTGGCGCTGAATTGTAAACCCACAATTAAAGTATAGTAGTTTATTCTGGGTTTACATTCCAGCACTGGAAGGTAACCCTCTTTCCTAACATAACCCCAGGGTCTCTTTGGCAAATTCCACTTCTTCCTGGATATCAAAATTTAAAGCATTTACCTTGCGGTATCACTCCAACACTGCCGGTCTGATTCTCTGCATACGTGTAGGCCAAGTTCAGTAAATTGGTTAAACAAGGTTTGGGGAAGTGTTTGGTAAAATCAACCATTTTGTCACAAAGTTCGTGGGTTTTCATGTGTTTTTTTCTGTGGAACTACAGGTCCCAGCAGGTCCTACATGATTTCTTCAAGCTTCAGCATGCTTTTTCTGTCATGGGTATGCAGACACTTGTAGTGCTAAGTGCCTGCATATGCAAACAGTTTTATTTATTTGACTGGCTACATTTGTGTGAAAGAGGTGTGTGTGTGTCTGTGTAGGCTTTTGTCAGTGTGCGTGTGTGTCTGTGTCAGTGAGTGCATCTGGGGAGGTGATGGTGTGCTGAGAGATAACGCGGGGGGAGATGGTGTGGCTAAGAGATGCAGGGGGCAGGAAGTTACACAGGGGGAACAAGTCTGGTTGAAGCGCTGTTGTAAGATGATGACCTTGTTAATATTCCCACACAAACAGGAATCTTCTGGACGATGTGACCTACATGAATAGTGAATGCCGACTGAAGATGCCGTCTTCCCATGGAGGATATATTTCTTCAGAGGTTCCACACTGTGAGAAACCACCATATAGGTAAGGTGCATATGTAATGGAAAGTAATGTTCCCAGAGTGATGAGAAATGGGTGGCGTGTCATGTTGGCACGGCCCATTTTCAGTGGCCACGCCCCTTCGGTATGTGGTCACGGCCATTTTTTCCTGCGCGCCAGGGGCGCGCATACTTGTCGTCTGTTTTGAGTTTCTATGGGGCGGGAGGGGGCACGCCAATCTTCAACTTGCCCTGTACTCCAATGACCCTAGTGATGATGCCTCTGGCTGTTTTTTTCCTAGGGAAGAGGCACACATCCCCCTGCAGAATAGGCTTGGACTATGTGACAGGAGGACCCCATGCTTTGGATTTTCTTCTTATCGCATCAACAGCACAGGATCTTAACTTTGAGCAATTGCCTGGGAGACTTGGCAGACTGAATTAGACATCTTGTAAGTGAATCTTAGCCAAATATGTCATTTTTAATCCATTCATAATGGCTACCTGTTCTGCAGGTGCACCCCACTGCTTCCAAGTCTGCAGGATGATTGCATTAAATAATGCAATTGGACAGGGTATGCAACCGCTTTAAGGCAGAGGTTCACAATCTTTTTTGAATGGCGGTGCCCTAGAGTATCAGCATTGTTTTCATAGCACCCCTAAGCCAAAAGTCTGTTATTGAGAAATAATTATTAAGAAATTGCACTTACCTGTCATCCTCAGGTTGAGGTATGCGGTATTGGACAGGTTGGCGCATCTGTTTTTCCACATATTTACATTACATTGACCAGAATTAATTTGATTTGGTGTTGGACCACCAACCTGAGGCACCCCTGCAAGTATCCAAAGGCACCCCAGGGTGCTACAGCACACAGTTTGGGAACCACTGCTTTAAGGAATGCCTTGAAAACCATCCTAAATAGTTGCTAATTAAAGAGACTGTAACCTTCCATAAGTCGTTTGCTTCATTTTGTCCAGCACAGAAGAGTATATATGTTAGAAAACATTTTATATTATTTCTATTTCACCTGGTCTCTTTTATATTTTGTGTCCTTTCCGGACTTGACCACTTCCCCAGTGACATCATGTACCACCGCCATATCCTGCACATTGCCATTAGGTCATAACCTTAACCTATGTAGTGCGAAGATGATTAAATCTTAATTCTATTTACAGGATAATTCTGGGAGGTGTGAAACAGAGTTTGGGTGAAAGAAAGCAGAAGATTGGACATTTAGTAAATGATGAATTGGGTAAGCAGTCTTAGTAGTACCAACATATAAATTGCATCATGTTCTGTATTAAGATTATTGGAATATATTCATTACTTAATATTTATATGAGAAAATCAATAGACGGTAGGAATCCCTGTAAAATCTTGACCCAGATTGTGCGTAAACTAAGTATTTGTCATTGGGACCCTTACCACAGCCCAAAGTTTTCATATCACTCCTGAGGTGCCAGTAATCCATATGTGCTTCATAGAAATATTTTATGTCATTCAGAATACAAGGCCTTTAGTGCGTTGTGAGTGTCATGAAATGAGCATAACATTATATTTTCATTTCTTCTTTGGTATGGTCAGATTTTATTTCTTTGTAAAAAATTGCAGAATGTCACTGGATCTTCTTAATATTTTCCATACAACTCATTTTATCATTGTTGTAAAGGAGACAAGTGGGTAACAACAAGTACGGAGTAAGAACATATTCCTGATCCTGTAGTAGCAGATATACAGTATTTAAGAAGAGCTTATCACCTCATTTACTTTGCTAGACCTCACAGCCTCTTAACCTTCTAAGAACCTCCATTATGACAAAAAACAAAGAGCACAACAAACATAATCAATTTTAAAATATATTTATTATGAATTTTTAGCACAAGGAAAACAACACTTTATTTTTACTCTGCATTGTAAAATAAATTAGTGCCCAAGATTTAGCCAGAGGCTCTAACAAGCTTGTCCTATAAGAGGAACAAGATGGTGGAAGCCTCATGACTCACAAAGAGTCATCCTTCAGCACTCAGGAGAGGAAAAACCCCCTTTGGAGGAAACCTCTGGAGACCCATGGCTTGAAGGATTGCCCGTCCCTCTGGGCACTAGCAGGCTATGCAGAGTTATATTTCCAATTGATTTAAAATAGGATCATTTGACACTGAAATACAGTATACATTTCACCACATTAATAAATAACATTGGCTGACGTCATTAATGTAGCTCCTGTCCACATCTCCTGACATTACCCAATTTACATTCCTCACAAAGCTGCGCAATTTGCTGAAGAGGATGGTCATCCCCTTTTGAGAAGCACCGAGTTTACCCGAGTGGCTACTACATTGCGATAGATGTGCTGTGCTGCTAGAACCTCCAATTATAGAAATAAACAAGCTCAAGGTCATATTTTAGGGTAGTCAAGCTCCAAGTCTGCAGGCACATCCAAGTGAAACGCCCTTGTCTTTGATGAGATACTTACCTCCAGCGGATATCTTTCCCTCAGTGGGCTGGGTGCAAGAGATGTATATGGAGTATGTTAATGACAGCAATGATAATGCTATGTCAGTGTCCTGGGCGGTTAAGAGTGGTAGCAACAGCAAAGAGTTACCATTATGACATCACAGCATGACCTCACTCGTGTTCTACATTCCTTAAAGGGGAAGTGCATAAGATAATAAGCTCTACTGATGTGTGATATGTTTATATTCCTCCATCACCTCTGCTTCCCATGATACACCTGCCATTTATTACACATCTGTCCCTTTGCCATCTCCTTATTTGCAAAAGTTCTCTTTTACTGCATCCACTCATTCAATGAATCAGTTTCTATCAGCTCTTTCTCATTTCATTAACCTGCTGCTTCTGTCCAATTTTAATTATTCATTGCTGCTACTTGGGTAGAAAACAAGCAAGGGATTGAATTAATATAAAAAACACAATTAAAAGGAAAATACTGTTAGGATGTTTATTATATATTGAAATGACATTAATAGCTAGGCCAAGGCTAGTTGTCTCTGCACCTCTATAGGTGTGAGCAAAGCCGAGCGAGGTTTTCCTGCAGGATGACCAGCATTACATCAGTGTGCAATATTCTGTTGGAAACGTGCTGCTAACTGAAACTCCCCAATTTGTCTCTGTTCCCACTATAGAATATAATTGGCCATGATGAAGATACAGTGGAGGACCCATTGTGCCCATTATACGGTAGACTTTCAGGATTGATAAATATTCAGTTTAACCTAATGTAACTTGATCAGTATGCAATATTTCCCTGTTATGCTTGGCTACTATACCGATTAGGCCCATTGTGCTTAATATACACCCTTGCTTCATTTAGAGCTGGAAGCAAGGCCTTTTTTTAGAGTGTAAAATGTGCTTTTTCAGACATCTCATGCACATGAAAAATGAGTATCCCTGCGTCCATTGAACCCTCCTTCTGTGTCCCTGACTTGTGCATCCTTGAGTCTGGAGATGCAGACTGCGCGAGGGAAGGTGCGTGTACGTGCAGGAAAGAGGAATACAATCTGGCGCTGAATTGTAAACCCACAATTAAAGTATAGTAGTTTATTCTGGGTTTACATTCCAGCACTGGAAGGTAACCCTCTTTCCTAACATAACCCCAGGGTCTCTTTGGCAAATTCCACTTCTTCCTGGATATCAAAATTTAAAGCATTTACCTTGCGGTATCACTCCAACACTGCCGGTCTGATTCTCTGCATACGTGTAGGCCAAGTTCAGTAAATTGGTTAAACAAGGTTTGGGGAAGTGTTTGGTAAAATCAACCATTTTGTCACAAAGTTCGTGGGTTTTCATGTGTTTTTTTCTGTGGAACTACAGGTCCCAGCAGGTCCTACATGATTTCTTCAAGCTTCAGCATGCTTTTTCTGTCATGGGTATGCAGACACTTGTAGTGCTAAGTGCCTGCATATGCAAACAGTTTTATTTATTTGACTGGCTACATTTGTGTGAAAGAGGTGTGTGTGTGTCTGTGTAGGCTTTTGTCAGTGTGCGTGTGTGTCTGTGTCAGTGAGTGCATCTGGGGAGGTGATGGTGTGCTGAGAGATAACGCGGGGGGAGATGGTGTGGCTAAGAGATGCAGGGGGCAGGAAGTTACACAGGGGGAACAAGTCTGGTTGAAGCGCTGTTGTAAGATGATGACCTTGTTAATATTCCCACACAAACAGGAATCTTCTGGACGATGTGACCTACATGAATAGTGAATGCCGACTGAAGATGCCGTCTTCCCATGGAGGATATATTTCTTCAGAGGTTCCACACTGTGAGAAACCACCATATAGGTAAGGTGCATATGTAATGGAAAGTAATGTTCCCAGAGTGATGAGAAATGGGTGGCGTGTCATGTTGGCACGGCCCATTTTCAGTGGCCACGCCCCTTCGGTATGTGGTCACGGCCATTTTTTCCTGCGCGCCAGGGGCGCGCATACATTTCGTCTGTTTTGAGTTTCTATGGGGCGGGAGGGGGCACGCCAATCTTCAACTTGCCCTGTACTCCAATGACCCTAGTGATGATGCCTCTGGCTGTTTTTTTCCTAGGGAAGAGGCACACATCCCCCTGCAGAATAGGCTTGGACTATGTGACAGGAGGACCCCATGCTTTGGATTTTCTTCTTATCGCATCAACAGCACAGGATCTTAACTTTGAGCAATTGCCTGGGAGACTTGGCAGACTGAATTAGACATCTTGTAAGTGAATCTTAGCCAAATATGTCATTTTTAATCCATTCATAATGGCTACCTGTTCTGCAGGTGCACCCCACTGCTTCCAAGTCTGCAGGATGATTGCATTAAATAATGCAATTGGACAGGGTATGCAACCGCTTTAAGGCAGAGGTTCACAATCTTTTTTGAATGGCGGTGCCCTAGAGTATCAGCATTGTTTTCATAGCACCCCTAAGCCAAAAGTCTGTTATTGAGAAATAATTATTAAGAAATTGCACTTACCTGTCATCCTCAGGTTGAGGTATGCGGTATTGGACAGGTTGGCGCATCTGTTTTTCCACATATTTACATTACATTGACCAGAATTAATTTGATTTGGTGTTGGACCACCAACCTGAGGCACCCCTGCAAGTATCCAAAGGCACCCCAGGGTGCTACAGCACACAGTTTGGGAACCACTGCTTTAAGGAATGCCTTGAAAACCATCCTAAATAGTTGCTAATTAAAGAGACTGTAACCTTCCATAAGTCGTTTGCTTCATTTTGTCCAGCACAGAAGAGTATATATGTTAGAAAACATTTTATATTATTTCTATTTCACCTGGTCTCTTTTATATTTTGTGTCCTTTCCGGACTTGACCACTTCCCCAGTGACATCATGTACCACCGCCATATCCTGCACATTGCCATTAGGTCATAACCTTAACCTATGTAGTGCGAAGATGATTAAATCTTAATTCTATTTACAGGATAATTCTGGGAGGTGTGAAACAGAGTTTGGGTGAAAGAAAGCAGAAGATTGGACATTTAGTAAATGATGAATTGGGTAAGCAGTCTTAGTAGTACCAACATATAAATTGCATCATGTTCTGTATTAAGATTATTGGAATATATTCATTACTTAATATTTATATGAGAAAATCAATACACGGTAGGAATCCCTGTAAAATCTTGACCCAGATTGTGCGTAAACTAAGTATTTGTCATTGGGACCCTTACCACAGCCCAAAGTTTTCATATCACTCCTGAGGTGCCAGTAATCCATATGTGCTTCATAGAAATATTTTATGTCATTCAGAATACAAGGCCTTTAGTGCGTTGTGAGTGTCATGAAATGAGCATAACATTATATTTTCATTTCTTCTTTGGTATGGTCAGATTTTATTTCTTTGTAAAAAATTGCAGAATGTCACTGGATCTTCTTAATATTTTCCATACAACTCATTTTATCATTGTTGTAAAGGAGACAAGTGGGTAACAACAAGTACGGAGTAAGAACATATTCCTGATCCTGTAGTAGCAGATATACAGTATTTAAGAAGAGCTTATCACCTCATTTACTTTGCTAGACCTCACAGCCTCTTAACCTTCTAAGAACCTCCATTATGACAAAAAACAAAGAGCACAACAAACATAATCAATTTTAAAATATATTTATTATGAATTTTTAGCACAAGGAAAACAACACTTTATTTTTACTCTGCATTGTAAAATAAATTAGTGCCCAAGATTTACCCAGAGGCTCTTACAAGCTTGTCCTATAAGAGGAACAAGATGGTGGAAGCCTCATGACTCACAAAGAGTCATCCTTCAGCACTCAGGAGAGGAAAAACCCCCTTTGGAGGAAACCTCTGGGGACCCATGGCTTGAAGGATTGCCCGTCCCTCTGGGCACTAGCAGGCTATGCAGAGTTATATTTCCAATTGATTTAAAATAGGATCATTTGACACTGAAATACAGTATACATTTCACCACATTAATAAATAACATTGGCTGACGTCATTAATGTAGCTCCTGTCCACATCTCCTGACATTACCCAATTTACATTCCTCACAAAGCTGCGCAATTTGCTGAAGAGGATGGTCATCCCCTTTTGAGAAGCACCGAGTTTACCCGAGTGGCTACTACATTGCGATAGATGTGCTGTGCTGCTAGAACCTCCAATTATAGAAATAAACAAGCTCAAGGTCATATTTTAGGGTAGTCAAGCTCCAAGTCTGCAGGCACATCCAAGTGAAACGCCCTTGTCTTTGATGAGATACTTACCTCAAGCGGATATCTTTCCCTCAGTGGGCTGGGTGCAAGAGATGTATATGGAGTATGTTAATGACAGCAATGATAATGCTATGTCAGTGTCCTGGGCGGTTAAGAGTGGTAGCAACAGCAAAGAGTTACCATTATGACATCACAGCATGACCTCACTCGTGTTCTACATTCCTTAAAGGGGAAGTGCATAAGATAATAAGCTCTACTGATGTGTGATATGTTTATATTCCTCCATCACCTCTGCTTCCCATGATACACCTGCCATTTATTACACATCTGTCCCTTTGCCATCTCCTTATTTGCAAAAGTTCTCTTTTACTGCATCCACTCATTCAATGAATCAGTTTCTATCAGCTCTTTCTCATTTCATTAACCTGCTGCTTCTGTCCAATTTTAATTATTCATTGCTGCTACTTGGGTAGAAAACAAGCAAGGGATTGAATTAATATAAAAAACACAATTAAAAGGAAAATACTGTTAGGATGTTTATTATATATTGAAATGACATTAATAGCTAGGCCAAGGCTAGTTATTTCTGCACCTCTATAGGTGTGAGCAAAGCCGAGCGAGGTTTTCCTGCAGGATGACCAGCATTACATCAGTGTGCAATATTCTGTTGGAAACGTGCTGCTAACTGAAACTCCCCAATTTGTCTCTGTTCCCAGTATAGAATATAATTGGCCATGATGAAGATACAGTGGAGGACCCATTGTGCCCATTATACGGTAGACCTTCAGGATTGATAAATATTCAGTTTAACCTAATGTAACTTGATCAGTATGCAATATTTCCCTGTTATGCTTGGCTACTATACCGATTAGGCCCATTGTGCTAAATATCCACTCTGGGGGTCATTTAGAGCTGGAAGCAAGGCCTTTTTTTAGAGTGTAAAATGTGCTTTTTCAGACATCTCATGCACATGAAAAATGCGTTTCCCAGCGTCCATTGAACCCTCCTTCTGTGTCCCTGACTTGTGCATCCTTGAGTCTGGAGATGCAGACTGCGCGAGGGAAGGTGCGTGTACGTGCAGGAAAGAGGAATACAATCTGGCGCTGAATTGTAAACCCACAATTAAAGTATAGTAGTTTATTCTGGGTTTACATTCCAGCACTGGAAGGTAACCCTCTTTCCTAACATAACCCCAGGGTCTCTTTGGCAAATTCCACTTCTTCCTGGATATCAAAATTTAAAGCATTTACCTTGCGGTATCACTCCAACACTGCCGGTCTGATTCTCTGCATACGTGTAGGCCAAGTATAGTAAATTGGTTAAACAAGGTTTGGGGAAGTGTTTGGTAAAATCAACCATTTTGTCACAAAGTTCGTGGGTTTTTATGTGTTTTTTTCTGTGGAACTACAGGTCCCAGCAGGTCCTACATGATTTCTTCAAGCTTCAGCATGCTTTTTCTGTCATGGGTATGCAGACACTTGTAGTGCTAAGTGCCTGCATATGCAAACAGTTTTATTTATTTGACTGGCTACATTTGTGTGAAAGAGGTGTGTGTGTGTCTGTGTAGGCTTTTGTCAGTGTGCGTGTGTGTCTGTGTCAGTGAGTGCATCTGGGGAGGTGATGGTGTGCTGAGAGATAACGCGGGGGGAGATGGTGTGGCTAAGAGATGCAGGGGGCAGGAAGTTACACAGGGGGAACGAGTCTGGTTGAACCGCTGTTGTAAGATGATGACCTTGTTAATATTCCCACACAAACAGGAATCTTCTGGACGATGTGACCTACATGAATAGTGAATGCCGACTGAAGATGCCGTCTTCCCATGGAGGATATATTTCTTCAGAGGTTCCACATTGTGAGAAACCACCATATAGGTAAGGTGCATATGTAATGGAAAGTAATGTTCCCAGAGTGATGAGAAATGGGTGGCGTGTCATGTTGGCACGGCCCATTTTCAGTGGCCACGCCCATTCGGTATGTGGTCACGCCCATTTTTTCCTGCGCGGCCCTGGCGCGCATATATGTAATCTGTTTTGAGTTTCTATGGGGCGGGAGGGGGCACGCCAATCTTCAACTTGCCCTGTACTCCAATGACCCTAGTGATGATGCCTCTGGCTGTTTTTTTCCTAGGGAAGAGGCACACATCCCCCTGCAGAATAGGCTTGGACTATTTGACAGGAGGACCCCATGCTTTGGATTTTCTTCTTATCGCATCAACAGCACAGGATCTTAACTTTGAGCAATTGCCTGGGAGACTTGGCAGACTGAATTAGACATCTTGTAAGTGAATCTTAGCCAAATATGTCATTTTTAATCCATTCATAATGGCTACCTGTTCTGCAGGTGCACCCCACTGCTTCCAAGTCTGCAGGATGATTGCATTAAATAATGCAATTGGACAGGGTATGCAACCGCTTTAAGGCAGAGGTTCTCAATCTTTTTTGAATGGCGGCGCCCTAGAGTATCAGCATTGTTTTCATAGCACCCCTAAGCCAAAAGTCTGTTATTGAGAAATAATTATTAAGAAATTGCACTTACCTGTCATCCTCAGGTTGAGGTATGCGGTCTTGGACAGGTTGGCGCATCTGTTTTTCCACATATTTACATTACATTGACCAGAATTAATTTGATTTGGTGTTGGACCACCAACCTGAGGCACCCCTGCAAGTATCCAAAGGCACCCCAGGGTGCTACAGCACACAGTTTGGGAACCACTGCTTTAAGGAATGCCTTGAAAACCATCCTAAATAGTTGCTAATTAAAGAGACTGTAACCTTCCATAAGTCGTTTGCTTCATTTTGTCCAGCACAGAAGAGTATATATGTTAGAAAACATTTTATATTATTTCTATTTCACCTGGTCTCTTTTATATTTTGTGTCCTTTCCGGACTTGACCACTTCCCCAGTGACATCATATACCACCGCCATATCCTGCACATTGCCATTAGGTCATAACCTTAACCTATGTAGTGCGAAGATGATTAAATCTTAATTCTATTTACAGGATAATTCTGGGAGGTGTAAAACAGAGTTTGGGTGAAAGAAAGCAGAAGATTGGAAATTTAGTAAATGATGAATTGGGTAAACAGTCTTAGTAGTACCAACATATAAATTGCATCATGTTCTGTATTAAGATTATTGGAATATATTCATTACTTAATATTTATATGAGAAAATCAATACACGGTAGGAATCCCTGTAAAATCTTGACCCAGATTGTGCGTAAACTAAGTATTTGTCATTGGGACCCTTACCACAGCCCAAAGTTTTCATATCACTCCTGAGGTGCCAGTAATCCATATGTGCTTCATAGAAATATTTTATGTCATTCAGAATACAAGGCCTTTAGTGCGTTGTGAGTGTCATGAAATGAGCATAACATTATATTTTCATTTCTTATTTGTTTTGGTCAGATTTTATTTCTTTGTAAAAAACTGCAGAATGTCACTGGATCCTCTTAATATTTTCCATACAACTCATTTTATCATTGTTGTAAAGGAGACAAGTGGGTAACAACAAGTACGGAGTAAGAACATATTCCTGATCCTGTAGTAGCAGATATACAGTATTTAAGAAGAGCTTATCACCTCATTTACTTTGCTAGACCTCACAGCCTCTTAACCTTCTAAGAACCTCCATTATGACAAAAAACAAAGAGCACAACAAGCATAATCAATTTTAAAATATATTTATTATGAATTTTTAGCACAAGGAAAACAACACTTTATTTTTACTCTGCATTGTAAAATAAATTAGTGCCCAAGATTAGCCAGAGGCTCTTACAAGCTTGTCCTATAAGAGGACCAAGATGGTGGAAGCCTCATGACTCACAAAGAGTCATCCTTCAGCACTCAGGAGAGGAAAAACCCCCTTTGGAGGAAACCTCTGGGGACCCATGGCTTGAAGGATTGCCCGTCCCTCTGGGCACTAGGAGGCTATGCAGAGTTATATTTCCAATTGATTTAAAATAGGATCATTTGACACTGAAATACAGTATACATTTCACCACATTAATAAATAACATTGGCTGACGTCATTAATGTAGCTCCTGTCCACATCTCCTGACATTACCCAATTTACATTCCTCACAAAGCTGCGCAATTTGCTGAAGAGGATGGTCATCCCCTTTTGAGAAGCACCGAGTTTACCCGAGTGGCTACTACATTGCGATAGATGTGCTGTGCTGCTAGAACCTCCAATTATAGAAATAAACAAGCTCAAGGTCATATTTTAGGGTAGTCAAGCTCCAAGTCTGCAGGCACATCCAAGTGAAACGCCCTTGTCTTTGATGAGATACTTACCTCATGTAACTTGATCAGTATGCAATATTTCCCTGTTATGCTTGGCTACTATACCGATTAGGCCCATTGTGCTTAATATACACCCTTGCTTCATTTAGAGCTGGAAGCAAGGCCTTTTTTTAGAGTGTAAAATGTGCTTTTTCAGACATCTCATGCACATGAAAAATGAGTATCCCTGCGTCCATTGAACCCTCCTTCTGTGTCCCTGACTTGTGCATCCTTGAGTCTGGAGATGCAGACTGCGCGAGGGAAGGTGCGTGTACGTGCAGGAAAGAGGAATACAATCTGGCGCTGAATTGTAAACCCACAATTAAAGTATAGTAGTTTATTCTGGGTTTACATTCCAGCACTGGAAGGTAACCCTCTTTCCTAACATAACCCCAGGGTCTCTTTGGCAAATTCCACTTCTTCCTGGATATCAAAATTTAAAGCATTTACCTTGCGGTATCACTCCAACACTGCCGGTCTGATTCTCTGCATACGTGTAGGCCAAGTTCAGTAAATTGGTTAAACAAGGTTTGGGGAAGTGTTTGGTAAAATCAACCATTTTGTCACAAAGTTCGTGGGTTTTCATGTGTTTTTTTCTGTGGAACTACAGGTCCCAGCAGGTCCTACATGATTTCTTCAAGCTTCAGCATGCTTTTTCTGTCATGGGTATGCAGACACTTGTAGTGCTAAGTGCCTGCATATGCAAACAGTTTTATTTATTTGACTGGCTACATTTGTGTGAAAGAGGTGTGTGTGTGTCTGTGTAGGCTTTTGTCAGTGTGCGTGTGTGTCTGTGTCAGTGAGTGCATCTGGGGAGGTGATGGTGTGCTGAGAGATAACGCGGGGGGAGATGGTGTGGCTAAGAGATGCAGGGGGCAGGAAGTTACACAGGGGGAACAAGTCTGGTTGAAGCGCTGTTGTAAGATGATGACCTTGTTAATATTCCCACACAAACAGGAATCTTCTGGACGATGTGACCTACATGAATAGTGAATGCCGACTGAAGATGCCGTCTTCCCATGGAGGATATATTTCTTCAGAGGTTCCACACTGTGAGAAACCACCATATAGGTAAGGTGCATATGTAATGGAAAGTAATGTTCCCAGAGTGATGAGAAATGGGTGGCGTGTCATGTTGGCACGGCCCATTTTCAGTGGCCACGCCCCTTCGGTATGTGGTCACGGCCATTTTTTCCTGCGCGCCAGGGGCGCGCATACATTTCGTCTGTTTTGAGTTTCTATGGGGCGGGAGGGGGCACGCCAATCTTCAACTTGCCCTGTACTCCAATGACCCTAGTGATGATGCCTCTGGCTGTTTTTTTCCTAGGGAAGAGGCACACATCCCCCTGCAGAATAGGCTTGGACTATGTGACAGGAGGACCCCATGCTTTGGATTTTCTTCTTATCGCATCAACAGCACAGGATCTTAACTTTGAGCAATTGCCTGGGAGACTTGGCAGACTGAATTAGACATCTTGTAAGTGAATCTTAGCCAAATATGTCATTTTTAATCCATTCATAATGGCTACCTGTTCTGCAGGTGCACCCCACTGCTTCCAAGTCTGCAGGATGATTGCATTAAATAATGCAATTGGACAGGGTATGCAACCGCTTTAAGGCAGAGGTTCACAATCTTTTTTGAATGGCGGCGCCCTAGAGTATCAGCATTGTTTTCATAGCACCCCTAAGCCAATAGTCTGTTATTGAGAAATAATTATTAAGAAATTGCACTTACCTGTCATCCTCAGGTTGAGGTATGCGGTATTGGACAGGTTGGCGCATCTGTTTTTCCACATATTTACATTACATTGACCAGAATTAATTTGATTTGGTGTTGGACCACCAACCTGAGGCACCCCTGCAAGTATCCAAAGGCACCCCAGGGTGCTACAGCACACAGTTTGGGAACCACTGCTTTAAGGAATGCCTTGAAAACCATCCTAAATAGTTGCTAATTAAAGAGACTGTAACCTTCCATAAGTCGTTTGCTTCATTTTGTCCAGCACAGAAGAGTATATATGTTAGAAAACATTTTATATTATTTCTATTTCACCTGGTCTCTTTTATATTTTGTGTCCTTTCCGGACTTGACCACTTCCCCAGTGACATCATGTACCACCGCCATATCCTGCACATTGCCATTAGGTCATAACCTTAACCTATGTAGTGCGAAGATGATTAAATCTTAATTCTATTTACAGGATAATTCTGGGAGGTGTGAAACAGAGTTTGGGTGAAAGAAAGCAGAAGATTGGACATTTAGTAAATGATGAATTGGGTAAGCAGTCTTAGTAGTACCAACATATAAATTGCATCATGTTCTGTATTAAGATTATTGGAATATATTCATTACTTAATATTTATATGAGAAAATCAATACACGGTAGGAATCCCTGTAAAATCTTGACCCAGATTGTGCGTAAACTAAGTATTTGTCATTGGGACCCTTACCACAGCCCAAAGTTTTCATATCACTCCTGAGGTGCCAGTAATCCATATGTGCTTCATAGAAATATTTTATGTCATTCAGAATACAAGGCCTTTAGTGCGTTGTGAGTGTCATGAAATGAGCATAACATTATATTTTCATTTCTTCTTTGGTTTGGTCAGATTTTATTTCTTTGTAAAAAATTGCAGAATGTCACTGGATCTTCTTAATATTTTCCATACAACTCATTTTATCATTGTTGTAAAGGAGACAAGTGGGTAACAACAAGTACGGAGTAAGAACATATTCCTGATCCTGTAGTAGCAGATATACAGTATTTAAGAAGAGCTTATCACCTCATTTACTTTGCTAGACCTCACAGCCTCTTAACCTTCTAAGAACCTCCATTATGACAAAAAACAAAGAGCACAACAAACATAATCAATTTTAAAATATATTTATTATGAATTTTTAGCACAAGGAAAACAACACTTTATTTTTACTCTGCATTGTAAAATAAATTAGTGCCCAAGATTAGCCAGAGGCTCTTACAAGCTTGTCCTATAAGAGGAACAAGATGGTGGAAGCCTCATGACTCACAAAGAGTCATCCTTCAGCACTCAGGAGAGGAAAAACCCCCTTTGGAGGAAACCTCTGGGGACCCATGGCTTGAAGGATTGCCCGTCCCTCTGGGCACTAGCAGGCTATGCAGAGTTATATTTCCAATTGATTTAAAATAGGATCATTTGACACTGAAATACAGTATACATTTCACCACATTAATAAATAACATTGGCTGACGTCATTAATGTAGCTCCTGTCCACATCTCCTGACATTACCCAATTTACATTCCTCACAAAGCTGCGCAATTTGCTGAAGAGGATGGTCATCCCCTTTTGAGAAGCACCGAGTTTACCCGAGTGGCTACTACATTGCGATAGATGTGCTGTGCTGCTAGAACCTCCAATTATAGAAATAAACAAGCTCAAGGTCATATTTTAGGGTAGTCAAGCTCCAAGTCTGCAGGCACATCCAAGTGAAACGCCCTTGTCTTTGATGAGATACTTACCTCAAGCGGATATCTTTCCCTCAGTGGGCTGGGTGCAAGAGATGTATATGGAGTATGTTAATGACAGCAATGATAATGCTATGTCAGTGTCCTGGGCGGTTAAGAGTGGTAGCAACAGCAAAGAGTTACCATTATGACATCACAGCATGACCTCACTCGTGTTCTACATTCCTTAAAGGGGAAGTGCATAAGATAATAAGCTCTACTGATGTGTGATATGTTTATATTCCTCCATCACCTCTGCTTCCCATGATACACCTGCCATTTATTACACATCTGTCCCTTTGCCATCTCCTTATTTGCAAAAGTTCTCTTTTACTGCATCCACTCATTCAATGAATCAGTTTCTATCAGCTCTTTCTCATTTCATTAACCTGCTGCTTCTGTCCAATTTTAATTATTCATTGCTGCTACTTGGGTAGAAAACAAGCAAGGGATTGAATTAATATAAAAAACACAATTAAAAGGAAAATACTGTTAGGATGTTTATTATATATTGAAATGACATTAATAGCTAGGCCAAGGCTAGTTGTCTCTGCACCTCTATAGGTGTGAGCAAAGCCGAGCGAGGTTTTCCTGCAGGATGACCAGCATTACATCAGTGTGCAATATTCTGTTGGAAACGTGCTGCTAACTGAAACTCCCCAATTTGTCTCTGTTCCCAGTATAGAATATAATTGGCCATGATGAAGATACAGTGGAGGACCCATTGTGCCCATTATACGGTAGACCTTCAGGATTGATAAATATTCAGTTTAACCTAATGTAACTTGATCAGTATGCAATATTTCCCTGTTATGCTTGGCTACTATACCGATTAGGCCCATTCTGCTTAATATACACCCTGGCTTCATTTAGAGCTGGAAGCAAGGCCTTTTTTTAGAGTGTAAAATGTGCTTTTTTAGACATCTCATGCACATGAAAAATGAGTATCCCAGCGTCCATTGAACCCTCCTTCTGTGTCCCTGACTTGTGCATCCTTGAGTCTGGAGATGCAGACTGCGCGAGGGAAGGTGCGTGTACGTGCAGGAAAGAGGAATACAATCTGGCGCTGAATTGTAAACCCACAATTAAAGTATAGTAGTTTATTCTGGGTTTACATTCCAGCACTGGAAGGTAACCCTCTTTCCTAACATAACCCCAGGGTCTCTTTGGCAAATTCCACTTCTTCCTGGATATCAAAATTTAAAGCATTTACCTTGCGGTATCACTCCAACACTGCCGGTCTGATTCTCTGCATACGTGTAGGCCAAGTTCAGTAAATTGGTTAAACAAGGTTTGGGGAAGTGTTTGGTAAAATCAACCATTTTGTCACAAAGTTCGTGGGTTTTCATGTGTTTTTTTCTGTGGAACTACAGGTCCCAGCAGGTCCTACATGATTTCTTCAAGCTTCAGCATGCTTTTTCTGTCATGGGTATGCAGACACTTGTAGTGCTAAGTGCCTGCATATGCAAACAGTTTTATTTATTTGACTGGCTACATTTGTGTGAAAGAGGTGTGTGTGTGTCTGTGTTGGCTTTTGTCAGTGTGCGTGTGTGTCTGTGTCAGTGAGTGCATCTGGGGAGGTGATGGTGTGCTGAGAGATAACGCGGGGGGAGATGGTGTGGCTAAGAGATGCAGGGGGCAGGAAGTTACACAGGGGGAACGAGTCTGGTTGAAGCGCTGTTGTAAGATGATGACCTTGTTAATATTCCCACACAAACAGGAATCTTATGGACGATGTGACCTACATGAATAGTGAATGCCGACTGAAGATGCCGTCTTCCCATGGAGGATATATTTCTTCAGAGGTTCCACATTGTGAGAAACCACCATATAGGTAAGGTGCATATGTAATGGAAAGTAATGTTCCCAGAGTGATGAGAAATGGGTGGCGTGTCATGTTGGCACGGCCCATTTTCAGTGGCCACGCCCCTTCGGTATGTGGTCACGCCCATTTTTTCCTGCGCGCCAGGGGCGCGCATACTTGTCGTCTGTTTTGAGTTTCTATGGGGCGGGAGGGGGCACGCCAATCTTCAACTTGCCCTGTACTCCAATGACCCTAGTGATGATGCCTCTGGCTGTTTTTTTCCTAGGGAAGAGGCACACATCCCCCTGCAGAATAGGCTTGGACTATGTGACAGGAGGACCCCATGCTTTGGATTTTCTTCTTATCGCATCAACAGCACAGGATCTTAACTTTGAGCAATTGCCTGGGAGACTTGGCAGACTGAATTAGACATCTTGTAAGTGAATCTTAGCCAAATATGTCATTTTTAATCCATTCATAATGGCTACCTGTTCTGCAGGTGCACCCCACTGCTTCCAAGTCTGCAGGATGATTGCATTAAATAATGCAATTGGACAGGGTATGCAACCGCTTTAAGGCAGAGGTTCACAATCTTTTTTGAATGGCGGCGCCCTAGAGTATCAGCATTGTTTTCATAGCACCCCTAAGCCAAAAGTCTGTTATTGAGAAATAATTATTAAGAAATTGCACTTACCTGTCATCCTCAGGTTGAGGTATGCGGTATTGGACAGGTTGGCGCATCTGTTTTTCCACATATTTACATTACATTGACCAGAATTAATTTGATTTGGTGTTGGACCACCAACCTGAGGCACCCCTGCAAGTATCCAAAGGCACCCCAGGGTGCTACAGCACACAGTTTGGGAACCACTGCTTTAAGGAATGCCTTGAAAACCATCCTAAATAGTTGCTAATTAAAGAGACTGTAACCTTCCATAAGTCGTTTGCTTCATTTTGTCCAGCACAGAAGAGTATATATGTTAGAAAACATTTTATATTATTTCTATTTCACCTGGTCTCTTTTATATTTTGTGTCCTTTCCGGACTTGACCACTTCCCCAGTGACATCATGTACCACCGCCATATCCTGCACATTGCCATTAGGTCATAACCTTAACCTATGTAGTGCGAAGATGATTAAATCTTAATTCTATTTACAGGATAATTCTGGGAGGTGTGAAACAGAGTTTGGGTGAAAGAAAGCAGAAGATTGGACATTTAGTAAATGATGAATTGGGTAAGCAGTCTTAGTAGTACCAACATATAAATTGCATCATGTTCTGTATTAAGATTATTGGAATATATTCATTACTTAATATTTATATGAGAAAATCAATACACGGTAGGAATCCCTGTAAAATCTTGACCCAGATTGTGCGTAAACTAAGTATTTGTCATTGGGACCCTTACCACAGCCCAAAGTTTTCATATCACTCCTGAGGTGCCAGTAATCCATATGTGCTTCATAGAAATATTTTATGTCATTCAGAATACAAGGCCTTTAGTGCGTTGTGAGTGTCATGAAATGAGCATAACATTATATTTTCATTTCTTCTTTGGTTTGGTCAGATTTTATTTCTTTGTAAAAAATTGCAGAATGTCACTGGATCTTCTTAATATTTTCCATACAACTCATTTTATCATTGTTGTAAAGGAGACAAGTGGGTAACAACAAGTACGGAGTAAGAACATATTCCTGATCCTGTAGTAGCAGATATACAGTATTTAAGAAGAGCTTATCACCTCATTTACTTTGCTAGACCTCACAGCCTCTTAACCTTCTAAGAACCTCCATTATGACAAAAAACAAAGAGCACAACAAACATAATCAATTTTAAAATATATTTATTATGAATTTTTAGCACAAGGAAAACAACACTTTATTTTTACTCTGCATTGTAAAATAAATTAGTGCCCAAGATTAGCCAGAGGCTCTTACAAGCTTGTCCTATAAGAGGAACAAGATGGTGGAAGCCTCATGACTCACAAAGAGTCATCCTTCAGCACTCAGGAGAGGAAAAACCCCCTTTGGAGGAAACCTCTGGGGACCCATGGCTTGAAGGATTGCCCGTCCCTCTGGGCACTAGCAGGCTATGCAGAGTTATATTTCCAATTGATTTAAAATAGGATCATTTGACACTGAAATACAGTATACATTTCACCACATTAATAAATAACATTGGCTGACGTCATTAATGTAGCTCCTGTCCACATCTCCTGACATTACCCAATTTACATTCCTCACAAAGCTGCGCAATTTGCTGAAGAGGATGGTCATCCCCTTTTGAGAAGCACCGAGTTTACCCGAGTGGCTACTACATTGCGATAGATGTGCTGTGCTGCTAGCACCTCCAATTATAGAAATAAACAAGCTCAAGGTCATATTTTAGGGTAGTCAAGCTCCAAGTCTGCAGGTACATCCAAGTGAAACGCCCTTGTCTTTGATGAGATACTTACCTCAAGCGGATATCTTTCCCTCAGTGGGCTGGGTGCAAGAGATGTATATGGAGTATGTTAATGACAGCAATGATAATGCTATGTCAGTGTCCTGGGCGGTTAAGAGTGGTAGCAACAGCAAAGAGTTACCATTATGACATCACAGCATGACCTCACTCGTGTTCTACATTCCTTAAAGGGGAAGTGCATAAGATAATAAGCTCTACTGATGTGTGATATGTTTATATTCCTCCATCACCTCTGCTTCCCATGATACACCTGCCATTTATTACACATCTGTCCCTTTGCCATCTCCTTATTTGCAAAAGTTCTCTTTTACTGCATCCACTCATTCAATGAATCAGTTTCTATCAGCTCTTTCTCATTTCATTAACCTGCTGCTTCTGTCCAATTTTAATTATTCATTGCTGCTACTTGGGTAGAAAACAAGCAAGGGATTGAATTAATATAAAAAACACAATTAAAAGGAAAATACTGTTAGGATGTTTATTATATATTGAAATGACATTAATAGCTAGGCCAAGGCTAGTTGTCTCTGCACCTCTATAGGTGTGAGCAAAGCCGAGCGAGGTTTTCCTGCAGGATGACCAGCATTACATCAGTGTGCAATATTCTGTTGGAAACGTGCTGCTAACTGAAACTCCCCAATTTGTCTCTGTTCCCAGTATAGAATATAATTGGCCATGATGAAGATACAGTGGAGGACCCATTGTGCCCATTATACGGTAGACCTTCAGGATTGATAAATATTCAGTTTAACCTAATGTAACTTGATCAGTATGCAATATTTCCCTGTTATGCTTGGCTACTATACCGATTAGGCCCATTGTGCTAAATATACACTCTGGGGGTCATTTAGAGCTGGAAGCAAGGCCTTTTTTTAGAGTGTAAAATGTGCTTTTTCAGACATCTCATGCACATGAAAAATGCGTATCCCAGCGTCCATTGAACCCTCCTTCTGTGTCCCTGACTTGTGCATCCTTGAGTCTGGAGATGCAGACTGCACGAGGGAAGGTGCGTGTACGTGCAGGAAAGAGGAATACAATCTGGCGCTGAATTGTAAACCCACAATTAAAGTATAGTAGTTTATTCTGGGTTTACATTCCAGCACTGGAAGGTAACCCTCTTTCCTAACATAACCCCAGGGTCTCTTTGGCAAATTCCACTTCTTCCTGGATATCAAAATTTAAAGCATTTACCTTGCGGTATCACTCCAACACTGCCGGTCTGATTCTCTGCATACGTGTAGGCCAAGTACAGTAAATTGGTTAAACAAGGTTTGGGGAAGTGTTTGGTAAAATCAACCATTTTGTCACAAAGTTCGTGGGTTTTTATGTTTTTTTCTGTGGAACTACAGGTCCCAGCAGGTCCTACATGATTTCTTCAAGCTTCAGCATGCTTTCTCTGTCATGGGTATGCAGACACTTGTAGTGCTAAGTGCCTGCATACGCAAACAGTTTTATTTATTTGACTGGCTACATTTGTGTGAAAGAGGTGTGTGTGTGTCTGTGTAGGCTTTTGTCAGTGTGCGTGTGTGTCTGTGTCAGTGAGTGCATCTGGGGAGGTGATGGTGTGCTGAGAGATAACGTGGGGGGAGATGGTGTGGCTAAGAGATGCAGGGGGCAGGAAGTTACACAGGGGGAACGAGTCTGGTTGAACCGCTGTTGTAAGATGATGACCTTGTTAATATTCCCACACAAACAGGAATCTTCTGGACGATGTGACCTACATGAATAGTGAATGCCGACTGAAGATGCCGTCTTCCCATGGAGGATATATTTCTTCAGAGGTTCCACATTGTGAGAAACCACCATATAGGTAAGGTGCATATGTAATGGAAAGTAATGTTCCCAGAGTGATGAGAAATGGGTGGCGTGTCATGTTGGCACGGCCCATTTTCAGTGGCCACGCCCCTTTGGTATGTGGCCACGCCCATTTTTTCCTGCGCGGCCCTGGCGCGCATATATGTCATCTGTTTTGAGTTTCTATGGGGCGGGAGGGGGCACGCCAATCTTCAACTTGCCCTGTACTCCAATGACCCTAGTGATGATGCCTCTGGCTGTTTTTTTCCTAGGGAAGAGGCACACATCCCCCTGCAGAATAGGCTTGGACTATGTGACAGGAGGACCCCATGCTTTGGATTTTCTTCTTATCGCATCAACAGCACAGGATCTTAACTTTGAGCAATTGCCTGGGAGACTTGGCAGACTAAATTAGACATCTTGTAAGTGAATCTTAGCCAAATATGTCATTTTTAATCCATTCATAATGGCTACCTGTTCTGCAGGTGCACCCCACTGCTTCCAAGTCTGCAGGATGATTGCATTAAATAATGCAATTGGACAGGGTATGCAACCGCTTTAAGGCAGAGGTTCACAATCTTTTTTGAATGGCGGCGCCCTAGAGTATCAGGATTGTTTTCATAGCACCCCTAAGCCAAAAGTCTGTTAATGAGAAATAATTATTAAGAAATTGCACTTACCTGTCATCCTCAGGTTGAGGTATGCGGTATTGGACAGGTTGGCGCATCTGTTTTTCCACATATTTACATTACATTGACCAGAATTAATTTGATTTGGTGTTTGACCACCAACCTGAGGCACCCCTACAAGTATCCAAAGGCACCCCAGGGTGCTACAGCACACAGTTTGGGAACCACTGCTTTAAGGAATGCCTTGAAAACCATCCTAAATAGTTGCTAATTAAAGAGACTGTAACCTTCCATAAGTCGTTTGCTTCATTTTGTCCAGCACAGAAGAGTATATATGTTAGAAAACATTTTATATTATTTCTATTTCACCTGGTCTCTTTTATATTTTGTGTCCTTTCCGGACTTGACCACTTCCCCAGTGACATCATGTACCACCGCCATATCCTGCACATTGCCATTAGGTCATAACCTTAACCTATGTAGTGCGAAGATGATTAAATCTTAATTCTATTTACAGATAATTCTGGGAGGCATGAAACAGAGTTTGGGTGAAAGAAAGCAGAAGATTGGAAATTTAGTAAATGATGAATTGGTTAAGCAGTCTTAGTAGTACCAACATATAAATTGCATCATGTTCTGTATTAAGATTATTGGAATATATTCATTACTTAATATTTATATGAGAAAATCAATACACGGTAGGAATCCCTGTAAAATCTTGACCCAGATTGTGCGTAAACTAAGTATTTGTCATTGGGACCCATACCTCGGCCCAAAGTTTTCATATCACTCCTGAGGTGCCAGTAATCCATATGTGCTTCATAGAAATATTTTATGTCATTCAGAATACAAGGCCTTTAGTGCATTGTGAGTGTCATGAAATGAGCATAACATTATATTTTCATTTCTTCTTTGTTTTGGTCAGATTTTATTTCTTTGTCAAAAATTGCAGAACGTCACTGGATCCTCTTAATATTTTCCATACAACTCATTTTATCATTGTTGTAAAGGAGACAAGTGGGTAACAACAAGTACGGAGTAAGAACATATTCCTGATCCTGTAGTAGCAGATATACAGTATTTAAGAAGAGCTTATCACCTCATTTACTTTGCTAGACCTCACAGCCTCTTAACCTTCTAAGAACCTCCATTATGACAAAAAACAAAGAGCACAACAAGCATAATCAATTTTAAAATATATTTATTATGAATTTTTAGCACAAGGAAAACAACACTTTATTTTTACTCTGCATTGTAAAATAAATTAGTGCCCAAGATTTACCCAGAGGCTCTTACAAGCTTGTCCTATAAGAGGAACAAGATGGTGGAAGCCTCATGACTCACAAAGAGTCATCCTTCAGCACTCAGGAGAGGAAAAACCCCCTTTGGAGGAAACCTCTGGGGACCCATGGCTTGAAGGATTGCCCGTCCCTCTGGGCACTAGCAGGCTATGCAGAGTTATATTTCCAATTGATTTAAAATAGGATCATTTGACACTGAAATACAGTATACATTTCACCACATTAATAAATAACATTGGCTGACGTCATTAATGTAGCTCCTGTCCACATCTCCTGACATTACCCAATTTACATTCCTCACAAAGCTGCGCAATTTGCTGAAAAGGATGGTCATCCCCTTTTGAGAAGCACCGAGTTTACCCGAGTGGCTACTACATTGCGATAGATGTGCTGTGCTGCTAGAACCTCCAATTATAGAAATAAACAAGCTCAAGGTCATATTTTAGGGTAGTCAAGCTCCAAGTCTGCAGGCACATCCAAGTGAAACGCCCTTGTCTTTGATGAGATACTTACCTCCAGCGGATATCTTTCCCTCAGTGGGCTGGGTGCAAGAGATGTATATGGAGTATGTTAATGACAGCAATGATAATGCTATGTCAGTGTCCTGGGCGGTTAAGAGTGGTAGCAACAGCAAAGAGTTACCATTATGACATCACAGCATGACCTCACTCGTGTTCTACATTCCTTAAAGGGGAAGTGCATAAGATAATAAGCTCTACTGATGTGTGATATGTTTATATTCCTCCATCACCTCTGCTTCCCATGATACACCTGCCATTTATTACACATCTGTCCCTTTGCCATCTCCTTATTTGCAAAAGTTCTCTTTTACTGCATCCACTCATTCAATGAATCAGTTTCTATCAGCTCTTTCTCATTTCATTAACCTGCTGCTTCTGTCCAATTTTAATTATTCATTGCTGCTACTTGGGTAGAAAACAAGCAAGGGATTGAATTAATATAAAAAACACAATTAAAAGGAAAATACTGTTAGGATGTTTATTATATATTGAAATGACATTAATAGCTAGGCCAAGGCTAGTTATTTCTGCACCTCTATAGGTGTGAGCAAAGCCGAGCGAGGTTTTCCTGCAGGATGACCAGCATTACATCAGTGTGCAAT
The DNA here is from genome assembly GCA_031769625.1 of Taudactylus pleione. Taxonomy (NCBI): domain Eukaryota; kingdom Metazoa; phylum Chordata; class Amphibia; order Anura; family Myobatrachidae; genus Taudactylus; species Taudactylus pleione. The sequence goes on along the minus strand of JAUIMM010000210.1, from coordinate 7,585,108 downwards.
ATTCTGTTGGAAACGTGCTGCTAATTGATACTCCCCAATTTGTCTCTGTTCCCAGTATAGAATATAATTGGCCATGATGAAGATACAGTGGAGGACCCATTGTGCCCATTATACGGTAGACTTTCAGGATTGATAAATATTCAGTTTAACCTAATGTAACTTGATCAGTATGCAATATTTCCCTGTTATGCTTGGCTACTATACCGATTAGGCCCATTGTGCTAAATATACACTCTGGGGGTCATTTAGAGCTGGAAGCAAGGCCTTTTTTTAGAGTGTAAAATGTGCTTTTTCAGACATCTCATGCACATGAAAAATGCGTATCCCAGCGTCCATTGAACCCTCCTTCTGTGTCCCTGACTTGTGCATCCTTGAGTCTGGAGATGCAGACTGCGCGAGGGAAGGTGCGTGTACATGCAGGAAAGAGGAATACAATCTGGCGCTGAATTGTAAACCCACAATTAAAGTATAGTAGTTTATTCTGGGTTTACATTCCAGCACTGGAAGGTAACCCTCTTTCCTAACATAACCCCAGGGTCTCTTTGGCAAATTCCACTTCTTCCTGGATATCAAAATTTAAAGCATTTACCTTGCGGTATCACTCCAACACTGCCGGTCTGATTCTCTGCATACGTGTAGGCCAAGTACAGTAAATTGGTTAAACAAGGTTTGGGGAAGTGTTTGGTAAAATCAACCATTTTGTCACAAAGTTCGTGGGTTTTTATGTGTTTTTTTCTGTGGAACTACAGGTCCCAGCAGGTCCTACATGATTTCTTCAAGCTTCAGCATGCTTTCTCTGTCATGGGTATGCAGACACTTGTAGTGCTAAGTGCCTGCATACGCAAACAGTTTTATTTATTTGACTGGCTACATTTGTGTGAAAGAGGTGTGTGTGTGTCTGTGTAGGCTTTTGTCAGTGTGCGTGTGTGTCTGTGTCAGTGAGTGCATCTGGGGAGGTGATGGTGTGCTGAGAGATAACGCGGGGGGAGATGGTGTGGCTAAGAGATGCAGGGGGCAGGAAGTTACACAGGGGGAACGAGTCTGGTTGAACCGCTGTTGTAAGATGATGACCTTGTTAATATTCCCACACAAACAGGAATCTTCTGGACGATGTGACCTACATGAATAGTGAATGCCGACTGAAGATGCCGTCTTCCCATGGAGGATATATTTCTTCAGAGGTTCCACATTGTGAGAAACCACCATATAGGTAAGGTGCATATGTAATGGAAAGTAATGTTCCCAGAGTGATGAGAAATGGGTGGCGTGTCATGTTGGCACGGCCCATTTTCAGTGGCCACGCCCCTTTGGTATGTGGCCACGCCCATTTTTTCCTGCGCGGCCCTGGCACGCATATATGTCATCTGTTTTGAGTTTCTATGGGGCGGGAGGGGGCACGCCAATCTTCAACTTGCCCTGTACTCCAATGACCCTAGTGATGATGCCTCTGGCTGTTTTTTTCCTAGGGAAGAGGCACACATCCCCCTGCAGAATAGGCTTGGACTATGTGACAGGAGGACCCCATGCTTTGGATTTTCTTCTTATCGCATCAACAGCACAGGATCTTAACTTTGAGCAATTGCCTGGGAGACTTGGCAGACTGAATTAGACATCTTGTAAGTGAATCTTAGCCAAATATGTCATTTTTAATCCATTCATAATGGCTACCTGTTCTGCAGGTGCACCCCACTGCTTCCAAGTCTGCAGGATGATTGCATTAAATAATGCAATTGGACAGGGCATGCAACTGCTTTAAGGCAGAGGTTCACAATCTTTTTTGAATGGCGGCGCCCTAGAGTATCAGGATTGTTTTCATAGCACCCCTAAGCCAAAAGTCTGTTAATGAGAAATAATTATTAAGAAATTGCACTTACCTGTCATCCTCAGGTTGAGGTATGCGGTCTTGGACAGGTTGGCGTATCTGTTTTTCCACATATTTACATTACATTGACCAGAATTAATTTGATTTGGTGTTTGACCACCAACCTGAGGCACCCCTGCAAGTATCCAAAGGCACCCCAGGGTGCTACAGCACACAGTTTGGGAACCACTGCTTTAAGGAATGCCTTGAAAACCATCCTAAATAGTTGCTAATTAAAGAGACTGTAACCTTCCATAAGTCGTTTGCTTCATTTTGTCCAGCACAGAAGAGTATATATGTTAGAAAACATTTTATATTATTTCTATTTCACCTGGTCTCTTTTATATTTTGTCTCCTTTCCGGACTTGACCACTTCCCCAGTGACATCATGTACCACCGCCATATCCTGCACATTGCCATTAGGTCATAACCTTAACCTATGTAGTGCGAAGATGATTAAATCTTAATTCTATTTACAGATAATTCTGGGAGGCGTGAAACAGAGTTTGGGTGAAAGAAAGCAGAAGATTGGAAATTTAGTAAATGATGAATTGGTTAAGCAGTCTTAGTAGTACCAACATATAAATTGCATCATGTTCTGTATTAAGATTATTGGAATATATTCATTACTTAATATTTATATGAGAAAATCAATACACGGTAGGAATCCCTGTAAAATCTTGACCCAGATTGTGCGTAAACTAAGTATTTGTCATTGGGACCCATACCTCGGCCCAAAGTTTTCATATCACTCCTGAGGTGCCAGTAATCCATATGTGCTTCATAGAAATATTTTATGTCATTCAGAATACAAGGCCTTTAGTGCATTGTGAGTGTCATGAAATGAGCATAACATTATATTTTCATTTCTTCTTTGTTTTGGTCAGATTTTATTTCTTTGTCAAAAATTGCAGAACGTCACTGGATCCTCTTAATATTTTCCATACAACTCATTTTATCATTGTTGTAAAGGAGACAAGTGGGTAACAACAAGTACGGAGTAAGAACATATTCCTGATCCTGTAGTAGCAGATATACAGTATTTAAGAAGAGCTTATCACCTCATTTACTTTGCTAGACCTCACAGCCTCTTAACCTTCTAAGAACCTCCATTATGACAAAAAACAAAGAGCACAACAAGCATAATCAATTTTAAAATATATTTATTATGAATTTTTAGCACAAGGAAAACAACACTTTATTTTTACTCTGCATTGTAAAATAAATTAGTGACCAAGATTAGACAGAGGCTCTTACAAGCTTGTCCTATAAGAGGACCAAGATGGTGGAAGCCTCATGACTCACAAAGAGTCATCCTTCAGCACTCAGGAGAGGAAAAACCCCCTTTGGAGGAAACCTCTGGGGACCCATGGCTTGAAGGATTGCCCGTCCCTCTGGGCACTAGGAGGCTATGCAGAGTTATATTTCCAATTGATTTAAAATAGGATCATTTGACACTGAAATACAGTATACATTTCACCACATTAATAAATAACATTGGCTGACGTCATTAATGTAGCTCCTGTCCACATCTCCTGACATTACCCAATTTACATTCCTCACAAAGCTGCGCAATTTGCTGAAAAGGATGGTCATCCCCTTTTGAGAAGCACCGAGTTTACCCGAGTGGCTACTACATTGCGATAGATGTGCTGTGCTGCTAGAACCTCCAATTATAGAAATAAACAAGCTCAAGGTCATATTTTAGGGTAGTCAAGCTCCAAGTCTGCAGGCACATCCAAGTGAAACGCCCTTGTCTTTGATGAGATACTTACCTCCAGCGGATATCTTTCCCTCAGTGGGCTGGGTGCAAGAGATGTATATGGAGTATGTTAATGACAGCAATGATAATGCTATGTCAGTGTCCTGGGCGGTTAAGAGTGGTAGCAACAGCAAAGAGTTACCATTATGACATCACAGCATGACCTCACTCGTGTTCTACATTCCTTAAAGGGGAAGTGCATAAGATAATAAGCTCTACTGATGTGTGATATGTTTATATTCCTCCATCACCTCTGCTTCCCATGATACACCTGCCATTTATTACACATCTGTCCCTTTGCCATCTCCTTATTTGCAAAAGTTCTCTTTTACTGCATCCACTCATTCAATGAATCAGTTTCTATCAGCTCTTTCTCATTTCATTAACCTGCTGCTTCTGTCCAATTTTAATTATTCATTGCTGCTACTTGGGTAGAAAACAAGCAAGGGATTGAATTAATATAAAAAATACAATTAAAAGGAAAATACTGTTAGGATGTTTATTATATATTGAAATGACATTAATAGCTAGGCCAAGGCTAGTTATTTCTGCACCTCTATAGGTGTGAGCAAAGCCGAGCGAGGTTTTCCTGCAGGATGACCAGCATTACATCAGTGTGCAATATTCTGTTGGAAACGTGCTGCTAATTGATACTCCCCAATTTGTCTCTGTTCCCAGTATAGAATATAATTGGCCATGATGAAGATACAGTGGAGGACCCATTGTGCCCATTATACGGTAGACTTTCAGGATTGATAAATATTCAGTTTAACCTAATGTAACTTGATCAGTATGCAATATTTCCCTGTTATGCTTGGCTACTATACCGATTAGGCCCATTGTGCTAAATATACACTCTGGGGGTCATTTAGAGCTGGAAGCAAGGCCTTTTTTTAGAGTGTAAAATGTGCTTTTTCAGACATCTCATGCACATGAAAAATGCGTATCCCAGCGTCCATTGAACCCTCCTTCTGTGTCCCTGACTTGTGCATCCTTGAGTCTGGAGATGCAGACTGCGCGAGGGAAGGTGCGTGTACGTGCAGGAAAGAGGAATACAATCTGGCGCTGAATTGTAAACCCACAATTAAAGTATAGTAGTTTATTCTGGGTTTACATTCCAGCACTGGAAGGTAACCCTCTTTCCTAACATAACCCCAGGGTCTCTTTGGCAAATTCCACTTCTTCCTGGATATCAAAATTTAAAGCATTTACCTTGCGGTATCACTCCAACACTGCCGGTCTGATTCTCTGCATACGTGTAGGCCAAGTACAGTAAATTGGTTAAACAAGGTTTGGGGAAGTGTTTGGTAAAATCAACCATTTTGTCACAAAGTTCGTGGGTTTTTATGTGTTTTTTTCTGTGGAACTACAGGTCCCAGCAGGTCCTACATGATTTCTTCAAGCTTCAGCATGCTTTCTCTGTCATGGGTATGCAGACACTTGTAGTGCTAAGTGCCTGCATACGCAAACAGTTTTATTTATTTGACTGGCTACATTTGTGTGAAAGAGGTGTGTGTGTGTCTGTGTAGGCTTTTGTCAGTGTGCGTGTGTGTCTGTGTCAGTGAGTGCATCTGGGGAGGTGATGGTGTGCTGAGAGATAACGCGGGGGGAGATGGTGTGGCTAAGAGATGCAGGGGGCAGGAAGTTACACAGGGGGAACGAGTCTGGTTGAACCGCTGTTGTAAGATGATGACCTTGTTAATATTCCCACACAAACAGGAATCTTCTGGACGATGTGACCTACATGAATAGTGAATGCCGACTGAAGATGCCGTCTTCCCATGGAGGATATATTTCTTCAGAGGTTCCACATTGTGAGAAACCACCATATAGGTAAGGTGCATATGTAATGGAAAGTAATGTTCCCAGAGTGATGAGAAATGGGTGGCGTGTCATGTTGGCACGGCCCATTTTCAGTGGCCACGCCCCTTTGGTATGTGGCCACGCCCATTTTTTCCTGCGCGGCCCTGGCGCGCATATATGTCATCTGTTTTGAGTTTCTATGGGGCGGGAGGGGGCACGCCAATCTTCAACTTGCCCTGTACTCCAATGACCCTAGTGATGATGCCTCTGGCTGTTTTTTTCCTAGGGAAGAGGCACACATCCCCCTGCAGAATAGGCTTGGACTATGTGACAGGAGGACCCCATGCTTTGGATTTTCTTCTTATCGCATCAACAGCACAGGATCTTAACTTTGAGCAATTGCCTGGGAGACTTGGCAGACTGAATTAGACATCTTGTAAGTGAATCTTAGCCAAATATGTCATTTTTAATCCATTCATAATGGCTACCTGGTCTGCAGGTGCACGCCACTGCTTCCAAGTCTGCAGGATGATTGCATTAAATAATGCAATTGGACAGGGCATGCAACCGCTTTAAGGCAGAGGTTCACAATCTTTTTTGAATGGCGGCGCCCTAGAGTATCAGGATTGTTTTCATAGCACCCCTAAGCCAAAAGTCTGTTAATGAGAAATAATTATTAAGAAATTGCACTTACCTGTCATCCTCAGGTTGAGGTATGCGGTCTTGGACAGGTTGGCGTATCTGTTTTTCCACATATTTACATTACATTGACCAGAATTAATTTGATTTGGTGTTTGACCACCAACCTGAGGCACCCCTGCAAGTATCCAAAGGCACCCCAGGGTGCTACAGCACACAGTTTGGGAACCACTGCTTTAAGGAATGCCTTGAAAACCATCCTAAATAGTTGCTAATTAAAGAGACTGTAACCTTCCATAAGTCGTTTGCTTCATTTTGTCCAGCACAGAAGAGTATATATGTTAGAAAACATTTTATATTATTTCTATTTCACCTGGTCTCTTTTATATTTTGTGTCCTTTCCGGACTTGACCACTTCCCCAGTGACATCATGTACCACCGCCATATCCTGCACATTGCCATTAGGTCATAACCTTAACCTATGTAGTGCGAAGATGATTAAATCTTAATTCTATTTACAGATAATTCTGGGAGGCGTGAAACAGAGTTTGGGTGAAAGAAAGCAGAAGATTGGAAATTTAGTAAATGATGAATTGGTTAAGCAGTCTTAGTAGTACCAACATATAAATTGCATCATGTTCTGTATTAAGATTATTGGAATATATTCATTACTTAATATTTATATGAGAAAATCAATACACGGTAGGAATCCCTGTAAAATCTTGACCCAGATTGTGCGTAAACTAAGTATTTGTCATTGGGACCCATACCTCGGCCCAAAGTTTTCATATCACTCCTGAGGTGCCAGTAATCCATATGTGCTTCATAGAAATATTTTATGTCATTCAGAATACAAGGCCTTTAGTGCATTGTGAGTGTCATGAAATGAGCATAACATTATATTTTCATTTCTTCTTTGTTTTGGTCAGATTTTATTTCTTTGTAAAAAATTGCAGAACGTCACTGGATCCTCTTAATATTTTCCATACAACTCATTTTATCATTGTTGTAAAGGAGACAAGTGGGTAACAACAAGTACGGAGTAAGAACATATTCCTGATCCTGTAGTAGCAGATATACAGTATTTAAGAAGAGCTTATCACCTCATTTACTTTGCTAGACCTCACAGCCTCTTAACCTTCTAAGAACCTCCATTATGACAAAAAACAAAGAGCACAACAAGCATAATCAATTTTAAAATATATTTATTATGAATTTTTAGCACAAGGAAAACAACACTTTATTTTTACTCTGCATTGTAAAATAAATTAGTGACCAAGATTAGACAGAGGCTCTTACAAGCTTGTCCTATAAGAGGACCAAGATGGTGGAAGCCTCATGACTCACAAAGAGTCATCCTTCAGCACTCAGGAGAGGAAAAACCCCCTTTGGAGGAAACCTCTGGGGACCCATGGCTTGAAGGATTGCCCGTCCCTCTGGGCACTAGGAGGCTATGCAGAGTTATATTTCCAATTGATTTAAAATAGGATCATTTGACACTGAAATACAGTATACATTTCACCACATTAATAAATAACATTGGCTGACGTCATTAATGTAGCTCCTGTCCACATCTCCTGACATTACCCAATTTACATTCCTCACAAAGCTGCGCAATTTGCTGAAAAGGATGGTCATCCCCTTTTGAGAAGCACCGAGTTTACCCGAGTGGCTACTACATTGCGATAGATGTGCTGTGCTGCTAGAACCTCCAATTATAGAAATAAACAAGCTCAAGGTCATATTTTAGGGTAGTCAAGCTCCAAGTCTGCAGGCACATCCAAGTGAAACGCCCTTGTCTTTGATGAGATACTTACCTCCAGCGGATATCTTTCCCTCAGTGGGCTGGGTGCAAGAGATGTATATGGAGTATGTTAATGACAGCAATGATAATGCTATGTCAGTGTCCTGGGCGGTTAAGAGTGGTAGCAACAGCAAAGAGTTACCATTATGACATCACAGCATGACCTCACTCGTGTTCTACATTCCTTAAAGGGGAAGTGCATAAGATAATAAGCTCTACTGATGTGTGATATGTTTATATTCCTCCATCACCTCTGCTTCCCATGATACACCTGCCATTTATTACACATCTGTCCCTTTGCCATCTCCTTATTTGCAAAAGTTCTCTTTTACTGCATCCACTCATTCAATGAATCAGTTTCTATCAGCTCTTTCTCATTTCATTAACCTGCTGCTTCTGTCCAATTTTAATTATTCATTGCTGCTACTTGGGTAGAAAACAAGCAAGGGATTGAATTAATATAAAAAACACAATTAAAAGGAAAATACTGTTAGGATGTTTATTATATATTGAAATGACATTAATAGCTAGGCCAAGGCTAGTTATTTCTGCACCTCTATAGGTGTGAGCAAAGCCGAGCGAGGTTTTCCTGCAGGATGACCAGCATTACATCAGTGTGCAATATTCTGTTGGAAACGTGCTGCTAATTGATACTCCCCAATTTGTCTCTGTTCCCAGTATAGAATATAATTGGCCATGATGAAGATACAGTGGAGGACCCATTGTGCCCATTATACGGTAGACTTTCAGGATTGATAAATATTCAGTTTAACCTAATGTAACTTGATCAGTATGCAATATTTCCCTGTTATGCTTGGCTACTATACCGATTAGGCCCATTGTGCTAAATATACACTCTGGGGGTCATTTAGAGCTGGAAGCAAGGCCTTTTTTTAGAGTGTAAAATGTGCTTTTTCAGACATCTCATGCACATGAAAAATGCGTATCCCAGCGTCCATTGAACCCTCCTTCTGTGTCCCTGACTTGTGCATCCTTGAGTCTGGAGATGCAGACTGCGCGAGGGAAGGTGCGTGTACGTGCAGGAAAGAGGAATACAATCTGGCGCTGAATTGTAAACCCACAATTAAAGTATAGTAGTTTATTCTGGGTTTACATTCCAGCACTGGAAGGTAACCCTCTTTCCTAACATAACCCCAGGGTCTCTTTGGCAAATTCCACTTCTTCCTGGATATCAAAATTTAAAGCATTTACCTTGCGGTATCACTCCAACACTGCCGGTCTGATTCTCTGCATACGTGTAGGCCAAGTACAGTAAATTGGTTAAACAAGGTTTGGGGAAGTGTTTGGTAAAATCAACCATTTTGTCACAAAGTTCGTGGGTTTTTATGTGTTTTTTTCTGTGGAACTACAGGTCCCAGCAGGTCCTACATGATTTCTTCAAGCTTCAGCATGCTTTCTCTGTCATGGGTATGCAGACACTTGTAGTGCTAAGTGCCTGCATACGCAAACAGTTTTATTTATTTGACTGGCTACATTTGTGTGAAAGAGGTGTGTGTGTGTCTGTGTAGGCTTTTGTCAGTGTGCGTGTGTGTCTGTGTCAGTGAGTGCATCTGGGGAGGTGATGGTGTGCTGAGAGATAACGCGGGGGGAGATGGTGTGGCTAAGAGATGCAGGGGGCAGGAAGTTACACAGGGGGAACGAGTCTGGTTGAACCGCTGTTGTAAGATGATGACCTTGTTAATATTCCCACACAAACAGGAATCTTCTGGACGATGTGACCTACATGAATAGTGAATGCCGACTGAAGATGCCGTCTTCCCATGGAGGATATATTTCTTCAGAGGTTCCACATTGTGAGAAACCACCATATAGGTAAGGTGCATATGTAATGGAAAGTAATGTTCCCAGAGTGATGAGAAATGGGTGGCGTGTCATGTTGGCACGGCCCATTTTCAGTGGCCACGCCCCTTTGGTATGTGGCCACGCCCATTTTTTTCCTGCGCGGCCCTGGCGCGCATATATGTCATCTGTTTTGAGTTTCTATGGGGCGGGAGGGGGCACGCCAATCTTCAACTTGCCCTGTACTCCAATGACCCTAGTGATGATGCCTCTGGCTGTTTTTTTCCTAGGGAAGAGGCACACATCCCCCTGCAGAATAGGCTTGGACTATGTGACAGGAGGACCCCATGCTTTGGATTTTCTTCTTATCGCATCAACAGCACAGGATCTTAACTTTGAGCAATTGCCTGGGAGACTTGGCAGACTGAATTAGACATCTTGTAAGTGAATCTTAGCCAAATATGTCATTTTTAATCCATTCATAATGGCTACCTGTTCTGCAGGTGCACCCCACTGCTTCCAAGTCTGCAGGATGATTGCATTAAATAATGCAATTGGACAGGGCATGCAACCGCTTTAAGGCAGAGGTTCACAATCTTTTTTGAATGGCGGCGCCCTAGAGTATCAGGATTGTTTTCATAGCACCCCTAAGCCAAAAGTCTGTTAATGAGAAATAATTATTAATAAATTGCACTTACCTGTCATCCTCAGGTTGAGGTATGCGGTCTTGGACAGGTTGGCGTATCTGTTTTTCCACATATTTACATTACATTGACCAGAATTAATTTGATTTGGTGTTTGACCACCAACCTGAGGCACCCCTGCAAGTATCCAAAGGCACCCCAGGGTGCTACAGCACACAGTTTGGGAACCACTGCTTTAAGGAATGCCTTGAAAACCATCCTAAATAGTTGCTAATTAAAGAGACTGTAACCTTCCATAAGTCGTTTGCTTCATTTTGTCCAGCACAGAAGAGTATATATGTTAGAAAACATTTTATATTATTTCTATTTCACCTGGTCTCTTTTATATTTTGTGTCCTTTCCGGACTTGACCACTTCCCCAGTGACATCATGTACCACCGCCATATCCTGCACATTGCCATTAGGTCATAACCTTAACCTATGTAGTGCGAAGATGATTAAATCTTAATTCTATTTACAGATAATTCTGGGAGGCGTGAAACAGAGTTTGGGTGAAAGAAAGCAGAAGATTGGAAATTTAGTAAATGATGAATTGGTTAAGCAGTCTTAGTAGTACCAACATATAAATTGCATCATGTTCTGTATTAAGATTATTGGAATATATTCATTACTTAATATTTATATGAGAAAATCAATACACGGTAGGAATCCCTGTAAAATCTTGACCCAGATTGTGCGTAAACTAAGTATTTGTCATTGGGACCCATACCTCGGCCCAAAGTTTTCATATCACTCCTGAGGTGCCAGTAATCCATATGTGCTTCATAGAAATATTTTATGTCATTCAGAATACAAGGCCTTTAGTGCATTGTGAGTGTCATGAAATGAGCATAACATTATATTTTCATTTCTTCTTTGTTTTGGTCAGATTTTATTTCTTTGTAAAAAATTGCAGAACGTCACTGGATCCTCTTAATATTTTCCATACAACTCATTTTATCATTGTTGTAAAGGAGACAAGTGGGTAACAACAAGTACGGAGTAAGAACATATTCCTGATCCTGTAGTAGCAGATATACAGTATTTAAGAAGAGCTTATCACCTCATTTACTTTGCTAGACCTCACAGCCTCTTAACCTTCTAAGAACCTCCATTATGACAAAAAACAAAGAGCACAACAAGCATAATCAATTTTAAAATATATTTATTATGAATTTTTAGCACAAGGAAAACAACACTTTATTTTTACTCTGCATTGTAAAATAAATTAGTGACCAAGATTAGACAGAGGCTCTTACAAGCTTGTCCTATAAGAGGACCAAGATGGTGGAAGCCTCATGACTCACAAAGAGTCATCCTTCAGCACTCAGGAGAGGAAAAACCCCCTTTGGAGGAAACCTCTGGGGACCCATGGCTTGAAGGATTGCCCGTCCCTCTGGGCACTAGGAGGCTATGCAGAGTTATATTTCCAATTGATTTAAAATAGGATCATTTGACACTGAAATACAGTATACATTTCACCACATTAATAAATAACATTGGCTGACGTCATTAATGTAGCTCCTGTCCACATCTCCTGACATTACCCAATTTACATTCCTCACAAAGCTGCGCAATTTGCTGAAAAGGATGGTCATCCCCTTTTGAGAAGCACCGAGTTTACCCGAGTGGCTACTACATTGCGATAGATGTGCTGTGCTGCTAGAACCTCCAATTATAGAAATAAACAAGCTCAAGGTCATATTTTAGGGTAGTCAAGCTCCAAGTCTGCAGGCACATCCAAGTGAAACGCCCTTGTCTTTGATGAGATACTTACCTCCAGCGGATATCTTTCCCTCAGTGGGCTGGGTGCAAGAGATGTATATGGAGTATGTTAATGACAGCAATGATAATGCTATGTCAGTGTCCTGGGCGGTTAAGAGTGGTAGCAACAGCAAAGAGTTACCATTATGACATCACAGCATGACCTCACTCGTGTTCTACATTCCTTAAAGGGGAAGTGCATAAGATAATAAGCTCTACTGATGTGTGATATGTTTATATTCCTCCATCACCTCTGCTTCCCATGATACACCTGCCATTTATTACACATCTGTCCCTTTGCCATCTCCTTATTTGCAAAAGTTCTCTTTTACTGCATCCACTCATTCAATGAATCAGTTTCTATCAGCTCTTTCTCATTTCATTAACCTGCTGCTTCTGTCCAATTTTAATTATTCATTGCTGCTACTTGGGTAGAAAACAAGCAAGGGATTGAATTAATATAAAAAACACAATTAAAAGGAAAATACTGTTAGGATGTTTATTATATATTGAAATGACATTAATAGCTAGGCCAAGGCTAGTTATTTCTGCACCTCTATAGGTGTGAGCAAAGCCGAGCGAGGTTTTCCTGCAGGATGACCAGCATTACATCAGTGTGCAATATTCTGTTGGAAACGTGCTGCTAATTGATACTCCCCAATTTGTCTCTGTTCCCAGTATAGAATATAATTGGCCATGATGAAGATACAGTGGAGGACCCATTGTGCCCATTATACGGTAGACTTTCAGGATTGATAAATATTCAGTTTAACCTAATGTAACTTGATCAGTATGCAATATTTCCCTGTTATGCTTGGCTACTATACCGATTAGGCCCATTGTGCTAAATATACACTCTGGGGGTCATTTAGAGCTGGAAGCAAGGCCTTTTTTTAGAGTGTAAAATGTGCTTTTTCAGACATCTCATGCACATGAAAAATGCATATCCCAGCGTCCATTGAACCCTCCTTCTGTGTCCCTGACTTGTGCATCCTTGAGTCTGGAGATGCAGACTGCGCGAGGGAAGGTGCGTGTACGTGCAGGAAAGAGGAATACAATCTGGCGCTGAATTGTAAACCCACAATTAAAGTATAGTAGTTTATTCTGGGTTTACATTCCAGCACTGGAAGGTAACCCTCTTTCCTAACATAACCCCAGGGTCTCTTTGGCAAATTCCACTTCTTCCTGGATATCAAAATTTAAAGCATTTACCTTGCGGTATCACTCCAACACTGCCGGTCTGATTCTCTGCATACGTGTAGGCCAAGTACAGTAAATTGGTTAAACAAGGTTTGGGGAAGTGTTTGGTAAAATCAACCATTTTGTCACAAAGTTCGTGGGTTTTTATGTGTTTTTTTCTGTGGAACTACAGGTCCCAGCAGGTCCTACATGATTTCTTCAAGCTTCAGCATGCTTTCTCTGTCATGGGTATGCAGACACTTGTAGTGCTAAGTGCCTGCATACGCAAACAGTTTTATTTATTTGACTGGCTACATTTGTGTGAAAGAGGTGTGTGTGTGTCTGTGTAGGCTTTTGTCAGTGTGCGTGTGTGTCTGTGTCAGTGAGTGCATCTGGGGAGGTGATGGTGTGCTGAGAGATAACGCGGGGGGAGATGGTGTGGCTAAGAGATGCAGGGGGCAGGAAGTTACACAGGGGGAACGAGTCTGGTTGAACCGCTGTTGTAAGATGATGTCCTTGTTAATATTCCCACACAAACAGGAATCTTCTGGATGATGTGACCTACATGAATAGTGAATGCCGACTGAAGATGCCGTCTTCCCATGGAGGATATATTTCTTCAGAGGTTCCACATTGTGAGAAACCACCATACAGGTAAGGTGCATATGTAATGGAAAGTAATGTTCCCAGAGTGATGAGAAATGGGTGGCGTGTCATGTTGGCACGGCCCATTTTCAGTGGCCACGCCCCTTTGGTATGTGGCCACGCCCATTTTTTCCTGCGCGGCCCTGGCGCGCATATATGTCATCTGTTTTGAGTTTCTATGGGGCGGGAGGGGGCACGCCAATCTTCAACTTGCCCTGTACTCCAATGACCCTAGTGATGATGCCTCTGGCTGTTTTTTTCCTAGGGAAGAGGCACACATCCCCCTGCAGAATAGGCTTGGACTATGTGACAGGAGGACCCCATGCTTTGGATTTTCTTCTTATCGCATCAACAGCACAAGATCAACTTTGAGCAATTGCCTGGGAGACTTGGCAGACTGAATTAGACATCTTGTAAGTGAATCTTAGCCAAATATGTCATTTTTAATCCATTCATAATGGCTACCTGTTCTGCAGGTGCACCCCACTGCTTCCAAGTCTGCAGGATGATTGCATTAAATAATGCAATTGGACAGGGCATGCAACCGCTTTAAGGCAGAGGTTCACAATCTTTTTTGAATGGCGGCGCCCTAGAGTATCAGGATTGTTTTCATAGCACCCCTAAGCCAAAAGTCTGTTAATGAGAAATAATTATTAAGAAATTGCACTTACCTGTCATCCTCAGGTTGAGGTATGCGGTCTTGGACAGGTTGGCGTATCTGTTTTTCCACATATTTACATTACATTGACCAGAATTAATTTGATTTGGTGTTTGACCACCAACCTGAGGCACCCCTGCAAGTATCCAAAGGCACCCCAGGGTGCTACAGCACACAGTTTGGGAACCACTGCTTTAAGGAATGCCTTGAAAACCATCCTAAATAGTTGCTAATTAAAGAGACTGTAACCTTCCATAAGTCGTTTGCTTCATTTTGTCCAGCACAGAAAAGTATATATGTTAGAAAACATTTTATATTATTTCTATTTCACCTGGTCTCTTTTATATTTTGTGTCCTTTCCGGACTTGACCACTTCCCCAGTGACATCATGTACCACCGCCATATCCTGCACATTGCCATTAGGTCATAACCTTAACCTATGTAGTGCGAAGATGATTAAATCTTAATTCTATTTACAGATAATTCTGGGAGGCATGAAACAGAGTTTGGGTGAAAGAAAGCAGAAGATTGGAAATTTAGTAAATGATGAATTGGTTAAGCAGTCTTAGTAGTACCAACATATAAATTGCATCATGTTCTGTATTAAGATTATTGGAATATATTCATTACTTAATATTTATATGAGAAAATCAATACACGGTAGGAATCCCTGTAAAATCTTGACCCAGATTGTGCGTAAACTAAGTATTTGTCACTGGGACCCATACCTCGGCCCAAAGTTTTCATATCACTCCTGAGGTGCCAGTAATCCATATGTGCTTCATAGAAATATTTTATGTCATTCAGAATACAAGGCCTTTAGTGCATTGTGAGTGTCATGAAATGAGCATAACATTATATTTTCATTTCTTCTTTGTTTTGGTCAGATTTTATTTCTTTGTAAAAAATTGCAGAACGTCACTGGATCCTCTTAATATTTTCCATACAACTCATTTTATCATTGTTGTAAAGGAGACAAGTGGGTAACAACAAGTACGGAGTAAGAACATATTCCTGATCCTGTAGTAGCAGATATACAGTATTTAAGAAGAGCTTATCACCTCATTTACTTTGCTAGACCTCACAGCCTCTTAACCTTCTAAGAACCTCCATTATGACAAAAAACAAAGAGCACAACAAGCATAATCAATTTTAAAATATATTTATTATGAATTTTTAGCACAAGGAAAACAACACTTTATTTTTACTCTGCATTGTAAAATAAATTAGTGACCAAGATTAGACAGAGGCTCTTACAAGCTTGTCCTATAAGAGGACCAAGATGGTGGAAGCCTCATGACTCACAAAGAGTCATCCTTCAGCACTCAGGAGAGGAAAAACCCCCTTTGGAGGAAACCTCTGGGGACCCATGGCTTGAAGGATTGCCCGTCCCTCTGGGCACTAGGAGGCTATGCAGAGTTATATTTCCAATTGATTTAAAATAGGATCATTTGACACTGAAATACAGTATACATTTCACCACATTAATAAATAACATTGGCTGACGTCATTAATGTAGCTCCTGTCCACATCTCCTGACATTACCCAATTTACATTCCTCACAAAGCTGCGCAATTTGCTGAAAAGGATGGTCATCCCCTTTTGAGAAGCACCGAGTTTACCCGAGTGGCTACTACATTGCGATAGATGTGCTGTGCTGCTAGAACCTCCAATTATAGAAATAAACAAGCTCAAGGTCATATTTTAGGGTAGTCAAGCTCCAAGTCTGCAGGCACATCCAAGTGAAACGCCCTTGTCTTTGATGAGATACTTACCTCCAGCGGATATCTTTCCCTCAGTGGGCTGGGTGCAAGAGATGTATATGGAGTATGTTAATGACAGCAATGATAATGCTATGTCAGTGTCCTGGGCGGTTAAGAGTGGTAGCAACAGCAAAGAGTTACCATTATGACATCACAGCATGACCTCACTCGTGTTCTACATTCCTTAAAGGGGAAGTGCATAAGATAATAAGCTCTACTGATGTGTGATATGTTTATATTCCTCCATCACCTCTGCTTCCCATGATACACCTGCCATTTATTACACATCTGTCCCTTTGCCATCTCCTTATTTGCAAAAGTTCTCTTTTACTGCATCCACTCATTCAATGAATCAGTTTCTATCAGCTCTTTCTCATTTCATTAACCTGCTGCTTCTGTCCAATTTTAATTATTCATTGCTGCTACTTGGGTAGAAAACAAGCAAGGGATTGAATTAATATAAAAAACACAATTAAAAGGAAAATACTGTTAGGATGTTTATTATATATTGAAATGACATTAATAGCTAGGCCAAGGCTAGTTATTTCTGCACCTCTATAGGTGTGAGCAAAGCCGAGCGAGGTTTTCCTGCAGGATGACCAGCATTACATCAGTGTGCAATATTCTGTTGGAAACGTGCTGCTAATTGATACTCCCCAATTTGTCTCTGTTCCCAGTATAGAATATAATTGGCCATGATGAAGATACAGTGGAGGACCCATTGTGCCCATTATACGGTAGACTTTCAGGATTGATAAATATTCAGTTTAACCTAATGTAACTTGATCAGTATGCAATATTTCCCTGTTATGCTTGGCTACTATACCGATTAGGCCCATTGTGCTAAATATACACTCTGGGGGTCATTTAGAGCTGGAAGCAAGGCCTTTTTTTAGAGTGTAAAATGTGCTTTTTCAGACATCTCATGCACATGAAAAATGCGTATCCCAGCGTCCATTGAACCCTCCTTCTGTGTCCCTGACTTGTGCATCCTTGAGTCTGGAGATGCAGACTGCGCGAGGGAAGGTGCGTGTACGTGCAGGAAAGAGGAATACAATCTGGCGCTGAATTGTAAACCCACAATTAAAGTATAGTAGTTTATTCTGGGTTTACATTCCAGCACTGGAAGGTAACCCTCTTTCCTAACATAACCCCAGGGTCTCTTTGGCAAATTCCACTTCTTCCTGGATATCAAAATTTAAAGCATTTACCTTGCGGTATCACTCCAACACTGCCGGTCTGATTCTCTGCATACGTGTAGGCCAAGTACAGTAAATTGGTTAAACAAGGTTTGGGGAAGTGTTTGGTAAAATCAACCATTTTGTCACAAAGTTCGTGGGTTTTTATGTGTTTTTTCTGTGGAACTACAGGTCCCAGCAGGTCCTACATGATTTCTTCAAGCTTCAGCATGCTTTCTCTGTCATGGGTATGCAGACACTTGTAGTGCTAAGTGCCTGCATACGCAAACAGTTTTATTTATTTGACTGGCTACATTTGTGTGAAAGAGGTGTGTGTGTGTCTGTGTAGGCTTTTGTCAGTGTGCGTGTGTGTCTGTGTCAGTGAGTGCATCTGGGGAGGTGATGGTGTGCTGAGAGATAACGCGGGGGGAGATGGTGTGGCTAAGAGATGCAGGGGGCAGGAAGTTACACAGGGGGAACGAGTCTGGTTGAACCGCTGTTGTAAGATGATGACCTTGTTAATATTCCCACACAAACAGGAATCTTCTGGACGATGTGACCTACATGAATAGTGAATGCCGACTGAAGATGCCGTCTTCCCATGGAGGATATATTTCTTCAGAGGTTCCACATTGTGAGAAACCACCATACAGGTAAGGTGCATATGTAATGGAAAGTAATGTTCCCAGAGTGATGAGAAATGGGTGGCGTGTCATGTTGGCACGGCCCATTTTCAGTGGCCACGCCCCTTCGGTATGTGGCCACGCCCATTTTTTCCTGCTCGCCCCTGGCGCGCATATATGTCATCTGTTTTGAGTTTCTGTGGGGCGGGAGGGGGCACGCCAATCTTCAACTTGCCCTGTACTCCAATGACCCTAGTGATGATGCCTCTGGCTGTTTTTTTCCTAGGGAAGAGGCACACATCCCCCTGCAGAATAGGCTTGGACTATGTGACAGGAGGACCCCATGCTTTGGATTTTCTTCTTATCGCATCAACAGCACAGGATCTTAACTTTGAGCAATTGCCTGGGAGACTTGGCAGACTGAATTAGACATCTTGTAAGTGAATCTTAGCCAAATATGTCATTTTTAATCCATTCATAATGGCTACCTGTTCTGCAGGTGCACCCCACTGCTTCCAAGTCTGCAGGATGATTGCATTAAATAATGCAATTTTACAGGGCATGCAACCGCTTTAAGGCAGAGGTTCACAATCTTTTTTGAATGGCGGCGCCCTAGAGTATCAGGATTGTTTTCATAGCACCCCTAAGCCAAAAGTCTGTTAATGAGAAATAATTATTAAGAAATTGCACTTACCTGTCATCCTCAGGTTGAGGTATGCGGTCTTGGACAGGTTGGCGTATCTGTTTTTCCACATATTTACATTACATTGACCAGAATTAATTTGATTTGGTGTTTGACCACCAACCTGAGGCACCCCTGCAAGTATCCAAAGGCACCCCAGGGTGCTACAGCACACAGTTTGGGAACCACTGCTTTAAGGAATGCCTTGAAAACCATCCTAAATAGTTGCTAATTAAAGAGACTGTAACCTTCCATAAGTCGTTTGCTTCATTTTGTCCAGCACAGAAGAGTATATATGTTAGAAAACATTTTATATTATTTCTATTTCACCTGGTCTCTTTTATATTTTGTGTCCTTTCCGGACTTGACCACTTCCCCAGTGACATCATGTACCACCGCCATATCCTGCACATTGCCATTAGGTCATAACCTTAACCTATGTAGTGCGAAGATGATTAAATCTTAATTCTATTTACAGATAATTCTGGGAGGCGTGAAACAGAGTTTGGGTGAAAGAAAGCAGAAGATTGGAAATTTAGTAAATGATGAATTGGTTAAGCAGTCTTAGTAGTACCAACATATAAATTGCATCATGTTCTGTATTAAGATTATTGGAATATATTCATTACTTAATATTTATATGAGAAAATCAATACACGGTAGGAATCCCTGTAAAATCTTGACCCAGATTGTGCGTAAACTAAGTATTTGTCACTGGGACCCATACCTCGGCCCAAAGTTTTCATATCACTCCTGAGGTGCCAGTAATCCATATGTGCTTCATAGAAATATTTTATGTCATTCAGAATACAAGGCCTTTAGTGCATTGTGAGTGTCATGAAATGAGCATAACATTATATTTTCATTTCTTCTTTGTTTTGGTCAGATTTTATTTCTTTGTAAAAAATTGCAGAACGTCACTGGATCCTCTTAATATTTTCCATACAACTCATTTTATCATTGTTGTAAAGGAGACAAGTGGGTAACAACAAGTACGGAGTAAGAACATATTCCTGATCCTGTAGTAGCAGATATACAGTATTTAAGAAGAGCTTATCACCTCATTTACTTTGCTAGACCTCACAGCCTCTTAACCTTCTAAGAACCTCCATTATGACAAAAAACAAAGAGCACAACAAGCATAATCAATTTTAAAATATATTTATTATGAATTTTTAGCACAAGGAAAACAACACTTTATTTTTACTCTGCATTGTAAAATAAATTAGTGACCAAGATTAGACAGAGGCTCTTACAAGCTTGTCCTATAAGAGGACCAAGATGGTGGAAGCCTCATGACTCACAAAGAGTCATCCTTCAGCACTCAGGAGAGGAAAAACCCCCTTTGGAGGAAACCTCTGGGGACCCATGGCTTGAAGGATTGCCCGTCCCTCTGGGCACTAGGAGGCTATGCAGAGTTATATTTCCAATTGATTTAAAATAGGATCATTTGACACTGAAATACAGTATACATTTCACCACATTAATAAATAACATTGGCTGACGTCATTAATGTAGCTCCTGTCCACATCTCCTGACATTACCCAATTTACATTCCTCACAAAGCTGCGCAATTTGCTGAAAAGGATGGTCATCCCCTTTTGAGAAGCACCGAGTTTACCCGAGTGGCTACTACATTGCGATAGATGTGCTGTGCTGCTAGAACCTCCAATTATAGAAATAAACAAGCTCAAGGTCATATTTTAGGGTAGTCAAGCTCCAAGTCTGCAGGCACATCCAAGTGAAACGCCCTTGTCTTTGATGAGATACTTACCTCCAGCGGATATCTTTCCCTCAGTGGGCTGGGTGCAAGAGATGTATATGGAGTATGTTAATGACAGCAATGATAATGCTATGTCAGTGTCCTGGGCGGTTAAGAGTGGTAGCAACAGCAAAGAGTTACCATTATGACATCACAGCATGACCTCACTCGTGTTCTACATTCCTTAAAGGGGAAGTGCATAAGATAATAAGCTCTACTGATGTGTGATATGTTTATATTCCTCCATCACCTCTGCTTCCCATGATACACCTGCCATTTATTACACATCTGTCCCTTTGCCATCTCCTTATTTGCAAAAGTTCTCTTTTACTGCATCCACTCATTCAATGAATCAGTTTCTATCAGCTCTTTCTCATTTCATTAACCTGCTGCTTCTGTCCAATTTTAATTATTCATTGCTGCTACTTGGGTAGAAAACAAGCAAGGGATTGAATTAATATAAAAAACACAATTAAAAGGAAAATACTGTTAGGATGTTTATTATATATTGAAATGACATTAATAGCTAGGCCAAGGCTAGTTATTTCTGCACCTCTATAGGTGTGAGCAAAGCCGAGCGAGGTTTTCCTGCAGGATGACCAGCATTACATCAGTGTGCAATATTCTGTTGGAAACGTGCTGCTAATTGATACTCCCCAATTTGTCTCTGTTCCCAGTATAGAATATAATTGGCCATGATGAAGATACAGTGGAGGACCCATTGTGCCCATTATACGGTAGACTTTCAGGATTGATAAATATTCAGTTTAACCTAATGTAACTTGATCAGTATGCAATATTTCCCTGTTATGCTTGGCTACTATACCGATTAGGCCCATTGTGCTAAATATACACTCTGGGGGTCATTTAGAGCTGGAAGCAAGGCCTTTTTTTAGAGTGTAAAATGTGCTTTTTCAGACATCTCATGCACATGAAAAATGCGTATCCCAGCGTCCATTGAACCCTCCTTCTGTGTCCCTGACTTGTGCATCCTTGAGTCTGGAGATGCAGACTGCGCGAGGGAAGGTGCGTGTACGTGCAGGAAAGAGGAATACAATCTGGCGCTGAATTGTAAACCCACAATTAAAGTATAGTAGTTTATTCTGGGTTTACATTCCAGCACTGGAAGGTAACCCTCTTTCCTAACATAACCCCAGGGTCTCTTTGGCAAATTCCACTTCTTCCTGGATATCAAAATTTAAAGCATTTACCTTGCGGTATCACTCCAACACTGCCGGTCTGATTCTCTGCATACGTGTAGGCCAAGTACAGTAAATTGGTTAAACAAGGTTTGAGGAAGTGTTTGGTAAAATCAACCATTTTGTCACAAAGTTCGTGGGTTTTTATGTGTTTTTTTCTGTGGAACTACAGGTCCCAGCAGGTCCTACATGATTTCTTCAAGCTTCAGCATGCTTTCTCTGTCATGGGTATGCAGACACTTGTAGTGCTAAGTGCCTGCATACGCAAACAGTTTTATTTATTTGACTGGCTACATTTGTGTGAAAGAGGTGTGTGTGTGTCTGTGTAGGCTTTTGTCAGTGTGCGTGTATGTCTGTGTCAGTGAGTGCATCTGGGGAGGTGATGGTGTGCTGAGAGATAACGCGGGGGGAGATGGTGTGGCTAAGAGATGCAGGGGGCAGGAAGTTACACAGGGGGAACGAGTCTGGTTGAACCGCTGTTGTAAGATGATGACCTTGTTAATATTCCCACACAAACAGGAATCTTCTGGACGATGTGACCTACATGAATAGTGAATGCCGACTGAAGATGCCGTCTTCCCATGGAGGATATATTTCTTCAGAGGTTCCACATTGTGAGAAACCACCATATAGGTAAGGTGCATATGTAATGGAAAGTAATGTTCCCAGAGTGATGAGAAATGGGTGGCGTGTCATGTTGGCACGGCCCATTTTCAGTGGCCACGCCCCTTCGGTATGTGGCCACGCCCATTTTTTCATGCGCGCCCCTGGCGCGCATATATGTCATCTGTTTTGAGTTTCTATGGGGCGGGAGGGGGCACGCCAATCTTCAACTTGCCCTGTACTCCAATGACCCTAGTGATGATGCCTCTGGCTGTTTTTTTCCTAGGGAAGAGGCACACATCCCCCTGCAGAATAGGCTTGGACTATGTGACAGGAGGACCCCATGCTTTGGATTTTCTTCTTATCGCATCAACAGCACAGGATCTTAACTTTGAGCAATTGCCTGGGAGACTTGGCAGACTGAATTAGACATCTTGTAAGTGAATCTTAGCCAAATATGTCATTTTTAATCCATTCATAATGGCTACCTGTTCTGCAGGTGCACCCCACTGCTTCCAAGTCTGCAGGATGATTGCATTAAATAATGCAATTGGACAGGGCATGCAACCGCTTTAAGGCAGAGGTTCACAATCTTTTTTGAATGGCGGCGCCCTAGAGTATCAGGATTGTTTTCATAGCACCCCTAAGCCAAAAGTCTGTTAATGAGAAATAATTATTAAGAAATTGCACTTACCTGTCATCCTCAGGTTGAGGTATGCGGTCTTGGACTGGTTGGCGTATCTGTTTTTCCACATATTTACATTACATTGACCAGAATTAATTTGATTTGGTGTTTGACCACCAACCTGAGGCACCCCTGCAAGTATCCAAAGGCACCCCAGGGTGCTACAGCACACAGTTTGGGAACCACTGCTTTAAGGAATGCCTTGAAAACCATCCTAAATAGTTGCTAATTAAAGAGACTGTAACCTTCCATAAGTCGTTTGCTTCATTTTGTCCAGCACAGAAGAGTATATATGTTAGAAAACATTTTATATTATTTCTATTTCACCTGGTCTCTTTTATATTTTGTGTCCTTTCCGGACTTGACCACTTCCCCAGTGACATCATGTACCACCGCCATATCCTGCACATTGCCATTAGGTCATAACCTTAACCTATGTAGTGCGAAGATGATTAAATCTTAATTCTATTTACAGATAATTCTGGGAGGCGTGAAACAGAGTTTGGGTGAAAGAAAGAAGAAGATTGGAAATTTAGTAAATGATGAATTGGTTAAGCAGTCTTAGTAGTACCAACATATAAATTGCATCATGTTCTGTATTAAGATTATTGGAATATATTCATTACTTAATATTTATATGAGAAAATCAATACACGGTAGGAATCCCTGTAAAATCTTGACCCAGATTGTGCGTAAACTAAGTATTTGTCATTGGGACCCATACCTCGGCCCAAAGTTTTCATATCACTCCTGAGGTGCCAGTAATCCATATGTGCTTCATAGAAATATTTTATGTCATTCAGAATACAAGGCCTTTAGTGCATTGTGAGTGTCATGAAATGAGCATAACATTATATTTTCATTTCTTCTTTGTTTTGGTCAGATTTTATTTCTTTGTAAAAAATTGCAGAACGTCACTGGATCCTCTTAATATTTTCCATACAACTCATTTTATCATTGTTGTAAAGGAGACAAGTGGGTAACAACAAGTACGGAGTAAGAACATATTCCTGATCCTGTAGTAGCAGATATACAGTATTTAAGAAGAGCTTATCACCTCATTTACTTTGCTAGACCTCACAGCCTCTTAACCTTCTAAGAACCTCCATTATGACAAAAAACAAAGAGCACAACAAGCATAATCAATTTTAAAATATATTTATTATGAATTTTTAGCACAAGGAAAACAACACTTTATTTTTACTCTGCATTGTAAAATAAATTAGTGACCAAGATTAGACAGAGGCTCTTACAAGCTTGTCCTATAAGAGGACCAAGATGGTGGAAGCCTCATGACTCACAAAGAGTCATCCTTCAGCACTCAGGAGAGGAAAAACCCCCTTTGGAGGAAACCTCTGGGGACCCATGGCTTGAAGGATTGCCCGTCCCTCTGGGCACTAGGAGGCTATGCAGAGTTATATTTCCAATTGATTTAAAATAGGATCATTTGACACTGAACTACAGTATACATTTCACCACATTAATAAATAACATTGGCTGACGTCATTAATGTAGCTCCTGTCCACATCTCCTGACATTACCCAATTTACATTCCTCACAATGCTGCGCAATTTGCTGAAAAGGATGGTCATCCCCTTTTGAGAAGCACCGAGTTTACCCGAGTGGCTACTACATTGCGATAGATGTGCTGTGCTGCTAGAACCTCCAATTATAGAAATAAACAAGCTCAAGGTCATATTTTAGGGTAGTCAAGCTCCAAGTCTGCAGGCACATCCAAGTGAAACGCCCTTGTCTTTGATGAGATACTTACCTCCAGCGGATATCTTTCCCTCAGTGGGCTGGGTGCAAGAGATGTATATGGAGTATGTTAATGACAGCAATGATAATGCTATGTCAGTGTCCTGGGCGGTTAAGAGTGGTAGCAACAGCAAAGAGTTACCATTATGACATCACAGCATGACCTCACTCGTGTTCTACATTCCTTAAAGGGGAAGTGCATAAGATAATAAGCTCTACTGATGTGTGATATGTTTATATTCCTCCATCACCTCTGCTTCCCATGATACACCTGCCATTTATTACACATCTGTCCCTTTGCCATCTCCTTATTTGCAAAAGTTCTCTTTTACTGCATCCACTCATTCAATGAATCAGTTTCTATCAGCTCTTTCTCATTTCATTAACCTGCTGCTTCTGTCCAATTTTAATTATTCATTGCTGCTACTTGGGTAGAAAACAAGCAAGGGATTGAATTAATATAAAAAACACAATTAAAAGGAAAATACTGTTAGGATGTTTATTATATATTGAAATGACATTAATAGCTAGGCCAAGGCTAGTTATTTCTGCACCTCTATAGGTGTGAGCAAAGCCGAGCGAGGTTTTCCTGCAGGATGACCAGCATTACATCAGTGTGCAATATTCTGTTGGAAACGTGCTGCTAATTGATACTCCCCAATTTGTCTCTGTTCCCAGTATAGAATATAATTGGCCATGATGAAGATACAGTGGAGGACCCATTGTGCCCATTATACGGTAGACTTTCAGGATTGATAAATATTCAGTTTAACCTAATGTAACTTGATCAGTATGCAATATTTCCCTGTTATGCTTGGCTACTATACCGATTAGGCCCATTGTGCTAAATATACACTCTGGGGGTCATTTAGAGCTGGAAGCAAGGCCTTTTTTTAGAGTGTAAAATGTGCTTTTTCAGACATCTCATGCACATGAAAAATGCGTATCCCAGCGTCCATTGAACCCTCCTTCTGTGTCCCTGACTTGTGCATCCTTGAGTCTGGAGATGCAGACTGCGCGAGGGAAGGTGCGTGTACGTGCAGGAAAGAGGAATACAATCTGGCGCTGAATTGTAAACCCACAATTAAAGTATAGTAGTTTATTCTGGGTTTACATTCCAGCACTGGAAGGTAACCCTCTTTCCTAACATAACCCCAGGGTCTCTTTGGCAAATTCCACTTCTTCCTGGATATCAAAATTTAAAGCATTTACCTTGCGGTATCACTCCAACACTGCCGGTCTGATTCTCTGCATACGTGTAGGCCAAGTACAGTAAATTGGTTAAACAAGGTTTGGGGAAGTGTTTGGTAAAATCAACCATTTTGTCACAAAGTTCGTGGGTTTTTATGTGTTTTTTTCTGTGGAACTACAGGTCCCAGCAGGTCCTACATGATTTCTTCAAGCTTCAGCATGCTTTCTCTGTCATGGGTATGCAGACACTTGTAGTGCTAAGTGCCTGCATACGCAAACAGTTTTATTTATGTGACTGGCTACATTTGTGTGAAAGAGGTGTGTGTGTGTCTGTGTAGGCTTTTGTCAGTGTGCGTGTGTGTCTGTGTCAGTGAGTGCATCTGGGGAGGTGATGGTGTGCTGAGAGATAACGCGGGGGGAGATGGTGTGGCTAAGAGATGCAGGGGGCAGGAAGTTACACAGGGGGAACGAGTCTGGTTGAACCGCTGTTGTAAGATGATGACCTTGTTAATATTCCCACACAAACAGGAATCTTCTGGACGATGTGACCTACATGAATAGTGAATGCCGACTGAAGATGCCGTCTTCCCATGGAGGATATATTTCTTCAGAGGTTCCACATTGTGAGAAACCACCATATAGGTAAGGTGCATATGTAATGGAAAGTAATGTTCCCAGAGTGATGAGAAATGGGTGGCGTGTCATGTTGGCACGACCCATTTTCAGTGGCCACGCACCTTCGGTATGTGGCCACGCCCATTTTTTCCTGCGCGCCCCTGGCGCGCATATATGTCATCTGTTTTGAGTTTCTATGGGGCGGGAGGGGGCACGCCAATCTTCAACTTGCCCTGTACTCCAATGACCCTAGTGATGATGCCTCTGGCTGTTTTTTTCCTAGGGAAGAGGCACACATCCCCCTGCAGAATAGGCTTGGACTATGTGACAGGAGGACCCCATGCTTTGGATTTTCTTCTTATCGCATCAACAGCACAGGATCTTAACTTTGAGCAATTGCCTGGGAGACTTGGCAGACTGAATTAGACATCTTGTAAGTGAATCTTAGCCAAATATGTCATTTTTAATCCATTCATAATGGCTACCTGTTCTGCAGGTGCACCCCACTGCTTCCAAGTCTGCAGGATGATTGCATTAAATAATGCAATTGGACAGGGCATGCAACCGCTTTAAGGCAGAGGTTCACAATCTTTTTTGAATGGCGGCGCCCTAGAGTATCAGGATTGTTTTCATAGCACCCCTAAGCCAAAAGTCTGTTAATGAGAAATAATTATTAAGAAATTGCACTTACCTGTCATCCTCAGGTTGAGGTATGCGGTCTTGGACAGGTTGGCGTATCTGTTTTTCCACATATTTACATTACATTGACCAGAATTAATTTGATTTGGTGTTTGACCACCAACCTGAGGCACCCCTGCAAGTATCCAAAGGCACCCCAGGGTGCTACAGCACACAGTTTGGGAACCACTGCTTTAAGGAATGCCTTGAAAACCATCCTAAATAGTTGCTAATTAAAGAGACTGTAACCTTCCATAAGTCGTTTGCTTCATTTTGTCCAGCACAGAAGAGTATATATGTTAGAAAACATTTTATATTATTTCTATTTCACCTGGTCTCTTTTATATTTTGTGTCCTTTCCGGACTTGACCACTTCCCCAGTGACATCATGTACCACCGCCATATCCTGCACATTGCCATTAGGTCATAACCTTAACCTATGTAGTGCGAAGATGATTAAATCTTAATTCTATTTACAGATAATTCTGGGAGGCGTGAAACAGAGTTTGGGTGAAAGAAAGCAGAAGATTGGAAATTTAGTAAATGATGAATTGGTTAAGCAGTCTTAGTAGTACCAACATATAAATTGCATCATGTTCTGTATTAAGATTATTGGAATATATTCATTACTTAATATTTATATGAGAAAATCAATACACGGTAGGAATCCCTGTAAAATCTTGACCCAGATTGTGCGTAAACTAAGTATTTGTCATTGGGACCCATACCTCGGCCCAAAGTTTTCATATCACTCCTGAGGTGCCAGTAATCCATATGTGCTTCATAGAAATATTTTATGTCATTCAGAATACAAGGCCTTTAGTGCATTGTGAGTGTCATGAAATGAGCATAACATTATATTTTCATTTCTTCTTTGTTTTGGTCAGATTTTATTTCTTTGTAAAAAATTGCAGAACGTCACTGGATCCTCTTAATATTTTCCATACAACTCATTTTATCATTGTTGTAAAGGAGACAAGTGGGTAACAACAAGTACGGAGTAAGAACATATTCCTGATCCTGTAGTAGCAGATATACAGTATTTAAGAAGAGCTTATCACCTCATTTACTTTGCTAGACCTCACAGCCTCTTAACCTTCTAAGAACCTCCATTATGACAAAAAACAAAGAGCACAACAAGCATAATCAATTTTAAAATATATTTATTATGAATTTTTAGCACAAGGAAAACAACACTTTATTTTTACTCTGCATTGTAAAATAAATTAGTGACCAAGATTAGACAGAGGCTCTTACAAGCTTGTCCTATAAGAGGACCAAGATGGTGGAAGCCTCATGACTCACAAAGAGTCATCCTTCAGCACTCAGGAGAGGAAAAACCCCCTTTGGAGGAAACCTCTGGGGACCCATGGCTTGAAGGATTGCCCGTCCCTCTGGGCACTAGGAGGCTATGCAGAGTTATATTTCCAATTGATTTAAAATAGGATCATTTGACACTGAAATACAGTATACATTTCACCACATTAATAAATAACATTGGCTGACGTCATTAATGTAGCTCCTGTCCACATCTCCTGACATTACCCAATTTACATTCCTCACAATGCTGCGCAATTTGCTGAAAAGGATGGTCATCCCCTTTTGAGAAGCACCGAGTTTACCCGAGTGGCTACTACATTGCGATAGATGTGCTGTGCTGCTAGAACCTCCAATTATAGAAATAAACAAGCTCAAGGTCATATTTTAGGGTAGTCAAGCTCTAAGTCTGCAGGCACATCCAAGTGAAACGCCCTTGTCTTTGATGAGATACTTACCTCCAGCGGATATCTTTCCCTCAGTGGGCTGGGTGCAAGAGATGTATATGGAGTATGTTAATGACAGCAATGATAATGCTATGTCAGTGTCCTGGGCGGTTAAGAGTGGTAGCAACAGCAAAGAGTTACCATTATGACATCACAGCATGACCTCACTCGTGTTCTACATTCCTTAAAGGGGAAGTGCATAAGATAATAAGCTCTACTGATGTGTGATATGTTTATATTCCTCCATCACCTCTGCTTCCCATGATACACCTGCCATTTATTACACATCTGTCCCTTTGCCATCTCCTTATTTGCAAAAGTTCTCTTTTACTGCATCCACTCATTCAATGAATCAGTTTCTATCAGCTCTTTCTCATTTCATTAACCTGCTGCTTCTGTCCAATTTTAATTATTCATTGCTGCTACTTGGGTAGAAAACAAGCAAGGGATTGAATTAATATAAAAAACACAATTAAAAGGAAAATACTGTTAGGATGTTTATTATATATTGAAATGACATTAATAGCTAGGCCAAGGCTAGTTATTTCTGCACCTCTATAGGTGTGAGCAAAGCCGAGCGAGGTTTTCCTGCAGGATGACCAGCATTACATCAGTGTGCAATATTCTGTTGGAAACGTGCTGCTAATTGATACTCCCCAATTTGTCTCTGTTCCCAGTATAGAATATAATTGGCCATGATGAAGATACAGTGGAGGACCCATTGTGCCCATTATACGGTAGACTTTCAGGATTGATAAATATTCAGTTTAACCTAATGTAACTTGATCAGTATGCAATATTTCCCTGTTATGCTTGGCTACTATACCGATTAGGCCCATTGTGCTAAATATACACTGTGGGGGTCATTTAGAGCTGGAAGCAAGGCCTTTTTTTAGAGTATAAAATGTGCTTTTTCAGACATCTCATGCACATGAAAAATGCATATCCCAGCGTCCATTGAACCCTCCTTCTGTGTCCCTGACTTGTGCATCCTTGAGTCTGGAGATGCAGACTGCGCGAGGGAAGGTGCGTGTACGTGCAGGAAAGAGGAATACAATCTGGCGCTGAATTGTAAACCCACAATTAAAGTATAGTAGTTTATTCTGGGTTTACATTCCAGCACTGGAAGGTAACCCTCTTTCCTAACATAACCCCAGGGTCTCTTTGGCAAATTCCACTTCTTCCTGGATATCAAAATTTAAAGCATTTACCTTGCGGTATCACTCCAACACTGCCGGTCTGATTCTCTGCATACGTGTAGGCCAAGTACAGTAAATTGGTTAAACAAGGTTTGGGGAAGTGTTTGGTAAAATCAACCATTTTGTCACAAAGTTCGTGGGTTTTTATGTGTTTTTTTCTGTGGAACTACAGGTCCCAGCAGGTCCTACATGATTTCTTCAAGCTTCAGCATGCTTTCTCTGTCATGGGTATGCAGACACTTGTAGTGCTAAGTGCCTGCATACGCAAACAGTTTTATTTATTTGACTGGCTACATTTGTGTGAAAGAGGTGTGTGTGTGTCTGTGTAGGCTTTTGTCAGTGTGCGTGTGTGTCTGTGTCAGTGAGTGCATCTGGGGAGGTGATGGTGTGCTGAGAGATAACGCGGGGGGAGATGGTGTGGCTAAGAGATGCAGGGGGCAGGAAGTTACACAGGGGGAACAAGTCTGGTTGAACCGCTGTTGTAAGATGATGACCTTGTTAATATTCCCACACAAACAGGAATCTTCTGGACGATGTGACCTACATGAATAGTGAATGCCGACTGAAGATGCCGTCTTCCCATGGAGGATATATTTCTTCAGAGGTTCCACATTGTGAGAAACCACCATATAGGTAAGGTGCATATGTAATGGAAAGTAATGTTCCCAGAGTGATGAGAAATGGGTGGCGTGTCATGTTGGCACGACCCATTTTCAGTGGCCACGCCCCTTCGGTATGTGGCCATGCCCATTTTTCCTGCGCGCCCCTGGCGCGCATATATGTCATCTGTTTTGAGTTTCTAGGGGGCGGGAGGGGGCACGCCAATCTTCAACTTGCCCTGTACTCCAATGACCCTAGTGATGATGCCTCTGGCTGTTTTTTTCCTAGGGAAGAGGCACACATCCCCCTGCAGAATAGGCTTGGACTATGTGACAGGAGGACCCCATGCTTTGGATTTTCTTCTTATCGCATCAACAGCACAGGATCTTAACTTTGAGCAATTGCCTGGGAGACTTGGCAGACTGAATTAGACATCTTGTAAGTGAATCTTAGCCAAATATGTCATTTTTAATCCATTCATAATGGCTACCTGTTCTGCAGGTGCACCCCACTGCTTCCAAGTCTGCAGGATGATTGCATTAAATAATGCAATTGGACAGGGCATGCAACCGCTTTAAGGCAGAGGTTCACAATCTTTTTTGAATGGCGGCGCCCTAGAGTATCAGGATTGTTTTCATAGCACCCCTAAGCCAAAAGTCTGTTAATGAGAAATAATTATTAAGAAATTGCACTTACCTGTCATCCTCAGGTTGAGGTATGCGGTCTTGGACAGGTTAGCGTATCTGTTTTTCCACATATTTACATTACATTGACCAGAATTAATTTGATTTGGTGTTTGACCACCAACCTGAGGCACCCCTGCAAGTATCCAAAGGCACCCCAGGGTGCTACAGCACACAGTTTGGGAACCACTGCTTTAAGGAATGCCTTGAAAACCATCCTAAATAGTTGCTAATTAAAGAGACTGTAACCTTCCATAAGTCGTTTGCTTCATTTTGTCCAGCACAGAAGAGTATATATGTTAGAAAACATTTTATATTATTTCTATTTCACCTGGTCTCTTTTATATTTTGTGTCCTTTCCGGACTTGACCACTTCCCCAGTGACATCATGTACCACCGCCATATCCTGCACATTGCCATTAGGTCATAACCTTAACCTATGTAGTGCGAAGATGATTAAATCTTAATTCTATTTACAGATAATTCTGGGAGGCGTGAAACAGAGTTTGGGTGAAAGAAAGCAGAAGATTGGAAATTTAGTAAATGATGAATTGGTTAAGCAGTCTTAGTAGTGCCAACATATAAATTGCATCATGTTCTGTATTAAGATTATTGGAATATATTCATTACTTAATATTTATATGAGAAAATCAATACACGGTAGGAATCCCTGTAAAATCTTGACCCAGATTGTGCGTAAACTAAGTATTTGTCATTGGGACCCATACCTCGGCCCAAAGTTTTCATATCACTCCTGAGGTGCCAGTAATCCATATGTGCTTCATAGAAATATTTTATGTCATTCAGAATACAAGGCCTTTAGTGCATTGTGAGTGTCATGAAATGAGCATAACATTATATTTTCATTTCTTCTTTGTTTTGGTCAGATTTTATTTCTTTGTAAAAAATTGCAGAACGTCACTGGATCCTCTTAATATTTTCCATACAACTCATTTTATCATTGTTGTAAAGGAGACAAGTGGGTAACAACAAGTACGGAGTAAGAACATATTCCTGATCCTGTAGTAGCAGATATACAGTATTTAAGAAGAGCTTATCACCTCATTTACTTTGCTAGACCTCACAGCCTCTTAACCTTCTAAGAACCTCCATTATGACAAAAAACAAAGAGCACAACAAGCATAATCAATTTTAAAATATATTTATTATGAATTTTTAGCACAAGGAAAACAACACTTTATTTTTACTCTGCATTGTAAAATAAATTAGTGACCAAGATTAGACAGAGGCTCTTACAAGCTTGTCCTATAAGAGGACCAAGATGGTGGAAGCCTCATGACTCACAAAGAGTCATCCTTCAGCACTCAGGAGAGGAAAAACCCCCTTTGGAGGAAACCTCTGGGGACCCATGGCTTGAAGGATTGCCCGTCCCTCTGGGCACTAGGAGGCTATGCAGAGTTATATTTCCAATTGATTTAAAATAGGATCATTTGACACTGAAATACAGTATACATTTCACCACATTAATAAATAACATTGGCTGACGTCATTAATGTAGCTCCTGTCCACATCTCCTGACATTACCCAATTTACATTCCTCACAATGCTGCGCAATTTGCTGAAAAGGATGGTCATCCCCTTTTGAGAAGCACCGAGTTTACCCGAGTGGCTACTACATTGCGATAGATGTGCTGTGCTGCTAGAACCTCCAATTATAGAAATAAACAAGCTCAAGGTCATATTTTAGGGTAGTCAAGCTCTAAGTCTGCAGGCACATCCAAGTGAAACGCCCTTGTCTTTGATGAGATACTTACCTCCAGCGGATATCTTTCCCTCAGTGGGCTGGGTGCAAGAGATGTATATGGAGTATGTTAATGACAGCAATGATAATGCTATGTCAGTGTCCTGGGCGGTTAAGAGTGGTAGCAACAGCAAAGAGTTACCATTATGACATCACAGCATGACCTCACTCGTGTTCTACATTCCTTAAAGGGGAAGTGCATAAGATAATAAGCTCTACTGATGTGTGATATGTTTATATTCCTCCATCACCTCTGCTTCCCATGATACACCTGCCATTTATTACACATCTGTCCCTTTGCCATCTCCTTATTTGCAAAAGTTCTCTTTTACTGCATCCACTCATTCAATGAATCAGTTTCTATCAGCTCTTTCTCATTTCATTAACCTGCTGCTTCTGTCCAATTTTAATTATTCATTGCTGCTACTTGGGTAGAAAACAAGCAAGGGATTGAATTAATATAAAAAACACAATTAAAAGGAAAATACTGTTAGGATGTTTATTATATATTGAAATGACATTAATAGCTAGGCCAAGGCTAGTTATTTCTGCACCTCTATAGGTGTGAGCAAAGCCGAGCGAGGTTTTCCTGCAGGATGACCAGCATTACATCAGTGTGCAATATTCTGTTGGAAAAGTGCTGCTAATTGATACTCCCCAATTTGTCTCTGTTCCCAGTATAGAATATAATTGGCCATGATGAAGATACAGTGGAGGACCCATTGTGCCCATTATACGGTAGACTTTCAGGATTGATAAATATTCAGTTTAACCTAATGTAACTTGATCAGTATGCAATATTTCCCTGTTATGCTTGGCTACTATACCGATTAGGCCCATTGTGCTAAATATACACTGTGGGGGTCATTTAGAGCTGGAAGCAAGGCCTTTTTTTAGAGTATAAAATGTGCTTTTTCAGACATCTCATGCACATGAAAAATGCATATCCCAGCGTCCATTGAACCCTCCTTCTGTGTCCCTGACTTGTGCATCCTTGAGTCTGGAGATGCAGACTGCGCGAGGGAAGGTGCGTGTACGTGCAGGAAAGAGGAATACAATCTGGCGCTGAATTGTAAACCCACAATTAAAGTATAGTAGTTTATTCTGGGTTTACATTCCAGCACTGGAAGGTAACCCTCTTTCCTAACATAACCCCAGGGTCTCTTTGGCAAATTCCACTTCTTCCTGGATATCAAAATTTAAAGCATTTACCTTGCGGTATCACTCCAACACTGCCGGTCTGATTCTCTGCATACGTGTAGGCCAAGTACAGTAAATTGGTTAAACAAGGTTTGGGGAAGTGTTTGGTAAAATCAACCATTTTGTCACAAAGTTCGTGGGTTTTTATGTGTTTTTTTCTGTGGAACTACAGGTCCCAGCAGGTCCTACATGATTTCTTCAAGCTTCAGCATGCTTTCTCTGTCATGGGTATGCAGACACTTGTAGTGCTAAGTGCCTGCATACGCAAACAGTTTTATTTATTTGACTGGCTACATTTGTGTGAAAGAGGTGTGTGTGTGTCTGTGTAGGCTTTTGTCAGTGTGCGTGTGTGTCTGTGTCAGTGAGTGCATCTGGGGAGGTGATGGTGTGCTGAGAGATAACGCGGGGGGAGATGGTGTGGCTAAGAGATGCAGGGGGCAGGAAGTTACACAGGGGGAACGAGTCTGGTTGAACCGCTGTTGTAAGATGATGACCTTGTTAATATTCCCACACAAACAGGAATCTTCTGGACGATGTGACCTACATGAATAGTGAATGCCGACTGAAGATGCCGTCTTCCCATGGAGGATATATTTCTTCAGAGGTTCCACATTGTGAGAAACCACCATATAGGTAAGGTGCATATGTAATGGAAAGTAATGTTCCCAGAGTGATGAGAAATGGGTGGCGTGTCATGTTGGCACGACCCATTTTCAGTGGCCACGCCCCTTCGGTATGTGGCCACGCCCATTTTTTCCTGCGCGCCCCTGGCGCGCATATATGTCATCTGTTTTGAGTTTCTAGGGGGCGGGAGGGGGCACGCCAATCTTCAACTTGCCCTGTACTCCAATGACCCTAGTGATGATGCCTCTGGCTGTTTTTTTCCTAGGGAAGAGGCACACATCCCCCTGCAGAATAGGCTTGGACTATGTGACAGGAGGACCCCATGCTTTGGATTTTCTTCTTATCGCATCAACAGCACAGGATCTTAACTTTGAGCAATTGCCTGGGAGACTTGGCAGACTGAATTAGACATCTTGTAAGTGAATCTTAGCCAAATATGTCATTTTTAATCCATTCATAATGGCTACCTGTTCTGCAGGTGCACCCCACTGCTTCCAAGTCTGCAGGATGATTGCATTAAATAATGCAATTGGACAGGGCATGCAACCGCTTTAAGGCAGAGGTTCACAATCTTTTTTGAATGGCGGCGCCCTAGAGTATCAGGATTGTTTTCATAGCACCCCTAAGCCAAAAGTCTGTTAATGAGAAATAATTATTAAGAAATTGCACTTACCTGTCATCCTCAGGTTGAGGTATGCGGTCTTGGACAGGTTGGCGTATCTGTTTTTCCACATATTTACATTACATTGACCAGAATTAATTTGATTTGGTGTTTGACCACCAACCTGAGGCACCCCTGCAAGTATCCAAAGGCACCCCAGGGTGCTACAGCACACAGTTTGGGAACCACTGCTTTAAGGAATGCCTTGAAAACCATCCTAAATAGTTGCTAATTAAAGAGACTGTAACCTTCCATAAGTCGTTTGCTTCATTTTGTCCAGCACAGAAGAGTATATATGTTAGAAAACATTTTATATTATTTCTATTTCACCTGGTCTCTTTTATATTTTGTGTCCTTTCCGGACTTGACCACTTCCCCAGTGACATCATGTACCACCGCCATATCCTGCACATTGCCATTAGGTCATAACCTTAACCTATGTAGTGCGAAGATGATTAAATCTTAATTCTATTTACAGATAATTCTGGGAGGCGTGAAACAGAGTTTGGGTGAAAGAAAGCAGAAGATTGGAAATTTAGTAAATGATGAATTGGTTAAGCAGTCTTAGTAGTACCAACATATAAATTGCATCATGTTCTGTATTAAGATTATTGGAATATATTCATTACTTAATATTTATATGAGAAAATCAATACACGGTAGGAATCCCTGTAAAATCTTGACCCAGATTGTGCGTAAACTAAGTATTTGTCATTGGGACCCATACCTCGGCCCAAAGTTTTCATATCACTCCTGAGGTGCCAGTAATCCATATGTGCTTCATAGAAATATTTTATGTCATTCAGAATACAAGGCCTTTAGTGCATTGTGAGTGTCATGAAATGAGCATAACATTATATTTTCATTTCTTCTTTGTTTTGGTCAGATTTTATTTCTTTGTAAAAAATTGCAGAACGTCACTGGATCCTCTTAATATTTTCCATACAACTCATTTTATCATTGTTGTAAAGGAGACAAGTGGGTAACAACAAGTACGGAGTAAGAACATATTCCTGATCCTGTAGTAGCAGATATACAGTATTTAAGAAGAGCTTATCACCTCATTTACTTTGCTAGACCTCACAGCCTCTTAACCTTCTAAGAACCTCCATTATGACAAAAAACAAAGAGCACAACAAGCATAATCATTTTTAAAATATATTTATTATGAATTTTTAGCACAAGGAAAACAACACTTTATTTTTACTCTGCATTGTAAAATAAATTAGTGACCAAGATTAGCCAGAGGCTCTTACAAGCTTGTCCTATAAGAGGACCAAGATGGTGGAAGCCTCATGACTCACAAAGAGTCATCCTTCAGCACTCAGGAGAGGAAAAACCCCCTTTGGAGGAAACCTCTGGGGACCCATGGCTTGAAGGATTGCCCGTCCCTCTGGGCACTAGGAGGCTATGCAGAGTTATATTTCCAATTGATTTAAAATAGGATCATTTGACACTGAAATACAGTATACATTTCACCACATTAATAAATAACATTGGCTGACGTCATTAATGTAGCTCCTGTCCACATCTCCTGACATTACCCAATTTACATTCCTCACAAAGCTGCGCAATTTGCTGAAAAGGATGGTCATCCCCATTTGAGAAGCACCGAGTTTACCCGAGTGGCTACTACATTGCGATAGATGTGCTGTGCTGCTAGAACCTCCAATTATAGAAATAAACAAGCTCAAGGTCATATTTTAGGGTAGTCAAGCTCCAAGTCTGCAGGCACATCCAAGTGAAACGCCCTTGTCTTTGATGAGATACTTACCTCCAGCGGATATCTTTCCCTCAGTGGGCTGGGTGCAAGAGATGTATATGGAGTATGTTAATGACAGCAATGATAATGCTATGTCAGTGTCCTGGGCGGTTAAGAGTGGTAGCAACAGCAAAGAGTTACCATTATGACATCACAGCATGACCTCACTCGTGTTCTACATTCCTTAAAGGGGAAGTGCATAAGATAATAAGCTCTACTGATGTGTGATATGTTTATATTCCTCCATCACCTCTGCTTCCCATGATACACCTGCCATTTATTACACATCTGTCCCTTTGCCATCTCCTTATTTGCAAAAGTTCTCTTTTACTGCATCCACTCATTCAATGAATCAGTTTCTATCAGCTCTTTCTCATTTCATTAACCTGCTGCTTCTGTCCAATTTTAATTATTCATTGCTGCTACTTGGGTAGAAAACAAGCAAGGGATTGAATTAATATAAAAAACACAATTAAAAGGAAAATACTGTTAGGATGTTTATTATATATTGAAATGACATTAATAGCTAGGCCAAGGCTAGTTATTTCTGCACCTCTATAGGTGTGAGCAAAGCCGAGCGAGGTTTTCCTGCAGGATGACCAGCATTACATCAGTGTGCAATATTCTGTTGGAAACGTGCTGCTAATTGATACTCCCCAATTTGTCTCTGTTCCCAGTATAGAATATAATTGGCCATGATGAAGATACAGTGGAGGACCCATTGTGCCCATTATACGGTAGACTTTCAGGATTGATAAATATTCAGTTTAACCTAATGTAACTTGATCAGTATGCAATATTTCCCTGTTATGCTTGGCTACTATACCGATTAGGCCCATTGTGCTAAATATACACTCTGGGGGTCATTTAGAGCTGGAAGCAAGGCCTTTTTTTAGAGTGTAAAATGTGCTTTTTCAGACATCTCATGCACATGAAAAATGCATATCCCAGCGTCCATTGAACCCTCCTTCTGTGTCCCTGACTTGTGCATCCTTGAGTCTGGAGATGCAGACTGCGCGAGGGAAGGTGCGTGTACGTGCAGGAAAGAGGAATACAATCTGGCGCTGAATTGTAAACCCACAATTAAAGTATAGTAGTTTATTCTGGGTTTACATTCCAGCACTGGAAGGTAACCCTCTTTCCTAACATAACCCCACGGTCTCTTTGGCAAATTCCACTTCTTCCTGGATATCAAAATTTAAAGCATTTACCTTGCGGTATCACTCCAACACTGCCGGTCTGATTCTCTGCATACGTGTAGGCCAAGTACAGTAAATTGGTTAAACAAGGTTTGGGGAAGTGTTTGGTAAAATCAGCCATTTTGTCACAAAGTTCGTGGGTTTTTATGTGTTTTTTTCTGTGGAACTACAGGTACCAGCAGGTCCTACATGATTTCTTCAAGCTTCAGCATGCTTTCTCTGTCATGGGTATGCAGACACTTGTAGTGCTAAGTGCCTGCATACGCAAACAGTTTTATTTATTTGACTGGCTACATTTGTGTGAAAGAGGTGTGTGTGTGTCTGTGTAGGCTTTTGTCAGTGTGCGTGTGTGTCTGTGTCAGTGAGTGCATCTGGGGAGGTGATGGTGTGCTGAGAGATAACGCGGGGGGAGATGGTGTGGCTAAGAGATGCAGGGGGCAGGAAGTTACACAGGGGGAACGAGTCTGGTTGAACCGCTGTTGTAAGATGATGACCTTGTTAATATTCCCACACAAACAGGAATCTTCTGGACGATGTGACCTACATGAATAGTGAATGCCGACTGAAGATGCCGTCTTCCCATGGAGGATATATTTCTTCAGAGGTTCCACATTGTGAGAAACCACCATATAGGTAAGGTGCATATGTAATGGAAAGTAATGTTCCCAGAGTGATGAGAAATGGGTGGCGTGTCATGTTGGCACGGCCCATTTTCAGTGGCCACGCCCCTTCGGTATGTGGCCACGCCCATTTTTCCTGCGCGCCCCTGGCGCGCATATATGTCATCTGTTTTGAGTTTCTATGGGGCGGGAGGGGGCACGCCAATCTTCAACTTGCCCTGTACTCCAATGACCCTAGTGATGATGCCTCTGGCTGTTTTTTTCCTAGGGAAGAGGCACACATCCCCCTGCAGAATAGGCTTGGACTATGTGACAGGAGGACCCCATGCTTTGGATTTTCTTCTTATCGCATCAACAGCACAGGATCTTAACTTTGAGCAATTGCCTGGGAGACTTGGCAGACTGAATTAGACATCTTGTAAGTGAATCTTAGCCAAATATGTCATTTTTAATCCATTCATAATGGCTACCTGTTCTGCAGGTGCACCCCACTGCTTCCAAGTCTGCAGGATGATTGCATTAAATAATGCAAATATAGAAATATTTTATGTCATTCAGAATACAAGGCCTTTAGTGCGTTGTGAGTGTCATGAAATGAGCATAACATTATATTTTCATTTCTTCTTTGTTTTGGTCAGATTTTATTTCTTTGTAAAAAATTGCAGAACGTCACTGGATCCTCTTAATATTTTCCATACAACTCATTTTATCATTGTTGTAAAGGAGACAAGTGGGTAACAACAAGTACGGAGTAAGAACATATTCCTGATCCTGTAGTAGCAGATATACAGTATTTAAGAAGAGCTTATCACCTCATTTACTTTGCTAGACCTCACAGCCTCTTAACCTTCTAAGAACCTCCATTATGACAAAAAACAAAGAGCACAACAAGCATAATCATTTTTAAAATATATTTATTATGAATTTTTAGCACAAGGAAAACAACACTTTATTTTTACTCTGCATTGTAAAATAAATTAGTGACCAAGATTAGCCAGAGGCTCTTACAAGCTTGTCCTATAAGAGGACCAAGATGGTGGAAGCCTCGTGACTCACAAAGAGTCATCCTTCAGCACTCAGGAGAGGAAAAACCCCCTTTGGAGGAAACCTCTGGGGACCCATGGCTTGAAGGATTGCCCGTCCCTCTGGGCACTAGGAGGCTATGCAGAGTTATATTTCCAATTGATTTAAAATAGGATCATTTGACACTGAAATACAGTATACATTTCACCACATTAATAAATAACATTGGCTGACGTCATTAATGTAGCTCCTGTCCACATCTCCTGACATTACCCAATTTACATTCCTCACAAAGCTGCGCAATTTGCTGAAAAGGATGGTCATCCCCATTTGAGAAGCACCGAGTTTACCCGAGTGGCTACTACATTGCGATAGATGTGCTGTGCTGCTAGAACCTCCAATTATAGAAATAAACAAGCTCAAGGTCATATTTTAGGGTAGTCAAGCTCCAAGTCTGCAGGCACATCCAAGTGAAACGCCCTTGTCTTTGATGAGATACTTACCTCCAGCGGATATCTTTCCCTCAGTGGGCTGGGTGCAAGAGATGTATATGGAGTATGTTAATGACAGCAATGATAATGCTATGTCAGTGTCCTGGGCGGTTAAGACTGGTAGCAACAGCAAAGAGTTACCATTATGACATCACAGCATGACCTCACTCGTGTTCTACATTCCTTAAAGGGGAAGTGCATAAGATAATAAGCTCTACTGATGTGTGATATGTTTATATTCCTCCATCACCTCTGCTTCCCATGATAC
Organism: Taudactylus pleione; assembly: GCA_031769625.1. Classification (NCBI taxonomy): domain Eukaryota; kingdom Metazoa; phylum Chordata; class Amphibia; order Anura; family Myobatrachidae; genus Taudactylus; species Taudactylus pleione. The sequence goes on along the minus strand of JAUIMM010000210.1, from coordinate 7,543,918 downwards.
ACCTGCCATTTATTACACATCTGTCCCTTTGCCATCTCCTTATTTGCAAAAGTTCTCTTTTACTGCATCCACTCATTCAATGAATCAGTTTCTATCAGCTCTTTCTCATTTCATTAACCTGCTGCTTCTGTCCAATTTTAATTATTCATTGCTGCTACTTGGGTAGAAAACAAGCAAGGGATTGAATTAATATAAAAAACACAATTAAAAGGAAAATACTGTTAGGATGTTTATTATATATTGAAATGACATTAATAGCTAGGCCAAGGCTAGTTATTTCTGCACCTCTATAGGTGTGAGCAAAGCCGAGCGAGGTTTTCCTGCAGGATGACCAGCATTACATCAGTGTGCAATATTCTGTTGGAAACGTGCTGCTAATTGATACTCCCCAATTTGTCTCTGTTCCCAGTATAGAATATAATTGGCCATGATGAAGATACAGTGGAGGACCCATTGTGCCCATTATACGGTAGACTTTCAGGATTGATAAATATTCAGTTTAACCTAATGTAACTTGATCAGTATGCAATATTTCCCTGTTATGCTTGGCTACTATACCGATTAGGCCCATTGTGCTAAATATACACTCTGGGGGTCATTTAGAGCTGGAAGCAAGGCCTTTTTTTAGAGTGTAAAATGTGTTTTTTCAGACATCTCATGCACATGAAAAATGCGTATCCCAGCGTCCATTGAACCCTCCTTCTGTGTCCCTGACTTGTGCATCCTTGAGTCTGGAGATGCAGACTGCGCGAGGGAAGGTGCGTGTACGTGCAGGAAAGAGGAATACAATCTGGCGCTGAATTGTAAACCCACAATTAAAGTATAGTAGTTTATTCTGGGTTTACATTCCAGCACTGGAAGGTAACCCTCTTTCCTAACATAACCCCAGGGTCTCTTTGGCAAATTCCACTTCTTCCTGGATATCAAAATTTAAAGCATTTATCTTGCGGTATCACTCCAACACTGCCGGTCTGATTCTCTGCATACGTGTAGGCCAAGTACAGTAAATTGGTTAAACAAGGTTTGGGGAAGTGTTTGGTAAAATCAACCATTTTGTCACAAAGTTTGTGGGTTTTTATGTGTTTTTTTCTGTGGAACTACAGGTCCCAGCAGGTCCTACATGATTTCTTCAAGCTTCAGCATGCTTTCTCTGTCATGGGTATGCAGACACTTGTAGTGCTAAGTGCCTGCATACGCAAACAGTTTTATTTATTTGACTGGCTACATTTGTGTGAAAGAGGTGTGTGTGTGTCTGTGTAGGCTTTTGTCAGTGTGCGTGTGTGTCTGTGTCAGTGAGTGCATCTGGGGAGGTGATGGTGTGCTGAGAGATAACGCGGGGGGAGATGGTGTGGCTAAGAGATGCAGGGGGCAGGAAGTTACACAGGGGGAACGAGTCTGGTTGAACCGCTGTTGTAAGATGATGACCTTGTTAATATTCCCACACAAACAGGAATCTTCTGGACGATGTGACCTACATGAATAGTGAATGCCGACTGAAGATGCCGTCTTCCCATGGAGGATATATTTCTTCAGAGGTTCCACATTGTGAGAAACCACCATATAGGTAAGGTGCATATGTAATGGAAAGTAATGTTCCCAGAGTGATGAGAAATGGGTGGCGTGTCATGTTGGCACGGCCCATTTTCAGTGGCCACGCCCCTTCGGTATGTGGCCACGCCCATTTTTCCTGCGCGCCCCTGGCGCGCATATATGTCATCTGTTTTGAGTTTCTATGGGGCGGGAGGGGGCACGCCAATCTTCAACTTGCCCTGTACTCCAATGACCCTAGTGATGATGCCTCTGGCTGTTTTTTTCCTAGGGAAGAGGCACACATCCCCCTGCAGAATAGGCTTGGACTATGTGACAGGAGGACCCCATGCTTTGGATTTTCTTCTTATCGCATCAACAGCACAGGATCTTAACTTTGAGCAATTGCCTGGGAGACTTGGCAGACTGAATTAGACATCTTGTAAGTGAATCTTAGCCAAATATGTCATTTTTAATCCATTCATAATGGCTACCTGTTCTGCAGGTGCACCCCACTGCTTCCAAGTCTGCAGGATGATTGCATTAAATAATGCAAATATAGAAATATTTTATGTCATTCAGAATACAAGGCCTTTAGTGCGTTGTGAGTGTCATGAAATGAGCATAACATTATATTTTCATTTCTTCTTTGTTTTGGTCAGATTTTATTTCTTTGTAAAAAATTGCAGAACGTCACTGGATCCTCTTAATATTTTCCATACAACTCATTTTATCATTGTTGTAAAGGAGACAAGTGGGTAACAACAAGTACGGAGTAAGAACATATTCCTGATCCTGTAGTAGCAGATATACAGTATTTAAGAAGAGCGTATCACCTCATTTACTTTGCTAGACCTCACAGCCTCTTAACCTTCTAAGAACCTCCATTATGACAAAAAACAAAGAGCACAACAAGCATAATCATTTTTAAAATATATTTATTATGAATTTTTAGCACAAGGAAAACAACACTTTATTTTTACTCTGCATTGTAAAATAAATTAGTGACCAAGATTAGCCAGAGGCTCTTACAAGCTTGTCCTATAAGAGGACCAAGATGGTGGAAGCCTCGTGACTCACAAAGAGTCATCCTTCAGCACTCAGGAGAGGAAAAACCCCCTTTGGAGGAAACCTCTGGGGACCCATGGCTTGAAGGATTGCCCGTCCCTCTGGGCACTAGGAGGCTATGCAGAGTTATATTTCCAATTGATTTAAAATAGGATCATTTGACACTGAAATACAGTATACATTTCACCACATTAATAAATAACATTGGCTGACGTCATTAATGTAGCTCCTGTCCACATCTCCTGACATTACCCAATTTACATTCCTCACAAAGCTGCGCAATTTGCTGAAAAGGATGGTCATCCCCATTTGAGAAGCACCGAGTTTACCCGAGTGGCTACTACATTGCGATAGATGTGCTGTGCTGCTAGAACCTCCAATTATAGAAATAAACAAGCTCAAGGTCATATTTTAGGGTAGTCAAGCTCCAAGTCTGCAGGCACATCCAAGTGAAACGCCCTTGTCTTTGATGAGATACTTACCTCCAGCGGATATCTTTCCCTCAGTGGGCTGGGTGCAAGAGATGTATATGGAGTATGTTAATGACAGCAATGATAATGCTATGTCAGTGTCCTGGGCGGTTAAGAGTGGTAGCAACAGCAAAGAGTTACCATTATGACATCACAGCATGACCTCACTCGTGTTCTACATTCCTTAAAGGGGAAGTGCATAAGATAATAAGCTCTACTGATGTGTGATATGTTTATATTCCTCCATCACCTCTGCTTCCCATGATACACCTGCCATTTATTACACATCTGTCCCTTTGCCATCTCCTTATTTGCAAAAGTTCTCTTTTACTGCATCCACTCATTCAATGAATCAGTTTCTATCAGCTCTTTCTCATTTCATTAACCTGCTGCTTCTGTCCAATTTTAATTATTCATTGCTGCTACTTGGGTAGAAAACAAGCAAGGGATTGAATTAATATAAAAAACACAATTAAAAGGAAAATACTGTTAGGATGTTTATTATATATTGAAATGACATTAATAGCTAGGCCAAGGCTAGTTATTTCTGCACCTCTATAGGTGTGAGCAAAGCCGAGCGAGGTTTTCCTGCAGGATGACCAGCATTACATCAGTGTGCAATATTCTGTTGGAAACGTGCTGCTAATTGATACTCCCCAATTTGTCTCTGTTCCCAGTATAGAATATAATTGGCCATGATGAAGATACAGTGGAGGACCCATTGTGCCCATTATATGGTAGACTTTCAGGATTGATAAATATTCAGTTTAACCTAATGTAACTTGATCAGTATGCAATATTTCCCTGTTATGCTTGGCTACTATACCGATTAGGCCCATTGTGCTAAATATACACTCTGGGGGTCATTTAGAGCTGGAAGCAAGGCCTTTTTTTAGAGTGTAAAATGTGCTTTTTCAGACATCTCATGCACATGAAAAATGCATATCCCAGCGTCCATTGAACCCTCCTTCTGTGTCCCTGACTTGTGCATCCTTGAGTCTGGAGATGCAGACTGCGCGAGGGAAGGTGCGTGTACGTGCAGGAAAGAGGAATACAATCTGGCGCTGAATTGTAAACCCACAATTAAAGTATAGTAGTTTATTCTGGGTTTACATTCCAGCACTGGAAGGTAACCCTCTTTCCTAACATAACCCCAGGGTCTCTTTGGCAAATTCCACTTCTTCCTGGATATCAAAATTTAAAGCATTTACCTTGCGGTATCACTCCAACACTGCCGGTCTGATTCTCTGCATACGTGTAGGCCAAGTACAGTAAATTGGTTAAACAAGGTTTGGGGAAGTGTTTGGTAAAATCAACCATTTTGTCACAAAGTTCGTGGGTTTTTATGTGTTTTTTTCTGTGGAACTACAGGTACCAGCAGGTCCTACATGATTTCTTCAAGCTTCAGCATGCTTTCTCTGTCATGGGTATGCAGACACTTGTAGTGCTAAGTGCCTGCATACGCAAACAGTTTTATTTATTTGACTGGCTACATTTGTGTGAAAGAGGTGTGTGTGTGTCTGTGTAGGCTTTTGTCAGTGTGCGTGTGTGTCTGTGTCAGTGAGTGCATCTGGGGAGGTGATGGTGTGCTGAGAGATAACGCGGGGGGAGATGGTGTGGCTAAGAGATGCAGGGGGCAGGAAGTTACACAGGGGGAACGAGTCTGGTTGAACCGCTGTTGTAAGATGATGACCTTGTTAATATTCCCACACAAACAGGAATCTTCTGGACGATGTGACCTACATGAATAGTGAATGCCGACTGAAGATGCCGTCTTCCCATGGAGGATATATTTCTTCAGAGGTTCCACATTGTGAGAAACCACCATATAGGTAAGGTGCATATGTAATGGAAAGTAATGTTCCCAGAGTGATGAGAAATGGGTGGCGTGTCATGTTGGCACGGCCCATTTTCAGTGGCCACGCCCCTTCGGTATGTGGCCACGCCCATTTTTCCTGCGCGCCCCTGGCGCGCATATATGTCATCTGTTTTGAGTTTCTATGGGGCGGGAGGGGGCACGCCAATCTTCAACTTGCCCTGTACTCCAATGACCCTAGTGATGATGCCTCTGGCTGTTTTTTTCCTAGGGAAGAGGCACACATCCCCCTGCAGAATAGGCTTGGACTATGTGACAGGAGGACCCCATGCTTTGGATTTTCTTCTTATCGCATCAACAGCACAGGATCTTAACTTTGAGCAATTGCCTGGGAGACTTGGCAGACTGAATTAGACATCTTGTAAGTGAATCTTAGCCAAATATGTCATTTTTAATCCATTCATAATGGCTACCTGTTCTGCAGGTGCACCCCACTGCTTCCAAGTCTGCAGGATGATTGCATTAAATAATGCAAATATAGAAATATTTTATGTCATTCAGAATACAAGGCCTTTAGTGCGTTGTGAGTGTCATGAAATGAGCATAACATTATATTTTCATTTCTTCTTTGTTTTGGTCAGATTTTATTTCTTTGTAAAAAATTGCAGAACGTCACTGGATCCTCTTAATATTTTCCATACAACTCATTTTATCATTGTTGTAAAGGAGACAAGTGGGTAACAACAAGTACGGAGTAAGAACATATTCCTGATCCTGTAGTAGCAGATATACAGTATTTAAGAAGAGCTTATCACCTCATTTACTTTGCTAGACCTCACAGCCTCTTAACCTTCTAAGAACCTCCATTATGACAAAAAACAAAGAGCACAACAAGCATAATCATTTTTAAAATATATTTATTATGAATTTTTAGCACAAGGAAAACAACACTTTATTTTTACTCTGCATTGTAAAATAAATTAGTGACCAAGATTAGCCAGAGGCTCTTACAAGCTTGTCCTATAAGAGGACCAAGATGGTGGAAGCCTCGTGACTCACAAAGAGTCATCCTTCAGCACTCAGGAGAGGAAAAACCCCCTTTGGAGGAAACCTCTGGGGACCCATGGCTTGAAGGATTGCCCGTCCCTCTGGGCACTAGGAGGCTATGCAGAGTTATATTTCCAATTGATTTAAAATAGGATCATTTGACACTGAAATACAGTATACATTTCACCACATTAATAAATAACATTGGCTGACGTCATTAATGTAGCTCCTGTCCACATCTCCTGACATTACCCAATTTACATTCCTCACAAAGCTGCGCAATTTGCTGAAAAGGATGGTCATCCCCATTTGAGAAGCACCGAGTTTACCCGAGTGGCTACTACATTGCGATAGATGTGCTGTGCTGCTAGAACCTCCAATTATAGAAATAAACAAGCTCAAGGTCATATTTTAGGGTAGTCAAGCTCCAAGTCTGCAGGCACATCCAAGTGAAACGCCCTTGTCTTTGATGAGATACTTACCTCCAGCGGATATCTTTCCCTCAGTGGGCTGGGTGCAAGAGATGTATATGGAGTATGTTAATGACAGCAATGATAATGCTATGTCAGTGTCCTGGGCGGTTAAGAGTGGTAGCAACAGCAAAGAGTTACCATTATGACATCACAGCATGACCTCACTCGTGTTCTACATTCCTTAAAGGGGAAGTGCATAAGATAATAAGCTCTACTGATGTGTGATATGTTTATATTCCTCCATCACCTCTGCTTCCCATGATACACCTGCCATTTATTACACATCTGTCCCTTTGCCATCTCCTTATTTGCAAAAGTTCTCTTTTACTGCATCCACTCATTCAATGAATCAGTTTCTATCAGCTCTTTCTCATTTCATTAACCTGCTGCTTCTGTCCAATTTTAATTATTCATTGCTGCTACTTGGGTAGAAAACAAGCAAGGGATTGAATTAATATAAAAAACACAATTAAAAGGAAAATACTGTTAGGATGTTTATTATATATTGAAATGACATTAATAGCTAGGCCAAGGCTAGTTATTTCTGCACCTCTATAGGTGTGATCAAAGCCGAGCGAGGTTTTCCTGCAGGATGACCAGCATTACATCAGTGTGCAATATTCTGTTGGAAACGTGCTGCTAATTGATACTCCCCAATTTGTCTCTGTTCCCAGTATAGAATATAATTGGCCATGATGAAGATACAGTGGAGGACCCATTGTGCCCATTATACGGTAGACTTTCAGGATTGATAAATATTCAGTTTAACCTAATGTAACTTGATCAGTATGCAATATTTCCCTGTTATGCTTGGCTACTATACCGATTAGGCCCATTGTGCTAAATATACACTCTGGGGGTCATTTAGAGCTGGAAGCAAGGCCTTTTTTTAGAGTGTAAAATGTGCTTTTTCAGACATCTCATGCACATGAAAAATGCGTATCCCAGTGTCCATTGAACCCTCCTTCTGTGTCCCTGACTTGTGCATCCTTGAGTCTGGAGATGCAGACTGCGCGAGGGAAGGTGCGTGTACGTGCAGGAAAGAGGAATACAATCTGGCGCTGAATTGTAAACCCACAATTAAAGTATAGTAGTTTATTCTGGGTTTACATTCCAGCACTGGAAGGTAACCCTCTTTCCTAACATAACCCCAGGGTCTCTTTGGCAAATTCCACTTCTTCCTGGATATCAAAATTTAAAGCATTTATCTTGCGGTATCACTCCAACACTGCCGGTCTGATTCTCTGCATACGTGTAGGCCAAGTACAGTAAATTGGTTAAACAAGGTTTGGGGAAGTGTTTGGTAAAATCAACCATTTTGTCACAAAGTTCGTGGGTTTTTATGTGTTTTTTTCTGTGGAACTACAGGTCCCAGCAGGTCCTACATGATTTCTTCAAGCTTCAGCATGCTTTCTCTGTCATGGGTATGCAGACACTTGTAGTGCTAAGTGCCTGCATACGCAAACAGTTTTATTTATTTGACTGGCTACATTTGTGTGAAAGAGGTGTGTGTGTGTCTGTGTAGGCTTTTGTCAGTGTGCGTGTGTGTCTGTGTCAGTGAGTGCATCTGGGGAGGTGATGGTGTGCTGAGAGATAACGCGGGGGGAGATGGTGTGGCTAAGAGATGCAGGGGGCAGGAAGTTACACAGGGGGAACGAGTCTGGTTGAACCGCTGTTGTAAGATGATGACCTTGTTAATATTCCCACACAAACAGGAATCTTCTGGACGATGTGACCTACATGAATAGTGAATGCCGACTGAAGATGCCGTCTTCCCATGGAGGATATATTTCTTCAGAGGTTCCACATTGTGAGAAACCACCATATAGGTAAGGTGCATATGTAATGGAAAGTAATGTTCCCAGAGTGATGAGAAATGGGTGGCGTGTCATGTTGGCACGGCCCATTTTCAGTGGCCACGCCCCTTCGGTATGTGGCCACGCCCATTTTTCCTGCGCGCCCCTGGCGCGCATATATGTCATCTGTTTTGAGTTTCTATGGGGCGGGAGGGGGCACGCCAATCTTCAACTTGCCCTGTACTCCAATGACCCTAGTGATGATGCCTCTGGCTGTTTTTTTCCTAGGGAAGAGGCACACATCCCCCTGCAGAATAGGCTTGGACTATGTGACAGGAGGACCCCATGCTTTGGATTTTCTTCTTATCGCATCAACAGCACAGGATCTTAACTTTGAGCAATTGCCTGGGAGACTTGGCAGACTGAATTAGACATCTTGTAAGTGAATCTTAGCCAAATATGTCATTTTTAATCCATTCATAATGGCTACCTGTTCTGCAGGTGCACCCCACTGCTTCCAAGTCTGCAGGATGATTGCATTAAATAATGCAAATATAGAAATATTTTATGTCATTCAGAATACAAGGCCTTTAGTGCGTTGTGAGTGTCATGAAATGAGCATAACATTATATTTTCATTTCTTCTTTGTTTTGGTCAGATTTTATTTCTTTGTAAAAAATTGCAGAACGTCACTGGATCCTCTTAATATTTTCCATACAACTCATTTTATCATTGTTGTAAAGGAGACAAGTGGGTAACAACAAGTACGGAGTAAGAACATATTCCTGATCCTGTAGTAGCAGATATACAGTATTTAAGAAGAGCTTATCACCTCATTTACTTTGCTAGACCTCACAGCCTCTTAACCTTCTAAGAACCTCCATTATGACAAAAAACAAAGAGCACAACAAGCATAATCATTTTTAAAATATATTTATTATGAATTTTTAGCACAAGGAAAACAACACTTTATTTTTACTCTGCATTGTAAAATAAATTAGTGACCAAGATTAGCCAGAGGCTCTTACAAGCTTGTCCTATAAGAGGACCAAGATGGTGGAAGCCTCGTGACTCACAAAGAGTCATCCTTCAGCACTCAGGAGAGGAAAAACCCCCTTTGGAGGAAACCTCTGGGGACCCATGGCTTGAAGGATTGCCCGTCCCTCTGGGCACTAGGAGGCTATGCAGAGTTATATTTCCAATTGATTTAAAATAGGATCATTTGACACTGAAATACAGTATACATTTCACCACATTAATAAATAACATTGGCTGACGTCATTAATGTAGCTCCTGTCCACATCTCCTGACATTACCCAATTTACATTCCTCACAAAGCTGCGCAATTTGCTGAAAAGGATGGTCATCCCCATTTGAGAAGCACCGAGTTTACCCGAGTGGCTACTACATTGCGATAGATGTGCTGTGCTGCTAGAACCTCCAATTATAGAAATAAACAAGCTCAAGGTCATATTTTAGGGTAGTCAAGCTCCAAGTCTGCAGGCACATCCAAGTGAAACGCCCTTGTCTTTGATGAGATACTTACCTCCAGCGGATATCTTTCCCTCAGTGGGCTGGGTGCAAGAGATGTATATGGAGTATGTTAATGACAGCAATGATAATGCTATGTCAGTGTCCTGGGCAGTTAAGAGTGGTAGCAACAGCAAAAAGTTACCATTATGACATCACAGCATGACCTCACTCGTGTTCTACATTCCTTAAAGGGGAAGTGCATAAGATAATAAGCTCTACTGATGTGTGATATGTTTATATTCCTCCATCACCTCTGCTTCCCATGATACACCTGCCATTTATTACACATCTGTCCCTTTGCCATCTCCTTATTTGCAAAAGTTCTCTTTTACTGCATCCACTCATTCAATGAATCAGTTTCTATCAGCTCTTTCTCATTTCATTAACCTGCTGCTTCTGTCCAATTTTAATTATTCATTGCTGCTACTTGGGTAGAAAACAAGCAAGGGATTGAATTAATATAAAAAACACAATTAAAAGGAAAATACTGTTAGGATGTTTATTATATATTGAAATGACATTAATAGCTAGGCCAAGGCTAGTTATTTCTGCACCTCTATAGGTGTGAGCAAAGCCGAGCGAGGTTTTCCTGCAGGATGACCAGCATTACATCAGTGTGCAATATTCTGTTGGAAACGTGCTGCTAATTGATACTCCCCAATTTGTCTCTGTTCCCAGTATAGAATATAATTGGCCATGATGAAGATACAGTGGAGGACCCATTGTGCCCATTATACGGTAGACTTTCAGGATTGATAAATATTCAGTTTAACCTAATGTAACTTGATCAGTATGCAATATTTCCCTGTTATGCTTGGCTACTATACCGATTAGGCCCATTGTGCTAAATATACACTCTGGGGGTCATTTAGAGCTGGAAGCAAGGCCTTTTTTTAGAGTGTAAAATGTGCTTTTTCAGACATCTCATGCACATGAAAAATGCGTATCCCAGTGTCCATTGAACCCTCCTTCTGTGTCCCTGACTTGTGCATCCTTGAGTCTGGAGATGCAGACTGCGCGAGGGAAGGTGCGTGTACGTGCAGGAAAGAGGAATACAATCTGGCGCTGAATTGTAAACCCACAATTAAAGTATAGTAGTTTATTCTGGGTTTACATTCCAGCACTGGAAGGTAACCCTCTTTCCTAACATAACCCCAGGGTCTCTTTGGCAAATTCCACTTCTTCCTGGATATCAAAATTTAAAGCATTTATCTTGCGGTATCACTCCAACACTGCCGGTCTGATTCTCTGCATACGTGTAGGCCAAGTACAGTAAATTGGTTAAACAAGGTTTGGGGAAGTGTTTGGTAAAATCAACCATTTTGTCACAAAGTTCGTGGGTTTTTATGTGTTTTTTTCTGTGGAACTACAGGTCCCAGCAGGTCCTACATGATTTCTTCAAGCTTCAGCATGCTTTCTCTGTCATGGGTATGCAGACACTTGTAGTGCTAAGTGCCTGCATACGCAAACAGTTTTATTTATTTGACTGGCTACATTTGTGTGAAAGAGGTGTGTGTGTGTCTGTGTAGGCTTTTGTCAGTGTGCGTGTGTGTCTGTGTCAGTGAGTGCATCTGGGGAGGTGATGGTGTGCTGAGAGATAACGCGGGGGGAGATGGTGTGGCTAAGAGATGCAGGGGGCAGGAAGTTACACAGGGGGAACGAGTCTGGTTGAACCGCTGTTGTAAGATGATGACCTTGTTAATATTCCCACACAAACAGGAATCTTCTGGACGATGTGACCTACATGAATAGTGAATGCCGACTGAAGATGCCGTCTTCCCATGGAGGATATATTTCTTCAGAGGTTCCACATTGTGAGAAACCACCATATAGGTAAGGTGCATATGTAATGGAAAGTAATGTTCCCAGAGTGATGAGAAATGGGTGGCGTGTCATGTTGGCACGGCCCATTTTCAGTGGCCACGCCCCTTCGGTATGTGGCCACGCCCATTTTTTCCTGCGCGCCCCTGGCGCGCATATATGTCATCTGTTTTGAGTTTCTAGGGGGCGGGAGGGGGCACGCCAATCTTCAACTTGCCCTGTACTCCAATGACCCTAGTGATGATGTCTCTGGCTGTTTTTTTCCTAGGGAAGAGGCACACATCCCCCTGCAGAATAGGCTTGGACTATGTGACAGGAGGACCCCATGCTTTGGATTTTCTTCTTATCGCATCAACAGCACAGGATCTTAACTTTGAGCAATTGCCTGGGAGACTTGGCAGACTGAATTAGACATCTTGTAAGTGAATCTTAGCCAAATATGTCATTTTTAATCCATTCATAATGGCTACCTGTTCTGCAGGTGCACCCCACTGCTTCCAAGTCTGCAGGATGATTGCATTAAATAATGCAAATATAGAAATATTTTATGTCATTCAGAATACAAGGCCTTTAGTGCGTTGTGAGTGTCATGAAATGAGCATAACATTATATTTTCATTTCTTCTTTGTTTTGGTCAGATTTTATTTCTTTGTAAAAAATTGCAGAACGTCACTGGATCCTCTTAATATTTTCCATACAACTCATTTTATCATTGTTGTAAAGGAGACAAGTGGGTAACAACAAGTACGGAGTAAGAACATATTCCTGATCCTGAAGTAGCAGATATACAGTATTTAAGAAGAGCTTATCACCTCATTTACTTTGCTAGACCTCACAGCCTCTTAACCTTCTAAGAACCTCCATTATGACAAAAAACAAAGAGCACAACAAGCATAATCATTTTTAAAATATATTTATTATGAATTTTTAGCACAAGGAAAACAACACTTTATTTTTACTCTGCATTGTAAAATAAATTAGTGACCAAGATTAGCCAGAGGCTCTTACAAGCTTGTCCTATAAGAGGACCAAGATGGTGGAAGCCTCATGACTCACAAAGAGTCATCCTTCAGCACTCAGGAGAGGAAAAACCCCCTTTGGAGGAAACCTCTGGGGACCCATGGCTTGAAGGATTGCCCGTCCCTCTGGGCACTAGGAGGCTATGCAGAGTTATATTTCCAATTGATTTAAAATAGGATCATTTGACACTGAAATACAGTATACATTTCACCACATTAATAAATAACATTGGCTGACGTCATTAATGTAGCTCCTGTCCACATCTCCTGACATTACCCAATTTACATTCCTCACAAAGCTGCGCAATTTGCTGAAAAGGATGGTCATCCCCTTTTGAGAAGCACCGAGTTTACCCGAGTGGCTACTACATTGCGATAGATGTGCTGTGCTGCTAGAACCTCCAATTATAGAAATAAACAAGCTCAAGGTCATATTTTAGGGTAGTCAAGCTCCAAGTCTGCAGGCACATCCAAGTGAAACGCCCTTGTCTTTGATGAGATACTTACCTCCAGCGGATATCTTTCCCTCAGTGGGCTGGGTGCAAGAGATGTATATGGAGTATGTTAATGACAGCAATGATAATGCTAAGTCAGTGTCCTGGGCGGTTAAGAGTGGTAGCAACAGCAAAGAGTTACCATTATGACATCACAGCATGACCTCACTCGTGTTCTACATTCCTTAAAGGGGAAGTGCATAAGATAATAAGCTCTACTGATGTGTGATATGTTTATATTCCTCCATCACCTCTGCTTCCCATGATACACCTGCCATTTATTACACATCTGTCCCTTTGCCATCTCCTTATTTGCAAAAGTTCTCTTTTACTGCATCCACTCATTCAATGAATCAGTTTCTATCAGCTCTTTCTCATTTCATTAACCTGCTGCTTCTGTCCAATTTTAATTATTCATTGCTGCTACTTGGGTAGAAAACAAGCAAGGGATTGAATTAATATAAAAAACACAATTAAAAGGAAAATACTGTTAGGATGTTTATTATATATTGAAATGACATTAATAGCTAGGCCAAGGCTAGTTATTTCTGCACCTCTATAGGTGTGATCAAAGCCGAGCGAGGTTTTCCTGCAGGATGACCAGCATTACATCAGTGTGCAATATTCTGTTGGAAACGTGCTGCTAATTGATACTCCCCAATTTGTCTCTGTTCCCAGTATAGAATATAATTGGCCATGATGAAGATACAGTGGAGGACCCATTGTGCCCATTATACGGTAGACTTTCAGGATTGATAAATATTCAGTTTAACCTAATGTAACTTGATCAGTATGCAATATTTCCCTGTTATGCTTGGCTACTATACCGATTAGGCCCATTGTGCTAAATATACACTCTGGGGGTCATTTAGAGCTGGAAGCAAGGCCTTTTTTTAGAGTGTAAAATGTGCTTTTTCAGACATCTCATGCACATGAAAAATGCGTATCCCAGTGTCCATTGAACCCTCCTTCTGTGTCCCTGACTTGTGCATCCTTGAGTCTGGAGATGCAGACTGCGCGAGGTAAGGTGCGTGTACGTGCAGGAAAGAGGAATACAATCTGGCGCTGAATTGTAAACCCACAATTAAAGTATAGTAGTTTATTCTGGGTTTACATTCCAGCACTGGAAGGTAACCCTCTTTCCTAACATAACCCCAGGGTCTCTTTGGCAAATTCCACTTCTTCCTGGATATCAAAATTTAAAGCATTTATCTTGCGGTATCACTCCAACACTGCCGGTCTGATTCTCTGCATACGTGTAGGCCAAGTACAGTAAATTGGTTAAACAAGGTTTGGGGAAGTGTTTGGTAAAATCAACCATTTTGTCACAAAGTTCGTGGGTTTTTATGTGTTTTTTTCTGTGGAACTACAGGTCCCAGCAGGTCCTACATGATTTCTTCAAGCTTCAGCATGCTTTCTCTGTCATGGGTATGCAGACACTTGTAGTGCTAAGTGCCTGCATACGCAAACAGTTTTATTTATTTGACTGGCTACATTTGTGTGAAAGAGGTGTGTGTGTGTCTGTGTAGGCTTTTGTCAGTGTGCGTGTGTGTCTGTGTCAGTGAGTGCATCTGGGGAGGTGATGGTGTGCTGAGAGATAACGCGGGGGGAGATGGTGTGGCTAAGAGATGCAGGGGGCAGGAAGTTACACAGGGGGAACGAGTCTGGTTGAACCGCTGTTGTAAGATGATGACCTTGTTAATATTCCCACACAAACAGGAATCTTCTGGACGATGTGACCTACATGAATAGTGAATGCCGACTGAAGATGCCGTCTTCCCATGGAGGATATATTTCTTCAGAGGTTCCACATTGTGAGAAACCACCATATAGGTAAGGTGCATATGTAATGGAAAGTAATGTTCCCAGAGTGATGAGAAATGGGTGAAGTGTCATGTTGGCACGGCCCATTTTCAGTGGCCACGCCCCTTCGGTATGTGGCCACGCCCATTTTTCCTGCGCGCCCCTGGCGCGCATATATGTCATCTGTTTTGAGTTTCTATGGGGCGGGAGGGGGCACGCCAATCTTCAACTTGCCCTGTACTCCAATGACCCTAGTGATGATGTCTCTGGCTGTTTTTTTCCTAGGGAAGAGGCACACATCCCCCTGCAGAATAGGCTTGGACTATGTGACAGGAGGACCCCATGCTTTGGATTTTCTTCTTATCGCATCAACAGCACAGGATCTTAACTTTGAGCAATTGCCTGGGAGACTTGGCAGACTGAATTAGACATCTTGTAAGTGAATCTTAGCCAAATATGTCATTTTTAATCCATTCATAATGGCTACCTGTTCTGCAGGTGCACCCCACTGCTTCCAAGTCTGCAGGATGATTGCATTAAATAATGCAATTGGACAGGGCATGCAACCGCTTTAAGGCAGAGGTTCACAATCTTTTTTGAATGGCGGCGCCCTAGAGTATCAGGATTGTTTTGATAGCACCCCTAAGCCAAAAGTCTGTTAATGAGAAATAATTAATAAGAAATTTCACTTACCTGTCATCCTCAGGTTGAGGTATGCGGTCTTGGACAGGTTGGCGTATCTGTTTTTCCACATATTTACATTACATTGACCAGAATTAATTTGATTTGGTGTTTGACCACCAACCTGAGGCACCCCTGCAAGTATCCAAAGGCACCCCAGGGTGCTACAGCACACAGTTTGGGAACCACTGCTTTAAGGAATGCCTTGAAAACCATCCTAAATAGTTGCTAATTAAAGAGACTGTAACCTTCCATAAGTCGTTTACTTCATTTTGTCCAGCACAGAAGAGTATATATGTTAGAAAACATTTTATATTATTTCTATTTCACCTGGTCTCTTTTATATTTTGTGTCCTTTCCGGACTTGACCACTTCCCCAGTGACATCATGTACCACCGCCATATCCTGCACATTGCCATTAGGTCATAACCTTAACCTATGTAGTGCGAAGATGATTAAATCTTAATTCTATTTACAGATAATTCTGGGAGGCGTGAAACAGAGTTTGGGTGAAAGAAAGCAGAAGATTGGAAATTTAGTAAATGATGAATTGGTTAAGCAGTCTTAGTAGTACCAACATATAAATTGCATCATGTTCTGTATTAAGATTATTGGAATATATTCATTACTTAATATTTATATGAGAAAATCAATACACGGTAGGAATCCCTGTAAAATCTTGACCCAGATTGTGCGTAAACTAAGTATTTGTCATTGGGACCCATACCTCGGCCCAAAGTTTTCATATCACTCCTGAGGTGCCAGTAATCCATATGTGCTTCATAGAAATATTTTATGTCATTCAGAATACAAGGCCTTTAGTGCGTTGTGAGTGTCATGAAATGAGCATAACATTATATTTTCATTTCTTCTTTGTTTTGGTCAGATTTTATTTCTTTGTAAAAAATTGCAGAACGTCACTGGATCCTCTTAATATTTTCCATACAACTCATTTTATCATTGTTGTAAAGGAGACAAGTGGGTAACAACAAGTACGGAGTAAGAACATATTCCTGATCCTGTAGTAGCAGATATACAGTATTTAAGAAGAGCTTATCACCTCATTTACTTTGCTAGACCTCACAGCCTCTTAACCTTCTAAGAACCTCCATTATGACAAAAAACAAAGAGCACAACAAGCATAATCAATTTTAAAATATATTTATTATGAATTTTTAGCACAAGGAAAACAACACTTTATTTTTACTCTGCATTGTAAAATAAATTAGTGACCAAGATTAGCCAGAGGCTCTTACAAGCTTGTCCTATAAGAGGACCAAGATGGTGGAAGCCTCATGACTCACAAAGAGTCATCCTTCAGCACTCAGGAGAGGAAAAACCCCCTTTGGAGGAAACCTCTGGGGACCCATGGCTTGAAGGATTGCCCGTCCCTCTGGGCACTAGGAGGCTATGCAGAGTTATATTTCCAATTGATTTAAAATAGGATCATTTGACACTGAAATACAGTATACATTTCACCACATTAATAAATAACATTGGCTGACGTCATTAATGTAGCTCCTGTCCACATCTCCTGACATTACCCAATTTACATTCCTCACAAAGCTGCGCAATTTGCTGAAAAGGATGGTCATCCCCATTTGAGAAGCACCGAGTTTACCCGAGTGGCTACTACATTGCGATAGATGTGCTGTGCTGCTAGAACCTCCAATTATAGAAATAAACAAGCTCAAGGTCATATTTTAGGGTAGTCAAGCTCCAAGTCTGCAGGCACATCCAAGTGAAACGCCCTTGTCTTTGATGAGATACTTACCTCCAGCGGATATCTTTCCCTCAGTGGGCTGGGTGCAAGAGATGTATATGGAGTATGTTAATGACAGCAATGATAATGCTATGTCAGTGTCCTGGGCGGTTAAGAGTGGTAGCAACAGCAAAGAGTTACCATTATGACATCACAGCATGACCTCACTCGTGTTCTACATTCCTTAAAGGGGAAGTGCATAAGATAATAAGCTCTACTGATGTGTGATATGTTTATATTCCTCCATCACCTCTGCTTCCCATGATACACCTGCCATTTATTACACATCTGTCCCTTTGCCATCTCCTTATTTGCAAAAGTTCTCTTTTACTGCATCCACTCATTCAATGAATCAGTTTCTATCAGCTCTTTCTCATTTCATTAACCTGCTGCTTCTGTCCAATTTTAATTATTCATTGCTGCTACTTGGGTAGAAAACAAGCAAGGGATTGAATTAATATAAAAAACACAATTAAAAGGAAAATACTGTTAGGATGTTTATTATATATTGAAATGACATTAATAGCTAGGCCAAGGCTAGTTATTTCTGCACCTCTATAGGTGTGAGCAAAGCCGAGCGAGGTTTTCCTGCAGGATGACCAGCATTACATCAGTGTGCAATATTCTGTTGGAAACGTGCTGCTAATTGATACTCCCCAATTTGTCTCTGTTCCCAGTATAGAATATAATTGGCCATGATGAAGATACAGTGGAGGACCCATTGTGCCCATTATACGGTAGACTTTCAGGATTGATAAATATTCAGTTTAACCTAATGTAACTTGATCAGTATGCAATATTTCCCTGTTATGCTTGGCTACTATACCGATTAGGCCCATTGTGCTAAATATACACTCTGGGGGTCATTTAGAGCTGGAAGCAAGGCCTTTTTTTAGAGTGTAAAATGTGCTTTTTCAGACATCTCATGCACATGAAAAATGCGTATCCCAGTGTCCATTGAACCCTCCTTCTGTGTCCCTGACTTGTGCATCCTTGAGTCTGGAGATGCAGACTGCGCGAGGGAAGGTGCATGTACGTGCAGGAAAGAGGAATACAATCTGGCGCTGAATTGTAAACCCACAATTAAAGTATAGTAGTTTATTCTGGGTTTACATTCCAGCACTGGAAGGTAACCCTCTTTCCTAACATAACCCCAGGGTCTCTTTGGCAAATTCCACTTCTTCCTGGATATCAAAATTTAAAGCATTTATCTTGCGGTATCACTCCAACACTGCCGGTCTGATTCTCTGCATACGTGTAGGCCAAGTACAGTAAATTGGTTAAACAAGGTTTGGGGAAGTGTTTGGTAAAATCAACCATTTTGTCACAAAGTTCGTGGGTTTTTATGTGTTTTTTTCTGTGGAACTACAGGTCCCAGCAGGTCCTACATGATTTCTTCAAGCTTCAGCATGCTTTCTCTGTCATTGGTATGCAGACACTTGTAGTGCTAAGTGCCTGCATACGCAAACAGTTTTATTTATTTGACTGGCTACATTTGTGTGAAAGAGGTGTGTGTGTGTCTGTGTAGGCTTTTGTCAGTGTGCGTGTGTGTCTGTGTCAGTGAGTGCATCTGGGGAGGTGATGGTGTGCTGAGAGATAACGCGGGGGGAGATGGTGTGGCTAAGAGATGCAGGGGGCAGGAAGTTACACAGGGGGAACGAGTCTGGTTGAACCGCTGTTGTAAGATGATGACCTTGTTAATATTCCCACACAAACAGGAATCTTCTGGACGATGTGACCTACATGAATAGTGAATGCCGACTGAAGATGCCGTCTTCCCATGGAGGATATATTTCTTCAGAGGTTCCACATTGTGAGAAACCACCATATAGGTAAGGTGCATATGTAATGGAAA
Organism: Taudactylus pleione; assembly: GCA_031769625.1. Taxonomy (NCBI): domain Eukaryota; kingdom Metazoa; phylum Chordata; class Amphibia; order Anura; family Myobatrachidae; genus Taudactylus; species Taudactylus pleione. Next base: position 7,524,753 of record JAUIMM010000210.1, on the reverse strand, counting down.
GTAATGTTCCCAGAGTGATGAGAAATGGGTGGCGTGTCATGTTGGCACGGCACATTTTCAGTGGCCACGCCCCTTCGGTATGTGGCCACAAACATTTTTCCTGCGCGCCCCTGGCGCGCATATATGTCATCTGTTTTGAGTTTCTATGGGGCGGGAGGGGGCACGCCAATCTTCAACTTGCCCTGTACTCCAATGACCCTAGTGATGATGTCTCTGGCTGTTTTTTTCCTAGGGAAGAGGCACACATCCCCCTGCAGAATAGGCTTGGACTATGTGACAGGAGGACCCCATGCTTTGGATTTTCTTCTTATCGCATCAACAGCACAGGATCTTAACTTTGAGCAATTGCCTGGGAGACTTGGCAGACTGAATTAGACATCTTGTAAGTGAATCTTAGCCAAATATGTCATTTTTAATCCATTCATAATGGCTACCTGTTTCAGCAGGTGCACCCCACTGCTTCCAAGTCTGCAGGATGATTGCATTAAATAATGCAATTGGACAGGGCATGCAACCGCTTTAAGGCAGAGGTTCACAATCTTTTTTGAATGGCGGCGCCCTAGAGTATCAGGATTGTTTTCATAGCACCCCTAAGCCAAAAGTCTGTTAATGAGAAATAATTATTAAGAAATTGCACTTACCTGTCATCCTCAGGTTGAGGTATGCGGTCTTGGACAGGTTGGCGTATCTGTTTTTCCACATATTTACATTACATTGACCAGAATTAATTTGATTTGGTGTTTGACCACCAACCTGAGGCACCCCTGCAAGTATCCAAAGGCACCCCAGGGTGCTACAGCACACAGTTTGGGAACCACTGCTTTAAGGAATGCCTTGAAAACCATCCTAAATAGTTGCTAATTAAAGAGACTGTAACCTTCCATAAGTCGTTTACTTCATTTTGTCCAGCACAGAAGAGTATATATGTTAGAAAACATTTTATATTATTTCTATTTCACCTGGTCTCTTTTATATTTTGTGTCCTTTCCGGACTTGACCACTTCCCCAGTGACATCATGTACCACCGCCATATCCTGCACATTGCCATTAGGTCATAACCTTAACCTATGTAGTGCGAAGATGATTAAATCTTAATTCTATTTACAGATAATTCTGGGAGGCGTGAAACAGAGTTTGGGTGAAAGAAAGCAGAAGATTGGAAATTTAGTAAATGATGAATTGGTTAAGCAGTCTTAGTAGTACCAACATATAAATTGCATCATGTTCTGTATTAAGATTATTGGAATATATTCATTACTTAATATTTATATGAGAAAATCAATACACGGTAGGAATCCCTGTAAAATCTTGACCCAGATTGTGCGTAAACTAAGTATTTGTCATTGGGACCCATACCTCGGCCCAAAGTTTTCATATCACTCCTGAGGTGCCAGTAATCCATATGTGCTTCATAGAAATATTTTATGTCATTCAGAATACAAGGCCTTTAGTGCGTTGTGAGTGTCATGTTTGAGCATAACATTATATTTTCATTTCTTCTTTGTTTTGGTCAGATTTTATTTCTTTGTAAAAAATTGCAGAACGTCACTGGATCCTCTTAATATTTTCCATACAACTCATTTTATCATTGTTGTAAAGGAGACAAGTGGGTAACAACAAGTACGGAGTAAGAACATATTCCTGATCCTGTAGGTGCAGATATACAGTATTTAAGAAGAGCTTATCACCTCATTTACTTTGCTAGACCTCACAGCCTCTTAACCTTCTAAGAACCTCCATTATGACAAAAAACAAAGAGCACAACAAGCATAATCAATTTTAAAATATATTTATTATGAATTTTTAGCACAAGGAAAACAACACTTTATTTTTACTCTGCATTGTAAAATAAATTAGTGACCAAGATTAGCCAGAGGCTCTTACAAGCTTGTCCTATAAGAGGACCAAGATGGTGGAAGCCTCATGACTCACAAAGAGTCATCCTTCAGCACTCAGGAGAGGAAAAACCCCCTTTGGAGGAAACCTCTGGGGACCCATGGCTTGAAGGATTGCCCGTCCCTCTGGGCACTAGGAGGCTATGCAGAGTTATATTTCCAATTGATTTAAAATAGGATCATTTGACACTGAAATACAGTATACATTTCACCACATTAATAAATAACATTGGCTGACGTCATTAATGTAGCTCCTGTCCACATCTCCTGACATTACCCAATTTACATTCCTCACAAAGCTGCGCAATTTGCTGAAAAGGATGGTCATCCCCATTTGAGAAGCACCGAGTTTACCCGAGTGGCTACTACATTGCGATAGATGTGCTGTGCTGCTAGAACCTCCAATTATAGAAATAAACAAGCTCAAGGTCATATTTTAGGGTAGTCAAGCTCCAAGTCTGCAGGCACATCCAAGTGAAACGCCCTTGTCTTTGATGAGATACTTACCTCCAGCGGATATCTTTCCCTCAGTGGGCTGGGTGCAAGAGATGTATATGGAGTATGTTAATGACAGCAATGATAATGCTATGTCAGTGTCCTGGGCGGTTAAGAGTGGTAGCAACAGCAAAGAGTTACCATTATGACATCACAGCATGACCTCACTCGTGTTCTACATTCCTTAAAGGGGAAGTGCATAAGATAATAAGCTCTACTGATGTGTGATATGTTTATATTCCTCCATCACCTCTGCTTCCCATGATACACCTGCCATTTATTACACATCTGTCCCTTTGCCATCTCCTTATTTGCAAAAGTTCTCTTTTACTGCATCCACTCATTCAATGAATCAGTTTCTATCAGCTCTTTCTCATTTCATTAACCTGCTGCTTCTGTCCAATTTTAATTATTCATTGCTGCTACTTGGGTAGAAAACAAGCAAGGGATTGAATTAATATAAAAAACACAATTAAAAGGAAAATACTGTTAGGATGTTTATTATATATTGAAATGACATTAATAGCTAGGCCAAGGCTAGTTATTTCTGCACCTCTATAGGTGTGAGCAAAGCCGAGCGAGGTTTTCCTGCAGGATGACCAGCATTACATCAGTGTGCAATATTCTGTTGGAAACGTGCTGCTAATTGATACTCCCCAATTTGTCTCTGTTCCCAGTATAGAATATAATTGGCCATGATGAAGATACAGTGGAGGACCCATTGTGCCCATTATACGGTAGACTTTCAGGATTGATAAATATTCAGTTTAACCTAATGTAACTTGATCAGTATGCAATATTTCCCTGTTATGCTTGGCTACTATACCGATTAGGCCCATTGTGCTAAATATACACTCTGGGGGTCATTTAGAGCTGGAAGCAAGGCCTTTTTTTAGAGTGTAAAATGTGCTTTTTCAGACATCTCATGCACATGAAAAATGCGTATCCCAGTGTCCATTGAACCCTCCTTCTGTGTCCCTGACTTGTGCATCCTTGAGTCTGGAGATGCAGACTGCGCGAGGGAAGGTGCGTGTACGTGCAGGAAAGAGGAATACAATCTGGCGCTGAATTGTAAACCCACAATTAAAGTATAGTAGTTTATTCTGGGTTTACATTCCAGCACTGGAAGGTAACCCTCTTTCCTAACATAACCCCAGGGTCTCTTTGGCAAATTCCACTTCTTCCTGGATATCAAAATTTAAAGCATTTATCTTGCGGTATCACTCCAACACTGCCGGTCTGATTCTCTGCATACGTGTAGGCCAAGTACAGTAAATTGGTTAAACAAGGTTTGGGGAAGTGTTTGGTAAAATCAACCATTTTGTCACAAAGTTCGTGGGTTTTTATGTGTTTTTTTCTGTGGAACTACAGGTCCCAGCAGGTCCTACATGATTTCTTCAAGCTTCAGCATGCTTTCTCTGTCATGGGTATGCAGACACTTGTAGTGCTAAGTGCCTGCATACGCAAACAGTTTTATTTATTTGACTGGCTACATTTGTGTGAAAGAGGTGTGTGTGTGTCTGTGTAGGCTTTTGTCAGTGTGCGTGTGTGTCTGTGTCAGTGAGTGCATCTGGGGAGGTGATGGTGTGCTGAGAGATAATGCGGGGGGAGATGGTGTGGCTAAGAGATGCAGGGGGCAGGAAGTTACACAGGGGGAACGAGTCTGGTTGAACCGCTGTTGTAAGATGATGACCTTGTTAATATTCCCATACAAACAGGAATCTTCTGGACGATGTGACCTACATGAATAGTGAATGCCGACTGAAGATGCCGTCTTCCCATGGAGGATATATTTCTTCAGAGGTTCCACATTGTGAGAAACCACCATATAGGTAAGGTGCATATGTAATGGAAAGTAATGTTCCCAGAGTGATGAGAAATGGGTGGCGTGTCATGTTGGCACGACCCATTTTCAGTGGCCACGCCCCTTCGGTATGTGGCCACGCCCATTTTTTCCTGCGCACCCCTGGCGCGCATATATGTCATCTGTTTTGAGTTTCTATGGGGCGGGAGGGGGCACGCCAATCTTCAACTTGCCCTGTACTCCAATGACCCTAGTGATGATGCCTCTGGCTGTTTTTTTCCTAGGGAAGAGGCACACATCCCCCTGCAGAATAGGCTTGGACTATGTGACAGGAGGACCCCATGCTTTGGATTTTCTTCTTATCGCATCAACAGCACAGGATCTTAACTTTGAGCAATTGCCTGGGAGACTTGGCAGACTGAATTAGACATCTTGTAAGTGAATCTTAGCCAAATATGTCATTTTTAATCCATTCATAATGGCTACCTGTTCTGCAGGTGCACCCCACTGCTTCCAAGTCTGCAGGATGATTGCATTAAATAATGCAATTGGACAGGGCATGCAACCGCTTTAAGGCAGAGGTTCACAATCTTTTTTGAATGGCGGCGCCCTAGAGTATCAGGATTGTTTTCATAGCACCCCTAAGCCAAAAGTCTGTTAATGAGAAATAATTATTAAGAAATTGCACTTACCTGTCATCCTCAGGTTGAGGTATGCGGTCTTGGACAGTTTGGCGTATCTGTTTTTCCACATATTTACATTACATTGACCAGAATTAATTTGATTTGGTGTTTGACCACCAACCTGAGGCACCCCTGCAAGTATCCAAAGGCACCCCAGGGTGCTACAGCACACAGTTTGGGAACCACTGCTTTAAGGAATGCCTTGAAAACCATCCTAAATAGTTGCTAATTAAAGAGACTGTAACCTTCCATAAGTCGTTTGCTTCATTTTGTCCAGCACAGAAGAGTATATATGTTAGAAAACATTTTATATTATTTCTATTTCACCTGGTCTCTTTTATATTTTGTGTCCTTTCCGGACTTGACCACTTCCCCAGTGACATCATGTACCACCGCCATATCCTGCACATTGCCATTAGGTCATAACCTTAACCTATGTAGTGCGAAGATGATTAAATCTTAATTCTATTTACAGATAATTCTGGGAGGCGTGAAACAGAGTTTGGGTGAAAGAAAGCAGAAGATTGGAAATTTAGTAAATGATGAATTGGTTAAGCAGTCTTAGTAGTACCAACATATAAATTGCATCATGTTCTGTATTAAGATTATTGGAATATATTCATTACTTAATATTTATATGAGAAAATCAATACACGGTAGGAATCCCTGTAAAATCTTGACCCAGATTGTGCGTAAACTAAGTATTTGTCATTGGGACCCATACCTCGGCCCAAAGTTTTCATATCACTCCTGAGGTGCCAGTAATCCATATGTGCTTCATAGAAATATTTTATGTCATTCAGAATACAAGGCCTTTAGTGCGTTGTGAGTGTCATGAAATGAGCATAACATTATATTTTCATTTCTTCTTTGTTTTGGTCAGATTTTATTTCTTTGTAAAAAATTGCAGAACATCACTGGATCCTCTTAATATTTTCCATACAACTCATTTTATCATTGTTGTAAAGGAGACAAGTGAGTAACAACAAGTACGGAGTAAGAACATATTCCTGATCCTGTAGTAGCAGATATACAGTATTTAAGAAGAGCTTATCACCTCATTTACTTTGCTAGACCTCACAGCCTCTTAACCTTCTAAGAACCTCCATTATGACAAAAAACAAAGAGCACAACAAGCATAATCAATTTTAAAATATATTTATTATGAATTTTTAGCACAAGGAAAACAACACTTTATTTTTACTCTGCATTGTAAAATAAATTAGTGACCAAGATTAGCCAGAGGCTCTTACAAGCTTGTCCTATAAGAGGACCAAGATGGTGGAAGCCTCATGACTCACAAAGAGTCATCCTTCAGCACTCAGGAGAGGAAATACCCCCTTTGGAGGAAACCTCTGGGGACCCATGGCTTGAAGGATTGCCCGTCCCTCTGGGCACTAGGAGGCTATGCAGAGTTATATTTCCAATTGATTTAAAATAGGATCATTTGACACTGAAATACAGTATACATTTCACCACATTAATAAATAACATTGGCTGACGTCATTAATGTAGCTCCTGTCCACATCTCCTGACATTACCCAATTTACATTCCTCACAAAGCTGCGCAATTTGCTGAAAAGGATGGTCATCCCCATTTGAGAAGCACCGAGTTTACCCGAGTGGCTACTACATTGCGATAGATGTGCTGTGCTGCTAGAACCTCCAATTATAGAAATAAACAAGCTCAAGGTCATATTTTAGGGTAGTCAAGCTCCAAGTCTGCAGGCACATCCAAGTGAAACGCCCTTGTCTTTGATGAGATACTTACCTCCAGCGGATATCTTTCCCTCAGTGGGCTGGGTGCAAGAGATGTATATGGAGTATGTTAATGACAGCAATGATAATGCTATGTCAGTGTCCTGGGCGGTTAAGAGTGGTAGCAACAGCAAAGAGTTACCATTATGACATCACAGCATGACCTCACTCGTGTTCTACATTCCTTAAAGGGGAAGTGCATAAGATAATAAGCTCTACTGATGTGTGATATGTTTATATTCCTCCATCACCTCTGCTTCCCATGATACACCTGCCATTTATTACACATCTGTCCCTTTGCCATCTCCTTATTTGCAAAAGTTCTCTTTTACTGCATCCACTCATTCAATGAATCAGTTTCTATCAGCTCTTTCTCATTTCATTAACCTGCTGCTTCTGTCCAATTTTAATTATTCATTGCTGCTACTTGGGTAGAAAACAAGCAAGGGATTGAATTAATATAAAAAACACAATTAAAAGGAAAATACTGTTAGGATGTTTATTATATATTGAAATGACATTAATAGCTAGGCCAAGGCTAGTTATTTCTGCACCTCTATAGGTGTGAGCAAAGCCGAGCGAGGTTTTCCTGCAGGATGACCAGCATTACATCAGTGTGCAATATTCTGTTGGAAACGTGCTGCTAATTGATACTCCCCAATTTGTCTCTGTTCCCAGTATAGAATATAATTGGCCATGATGAAGATACAGTGGAGGACCCATTGTGCCCATTATACGGTAGACTTTCAGGATTGATAAATATTCAGTTTAACCTAATGTAACTTGATCAGTATGCAATATTTCCCTGTTATGCTTGGCTACTATACCGATTAGGCCCATTGTGCTAAATATACACTCTGGGGGTCATTTAGAGCTGGAAGCAAGGCCTTTTTTTAGAGTGTAAAATGTGCTTTTTCAGACATCTCATGCACATGAAAAATGCGTATCCCAGTGTCCATTGAACCCTCCTTCTGTGTCCCTGACTTGTGCATCCTTGAGTCTGGAGATGCAGACTGCGCGAGGGAAGGTGCGTGTACGTGCAGGAAAGAGGAATACAATCTGGCGCTGAATTGTAAACCCACAATTAAAGTATAGTAGTTTATTCTGGGTTTACATTCCAGCACTGGAAGGTAACCCTCTTTCCTAACATAACCCCAGGGTCTCTTTGGCAAATTCCACTTCTTCCTGGATATCAAAATTTAAAGCATTTATCTTGCGGTATCACTCCAACACTGCCGGTCTGATTCTCTGCATACGTGTAGGCCAAGTACAGTAAATTGGTTAAACAAGGTTTGGGGAAGTGTTTGGTAAAATCAACCATTTTGTCACAAAGTTCGTGGGTTTTTATGTGTTTTTTTCTGTGGAACTACAGGTCCCAGCAGGTCCTACATGATTTCTTCAAGCTTCAGCATGCTTTCTCTGTCATGGGTATGCAGACACTTGTAGTGCTAAGTGCCTGCATACGCAAACAGTTTTATTTATTTGACTGGCTACATTTGTGTGAAAGAGGTGTGTGTGTGTCTGTGTAGGCTTTTGTCAGTGTGCGTGTGTGTCTGTGTCAGTGAGTGCATCTGGGGAGGTGATGGTGTGCTGAGAGATAACGCGGGGGGAGATGGTGTGGCTAAGAGATGCAGGGGGCAGGAAGTTACACAGGGGGAACGAGTCTGGTTGAACCGCTGTTGTAAGATGATGACCTTGTTAATATTCCCACACAAACAGGAATCTTCTGGACGATGTGACCTACATGAATAGTGAATGCCGACTGAAGATGCCGTCTTCCCATGGAGGATATATTTCTTCAGAGGTTCCACATTGTGAGAAACCACCATATAGGTAAGGTGCATATGTAATGGAAAGTAATGTTCCCAGAGTGATGAGAAATGGGTGGCGTGTCATGTTGGCACGACCCATTTTCAGTGGCCACGCCCCTTCGGTATGTGGCCACGCCCATTTTTTCCTGCGCGCCCCTGGCGCGCATATATGTCATCTGTTTTGAGTTTCTAGGGGGCGGGAGGGGGCACGCCAATCTTCAACTTGCCCTGTACTCCAATGACCCTAGTGATGATGCCTCTGGCTGTTTTTTTCCTAGGGAAGAGGCACACATCCCCCTGCAGAATAGGCTTGGACTATGTGACAGGAGGACCCCATGCTTTGGATTTTCTTCTTATCGCATCAACAGCACAGGATCTTAACTTTGAGCAATTGCCTGGGAGACTTGGCAGACTGAATTAGACATCTTGTAAGTGAATCTTAGCCAAATATGTCATTTTTAATCCATTCATAATGGCTACCTGTTCTGCAGGTGCACCCCACTGCTTCCAAGTCTGCAGGATGATTGCATTAAATAATGCAATTGGACAGGGCATGCAACCGCTTTAAGGCAGAGGTTCACAATCTTTTTTGAATGGCGGCGCCCTAGAGTATCAGGATTGTTTTCATAGCACCCCTAAGCCAAAAGTCTGTTAATGAGAAATAATTATTAAGAAATTGCACTTACCTGTCATCCTCAGGTTGAGGTATGCGGTCTTGGACAGGTTGGCGTATCTGTTTTTCCACATATTTACATTACATTGACCAGAATTAATTTGATTTGGTGTTTGACCACCAACCTGAGGCACCCCTGCAAGTATCCAAAGGCACCCCAGGGTGCTACAGCACACAGTTTGGGAACCACTGCTTTAAGGAATGCCTTGAAAACCATCCTAAATAGTTGCTAATTAAAGAGACTGTAACCTTCCATAAGTCGTTTGCTTCATTTTGTCCAGCACAGAAGAGTATATATGTTAGAAAACATTTTATATTATTTCTATTTCACCTGGTCTCTTTTATATTTTGTGTCCTTTCCGGACTTGACCACTTCCCCAGTGACATCATGTACCACCGCCATATCCTGCACATTGCCATTAGGTCATAACCTTAACCTATGTAGTGCGAAGATGATTAAATCTTAATTCTATTTACAGATAATTCTGGGAGGCGTGAAACAGAGTTTGGGTGAAAGAAAGCAGAAGATTGGAAATTTAGTAAATGATGAATTGGTTAAGCAGTCTTAGTAGTACCAACATATAAATTGCATCATGTTCTGTATTAAGATTATTGGAATATATTCATTACTTAATATTTATATGAGAAAATCAATACACGGTAGGAATCCCTGTAAAATCTTGACCCAGATTGTGCGTAAACTAAGTATTTGTCATTGGGACCCATACCTTGGCCCAAAGTTTTCATATCACTCCTGAGGTGCCAGTAATCCATATGTGCTTCATAGAAATATTTTATGTCATTCAGAATACAAGGCCTTTAGTGCGTTGTGAGTGTCATGAAATGAGCATAACATTATATTTTCATTTCTTCTTTGTTTTGGTCAGATTTTATTTCTTTGTAAAAAATTGCAGAACGTCACTGGATCCTCTTAATATTTTCCATACAACTCATTTTATCATTGTTGTAAAGGAGACAAATGGGTAACAACAAGTACGGAGTAAGAACATATTCCTGATCCTGTAGTAGCAGATATACAGTATTTAAGAAGAGCTTATCACCTCATTTACTTTGCTAGACCTCACAGCCTCTTAACCTTCTAAGAACCTCCATTATGACAAAAAACAAAGAGCACAACAAGCATAATCAATTTTAAAATATATTTATTATGAATTTTTAGCACAAGGAAAACAACACTTTATTTTTACTCTGCATTGTAAAATAAATTAGTGACCAAGATTAGCCAGAGGCTCTTACAAGCTTGTCCTATAAGAGGACCAAGATGGTGGAAGCCTCATGACTCATAAAGAGTCATCCTTCAGCACTCAGGAGAGGAAAAACCCCCTTTGGAGGAAACCTCTGGGGACCCATGGCTTGAAGGATTGCCCGTCCCTCTGGGCACTAGGAGGCTATGCAGAGTTATATTTCCAATTGATTTAAAATAGGATCATTTGACACTGAAATACAGTATACATTTCACCACATTAATAAATAACATTGGCTGACGTCATTAATGTAGCTCCTGTCCACATCTCCTGACATTACCCAATTTACATTCCTCACAAAGCTGCGCAATTTGCTGAAAAGGATGGTCATCCCCATTTGAGAAGCACCGAGTTTACCCGAGTGGCTACTACATTGCGATAGATGTGCTGTGCTGCTAGAACCTCCAATTATAGAAATAAACAAGCTCAAGGTCATATTTTAGGGTAGTCAAGCTCCAAGTCTGCAGGCACATCCAAGTGAAACGCCCTTGTCTTTGATGAGATACTTACCTCCAGCGGATATCTTTCCCTCAGTGGGCTGGGTGCAAGAGATGTATATGGAGTATGTTAATGACAGCAATGATAATGCTATGTCAGTGTCCTGGGCGGTTAAGAGTGGTAGCAACAGCAAAGAGTTACCATTATGACATCACAGCATGACCTCACTCGTGTTCTACATTCCTTAAAGGGGAAGTGCATAAGATAATAAGCTCTACTGATGTGTGATATGTTTATATTCCTCCATCACCTCTGCTTCCCATGATACACCTGCCATTTATTACACATCTGTCCCTTTGCCATCTCCTTATTTGCAAAAGTTCTCTTTTACTGCATCCACTCATTCAATGAATCAGTTTCTATCAGCTCTTTCTCATTTCATTAACCTGCTGCTTCTGTCCAATTTTAATTATTCATTGCTGCTACTTGGGTAGAAAACAAGCAAGGGATTGAATTAATATAAAAAACACAATTAAAAGGAAAATACTGTTAGGATGTTTATTATATATTGAAATGACATTAATAGCTAGGCCAAGGCTAGTTATTTCTGCACCTCTATAGGTGTGAGCAAAGCCGAGCGAGGTTTTCCTGCAGGATGACCAGCATTACATCAGTGTGCAATATTCTGTTGGAAACGTGCTGCTAATTGATACTCCCCAATTTGTCTCTGTTCCCAGTATAGAATATAATTGGCCATGATGAAGATACAGTGGAGGACCCATTGTGCCCATTATACGGTAGACTTTCAGGATTGATAAATATTCAGTTTAACCTAATGTAACTTGATCAGTATGCAATATTTCCCTGTTATGCTTGGCTACTATACCGATTAGGCCCATTGTGCTAAATATACACTCTGGGGGTCATTTAGAGCTGGAAGCAAGGCCTTTTTTTAGAGTGTAAAATGTGCTTTTTCAGACATCTCATGCACATGAAAAATGCGTATCCCAGTGTCCATTGAACCCTCCTTCTGTGTCCCTGACTTGTGCATCCTTGAGTCTGGAGATGCAGACTGCGCGAGGGAAGGTGCTTGTACGTGCAGGAAAGAGGAATACAATCTGGCGCTGAATTGTAAACCCACAATTAAAGTATAGTAGTTTATTCTGGGTTTACATTCCAGCACTGGAAGGTAACCCTCTTTCCTAACATAACCCCAGGGTCTCTTTGGCAAATTCCACTTCTTCCTGGATATCAAAATTTAAAGCATTTATCTTGCGGTATCACTCCAACACTGCCGGTCTGATTCTCTGCATACGTGTAGGCCAAGTACAGTAAATTGGTTAAACAAGGTTTGGGGAAGTGTTTGGTAAAATCAACCATTTTGTCACAAAGTTCGTGGGTTTTTATGTGTTTTTTTCTGTGGAACTACAGGTCCCAGCAGGTCCTACATGATTTCTTCAAGCTTCAGCATGCTTTCTCTGTCATGGGTATGCAGACACTTGTAGTGCTAAGTGCCTGCATACGCAAACAGTTTTATTTATTTGACTGGCTACATTTGTGTGAAAGAGGTGTGTGTGTGTCTGTGTAGGCTTTTGTCAGTGTGCGTGTGTGTCTGTGTCAGTGAGTGCATCTGGGGAGGTGATGGTGTGCTGAGAGATAACGCGGGGGGAGATGGTGTGGCTAAGAGATGCAGGGGGCAGGAAGTTACACAGGGGGAACGAGTCTGGTTGAACCGCTGTTGTAAGATGATGACCTTGTTAATATTCCCACACAAACAGGAATCTTCTGGACGATGTGACCTACATGAATAGTGAATGCCGACTGAAGATGCCGTCTTCCCATGGAGGATATATTTCTTCAGAGGTTCCACATTGTGAGAAACCACCATATAGGTAAGGTGCATATGTAATGGAAAGTAATGTTCCCAGAGTGATGAGAAATGGGTGGCGTGTCATGTTGGCACGACCCATTTTCAGTGGCCACGCCCCTTCGGCATGTGGCCACGCCCATTTTTTCCTGCGCGCCCCTGGCGCGCATATATGTCATCTGTTTTGAGTTTCTAGGGGGCGGGAGGGGGCACGCCAATCTTCAACTTGCCCTGTACTCCAATGACCCTAGTGATGATGCCTCTGGCTGTTTTTTTCCTAGGGAAGAGGCACACATCCCCCTGCAGAATAGGCTTGGACTATGTGACAGGAGGACCCCATGCTTTGGATTTTCTTCTTATCGCATCAACAGCACAGGATCTTAACTTTGAGCAATTGCCTGGGAGACTTGGCAGACTGAATTAGACATCTTGTAAGTGAATCTTAGCCAAATATGTCATTTTTAATCCATTCATAATGGCTACCTGTTCTGCAGGTGCACCCCACTGCTTCCAAGTCTGCAGGATGATTGCATTAAATAATGCAATTGGACAGGGCATGCAACCGCTTTAAGGCAGAGGTTCACAATCTTTTTTGAATGGCGGCGCCCTAGAGTATCAGGATTGTTTTCATAGCACCCCTAAGCCAAAAGTCTGTTAATGAGAAATAATTATTAAGAAATTGCACTTACCTGTCATCCTCAGGTTGAGGTATGCGGTCTTGGACAGGTTGGCGTATCTGTTTTTCCACATATTTACATTACATTGACCAGAATTAATTTGATTTGGTGTTTGACCACCAACCTGAGGCACCCCTGCAAGTATCCAAAGGCACCCCAGGGTGCTACAGCACACAGTTTGGGAACCACTGCTTTAAGGAATGCCTTGAAAACCATCCTAAATAGTTGCTAATTAAAGAGACTGTAACCTTCCATAAGTCGTTTGCTTCATTTTGTCCAGCACAGAAGAGTATATATGTTAGAAAACATTTTATATTATTTCTATTTCACCTGGTCTCTTTTATATTTTGTGTCCTTTCCGGACTTGACCACTTCCCCAGTGACATCATGTACCACCGCCATATCCTGCACATTGCCATTAGGTCATAACCTTAACCTATGTAGTGCGAAGATGATTAAATCTTAATTCTATTTACAGATAATTCTGGGAGGCGTGAAACAGAGTTTGGGTGAAAGAAAGCAGAAGATTGGAAATTTAGTAAATGATGAATTGGTTAAGCAGTCTTAGTAGTACCAACATATAAATTGCATCATGTTCTGTATTAAGATTATTGGAATATATTCATTACTTAATATTTATATGAGAAAATCAATACACGGTAGGAATCCCTGTAAAATCTTGACCCAGATTGTGCGTAAACTAAGTATTTGTCATTGGGACCCATACCTCGGCCCAAAGTTTTCATATCACTCCTGAGGTGCCAGTAATCCATATGTGCTTCATAGAAATATTTTATGTCATTCAGAATACAAGGCCTTTAGTGCGTTGTGAGTGTCATGAAATGAGCATAACATTATATTTTCATTTCTTCTTTGTTTTGGTCAGATTTTATTTCTTTGTAAAAAATTGCAGAACGTCACTGGATCCTCTTAATATTTTCCATACAACTCATTTTATCATTGTTGTAAAGGAGACAAGTGGGTAACAACAAGTACGGAGTAAGAACATATTCCTGATCCTGTAGTAGCAGATATACAGTATTTAAGAAGAGCTTATCACCTCATTTACTTTGCTAGACCTCACAGCCTCTTAACCTTCTAAGAACCTCCATTATGACAAAAAACAAAGAGCACAACAAGCATAATCAATTTTAAAATATATTTATTATGAATTTTTAGCACAAGGAAAACAACACTTTATTTTTACTCTGCATTGTAAAATAAATTAGTGACCAAGATTAGCCAGAGGCTCTTACAAGCTTGTCCTATAAGAGGACCAAGATGGTGGAAGCCTCATGACTCATAAAGAGTCATCCTTCAGCACTCAGGAGAGGAAAAACCCCCTTTGGAGGAAACCTCTGGGGACCCATGGCTTGAAGGATTGCCCGTCCCTCTGGGCACTAGGAGGCTATGCAGAGTTATATTTCCAATTGATTTAAAATAGGATCATTTGACACTGAAATACAGTATACATTTCACCACATTAATAAATAACATTGGCTGACGTCATTAATGTAGCTCCTGTCCACATCTCCTGACATTACCCAATTTACATTCCTCACAAAGCTGCGCAATTTGCTGAAAAGGATGGTCATCCCCATTTGAGAAGCACCGAGTTTACCCGAGTGGCTACTACATTGCGATAGATGTGCTGTGCTGCTAGAACCTCCAATTATAGAAATAAACAAGCTCAAGGTCATATTTTAGGGTAGTCAAGCTCCAAGTCTGCAGGCACATCCAAGTGAAACGCCCTTGTCTTTGATGAGATACTTACCTCCAGCGGATATCTTTCCCTCAGTGGGCTGGGTGCAAGAGATGTATATGGAGTATGTTAATGACAGCAATGATAATGCTATGTCAGTGTCCTGGGCGGTTAAGAGTGGTAGCAACAGCAAAGAGTTACCATTATGACATCACAGCATGACCTCACTCGTGTTCTACATTCCTTAAAGGGGAAGTGCATAAGATAATAAGCTCTACTGATGTGTGATATGTTTATATTCCTCCATCACCTCTGCTTCCCATGATACACCTGCCATTTATTACACATCTGTCCCTTTGCCATCTCCTTATTTGCAAAAGTTCTCTTTTACTGCATCCACTCATTCAATGAATCAGTTTCTATCAGCTCTTTCTCATTTCATTAACCTGCTGCTTCTGTCCAATTTTAATTATTCATTGCTGCTACTTGGGTAGAAAACAAGCAAGGGATTGAATTAATATAAAAAACACAATTAAAAGGAAAATACTGTTAGGATGTTTATTATATATTGAAATGACATTAATAGCTAGGCCAAGGCTAGTTATTTCTGCACCTCTATAGGTGTGAGCAAAGCCGAGCGAGGTTTTCCTGCAGGATGACCAGCATTACATCAGTGTGCAATATTCTGTTGGAAACGTGCTGCTAATTGATACTCCCCAATTTGTCTCTGTTCCCAGTATAGAATATAATTGGCCATGATGAAGATACAGTGGAGGACCCATTGTGCCCATTATACGGTAGACTTTCAGGATTGATAAATATTCAGTTTAACCTAATGTAACTTGATCAGTATGCAATATTTCCCTGTTATGCTTGGCTACTATACCGATTAGGCCCATTGTGCTAAATATACACTCTGGGGGTCATTTAGAGCTGGAAGCAAGGCCTTTTTTTAGAGTGTAAAATGTGCTTTTTCAGACATCTCATGCACATGAAAAATGCGTATCCCAGTGTCCATTGAACCCTCCTTCTGTGTCCCTGACTTGTGCATCCTTGAGTCTGGAGATGCAGACTGCGCGAGGGAAGGTGCGTGTACGTGCAGGAAAGAGGAATACAATCTGGCGCTGAATTGTAAACCCACAATTAAAGTATAGTAGTTTATTCTGGGTTTACATTCCAGCACTGGAAGGTAACCCTCTTTCCTAACATAACCCCAGGGTCTCTTTGGCAAATTCCACTTCTTCCTGGATATCAAAATTTAAAGCATTTATCTTGCGGTATCACTCCAACACTGCCGGTCTGATTCTCTGCATACGTGTAGGCCAAGTACAGTAAATTGGTTAAACAAGGTTTGGGGAAGTGTTTGGTAAAATCAACCATTTTGTCACAAAGTTCGTGGGTTTTTATGTGTTTTTTTCTGTGGAACTACAGGTCCCAGCAGGTCCTACATGATTTCTTCAAGCTTCAGCATGCTTTCTCTGTCATGGGTATGCAGACACTTGTAGTGCTAAGTGCCTGCATACGCAAACAGTTTTATTTATTTGACTGGCTACATTTGTGTGAAAGAGGTGTGTGTGTGTCTGTGTAGGCTTTTGTCAGTGTGCGTGTGTGTCTGTGTCAGTGAGTGCATCTGGGGAGGTGATGGTGTGCTGAGAGATAACGCGGGGGGAGATGGTGTGGCTAAGAGATGCAGGGGGCAGGAAGTTACACAGGGGGAACGAGTCTGGTTGAACCGCTGTTGTAAGATGATGACCTTGTTAATATTCCCACACAAACAGGAATCTTCTGGACGATGTGACCTACATGAATAGTGAATGCCGACTGAAGATGCCGTCTTCCCATGGAGGATATATTTCTTCAGAGGTTCCACATTGTGAGAAACCACCATATAGGTAAGGTGCATATGTAATGGAAAGTAATGTTCCCAGAGTGATGAGAAATGGGTGGCGTGTCATGTTGGCACGACCCATTTTCAGTGGCCACGCCCCTTCGGCATGTGGCCACGCCCATTTTTTCCTGCGCGCCCCTGGCGCGCATATATGTCATCTGTTTTGAGTTTCTAGGGGGCGGGAGGGGGCACGCCAATCTTCAACTTGCCCTGTACTCCAATGACCCTAGTGATGATGCCTCTGGCTGTTTTTTTCCTAGGGAAGAGGCACACATCCCCCTGCAGAATAGGCTTGGACTATGTGACAGGAGGACCCCATGCTTTGGATTTTCTTCTTATCGCATCAACAGCACAGGATCTTAACTTTGAGCAATTGCCTGGGAGACTTGGCAGACTGAATTAGACATCTTGTAAGTGAATCTTAGCCAAATATGTCATTTTTAATCCATTCATAATGGCTACCTGTTCTGCAGGTGCACCCCACTGCTTCCAAGTCTGCAGGATGATTGCATTAAATAATGCAATTGGACAGGGCATGCAACCGCTTTAAGGCAGAGGTTCACAATCTTTTTTGAATGGCGGCGCCCTAGAGTATCAGGATTGTTTTCATAGCACCCCTAAGCCAAAAGTCTGTTAATGAGAAATAATTATTAAGAAATTGCACTTACCTGTCATCCTCAGGTTGAGGTATGCGGTCTTGGACAGGTTGGCGTATCTGTTTTTCCACATATTTACATTACATTGACCAGAATTAATTTGATTTGGTGTTTGACCACCAACCTGAGGCACCCCTGCAAGTATCCAAAGGCACCCCAGGGTGCTACAGCACACAGTTTGGGAACCACTGCTTTAAGGAATGCCTTGAAAACCATCCTAAATAGTTGCTAATTAAAGAGACTGTAACCTTCCATAAGTCGTTTGCTTCATTTTGTCCAGCACAGAAGAGTATATATGTTAGAAAACATTTTATATTATTTCTATTTCACCTGGTCTCTTTTATATTTTGTGTCCTTTCCGGACTTGACCACTTCCCCAGTGACATCATGTACCACCGCCATATCCTGCACATTGCCATTAGGTCATAACCTTAACCTATGTAGTGCGAAGATGATTAAATCTTAATTCTATTTACAGATAATTCTGGGAGGCGTGAAACAGAGTTTGGGTGAAAGAAAGCAGAAGATTGGAAATTTAGTAAATGATGAATTGGTTAAGCAGTCTTAGTAGTACCAACATATAAATTGCATCATGTTCTGTATTAAGATTATTGGAATATATTCATTACTTAATATTTATATGAGAAAATCAATACACGGTAGGAATCCCTGTAAAATCTTGACCCAGATTGTGCGTAAACTAAGTATTTGTCATTGGGACCCATACCTCGGCCCAAAGTTTTCATATCACTCCTGAGGTGCCAGTAATCCATATGTGCTTCATAGAAATATTTTATGTCATTCAGAATACAAGGCCTTTAGTGCGTTGTGAGTGTCATGAAATGAGCATAACATTATATTTTCATTTCTTCTTTGTTTTGGTCAGATTTTATTTCTTTGTAAAAAATTGCAGAACGTCACTGGATCCTCTTAATATTTTCCATACAACTCATTTTATCATTGTTGTAAAGGAGACAAGTGGGTAACAACAAGTACGGAGTAAGAACATATTCCTGATCCTGTAGTAGCAGATATACAGTATTTAAGAAGAGCTTATCACCTCATTTACTTTGCTAGACCTCACAGCCTCTTAACCTTCTAAGAACCTCCATTATGACAAAAAACAAAGAGCACAACAAGCATAATCAATTTTAAAATATATTTATTATGAATTTTTAGCACAAGGAAAACAACACTTTATTTTTACTCTGCATTGTAAAATAAATTAGTGACCAAGATTAGCCAGAGGCTCTTACAAGCTTGTCCTATAAGAGGACCAAGATGGTGGAAGCCTCATGACTCATAAAGAGTCATCCTTCAGCACTCAGGAGAGGAAAAACCCCCTTTGGAGGAAACCTCTGGGGACCCATGGCTTGAAGGATTGCCCGTCCCTCTGGGCACTAGGAGGCTATGCAGAGTTATATTTCCAATTGATTTAAAATAGGATCATTTGACACTGAAATACAGTATACATTTCACCACATTAATAAATAACATTGGCTGACGTCATTAATGTAGCTCCTGTCCACATCTCCTGACATTACCCAATTTACATTCCTCACAAAGCTGCGCAATTTGCTGAAAAGGATGGTCATCCCCATTTGAGAAGCACCGAGTTTACCCGAGTGGCTACTACATTGCGATAGATGTGCTGTGCTGCTAGAACCTCCAATTATAGAAATAAACAAGCTCAAGGTCATATTTTAGGGTAGTCAAGCTCCAAGTCTGCAGGCACATCCAAGTGAAACGCCCTTGTCTTTGATGAGATACTTACCTCCAGCGGATATCTTTCCCTCAGTGGGCTGGGTGCAAGAGATGTATATGGAGTATGTTAATGACAGCAATGATAATGCTATGTCAGTGTCCTGGGCGGTTAAGAGTGGTAGCAACAGCAAAGAGTTACCATTATGACATCACAGCATGACCTCACTCGTGTTCTACATTCCTTAAAGGGGAAGTGCATAAGATAATAAGCTCTACTGATGTGTGATATGTTTATATTCCTCCATCACCTCTGCTTCCCATGATACACCTGCCATTTATTACACATCTGTCCCTTTGCCATCTCCTTATTTGCAAAAGTTCTCTTTTACTGCATCCACTCATTCAATGAATCAGTTTCTATCAGCTCTTTCTCATTTCATTAACCTGCTGCTTCTGTCCAATTTTAATTATTCATTGCTGCTACTTGGGTAGAAAACAAGCAAGGGATTGAATTAATATAAAAAACACAATTAAAAGGAAAATACTGTTAGGATGTTTATTATATATTGAAATGACATTAATAGCTAGGCCAAGGCTAGTTATTTCTGCACCTCTATAGGTGTGAGCAAAGCCGAGCGAGGTTTTCCTGCAGGATGACCAGCATTACATCAGTGTGCAATATTCTGTTGGAAACGTGCTGCTAATTGATACTCCCCAATTTGTCTCTGTTCCCAGTATAGAATATAATTGGCCATGATGAAGATACAGTGGAGGACCCATTGTGCCCATTATACGGTAGACTTTCAGGATTGATAAATATTCAGTTTAACCTAATGTAACTTGATCAGTATGCAATATTTCCCTGTTATGCTTGGCTACTATACCGATTAGGCCCATTGTGCTAAATATACACTCTGGGGGTCATTTAGAGCTGGAAGCAAGGCCTTTTTTTAGAGTGTAAAATGTGCTTTTTCAGACATCTCATGCACATGAAAAATGCGTATCCCAGTGTCCATTGAACCCTCCTTCTGTGTCCCTGACTTGTGCATCCTTGAGTCTGGAGATGCAGACTGCGCGAGGGAAGGTGCGTGTACGTGCAGGAAAGAGGAATACAATCTGGCGCTGAATTGTAAACCCACAATTAAAGTATAGTAGTTTATTCTGGGTTTACATTCCAGCACTGGAAGGTAACCCTCTTTCCTAACATAACCCCAGGGTCTCTTTGGCAAATTCCACTTCTTCCTGGATATCAAAATTTAAAGCATTTATCTTGCGGTATCACTCCAACACTGCCGGTCTGATTCTCTGCATACGTGTAGGCCAAGTACAGTAAATTGGTTAAACAAGGTTTGGGGAAGTGTTTGGTAAAATCAACCATTTTGTCACAAAGTTCGTGGGTTTTTATGTGTTTTTTTCTGTGGAACTACAGGTCCCAGCAGGTCCTACATGATTTCTTCAAGCTTCAGCATGCTTTCTCTGTCATGGGTATGCAGACACTTGTAGTGCTAAGTGCCTGCATACGCAAACAGTTTTATTTATTTGACTGGCTACATTTGTGTGAAAGAGGTGTGTGTGTGTCTGTGTAGGCTTTTGTCAGTGTGCGTGTGTGTCTGTGTCAGTGAGTGCATCTGGGGAGGTGATGGTGTGCTGAGAGATAACGCGGGGGGAGATGGTGTGGCTAAGAGATGCAGGGGGCAGGAAGTTACACAGGGGGAACGAGTCTGGTTGAACCGCTGTTGTAAGATGATGACCTTGTTAATATTCCCACACAAACAGGAATCTTCTGGACGATGTGACCTACATGAATAGTGAATGCCGACTGAAGATGCCGTCTTCCCATGGAGGATATATTTCTTCAGAGGTTCCACATTGTGAGAAACCACCATATAGGTAAGGTGCATATGTAATGGAAAGTAATGTTCCCAGAGTGATGAGAAATGGGTGGCGTGTCATGTTGGCACGACCCATTTTCAGTGGCCACGCCCCTTCGGCATGTGGCCACGCCCATTTTTTCCTGCGCGCCCCTGGCGCGCATATATGTCATCTGTTTTGAGTTTCTAGGGGGCGGGAGGGGGCACGCCAATCTTCAACTTGCCCTGTACTCCAATGACCCTAGTGATGATGCCTCTGGCTGTTTTTTTCCTAGGGAAGAGGCACACATCCCCCTGCAGAATAGGCTTGGACTATGTGACAGGAGGACCCCATGCTTTGGATTTTCTTCTTATCGCATCAACAGCACAGGATCTTAACTTTGAGCAATTGCCTGGGAGACTTGGCAGACTGAATTAGACATCTTGTAAGTGAATCTTAGCCAAATATGTCATTTTTAATCCATTCATAATGGCTACCTGTTCTGCAGGTGCACCCCACTGCTTCCAAGTCTGCAGGATGATTGCATTAAATAATGCAATTGGACAGGGCATGCAACCGCTTTAAGGCAGAGGTTCACAATCTTTTTTGAATGGCGGCGCCCTAGAGTATCAGGATTGTTTTCATAGCACCCCTAAGCCAAAAGTCTGTTAATGAGAAATAATTATTAAGAAATTGCACTTACCTGTCATCCTCAGGTTGAGGTATGCGGTCTTGGACAGGTTGGCGTATCTGTTTTTCCACATATTTACATTACATTGACCAGAATTAATTTGATTTGGTGTTTGACCACCAACCTGAGGCACCCCTGCAAGTATCCAAAGGCACCCCAGGGTGCTACAGCACACAGTTTGGGAACCACTGCTTTAAGGAATGCCTTGAAAACCATCCTAAATAGTTGCTAATTAAAGAGACTGTAACCTTCCATAAGTCGTTTGCTTCATTTTGTCCAGCACAGAAGAGTATATATGTTAGAAAACATTTTATATTATTTCTATTTCACCTGGTCTCTTTTATATTTTGTGTCCTTTCCGGACTTGACCACTTCCCCAGTGACATCATGTACCACCGCCATATCCTGCACATTGCCATTAGGTCATAACCTTAACCTATGTAGTGCGAAGATGATTAAATCTTAATTCTATTTACAGATAATTCTGGGAGGCGTGAAACAGAGTTTGGGTGAAAGAAAGCAGAAGATTGGAAATTTAGTAAATGATGAATTGGTTAAGCAGTCTTAGTAGTACCAACATATAAATTGCATCATGTTCTGTATTAAGATTATTGGAATATATTCATTACTTAATATTTATATGAGAAAATCAATACACGGTAGGAATCCCTGTAAAATCTTGACCCAGATTGTGCGTAAACTAAGTATTTGTCATTGGGACCCATACCTCGGCCCAAAGTTTTCATATCACTCCTGAGGTGCCAGTAATCCATATGTGCTTCATAGAAATATTTTATGTCATTCAGAATACAAGGCCTTTAGTGCGTTGTGAGTGTCATGAAATGAGCATAACATTATATTTTCATTTCTTCTTTGTTTTGGTCAGATTTTATTTCTTTGTAAAAAATTGCAGAACGTCACTGGATCCTCTTAATATTTTCCATACAACTCATTTTATCATTGTTGTAAAGGAGACAAGTGGGTAACAACAAGTACGGAGTAAGAACATATTCCTGATCCTGTAGTAGCAGATATACAGTATTTAAGAAGAGCTTATCACCTCATTTACTTTGCTAGACCTCACAGCCTCTTAACCTTCTAAGAACCTCCATTATGACAAAAAACAAAGAGCACAACAAGCATAATCAATTTTAAAATATATTTATTATGAATTTTTAGCACAAGGAAAACAACACTTTATTTTTACTCTGCATTGTAAAATAAATTAGTGACCAAGATTAGACAGAGGCTCTTACAAGCTTGTCCTATAAGAGGACCAAGATGGTGGAAGCCTCATGACTCACAAAGAGTCATCCTTCAGCACTCAGGAGAGGAAAAACCCCCTTTGGAGGAAACCTCTGGGGACCCATGGCTTGAAGGATTGCCCGTCCCTCTGGGCACTAGGAGGCTATGCAGAGTTATATTTCCAATTGATTTAAAATAGGATCATTTGACACTGAAATACAGTATACATTTCACCACATTAATAAATAACATTGGCTGACGTCATTAATGTAGCTCCTGTCCACATCTCCTGACATTACCCAATTTACATTCCTCACAAAGCTGCGCAATTTGCTGAAAAGGATGGTCATCCCCATTTGAGAAGCACCGAGTTTACCCGAGTGGCTACTACATTGCGATAGATGTGCTGTGCTGCTAGAACCTCCAATTATAGAAATAAACAAGCTCAAGGTCATATTTTAGGGTAGTCAAGCTCCAAGTCTGCAGGCACATCCAAGTGAAACGCCCTTGTCTTTGATGAGATACTTACCTCCAGCGGATATCTTTCCCTCAGTGGGCTGGGTGCAAGAGATGTATATGGAGTATGTTAATGACAGCAATGATAATGCTATGTCAGTGTCCTGGGCGGTTAAGAGTGGTAGCAACAGCAAAGAGTTACCATTATGACATCACAGCATGACCTCACTCGTGTTCTACATTCCTTAAAGGGGAAGTGCATAAGATAATAAGCTCTACTGATGTGTGATATGTTTATATTCCTCCATCACCTCTGCTTCCCATGATACACCTGCCATTTATTACACATCTGTCCCTTTGCCATCTCCTTATTTGCAAAAGTTCTCTTTTACTGCATCCACTCATTCAATGAATCAGTTTCTATCAGCTCTTTCTCATTTCATTAACCTGCTGCTTCTGTCCAATTTTAATTATTCATTGCTGCTACTTGGGTAGAAAACAAGCAAGGGATTGAATTAATATAAAAAACACAATTAAAAGGAAAATACTGTTAGGATGTTTATTATATATTGAAATGACATTAATAGCTAGGCCAAGGCTAGTTATTTCTGCACCTCTATAGGTGTGAGCAAAGCCGAGCGAGGTTTTCCTGCAGGATGACCAGCATTACATCAGTGTGCAATATTCTGTTGGAAACGTGCTGCTAATTGATACTCCCCAATTTGTCTCTGTTCCCAGTATAGAATATAATTGGCCATGATGAAGATACAGTGGAGGACCCATTGTGCCCATTATACGGTAGACTTTCAGGATTGATAAATATTCAGTTTAACTAGGGATGTGCAGGCTCGGATAGGTTCGAGTTTGCACGTGGAGTTCGGATTTTTCCCTCCAAAAAAACGGAACTCAGAACGAGGCAAAACGTCATCTTACATGGACGAACTTCATCATTCCTGGACAAAAGACCAGGAATGATGATGTTCGTCCATGTAAGATGACGTTTTGCCTCGTTTTGAGTTCCGTTTTTTTGGAGGGAAAAATCCGAACTCCACGTGCAAACTCGAACCTATCCGAGCCTGCACATCCCTAAGTTTAACCTAATGTAACTTGATCAGTATGCAATATTTCCCTGTTATGCTTGGCTACTATACCGATTAGGCCCATTGTGCTAAATATACACTCTGGGGGTCATTTAGAGCTGGAAGCAAGGCCTTTTTTTAGAGTGTAAAATGTGCTTTTTCAGACATCTCATGCACATGAAAAATGCATATCCCAGCGTCCATTGAACCCTCCTTCTGTGTCCCTGACTTGTGCATCCTTGAGTCTGGAGATGCAGACTGCGCGAGGGAAGGTGCGTGTACGTGCAGGAAAGAGGAATACAATCTGGCGCTGAATTGTAAACCCACAATTAAAGTATAGTAGTTTATTCTGGGTTTACATTCCAGCACTGGAAGGTAACCCTCTTTCCTAACATAACCCCAGGGTCTCTTTGGCAAATTCCACTTCTTCCTGGATATCAAAATTTAAAGCATTTACCTTGCGGTATCACTCCAACACTGCCGGTCTGATTCTCTGCATACGTGTAGGCCAAGTACAGTAAATTGGTTAAACAAGGTTTGGGGAAGTGTTTGGTAAAATCAACCATTTTGTCACAAAGTTCGTGGGTTTTTATGTGTTTTTTTCTGTGGAACTACAGGTCCCAGCAGGTCCTACATGATTTCTTCAAGCTTCAGCATGCTTTCTCTGTCATGGGTATGCAGACACTTGTAGTGCTAAGTGCCTGCATACGCAAACAGTTTTATTTATTTGACTGGCTACATTTGTGTGAAAGAGGTGTGTGTGTGTCTGTGTAGGCTTTTGTCAGTGTGCGTGTGTGTCTGTGTCAGTGAGTGCATCTGGGGAGGTGATGGTGTGCTGAGAGATAACGCGGGGGGAGATGGTGTGGCTAAGAGATGCAGGGGGCAGGAAGTTACACAGGGGGAACGAGTCTGGTTGAACCGCTGTTGTAAGATGATGACCTTGTTAATATTCCCACACAAACAGGAATCTTCTGGACGATGTGACCTACATGAATAGTGAATGCCGACTGAAGATGCCGTCTTCCCATGGAGGATATATTTCTTCAGAGGTTCCACATTGTGAGAAACCACCATATAGGTAAGGTGCATATGTAATGGAAAGTAATGTTCCCAGAGTGATGAGAAATGGGTGGCGTGTCATGTTGGCACGACCCATTTTCAGTGGCCACGCCCCTTCGGTATGTGGCCACGCCCATTTTTTCCTGCGCGCCCCTGGCACGCATATATGTCATCTGTTTTGAGTTTCTAGGGGGCGGGAGGGGGCACGCCAATCTTCAACTTGCCCTGTACTCCAATGACCCTAGTGATGATGCCTCTGGCTGTTTTTTTCCTAGGGAAGAGGCACACATCCCCCTGCAGAATAGGCTTGGACTATGTGACAGGAGGACCCCATGCTTTGGATTTTCTTCTTATCGCATCAACAGCACAGGATCTTAACTTTGAGCAATTGCCTGGGAGACTTGGCAGACTGAATTAGACATCTTGTAAGTGAATCTTAGCCAAATATGTCATTTTTAATCCATTCATAATGGCTACCTGTTCTGCAGGTGCACCCCACTGCTTCCAAGTCTGCAGGATGATTGCATTAAATAATACAATTGGACAGGGCATGCAACCGCTTTAAGGCAGAGGTTCACAATCTTTTTTGAATGGCGGCGCCCTAGAGTATCAGGATTGTTTTCATAGCACCCCTAAGCCAAAAGTCTGTTAATGACAAATAATTATTAAGAAATTGCACTTACCTGTCATCCTCAGGTTGAGGTATGCGGTCTTGGACAGGTTGGCGTATCTGTTTTTCCACATATTTACATTACATTGACCAGAATTAATTTGATTTGGTGTTTGACCACCAACCTGAGGCACCCCTGCAAGTATCCAAAGGCACCCCAGGGTGCTACAGCACACAGTTTGGGAACCACTGCTTTAAGGAATGCCTTGAAAACCATCCTAAATAGTTGCTAATTAAAGAGACTGTAACCTTCCATAAGTCGTTTGCTTCATTTTGTCCAGCACAGAAGAGTATATATGTTAGAAAACATTTTATATTATTTCTATTTCACCTGGTCTCTTTTATATTTTGTGTCCTTTCCGGACTTGACCACTTCCCCAGTGACATCATGTACCACCGCCATATCCTGCACATTGCCATTAGGTCATAACCTTAACCTATGTAGTGCGAAGATGATTAAATCTTAATTCTATTTACAGATAATTCTGGGAGGCGTGAAACAGAGTTTGGGTGAAAGAAAGCAGAAGATTGGAAATTTAGTAAATGATGAATTGGTTAAGCAGTCTTAGTAGTACCAACATATAAATTGCATCATGTTCTGTATTAAGATTATTGGAATATATTCATTACTTAATATTTATATGAGAAAATCAATACACGGTAGGAATCCCTGTAAAATCTTGACCCAGATTGTGCGTAAACTAAGTATTTGTCATTGGGACCCATACCTCGGCCCAAAGTTTTCATATCACTCCTGAGGTGCCAGTAATCCATATGTGCTTCATAGAAATATTTTATGTCATTCAGAATACAAGGCCTTTAGTGCGTTGTGAGTGTCATGAAATGAGCATAACATTATATTTTCATTTCTTCTTTGTTTTGGTCAGATTTTATTTCTTTGTAAAAAATTGCAGAACGTCACTGGATCCTCTTAATATTTTCCATACAACTCATTTTATCATTGTTGTAAAGGAGACAAGTGGGTAACAACAAGTACGGAGTAAGAACATATTCCTGATCCTGTAGTAGCAGATATACAGTATTTAAGAAGAGCTTATCACCTCATTTACTTTGCTAGACCTCACAGCCTCTTAACCTTCTAAGAACCTCCATTATGACAAAAAACAAAGAGCACAACAAGCATAATCAATTTTAAAATATATTTATTATGAATTTTTAGCACAAGGAAAACAACACTTTATTTTTACTCTGCATTGTAAAATAAATTAGTGACCAAGATTAGACAGAGGCTCTTACAAGCTTGTCCTATAAGAGGACCAAGATGGTGGAAGCCTCATGACTCACAAAGAGTCATCCTTCAGCACTCAGGAGAGGAAAAACCCCCTTTGGAGGAAACCTCTGGGGACCCATGGCTTGAAGGATTGCCCGTCCCTCTGGGCACTAGGAGGCTATGCAGAGTTATATTTCCAATTGATTTAAAATAGGATCATTTGACACTGAAATACAGTATACATTTCACCACATAAATAAATAACATTGGCTGACGTCATTAATGTAGCTCCTGTCCACATCTCCTGACATTACCCAATTTACATTCCTCACAAAGCTGCGCAATTTGCTGAAAAGGATGGTCATCCCCATTTGAGAAGCACCGAGTTTACCCGAGTGGCTACTACATTGCGATAGATGTGCTGTGCTGCTAGAACCTCCAATTATAGAAATAAACAAGCTCAAGGTCATATTTTAGGGTAGTCAAGCTCCAAGTCTGCAGGCACATCCAAGTGAAACGCCCTTGTCTTTGATGAGATACTTACCTCCAGCGGATATCTTTCCCTCAGTGGGCTGGGTGCAAGAGATGTATATGGAGTATGTTAATGACAGCAATGATAATGCTATGTCAGTGTCCTGGGCGGTTAAGAGTGGTAGCAACAGCAAAGAGTTACCATTATGACATCACAGCATGACCTCACTCGTGTTCTACATTCCTTAAAGGGGAAGTGCATAAGATAATAAGCTCTACTGATGTGTGATATGTTTATATTCCTCCATCACCTCTGCTTCCCATGATACACCTGCCATTTATTACACATCTGTCCCTTTGCCATCTCCTTATTTGCAAAAGTTCTCTTTTACTGCATCCACTCATTCAATGAATCAGTTTCTATCAGCTCTTTCTCATTTCATTAACCTGCTGCTTCTGTCCAATTTTAATTATTCATTGCTGCTACTTGGGTAGAAAACAAGCAAGGGATTGAATTAATATAAAAAACACAATTAAAAGGAAAATACTGTTAGGATGTTTATTATATATTGAAATGACATTAATAGCTAGGCCAAGGCTAGTTATTTCTGCACCTCTATAGGTGTGAGCAAAGCCGAGCGAGGTTTTCCTGCAGGATGACCAGCATTACATCAGTGTGCAATATTCTGTTGGAAACGTGCTGCTAATTGATACTCCCCAATTTGTCTCTGTTCCCAGTATAGAATATAATTGGCCATGATGAAGATACAGTGGAGGACCCATTGTGCCCATTATACGGTAGACTTTCAGGATTGATAAATATTCAGTTTAACCTAATGTAACTTGATCAGTATGCAATATTTCCCTGTTATGCTTGGCTACTATACCGATTAGGCCCATTGTGCTAAATATACACTCTGGGGGTCATTTAGAGCTGGAAGCAAGGCCTTTTTTTAGAGTGTAAAATGTGCTTTTTCAGACATCTCATGCACATGAAAAATGCGTATCCCAGTGTCCATTGAACCCTCCTTCTGTGTCCCTGACTTGTGCATCCTTGAGTCTGGAGATGCAGACTGCGCGAGGGAAGGTGCGTGTACGTGCAGGAAAGAGGAATACAATCTGGCGCTGAATTGTAAACCCACAATTAAAGTATAGTAGTTTATTCTGGGTTTACATTCCAGCACTGGAAGGTAACCCTCTTTCCTAACATAACCCCAGGGTCTCTTTGGCAAATTCCACTTCTTCCTGGATATCAAAATTTAAAGCATTTATCTTGCGGTATCACTCCAACACTGCCGGTCTGATTCTCTGCATACGTGTAGGCCAAGTACAGTAAATTGGTTAAACAAGGTTTGGGGAAATGTTTGGTAAAATCAACCATTTTGTCACAAAGTTCGTGGGTTTTTATGTGTTTTTTTCTGTGGAACTACAGGTCCCAGCAGGTCCTACATGATTTCTTCAAGCTTCAGCATGCTTTCTCTGTCATGGGTATGCAGACACTTGTAGTGCTAAGTGCCTGCATACGCAAACAGTTTTATTTATTTGACTGGCTACATTTGTGTGAAAGAGGTGTGTGTGTGTCTGTGTAGGCTTTTGTCAGTGTGCGTGTGTGTCTGTGTCAGTGAGTGCATCTGGGGAGGTGATGGTGTGCTGAGAGATAACGCGGGGGGAGATGGTGTGGCTAAGAGATGCAGGGGGCAGGAAGTTACACAGGGGGAACGAGTCTGGTTGAACCGCTGTTGTAAGATGATGACCTTGTTAATATTCCCACACAAACAGGAATCTTCTGGACGATGTGACCTACATGAATAGTGAATGCCGACTGAAGATGCCGTCTTCCCATGGAGGATATATTTCTTCAGAGGTTCCACATTGTGAGAAACCACCATATAGGTAAGGTGCATATGTAATGGAAAGTAATGTTCCCAGAGTGATGAGAAATGGGTGGCGTGTCATGTTGGCACGACCCATTTTCAGTGGCCACGCCCCTTCGGTATGTGGCCACGCCCATTTTTTCCTGCGCGCCCCTGGCGCGCATATATGTCATCTGTTTTGAGTTTCTATGGGGCGGGAGGGGGCACGCCAATCTTCAACTTGCCCTGTACTCCAATGACCCTAGTGATGATGCCTCTGGCTGTTTTTTTCCTAGGGAAGAGGCACACATCCCCCTGCAGAATAGGCTTGGACTATGTGACAGGAGGACCCCATGCTTTGGATTTTCTTCTTATCGCATCAACAGCACAGGATCTTAACTTTGAGCAATTGCCTGGGAGACTTGGCAGACTGAATTAGACATCTTGTAAGTGAATCTTAGCCAAATATGTCATTTTTAATCCATTCATAATGGCTACCTGTTCTGCAGGTGCACCCCACTGCTTCCAAGTCTGCAGGATGATTGCATTAAATAATGCAATTGGACAGGGCATGCAACCGCTTTAAGGCAGAGGTTCACAATCTTTTTTGAATGGCGGCGCCCTAGAGTATCAGGATTGTTTTCATAGCACCCCTAAGCCAAAAGTCTGTTAATGAGAAATAATTATTAAGAAATTGCACTTACCTGTCATCCTCAGGTTGAGGTATGCGGTCTTGGACAGGTTGGCGTATCTGTTTTTCCACATATTTACATTACATTGACCAGAATTAATTTGATTTGGTGTTTGACCACCAACCTGAGGCACCCCTGCAAGTATCCAAAGGCACCCCAGGGTGCTACAGCACACAGTTTGGGAACCACTGCTTTAAGGAATGCCTTGAAAACCATCCTAAATAGTTGCTAATTAAAGAGACTGTAACCTTCCATAAGTCGTTTGCTTCATTTTGTCCAGCACAGAAGAGTATATATGTTAGAAAACATTTTATATTATTTCTATTTCACCTGGTCTCTTTTATATTTTGTGTCCTTTCCGGACTTGACCACTTCCCCAGTGACATCATGTACCACCGCCATATCCTGCACATTGCCATTAGGTCATAACCTTAACCTATGTAGTGCGAAGATGATTAAATCTTAATTCTATTTACAGATAATTCTGGGAGGCGTGAAACAGAGTTTGGGTGAAAGAAAGCAGAAGATTGGAAATTTAGTAAATGATGAATTGGTTAAGCAGTCTTAGTAGTACCAACATATAAATTGCATCATGTTCTGTATTAAGATTATTGGAATATATTCATTACTTAATATTTATATGAGAAAATCAATACACGGTAGGAATCCCTGTAAAATCTTGACCCAGATTGTGCGTAAACTAAGTATTTGTCATTGGGACCCATACCTCGGCCCAAAGTTTTCATATCACTCCTGAGGTGCCAGTAATCCATATGTGCTTCATAGAAATATTTTATGTCATTCAGAATACAAGGCCTTTAGTGCGTTGTGAGTGTCATGAAATGAGCATAACATTATATTTTCATTTCTTCTTTGTTTTGGTCAGATTTTATTTCTTTGTAAAAAATTGCAGAACGTCACTGGATCCTCTTAATATTTTCCATACAACTCATTTTATCATTGTTGTAAAGGAGACAAGTGGGTAACAACAAGTACGGAGTAAGAACATATTCCTGATCCTGTAGTAGCAGATATACAGTATTTAAGAAGAGCTTATCACCTCATTTACTTTGCTAGACCTCACAGCCTCTTAACCTTCTAAGAACCTCCATTATGACAAAAAACAAAGAGCACAACAAGCATAATCAATTTTAAAATATATTTATTATGAATTTTTAGCACAAGGAAAACAACACTTTATTTTTACTCTGCATTGTAAAATAAATTAGTGACCAAGATTAGACAGAGGCTCTTACAAGCTTGTCCTATAAGAGGACCAAGATGGTGGAAGCCTCATGACTCACAAAGAGTCATCCTTCAGCACTCAGGAGAGGAAAAACCCCCTTTGGAGGAAACCTCTGGGGACCCATGGCTTGAAGGATTGCCCGTCCCTCTGGGCACTAGGAGGCTATGCAGAGTTATATTTCCAATTGATTTAAAATAGGATCATTTGACACTGAAATACAGTATACATTTCACCACATTAATAAATAACATTGGCTGACGTCATTAATGTAGCTCCTGTCCACATCTCCTGACATTACCCAATTTACATTCCTCACAAAGCTGCGCAATTTGCTGAAAAGGATGGTCATCCCCATTTGAGAAGCACCGAGTTTACCCGAGTGGCTACTACATTGCGATAGATGTGCTGTGCTGCTAGAACCTCCAATTATAGAAATAAACAAGCTCAAGGTCATATTTTAGGGTAGTCAAGCTCCAAGTCTGCAGGCACATCCAAGTGAAACGCCCTTGTCTTTGATGAGATACTTACCTCCAGCGGATATCTTTCCCTCAGTGGGCTGGGTGCAAGAGATGTATATGGAGTATGTTAATGACAGCAATGATAATGCTATGTCAGTGTCCTGGGCGGTTAAGAGTGGTAGCAACAGCAAAGAGTTACCATTATGACATCACAGCATGACCTCACTCGTGTTCTACATTCCTTAAAGGGGAAGTGCATAAGATAATAAGCTCTACTGATGTGTGATATGTTTATATTCCTCCATCACCTCTGCTTCCCATGATACACCTGCCATTTATTACACATCTGTCCCTTTGCCATCTCCTTATTTGCAAAAGTTCTCTTTTACTGCATCCACTCATTCAATGAATCAGTTTCTATCAGCTCTTTCTCATTTCATTAACCTGCTGCTTCTGTCCAATTTTAATTATTCATTGCTGCTACTTGGGTAGAAAACAAGCAAGGGATTGAATTAATATAAAAAACACAATTAAAAGGAAAATACTGTTAGGATGTTTATTATATATTGAAATGACATTAATAGCTAGGCCAAGGCTAGTTATTTCTGCACCTCTATAGGTGTGAGCAAAGCCGAGCGAGGTTTTCCTGCAGGATGACCAGCATTACATCAGTGTGCAATATTCTGTTGGAAACGTGCTGCTAATTGATACTCCCCAATTTGTCTCTGTTCCCAGTATAGAATATAATTGGCCATGATGAAGATACAGTGGAGGACCCATTGTGCCCATTATACGGTAGACTTTCAGGATTGATAAATATTCAGTTTAACTAGGGATGTGCAGGCTCGGATAGGTTCGAGTTTGCACGTGGAGTTCGGATTTTTCCCTCCAAAAAAACGGAACTCAGAACGAGGCAAAACGTCATCTTACATGGACGAACATCATCATTCCTGGACAAAAGACCAGGAATGATGATGTTCGTCCATGTAAGATGACGTTTTGCCTCGTTTTGAGTTCCGTTTTTTTGGAGGGAAAAATCCGAACTCCACGTGCAAACTCGAACCTATCCGAGCCTGCACATCCCTAAGTTTAACCTAATGTAACTTGATCAGTATGCAATATTTCCCTGTTATGCTTGGCTACTATACCGATTAGGCCCATTGTGCTAAATATACACTCTGGGGGTCATTTAGAGCTGGAAGCAAGGCCTTTTTTTAGAGTGTAAAATGTGCTTTTTCAGACATCTCATGCACATGAAAAATGCATATCCCAGCGTCCATTGAACCCTCCTTCTGTGTCCCTGACTTGTGCATCCTTGAGTCTGGAGATGCAGACTGCGCGAGGGAAGGTGCGTGTACGTGCAGGAAAGAGGAATACAATCTGGCGCTGAATTGTAAACCCACAATTAAAGTATAGTAGTTTATTCTGGGTTTACATTCCAGCACTGGAAGGTAACCCTCTTTCCTAACATAACCCCAGGGTCTCTTTGGCAAATTCCACTTCTTCCTGGATATCAAAATTTAAAGCATTTACCTTGCGGTATCACTAAAACACTGCCGGTCGGATTCTCTGCATACGTGTAGGCCAAGTACAGTAAATTGGTTAAACAAGGTTTGGGGAAGTGTTTGGTAAAATCAACCATTTTGTCACAAAGTTCGTGGGTTTTTATGTGTTTTTTTCTGTGGAACTACAGGTACCAGCAGGTCCTACATGATTTCTTCAAGCTTCAGCATGCTTTCTCTGTCATGGGTATGCAGACACTTGTAGTGCTAAGTGCCTGCATACGCAAACAGTTTTATTTATTTGACTGGCTACATTTGTGTGAAAGAGGTGTGTGTGTGTCTGTGTAGGCTTTTGTCAGTGTGCGTGTGTGTCTGTGTCAGTGAGTGCATCTGGGGAGGTGATGGTGTGCTGAGAGATAACGCGGGGGGAGATGGTGTGGCTAAGAGATGCAGGGGGCAGGAAGTTACACAGGGGGAACGAGTCTGGTTGAACCGCTGTTGTAAGATGATGACCTTGTTAATATTCCCACACAAACAGGAATCTTCTGGACGATGTGACCTACATGAATAGTGAATGCCGACTGAAGATGCCGTCTTCCCATGGAGGATATATTTCTTCAGAGGTTCCACATTGTGAGAAACCACCATATAGGTAAGGTGCATATGTAATGGAAAGTAATGTTCCCAGAGTGATGAGAAATGGGTGGCGTGTCATGTTGGCACGGCACATTTTCAGTGGCCACGCCCCTTCGGTATGTGGCCACGCCCATTTTTCCTGCGCGCCCCTGGCGCGCATATATGTCATCTGTTTTGAGTTTCTATGGGGCGGGAGGGGGCACGCCAATCTTCAACTTGCCCTGTACTCCAATGACCCTAGTGATGATGCCTCTGGCTGTTTTTTTCCTAGGGAAGAGGCACACATCCCCCTGCAGAATAGGCTTGGACTATGTGACAGGAGGAACCCATGCTTTGGATTTTCTTCTTATCGCATCAACAGCACAGGATCTTAACTTTGAGCAATTGCCTGGGAGACTTGGCAGACTGAATTAGACATCTTGTAAGTGAATCTTAGCCAAATATGTCATTTTTAATCCATTCATAATGGCTACCTGTTCTGCAGGTGCACCCCACTGCTTCCAAGTCTGCAGGATGATTGCATTAAATAATGCAAATATAGAAATATTTTATGTCATTCAGAATACAAGGCCTTTAGTGCGTTGTGAGTGTCATGAAATGAGCATAACATTATATTTTCATTTCTTCTTTGTTTTGGTCAGATTTTATTTCTTTGTAAAAAATTGCAGAACGTCACTGGATCCTCTTAATATTTTCCATACAACTCATTTTATCATTGTTGTAAAGGAGACAAGTGGGTAACAACAAGTACGGAGTAAGAACATATTCCTGATCCTGTAGTAGCAGATATACAGTATTTAAGAAGAGCTTATCACCTCATTTACTTTGCTAGACCTCACAGCCTCTTAACCTTCTAAGAACCTCCATTATGACAAAAAACAAAGAGCACAACAAGCATAATCATTTTTAAAATATATTTATTATGAATTTTTAGCACAAGGAAAACAACACTTTATTTTTACTCTGCATTGTAAAATAAATTAGTGCCCAAGATTAGCCAGAGGCTCTTACAAGCTTGTCCTATAAGAGGACCAAGATGGTGGAAGCCTCATGACTCACAAAGAGTCATCCTTCAGCACTCAGGAGAGGAAAAACCCCCTTTGGAGGAAACCTCTGGGGACCCATGGCTTGAAGGATTGCCCGTCCCTCTGGGCACTAGGAGGCTATGCAGAGTTATATTTCCAATTGATTTAAAATAGGATCATTTGACACTGAAATACAGTATACATTTCACCACATTAATAAATAACATTGGCTGACGTCATTAATGTAGCTCCTGTCCACATCTCCTGACATTACCCAATTTACATTCCTCACAAAGCTGCGCAATTTGCTGAAAAGGATGGTCATCCCCATTTGAGAAGCACCGAGTTTACCCGAGTGGCTACTACATTGCGATAGATGTGCTGTGCTGCTAGAACCTCCAATTATAGAAATAAACAAGCTCAAGGTCATATTTTAGGGTAGTCAAGCTCCAAGTCTGCAGGCACATCCAAGTGAAACGCCCTTGTCTTTGATGAGATACTTACCTCCAGCGGATATCTTTCCCTCAGTGGGCTGGGTGCAAGAGATGTATATGGAGTATGTTAATGACAGCAATGATAATGCTATGTCAGTGTCCTGGGCGGTTAAGAGTGGTAGCAACAGCAAAGAGTTACCATTATGACATCACAGCATGACCTCACTCGTGTTCTACATTCCTTAAAGGGGAAGTGCATAAGATAATAAGCTCTACTGATGTGTGATATGTTTATATTCCTCCATCACCTCTGCTTCCCATGATACACCTGCCATTTATTACACATCTGTCCCTTTGCCATCTCCTTATTTGCAAAAGTTCTCTTTTACTGCATCCACTCATTCAATGAATCAGTTTCTATCAGCTCTTTCTCATTTCATTAACCTGCTGCTTCTGTCCAATTTTAATTATTCATTGCTGCTACTTGGGTAGAAAACAAGCAAGGGATTGAATTAATATAAAAAACACAATTAAAAGGAAAATACTGTTAGGATGTTTATTATATATTGAAATGACATTAATAGCTAGGCCAAGGCTAGTTATTTCTGCACCTCTATAGGTGTGAGCAAAGCCGAGCGAGGTTTTCCTGCAGGATGACCAGCATTACATCAGTGTGCAATATTCTGTTGGAAACGTGCTGCTAATTGATACTCCCCAATTTGTCTCTGTTCCCAGTATAGAATATAATTGGCCATGATGAAGATACAGTGGAGGACCCATTGTGCCCATTATACGGTAGACTTTCAGGATTGATAAATATTCAGTTTAACCTAATGTAACTTGATCAGTATGCAATATTTCCCTGTTATGCTTGGCTACTATACCGATTAGGCCCATTGTGCTAAATATACACTCTGGGGGTCATTTAGAGCTGGAAGCAAGGCCTTTTTTTAGAGTGTAAAATGTGCTTTTTCAGACATCTCATGCACATGAAAAATGCGTATCCCAGTGTCCATTGAACCCTCCTTCTGTGTCCCTGACTTGTGCATCCTTGAGTCTGGAGATGCAGACTGCGCGAGGGAAGGTGCGTGTACGTGCAGGAAAGAGGAATACAATCTGGCGCTGAATTGTAAACCCACAATTAAAATATAGTAGTTTATTCTGGGTTTACATTCCAGCACTGGAAGGTAACCCTCTTTCCTAACATAACCCCAGGGTCTCTTTGGCAAATTCCACTTCTTCCTGGATATCAAAATTTAAAGCATTTACCTTGCGGTATCACTCCAACACTGCCGGTCTGATTCTCTGCATACGTGTAGGCCAAGTACAGTAAATTGGTTAAACAAGGTTTGGGGAAGTGTTTGGTAAAATCAACCATTTTGTCACAAAGTTCGTGGGTTTTTATGTGTTTTTTTCTGTGGAACTACAGGTCCCAGCAGGTCCTACATGATTTCTTCAAGCTTCAGCATGCTTTCTCTGTCATGGGTATGCAGACACTTGTAGTGCTAAGTGCCTGCATACGCAAACAGTTTTATTTATTTGACTGGCTACATTTGTGTGAAAGAGGTGTGTGTGTGTCTGTGTAGGCTTTTGTCAGTGTGCGTGTGTGTCTGTGTCAGTGAGTGCATCTGGGGAGGTGATGGTGTGCTGAGAGATAACGCGGGGGGAGATGGTGTGGCTAAGAGATGCAGGGGGCAGGAAGTTACACAGGGGGAACGAGTCTGGTTGAACCGCTGTTGTAAGATGATGACCTTGTTAATATTCCCACACAAACAGGAATCTTCTGGACGATGTGACCTACATGAATAGTGAATGCCGACTGAAGATGCCGTCTTCCCATGGAGGATATATTTCTTCAGAGGTTCCACATTGTGAGAAACCACCATATAGGTAAGGTGCATATGTAATGGAAAGTAATGTTCCCAGAGTGATGAGAAATGGGTGGCGTGTCATGTTGGCACGACCCATTTTCAGTGGCCACGCCCCTTTGGTATGTGGCCACGCCCATTTTTTCCTGCGCGCCCCTGGCGCGCATATATGTCATCTGTTTTGAGTTTCTATGGGGCGGGAGGGGGCACGCCAATCTTCAACTTGCCCTGTACTCCAATGACCCTAGTGATGATGCCTCTGGCTGTTTTTTTCCTAGGGAAGAGGCACACATCCCCCTGCAGAATAGGCTTGGACTATGTGACAGGAGGACCCCATGCTTTGGATTTTCTTCTTATCGCATCAACAGCACAGGATCTTAACTTTGAGCAATTGCCTGGGAGACTTGGCAGACTGAATTAGACATCTTGTAAGTGAATCTTAGCCAAATATGTCATTTTTAATCCATTCATAATGGCTACCTGTTCTGCAGGTGCACCCCACTGCTTCCAAGTCTGCAGGATGATTGCATTAAATAATGCAATTGGACAGGGCATGCAACCGCTTTAAGGCAGAGGTTCACAATCTTTTTTGAATGGCGGCGCCCTAGAGTATCAGGATTGTTTTCATAGCACCCCTAAGCCAAAAGTCTGTTAATGAGAAATAATTATTAAGAAATTGCACTTACCTGTCATCCTCAGGTTGAGGTATGCGGTCTTGGACAGGTTGGCGTATCTGTTTTTCCACATATTTACATTACATTGACCAGAATTAATTTGATTTGGTGTTTGACCACCAACCTGAGGCACCCCTGCAAGTATCCAAAGGCACCCCAGGGTGCTACAGCACACAGTTTGGGAACCACTGCTTTAAGGAATGCCTTGAAAACCATCCTAAATAGTTGCTAATTAAAGAGACTGTAACCTTCCATAAGTCGTTTGCTTCATTTTGTCCAGCACAGAAGAGTATATATGTTAGAAAACATTTTATATTATTTCTATTTCACCTG
Source organism: Taudactylus pleione (assembly GCA_031769625.1). Taxonomy (NCBI): domain Eukaryota; kingdom Metazoa; phylum Chordata; class Amphibia; order Anura; family Myobatrachidae; genus Taudactylus; species Taudactylus pleione. The sequence goes on along the minus strand of JAUIMM010000210.1, from coordinate 7,485,963 downwards.
GTCTCTTTTATATTTTGTGTCCTTTCCGGACTTGACCACTTCCCCAGTGACATCATGTACCACCGCCATATCCTGCACATTGCCATTAGGTCATAACCTTAACCTATGTAGTGCGAAGATGATTAAATCTTAATTCTATTTACAGATAATTCTGGGAGGCGTGAAACAGAGTTTGGGTGAAAGAAAGCAGAAGATTGGAAATTTAGTAAATGATGAATTGGTTAAGCAGTCTTAGTAGTACCAACATATAAATTGCATCATGTTCTGTATTAAGATTATTGGAATATATTCATTACTTAATATTTATATGAGAAAATCAATACACGGTAGGAATCCCTGTAAAATCTTGACCCAGATTGTGCGTAAACTAAGTATTTGTCATTGGGACCCATACCTCGGCCCAAAGTTTTCATATCACTCCTGAGGTGCCAGTAATCCATATGTGCTTCATAGAAATATTTTATGTCATTCAGAATACAAGGCCTTTAGTGCGTTGTGAGTGTCATGAAATGAGCATAACATTATATTTTCATTTCTTCTTTGTTTTGGTCAGATTTTATTTCTTTGTAAAAAATTGCTGAACGTCACTGGATCCTCTTAATATTTTCCATACAACTCATTTTATCATTGTTGTAAAGGAGACAAGTGGGTAACAACAAGTACGGAGTAAGAACATATTCCTGATCCTGTAGTAGCAGATATACAGTATTTAAGAAGAGCTTATCACCTCATTTACTTTGCTAGACCTCACAGCCTCTTAACCTTCTAAGAACCTCCATTATGACAAAAAACAAAGAGCACAACAAGCATAATCATTTTTAAAATATATTTATTATGAATTTTTAGCACAAGGAAAACAACACTTTATTTTTACTCTGCATTGTAAAATAAATTAGTGACCAAGATTAGCCAGAGGCTCTTACAAGCTTGTCCTATAAGAGGACCAAGATGGTGGAAGCCTCATGACTCACAAAGAGTCATCCTTCAGCACTCAGGAGAGGAAAAACCCCCTTTGGAGGAAACCTCTGGGGACCCATGGCTTGAAGGATTGCCCGTCCCTCTGGGCACTAGGAGGCTATGCAGAGTTATATTTCCAATTGATTTAAAATAGGATCATTTGACACTGAAATACAGTATACATTTCACCACATTAATAAATAACATTGGCTGACGTCATTAATGTAGCTCCTGTCCACATCTCCTGACATTACCCAATTTACATTCCTCACAAAGCTGCGCAATTTGCTGAAAAGGATGGTCATCCCCATTTGAGAAGCACCGAGTTTACCCGAGTGGCTACTACATTGCGATAGATGTGCTGTGCTGCTAGAACCTCCAATTATAGAAATAAACAAGCTCAAGGTCATATTTTAGGGTAGTCAAGCTCCAAGTCTGCAGGCACATCCAAGTGAAACGCCCTTGTCTTTGATGAGATACTTACCTCCAGCGGATATCTTTCCCTCAGTGGGCTGGGTGCAAGAGATGTATATGGAGTATGTTAATGACAGCAATGATAATGCTATGTCAGTGTCCTGGGCGGTTAAGAGTGGTAGCAACAGCAAAGAGTTACCATTATGACATCACAGCATGACCTCACTCGTGTTCTACATTCCTTAAAGGGGAAGTGCATAAGATAATAAGCTCTACTGATGTGTGATATGTTTATATTCCTCCATCACCTCTGCTTCCCATGATACACCTGCCATTTATTACACATCTGTCCCTTTGCCATCTCCTTATTTGCAAAAGTTCTCTTTTACTGCATCCACTCATTCAATGAATCAGTTTCTATCAGCTCTTTCTCATTTCATTAACCTGCTGCTTCTGTCCAATTTTAATTATTCATTGCTGCTACTTGGGTAGAAAACAAGCAAGGGATTGAATTAATATAAAAAACACAATTAAAAGGAAAATACTGTTAGGATGTTTATTATATATTGAAATGACATTAATAGCTAGGCCAAGGCTAGTTATTTCTGCACCTCTATAGGTGTGAGCAAAGCCGAGCGAGGTTTTCCTGCAGGATGACCAGCATTACATCAGTGTGCAATATTCTGTTGGAAACGTGCTGCTAATTGATACTCCCCAATTTGTCTCTGTTCCCAGTATAGAATATAATTGGCCATGATGAAGATACAGTGGAGGACCCATTGTGCCCATTATACGGTAGACTTTCAGGATTGATAAATATTCAGTTTAACCTAATGTAACTTGATCAGTATGCAATATTTCCCTGTTATGCTTGGCTACTATACCGATTAGGCCCATTGTGCTAAATATACACTCTGGGGGTCATTTAGAGCTGGAAGCAAGGCCTTTTTTTAGAGTGTAAAATGTGCTTTTTCAGACATCTCATGCACATGAAAAATGCGTATCCCAGCGTCCATTGAACCCTCCTTCTGTGTCCCTGACTTGTGCATCCTTGAGTCTGGAGATGCAGACTGCGCGAGGGAAGGTGCGTGTACGTGCAGGAAAGAGGAATACAATCTGGCGCTGAATTGTAAACCCACAATTAAAGTATAGTAGTTTATTCTGGGTTTACATTCCAGCACTGGAAGGTAACCCTCTTTCCTAACATAACCCCAGGGTCTCTTTGGCAAATTCCACTTCTTCCTGGATATCAAAATTTAAAGCATTTACCTTGCGGTATCACTCCAACACTGCCGGTCTGATTCTCTGCATACGTGTAGGCCAAGTACAGTAAATTGGTTAAACAAGGTTTGGGGAAGTGTTTGGTAAAATCAACCATTTTGTCACAAAGTTCGTGGGTTTTTATGTGTTTTTTTCTGTGGAACTACAGGTACCAGCAGGTCCTACATGATTTCTTCAAGCTTCAGCATGCTTTCTCTGTCATGGGTATGCAGACACTTGTAGTGCTAAGTGCCTGCATACGCAAACAGTTTTATTTATTTGACTGGCTACATTTGTGTGAAAGAGGTGTGTGTGTGTCTGTGTAGGCTTTTGTCAGTGTGCGTGTGTGTCTGTGTCAGTGAGTGCATCTGGGGAGGTGATGGTGTGCTGAGAGATAACGCGGGGGGAGATGGTGTGGCTAAGAGATGCAGGGGGCAGGAAGTTACACAGGGGGAACGAGTCTGGTTGAACCGCTGTTGTAAGATGATGACCTTGTTAATATTCCCACACAAACAGGAATCTTCTGGACGATGTGACCTACATGAATAGTGAATGCCGACTGAAGATGCCGTCTTCCCATGGAGGATATATTTCTTCAGAGGTTCCACATTGTGAGAAACCACCATATAGGTAAGGTGCATATGTAATGGAAAGTAATGTTCCCAGAGTGATGAGAAATGGGTGGCGTGTCATGTTGGCACGGCCCATTTTCAGTGGCCACGCCCCTTCGGTATGTGGCCACGCCCATTTTTCCTGCGCGCCCCTGGCGCGCATATATGTCATCTGTTTTGAGTTTCTATGGGGCGGGAGGGGGCACGCCAATCTTCAACTTGCCCTGTACTCCAATGACCCTAGTGATGATGTCTCTGGCTGTTTTTTTCCTAGGGAAGAGGCACACATCCCCCTGCAGAATAGGCTTGGACTATGTGACAGGAGGACCCCATGCTTTGGATTTTCTTCTTATCGCATCAACAGCACAGGATCTTAACTTTGAGCAATTGCCTGGGAGACTTGGCAGACTGAATTAGACATCTTGTAAGTGAATCTTAGCCAAATATGTCATTTTTAATCCATTCATAATGGCTACCTGTTCTGCAGGTGCACCCCACTGCTTCCAAGTCTGCAGGATGATTGCATTAAATAATGCAAATATAGAAATATTTTATGTCATTCAGAATACAAGGCCTTTAGTGCGTTGTGAGTGTCATGAAATGAGCATAACATTATATTTTCATTTCTTCTTTGTTTTGGTCAGATTTTATTTCTTTGTAAAAAATTGCAGAACGTCACTGGATCCTCTTAATATTTTCCATACAACTCATTTTATCATTGTTGTAAAGGAGACAAGTGGGTAACAACAAGTACGGAGTAAGAACATATTCCTGATCCTGTAGTAGCAGATATACAGTATTTAAGAAGAGCTTATCACCTCATTTACTTTGCTAGACCTCACAGCCTCTTAACCTTCTAAGAACCTCCATTATGACAAAAAACAAAGAGCACAACAAGCATAATCATTTTTAAAATATATTTATTATGAATTTTTAGCACAAGGAAAACAACACTTTATTTTTACTCTGCATTGTAAAATAAATTAGTGACCAAGATTAGCCAGAGGCTCTTACAAGCTTGTCCTATAAGAGGACCAAGATGGTGGAAGCCTCATGACTCACAAAGAGTCATCCTTCAGCACTCAGGAGAGGAAAAACCCCCTTTGGAGGAAACCTCTGGGGACCCATGGCTTGAAGGATTGCCCGTCCCTCTGGGCACTAGGAGGCTATGCAGAGTTATATTTCCAATTGATTTAAAATAGGATCATTTGACACTGAAATACAGTATACATTTCACCACATTAATAAATAACATTGGCTGACGTCATTAATGTAGCTCCTGTCCACATCTCCTGACATTACCCAATTTACATTCCTCACAAAGCTGCGCAATTTGCTGAAAAGGATGGTCATCCCCATTTGAGAAGCACCGAGTTTACCCGAGTGGCTACTACATTGCGATAGATGTGCTGTGCTGCTAGAACCTCCAATTATAGAAATAAACAAGCTCAAGGTCATATTTTAGGGTAGTCAAGCTCCAAGTCTGCAGGCACATCCAAGTGAAACGCCCTTGTCTTTGATGAGATACTTACCTCCAGCGGATATCTTTCCCTCAGTGGGCTGGGTGCAAGAGATGTATATGGAGTATGTTAATGACAGCAATGATAATGCTATGTCAGTGTCCTGGGCGGTTAAGAGTGGTAGCAACAGCAAAGAGTTACCATTATGACATCACAGCATGACCTCACTCGTGTTCTACATTCCTTAAAGGGGAAGTGCATAAGATAATAAGCTCTACTGATGTGTGATATGTTTATATTCCTCCATCACCTCTGCTTCCCATGATACACCTGCCATTTATTACACATCTGTCCCTTTGCCATCTCCTTATTTGCAAAAGTTCTCTTTTACTGCATCCACTCATTCAATGAATCAGTTTCTATCAGCTCTTTCTCATTTCATTAACCTGCTGCTTCTGTCCAATTTTAATTATTCATTGCTGCTACTTGGGTAGAAAACAAGCAAGGGATTGAATTAATATAAAAAACACAATTAAAAGGAAAATACTGTTAGGATGTTTATTATATATTGAAATGACATTAATAGCTAGGCCAAGGCTAGTTATTTCTGCACCTCTATAGGTGTGAGCAAAGCCGAGCGAGGTTTTCCTGCAGGATGACCAGCATTACATCAGTGTGCAATATTCTGTTGGAAACGTGCTGCTAATTGATACTCCCCAATTTGTCTCTGTTCCCAGTATAGAATATAATTGGCCATGATGAAGATACAGTGGAGGACCCATTGTGCCCATTATACGGTAGACTTTCAGGATTGATAAATATTCAGTTTAACCTAATGTAACTTGATCAGTATGCAATATTTCCCTGTTATGCTTGGCTACTATACCGATTAGGCCCATTGTGCTAAATATACACTCTGGGGGTCATTTAGAGCTGGAAGCAAGGCCTTTTTTTAGAGTGTAAAATGTGCTTTTTCAGACATCTCATGCACATGAAAAATGCGTATCCCAGTGTCCATTGAACCCTCCTTCTGTGTCCCTGACTTGTGCATCCTTGAGTCTGGAGATGCAGACTGCGCGAGGGAAGGTGCGTGTACGTGCAGGAAAGAGGAATACAATCTGGCGCTGAATTGTAAACCCACAATTAAAGTATAGTAGTTTATTCTGGGTTTACATTCCAGCACTGGAAGGTAACCCTCTTTCCTAACATAACCCCAGGGTCTCTTTGGCAAATTCCACTTCTTCCTGGATATCAAAATTTAAAGCATTTATCTTGCGGTATCACTCCAACACTGCCGGTCTGATTCTCTGCATACGTGTAGGCCAAGTACAGTAAATTGGTTAAACAAGGTTTGGGGAAGTGTTTGGTAAAATCAACCATTTTGTCACAAAGTTCGTGGGTTTTTATGTGTTTTTTTTCTGTGGAACTACAGGTCCCAGCAGGTCCTACATGATTTCTTCAAGCTTCAGCATGCTTTCTCTGTCATGGGTATGCAGACACTTGTAGTGCTAAGTGCCTGCATACGCAAACAGTTTTATTTATTTGACTGGCTACATTTGTGTGAAAGAGGTGTGTGTGTGTCTGTGTAGGCTTTTGTCAGTGTGCGTGTGTGTCTGTGTCAGTGAGTGCATCTGGGGAGGTGATGGTGTGCTGAGAGATAACGCGGGGGGAGATGGTGTGGCTAAGAGATGCAGGGGGCAGGAAGTTACACAGGGGGAACGAGTCTGGTTGAACCGCTGTTGTAAGATGATGACCTTGTTAATATTCCCACACAAACAGGAATCTTTTGGACGATGTGACCTACATGAATAGTGAATGCCGACTGAAGATGCCGTCTTCCCATGGAGGATATATTTCTTCAGAGGTTCCACATTGTGAGAAACCACCATATAGGTAAGGTGCATATGTAATGGAAAGTAATGTTCCCAGAGTGATGAGAAATGGGTGGCGTGTCATGTTGGCACGGCCCATTTTCAGTGGCCACGCCCCTTCGGTATGTGGCCACGCCCATTTTTCCTGCGCGCCCCTGGCGCGCATATATGTCATCTGTTTTGAGTTTCTATGGGGCGGGAGGGGGCACGCCAATCTTCAACTTGCCCTGTACTCCAATGACCCTAGTGATGATGTCTCTGGCTGTTTTTTTCCTAGGGAAGAGGCACACATCCCCCTGCAGAATAGGCTTGGACTATGTGACAGGAGGACCCCATGCTTTGGATTTTCTTCTTATCGCATCAACAGCACAGGATCTTAACTTTGAGCAATTGCCTGGGAGACTTGGCAGACTGAATTAGACATCTTGTAAGTGAATCTTAGCCAAATATGTCATTTTTAATCCATTCATAATGGCTACCTGTTCTGCAGGTGCACCCCACTGCTTCCAAGTCTGCAGGATGATTGCATTAAATAATGCAATTGGACAGGGCATGCAACCGCTTTAAGGCAGAGGTTCACAATCTTTTTTGAATGGCGGCGCCCTAGAGTATCAGGATTGTTTTCATAGCACCCCTAAGCCAAAAGTCTGTTAATGAGAAATAATTATTAAGAAATTGCACTTACCTGTCATCCTCAGGTTGAGGTATGCGGTCTTGGACAGGTTGGCGTATCTGTTTTTCCACATATTTACATTACATTGACCAGAATTAATTTGATTTGGTGTTTGACCACCAACCTGAGGCACCCCTGCAAGTATCCAAAGGCACCCCAGGGTGCTACAGCACACAGTTTGGGAACCACTGCTTTAAGGAATGCCTTGAAAACCATCCTAAATAGTTGCTAATTAAAGAGACTGTAACCTTCCATAAGTCGTTTACTTCATTTTGTCCAGCACAGAAGAGTATATATGTTAGAAAACATTTTATATTATTTCTATTTCACCTGGTCTCTTTTATATTTTGTGTCCTTTCCGGACTTGACCACTTCCCCAGTGACATCATGTACCACCGCCATATCCTGCACATTGCCATTAGGTCATAACCTTAACCTATGTAGTGCGAAGATGATTAAATCTTAATTCTATTTACAGGATAATTCTGGGAGGTGTGAAACAGAGTTTGGGTGAAAGAAAGCAGAAGATTGGACATTTAGTAAATGATGAATTGGGTAAGCAGTCTTAGTAGTACCAACATATAAATTGCATCATGTTCTGTATTAAGATTATTGGAATATATTCATTACTTAATATTTATATGAGAAAATCAATACACGGTAGGAATCCCTGTAAAATCTTGACCCAGATTGTGCGTAAACTAAGTATTTGTCATTGGGACCCTTACCACAGCCCAAAGTTTTCATATCACTCCTGAGGTGCCAGTAATCCATATGTGCTTCATAGAAATATTTTATGTCATTCAGAATACAAGGCCTTTAGTGCGTTGTGAGTGTCATGAAATGAGCATAACATTATATTTTCATTTCTTCTTTGTTTTGGTCAGATTTTATTTCTTTGTAAAAAATTGCAGAACGTCACTGGATCCTCTTAATATTTTCCATACAACTCATTTTATCATTGTTGTAAAGGAGACAAGTGGGTAACAACAAGTACGGAGTAAGAACATATTCCTGATCCTGTAGTAGCAGATATACAGTATTTAAGAAGAGCTTATCACCTCATTTACTTTGCTAGACCTCACAGCCTCTTAACCTTCTAAGAACCTCCATTATGACAAAAAACAAAGAGCACAACAAGCATAATCAATTTTAAAATATATTTATTATGAATTTTTAGCACAAGGAAAACAACACTTTATTTTTACTCTGCATTGTAAAATAAATTAGTGCCCAAGATTAGCCAGAGGCTCTTACAAGCTTGTCCTATAAGAGGACCAAGATGGTGGAAGCCTCATGACTCACAAAGAGTCATCCTTCAGCACTCAGGAGAGGAAAAACCCCCTTTGGAGGAAACCTCTGGGGACCCATGGCTTGAAGGATTGCCCGTCCCTCTGGGCACTAGGAGGCTATGCAGAGTTATATTTCCAATTGATTTAAAATAGGATCATTTGACACTGAAATACAGTATACATTTCACCACATTAATAAATAACATTGGCTGACGTCATTAATGTAGCTCCTGTCCACATCTCCTGACATTACCCAATTTACATTCCTCACAAAGCTGCGCAATTTGCTGAAAAGGATGGTCATCCCCTTTTGAGAAGCACCGAGTTTACCCGAGTGGCTACTGCATTGCGATAGATGTGCTGTGCTGCTAGAACCTCCAATTATAGAAATAAACAAGCTCAAGGTCATATTTTAGGGTAGTCAAGCTCCAAGTCTGCAGGCACATCCAAGTGAAACGCCCTTGTCTTTGATGAGATACTTACCTCCAGCGGATATCTTTCCCTCAGTGGGCTGGGTGCAAGAGATGTATATGGAGTATGTTAATGACAGCAATGATAATGCTATGTCAGTGTCCTGGGCGGTTAAGAGTGGTAGCAACAGCAAAGAGTTACCATTATGACATCACAGCATGACCTCACTCGTGTTCTACATTCCTTAAAGGGGAAGTGCATAAGATAATAAGCTCTACTGATGTGTGATATGTTTATATTCCTCCATCACCTCTGCTTCCCATGATACACCTGCCATTTATTACACATCTGTCCCTTTGCCATCTCCTTATTTGCAAAAGTTCTCTTTTACTGCATCCACTCATTCAATGAATCAGTTTCTATCAGCTCTTTCTCATTTCATTAACCTGCTGCTTCTGTCCAATTTTAATTATTCATTGCTGCTACTTGGGTAGAAAACAAGCAAGGGATTGAATTAATATAAAAAACACAATTAAAAGGAAAATACTGTTAGGATGTTTATTATATATTGAAATGACATTAATAGCTAGGCCAAGGCTAGTTATTTCTGCACCTCTATAGGTGTGAGCAAAGCCGAGCGAGGTTTTCCTGCAGGATGACCAGCATTACATCAGTGTGCAATATTCTGTTGGAAACGTGCTGCTAATTGATACTCCCCAATTTGTCTCTGTTCCCAGTATAGAATATAATTGGCCATGATGAAGATACAGTGGAGGACCCATTGTGCCCATTATACGGTAGACTTTCAGGATTGATAAATATTCAGTTTAGCCTAATGTAACTTGATCAGTATGCAATATTTCCCTGTTATGCTTGGCTACTATACCGATTAGGCCCATTGTGCTAAATATACACTCTGGGGGTCATTTAGAGCTGGAAGCAAGGCCTTTTTTTAGAGTGTAAAATGTGCTTTTTCAGACATCTCATGCACATGAAAAATGCGTATCCCAGCGTCCATTGAACCCTCCTTCTGTGTCCCTGACTTGTGCATCCTTGAGTCTGGAGATGCAGACTGCGCGAGGGAAGGTGCGTGTACGTGCAGGAAAGAGGAATACAATCTGGCGCTGAATTGTAAACCCACAATTAAAGTATAGTAGTTTATTCTGGGTTTACATTCCAGCACTGGAAGGTAACCCTCTTTCCTAACATAACCCCAGGGTCTCTTTGGCAAATTCCACTTCTTCCTGGATATCAAAATTTAAAGCATTTATCTTGCGGTATCACTCCAACACTGCCGGTCTGATTCTCTGCATACGTGTAGGCCAAGTACAGTAAATTGGTTAAACAAGGTTTGGGGAAGTGTTTGGTAAAATCAACCATTTTGTCACAAAGTTCGTGGGTTTTTATGTGTTTTTTTCTGTGGAACTACAGGTCCCAGCAGGTCCTACATGATTTCTTCAAGCTTCAGCATGCTTTCTCTGTCATGGGTATGCAGACACTTGTAGTGCTAAGTGCCTGCATACGCAAACAGTTTTATTTATTTGACTGGCTACATTTGTGTGAAAGAGGTGTGTGTGTGTCTGTGTAGGCTTTTGTCAGTGTGCGTGTGTGTCTGTGTCAGTGAGTGCATCTGGGGAGGTGATGGTGTGCTGAGAGATAACGCGGGGGGAGATGGTGTGGCTAAGAGATGCAGGGGGCAGGAAGTTACACAGGGGGAACGAGTCTGGTTGAACCGCTGTTGTAAGATGATGACCTTGTTAATATTCCCACACAAACAGGAATCTTCTGGACGATGTGACCTACATGAATAGTGAATGCCGACTGAAGATGCCGTCTTCCCATGGAGGATATATTTCTTCAGAGGTTCCACATTGTGAGAAACCACCATATAGGTAAGGTGCATATGTAATGGAAAGTAATGTTCCCAGAGTGATGAGAAATGGGTGGCGTGTCATGTTGGCACGGCCCATTTTCAGTGGCCACGCCCCTTCGGTATGTGGCCACGCCCATTTTTCCTGCGCGCCCCTGGCGCGCATATATGTCATCTGTTTTGAGTTTCTATGGGGCGGGAGGGGGCACGCCAATCTTCAACTTGCCCTGTACTCCAATGACCCTAGTGATGATGTCTCTGGCTGTTTTTTTCCTAGGGAAGAGGCACACATCCCCCTGCAGAATAGGCTTGGACTATGTGACAGGAGGACCCCATGCTTTGGATTTTCTTCTTATCGCATCAACAGCACAGGATCTTAACTTTGAGCAATTGCCTGGGAGACTTGGCAGACTGAATTAGACATCTTGTAAGTGAATCTTAGCCAAATATGTCATTTTTAATCCATTCATAATGGCTACCTGTTCTGCAGGTGCACCCCACTGCTTCCAAGTCTGCAGGATGATTGCATTAAATAATGCAATTGGACAGGGCATGCAACCGCTTTAAGGCAGAGGTTCACAATCTTTTTTGAATGGCGGCGCCCTAGAGTATCAGGATTGTTTTCATAGCACCCCTAAGCCAAAAGTCTGTTAATGAGAAATAATTATTAAGAAATTGCACTTACCTGTCATCCTCAGGTTGAGGTATGCGGTCTTGGACAGGTTGGCGTATCTGTTTTTCCACATATTTACATTACATTGACCAGAATTAATTTGATTTGGTGTTTGACCACCAACCTGAGGCACCCCTGCAAGTATCCAAAGGCACCCCAGGGTGCTACAGCACACAGTTTGGGAACCACTGCTTTAAGGAATGCCTTGAAAACCATCCTAAATAGTTGCTAATTAAAGAGACTGTAACCTTCCATAAGTCGTTTACTTCATTTTGTCCAGCACAGAAGAGTATATATGTTAGAAAACATTTTATATTATTTCTATTTCACCTGGTCTCTTTTATATTTTGTGTCCTTTCCGGACTTGACCACTTCCCCAGTGACATCATGTACCACCGCCATATCCTGCACATTGCCATTAGGTCATAACCTTAACCTATGTAGTGCGAAGATGATTAAATCTTAATTCTATTTACAGATAATTCTGGGAGGCGTGAAACAGAGTTTGGGTGAAAGAAAGCAGAAGATTGGAAATTTAGTAAATGATGAATTGGTTAAGCAGTCTTAGTAGTACCAACATATAAATTGCATCATGTTCTGTATTAAGATTATTGGAATATATTCATTACTTAATATTTATATGAGAAAATCAATACACGGTAGGAATCCCTGTAAAATCTTGACCCAGATTGTGCGTAAACTAAGTATTTGTCATTGGGACCCATACCTCGGCCCAAAGTTTTCATATCACTCCTGAGGTGCCAGTAATCCATATGTGCTTCATAGAAATATTTTATGTCATTCAGAATACAAGGCCTTTAGTGCGTTGTGAGTGTCATGAAATGAGCATAACATTATATTTTCATTTCTTCTTTGTTTTGGTCAGATTTTATTTCTTTGTAAAAAATTGCAGAACGTCACTGGATCCTCTTAATATTTTCCATACAACTCATTTTATCATTGTTGTAAAGGAGACAAGTGGGTAACAACAAGTACGGAGTAAGAACATATTCCTGATCCTGTAGTAGCAGATATACAGTATTTAAGAAGAGCTTATCACCTCATTTACTTTGCTAGACCTCACAGCCTCTTAACCTTCTAAGAACCTCCATTATGACAAAAAACAAAGAGCACAACAAGCATAATCAATTTTAAAATATATTTATTATGAATTTTTAGCACAAGGAAAACAACACTTTATTTTTACTCTGCATTGTAAAATAAATTAGTGCCCAAGATTAGCCAGAGGCTCTTACAAGCTTGTCCTATAAGAGGACCAAGATGGTGGAAGCCTCATGACTCACAAAGAGTCATCCTTCAGCACTCAGGAGAGGAAAAACCCCCTTTGGAGGAAACCTCTGGGGACCCATGGCTTGAAGGATTGCCCGTCCCTCTGGGCACTAGGAGGCTATGCAGAGTTATATTTCCAATTGATTTAAAATAGGATCATTTGACACTGAAATACAGTATACATTTCACCACATTAATAAATAACATTGGCTGACGTCATTAATGTAGCTCCTGTCCACATCTCCTGACATTACCCAATTTACATTCCTCACAAAGCTGCGCAATTTGCTGAAAAGGATGGTCATCCCCTTTTGAGAAGCACCGAGTTTACCCGAGTGGCTACTGCATTGCGATAGATGTGCTGTGCTGCTAGAACCTCCAATTATAGAAATAAACAAGCTCAAGGTCATATTTTAGGGTAGTCAAGCTCCAAGTCTGCAGGCACATCCAAGTGAAACGCCCTTGTCTTTGATGAGATACTTACCTCCAGCGGATATCTTTCCCTCAGTGGGCTGGGTGCAAGAGATGTATATGGAGTATGTTAATGACAGCAATGATAATGCTATGTCAGTGTCCTGGGCGGTTAAGAGTGGTAGCAACAGCAAAGAGTTACCATTATGACATCACAGCATGACCTCACTCGTGTTCTACATTCCTTAAAGGGGAAGTGCATAAGATAATAAGCTCTACTGATGTGTGATATGTTTATATTCCTCCATCACCTCTGCTTCCCATGATACACCTGCCATTTATTACACATCTGTCCCTTTGCCATCTCCTTATTTGCAAAAGTTCTCTTTTACTGCATCCACTCATTCAATGAATCAGTTTCTATCAGCTCTTTCTCATTTCATTAACCTGCTGCTTCTGTCCAATTTTAATTATTCATTGCTGCTACTTGGGTAGAAAACAAGCAAGGGATTGAATTAATATAAAAAACACAATTAAAAGGAAAATACTGTTAGGATGTTTATTATATATTGAAATGACATTAATAGCTAGGCCAAGGCTAGTTATTTCTGCACCTCTATAGGTGTGAGCAAAGCCGAGCGAGGTTTTCCTGCAGGATGACCAGCATTACATCAGTGTGCAATATTCTGTTGGAAACGTGCTGCTAATTGATACTCCCCAATTTGTCTCTGTTCCCAGTATAGAATATAATTGGCCATGATGAAGATACAGTGGAGGACCCATTGTGCCCATTATACGGTAGACTTTCAGGATTGATAAATATTCAGTTTAGCCTAATGTAACTTGATCAGTATGCAATATTTCCCTGTTATGCTTGGCTACTATACCGATTAGGCCCATTGTGCTAAATATACACTCTGGGGGTCATTTAGAGCTGGAAGCAAGGCCTTTTTTTAGAGTGTAAAATGTGCTTTTTCAGACATCTCATGCACATGAAAAATGCGCATCCCAGCGTCCATTGAACCCTCCTTCTGTGTCCCTGACTTGTGCATCCTTGAGTCTGGAGATGCAGACTGCGCGAGGGAAGGTGCGTGTACGTGCAGGAAAGAGGTATACAATCTGGCACTGAATTGTAAACCCACAATTAAAGTATAGTAGTTTATTCTGGGTTTACATTCCAGCACTGGAAGGTAACCCTCTTTCCTAACATAACCCCAGGGTCTCTTTGGCAAATTCCACTTCTTCCTGGATATCAAAATTTAAAGCATTTACCTTGCGGTATCACTCCAACACTGCCGGTCTGATTCTCTGCATACGTGTAGGCCAAGTACAGTAAATTGGTTAAACAAGGTTTGGGGAAGTGTTTGGTAAAATCAACCATTTTGTCACAAAGTTCGTGGGTTTTTATGTGTTTTTTTCTGTGGAACTACAGGTCCCAGCAGGTCCTACATGATTTCTTCAAGCTTCAGCATGCTTTCTCTGTCATGGGTATGCAGACACTTGTAGTGCTAAGTGCCTGCATACGCAAACAGTTTTATTTATTTGACTGGCTACATTTGTGTGAAAGAGGTGTGTGTGTGTCTGTGTAGGCTTTTGTCAGTGTGCGTGTGTGTCTGTGTCAGTGAGTGCATCTGGGGAGGTGATGGTGTGCTGAGAGATAATGCGGGGGGAGATGGTGTGGCTAAGAGATGCAGGGGGCAGGAAGTTACACAGGGGGAACGAGCCTGGTTGAACCGCTGTTGTAAGATGATGACCTTGTTAATATTCCCACACAAACAGGAATCTTCTGGACGATGTGACCTACATGAATAGTGAATGCCGACTGAAGATGCCGTCTTCCCATGGAGGATATATTTCTTCAGAGGTTCCACATTGTGAGAAACCACCATATAGGTAAGGTGCATATGTAATGGAAAGTAATGTTCCCAGAGTGATGAGAAATGGGTGGCGTGTCATGTTGGCACGGCCCATTTTCAGTGGCCACGCCCCTTCGGTATGTGGCCACGCCCATTTTTTCCTGCGCGCCCCTGGCGCGCATATATGTCATCTGTTTTGAGTTTCTATGGGGCGGGAGGGGGCACGCCAATCTTCAACTTGCCCTGTACTCCAATGACCCTAGTGATGATGCCTCTGGCTGTTTTTTTCCTAGGGAAGAGGCACACATCCCCCTGCAGAATAGGCTTGGACTATGTGACAGGAGGACCCCATGCTTTGGATTTTCTTCTTATCGCATCAACAGCACAGGATCTTAACTTTGAGCAATTGCCTGGGAGACTTGGCAGACTGAATTAGACATCTTGTAAGTGAATCTTAGCCAAATATGTCATTTTTAATCCATTCATAATGGCTACCTGTTCTGCAGGTGCACCCCACTGCTTCCAAGTCTGCAGGATGATTGCATTAAATAATGCAATTGGACAGGGCATGCAACCGCTTTAAGGCAGAGGTTCACAATCTTTTTTGAATGGCGGCGCCCTAGAGTATCAGGATTGTTTTCATAGCACCCCTAAGCCAAAAGTCTGTTAATGAGAAATAATTATTAAGAAATTGCACTTACCTGTCATCCTCAGGTTGAGGTATGCGGTCTTGGACAGGTTGGCGTATCTGTTTTTCCACATATTTACATTACATTGACCAGAATTAATTTGATTTGGTGTTTGACCACCAACCTGAGGCACCCCTGCAAGTATCCAAAGGCACCCCAGGGTGCTACAGCACACAGTTTGGGAACCACTGCTTTAAGGAATGCCTTGAAAACCATCCTAAATAGTTGCTAATTAAAGAGACTGTAACCTTCCATAAGTCGTTTACTTCATTTTGTCCAGCACAGAAGAGTATATATGTTAGAAAACATTTTATATTATTTCTATTTCACCTGGTCTCTTTTATATTTTGTGTCCTTTCCGGACTTGACCACTTCCCCAGTGACATCATGTACCACCGCCATATCCTGCACATTGCCATTAGGTCATAACCTTAACCTATGTAGTGCGAAGATGATTAAATCTTAATTCTATTTACAGATAATTCTGGGAGGCGTGAAACAGAGTTTGGGTGAAAGAAAGCAGAAGATTGGAAATTTAGTAAATGATGAATTGGTTAAGCAGTCTTAGTAGTACCAACATATAAATTGCATCATGTTCTGTATTAAGATTATTGGAATATATTCATTACTTAATATTTATATGAGAAAATCAATACACGGTAGGAATCCCTGTAAAATCTTGACCCAGATTGTGCGTAAACTAAGTATTTGTCATTGGGACCCATACCACGGCCCAAAGTTTTCATATCACTCCTGAGGTGCCAGTAATCCATATGTGCTTCATAGAAATATTTTATGTCATTCAGAATACAAGGCCTTTAGTGCGTTGTGAGTGTCATGAAATGAGCATAACATTATATTTTCATTTCTTCTTTGTTTTGGTCAGATTTTATTTCTTTGTAAAAAATTGCAGAACGTCACTGGATCCTCTTAATATTTTCCATACAACTCATTTTATCATTGTTGTAAAGGAGACAAGTGGGTAATAACAAGTACGGAGTAAGAACATATTCCTGATCCTGTAGTAGCAGATATACAGTATTTAAGAAGAGCTTATCACCTCATTTACTTTGCTAGACCTCACAGCCTCTTAACCTTCTAAGAACCTCCATTATGACAAAAAATAAAGAGCACAACAAGCATAATCAATTTTAAAATATATTTATTATGAATTTTTAGCACAAGGAAAACAACACTTTATTTTTACTCTGCATTGTAAAATAAATTAGTGACCAAGATTAGACAGAGGCTCTTCCAAGCTTGTCCTATAAGAGGACAAAGATGGTGGAAGCCTCATGACTCACAAAGAGTCATCCTTCAGCACTCAGGAGAGGAAAAACCCCCTTTGGAGGAAACCTCTGGGGACCCATGGCTTGAAGGATTGCCCGTCCCTCTGGGCACTAGGAGGCTATGCAGAGTTATATTTCCAATTGATTTAAAATAGGATCATTTGACACTGAAATACAGTATACATTTCACCACATTAATAAATAACATTGGCTGACGTCATTAATGTAGCTCCTGTCCACATCTCCTGACATTACCCAATTTACATTCCTCACAAAGCTGCGCAATTTGCTGAAAAGGATGGTCATCCCCTTTTGAGAAGCACCGAGTTTACCCGAGTGGCTACTACATTGCGATAGATGTGCTGTGCTGCTAGAACCTCCAATTATAGAAATAAACAAGCTCAAGGTCATATTTTAGGGTAGTCAAGCTCCAAGTCTGCAGGCACATCCAAGTGAAACGCCCTTGTCTTTGATGAGATACTTACCTCCAGCGGATATCTTTCCCTCAGTGTGCTGGGTGCAAGAGATGTATATGGAGTATGTTAATGACAGCAATGATAATGCTATGTCAGTGTCCTGGGCGGTTAAGAGTGGTAGCAACAGCAAAGAGTTACCATTATGACATCACAGCATGACCTCACTCGTGTTCTACATTCCTTAAAGGGGAAGTGCATAAGATAATAAGCTCTACTGATGTGTGATATGTTTATATTCCTCCATCACCTCTGCTTCCCATGATACACCTGCCATTTATTACACATCTGTCCCTTTGCCATCTCCTTATTTGCAAAAGTTCTCTTTTACTGCATCCACTCATTCAATGAATCAGTTTCTATCAGCTCTTTCTCATTTCATTAACCTGCTGCTTCTGTCCAATTTTAATTATTCATTGCTGCTACTTGGGTAGAAAACAAGCAAGGGATTGAATTAATATAAAAAACACAATTAAAAGGAAAATACTGTTAGGATGTTTATTATATATTGAAATGACATTAATAGCTAGGCCAAGACTAGTTATTTCTGCACCTCTATAGGTGTGAGCAAAGCCGAGCGAGGTTTTCCTGCAGGATGACCAGCATTACATCAGTGTGCAATATTCTGTTGGAAACGTGCTGCTAATTGATACTCCCCAATTTGTCTCTGTTCCCAGTATAGAATATAATTGGCCATGATGAAGATACAGTGGAGGACCCATTGTGCCCATTATACGGTAGACTTTCAGGATTGATAAATATTCAGTTTAACCTAATGTAACTTGATCAGTATGCAATATTTCCCTGTTATGCTTGGCTACTATACCGATTAGGCCCATTGTGCTAAATATACACTCTGGGGGTCATTTAGAGCTGGAAGCAAGGCCTTTTTTTAGAGTGTAAAATGTGCTTTTTCAGACATCTCATGCACATGAAAAATGCGTATCCCAGTGTCCATTGAACCCTCCTTCTGTGTCCCTGACTTGTGCATCCTTGAGTCTGGAGATGCAGACTGCGCGAGGGAAGGTGCGTGTACGTGCAGGAAAGAGGAATACAATCTGGCGCTGAATTGTAAACCCACAATTAAAGTATAGTAGTTTATTCTGGGTTTACATTCCAGCACTGGAAGGTAACCCTCTTTCCTAACATAACCCCAGGGTCTCTTTGGCAAATTCCACTTCTTCCTGGATATCAAAATTTAAAGCATTTATCTTGCGGTATCACTCCAACACTGCCGGTCTGATTCTCTGCATACGTGTAGGCCAAGTACAGTAAATTGGTTAAACAAGGTTTGGGGAAGTGTTTGGTAAAATCAACCATTTTGTCACAAAGTTCGTGGGTTTTTATGTGTTTTTTTCTGTGGAACTACAGGTCCCAGCAGGTCCTACATGATTTCTTCAAGCTTCAGCATGCTTTCTCTGTCATGGGTATGCAGACACTTGTAGTGCTAAGTGCCTGCATACGCAAACAGTTTTATTTATTTGACTGGCTACATTTGTGTGAAAGAGGTGTGTGTGTGTCTGTGTAGGCTTTTGTCAGTGTGCGTGTGTGTCTGTGTCAGTGAGTGCATCTGGGGAGGTGATGGTGTGCTGAGAGATAACGCGGGGGGAGATGGTGTGGCTAAGAGATGCAGGGGGCAGGAAGTTACACAGGGGGAACGAGTCTGGTTGAACCGCTGTTGTAAGATGATGACCTTGTTAATATTCCCACACAAACAGGAATCTTCTGGACGATGTGACCTACATGAATAGTGAATGCCGACTGAAGATGCCGTCTTCCCATGGAGGATATATTTCTTCAGAGGTTCCACATTGTGAGAAACCACCATATAGGTAAGGTGCATATGTAATGGAAAGTAATGTTCCCAGAGTGATGAGAAATGGGTGGCGTGTCATGTTGGCACGACCCATTTTCAGTGGCCACGCCCCTTCGGTATGTGGCCACGCCCATTTTTTCCTGCGCGCCCCTGGCGCGCATATATGTCATCTGTTTTGAGTTTCTATGGGGCGGGAGGGGGCACGCCAATCTTCAACTTGCCCTGTACTCCAATGACCCTAGTGATGATGCCTCTGGCTGTTTTTTTCCTAGGGAAGAGGCACACATCCCCCTGCAGAATAGGCTTGGACTATGTGACAGGAGGACCCCATGCTTTGGATTTTCTTCTTATCGCATCAACAGCACAGGATCTTAACTTTGAGCAATTGCCTGGGAGACTTGGCAGACTGAATTAGACATCTTGTAAGTGAATCTTAGCCAAATATGTCATTTTTAATCCATTCATAATGGCTACCTGTTCTGCAGGTGCACCCCACTGCTTCCAAGTCTGCAGGATGATTGCATTAAATAATGCAATTGGACAGGGCATGCAACCGCTTTAAGGCAGAGGTTCACAATCTTTTTTGAATGGCGGCACCCTAGAGTATCAGGATTGTTTTCATAGCACCCCTAAGCCAAAAGTCTGTTAATGAGAAATAATTATTAAGAAATTGCACTTACCTGTCATCCTCAGGTTGAGGTATGCGGTCTTGGACAGGTTGGCGTATCTGTTTTTCCACATATTTACATTACATTGACCAGAATTAATTTGATTTGGTGTTTGACCACCAACCTGAGGCACCCCTGCAAGTATCCAAAGGCACCCCAGGGTGCTACAGCACACAGTTTGGGAACCACTGCTTTAAGGAATGCCTTGAAAACCATCCTAAATAGTTGCTAATTAAAGAGACTGTAACCTTCCATAAGTCGTTTACTTCATTTTGTCCAGCACAGAAGAGTATATATGTTAGAAAACATTTTATATTATTTCTATTTCACCTGGTCTCTTTTATATTTTGTGTCCTTTCCGGACTTGACCACTTCCCCAGTGACATCATGTACCACCGCCATATCCTGCACATTGCCATTAGGTCATAACCTTAACCTATGTAGTGCGAAGATGATTAAATCTTAATTCTATTTACAGATAATTCTGGGAGGCGTGAAACAGAGTTTGGGTGAAAGAAAACAGAAGATTGGAAATTTAGTAAATGATGAATTGGTTAAGCAGTCTTAGTAGTACCAACATATAAATTGCATCATGTTCTGTATTAAGATTATTGGAATATATTCATTACTTAATATTTATATGAGAAAATCAATACACGGTAGGAATCCCTGTAAAATCTTGACCCAGATTGTGCGTAAACTAAGTATTTGTCATTGGGACCCATACCTCGGCCCAAAGTTTTCATATCACTCCTGAGGTGCCAGTAATCCATATGTGCTTCATAGAAATATTTTATGTCATTCAGAATACAAGGCCTTTAGTGCGTTGTGAGTGTCATGAAATGAGCATAACATTATATTTTCATTTCTTCTTTGTTTTGGTCAGATTTTATTTCTTTGTAAAAAATTGCAGAACGTCACTGGATCCTCTTAATATTTTCCATACAACTCATTTTATCATTGTTGTAAAGGAGACAAGTGGGTAACAACAAGTACGGAGTAAGAACATATTCCTGATCCTGTAGTAGCAGATATACAGTATTTAAGAAGAGCTTATCACCTCATTTACTTTGCTAGACCTCACAGCCTCTTAACCTTCTAAGAACCTCCATTATGACAAAAAACAAAGAGCACAACAAGCATAATCAATTTTAAAATATATTTATTATGAATTTTTAGCACAAGGAAAACAACACTTTATTTTTACTCTGCATTGTAAAATAAATTAGTGCCCAAGATTAGCCAGAGGCTCTTACAAGCTTGTCCTATAAGAGGACCAAGATGGTGGAAGCCTCATGACTCACAAAGAGTCATCCTTCAGCACTCAGGAGAGGAAAAACCCCCTTTGGAGGAAACCTCTGGGGACCCATGGCTTGAAGGATTGCCCGTCCCTCTGGGCACTAGGAGGCTATGCAGAGTTATATTTCCAATTGATTTAAAATAGGATCATTTGACACTGAAATACAGTATACATTTCACCACATTAATAAATAACATTGGCTGACGTCATTAATGTAGCTCCTGTCCACATCTCCTGACATTACCCAATTTACATTCCTCACAAAGCTGCGCAATTTGCTGAAAAGGATGGTCATCCCCTTTTGAGAAGCACCGAGTTTACCCGAGTGGCTACTACATTGCGATAGATGTGCTGTGCTGCTAGAACCTCCAATTATAGAAATAAAC
The DNA here is from genome assembly GCA_031769625.1 of Taudactylus pleione. Classification (NCBI taxonomy): domain Eukaryota; kingdom Metazoa; phylum Chordata; class Amphibia; order Anura; family Myobatrachidae; genus Taudactylus; species Taudactylus pleione. The sequence goes on along the minus strand of JAUIMM010000210.1, from coordinate 7,464,293 downwards.
AAGCTCAAGGTCATATTTTAGGGTAGTCAAGCTCCAAGTCTGCAGGCACATCCAAGTGAAACGCCCTTGTCTTTGATGAGATACTTACCTCCAGCGGATATCTTTCCCTCAGTGGGCTGGGTGCAAGAGATGTATATGGAGTATGTTAATGACAGCAATGATAATGCTATGTCAGTGTCCTGGGCGGTTAAGAGTGGTAGCAACAGCAAAGAGTTACCATTATGACATCACAGCATGACCTCACTCGTGTTCTACATTCCTTAAAGGGGAAGTGCATAAGATAATAAGCTCTACTGATGTGTGATATGTTTATATTCCTCCATCACCTCTGCTTCCCATGATACACCTGCCATTTATTACACATCTGTCCCTTTGCCATCTCCTTATTTGCAAAAGTTCTCTTTTACTGCATCCACTCATTCAATGAATCAGTTTCTATCAGCTCTTTCTCATTTCATTAACCTGCTGCTTCTGTCCAATTTTAATTATTCATTGCTGCTACTTGGGTAGAAAACAAGCAAGGGATTGAATTAATATAAAAAACACAATTAAAAGGAAAATACTGTTAGGATGTTTATTATATATTGAAATGACATTAATAGCTAGGCCAAGGCTAGTTATTTCTGCACCTCTATAGGTGTGAGCAAAGCCGAGCGAGGTTTTCCTGCAGGATGACCAGCATTACATCAGTGTGCAATATTCTGTTGGAAACGTGCTGCTAATTGATACTCCCCAATTTGTCTCTGTTCCCAGTATAGAATATAATTGGCCATGATGAAGATACAGTGGAGGACCCATTGTGCCCATTATACGGTAGACTTTCAGGATTGATAAATATTCAGTTTAGCCTAATGTAACTTGATCAGTATGCAATATTTCCCTGTTATGCTTGGCTACTATACCGATTAGGCCCATTGTGCTAAATATACACTCTGGGGGTCATTTAGAGCTGGAAGCAAGGCCTTTTTTTAGAGTGTAAAATGTGCTTTTTCAGACATCTCATGCACATGAAAAATGCGTATCCCAGCGTCCATTGAACCCTCCTTCTGTGTCCCTGACTTGTGCATCCTTGAGTCTGGAGATGCAGACTGCGCGAGGGAAGGTGCGTGTATGTGCAGGAAAGAGGTATACAATCTGGCGCTGAATTGTAAACCCACAATTAAAGTATAGTAGTTTATTCTGGGTTTACATTCCAGCACTGGAAGGTAACCCTCTTTCCTAACATAACCCCAGGGTCTCTTTGGCAAATTCCACTTCTTCCTGGATATCAAAATTTAAAGCATTTACCTTGCGGTATCACTCCAACACTGCCGGTCTGATTCTCTGCATACGTGTAGGCCAAGTACAGTAAATTGGTTAAACAAGGTTTGGGGAAGTGTTTGGTAAAATCAACCATTTTGTCACAAAGTTCGTGGGTTTTTATGTGTTTTTTTCTGTGGAACTACAGGTCCCAGCAGGTCCTACATGATTTCTTCAAGCTTCAGCATGCTTTCTCTGTCATGGGTATGCAGACACTTGTAGTGCTAAGTGCCTGCATACGCAAACAGTTTTATTTATTTGACTGGCTACATTTGTGTGAAAGAGGTGTGTGTGTGTCTGTGTAGGCTTTTGTCAGTGTGCGTGTGTGTCTGTGTCAGTGAGTGCATCTGGGGAGGTGATGGTGTGCTGAGAGATAACGCGGGGGGAGATGGTGTGGCTAAGAGATGCAGGGGGCAGGAAGTTACACAGGGGGAACGAGTCTGGTTGAACCGCTGTTGTAAGATGATGACCTTGTTAATATTCCCACACAAACAGGAATCTTCTGGACGATGTGACCTACATGAATAGTGAATGCCGACTGAAGATGCCGTCTTCCCATGGAGGATATATTTCTTCAGAGGTTCCACATTGTGAGAAACCACCATATAGGTAAGGTGCATATGTAATGGAAAGTAATGTTCCCAGAGTGATGAGAAATGGGTGGCGTGTCATGTTGGCACGGCCCATTTTCAGTGGCCACGCCCCTTCGGTATGTGGCCACGCCCATTTTTTCCTGCGCGCCCCTGGCGCGCATATATGTCATCTGTTTTGAGTTTCTATGGGGCGGGAGGGGGCACGCCAATCTTCAACTTGCCCTGTACTCCAATGACCCTAGTGATGATGCCTCTGGCTGTTTTTTTCCTAGGGAAGAGGCACACATCCCCCTGCAGAATAGGCTTGGACTATGTGACAGGAGGACCCCATGCTTTGGATTTTCTTCTTATCGCATCAACAGCACAGGATCTTAACTTTGAGCAATTGCCTGGGAGACTTGGCAGACTGAATTAGACATCTTGTAAGTGAATCTTAGCCAAATATGTCATTTTTAATCCATTCATAATGGCTACCTGTTCTGCAGGTGCACCCCACTGCTTCCAAGTCTGCAGGATGATTGCATTAAATAATGCAATTGGACAGGGCATGCAACCGCTTTAAGGCAGAGGTTCACAATCTTTTTTGAATGGCGGCGCCCTAGAGTATCAGGATTGTTTTCATAGCACCCCTAAGCCAAAAGTCTGTTAATGAGAAATAATTATTAAGAAATTGCACTTACCTGTCATCCTCAGGTTGAGGTATGCGGTCTTGGACAGGTTGGCGTATCTGTTTTTCCACATATTTACATTACATTGACCAGAATTAATTTGATTTGGTGTTTGACCACCAACCTGAGGCACCCCTGCAAGTATCCAAAGGCACCCCAGGGTGCTACAGCACACAGTTTGGGAACCACTGCTTTAAGGAATGCCTTGAAAACCATCCTAAATAGTTGCTAATTAAAGAGACTGTAACCTTCCATAAGTCGTTTGCTTCATTTTGTCCAGCACAGAAGAGTATATATGTTAGAAAACATTTTATATTATTTCTATTTCACCTGGTCTCTTTTATATTTTGTGTCCTTTCCGGACTTGACCACTTCCCCAGTGACATCATGTACCACCGCCATATCCTGCACATTGCCATTAGGTCATAACCTTAACCTATGTAGTGCGAAGATGATTAAATCTTAATTCTATTTACAGATAATTCTGGGAGGCGTGAAACAGAGTTTGGGTGAAAGAAAGCAGAAGATTGGAAATTTAGTAAATGATGAATTGGTTAAGCAGTCTTAGTAGTACCAACATATAAATTGCATCATGTTCTGTATTAAGATTATTGGAATATATTCATTACTTAATATTTATATGAGAAAATCAATACACGGTAGGAATCCCTGTAAAATCTTGACCCAGATTGTGCGTAAACTAAGTATTTGTCATTGGGACTCATACCACGGCCCAAAGTTTTCATATCACTCCTGAGGTGCCAGTAATCCATATGTGCTTCATAGAAATATTTTATGTCATTCAGAATACAAGGCCTTTAGTGCGTTGTGAGTGTCATGAAATGAGCATAACATTATATTTTCATTTCTTCTTTGTTTTGGTCAGATTTTATTTCTTTGTAAAAAATTGCAGAACGTCACTGGATCCTCTTAATATTTTCCATACAACTCATTTTATCATTGTTGTAAAGGAGACAAGTGGGTAACAACAAGTACGGAGTAAGAACATATTCCTGATCCTGTAGTAGCAGATATACAGTATTTAAGAAGAGCTTATCACCTCATTTACTTTGCTAGACCTCACAGCCTCTTAACCTTCTAAGAACCTCCATTATGACAAAAAATAAAGAGCACAACAAGCATAATCAATTTTAAAATATATTTATTATGAATTTTTAGCACAAGGAAAACAACACTTTATTTTTACCCTCATTGTAAAATAAATTAGTGACCAAGATTAGACAGAGGCTCTTCCAAGCTTGTCCTATAAGAGGACAAAGATGGTGGAAGCCTCATGACTCACAAAGAGTCATCCTTCAGCACTCAGGAGAGGAAAAACCCCCTTTGGAGGAAACCTCTGGGGACCCATGGCTTGAAGGATTGCCCGTCCCTCTGGGCACTAGGAGGCTATGCAGAGTTATATTTCCAATTGATTTAAAATAGGATCATTTGACACTGAAATACAGTATACATTTCACCACATTAATAAATAACATTGGCTGACGTCATTAATGTAGCTCCTGTCCACATCTCCTGACATTACCCAATTTACATTCCTCACAAAGCTGCGCAATTTGCTGAAAAGGATGGTCATCCCCTTTTGAGAAGCACCGAGTTTACCCGAGTGGCTACTACATTGCGATAGATGTGCTGTGCTGCTAGAACCTCCAATTATAGAAATAAACAAGCTCAAGGTCATATTTTAGGGTAGTCAAGCTCCAAGTCTGCAGGCACATCCAAGTGAAACGCCCTTGTCTTTGATGAGATACTTACCTCCAGCGGATATCTTTCCCTCAGTGGGCTGGGTGCAAGAGATGTATATGGAGTATGTTAATGACAGCAATGATAATGCTATGTCAGTGTCCTGGGCGGTTAAGAGTGGTAGCAACAGCAAAGAGTTACCATTATGACATCACAGCATGACCTCACTCGTGTTCTACATTCCTTAAAGGGGAAGTGCATAAGATAATAAGCTCTACTGATGTGTGATATGTTTATATTCCTCCATCACCTCTGCTTCCCATGATACACCTGCCATGTATTACACATCTGTCCCTTTGCCATCTCCTTATTTGCAAAAGTTCTCTTTTACTGCATCCACTCATTCAATGAATCAGTTTCTATCAGCTCTTTCTCATTTCATTAACCTGCTGCTTCTGTCCAATTTTAATTATTCATTGCTGCTACTTGGGTAGAAAACAAGCAAGGGATTGAATTAATATAAAAAACACAATTAAAAGGAAAATACTGTTAGGATGTTTATTATATATTGAAATGACATTAATAGCTAGGCCAAGGCTAGTTATTTCTGCACCTCTATAGGTGTGAGCAAAGCCGAGCGAGGTTTTCCTGCAGGATGACCAGCATTACATCAGTGTGCAATATTCTGTTGGAAACGTGCTGCTAATTGATACTCCCCAATTTGTCTCTGTTCCCAGTATAGAATATAATTGGCCATGATGAAGATACAGTGGAGGACCCATTGTGCCCATTATACGGTAGACTTTCAGGATTGATAAATATTCAGTTTAACCTAATGTAACTTGATCAGTATGCAATATTTCCCTGTTATGCTTGGCTACTATACCGATTAGGCCCATTGTGCTAAATATACACTCTGGGGGTCATTTAGAGCTGGAAGCAAGGCCTTTTTTTAGAGTGTAAAATGTGCTTTTTCAGACATCTCATGCACATGAAAAATGCGTATCCCAGCGTCCATTGAACCCTCCTTCTGTGTCCCTGACTTGTGCATCCTTGAGTCTGGAGATGCAGACTGCGCGAGGGAAGGTGAGTGTACGTGCAGGAAAGAGGAATACAATCTGGCGCTGAATTGTAAACCCACAATTAAAGTATAGTAGTTTATTCTGGGTTTACATTCCAGCACTGGAAGGTAACCCTCTTTCCTAACATAACCCCAGGGTCTCTTTGGCAAATTCCACTTCTTCCTGGATATCAAAATTTAAAGCATTTACCTTGCGGTATCACTCCAACACTGCCGGTCTGATTCTCTGCATACGTGTAGGCCAAGTACAGTAAATTGGTTAAACAAGGTTTGGGGAAGTGTTTGGTAAAATCAACCATTTTGTCACAAAGTTCGTGGGTTTTTATGTGTTTTCTTCTGTGGAACTACAGGTCCCAGCAGGTCCTACATGATTTCTTCAAGCTTCAGCATGCTTTTTCTGTCATGGGTATGCAGACACTTGTAGTGTTAAGTGCCTGCATACGCAAACAGTTTTATTTATTTGACTGGCTACATTTGTGTGAAAGAGGTGTGTGTGTGTCTGTGTAGGCTTTTGTCAGTGTGCGTGTGTGGCTGTGTCAGTGAGTGCATCTGGGGAGGTGATGGTGTGCTGAGAGATAACGCGGGGGGAGATGGTGTGGCTTGAGATGCAGGGGGCAGGAAGTTACACAGGGGGAACGAGTCTGGTTGAACCGCTGTTGTAAGATGATGACCTTGTTAATATTCCCACACAAACAGGAATCTTCTGGACGATGTGACCTACATGAATAGTGAATGCCGACTGAAGATGCCGTCTTCCCATGGAGGATATATTTCTTCAGAGGTTCCACATTGTGAGAAACCACCATATAGGTAAGGTGCATATGTAATGGAAAGTAATGTTTCCAGAGTGATGAGAAATGGGTGGCGTTTCATGTTGGCACGACCCATTTTCAGTGGCCACGCCCCTTCGGTATGTGGCCACGCCCATTTTTTCCTGCGCGCCCCTGGCGCGCATATATGTCATCTGTTTTGAGTTTCTATGGGGCGGGAGGGGGCACGCCAGGAGGGGGCACGCCAATCTTCAACTTGCCCTGTACTCCAATGACCCTAGTGATGATGCCTCTGGCTGTTTTTTTCCTAGGGAAGAGGCACACATCCCCCTGCAGAATAGGCTTGGACTATGTGACAGGAGGACCCCATGCTTTGGATTTTCTTCTTATCGCATCAACAGCACAGGATCTTAACTTTGAGCAATTGCCTGGGAGACTTGGCAGACTGAATTAGACATCTTGTAAGTGAATCTTAGCCAAATATGTCATTTTTAATCCATTCATAATGGCTACCTGTTCTGCAGGTGCACCCCACTGCTTCCAAGTCTGCAGGATGATTGCATTAAATAATGCAATTGGACAGGGTATGCAACCGCTTTAAGGCAGAGGTTCACAATCTTTTTTGAATGGCGGCGCCCTAGAGTATCAGCATTGTTTTCATAGCACCTCTAAGCCAAAAGTCTGTTATTGAGAAATAATTATTAAGAAATTGCACTTACCTGTCATCCTCAGGTTGAGGTATGCGGTCTTGGACAGGTTGGCGCATCTGTTTTTCCACATATTTACATTACATTGACCAGAATTAATTTGATTTGGTGTTGGACCACCAACCTGAGGCACCCCTGCAAGTATCCAAAGGCACCCCAGGGTGCTACAGCACACAGTTTGGGAACCACTGCTTTAAGGAATGCCTTGAAAACCATCCTAAATAGTTGCTAATTAAAGAGACTGTAACCTTCCATAAGTTGTTTGCTTCATTTTGTCCAGCACAGAAGAGTATATATGTTAGAAAACATTTTATATTATTTCTATTTCACCTGGTCTCTTTTATATTTTGTGTCCTTTCCGGACTTGACCACTTCCCCAGTGACATCATGTACCACCGCCATATCCTGCACATTGCCATTAGGTCATAACCATAACTATGTAGTGCTAAGATGATTAAATCTTAATTCTATTTACAGGATAATTCTGGGAGGTGTGAAACAGAGTTTGGGTGAAAGAAAGCAGAAGATTGGAAATTTAGTAAATGATGAATTGGGTAAGCAGTCTTAGTAGTACCAACATATAAATTGCATCATGTTCTGTATTAAGATTATTGGAATATATTCATTACTTAATATTTATATGAGAAAATCAATACACGGTAGGAATCCCTGTAAAATCTTGACCCAGATTGTGCGTAAACTAAGTATTTGTCATTGGGACCCTTACCACAGCCCAAAGTTTTCATATCACTCCTGAGGTGCCAGTAATCCATATGTGCTTCATAGAAATATTTTATGTCATTCAGAATACAAGGCCTTTAGTGCGTTGTGAGTGTCATGAAATGAGCATAACATTATATTTTCATTTCTTCTTTGTTTTGGTCAGATTTTATTTCTTTGTAAAAAATTGCAGAACGTCACTGGATCCTCTTAATATTTTCCATACAACTCATTTTATCATTGTTGTAAAGGAGACAAGTGGGTAACAACAAGTACGGAGTAAGAACATATTCCTGATCCTGTAGTAGCAGATATACAGTATTTAAGAAGAGCTTATCACCTCATTTACTTTGCTAGACCTCACAGCCTCTTAACCTTCTAAGAACCTCCATTATGACAAAAAACAAAGAGCACAACAAGCATAATCAATTTTAAAATATATTTATTATGAATTTTTAGCACAAGGAAAACAACACTTTATTTTTACTCTGCATTGTAAAATAAATTAGTGCCCAAGATTAGCCAGAGGCTCTTACAAGCTTGTCCTATAAGAGGACCAAGATGGTGGAAGCCTCATGACTCACAAAGAGTCATCCTTCAGCACTCAGGAGAGGAAAAACCCCCTTTGCAGGAAACCTCTGGGGACCCATGGCTTGAAGGATTGCCCGTCCCTCTGGGCACTAGGAGGCTGTGCAGAGTAATATTTCCAATTGATTTAAATAGGATCATTTGACACTGAAATACAGTATACATTTCACCACATTAATAAATAACATTGGCTGACGTCATTAATGTAGCTCCTGTCCACATCTCCTGACATTACCCAATTTACATTCCTCACAAAGCTGCGCAATTTGCTGAAGAGGATGGTCATCCCCTTTTGAGAAGCACCGAGTTTACCCGAGTGGCTACTACATTGCGATAGATGTGCTGTGCTGCTAGAACCTCCAATTATAGAAATAAACAAGCTCAAGGTCATATTTTAGGGTAGTCAAGCTCCAAGTCTGCAGGCACATCCAAGTGAAACGACCCTTGTCTTTGATGAGATACTTACCTCAAGCGGATATCTTTCCCTCAGTGGGCTGGGTGCAAGAGATGTATATGGAGTATGTTAATGACAGCAATGATAATGCTATGTCAGTGTCCTGGGCGGTTAAGAGTGGTAGCAACAGCAAAGAGTTACCATTATGACATCACAGCATGACCTCACTCGTGTTCTACATTCCTTAAAGGGGAAGTGCATAAGATAATAAGCTCTACTGATGTGTGATATGTTTATATTCCTCCATCACCTCTGCTTCCCATGATACACCTGCCATTTATTACACATCTGTCCCTTTGCCATCTCCTTATTTGCAAAAGTTCTCTTTTACTGCATCCACTCATTCAATGAATCAGTTTCTATCAGCTCTTTCTCATTTCATTAACCTGCTGCTTCTGTCCAATTTTAATTATTCATTGCTGCTACTTGGGTAGAAAACAAGCAAGGGATTGAATTAATATAAAAAACACAATTAAAAGGAAAATACTGTTAGGATGTTTATTACCGTATATATTGAAATGACATTAATAGCTAGGCCAAGGCTAGTTGTCTCTGCACCTCTATAGGTGTGAGCAAAGCCGAGCGAGGTTTTCCTGCAGGATGACCAGCATTACATCAGTGTGCAATATTCTGATGGAAACGTGCTGCTAATTGAAACTCCCCAATTTGTCTCTGTTCCCAGTATAGAATATAATTGGCCATGATGAAGATACAGTGGAGGACCCATTGTGCCCATTATACGGTAGACCTTCAGGATTGATAAATATTCAATTTAACCTAATGTAACTTGATCAGTATGCAATATTTCCCTGTTATGCTTGGCTACTATACCGATTAGGCCCATTGTGCTAAATATACACTCTGGGGGTCATTTAGAGCTGGAAGCAAGGCCTTTTTTTAGATTGTAAAATGTGCTTTTTCAGACATCTCATGCACATGAAAAATGCGTATCCCAGCGTCCATTGAACCCTCCTTCTGTGTCCCTGACTTGTGCATCCTTGAGTCTGGAGATGCAGACTGCGCGAGGGAAGGTGCGTGTACGTGCAGGAAAGAGGAATACAATCTGGCGCTGAATTGTAAACCCACAATTAAAGTATAGTAGTTTATTCTGGGTTTACATTCCAGCACTGGAAGGTAACCCTCTTTCCTAACATAACCCCAGGGTCTCTTTGGCAAATTCCACTTCTTCCTGGATATCAAAATTTAAAGCATTTACCTTGCGGTATCACTCCAACACTGCCGGTCTGATTCTCTGCATACGTGTAGGCCAAGTACAGTAAATTGGTTAAACAAGGTTTGGGGAAGTGTTTGGTAAAATCAACCATTTTGTCACAAAGTTTGTGGGTTTTTATGTGTTTTTTTCTGTGGAACTACAGGTCCCAGCAGGTCCTACATGATTTCTTCAAGCTTCAGCATGCTTTTTCTGTCATGGGTATGCAGACACTTGTAGTGCTAAGTGCCTGCATACGCAAACAGTTTTATTTATTTGACTGGCTACATTTGTGTGAAAGAGGTGTGTGTGTGTCTGTGTAGGCTTTTGTCAGTGTGCGTCTGTGTCAGTGAGTGCATCTGGGGAGGTGATGGTGTGCTGAGAGATAACGCGGGGGGAGATGGTGTGGCTAAGAGATGCAGGGGGCAGGAAGTTACACAGGGGGAACGAGTCTGGTTGAACCGCTGTTGTAAGATGATGACCTTGTTAATATTCCCACACAAACAGGAATCTTCTGGACGATGTGACCTACATGAATAGTGAATGCCGACTGAAGATGCCGTCTTCCCATGGAGGATATATTTCTTCAGAGGTTCCACATTGTGAGAAACCACCATATAGGTAAGGTGCATATGTAATGGAAAGTAATGTTCCCAGAGTGATGAGAAATGGGTGGCGTGTCATGTTGGCACGGCCCATTTTCAGTGGCCACGCCCCTTCGGTATGTGGCCACGCCCATTTTTTCCTGCGCGCGCCTGGCGCGCATATATGTCATCTGTTTTGAGTTTCTATGGGGCGGGAGGGGGCACGCCAATCTTCAACTTGCCCTGTACTCCAATGACCCTAGTGATGATGCCTCTGGCTGTTTTTTTCCTAGGGAAGAGGCACACATCCCCCTGCAGAATAGGCTTGGACTATGTGACAGGAGGACCCCATGCTTTGGATTTTCTTCTTATCGCATCAACAGCACAGGATCTTAACTTTGAGCAATTGCCTGGGAGACTTGGCAGACTGAATTAGACATCTTGTAAGTGAATCTTAGCCAAATATGTCATTTTTAATCCATTCATAATGGCTACCTGTTCTGCAGGTGCACCCCACTGCTTCCAAGTCTGCAGGATGATTGCATTAAATAATGCAATTGGACAGGGCATGCAACCGCTTTAAGGCAGAGGTTCACAATCTTTTTTGAATGGCGGCGCCCTAGAGTATCAGGATTGTTTTCATAGCACCCCTAAGCCAAAAGTCTGTTAATGAGAAATAATTATTAAGAAATTGCACTTACCTGTCATCCTCAGGTTGAGGTATGCGGTCTTGGACAGGTTGGCGTATCTGTTTTTCCACATATTTACATTACATTGACCAGAATTAATTTGATTTGGTGTTTGACCACCAACCTGAGGCACCCCTGCAAGTATCCAAAGGCACCCCAGGGTGCTACAGCACACAGTTTGGGAACCACTGCTTTAAGGAATGCCTTGAAAACCATCCTAAATAGTTGCTAATTAAAGAGACTGTAACCTTCCATAAGTCGTTTGCTTCATTTTGTCCAGCACAGAAGAGTATATATGTTAGAAAACATTTTATATTATTTCTATTTCACCTGGTCTCTTTTATATTTTGTGTCCTTTCCGGACTTGACCACTTCCCCAGTGACATCATGTACCACCGCCATATCCTGCACATTGCCATTAGGTCATATCCTTAACCTATGTAGTGCGAAGATGATTAAATCTTAATTCTATTTACAGATAATTCTGGGAGGCGTGAAACAGAGTTTGGGTGAAAGAAAGCAGAAGATTGGAAATTTAGTAAATGATGAATTGGTTAAGCAGTCTTAGTAGTACCAACATATAAATTGCATCATGTTCTGTATTAAGATTATTGGAATATATTCATTACTTAATATTTATATGAGAAAATCAATACACGGTAGGAATCCCTGTAAAATCTTGACCCAGATTGTGCGTAAACTAAGTATTTGTCATTGGGACCCATACCACGGCCCAAAGTTTTCATATCACTCCTGAGGTGCCAGTAATCCATATGTGCTTCATAGAAATATTTTATGTCATTCAGAATACAAGGACTTTAGTGCGTTGTGAGTGTCATGAAATGAGCATAACATTATATTTTCATTTCTTCTTTGTTTTGGTCAGATTTTATTTCTTTGTAAAAAATTGCAGAACGTCACTGGATCCTCTTAATATTTTCCATACAACTCATTTTATCATTGTTGTAAAGGAGACAAGTGGGTAACAACAAGTACGGAGTAAGAACATATTCCTGATCCTGTAGTAGCAGATATACAGTATTTAAGAAGAGCTTATCACCTCATTTACTTTGCTAGACCTCACAGCCTCTTAACCTTCTAAGAACCTCCATTATGACAAAAAATAAAGAGCACAACAAGCATAATCAATTTTAAAATATATTTATTATGAATTTTTAGCACAAGGAAAACAACACTTTATTTTTACCCTCATTGTAAAATAAATTAGTGACCAAGATTAGACAGAGGCTCTTCCAAGCTTGTCCTATAAGAGGACAAAGATGGTGGAAGCCTCATGACTCACAAAGAGTCATCCTTCAGCACTCAGGAGAGGAAAAACCCCCTTTGGAGGAAACCTCTGGGGACCCATGGCTTGAAGGATTGCCCGTCCCTCTGGGCACTAGGAGGCTATGCAGAGTTATATTTCCAATTGATTTAAAATAGGATCATTTGACACTGAAATACAGTATACATTTCACCACATTAATAAATAACATTGGCTGACGTCATTAATGTAGCTCCTGTCCACATCTCCTGACATTACCCAATTTACATTCCTCACAAAGCTGCGCAATTTGCTGAAAAGTATGGTCATCCCCTTTTGAGAAGCACCGAGTTTACCCGAGTGGCTACTACATTGCGATAGATGTGCTGTGCTGCTAGAACCTCCAATTATAGAAATAAACAAGCTCAAGGTCATATTTTAGGGTAGTCAAGCTCCAAGTCTGCAGGCACATCCAAGTGAAACGCCCTTGTCTTTGATGAGATACTTACCTCCAGCGGATATCTTTCCCTCAGTGGGCTGGGTGCAAGAGATGTATATGGAGTATGTTAATGACAGCAATGATAATGCTATGTCAGTGTCCTGGGCGGTTAAGAGTGGTAGCAACAGCAAAGAGTTACCATTATGACATCACAGCATGAGCTCACTCGTGTTCTACATTCCTTAAAGGGGAAGTGCATAAGATAATAAGCTCTACTGATGTGTGATATGTTTATATTCCTCCATCACCTCTGCTTCCCATGATACACCTGCCATGTATTACACATCTGTCCCTTTGCCATCTCCTTATTTGCAAAAGTTCTCTTTTACTGCATCCACTCATTCAATGAATCAGTTTCTATCAGCTCTTTCTCATTTCATTAACCTGCTGCTTCTGTCCAATTTTAATTATTCATTGCTGCTACTTGGGTAGAAAACAAGCAAGGGATTGAATTAATATAAAAAACACAATTAAAAGGAAAATACTGTTAGGATGTTTATTATATATTGAAATGACATTAATAGCTAGGCCAAGGCTAGTTATTTCTGCACCTCTATAGGTGTGAGCAAAGCCGAGCGAGGTTTTCCTGCAGGATGACCAGCATTACATCAGTGTGCAATATTCTGTTGGAAACGTGCTGCTAATTGATACTCCCCAATTTGTCTCTGTTCCCAGTATAGAATATAATTGGCCATGATGAAGATACAGTGGAGGACCCATTGTGCCCATTATACGGTAGACTTTCAGGATTGATAAATATTCAGTTTAACCTAATGTAACTTGATCAGTATGCAATATTTCCCTGTTATGCTTGGCTACTATACCGATTAGGCCCATTGTGCTAAATATACACTCTGGGGGTCATTTAGAGCTGGAAGCAAGGCCTTTTTTTAGAGTGTAAAATGTGCTTTTTCAGACATCTCATGCACATGAAAAATGCGTATCCCAGCGTCCATTGAACCCTCCTTCTGTGTCCCTGACTTGTGCATCCTTGAGTCTGGAGATGCAGACTGCGCGAGGGAAGGTGAGTGTACGTGCAGGAAAGAGGAATACAATCTGGCGCTGAATTGTAAACCCACAATTAAAGTATAGTAGTTTATTCTGGGTTTACATTCCAGCACTGGAAGGTAACCCTCTTTCCTAACATAACCCCAGGGTCTCTTTGGCAAATTCCACTTCTTCCTGGATATCAAAATTTAAAGCATTTACCTTGCGGTATCACTCCAACACTGCCGGTCTGATTCTCTGCATACGTGTAGGCCAAGTACAGTAAATTGGTTAAACAAGGTTTGGGGAAGTGTTTGGTAAAATCAACCATTTTGTCACAAAGTTCGTGGGTTTTTATGTGTTTTTTTCTGTGGAACTACAGGTCCCAGCAGGTCCTACATGATTTCTTCAAGCTTCAGCATGCTTTTTCTGTCATGGGTATGCAGACACTTGTAGTGTTAAGTGCCTGCATATGCAAACAGTTTTATTTATTTGACTGGCTACATTTGTGTGAAAGAGGTGTGTGTGTGTCTGTGTAGGCTTTTGTCAGTGTGCGTGTGTGGCTGTGTCAGTGAGTGCATCTGGGGAGGTGATGGTGTGCTGAGAGATAACGCGGGGGGAGATGGTGTGGCTTGAGATGCAGGGGGCAGGAAGTTACACAGGGGGAACGAGTCTGGTTGAACCGCTGTTGTAAGATGATGACCTTGTTAATATTCCCACACAAACAGGAATCTTCTGGACGATGTGACCTACATGAATAGTGAATGCCGACTGAAGATGCCGTCTTCCCATGGAGGATATATTTCTTCAGAGGTTCCACATTGTGAGAAACCACCATATAGGTAAGGTGCATATGTAATGGAAAGTAATGTTTCCAGAGTGATGAGAAATGGGTGGCGTTTCATGTTGGCACGACCCATTTTCAGTGGCCACGCCCCTTCGGTATGTGGCCACGCCCATTTTTTCCTGCGCGCCCCTGGCGCGCATATATGTCATCTGTTTTGAGTTTCTATGGGGCGGGAGGGGGCACGCCAGGAGGGGGCACGCCAATCTTCAACTTGCCCTGTACTCCAATGACCCTAGTGATGATGCCTCTGGCTGTTTTTTTCCTAGGGAAGAGGCACACATCCCCCTGCAGAATAGGCTTGGACTATGTGACAGGAGGACCCCATGCTTTGGATTTTCTTCTTATCGCATCAACAGCACAGGATCTTAACTTTGAGCAATTGCCTGGGAGACTTGGCAGACTGAATTAGACATCTTGTAAGTGAATCTTAGCCAAATATGTCATTTTTAATCCATTCATAATGGCTACCTGTTCTGCAGGTGCACCCCACTGCTTCCAAGTCTGCAGGATGATTGCATTAAATAATGCAATTAGACAGGGTATGCAACCGCTTTAAGGCAGAGGTTCACAATCTTTTTTGAATGGCGGCGCCCTAGAGTATCAGCATTGTTTTCATAGCACCTCTAAGCCAAAAGTCTGTTATTGAGAAATAATTATTAAGAAATTGCACTTACCTGTCATCCTCAGGTTGAGGTATGCGGTCTTGGACAGGTTGGCGCATCTGTTTTTCCACATATTTACTTTACATTGACCAGAATTAATTTGATTTGGTGTTGGACCACCAACCTGAGGCACCCCTGCAAGTATCCAAAGGCACCCCAGGGTGCTACAGCACACAGTTTGGGAACCACTGCTTTAAGGAATGCCTTGAAAACCATCCTAAATAGTTGCTAATTAAAGAGACTGTAACCTTCCATAAGTTGTTTGCTTCATTTTGTCCAGCACAGAAGAGTATATATGTTAGAAAACATTTTATATTATTTCTATTTCACCTGGTCTCTTTTATATTTTGTGTCCTTTCCGGACTTGACCACTTCCCCAGTGACATCATGTACCACCGCCATATCCTGCACATTGCCATTAGGTCATAACCATAACTATGTAGTGCTAAGATGATTAAATCTTAATTCTATTTACAGGATAATTCTGGGAGGTGTGAAACAGAGTTTGGGTGAAAGAAAGCAGAAGATTGGAAATTTAGTAAATGATGAATTGGGTAAGCAGTCTTAGTAGTACCAACATATAAATTGCATCATGTTCTGTATTAAGATTATTGGAATATATTCATTACTTAATATTTATATGAGAAAATCAATACACGGTAGGAATCCCTGTAAAATCTTGACCCAGATTGTGCGTAAACTAAGTATTTGTCATTGGGACCCTTACCACAGCCCAAAGTTTTCATATCACTCCTGAGGTGCCAGTAATCCATATGTGCTTCATAGAAATATTTTATGTCATTCAGAATACAAGGCCTTTAGTGCGTTGTGAGTGTCATGAAATGAGCATAACATTATATTTTCATTTCTTCTTTGTTTTGGTCAGATTTTATTTCTTTGTAAAAAATTGCAGAACGTCACTGGATCCTCTTAATATTTTCCATACAACTCATTTTATCATTGTTGTAAAGGAGACAAGTGGGTAACAACAAGTACGGAGTAAGAACATATTCCTGATCCTGTAGTAGCAGATATACAGTATTTAAGAAGAGCTTATCACCTCATTTACTTTGCTAGACCTCACAGCCTCTTAACCTTCTAAGAACCTCCATTATGACAAAAAACAAAGAGCACAACAAGCATAATCAATTTTAAAATATATTTATTATGAATTTTTAGCACAAGGAAAACAACACTTTATTTTTACTCTGCATTGTAAAATAAATTAGTGCCCAAGATTAGCCAGAGGCTCTTACAAGCTTGTCCTATAAGAGGACCAAGATGGTGGAAGCCTCATGACTCACAAAGAGTCATCCTTCAGCACTCAGGAGAGGAAAAACCCCCTTTGCAGGAAACCTCTGGGGACCCATGGCTTGAAGGATTGCCCGTCCCTCTGGGCACTAGGAGGCTGTGCAGAGTTATATTTCCAATTGATTTAAATAGG
The DNA here is from genome assembly GCA_031769625.1 of Taudactylus pleione. Lineage (NCBI taxonomy): Eukaryota > Metazoa > Chordata > Amphibia > Anura > Myobatrachidae > Taudactylus > Taudactylus pleione. The sequence goes on along the minus strand of JAUIMM010000210.1, from coordinate 7,447,526 downwards.
ATCATTTGACACTGAAATACAGTATACATTTCACCACATTAATAAATAACATTGGCTGACGTCATTAATGTAGCTCCTGTCCACATCTCCTGACATTACCCAATTTACATTCCTCACAAAGCTGCGCAATTTGCTGAAGAGGATGGTCATCCCCTTTTGAGAAGCACCGAGTTTACCCGAGTGGCTACTACATTGCGATAGATGTGCTGTGCTGCTAGAACCTCCAATTATAGAAATAAACAAGCTCAAGGTCATATTTTAGGGTAGTCAAGCTCCAAGTCTGCAGGCACATCCAAGTGAAACGCCCTTGTCTTTGATGAGATACTTACCTCAAGCGGATATCTTTCCCTCAGTGGGCTGGGTGCAAGAGATGTATATGGAGTATGTTAATGACAGCAATGATAATGCTATGTCAGTGTCCTGGGCGGTTAAGAGTGGTAGCAACAGCAAAGAGTTACCATTATGACATCACAGCATGACCTCACTCGTGTTCTACATTCCTTAAAGGGGAAGTGCATAAGATAATAAGCTCTACTGATGTGTGATATGTTTATATTCCTCCATCACCTCTGCTTCCCATGATACACCTGCCATTTATTACACATCTGTCCCTTTGCCATCTCCTTATTTGCAAAAGTTCTCTTTTACTGCATCCACTCATTCAATGAATCAGTTTCTATCAGCTCTTTCTCATTTCATTAACCTGCTGCTTCTGTCCAATTTTAATTATTCATTGCTGCTACTTGGGTAGAAAACAAGCAAGGGATTGAATTAATATAAAAAACACAATTAAAAGGAAAATACTGTTAGGATGTTTATTATATATTGAAATGACATTAATAGCTAGGCCAAGGCTAGTTATTTCTGCACCTCTATAGGTGTGAGCAAAGCCGAGCGAGGTTTTCCTGCAGGATGACCAGCATTACATCAGTGTGCAATATTCTGTTGGAAACGTGCTGCTAATTGAAACTCCCCAATTTGTCTCTGTTCCCAGTATAGAATATAATTGGCCATGATGAAGATACAGTGGAGGACCTATTGTGCCCATTATACGGTAGACCTTCAGGATTGAAAAATATTCAGTTTAACCTAATGTAACTTGATCAGTATGCAATATTTCCCTGTTATGCTTGGCTACTATACCGATTAGGCCCATTGTGCTAAATATACACTCTGGGGGTCATTTAGAGCTGGAAGCAAGGCCTTTTTTTAGAGTGTAAAATGTGCTTTTTCAGACATCTCATGCACATGAAAAATGCGTATCCCAGCGTCCATTGAACCCTCCTTCTGTGTCCCTGACTTGTGCATCCTTGAGTCTGGAGATGCAGATTGCGCGAGGGAAGGTGCGTGTACATGCAGGAAAGAGGAATACAATCTGGCGCTGAATTGTAAACCCACAATTAAAGTATAGTAGTTTATTCTGGGTTTACATTCCAGCACTGGAAGGTAACCCTCTTTCCTAACATAACCCCAGGGTCTCTTTGGCAAATTCCACTTCTTCCTGGATATCAAAATTTAAAGCATTTACCTTGCGGTATCACTCCAACACTGCCGGTCTGATTCTCTGCATACGTGTAGGCCAAGTACAGTAAATTGGTTAAACAAGGTTTGGGGAAGTGTTTGGTAAAATCAACCATTTTGTCACAAAGTTCGTGGGTTTTTATGTGTTTTTTTCTGTGGAACTACAGGTCCCAGCAGGTCCTACATGATTTCTTCAAGCTTCAGCATGCTTTCTCTGTCATGGGTATGCAGACACTTGTAGTGCTAAGTGCCTGCATACGCAAACAGTTTTATTTATTTGACTGGCTACATTTGTGTGAAAGAGGTGTGTGTGTGTCTGTGTAGGCTTTTGTCAGTGTGCGTGTGTGTCTGTGTCAGTGAGTGCATCTGGGGAGGTGATGGTGTGCTGAGAGATAACGCGGGGGGAGATGGTGTGGCTAAGAGATGCAGGGGGCAGGAAGTTACACAGGGGGAACGAGTCTGGTTGAACCGCTGTTGTAAGATGATGACCTTGTTAATATTCCCACACAAACAGGAATCTTCTGGACGATGTGACCTACATGAATAGTGAATGCCGACTGAAGATGCCGTCTTCCCATGGAGGATATATTTCTTCAGAGGTTCCACATTGTGAGAAACCACCATATAGGTAAGGTGCATATGTAATGGAAAGTAATGTTCCCAGAGTGATGAGAAATGGGTGGCGTGTCATGTTGGCACGGCCCATTTTCAGTGGCCACGCCCCTTCGGTATGTGGCCATGCCCATTTTTTCCTGCGTGCCCCTGGCGCGCATATATGTCATCTGTTTTGAGTTTCTATGGGGCGGGAGGGGGCACGCCAATCTTCAACTTGCCCTGTACTCCAATGACCCTAGTGATGATGCCTCTGGCTGTTTTTTTCCTAGGGAAGAGGCACACATCCCCCTGCAGAATAGGCTTGGACTATGTGACAGGAGGACTCCATGCTTTGGATTTTCTTCTTATCGCATCAACAGCACAGGATCTTAACTTTGAGCAATTGCCTGGGAGACTTGGCAGACTGAATTAGACATCTTGTAAGTGAATGTTAGCCAAATATGTCATTTTTAATCCATTCATAATGGCTACCTGTTCTGCAGGTGCACCCCACTGCTTCCAAGTCTGCAGGATGATTGCATTAAATAATGCAATTGGACAGGGTATGCAACCGCTTTAAGGCAGAGGTTCACAATCTTTTTTGAATGGCGGCGCCCTAGAGTATCAGCATTGTTTTCATAGCACCCCTAAGCCAAAAGTCTGTTATTGAGAAATAATTATTAAGAAATTGCACTTACCTGTCATCCTCAGGTTGAGGTATGCGGTCTTGGACAGGTTGGCGCATCTGTTTTTCCACATATTTACATTACATTGACCAGAATTAATTTGATTTGGTGTTGGACCACCAACCTGAGGCACCCCTGCAAGTATCCAAAGGCACCCCAGGGTGCTACAGCACACAGTTTGGGAACCACTGCTTTAAGGAATGCCTTGAAAACCATCCTAAATAGTTGCTAATTAAAGAGACTGTAACCTTCCATAAGTCGTTTGCTTCATTTTGTCCAGCACAGAAGAGTATATATGTTAGAAAACATTTTATATTATTTCTATTTCACCTGGTCTCTTTTATATTTTGTGTCCTTTCCGGACTTGACCACTTCCCCAGTGACATCATGTACCACCGCCATATCCTGCACATTGCCATTAGGTCATAACCTTAACCTATGTAGTGCGAAGATGATTAAATCTTAATTCTATTTACAGGATAATTCTGGGAGGTGTGAAACAGAGTTTGGGTGAAAGAAAGCAGAAGATTGGAAATTTAGTAAATGATGAATTGGGTAAGCAGTCTTAGTAGTACCAACATATAAATTGCATCATGTTCTGTATTAAGATTATTGGAATATATTCATTACTTAATATTTATATGAGAAAATCAATACACGGTAGGAATCCCTGTAAAATCTTGACCCAGATTGTGCGTATACTAAGTATTTGTCATTGGGACCCTTACCACAGCCCAAAGTTTTCATATCACTCCTGAGGTGCCAGTAATCCATATGTGCTTCATAGAAATATTTTATGTCATTCAGAATACAAGGCCTTTAGTGCGTTGTGAGTGTCATGAAATGAGCATAACATTATATTTTCATTTCTTCTTTGTTTTGGTCAGATTTTATTTCTTTGTAAAAAATTGCAGAACGTCACTGGATCCTCTTAATATTTTCCATACAACTCATTTTATCATTGTTGTAAAGGAGACAAGTGGGTAACAACAAGCACGGAGTAAGAACATATTCCTGATCCTGTAGTAGCAGATATACAGTATTTAAGAAGAGCTTATCACCTCATTTACTTTGCTAGACCTCACAGCCTCTTAACCTTCTAAGAACCTCCATTATGACAAAAAACAAAGAGCACAACAAGCATAATCAATTTTAAAATATATTTATTATGAATTTTTAGCACAAGGAAAACAACACTTTATTTTTACTCTGCATTGTAAAATAAATTAGTGCCCAAGATTAGCCAGAGGCTCTTACAAGCTTGTCCTATAAGAGGACCAAGATGGTGGAAGCCTCATGACTCACAAAGAGTCATCCTTCAGCACTCAGGAGAGGAAAAACCCCCTTTGGAGGAAACCTCTGGGGACCCATGGCTTGAAGGATTGCCCGTCCCTCTGGGCACTAGGAGGCTATGCAGAGTTATATTTCCAATTGATTTAAAATAGGATCATTTGACACTGAAATACAGTATACATTTCACCACATTAATAAATAACATTGGCTGACGTCATTAATGTAGCTCCTGTCCACATCTCCTGACATTACCCAATTTACATTCCTCACAAAGCTGCGCAATTTGCTGAAGAGGATGGTCATCCCCTTTTGAGAAGCACTGAGTTTACCCGAGTGGCTACTACATTGCGATAGATGTGCTGTGCTGCTAGAACCTCCAATTATAGAAATAAACAAGCTCAAGGTCATATTTTAGGGTAGTCAAGCTCCAAGTCTGCAGGCACATCCAAGTGAAACGCCCTTGTCTTTGATGAGATACTTACCTCAAGCGGATATCTTTCCCTCAGTGGGCTGGGTGCAAGAGATGTATATGGAGTATGTTAATGACAGCAATGATAATGCTATGTCAGTGTCCTGGGCGGTTAAGAGTGGTAGCAACAGCAAAGAGTTACCATTATGACATCACAGCATGACCTCACTCGTGTTCTACATTCCTTAAAGGGGAAGTGCATAAGATAATAAGCTCTACTGATGTGCGATATGTTTATATTCCTCCATCACCTCTGCTTCCCATGATACACCTGCCATTTATTACACATCTGTCCCTTTGCCATCTCCTTATTTGCAAAAGTTCTCTTTTACTGCATCCACTCATTCAATGAATCAGTTTCTATCAGCTCTTTCTCATTTCATTAACCTGCTGCTTCTGTCCAATTTTAATTATTCATTGCTGCTACTTGGGTAGAAAACAAGCAAGGGATTGAATTAATATAAAAAACACAATTAAAAGGAGAATACTGTTAGGATGTTTATTATATATTGAAATGACATTAATAGCTAGGCCAAGGCTAGTTATTTCTGCACCTCTATAGGTGTGAGCAAAGCCGAGCGAGGTTTTCCTGCAGGATGACCAGCATTACATCAGTGTGCAATATTCTGTTGGAAACGTGCTGCTAATTGAAACTCCCCAATTTGTCTCTGTTCCCAGTATAGAATATAATTGGCCATGATGAAGATACAGTGGAGGACCCATTGTGCCCATTATACGGTAGACCTTCAGGATTGAAAAATATTCAGTTTAACCTAATGTAACTTGATCAGTATGCAATATTTCCCTGTTATGCTTGGCTACTATACCGATTAGGCCCATTGTGCTAAATATACACTCTGGGGGTCATTTAGAGCTGGAAGCAAGGCCTTTTTTTAGAGTGTAAAATGTGCTTTTTCAGACATCTCATGCACATGAAAAATGCGTATCCCAGCGTCCATTGAACCCTCCTTCTGTGTCCCTGACTTGTGCATCCTTGAGTCTGGAGATGCAGATTGCGCGAGGGAAGGTGCGTGTACGTGCAGGAAAGAGGAATACAATCTGGCGCTGAATTGTAAACCCACAATTAAAGTATAGTAGTTTATTCTGGGTTTACATTCCAGCACTGGAAGGTAACCCTCTTTCCTAACATAACCCCAGGGTCTCTTTGGCAAATTCCACTTCTTCCTGGATATCAAAATTTAAAGCATTTACCTTGCGGTATCACTCCAACACTGCCGGTCTGATTCTCTGCATACGTGTAGGCCAAGTACAGTAAATTGGTTAAACAAGGTTTGGGGAAGTGTTTGGTAAAATCAACCATTTTGTCACAAAGTTCGTGGGTTTTTATGTGTTTTTTTCTGTGGAACTACAGATCCCAGCAGGTCCTACATGATTTCTTCAAGCTTCAGCATGCTTTTTCTGTCATGGGTATGCAGACACTTGTAGTGTTAAGTGCCTGCATACGCAAACAGTTTTATTTATTTGACTGGCTACATTTGTGTGAAAGAGGTGTGTGTCTGTGTAGGCTTTTGTCAGTGTGCGTGTGTGTCTGTGTCAGTGAGTGCATCTGGGGAGGTGATGGTGTGCTGAGAGATAACGCGGGGGGAGATGGTGTGGCTAAGAGATGCAGGGGGCAGGAAGTTACACAGGGGGAACGAGTCTGGTTGAACCGCTGTTGTAAGATGATGACCTTGTTAATATTCCCACACAAACAGGAATCTTCTGGACGATGTGACCTACATGAATAGTGAATGCCGACTGAAGATGCCGTCTTCCCATGGAGGATATATTTCTTCAGAGGTTCCACATTGTGAGAAACCACCATATAGGTAAGGTGCATATGTAATGGAAAGTAATGTTTCCAGAGTGATGAGAAATGGGTGGCGTGTCATGTTGGCACGACCCATTTTCAGTGGCCACGCCCCTTCAGTATGTGGCCACGCCCATTTTTTACTGCGTGCCCCTGGCGCGCATATATGTCATCTGTTTTGAGTTTCTATGGGGCGGGAGGGGGCACGCCAATCTTCAACTTGCCCTGTACTCCAATGACCCTAGTGATGATGCCTCTGGCTGTTTTTTTCCTAGGGAAGAGGCACACATCCCCCTGCAGAATAGGCTTGGACTATGTGACAGGAGGACCCCATGCTTTGGATTTTCTTCTTATCGCATCAACAGCACAGGATCTTAACTTTGAGCAATTGCCTGGGAGACTTGGCAGACTGAATTAGACATCTTGTAAGTGAATCTTAGCCAAATATGTCATTTTTAATCCATTCATAATGGCTACCTGTTCTGCAGGTGCACCCCACTGCTTCCAAGTCTGCAGGATGATTGCATTAAATAATGCAATTGGACAGGGTATGCAACCGCTTTAAGGCAGAGGTTCACAATCTTTTTTGAATGGCGGCGCCCTAGAGTATCAGCATTGTTTTCATAGCACCCCTAAGCCAAAAGTCTGTTATTGAGAAATAATTATTAAGAAATTGCACTTACCTGTCATCCTCAGGTTGAGGTATGCGGTCTTGGACAGGTTGGCGCATCTGTTTTTCCACATATTTACATTACATTGACCAGAATTAATTTGATTTGGTGTTGGACCACCAACCTGAGGCAACCCTGCAAGTATCCAAAGGCACCCCAGGGTGCTACAGCACACAGTTTGGGAACCACTGCTTTAAGGAATGCCTTGAAAACCATCCTAAATAGTTGCTAATTAAAGAGACTGTAACCTTCCATAAGTCGTTTGCTTAATTTTGTCCAGCACAGAAGAGTATATATGTTAGAAAACATTTTATATTATTTCTATTTCACCTGGTCTCTTTTATATTTTGTGTCCTTTCCGGACTTGACCACTTCCCCAGTGACATCATGTACCACCGCCATATCCTGCACATTGCCATTAGGTCATAACCATAACTATGTAGTGCGAAGATGATTAAATCTTAATTCTATTTACAGGATAATTCTGGGATGGGTGAAACAGAGTTTGGGTGAAAGAAAGCAGAAGATTGGAAATTTAGTAAATGATGAATTGGGTAAGCAGTCTTAGTAGTACCAACATATAAATTGCATCATGTTCTGTATTAAGATTATTGGAATATATTCATTACTTAATATTTATATGAGAAAATCAATACACGGTAGGAATCCCTGTAAAATCTTGACCCAGATTGTGCGTAAACTAAGTATTTGTCATTGGGACCCTTACCACAGCCCAAAGTTTTCATATCACTCCTGAGGTGCCAGTAATCCATATGTGCTTCATAGAAATATTTTATGTCATTCAGAATACAAGGCCTTTAGTGCGTTGTGAGTGTCATGAAATGAGCATAACATTATATTTTCATTTCTTCTTTGTTTTGGTCAGATTTTATTTCTTTGTAAAAAATTGCAGAACGTCACTGGATCCTCTTAATATTTTCCATACAACTCATTTTATCATTGTTGTAAAGGAGACAAGTGGGTAACAACAAGTACAGAGTAAGAACATATTCCTGATCCTGTAGTAGCAGATATACAGTATTTAAGAAGAGCTTATCACCTCATTTACTTTGCTAGACCTCACAGCCTCTTAACCTTCTAAGAACCTCCATTATGACAAAAAACAAAGAGCACAACAAGCATAATCAATTTTAAAATATATTTATTATGAATTTTTAGCACAAGGAAAACAACACTTTATTTTTACTCTGCATTGTAAAATAAATTAGTGCCCAAGATTAGCCAGAGGCTCTTACAAGCTTGTCCTATAAGAGGACCAAGATGGTGGAAGCCTCATGACTCACAAAGAGTCATCCTTCAGCACTCAGGAGAGGAAAAACCCCCTTTGGAGGAAACCTCTGGGGACCCATGGCTTGAAGGATTGCCCGTCCCTCTGGGCACTAGGAGGCTATGCAGAGTTATATTTCCAATTGATTTAAAATAGGATCATTTGACACTGAAATACAGTATACATTTCACCACATTAATAAATAACATTGGCTGACGTCATTAATGTAGCTCCTGTCCACATCTCCTGACATTACCCAATTTACATTCCTCACAAAGCTGCGCAATTTGCTGAAGAGGATGGTCATCCCCTTTTGAGAAGCACCGAGTTTACCCGAGTGGCTACTACATTGCGATAGATGTGCTGTGCTGCTGGAACCTCCAATTATAGAAATAAACAAGCTCAAGGTCATATTTTAGGGTAGTCAAGCTCCAAGTCTGCAGGCACATCCAAGTGAAACGCCCTTGTCTTTGATGAGATACTTACCTCAAGCGGATATCTTTCCCTCAGTGGGCTGGGTGCAAGAGATGTATATGGAGTATGTTAATGACAGCAATGATAATGCTATGTCAGTGTCCTGGGCGGTTAAGAGTGGTAGCAACAGCAAAGAGTTACCATTATGACATCACAGCATGACCTCACTCGTGTTCTACATTCCTTAAAGGGGAAGTGCATAAGATAATAAGCTCTACTGATGTGCGATATGTTTATATTCCTCCATCACCTCTGCTTCCCATGATACACCTGCCATTTATTACACATCTGTCCCTTTGCCATCTCCTTATTTGCAAAAGTTCTCTTTTACTGCATCCACTCATTCAATGAATCAGTTTCTATCAGCTCTTTCTCATTTCATTAACCTGCTGCTTCTGTCCAATTTTAATTATTCATTGCTGCTACTTGGGTAGAAAACAAGCAAGGGATTGAATTAATATAAAAAACACAATTAAAAGGAGAATACTGTTAGGATGTTTATTATATATTGAAATGACATTAATAGCTAGGCCAAGGCTAGTTATTTCTGCACCTCTATAGGTGTGAGCAAAGCCGAGCGAGGTTTTCCTGCAGGATGACCAGCATTACATCAGTGTGCAATATTCTGTTGGAAACGTGCTGCTAATTGAAACTCCCCAATTTGTCTCTGTTCCCAGTATAGAATATAATTGGCCATGATGAAGATACAGTGGAGGACCCATTGTGCCCATTATACGGTAGACCTTCAGGATTGAAAAATATTCAGTTTAACCTAATGTAACTTGATCAGTATGCAATATTTCCCTGTTATGCTTGGCTACTATACCGATTAGGCCCATTGTGCTAAATATACACTCTGGGGGTCATTTAGAGCTGGAAGCAAGGCCTTTTTTTAGAGTGTAAAATGTGCTTTTTCAGACATCTCATGCACATGAAAAATGCGTATCCCAGCGTCCATTGAACCCTCCTTCTGTGTCCCTGACTTGTGCATCCTTGAGTCTGGAGATGCAGATTGCGCGAGGGAAGGTGCGTGTACGTGCAGGAAAGAGGAATACAATCTGGCGCTGAATTGTAAACCCACAATTAAAGTATAGTAGTTTATTCTGGGTTTACATTCCAGCACTGGAAGGTAACCCTCTTTCCTAACATAACCCCAGGGTCTCTTTGGCAAATTCCACTTCTTCCTGGATATCAAAATTTAAAGCATTTACCTTGCGGTATCACTCCAACACTGCCGGTCTGATTCTCTGCATACGTGTAGGCCAAGTACTGTAAATTGGTTAAACAAGGTTTGGGGAAGTGTTTGGTAAAATCAACCATTTTGTCACAAAGTTCGTGGGTTTTTATGTGTTTTTTTCTGTGGAACTACAGATCCCAGCAGGTCCTACATGATTTCTTCAAGCTTCAGCATGCTTTTTCTGTCATGGGTATGCAGACACTTGTAGTGTTAAGTGCCTGCATACGCAAACAGTTTTATTTATTTGACTGGCTACATTTGTTTGAAAGAGGTGTGTGTGTGTCTGTGTAGGCTTTTGTCAGTGTGCGTGTGTGTCTGTGTCAGTGAGTGCATCTGGGGAGGTGATGGTGTGCTGAGAGATAACGCGGGGGGAGATGGTGTGGCTAAGAGATGCAGGGGGCAGGAAGTTACACAGGGGGAACGAGTCTGGTTGAACCGCTGTTGTAAGATGATGACCTTGTTAATATTCCCACACAAACAGGAATCTTCTGGACGATGTGACCTACATGAATAGTGAATGCCGACTGAAGATGCCGTCTTCCCATGGAGGATATATTTCTTCAGAGGTTCCACATTGTGAGAAACCACCATATAGGTAAGGTGCATATGTAATGGAAAGTAATGTTTCCAGAGTGATGAGAAATGGGTGGCGTGTCATGTTGGCACGACCCATTTTCAGTGGCCACGCCCCTTCGGTATGTGGCCACGCCCATTTTTTCCTGCGTGCCCCTGGCGCGCATATATGTCATCTGTTTTGAGTTTCTATGGGGCGGGAGGGGGCACGCCAATCTTCAACTTGCCCTGTACTCCAATGACCCTAGTGATGATGCCTCTGGCTGTTTTTTTCCTAGGGAAGAGGCACACATCCCCCTGCAGAATAGGCTTGGACTATGTGACAGGAGGACCCCATGCTTTGGATTTTCTTCTTATCGCATCAACAGCACAGGATCTTAACTTTGAGCAATTGCCTGGGAGACTTGGCAGACTGAATTAGACATCTTGTAAGTGAATGTTAGCCAAATATGTCATTTTTAATCCATTCATAATGGCTACCTGTTCTGCAGGTGCACCCCACTGCTTCCAAGTCTGCAGGATGATTGCATTAAATAATGCAATTGGACAGGGTATGCAACCGCTTTAAGGCAGAGGTTCACAATCTTTTTTGAATGGCGGCGCCCTAGAGTATCAGCATTGTTTTCATAGCACCCCTAAGCCAAAAGTCTGTTATTGAGAAATAATTATTAAGAAATTGCACTTACCTGTCATCCTCAGGTTGAGGTATGCGGTGTTGGACAGGTTGGCGCATCTGTTTTTCCACATATTTACATTACATTGACCAGAATTAATTTGATTTGGTGTTGGACCACCAACCTGAGGCACCCCTGCAAGTATCCAAAGGCACCCCAGGGTGCTACAGCACACAGTTTGGGAACCACTGCTTTAAGGAATGCCTTGAAAACCATCCTAAATAGTTGCTAATTAAAGAGACTGTAACCTTCCATAAGTCGTTTGCTTCATTTTGTCCAGCACAGAAGAGTATATATGTTAGAAAACATTTTATATTATTTCTATTTCACCTGGTCTCTTTTATATTTTGTGTCCTTTCCGGACTTGACCACTTCCCCAGTGACATCATGTACCACCGCCATATCCTGCACATTGCCATTAGGTCATAACCATAACTATGTAGTGCGAAGATGATTAAATCTTAATTCTATTTACAGGATAATTCTGGGATGGGTGAAACAGAGTTTGGGTGAAAGAAAGCAGAAGATTGGAAATTTAGTAAATGATGAATTGGGTAAGCAGTCTTAGTAGTACCAACATATAAATTGCATCATGTTCTGTATTAAGATTATTGGAATATATTCATTACTTAATATTTATATGAGAAAATCAATACACGGTAGGAATCCCTGTAAAATCTTGACCCAGATTGTGCGTAAACTAAGTATTTGTCATTGGGACCCTTACCACAGCCCAAAGTTTTCATATCACTCCTGAGGTGCCAGTAATCCATATGTGCTTCATAGAAATATTTTATGTCATTCAGAATACAAGGCCTTTAGTGCGTTGTGAGTGTCATGAAATGAGCATAACATTATATTTTCATTTCTTCTTTGTTTTGGTCAGATTTTATTTCTTTGTAAAAAATTGCAGAACGTCACTGGATCCTCTTAATATTTTCCATACAACTCATTTTATCATTGTTGTAAAGGAGACAAGTGGGTAACAACAAGTACAGAGTAAGAACATATTCCTGATCCTGTAGTAGCAGATATACAGTATTTAAGAAGAGCTTATCACCTCATTTACTTTGCTAGACCTCACAGCCTCTTAACCTTCTAAGAACCTCCATTATGACAAAAAACAAAGAGCACAACAAGCATAATCAATTTTAAAATATATTTATTATGAATTTTTAGCACAAGGAAAACAACACTTTATTTTTACTCTGCATTGTAAAATAAATTAGTGCCCAAGATTAGCCAGAGGCTCTTACAAGCTTGTCCTATAAGAGGACCAAGATGGTGGAAGCCTCATGACTCACAAAGAGTCATCCTTCAGCACTCAGGAGAGGAAAAACCCCCTTTGGAGGAAACCTCTGGGGACCCATGGCTTGAAGGATTGCCCGTCCCTCTGGGCACTAGGAGGCTATGCAGAGTTATATTTCCAATTGATTTAAAATAGGATCATTTGACACTGAAATACAGTATACATTTCACCACATTAATAAATAACATTGGCTGACGTCATTAATGTAGCTCCTGTCCACATCTCCTGACATTACCCAATTTACATTCCTCACAAAGCTGCGCAATTTGCTGAAGAGGATGGTCATCCCCTTTTGAGAAGCACCGAGTTTACCCGAGTGGCTACTACATTGCGATAGATGTGCTGTGCTGCTGGAACCTCCAATTATAGAAATAAACAAGCTCAAGGTCATATTTTAGGGTAGTCAAGCTCCAAGTCTGCAGGCACATCCAAGTGAAACGCCCTTGTCTTTGATGAGATACTTACCTCAAGCGGATATCTTTCCCTCAGTGGGCTGGGTGCAAGAGATGTATATGGAGTATGTTAATGACAGCAATGATAATGCTATGTCAGTGTCCTGGGCGGTTAAGAGTGGTAGCAACAGCAAAGAGTTACCATTATGACATCACAGCATGACCTCACTCGTGTTCTACATTCCTTAAAGGGGAAGTGCATAAGATAATAAGCTCTACTGATGTGTGATATGTTTATATTCCTCCATCACCTCTGCTTCCCATGATACACCTGCCATTTATTACACATCTGTCCCTTTGCCATCTCCTTATTTGCAAAAGTTCTCTTTTACTGCATCCACTCATTCAATGAATCAGTTTCTATCAGCTCTTTCTCATTTCATTAACCTGCTGCTTCTGTCCAATTTTAATTATTCATTGCTGCTACTTGGGTAGAAAACAAGCAAGGGATTGAATTAATATAAAAAACACAATTAAAAGGAGAATACTGTTAGGATGTTTATTATATATTGAAATGACATTAATAGCTAGGCCAAGGCTAGTTATTTCTGCACCTCTATAGGTGTGAGCAAAGCCGAGCGAGGTTTTCCTGCAGGATGACCAGCATTACATCAGTGTGCAATATTCTGTTGGAAACGTGCTGCTAATTGAAACTCCCCAATTTGTCTCTGTTCCCAGTATAGAATATAATTGGCCATGATGAAGATACAGTGGAGGACCCATTGTGCCCATTATACGGTAGACCTTCAGGATTGATAAATATTCAGTTTAACCTAATGTAACTTGATCAGTATGCAATATTTCCCTGTTATGCTTGGCTACTATACCGATTAGGCCCATTGTGCTTAATATACACCCTGGGTTCATTTAGAGCTGGAAGCAAGGCCTTTTTTTAGAGTGTAAAATGTGCTTTTTCAGACACCTCATGCACATGAAAAATGCGTATCCCAGCGTCCATTGAACCCTCCTTCTGTGTCCCTGACTTGTGCATCCTTGAGTCTGGAGATGCAGACTGCGCGAGGGAAGGTGCGTGTACGTGCAGGAAAGAGGAATACAATCTGGCGCTGAATTGTAAACCCACAATTAGAGTATAGTAGTTTATTCTGGGTTTACATTCCAGCACTGGAAGGTAACCCTTTTTCCTAACATAACCCCAGGGTCTCTTTGGCAAATTCCACTTCTTCCTGGATATCAAAATTTAAAGCATTTACCTTGCGGTATCACTCCAACACTGCCGGTCTGATTCTCTGCATACGTGTAGGCCAAGTACAGTAAATTGGTTAAACAAGGTTTGGGGAAGTGTTTGGTAAAATCAACCATTTTGTCACAAAGTTCGTGGGTTTTTATGTGTTTTTTTCTGTGGAACTACAGGTCCCAGCAGGTCCTACATGATTTCTTCAAGCTTCAGCATGCTTTTTCAGTCATGGGTATGCAGACACTTATAGTGCTAAGTGCCTGCATACGCAAACAGTTTTATTTATTTGACTGGCTACATTTGTGTGAAAGAGGTGTGTGTGTGTCTGTGTAGGCTTTTGTCAGTGTGCGTGTGTGTCTGTGTCAGTGAGTGCATCTGGGGAGGTGATGGTGTGCTGAGAGATAACGCGGGGGGAGATGGTGTGGCTAAGAGATGCAGGGGGCAGGAAGTTACACAGGGGGAACGAGTCTGGTTGAACCGCTGTTGTAAGATGATGACCTTGTTAATATTCCCACACAAACAGGAATCTTCTGGACGATGTGACCTACATGAATAGTGAATGCCGACTGAAGATGCCGTCTTCCCATGGAGGATATATTTCTTCAGAGGTTCCACATTGTGAGAAACCACCATATAGGTAAGGTGCATATGTAATGGAAAGTAATGTTCCCAGAGTGATGAGAAATGGGTGGCGTGTCATGTTGGCACGGCCCATTTTCAGTGGCCATGCCCCTTCGGTATGTGGCCATGCCCATTTTTTCCTGCGTGCCCCTGGCGCGCATATATGTCATCTGTTTTGAGTTTCTATGGGGCGGGAGGGGGCACGCCAATCTTCAACTTGCCCTGTACTCCAATGACCCTAGTGATGATGCCTCTGGCTGTTTTTTTCCTAGGGAAGAGGCACACATCCCCCTGCAGAATAGGCTTGGACTATGTGACAGGAGGACCCCATGCTTTGGATTTTCTTCTTATCGCATCAACAGCACAGGATCTTAACTTTGAGCAATTGCCTGGGAGACTTGGCAGACTGAATTAGACATCTTGTAAGTGAATCTTAGCCAAATATGTCATTTTTAATCCATTCATAATGGCTACCTGTTCTGCAGGTGCACCCCACTGCTTCCAAGTCTGCAGGATGATTGCATTAAATAATGCAATTGGACAGGGTATGCAACCGCTTTAAGGCAGAGGTTCACAATCTTTTTTGAATGGCGGCGCCCTAGAGTATCAGCATTGTTTTCATAGCACCCCTAAGCCAAAAGTCTGTTATTGAGAAATAATTATTAAGAAATTGCACTTACCTGTCATCCTCAGGTTGAGGTATGCGGTCTTGGACAGGTTGGCGCATCTGTTTTTCCACATATTTACATTACATTGACCAGAATTAATTTGATTTGGTGTTGGACCACCAACCTGAGGCACCCCTGCAAGTATCCAAAGGCACCCCAGGGTGCTACAGCACACAGTTTGGGAACCACTGCTTTAAGGAATGCCTTGAAAACCATCCTAAATAGTTGCTAATTAAAGAGACTGTAACCTTCCATAAGTCGTTTGCTTCATTTTGTCCAGCACAGAAGAGTATATATGTTAGAAAACATTTTATATTATTTCTATTTCACCTGGTCTCTTTTATATTTTGTGTCCTTTCCGGACTTGACCACTTCCCCAGTGACATCATGTACCACCGCCATATCCTGCACATTGCCATTAGGTCATAACCTTAACCTATGTAGTGCGAAGATGATTAAATCTTAATTCTATTTACAGGATAATTCTGGGAGGTGTGAAACAGAGTTTGGGTGAAAGAAAGCAGAAGATTGGAAATTTAGTAAATGATGAATTGGGTAAGCAGTCTTAGTAGTACCAACATATAAATTGCATCATGTTCTGTATTAAGATTATTGGAATATATTCATTACTTAATATTTATATGAGAAAATCAATACACGGTAGGAATCCCTGTAAAATCTTGACCCAGATTGTGCGTAAACTAAGTATTTGTCATTGGGACCCTTACCACAGCCCAAAGTTTTCATATCACTCCTGAGGTGCCAGTTATCCATATGTGCTTCATAGAAATTTTTTATGTCATTCAGAATACAAGGCCTTTAGTGCGTTGTGAGTGTCATGAAATGAGCATAACATTATATTTTCATTTCTTCTTTGTTTTGGTCAGATTTTATTTCTTTGTAAAAAATTGCAGAACGTTGCTGGATCCTCTTAATATTTTCCATACAACTCATTTTATCATTGTTGTAAAGGAGACAAGTGGGTAACAACAAGCACGGAGTAAGAACATATTCCTGATCCTGTAGTAGCAGATATACAGTATTTAAGAAGAGCTTATCACCTCATTTACTTTGCTAGACCTCACAGCCTCTTAACCTTCTAAGAACCTCCATTATGACAAAAAACAAAGAGCACAACAAGCATAATCAATTTTAAAATATATTTATTATGAATTTTTAGCACAAGGAAAACAACACTTTATTTTTACTCTGCATTGTAAAATAAATTAGTGCCCAAGATTAGCCAGAGGCTCTTACAAGCTTGTCCTATAAGAGGACCAAGATGGTGGAAGCCTCATGACTCACAAAGAGTCATCCTTCAGCACTCAGGAGAGGAAAAACCCCCTTTGCAGGAAACCTCTGGGGACCCATGGCTTGAAGGATTGCCCGTCCCTCTGGGCACTAGGAGGCTATGCAGAGTTATATTTCCAATTGATTTAAAATAGGATCATTTGACACTGAAATACAGTATACATTTCACCACATTAATAAATAACATTGGCTGACGTCATTAATGTAGCTCCTGTCCACATCTCCTGACATTACCCAATTTACATTCCTCACAAAGCTGCGCAATTTGCTGAAGAGGATGGTCATCCCCTTTTGAGAAGCACCGAGTTTACCCGAGTGGCTACTACATTGCGATAGATGTGCTGTGCTGCTAGAACCTCCAATTATAGAAATAAACAAGCTCAAGGTCATATTTTAGGGTAGTCAAGCTCCAAGTCTGCAGGCACATCCATTTGAAACGCCCTTGTCTTTGATGAGATACTTACCTCAAGCGGATATCTTTCCCTCAGTGGGCTGGGTGCAAGAGATGTATATGGAGTATGTTAATGACAGCAATGATAATGCTATGTCAGTGTCCTGGGCGGTTAAGAGTGGTAGCAACAGCAAAGAGTTACCATTATGACATCACAGCATGACCTCACTCGTGTTCTACATTCCTTAAAGGGGAAGTGCATAAGATAATAAGCTCTACTGATGTGTGATATGTTTATATTCCTCCATCACCTCTGCTTCCCATGATACACCTGCCATTTATTACACATCTGTCCCTTTGCCATCTCCTTATTTGCAAAAGTTCTCTTTTACTGCATCCACTCATTCAATGAATCAGTTTCTATCAGCTCTTTCTCATTTCATTAACCTGCTGCTTCTGTCCAATTTTAATTATTCATTGCTGCTACTTGGGTAGAAAACAAGCAAGGGATTGAATTAATATAAAAAACACAATTAAAAGGAAAATACTGTTAGGATGTTTATTACCGTATATATTGAAATGACATTAATAGCTAAGCCAAGGCTAGTTGTCTCTGCACCTCTATAGGTGTAAGCAAAGCCGAGCGAGGTTTTCCTGCAGGATGACCAGCATTACATCAGTGTGCAATATTCTGATGGAAACGTGCTGCTAATTGAAACTCCCCAATTTGTCTCTGTTCCCAGTATAGAATATAATTGGCCATGATGAAGATACAGTGGAGGACCCATTGTGCCCATTATACGGTAGACCTTCAGGATTGATAAATATTCAATTTAACCTAATGTAACTTGATCAGTATGCAATATTTCCCTGTTATGCTTGGCTACTATACCGATTAGGCCCATTGTGCTTAATATACACTCTGGGGGTCATTTAGAGCTGGAAGCAAGGCCTTTTTTTAGAGTGTAAAATGTGCTTTTTGAGACATCTCATGCACATGAAAAATGCGTATCCCAGCGTCCATTGAACCCTCCTTCTGTGTCCCTGACTTGTGCATCCTTGAGTCTGGAGATGCAGACTGCGCGAGGGAAGGTGCGTGTACGTGCAGGAAAGATGAATACAATCTGGCTCTGAATTGTAAACCCACAATTAAAGTATAGTAGTTTATTCTGGGTTTACATTCCAGCACTGGAAGGTAACCCTCTTTCCTAACATAACCCCAGGGTCTCTTTGGCAAATTCCACTTCTTCCTGGATATCAAAATTTAAAGCATTTACCTTGCGGTATCACTCCAACACTGGCGGTCTGATTCTCTGCATACGTGTAGGCCAAGTACAGTAAATTGGTTAAACAAGGTTTGGG
The DNA here is from genome assembly GCA_031769625.1 of Taudactylus pleione. Taxonomy (NCBI): domain Eukaryota; kingdom Metazoa; phylum Chordata; class Amphibia; order Anura; family Myobatrachidae; genus Taudactylus; species Taudactylus pleione. The sequence goes on along the minus strand of JAUIMM010000210.1, from coordinate 7,428,927 downwards.
GAAGTGTTTGGTAAAATCAACCATTTTGTCACAAAGTTTGTGGGTTTTTATGTGTTTTTTTCTGTGGAACTACAGGTCCCAGCAGGTCCTACATGATTTCTTCAAGCTTCAGCATGCTTTTTCTGTCATGGGTATGCAGACACTTGTTGTGCTAAGTGCCTGCATACGCAAACAGTTTTATTTATTTGACTGGCTACATTTGTGTGAAAGAGGTGTGTGTGTGTCTGTGTAGGCTTTTGTCAGTGTGCGTGTGTGTCTGTGTCAGTGAGTGCATCTGGGGAGGTGATGGTGTGCTGAGAGATAACGCGGGGGGAGATGGTGTGGCTAAGAGATGCAGGGGGCAGGAAGTTACACAGGGGGAAAGAGTCTGGTTGAACCGCTGTTGTAAGATGATGACCTTGTTAATATTCCCACACAAACAGGAATCTTCTGGACGATGTGACCTACATGAATAGTGAATGCCGACTGAAGATGCCGTCTTCCCATGGAGGATATATTTCTTCAGAGGTTCCACATTGTGAGAAACCACCATATAGGTAAGGTGCATATGTAATGAAAAGTAATGTTCCCAGAGTGATGAGAAATGGGTGGCGTGTCATGTTGGCACGGCCCATTTTCAGTGGCCACGCCCCTTTGGTATGTGGCCACGCCCATTTTTTCCTGCGCGCCCCTGGCCCGCATATATGTCATCTGTTTTGAGTTTCTATGGGGCGGGAGGGGGCACGCCAATCTTCAACTTGCCCTGTACTCCAATGACCCTAGTGATGATGCCTCTGGCTGTTTTTTTCCTAGGGAAGAGGCACACATCCCCCTGCAGAATAGGCTTGGACTATGTGACAGGAGGACCCCATGCTTTGGATTTTCTTCTTATCGCATCAACAGCACAGGATCTTAACTTTGAGCAATTGCCTGGGAGACTTCGCAGACTGAATTAGACATCTTGTAAGTGAATGTTAGCCAAATATGTCATTTTTAATCCATTCATAATGGCTACCTGTTCTGCAGGTGCACCCCACTGCTTCCAAGTCTGCAGGATGATTGCATTAAATAATGCAATTGGACAGGGTATGCAACCGCTTTAAGGCAGAGGTTCACAATCTTTTTTGAATGGCGGCGCCCTAGAGTATCAGCATTGTTTTCATAGCACCCCTAAGCCAAAAGTCTGTTATTGAGAAATAATTATTAAGAAATTGCACTTACCTGTCATCCTCAGGTTGAGGTATGTGGTCTTGGACAGGTTGGCGTATCTGTTTTTCCAAATATTTACATTACATTGACCAGAATTCATTTGATTTGGTGTTTGACCACCAACCTGAGGCACCCCTGCAAGTATCCAAAGGCACCCCAGGGTGCTACAGCGCACAGTTTGGGAACCACTGCTTTAAGGAATGCCTTGAAAACCATCCTAAATAGTTGCTAATTAAAGAGACTGTAACCTTCCATAAGTCGTTTGCTTCATTTTGTCCAGCACAGAAGAGTATATATGTTAGAAAACATTTTATATTATTTCTATTTCACCTGGTCTCTTTTATATTTTGTGTCCTTTCCGGACTTGACCACTTCCCCAGTGACATCATGTACCACCGCCATATCCTGCACATTGCCATTACGTCATAACCTTAACCTATGTAGTGCGAAGATGATTAAATCTTAATTCTATTTACAGATAATTCTGGGAGGCGTGAAACAGAGTTTGGGTGAAAGAAAGCAGAAGATTGGAAATTTAGTAAATGATGAATTGGGTAAGCAGTCTTAGTAGTACCAACATATAAATTGCATCATGTTCTGTATTAAGATTATTGGAATATATTCATTACTTAATATTTATATGAGAAAATCAATACACGGTAGGAATTCCTGTAAAATCTTGACCCAGATTGTGCGTAAAATCTAAGTATTTGTCATTGGGACCCTTACCACAGCCCAAAGTTTTCATATCACTCCTGAGGTGCCAGTAATCCATATGTGCTTCATAGAAATATTTTATGTCATTCAGAATACAAGGCCTTTAGTGCGTTGTGAGTGTCATGAAATGAGCATAACATTATATTTTAATTTCTTCTTTGTTTTGGTCAGATTTTATTTCTTTGTAAAAAATTGCAGAACGTCACTGGATCCTCTTAATATTTTCCATACAACTCATTTTATCATTGTTGTAAAGGAGACAAGTTGGTATCAACAAGTACGGAGTAAGAACATATTCCTGATCCTGTAGTAGCAGATATACAGTATTTAAGAAGAGCTTATCACCTCATTTACTTTGCTAGACCTCACAGCCTCTTAACCTTCTAAGAACCTCCATTATGACAAAAAACAAAGAGCACAACAAGCATAATCAATTTTAAAATATATTTATTATGAATTTTTAGCACAAGGAAAACAACACTTTATTTTTACTCTGCATTGTAAAATAAATTAGTGACCAAGATTAGCCAGAGGCTCTTACAAGCTTGTCCTATAAGAGGACCAAGATGGTGGAAGCCTCATGACTCACAAAGAGTCATCCTTCAGCACTCAGGAGAGGAAAAACCCCCTTTGGAGGAAACCTCTGGGGACCCATGGCTTGAAGGATTGCTCGTCCCTCTGGGCACTAGGAGGCTATGCAGAGTTATATTTCCAATTGATTTAAAATAGGATCATTTGACACTGAAATACAGTATACATTTCACCACATTAATAAATAACATTGGCTGACGTCATTAATGTAGCTCCTGTCCACATCTCCTGACATTACCCAATTTACATTCCTCACAAAGCTGCGCAATTTGCTGAAGAGGATGGTAATCCCCTTTTGAGAAGCACCGAGTTTACCCGAGTGGCTACTACATTGCGATAGATGTGCTGTGCTGCTAGAACCTCCAATTATAGAAATAAACAAGCTCAAGGTCATATTTTAGGGTAGTCAAGCTCCAAGTCTGCAGGCACATCCAAGTGAAACGCCCTTGTCTTTGATGAGATACTTACCTCCAGCGGATATCTTTCCCTCAGTGGGCTGGGTGCAAGAGATGTATATGGAGTATGTTAATGACAGCAATGATAATGCTATGTCAGTGTCCTGGGCGGTTAAGAGTGGTAGCAACAGCAAAGAGTTACCATTATGACATCACAGCATGACCTCACTCGTGTTCTACATTCCTTAAAGGGGAAGTGCATAAGATAATAAGCTCTACTGATGTGTGATTTGTTTATATTCCTCCATCACCTCTGCTTCCCATGATACACCTGCCATTTATTACACATCTGTGCCTTTGCCATCTCCTTATTTCCAAAAGTTCTCTTTTACTGCATCCACTCATTCAATGAATCAGTTTCTATCAGCTCTTTCTCATTTCATTAACCTGCTGCTTCTGTCCAATTTTAATTATTCATTGCTGCTACTTGGGTAGAAAACAAGCAAGGGATTGAATTAATATAAAAAACACAATTAAAAGGAAAATACTGTTAGGATGTTTATTATATATTGAAATGACATTAATAGCTAGGCCAAGGCAAGTTTTTTCTGCACCTCTATAGGTGTGAGCAAAGCCGAGCGAGGTTTTCCTGCAGGATGACCAGCATTACATCAGTGTGCAATATTCTGTTGGAAACGTGCTGCTAATTGAAACTCCCCAATTTGTCTCTGTTCCCAGTATAGAATATAATTGGCCATGATGAAGATACAGTGGAGGACCATTGTGCCCATTATACGGTAGACCTTCAGGATTGATAAATATTCAGCTTAACCTAATGTAACTTGATCAGTATGCAATATTTCCCTGTTATGCTTGGCTACTATACCGATTAGGCCCATTGTGCTAAATATACACTCTGGGGGTCATTTAGAGCTGGAAGCAAGGCCTTTTTTTAGAGTGTAAAATGTGCTTTTTTAGACATCGCATGCACATGAAAAATGCGTATCCCAGCGTCCATTGAACCCTCCTTCTGTGTCCCTGACTTGTGCATCCTTGAGTCTGGAGATGCAGACTGCGAGAGGGAAGGTGCGTGTACGTGCAGGAAAGAGGAATACAATCTGGCGCTGAATTGTAAACCTACAATTAAAGTATAGTAGTTTATTCTGGGTTTACATTCCAGCACTGGAAGGTAACCCTCTTTCCTAACATAACCCCAGGGTCTCTTTGGCAAATTCCACTTCTTCCTGGATATCAAAATTTAAAGCATTTACCTTGCGGTATCACTCCAACACTGTCGGTCTGATTCTCTGCATACGTGTAGGCCAAGTACAGTAAATTGGTTAAACAAGGTTTGGGGAAGTGTTTGGTAAAATCAACCATTTTGTCTCAAAGTTCGTGGGTTTTTATGTGTTTTTTTCTGTGGAACTACAGGTCCCAGCAGGTCCTACATGATTTCTTCAAGCTTCAGCATGCTTTTTCAGTCATGGGTATGCAGACACTTGTAGTGCTAAAAGTGCCTGCATACGCAAGCAGTTTTATTTATTTGACTGGCTACATTTGTGTGAAAGAGGTGTGTGTGTCTGTGTAGGCTTTTGTCAGTGTGCGTGTGTGTTTATGTCAGTGAGTGCGTCTGGGGAGGTGATGGTGTGCTGAGAGATAACGCGGGGGGAGATGGTGTGGCTAAGAGATGCAGGGGGCAGGAAGTTACACAGGGGGAACGAGTCTGGTTGAACCGCTGTTGTAAGATGATGACCTTGTTAATATTCCCACACAAACAGGAATCTTCTGGACGATGTGACCTACATGAATAGTGAATGCCGACTGAAGATGCCATCTTCCCATGGAGGATATATTTCTTCAGAGGTTCCACATTGTGAGAAACCACCATATAGGTAAGGTGCATATGTAATGGAAAGTAATGTTCCCAGAGTGATGAGAAATGGGTGGCGTGTCATGTTGGCACGGCCCATTTTCAGTGGCCACGCCCCTTCGGTATGTGACCACGCCCATTTTTTCCTGCTCGCCCCTGGCGCGCATATATGTCTTCTTTTTTGGGTTTCTATGGGGCGGGAGGGGGCACGCCAATCTTCAACTTGCCCTGTACTCCAATGACCCTAGTGATGATGCCTCTGGCTGTTTTTTTTCTAGGGAAGAGGCACACATCCCCCTGCAGAATAGGCTTGGACTATGTGACCGGAGGTCCCCATGCTTTGGATTTTCTTCTTATCGCATCAACAGCACAGGATCTTAACTTTGAGCAATTGCCTGGGAGACTTGGCAGACTGAATTAGACATCTTGTAAGTGAATGTTAGCCAAATATGTCATTTTTAATCCATTCATAATGGCTACCTGTTCTGCAGGTGCACCCCACTGCTTCCAAGTCTGCAGGATGATTGCATTAAATAATGCAATTGGACAGGGTATGCAACCGCTTTAAGGCAGAGGTTCACAATCTTTTTTGAATGGCGGCACCCTAGAGTATCAGCATTGTTTTCATAGCACTCCTAAGCCAAAAGTCTGTTATTGAGAAATAATTATTAAGAAATTGCACTTACCTGTCATCCTCAGGTTGAGGTATGCGGTCTTGGACAGGCTGGCGCATCTGTTTTTCCACATATTTACATTACATTGACCAGAATTAATTTGATTTGGCGTTGGACCACCAACCTGAGGCACCCCTGCAAGTATCCAAAGGCACCCCAGGGTGCTACAGCACACAGTTTGGGAACCACTGCTTTAAGGAATGCCTTGAAAACCATCCTAAATAGTTGCTAATTAAAGAGACTGTAACCTTCCATAAGTCGTTTGCTTCATCTTGTCCAGCACAGAAGAGTATATATGTTAGAAAACATTTTATATTATTTCTATTTCACCTGGTCTCTTTTATATTTTGTGTCCTTTCCGGACTTGACCACTTCCCCAGTGACATCATGTACCACCGCCATATCCTGCACATTGCCATTAGGTCATAACCTTAACCTATGTAGTGCGAAGATGATTAAATCTTAATTCTATTTACAGATAATTCTGGGAGGCGTGAAACAGAGTTTGGGTGAAAGAAAGCAGAAGATTGGAAATTTAGTAAATGATGAATTGGGTAAGCAGTCTTAGTAGTACCAACATATAAATTGCATCATGTTCTGTATTAAGATTATTGGAATATATTCATTACTTAATATTTATATGAGAAAATCAATACACGGTAGGAATCCCTGTAAAATCTTGACCCAGATTGTGCGTAAACTAAGTATTTGTCATTGGGACCCTTACCACAGCCCAAAGTTTTCATATCACTCCAGAGGTGCCAGTAATCCATATGTGCTTCATAGAAATATTTTATGTCATTCAGAATACAAGGCCTTTAGTGCGTTGTGAGTGTCATGAAATGAGCATAACATTATATTTTAATTTCTTCTTTGTTTTGGTCAGATTTTATTTCTTTGTAAAGAATTGCAGAACGTCACTGGATCCTCTTAATATTTTCCATACAACTCATTTTATCATTGTTGTAAAGGAGACAAGTGGGTAACAACAAGTACGGAGTAAGAACATATTAGTGATCCTGTAGTAGCAGATATACAGTATTTAAGAAGAGCTTATCACCTCATTTACTTTGCTAGACCTCACAGCCTCTTAACCTTCTAAGAACCTCCATTATGACAAAAAACAAAGAGCACAACAAGCATAATCAGTTTTAAAATATATTTATTATGAATTTTTAGCACAAGGAAAACAACACTTTATTTTTACTCTGCATTGTAAAATAAATTAGTGCCCAAGATTAGCCAGAGGCTCTTACAAGCTTGTCCTATAAGAGGACCAAGATGGTGGAAGCCTCATGACTCACAAAGAGTCATCCTTCAGCACTCAGGAGAGGAAAAACCCCCTTTGGAGGAAACCTCTGGGGACCCATGGCTTGAAGGATTGTCCGTTCCTCTGGGCACCAGGAGGCTATGCAGAGTTATATTTCCAATTGATTTAAAATAGGATCATTTGACACTGAAATGCAGAATACATTTCACCACATTAATAAATAACATTGGCTGACGTCATTAATGTAGCTCCTGTCCACATCTCCTGACATTACCCAATTTACATTCCTCACAAAGCTGCGCAATTTGCTGAAGAGGATGGTCATCACTTTTTGAGAAGCACCGAGTTTACCCGAGTGGCTACTACATTGCGATAGATGTGCTGTGCTGCTAGAACCTCCAATTATAGAAATAAACAAGCTCAAGGTCATATTTTAGGGTAGTCAAGCTCCAAATCTGCAGGCACATCCAAGTGAAACACCCTTGTCTTTGATGAGATACTTACTTCAAGCGGATATCTTTCCCTCAGTGGGCTGGGTGCAAGAGATGTATATGGAGTATGTTAATGACAGCAATGATAATGCTATGTCAGTGTCCTGGGCGGTTAAGAGTGGTAGCAACAGCAAAGAGTTACCATTATGACATCACAGCATAACCTCACTCGTGTTCTACATTCCTTAAAGGGGAAGTGCATAAGATAATAAGCTCTACTGATGTGTGATATGTTTATATTCCTCCATCACCTCTGCTTCCCATGATACACCTGCCATTCATTACACATCTGTCCCTTTGCCATCTCCTTATTTGCAAAAGTTCTCTTTTACTGCATCCACTCATTCAATGAATCAGTTTCTATCAGCTCTTTCTCATTTCATTAACCTGCTGCTTCTGTCCAATTTTAATTATTCATTGCTGCTACTTGGGTAGAAAACAAGCAAGGGATTGAATTAATATAAAAAACACAATTAAAAGGAAAATACTGTTAGGATGTTTATTATATATTGAAATGACATTAATAGCTAGGCCAAGGCTAGTTATTTCTGCACCTCTATAGGTGTGAGCAAAGCCGAGCGAGGTTTTCCTGCAGGATGACCAGCATTACATCAGTGTGCAATATTCTGATGGAAACGTGCTGCTAATTGAAACTCCCCAATTTGTCTCTGTTCCCAGTATAGAATATAATTGGCCATGATGAAGATACAGTGGAGGACCCATTGTGCCCATTATACGGTAGACCTTCAGGATTGATAAATATTCAGTTTACCCTAATGTAACTTGATCAGTATGCAATATTTCCCTGTTATGCTTGGCTACTATACCGATTAGGCCCATTGTGCTAAATATACACTCTGGGGGTCATTTAGAGCTGGAAGCAAGGCCTTTTTTTAGAGTGTAAAATGTGCTTTTTCAGACATCTCATGCACATGAAAAATGCGTATCCCAGCGTCCATTGAACCCTCCTTCTGTGTCCCTGACTTGTGCATCCTTGAGTCTGGAGATGCAGACTGCGCGAGGGAAGGTGCATGTACGTGCAGGAAAGAGGAATACAATCTGGCGCTGAATTGTAAACCCACAATTAAAGTATAGTAGTTTATTCTGGGTTTACATTCCAGCACTGGAAGGTAACCCTCTTTCCTAACATAACCCCAGGGTCTCTTTGGCAAATTCCACTTCTTCCTGGATATCAAAATTTAAAGCATTTACCTTGCGGTATCACTCCAACACTGTCGGTCTGATTCTCTGCATACGTGTAGGCCAAGTACAGTAAATTGGTTAAACAAGGTTTGGGGAAGTGTTTGGTAAAATCAACCATTTTGTCTCAAAGTTCGTGGGTTTTTATATGTTTTTTTCTGTGGAACTACAGGTCCCAGCAGGTCCTACATGATTTCTTCAAGCTTCAGCATGCTTTTTCAGTCATGGGTATGCAGACACTTGTAGTGCTAAAAGTGCCTGCATACGCAAGCAGTTTTATTTATTTGACTGGCTACATTTGTGTGAAAGAGGTGTGTGTGTCTGTGTAGGCTTTTGTCAGTGTGCGTGTGTGTCTATGTCAGTGAGTGCGTCTGGGGAGGTGATGGTGTGCTGAGAGATAACGCGGGGGGAGATGGTGTGGCTAAGAGATGCAGGGGGCAGGAAGTTACACAGGGGGAACGAGTCTGGTTGAACCGCTGTTGTAAGATGATGACCTTGTTAATATTCCCACACAAACAGGAATCTTCTGGACGATGTGACCTACATGAATAGTGAATGCCGACTGAAGATGCCATCTTCCCATGGAGGATAAATTTCTTCAGAGGTTCCACATTGTGAGAAACCACCATATAGGTAAGGTGCATATGTAATGGAAAGTAATGTTCCCAGAGTGATGAGAAATGGGTGGCGTGTCATGTTGGCACGGCCCATTTTCAGTGGCCACGCCCCTTCGGTATGTGACCACGCCCATTTTTTCCTGCTCGCCCCTGGCGCGCATATATGTCTTCTTTTTTGGGTTTCTATGGGGCGGGAGGGGGCACGCCAATCTTCAACTTGCCCTGTACTCCAATGACCCTAGTGATGATGCCTCTGGCTGTTTTTTTTCTAGGGAAGAGGCACACATCCCCCTGCAGAATAGGCTTGGACTATGTGACCGGAGGTCCCCATGCTTTGGATTTTCTTCTTATCGCATCAACAGCACAGGATCTTAACTTTGAGCAATTGCCTGGGAGACTTGGCAGACTGAATTAGACATCTTGTAAGTGAATGTTAGCCAAATATGTCATTTTTAATCCATTCATAATGGCTACCTGTTCTGCAGGTGCACCCCACTGCTTCCAAGTCTGCAGGATTATTGCATTAAATAATGCAATTGGACAGGGTATGCAACCGCTTTAAGGCAGAGGTTCACAATCTTTTTTGAATGGCGGCGCCCTAGAGTATCAGCATTGTTTTCATAGCACTCCTAAGCCAAAAGTCTGTTATTGAGAAATAATTATTAAGAAATTGCACTTACCTGTCATCCTCAGGTTGAGGTATGCGGTCTTGGACAGGCTGGCGCATCTGTTTTTCCACATATTTACATTACATTGACCAGAATTAATTTGATTTGGTGTTGGACCACCAACCTGAGGCACCCCTGCAAGTATCCAAAGGCACCCCAGGGTGCTACAGCACACAGTTTGGGAACCACTGCTTTAAGGAATGCCTTGAAAACCATCCTAAATAGTTGCTAATTAAAGAGACTGTAACCTTCCATAAGTCGTTTGCTTCATTTTGACCAGCACAGAAGAGTATATATGTTAGAAAACATTTTATATTATTTCTAGTTCACCTGGTCTCTTTTATATTTTGTGTCCTTTCCGGACTTGACCACTTCCCCAGTGACATCATGTACCACCGCCATATCCTGCACATTGCCATTAGGTCATAACCTTAACCTATGTAGTGCGAAGATGATTAAATCTTAATTCTATTTACAGGATAATTCTGGGAGGCGTGAAACAGAGTTTGGGTGAAAGAAAGCAGAAGATTGGAAATTTAGTAAATGATGAATTGGGTAAGCAGTCTTAGTAGTACCAACATATAAATTGCATCATGTTCTGTATTAAGATTATTGGAATATATTCATTACTTAATATTTATATGAGAAAATCAATACACGGTAGGAATCCCTGTAAAATCTTGACCCAGATTGTGCGCAAACTAAGTATTTGTCATTGGGACCCTTACCACAGCCCAAAGTTTTCATATCACTCCAGAGGTGCCAGTAATCCATATGTGCTTCATAGAAATATTTTATGTCATTCAGAATACAAGGCCTTTAGTGCGTTGTGAGTGTCATGAAATGAGCATAACATTATATTTTAATTTCTTCTTTGTTTTGGTCAGATTTTATTTCTTTGTAAAGAATTGCAGAACGTCACTGGATCCTCTTAATATTTTCCATACAACTCATTTTATCATTGTTGTAAAGGAGACAAGTGGGTAACAACAAGTACGGAGTAAGAACATATTAGTGATCCTGTAGTAGCAGATATACAGTATTTAAGAAGAGCTTATCACCTCATTTACTTTGCTAGACCTCACAGCCTCTTAACCTTCTAAGAACCTCCATTATGACAAAAAACAAAGAGCACAACAAGCATAATCAGTTTTAAAATATATTTATTATGAATTTTTAGCACAAGGAAAACAACACTTTATTTTTACTCTGCATTGTAAAATAAATTAGTGCCCAAGATTAGCCAGAGGCTCTTACAAGCTTGTCCTATAAGAGGACCAAGATGGTGGAAGCCTCATGACTCACAAAGAGTCATCCTTCAGCACTCAGGAGAGGAAAAACCCCCTTTGGAGGAAACCTCTGGGGACCCATGGCTTGAAGGATTGTCCGTTCCTCTGGGCACCAGGAGGCTATGCAGAGTTATATTTCCAATTGATTTAAAATAGGATCATTTGACACTGAAATGCAGAATACATTTCACCACATTAATAAATAACATTGGCTGACGTCATTAATGTAGCTCCTGTCCACATCTCCTGACATTACCCAATTTACATTCCTCACAAAGCTGCGCAACTTGCTGAAGAGGATGGTCATCACTTTTTGAGAAGCACCGAGTTTACCCGAGTGGCTACTACATTGCGATAGATGTGCTGTGCTGCTAGAACCTCCAATTATAGAAATAAACAAGCTCAAGGTCATATTTTAGGGTAGTCAAGCTCCAAATCTGCAGGCACATCCAAGTGAAACGCCCTTGTCTTTGATGAGATACTTACTTCAAGCGGATATCTTTCCCTCAGTGGGCTGGGTGCAAGAGATGTATATGGAGTATGTTAATGACAGCAATAATAATGCTATGTCAGTGTCCTGGGCGGTTAAGAGTGGTAGCAACAGCAAAGAGTTACCATTATGACATCACAGCATGACCTCACTCGTGTTCTACATTCCTTAAAGGGGAAGTGCATAAGATAATAAGCTCTACTGATGTGTGATATGTTTATATTCCTCCATCACCTCTGCTTCCCATGATACACCTGCCATTCATTACACATCTGTCCCTTTGCCATCTCCTTATTTGCAAAAGTTCTCTTTTACTGCATCCACTCATTCAATGAATCAGTTTCTATCAGCTCTTTCTCATTTCATTAACCTGCTGCTTCTGTCCAATTTTAATTATTCATTGCTGCTACTTGGGTAGAAAACAAGCAAGGGATTGAATTAATATAAAAAACACAATTAAAAGGAAAATACTGTTAGGATGTTTATTATATATTGAAATGACATTAATAGCTAGGCCAAGGCTAGTTATTTCTGCACCTCTATAGGTGTGAGCAAAGCCGAGCGAGGTTTTCCTGCAGGATGACCAGCATTACATCAGTGTGCAATATTCTGATGGAAACGTGCTGCTAATTGAAACTCCCCAATTTGTCTCTGTTCCCAGTATAGAATATAATTGGCCATGATGAAGATACAGTGGAGGACCCATTGTGCCCATTATACGGTAGACCTTCAGGATTGATAAATATTCAGTTTACCCTAATGTAACTTGATCAGTATGCAATATTTCCCTGTTATGCTTGGCTACTATACCGATTAGGCCCATTGTGCTAAATATACACTCTGGGGGTCATTTAGAGCTGGAAGCAAGGCCTTTTTTTAGAGTGTAAAATGTGCTTTTTCAGACATCTCATGCACATGAAAAATGCGTATCCCAGCGTCCATTGAACCCTCCTTCTGTGTCCCTGACTTGTGCATCCTTGAGTCTGGAGATGCAGACTGTGCGAGGGAAGGTGCATGTACGTGCAGGAAAGAGGAATACAATCTGGCGCTGAATTGTAAACCCACAATTAAAGTATAGTAGTTTATTCTGGGTTTACATTCCAGCACTGGAAGGTAACCCTCTTTCCTAACATAACCCCAGGGTCTCTTTGGCAAATTCCACTTCTTCCTGGATATCAAAATTTAAAGCATTTACCTTGCGGTATCACTCCAACACTGTCGGTCTGATTCTCTGCATACGTGTAGGCCAAGTACAGTAAATTGGTTAAACAAGGTTTGGGGAAGTGTTTGGTAAAATCAACCATTTTGTCTCAAAGTTCGTGGGTTTTTATGTGTTTTTTTCTGTGGAACTACAGGTCCCAGCAGGTCCTACATGATTTCTTCAAGCTTCAGCATGCTTTTTCAGTCATGGGTATGCAGACACTTGTAGTGCTAAAAGTGCCTGCATACGCAAGCAGTTTTATTTATTTGACTGGCTACATTTGTGTGAAAGAGGTGTGTGTGTGTCTGTGTAGGCTTTTGTCAGTGTGCGTGTGTGTCTATGTCAGTGAGTGCGTCTGGGGAGGTGATGGTGTGCTGAGAGATAACGCGGGGGGAGATGGTGTGGCTAAGAGATGCAGGGGGCAGGAAGTTACACAGGGGGAACGAGTCTGGTTGAACCGCTGTTGTAAGATGATGACCTTGTTAATATTCCCACACAAACAGGAATCTTCTGGACGATGTGACCTACATGAATAGTGAATGCCGACTGAAGATGCCATCTTCCCATGGAGGATAAATTTCTTCAGAGGTTCCACATTGTGAGAAACCACCATATAGGTAAGGTGCATATGTAATGGAAAGTAATGTTCCCAGAGTGATGAGAAATGGGTGGCGTGTCATGTTGGCACGGCCCATTTTCAGTGGCCACGCCCCTTCGGTATGTGACCACGCCCATTTTTTCCTGCTCGCCCCTGGCGCGCATATATGTCTTCTTTTTTGGGTTTCTATGGGGCGGGAGGGGGCACGCCAATCTTCAACTTGCCCTGTACTCCAATGACCCTAGTGATGATGCCTCTGGCTGTTTTTTTTCTAGGGAAGAGGCACACATCCCCCTGCAGAATAGGCTTGGACTATGTGACCGGAGGTCCCCATGCTTTGGATTTTCTTCTTATCGCATCAACAGCACAGGATCTTAACTTTGAGCAATTGCCTGGGAGACTTGGCAGACTGAATTAGACATCTTGTAAGTGAATGTTAGCCAAATATGTCATTTTTAATCCATTCATAATGGCTACCTGTTCTGCAGGTGCACCCCACTGCTTCCAAGTCTGCAGGATTATTGCATTAAATAATGCAATTGGACAGGGTATGCAACCGCTTTAAGGCAGAGGTTCACAATCTTTTTTGAATGGCGGCGCCCTAGAGTATCAGCATTGTTTTCATAGCACTCCTAAGCCAAAAGTCTGTTATTGAGAAATAATTATTAAGAAATTGCACTTACCTGTCATCCTCAGGTTGAGGTATGCGGTCTTGGACAGGCTGGCGCATCTGTTTTTCCACATATTTACATTACATTGACCAGAATTAATTTGATTTGGTGTTGGACCACCAACCTGAGGCACCCCTGCAAGTATCCAAAGGCACCCCAGGGTGCTACAGCACACAGTTTGGGAACCACTGCTTTAAGGAATGCCTTGAAAACCATCCTAAATAGTTGCTAATTAAAGAGACTGTAACCTTCCATAAGTCGTTTGCTTCATTTTGACCAGCACAGAAGAGTATATATGTTAGAAAACATTTTATATTATTTCTAGTTCACCTGGTCTCTTTTATATTTTGTGTCCTTTCCGGACTTGACCACTTCCCCAGTGACATCATGTACCACCGCCATATCCTGCACATTGCCATTAGGTCATAACCTTAACCTATGTAGTGCGAAGATGATTAAATCTTAATTCTATTTACAGGATAATTCTGGGAGGCGTGAAACAGAGTTTGGGTGAAAGAAAGCAGAAGATTGGAAATTTAGTAAATGATGAATTGGGTAAGCAGTCTTAGTAGTACCAACATATAAATTGCATCATGTTCTGTATTAAGATTATTGGAATATATTCATTACTTAATATTTATATGAGAAAATCAATACACGGTAGGAATCCCTGTAAAATCTTGACCCAGATTGTGCGCAAACTAAGTATTTGTCATTGGGACCCTTACCACAGCCCAAAGTTTTCATATCACTCCAGAGGTGCCAGTAATCCATATGTGCTTCATAGAAATATTTTATGTCATTCAGAATACAAGGCCTTTAGTGCGTTGTGAGTGTCATGAAATGAGCATAACATTATATTTTAATTTCTTCTTTGTTTTGGTCAGATTTTATTTCTTTGTAAAGAATTGCAGAACGTCACTGGATCCTCTTAATATTTTCCATACAACTCATTTTATCATTGTTGTAAAGGAGACAAGTGGGTAACAACAAGTACGGAGTAAGAACATATTAGTGATCCTGTAGTAGCAGATATACAGTATTTAAGAAGAGCTTATCACCTCATTTACTTTGCTAGACCTCACAGCCTCTTAACCTTCTAAGAACCTCCATTATGACAAAAAACAAAGAGCACAACAAGCATAATCAGTTTTAAAATATATTTATTATGAATTTTTAGCACAAGGAAAACAACACTTTATTTTTACTCTGCATTGTAAAATAAATTAGTGCCCAAGATTAGCCAGAGGCTCTTACAAGCTTGTCCTATAAGAGGACCAAGATGGTGGAAGCCTCATGACTCACAAAGAGTCATCCTTCAGCACTCAGGAGAGGAAAAACCCCCTTTGGAGGAAACCTCTGGGGACCCATGGCTTGAAGGATTGTCCGTTCCTCTGGGCACCAGGAGGCTATGCAGAGTTATATTTCCAATTGATTTAAAATAGGATCATTTGACACTGAAATGCAGAATACATTTCACCACATTAATAAATAACATTGGCTGACGTCATTAATGTAGCTCCTGTCCACATCTCCTGACATTACCCAATTTACATTCCTCACAAAGCTGCGCAACTTGCTGAAGAGGATGGTCATCACTTTTTGAGAAGCACCGAGTTTACCCGAGTGGCTACTACATTGCGATAGATGTGCTGTGCTGCTAGAACCTCCAATTATAGAAATAAACAAGCTCAAGGTCATATTTTAGGGTAGTCAAGCTCCAAATCTGCAGGCACATCCAAGTGAAACGCCCTTGTCTTTGATGAGATACTTACTTCAAGCGGATATCTTTCCCTCAGTGGGCTGGGTGCAAGAGATGTATATGGAGTATGTTAATGACAGCAATAATAATGCTATGTCAGTGTCCTGGGCGGTTAAGAGTGGTAGCAACAGCAAAGAGTTACCATTATGACATCACAGCATGACCTCACTCGTGTTCTACATTCCTTAAAGGGGAAGTGCATAAGATAATAAGCTCTACTGATGTGTGATATGTTTATATTCCTCCATCACCTCTGCTTCCCATGATACACCTGCCATTCATTACACATCTGTCCCTTTGCCATCTCCTTATTTGCAAAAGTTCTCTTTTACTGCATCCACTCATTCAATGAATCAGTTTCTATCAGCTCTTTCTCATTTCATTAACCTGCTGCTTCTGTCCAATTTTAATTATTCATTGCTGCTACTTGGGTAGAAAACAAGCAAGGGATTGAATTAATATAAAAAACACAATTAAAAGGAAAATACTGTTAGGATGTTTATTATATATTGAAATGACATTAATAGCTAGGCCAAGGCTAGTTATTTCTGCACCTCTATAGGTGTGAGCAAAGCCGAGCGAGGTTTTCCTGCAGGATGACCAGCATTACATCAGTGTGCAATATTCTGATGGAAACGTGCTGCTAATTGAAACTCCCCAATTTGTCTCTGTTCCCAGTATAGAATATAATTGGCCATGATGAAGATACAGTGGAGGACCCATTGTGCCCATTATACGGTAGACCTTCAGGATTGATAAATATTCAGTTTACCCTAATGTAACTTGATCAGTATGCAATATTTCCCTGTTATGCTTGGCTACTATACCGATTAGGCCCATTGTGCTAAATATACACTCTGGGGGTCATTTAGAGCTGGAAGCAAGGCCTTTTTTTAGAGTGTAAAATGTGCTTTTTCAGACATCTCATGCACATGAAAAATGCGTATCCCAGCGTCCATTGAACCCTCCTTCTGTGTCCCTGACTTGTGCATCCTTGAGTCTGGAGATGCAGACTGCGCAAGGGAAGGTGCATGTACGTGCAGGAAAGAGGAATACAATCTGGCGCTGAATTGTAAACCCACAATTAAAGTATAGTAGTTTATTCTGGGTTTACATTCCAGCACTGGAAGGTAACCCTCTTTCCTAACATAACCCCAGGGTCTCTTTGGCAAATTCCACTTCTTCCTGGATATCAAAATTTAAAGCATTTACCTTGCGGTATCACTCCAACACTGTCGGTCTGATTCTCTGCATACGTGTAGGCCAAGTACAGTAAATTGGTTAAACAAGGTTTGGGGAAGTGTTTGGTAAAATCAACCATTTTGTCTCAAAGTTCGTGGGTTTTTATGTGTTTTTTTCTGTGGAACTACAGGTCCCAGCAGGTCCTACATGATTTCTTCAAGCTTCAGCATGCTTTTTCAGTCATGGGTATGCAGACACTTGTAGTGCTAAAAGTGCCTGCATACGCAAGCAGTTTTATTTATTTGACTGGCTACATTTGTGTGAAAGAGGTGTGTGTGTGTCTGTGTAGGCTTTTGTCAGTGTGCGTGTGTGTCTATGTCAGTGAGTGCGTCTGGGGAGGTGATGGTGTGCTGAGAGATAACGCGGGGGGAGATGGTGTGGCTAAGAGATGCAGGGGGCAGGAAGTTACACAGGGGGAACGAGTCTGGTTGAACCGCTGTTGTAAGATGATGACCTTGTTAATATTCCCACACAAACAGGAATCTTCTGGACGATGTGACCTACATGAATAGTGAATGCCGACTGAAGATGCCGTCTTCCCATGGAGGATAAATTTCTTCAGAGGTTCCACATTGTGAGAAACCACCATATAGGTAAGGTGCATATGTAATGGAAAGTAATGTTCCCAGAGTGATGAGAAATGGGTGGCGTGTCATGTTGGCACGGCCCATTTTCAGTGGCCATGCCCCTTCGGTATGTGACCACGCCCATTTTTTCCTGCTCGCCCCTGGCGCGCATATATGTCTTCTTTTTTGGGTTTCTATGGGGCGGGAGGGGGCACGCCAATCTTCAACTTGCCCTGTACTCCAATGACCCTAGTGATGATGCCTCTGGCTGTTTTTTTTCTAGGGAAGAGGCACACATCCCCCTGCAGAATAGGCTTGGACTATGTGACCGGAGGTCCCCATGCTTTGGATTTTCTTCTTATCGCATCAACAGCACAGGATCTTAACTTTGAGCAATTGCCTGGGAGACTTGGCAGACTGAATTAGACATCTTGTAAGTGAATCTTAGCCAAATATGTCATTTTTAATCCATTCATAATGGCTACCTGTTCTGCAGGTGCACCCCACTGCTTCCAAGTCTGCAGGATGATTGCATTAAATAATGCAATTGGACAGGGTATGCAACCGCTTTAAGGCAGAGGTTCACAATCTTTTTTGAATGGCGACGCCCTAGAGTATCAGCATTGTTTTCATAGCACTCCTAAGCCAAAAGTCTGTTATTGAGAAATAATTATTAAGAAATTGCACTTACCTGTCATCCTCAGGTTGAGGTATGCGGTCTTGGACAGGCTGGCGCATCTGTTTTTCCACATATTTACATTACATTGACCAGAATTAATTTGATTTGGTGTTGGACCACCAACCTGAGGCACCCCTGCAAGTATCCAAAGGCACCCCAGGGTGCTACAGCACACAGTTTGGGAACCACTGCTTTAAGGAATGCCTTGAAAACCATCCTAAATAGTTGCTAATTAAAGAGACTGTAACCTTCCATAAGTCGTTTGCTTCATTTTGTCCAGCACAGAAGAGTATATATGTTAGAAAACATTTTATATTATTTCTATTTCACCTGGTCTCTTTTATATTTTGTGTCCTTTCCGGACTTGACCACTTCCCCAGTGACATCATGTACCACCGCCATATCCTGCACATTGCCATTAGGTCATAACCTTAACCTATGTAGTGCGAAGATGATTAAATCTTAATTCTTTTTACAGGATAATTCTGGGAGGCGTGAAACAGAGTTTGGGTGAAAGAAAGCAGAAGATTGGAAATTTAGTAAATGATGAATTGGGTAAGCAGTCTTAGTAGTACCAACATATAAATTGCATCATGTTCTGTATTAAGATTATTGGAATATATTCATTACTTAATATTTATATGAGAAAATCAATACACGGTAGGAATCCCTGTAAAATCTTGACCCAGATTGTGCGCAAACTAAGTATTTGTCATTGGGACCCTTACCACAGCCCAAAGTTTTCATATCTCTCCTGAGGTGCCAGTAATCCATATGTGCTTCATAGAAATATTTTATGTCATTCAGAATACAAGGCCTTTAGTGCGTTGTGAGTGTCATGAAATGAGCATAACATTATATTTTAATTTCTTCTTTGTTTTGGTCAGATTTTATTTCTTTGTAAAGAATTGCAGAATGTCACTGGATCCTCTTAATATTTTCCATACAACTCATTTTATCATTGTTTTAAAGGAGACAAGTGGGTAACAACAAGTACGGAGTACGAACATATTCCTGATCCTGTAGTAGCAGATATACAGTATTTAAGAAGAGCTTATCACCTCATTTACTTTGCTAGACCTCACAGCCTCTTAACCTTCTAAGAACCTCCATTATGACAAAAAACAAAGAGCACAACAAGCATAATCAGTTTTAAAATATATTTATTATGAATTTTTAGCACAAGGAAAACAACACTTTATTTTTACTCTGCATTGTAAAATAAATTAGTGCCCAAGATTAGCCAGAGGCTCTTACAAGCTTGTCCTATAAGAGGACCAAGATGGTGGAAGCCTCATGACTCACAAAGAGTCATCCTTCAGCACTCAGAAGAGGAAAAACCCCCTTTGGAGGAAACCTCTGGGGACCCATGGCTTGAAGGATTGCCCGTCCCTCTGGGCACTAGGAGGCTATGCAGAGTTATATTTCCAATTGATTTAAAATAGGATCATTTGACACTGAAATACAGTATACATTTCACCACATTAATAAATAACATTGGCTGACGTCATTAATGTAGCTCCTGTCCACATCTCCTGACATTACCCAATTTACATTCCTCACAAAGCTGCGCAATTTGCTGAAGAGGATGGTCATCCCCTTTTGAGAAGCACCGAGTTTACCCGAGTGGCTACTACATTGCGATAGATGTGCTGTGCTGCTAGAACCTCCAATTATAGAAATAAACAAGCTCAAGGTCATATTTTAGGGTAGTCAAGCTCCAAGTCTGCAGGCACATCCAAGTGAAACGCCCTTGTCTTTGATGAGATACTTACTTCAAGCGGATATCTTTCCCTCAGTGGGCTGGGTGCAAGAGATGTATATGGAGTATGTTAATGACAGCAATGATAATGCTATGTCAGTGTCCTGGGCGGTTAAGAGTGGTAGCAACAGCAAAGAGTTACCATTATGACATCACAGCATGACCTCACTCGTGTTCTACATTCCTTAAAGGGGAAGTGCATAAGATAATAAGCTCTACTGATGTGTGATATGTTTATATTCCTCCATCACCTCTGCTTCCCATGATACACCTGCCATTCATTACACATCTGTCCCTTTGCCATCTCCTTATTTGCAAAAGTTCTCTTTTACTGCATCCACTCATTCAATGAATCAGTTTCTATCAGCTCTTTCTCATTTCATTAACCTGCTGCTTCTGTCCAATTTTAATTATTCATTGCTGCTACTTGGGTAGAAAACAAGCAAGGGATTGAATTAATATAAAAAACACAATTAAAAGGAAAATACTGTTAGGATGTTTATTATATATTGAAATGACATTAATAGCTAGGCCAAGGCTAGTTATTTCTGCACCTCTATAGGTGTGAGCAAAGCCGAGCGAGGTTTTCCTGCAGGATGACCAGCATTACATCAGTGCGCAATATTCTGATGGAAACGTGCTGCTAATTGAAACTCCCCAATTTGTCTCTGTTCCCAGTATAGAATATAATTGGCCATGATGAAGATACAGTGGAGGACCCATTGTGCCCATTATACGGTAGACCTTCAGGATTGATAAATATTCAGTTTACCCTAATGTAACTTGATCAGTATGCAATATTTCCCTGTTATGCTTGGCTACTATACCGATTAGGACCATTGTGCTAAATATACACTGTGGGGGTCATTTAGAGCTGGAAGCAAGGCCTTTTTTTAGAGTGTAAAATGTGCTTTTTCAGACATCTCATGCACATGAAAAATGCGTATCCCAGCGCCCATTGAACCCTCCTTCTGTGTCCCTGACTTGTGCATCCTTGAGTCTGGAGATGCAGACTGCGTGAGGGAAGGTGCGTGTACGTGCAGGAAAGAGGAATACAATCTGGCGCTGAATTGTAAACCCACAATTAAAGTATAGTAGTTTATTCTGGGTTTACATTCCAGCACTGGAAGGTAACCCTCTTTCCTAACATAACCCCAGGGTCTCTTTGGCAAATTCCACTTCTTCCTGGATATCAAAATTTAAAGCATTTACCTTGCGGTATCACTCCAACACTGCCGGTCTGATTCTCTGCATACGTGTAGGCCAAGTACAGTAAATTGGTTAAACAAGGTTTGGGGAAGTGTTTGGTAAAATCAACCATTTTGTCACAAATTTCGTGGGTTTTTATGTGTTTTTTTCTGTGGAACTACAGGTCCCAGCAGGTCCTACATGATTTCTTCAAGCTTCAGCATGCTTTTTCAGTCATGGGTATGCAGACACTTGTAGTGCTAAAAGTGCCTGCATACTCAAGCAGTTTTATTTATTTGACTGGCTACATTTGTGTGAAAGAGGTGTGTGTGTGTCTGTGTAGGCTTTTGTCAGTGTGCGTGTGTGTCTGTGTCAGTGAGTGCGTCTGGGGAGGTGATGGTGTGCTGAGAGATAACGCGGGGGGAGATGGTGTGGCTAAGAGATGCAGGGGGCAGGAAGTTACACAGGGGGAACGAGTCTGGTTGAACTGCTGTTGTAAGATGATGACCTTGTTAATATTCCCACACAAACAGGAATCTTCTGGACGATGTGACCTACATGAATAGTGAATGCCGACTGAAGATGCCGTCTTCCCATGGAGGTTAAATTTCTTCAGAGGTTCCACATTGTGAGAAACCACCATATAGGTAAGGTGCATAAGTAATGGAAAGTAATGTTCCCAGAGTGATGAGAAATGGGTGGCGTGTCATGTTGGCACGGCCCATTTTCAGTGGCCACGCCCCTTCGGTATGTGACCACGCCCATTTTTTCCTGCGCGCCCCTGGCGCGCATATATGTCTTCTTCTTTGGGTTTCTATGGGGCAGGAGGGGGCACGCCAATCTTCAACTTACTCTGCACTCCAATGACCCTAGTGATGATGCCTCTGGCTGTTTTTTTCCTAGGGAAGAGGCACACATCCCCCTGCAGAATAGGCTTGGACTATGTGACCAGAGGACCCCATGCTTTGGATTTTCTTCTTATCGCATTAACAGCACAGGATCTTAACTTTGAGCAATTGCCTGGGAGACTTGGCAGACTGAATTAGACATCTTGTAAGTGAATGTTAGCCAAATATGTCATTTTTAATCCATTCATAATGGCTACCTGTTCTGCAGGTGCACCCCACTGCTTCCAAGTCTGCAGGATGATTGCATTAAATAATGCAATTGGACAGGGTATGCAACCGCTTTAAGGAAGAGGTTCACAATCTTTTTTGAATGGCGGCGCCCTAGAGTATCAGCATTGTTTTCATAGCACCTTTAAGCCAAAAGTCTGTTATTGAGAAATAATTATTAAGAAATTGCACTTACCTGTCATCCTCAGGTTGAGGTATGCGGTCTTGGACAGGTTGGCGCATCTGTTTTTCCACATATTTACATTACATTGACCAGAATTAATTTGATTTGGTGTTTGACCACCAACCTGAGGCACCCCTGCAAGTATCCAAAGGCACCCCAGGGTGCTACAGCACACAGTTTGGGAACCACTGCTTTAAGGAATGCCTTGAAAACCATCCTAAATAGTTGCTAATTAAAGAGACTGTAACCTTCCATAAGTCGTTTGCTTCATTTTGTCCAGCACAGAAGAGTATATATGTTAGAAAACATTTTATATTATTTCTATTTCACCTGGTCTCTTTTATATTTTGTGTCCTTTCCGGACTTGACCACTTCCCCAGTGACATCATGTACCACCGCCATATCCTGCACATTGCCATTAGGTCATAACCTTAACCTATGTAGTGCGAAGATGATTAAATCTTAATTCTATTTACAGATAATTCTGGGAGGCGTGAAACAGAGTTTGGGTGAAAGAAAGCAGAAGATTGGAAATTTAGTAAATGATGAATTGGGTAAGCAGTCTTAGTAGTACCAACATATAAATTGCATCATGTTCTGTATTAAGATTATTGGAATATATTCATTACTTAATATTTATATGAGAAAATCAATACACGGTAGGAATCCCTGTAAAATCTTGACCCAGATTGTGCGTAAACTAAGTATTTGTCATTGGGACCCTTACCACAGCCCAAAGTTTTCATATCACTCCTGAGGTGCCAGTAATCCATATGTGCTTCATAGAAATATTTTATGTCATTCAGAATACAAGGCCTTTAGTGCGTTGTGAGTGTCATGAAATGAGCATAACATTATATTTTCATTTCTTCTTTGTTTTGGTCAGATTTTATTTCTTTGTAAAAAATTGCAGAACGTCACTGGATCCTCTTAATATTTTCCATACAACTCATTTTATCATTGTTGTAAAGGAGACAAGTGGGTAACAACAAGTACGGAGTAAGAACATATTCCTGATCCTGTAGTAGCAGATATACAGTATTTAAGAAGAGCTTATCACCTCATTTACTTTGCTAGACCTCACAGCCTCTTAACCTTCTAAGAACCTCCATTATGACAAAAAACAAAGAGCACAACAAGCATAATCAATTTTAAAATATATTTATTATGAATTTTTAGCACAAGGAAAACAACACTTTATTTTTACTCTGCATTGTAAAATAAATTAGTGCCCAAGATTAGCCAGAGGCTCTTACAAGCTTGTCCTATAAGAGGACCAAGATGGTGGAAGCCTCATGACTCACAAAGAGTCATCCTTCAGCACTCAGGAGAGGAAAAACCCCCTTTGGAGGAAACCTCTGGGGACCCATGGCTTGAAGGATTGCCCGTCCCTCTGGGCACTAGGAGGCTATGCAGAGTTATATTTCCAATTGATTTAAAATAGGATCATTTGACACTGAAATACAGTATACATTTCACCACATTAATAAATAACATTGGCTGACGTCATTAATGTAGCTCCTGTCCACATCTCCTGACATTACCCAATTTACATTCCTCACAAAGCTGCGCAATTTGCTGAAGAGGATGGTCATCCCCTTTTGAGAAGCACCGAGTTTACCCGAGTGGCTACTACATTGCGATAGATGTGCTGTGCTGCTAGAACCTCCAATTATAGAAATAAACAAGCTCAAGGTCATATTTTAGGGTAGTCAAGCTCCAAGTCTGCAGGCACATCCAAGTGAAACGCCCTTGTCTTTGATGAGATACTTACTTCAAGCGGATATCTTTCCCTCAGTGGGCTGGGTGCAAGAGATGTATATGGAGTATGTTAATGACAGCAATGATAATGCTATGTCAGTGTCCTGGGCGGTTAAGAGTGGTAGCAACAGCAAAGAGTTACCATTATGACATCACAGCATGACCTCACTCGTGTTCTACATTCCTTAAAGGGGAAGTGCATAAGATAATAAGCTCTACTGATGTGTGATATGTTTATATTCCTCCATCACCTCTGCTTCCCATGATACACCTGCCATTCATTACACATCTGTCCCTTTGCCATCTCCTTATTTGCAAAAGTTCTCTTTTACTGCATCCACTCATTCAATGAATCAGTTTCTATCAGCTCTTTCTCATTTCATTAACCTGCTGCTTCTGTCCAATTTTAATTATTCATTGCTGCTACTTGGGTAGAAAACAAGCAAGGGATTGAATTAATATAAAAAACACAATTAAAAGGAAAATACTGTTAGGATGTTTATTATATATTGAAATGACATTAATAGCTAGGCCAAGGCTAGTTATTTCTGCACCTCTATAGGTGTGAGCAAAGCCGAGCGAGGTTTTCCTGCAGGATGACCAGCATTACATCAGTGCGCAATATTCTGATGGAAACGTGCTGCTAATTGAAACTCCCCAATTTGTCTCTGTTCCCAGTATAGAATATAATTGGCCATGATGAAGATACAGTGGAGGACCCATTGTGCCCATTATACGGTAGACCTTCAGGATTGATAAATATTCAGTTTACCCTAATGTAACTTGATCAGTATGCAATATTTCCCTGTTATGCTTGGCTACTATACCGATTAGGACCATTGTGCTAAATATACACTGTGGGGGTCATTTAGAGCTGGAAGCAAGGCCTTTTTTTAGAGTGTAAAATGTGCTTTTTCAGACATCTCATGCACATGAAAAATGCGTATCCCAGCGCCCATTGAACCCTCCTTCTGTGTCCCTGACTTGTGCATCCTTGAGTCTGGAGATGCAGACTGCGTGAGGGAAGGTGCGTGTACGTGCAGGAAAGAGGAATACAATCTGGCGCTGAATTGTAAACCCACAATTAAAGTATAGTAGTTTATTCTGGGTTTACATTCCAGCACTGGAAGGTAACCCTCTTTCCTAACATAACCCCAGGGTCTCTTTGGCAAATTCCACTTCTTCCTGGATATCAAAATTTAAAGCATTTACCTTGCGGTATCACTCCAACACTGCCGGTCTGATTCTCTGCATACGTGTAGGCCAAGTACAGTAAATTGGTTAAACAAGGTTTGGGGAAGTGTTTGGTAAAATCAACCATTTTGTCACAAATTTCGTGGGTTTTTATGTGTTTTTTTCTGTGGAACTACAGGTCCCAGCAGGTCCTACATGATTTCTTCAAGCTTCAGCATGCTTTTTCAGTCATGGGTATGCAGACACTTGTAGTGCTAAAAGTGCCTGCATACTCAAGCAGTTTTATTTATTTGACTGGCTACATTTGTGTGAAAGAGGTGTGTGTGTGTCTGTGTAGGCTTTTGTCAGTGTGCGTGTGTGTCTGTGTCAGTGAGTGCGTCTGGGGAGGTGATGGTGTGCTGAGAGATAACGCGGGGGGAGATGGTGTGGCTAAGAGATGCAGGGGGCAGGAAGTTACACAGGGGGAACGAGTCTGGTTGAACTGCTGTTGTAAGATGATGACCTTGTTAATATTCCCACACAAACAGGAATCTTCTGGACGATGTGACCTACATGAATAGTGAATGCCGACTGAAGATGCCGTCTTCCCATGGAGGTTAAATTTCTTCAGAGGTTCCACATTGTGAGAAACCACCATATAGGTAAGGTGCATAAGTAATGGAAAGTAATGTTCCCAGAGTGATGAGAAATGGGTGGCGTGTCATGTTGGCACGGCCCATTTTCAGTGGCCACGCCCCTTCGGTATGTGACCACGCCCATTTTTTCCTGCGCGCCCCTGGCGCGCATATATGTCTTCTTCTTTGGGTTTCTATGGGGCAGGAGGGGGCACGCCAATCTTCAACTTACTCTGCACTCCAATGACCCTAGTGATGATGCCTCTGGCTGTTTTTTTCCTAGGGAAGAGGCACACATCCCCCTGCAGAATAGGCTTGGACTATGTGACCAGAGGACCCCATGCTTTGGATTTTCTTCTTATCGCATTAACAGCACAGGATCTTAACTTTGAGCAATTGCCTGGGAGACTTGGCAGACTGAATTAGACATCTTGTAAGTGAATGTTAGCCAAATATGTCATTTTTAATCCATTCATAATGGCTACCTGTTCTGCAGGTGCACCCCACTGCTTCCAAGTCTGCAGGATGATTGCATTAAATAATGCAATTGGACAGGGTATGCAACCGCTTTAAGGAAGAGGTTCACAATCTTTTTTGAATGGCGGCGCCCTAGAGTATCAGCATTGTTTTCATAGCACCTTTAAGCCAAAAGTCTGTTATTGAGAAATAATTATTAAGAAATTGCACTTACCTGTCATCCTCAGGTTGAGGTATGCGGTCTTGGACAGGTTGGCGCATCTGTTTTTCCACATATTTACATTACATTGACCAGAATTAATTTGATTTGGTGTTTGACCACCAACCTGAGGCACCCCTGCAAGTATCCAAAGGCACCCCAGGGTGCTACAGCACACAGTTTGGGAACCACTGCTTTAAGGAATGCCTTGAAAACCATCCTAAATAGTTGCTAATTAAAGAGACTGTAACCTTCCATAAGTCGTTTGCTTCATTTTGTCCAGCACAGAAGAGTATATATGTTAGAAAACATTTTATATTATTTCTATTTCACCTGGTCTCTTTTATATTTTGTGTCCTTTCCGGACTTGACCACTTCCCCAGTGACATCATGTACCACCGCCATATCCTGCACATTGCCATTAGGTCATAACCTTAACCTATGTAGTGCGAAGATGATTAAATCTTAATTCTATTTACAGATAATTCTGGGAGGCGTGAAACAGAGTTTGGGTGAAAGAAAGCAGAAGATTGGAAATTTAGTAAATGATGAATTGGGTAAGCAGTCTTAGTAGTACCAACATATAAATTGCATCATGTTCTGTATTAAGATTATTGGAATATATTCATTACTTAATATTTATATGAGAAAATCAATACACGGTAGGAATCCCTGTAAAATCTTGACCCAGATTGTGCGTAAACTAAGTATTTGTCATTGGGACCCTTACCACAGCCCAAAGTTTTCATATCACTCCTGAGGTGCCAGTAATCCATATGTGCTTCATAGAAATATTTTATGTCATTCAGAATACAAGGCCTTTAGTGCGTTGTGAGTGTCATGAAATGAGCATAACATTATATTTTCATTTCTTCTTTGTTTTGGTCAGATTTTATTTCTTTGTAAAAAATTGCAGAACGTCACTGGATCCTCTTAATATTTTCCATACAACTCATTTTATCATTGTTGTAAAGGAGACAAGTGGGTAACAACAAGTACGGAGTAAGAACATATTCCTGATCCTGTAGTAGCAGATATACAGTATTTAAGAAGAGCTTATCACCTCATTTACTTTGCTAGACCTCACAGCCTCTTAACCTTCTAAGAACCTCCATTATGACAAAAAACAAAGAGCACAACAAGCATAATCAATTTTAAAATATATTTATTATGAATTTTTAGCACAAGGAAAACAACACTTTATTTTTACTCTGCATTGTAAAATAAATTAGTGCCCAAGATTAGCCAGAGGCTCTTACAAGCTTGTCCTATAAGAGGACCAAGATGGTGGAAGCCTCATGACTCACAAAGAGTCATCCTTCAGCACTCAGGAGAGGAAAAACCCCCTTTGGAGGAAACCTCTGGGGACCCATGGCTTGAAGGATTGCCCGTCCCTCTGGGCACTAGGAGGCTATGCAGAGTTATATTTCCAATTGATTTAAAATAGGATCATTTGACACTGAAATACAGTATACATTTCACCACATTAATAAATAACATTGGCTGACGTCATTAATGTAGCTCCTGTCCACATCTCCTGACATTACCCAATTTACATTCCTCACAAAGCTGCGCAATTTGCTGAAGAGGATGGTCATCCCCTTTTGAGAAGCACCGAGTTTACCCGAGTGGCTACTACATTGCGATAGATGTGCTGTGCTGCTAGAACCTCCAATTATAGAAATAAACAAGCTCAAGGTCATATTTTAGGGTAGTCAAGCTCCAAGTCTGCAGGCACATCCAAGTGAAACGCCCTTGTCTTTGATGAGATACTTACCTCAAGCGGATATCTTTCCCTCAGTGGGCTGGGTGCAAGAGATGTATATGGAGTATGTTAATGACAGCAATGATAATGCTATGTCAGTGTCCTGGGCGGTTAAGAGTGGTAGCAACAGCAAAGAGTTACCATTATGACATCACAGCATGACCTCACTCGTGTTCTACATTCCTTAAAGGGGAAGTGCATAAGATAATAAGCTCTACTGATGTGTGATATGTTTATATTCCTCCATCACCTCTGCTTCCCATGATACACCTGCCATTTATTACACATCTGTGCCTTTGCCATCTCCTTATTTCCAAAAGTTCTCTTTTACTGCATCCACTCATTCAATGAATCAGTTTCTATCAGCTCTTTCTCATTTCATTAACCTGCTGCTTCTGTCCAATTTTAATTATTCATTGCTGCTACTTGGGTAGAAAACAAGCAAGGGATTGAATTAATATAAAAAACACAATTAAAAGGAAAATACTGTTAGGATGTTTATTATATATTGAAATGACATTAATAGCTAGGCCAAGGCAAGTTTTTTCTGCACCTCTATAGGTGTGAGCAAAGCCGAGCGAGGTTTTCCTGCAGGATGACCAGCATTACATCAGTGTGCAATATTCTGTTGGAAACGTGCTGCTAATTGAAACTCCCCAATTTGTCTCTGTTCCCAGTATAGAATATAATTGGCCATGATGAAGATGCAGTGGAGGACCCATTGTGCCCATTATACGGTAGACCTTCAGGATTGATAAATATTCAGCTTAACCTAATGTAACTTGATCAGTATGCAATATTTCCCTGTTATGCTTGGCTACTATACCGATTAGGCCCATTGTGCTAAATATACACTCTGGGGGTCATTTAGAGCTGGAAGCAAGGCCTTTTTTTAGAGTGTAAAATGTGCTTTTTCAGACATCTCATGCACATGAAAAATGCGTATCCCAGCGTCCATTGAACCCTCCTTCTGTGTCCCTGACTTGTGCATCCTTGAGTCTGGAGATGCAAACTGCGCGAGGGAAGGTGCGTGTACGTGCAGGAAAGAGGAATACAATCTGGCGCTGAATTGTAAACCTACAATTAAAGTATAGTAGTTTATTCTGGGTTTACATTTCAGCACTGGAAGGTAACCCTCTTTCCTAACATAACCCCAGGGTCTCTTTGGCAAATTCCACTTCTTCCTGGATATCAAAATTTAAAGCATTTACCTTGCGGTATCACTCCAACACTGCCGGTCTGATTCTCTGCATACGTGTAGGCCAAGTACAGTAAATTGGTTAAACAAGGTTTGGGGAAGTGTTTGGTAAAATCAACCATTTTGTCACAAAGTTCGTGGGTTTTTATGTGTTTTTTTCTGTGGAACTACAGGTCCCAGCAGGTCCTACATGATTTCTTCAAGCTTCAGCATGCTTTTTCAGTCATGGGTATGCAGACACTTGTAGTGCTAAAAGTGCCTGCATACGCAAGCTGTTTTATTTATTTGACTGGCTACATTTGTGTGAAAGAGGTGTGTGTGTGTCTGTGTAGGCTTTTGTCAGTGTGCGTGTGTGTCTGTGTCAGTGAGTGCATCTGGGGAGGTGATGGTGTGCTGAGAGATAACGCGGGAGGAGATGGTGTGGCTAAGAGATGCAGGGGGCAGGAAGTTACACAGGGGGAACGAGTCTGGTTGAACCGCTGTTGTAAGATGATGACCTTGTTAATATTCCCACACAAACAGGAATCTTCTGGACGATGTGACCTACATGAATAGTGAATGCCGACTGAAGATGCCGTCTTCCCATGGAGGATATATTTCTTCAGAGGTTCCACATTGTGAGAAACCACCATATAGGTAAGGTGCATATGTAATGGAAAGTAATGTTCCCAGAGTGATGAGAAATGGGTGGCGTGTCATGTTGGCACGGCCCATTTTCAGTGGCCACGCCCCTTCGGTATGTGGCCACACCCATTTTTTCCTGCGCGCCCCTGGCGCGCATATATGTCTTCTTCTTTGGGTTTCTATGGGGCGGGAGGGGGCACGCCAATCTTCAACTTGCCCTGCACTCCAATGACCCAAGTGATGATGCCTCTGGCTGTTTTTTTCCTAGGGAAGAGGCACACATCCCCCTGCAGAATAGGCTTGGACTATGTGACCGGAGGACCCCATGCTTTGGATTTTCTTCTTATCGCATCAACAGCACAGGATCTTAACTTTGAGCAATTGCCTGGGAGACTTGGCAGACTGAATTAGACATCTTGTAAGTGAATGTTAGCCAAATATGTCATTTTTAATCCATTCATAATGGCTACCTGTTCTGCAGGTGCACCCCACTGCTTCCAAGTCTGCAGGATGATTGCATTAAATAATGCAATTGGACAGGGTATGCAACCGCTTTAAGGCAGAGGTTCAAAATCTTTTTTGAATGGCGGCGCCCTAGAGTATCAGCATTGTTTTCATAGCACCCCTAAGCCAAAAGTCTGTTATTGAGAAATAATTATTAAGAAATTGCACTTACCTGTCATCCTCAGGTTGAGGTATGCGGTCTTGGACAGGTTGGCGCATCTGTTTTTCCACATATTTACATTACATTGACCAGAATTAATTTGATTTGGTGTTTGACCACCAACCTGAGGCACCCCTGCAAGTATCCAAAGGCACCCCAGGGTGCTACAGCACACAGTTTGGGAACCACTGCTTTAAGGAATGCCTTGAAAACCATCCTAAATAGTTGCTAATTAAAGAGACTGTAACCTTCCATAAGTCGTTTGCTTCATTTTGTCCAGCACAGAAGAGTATATATGTTAGAAAACATTTTATATTATTTCTATTTCACCTGGTCTCTTTTATATTTTGTGTCCTTTCCGGACTTGACCACTTCCCCAGTGACATCATGTACCACCGCCATATCCTGCACATTGCCATTAGGTCATAACCTTAACCTATGTAGTGCGAAGATGATTAAATCTTAATTCTATTTACAGATAATTCTGGGAGGCGTGAAACAGAGTTTGGGTGAAAGAAAGCAGAAGATTGGAAATTTAGTAAATGATGAATTGGGTAAGCAGTCTTAGTAGTACCAACATATAAATTGCATCAAGTTCTGTATTAAGATTATTGGAATATATTCATTACTTAATATTTATATGAGAAAATCAATACACGGTAGGAATCCCTGTAAAATCTTGACCCAGATTGTGCGTAAACTAAGTATTTGTCATTGGGACCCTTACCACAACACTTTATTTTTACTCTGCATTGTAAAATAAATTAGTGCCCAAGATTAGCCAGAGGCTCTTACAAGCTTGTCCTATAAGAGGACCAAGATGGTGGAAGCCTCATGACTCACAAAGAGTCATCCTTCAGCACTCAGGAGAGGAAAAACCCCCTTTGGAGGAAACCTCTGGGGACCCATGGCTTGAAGGATTGCCCGTCCCTCTGGGCACTAGGAGGCTATGCAGAGTTATATTTCCAATTGATTTAAAATAGGATCATTTGACACTGAAATACAGTATACATTTCACCACATTAATAAATAACATTGGCTGACGTCATTAATGTAGCTCCTGTCCACATCTCCTGACATTACCCAATTTACATTCCTCACAAAGCTGCGCAATTTGCTGAAGAGGATGGTCATCCCCTTTTGAGAAGCACCGAGTTTACCCGAGTGGCTACTACATTGCGATAGATGTGCTGTGCTGCTAGAACCTCCAATTATAGAAATAAACAAGCTCAAGGTCATATTTTAGGGTAGTCAAGCTCCAAGTCTGCAGGCACATCCAAGTGAAACGCCCTTGTCTTTGATGAGATACTTACCTCAAGCGGATATCTTTCCCTCAGTGG
This sequence comes from Taudactylus pleione, assembly GCA_031769625.1. Taxonomy (NCBI): domain Eukaryota; kingdom Metazoa; phylum Chordata; class Amphibia; order Anura; family Myobatrachidae; genus Taudactylus; species Taudactylus pleione. The sequence continues at coordinate 7,396,663 of JAUIMM010000210.1, read as the reverse complement.
GCTGGGTGCAAGAGATGTATATGGAGTATGTTAATGACAGCAATGATAATGCTATGTCAGTGTCCTGGGCGGTTAAGAGTGGTAGCAACAGCAAAGAGTTACCATTATGACATCACAGCATGACCTCACTCGTGTTCTACATTCCTTAAAGGGGAAGTGCATAAGATAATAAGCTCTACTGATGTGTGATATGTTTATATTCCTCCATCACCTCTGCTTCCCATGATACACCTGCCATTTATTACACATCTGTGCCTTTGCCATCTCCTTATTTGCAAAAGTTCTCTTTTACTGCATCCACTCATTCAATGAATCAGTTTCTATCAGCTCTTTCTCATTTCATTAACCTGCTGCTTCTATCCAATTTTAATTATTCATTGCTGCTACTTGGGTAGAAAACAAGCAAGGGATTGAATTAATATAAAAAACACAATTAAAAGGAAAATACTGTTAGGATGTTTATTATATATTGAAATTACATTAATAGCTAGGCCAAGGCAAGTTTTTTCTGCACCTCTATAGGTGTGAGCAAAGCCGAGCGAGGTTTTCCTGCAGGATGACCAGCATTACATCAGTGTGCAATATTCTGTTGGAAACGTGCTGCTAATTGAAACTCCCCAATTTGTCTCTGTTCCCAGTATAGAATATAATTGGCCATGATGAAGATGCAGTGGAGGACCCATTGTGCCCATTATACGGTAGACCTTCAGGATTGATAAATATTCAGCTTAACCTAATGTAACTTGATCAGTATGCAATATTTCCCTGTTATGCTTGGCTACTATACCGATTAGGCCCATTGTGCTAAATATACACTCTGGGGGTCATTTAGAGCTGGAAGCAAGGCCTTTTTTTAGAGTGTAAAATGTGCTTTTTCAGACATCTCATGCACATGAAAAATGCGTATCCCAGCGTCCATTGAACCCTCCTTCTGTGTCCCTGACTTGTGCATCCTTGAGTCTGGAGATGCAAACTGCGCGAGGGAAGGTGCGTGTACGTGCAGGAAAGAGGAATACAATCTGGCGCTGAATTGTAAACCTACAATTAAAGTATAGTAGTTTATTCTGGGTTTACATTTCAGCACTGGAAGGTAACCCTCTTTCCTAACATAACCCCAGGGTCTCTTTGGCAAATTCCACTTCTTCCTGGATATCAAAATTTAAAGCATTTACCTTGCGGTATCACTCCAACACTGCCGGTCTGATTCTCTGCATACGTGTAGGCCAAGTACAGTAAATTGGTTAAACAAGGTTTGGGGAAGTGTTTGGTAAAATCAACCATTTTGTCACAAAGTTCGTGGGTTTTTATGTGTTTTTTTCTGTGGAACTACAGGTCCCAGCAGGTCCTACATGATTTCTTCAAGCTTCAGCATGCTTTTTCAGTCATGGGTATGCAGACACTTGTAGTGCTAAAAGTGCCTGCATACGCAAGCTGTTTTATTTATTTGACTGGCTACATTTGTGTGAAAGAGGTGTGTGTGTGTCTGTGTAGGCTTTTGTCAGTGTGCGTGTGTGTCTGTGTCAGTGAGTGCATCTGGGGAGGTGATGGTGTGCTGAGAGATAACGCGGGAGGAGATGGTGTGGCTAAGAGATGCAGGGGGCAGGAAGTTACACAGGGGGAACGAGTCTGGTTGAACCGCTGTTGTAAGATGATGACCTTGTTAATATTCCCACACAAACAGGAATCTTCTGGACGATGTGACCTACATGAATAGTGAATGCCGACTGAAGATGCCGTCTTCCCATGGAGGATATATTTCTTCAGAGGTTCCACATTGTGAGAAACCACCATATAGGTAAGGTGCATATGTAATGGAAAGTAATGTTCCCAGAGTGATGAGAAATGGGTGGCGTGTCATGTTGGCACGGCCCATTTTCAGTGGCCACGCCCCTTCGGTATGTGGCCACACCCATTTTTTCCTGCGCGCCCCTGGCGCGCATATATGTCTTCTTCTTTGGGTTTCTATGGGGCGGGAGGGGGCACGCCAATCTTCAACTTGCCCTGCACTCCAATGACCCAAGTGATGATGCCTCTGGCTGTTTTTTTCCTAGGGAAGAGGCACACATCCCCCTGCAGAATAGGCTTGGACTATGTGACCGGAGGACCCCATGCTTTGGATTTTCTTCTTATCGCATCAACAGCACAGGATCTTAACTTTGAGCAATTGCCTGGGAGACTTGGCAGACTGAATTAGACATCTTGTAAGTGAATGTTAGCCAAATATGTCATTTTTAATCCATTCATAATGGCTACCTGTTCTGCAGGTGCACCCCACTGCTTCCAAGTCTGCAGGATGATTGCATTAAATAATGCAATTGGACAGGGTATGCAACCGCTTTAAGGCAGAGGTTCAAAATCTTTTTTGAATGGCGGCGCCCTAGAGTATCAGCATTGTTTTCATAGCACCCCTAAGCCAAAAGTCTGTTATTGAGAAATAATTATTAAGAAATTGCACTTACCTGTCATCCTCAGGTTGAGGTATGCGGTCTTGGACAGGTTGGCGCATCTGTTTTTCCACATATTTACATTACATTGACCAGAATTAATTTGATTTGGTGTTTGACCACCAACCTGAGGCACCCCTGCAAGTATCCAAAGGCACCCCAGGGTGCTACAGCACACAGTTTGGGAACCACTGCTTTAAGGAATGCCTTGAAAACCATCCTAAATAGTTGCTAATTAAAGAGACTGTAACCTTCCATAAGTCGTTTGCTTCATTTTGTCCAGCACAGAAGAGTATATATGTTAGAAAACATTTTATATTATTTCTATTTCACCTGGTCTCTTTTATATTTTGTGTCCTTTCCGGACTTGACCACTTCCCCAGTGACATCATGTACCACCGCCATATCCTGCACATTGCCATTAGGTCATAACCTTAACCTATGTAGTGCGAAGATGATTAAATCTTAATTCTATTTACAGATAATTCTGGGAGGCGTGAAACAGAGTTTGGGTGAAAGAAAGCAGAAGATTGGAAATTTAGTAAATGATGAATTGGGTAAGCAGTCTTAGTAGTACCAACATATAAATTGCATCAAGTTCTGTATTAAGATTATTGGAATATATTCATTACTTAATATTTATATGAGAAAATCAATACACGGTAGGAATCCCTGTAAAATCTTGACCCAGATTGTGCGTAAACTAAGTATTTGTCATTGGGACCCTTACCACAACACTTTATTTTTACTCTGCATTGTAAAATAAATTAGTGCCCAAGATTAGCCAGAGGCTCTTACAAGCTTGTCCTATAAGAGGACCAAGATGGTGGAAGCCTCATGACTCACAAAGAGTCATCCTTCAGCACTCAGGAGAGGAAAAACCCCCTTTGGAGGAAACCTCTGGGGACCCATGGCTTGAAGGATTGCCCGTCCCTCTGGGCACTAGGAGGCTATGCAGAGTTATATTTCCAATTGATTTAAAATAGGATCATTTGACACTGAAATACAGTATACATTTCACCACATTAATAAATAACATTGGCTGACGTCATTAATGTAGCTCCTGTCCACATCTCCTGACATTACCCAATTTACATTCCTCACAAAGCTGCGCAATTTGCTGAAGAGGATGGTCATCCCCTTTTGAGAAGCACCGAGTTTACCCGAGTGGCTACTACATTGCGATAGATGTGCTGTGCTGCTAGAACCTCCAATTATAGAAATAAACAAGCTCAAGGTCATATTTTAGGGTAGTCAAGCTCCAAGTCTGCAGGCACATCCAAGTGAAACGCCCTTGTCTTTGATGAGATACTTACCTCAAGCGGATATCTTTCCCTCAGTGGGCTGGGTGCAAGAGATGTATATGGAGTATGTTAATGACAGCAATGATAATGCTATGTCAGTGTCCTGGGCGGTTAAGAGTGGTAGCAACAGCAAAGAGTTACCATTATGACATCACAGCATGACCTCACTCGTGTTCTACATTCCTTAAAGGGGAAGTGCATAAGATAATAAGCTCTACTGATGTGTGATATGTTTATATTCCTCCATCACCTCTGCTTCCCATGATACACCTGCCATTTATTACACATCTGTGCCTTTGCCATCTCCTTATTTGCAAAAGTTCTCTTTTACTGCATCCACTCATTCAATGAATCAGTTTCTATCAGCTCTTTCTCATTTCATTAACCTGCTGCTTCTATCCAATTTTAATTATTCATTGCTGCTACTTGGGTAGAAAACAAGCAAGGGATTGAATTAATATAAAAAACACAATTAAAAGGAAAATACTGTTAGGATGTTTATTATATATTGAAATTACATTAATAGCTAGGCCAAGGCAAGTTTTTTCTGCACCTCTATAGGTGTGAGCAAAGCCGAGCGAGGTTTTCCTGCAGGATGACCAGCATTACATCAGTGTGCAATATTCTGTTGGAAACGTGCTGCTAATTGAAACTCCCCAATTTGTCTCTGTTCCCAGTATAGAATATAATTGGCCATGATGAAGATGCAGTGGAGGACCCATTGTGCCCATTATACGGTAGACCTTCAGGATTGATAAATATTCAGCTTAACCTAATGTAACTTGATCAGTATGCAATATTTCCCTGTTATGCTTGGCTACTATACCGATTAGGCCCATTGTGCTAAATATACACTCTGGGGGTCATTTAGAGCTGGAAGCAAGGCCTTTTTTTAGAGTGTAAAATGTGCTTTTTCAGACATCTCATGCACATGAAAAATGCGTATCCCAGCGTCCATTGAACCCTCCTTCTGTGTCCCTGACTTGTGCATCCTTGAGTCTGGAGATGCAAACTGCGCGAGGGAAGGTGCGTGTACGTGCAGGAAAGAGGAATACAATCTGGCGCTGAATTGTAAACCTACAATTAAAGTATAGTAGTTTATTCTGGGTTTACATTCCAGCACTGGAAGGTAACCCTCTTTCCTAACATAACCCCAGGGTCTCTTTGGCAAATTCCACTTCTTCCTGGATATCAAAATTTAAAGCATTTACCTTGCGGTATCACTCCAACACTGCCGGTCTGATTCTCTGCATACGTGTAGGCCAAGTACAGTAAATTGGTTAAACAAGGTTTGGGGAAGTGTTTGGTAAAATCAACCATTTTGTCACAAAGTTCGTGGGTTTTTATGTGTTTTTTTCTGTGGAACTACAGGTCCCAGCAGGTCCTACATGATTTCTTCAAGCTTCAGCATGCTTTTTCAGTCATGGGTATGCAGACACTTGTAGTGCTAAAAGTGCCTGCATACGCAAGCAGTTTTATTTATTTGACTGGCTACATTTGTGTGAAAGAGGTGTGTGTGTGTCTGTGTAGGCTTTTGTCAGTGTGCGTGTGTGTCTGTGTCAGTGAGTGCATCTGGGGAGGTGATGGTGTGCTCAGAGATAACGCGGGAGGAGATGGTGTGGCTAAGAGATGCAGGGGGCAGGAAGTTACACAGGGGGAACGAGTCTGGTTGAACCGCTGTTATATTCCCACACAAACAGGAATCTTCTGGACGATGTGACCTACATGAATAGTGAATGCCGACTAAAGATGCCGTCTTCCCATGGAGGATATATTTCTTCAGAGGTTCCACATTGTGAGAAACCACCATATAGGTAAGGTGCATATGTAATGGAAAGTAATGTTCCCAGAGTGATGAGAAATGGGTGGCGTGTCATGTTGGCACGGCCCATTTTCAGTGGCCACGCCCCTTCGGTATGTGGCCACGCCCATTTTTTCCTGCGCGCCCCTGGCGCGCATATATGTCTTCTTCTTTGTGTTTCTATGGGGCGGGAGGGGGCACGCCAATCTTCAACTTGCCCTGCACTCCAATGACCCAAGTGATGATGCCTCTGGCTGTTTTTTTCCTAGGGAAGAGGCACACATCCCCCTGCAGAATAGGCTTGGACTATGTGACCGGAGGACCCCATGCTTTGGATTTTCTTCTTATCGCATCAACAGCACAGGATCTTAACTTTGAGCAATTGCCTGGGAGACTTGGCAGACTGAATTAGACATCTTGTAAGTGAATGTTAGCCAAATATGTCATTTTTAATCCATTCATAATGGCTACCTGTTCTGCAGGTGCACCCCACTGCTTCCAAGTCTGCAGGATGATTGCATTAAATAATGCAATTGGACAGGGTATGCAACCGCTTTAAGGCAGAGGTTCAAAATCTTTTTTGAATGGCGGCGTCCTAGAGTATCAGCATTGTTTTCATAGCCCTCCTAAGCCAAAAGTCTGTTATTGAGAAATAATTATTAAGAAATTGCACTTACCTGTCATCCTCAGGTTGAGGTATGCGGTCTTGGACAGGTTGGCGCATCTGTTTTTCCACATATTTACATTACATTGACCAGAATTAATTTGATTTGGTGTTTGACCACCAACCTGAGGCACCCCTGCAAGTATCCAAAGGCACCCCAGGGTGCTACAGCACACAGTTTGGGAACCACTGCTTTAAGGAATGCCTTGAAAACCATCCTAAATAGTTGCTAATTAAAGAGACTGTAACCTTCCATAAGTCGTTTGCTTCATTTTGTCCAGCACAGAAGAGTATATATGTTAGAAAACATTTTATATTATTTCTATTTCACCTGGTCTCTTTTATATTTTGTGTCCTTTCCGGACTTGACCACTTCCCCAGTGACATCATGTACCACCGCCATATCCTGCACATTGCCATTAGGTCATAACCTTAACCTATGTAGTGCGAAGATGATTAAATCTTAATTCTATTTACAGATAATTCTGGGAGGCGTGAAACAGAGTTTGGGTGAAAGAAAGCAGAAGATTGGAAATTTAGTAAATGATGAATTGGGTAAGCAGTCTTAGTAGTACCAACATATAAATTGCATCAAGTTCTGTATTAAGATTATTGGAATATATTCATTACTTAATATTTATATGAGAAAATCAATACACGGTAGGAATCCCTGTAAAATCTTGACCCAGATTGTGCGTAAACTAAGTATTTGTCATTGGGACCCTTACCACAACACTTTATTTTTACTCTGCATTGTAAAATAAATTAGTGCCCAAGATTAGCCAGAGGCTCTTACAAGCTTGTCCTATAAGAGGACCAAGATGGTGGAAGCCTCATAACTCACAAAGAGTCATCCTTCAGCACTCAGGAGAGGAAAAACCCCCTTTGGAGGAAACCTCTGGGGACCCATGGCTTGAAGGATTGTCCGTTCCTCTGGGCACCAGGAGGCTATGCAGAGTTATATTTCCAATTGATTTAAAATAGGATCATTTGACACTGAAATGCAGAATACATTTCACCACATTAATAAATAACATTGGCTGACGTCATTAATGTAGCTCCTGTCCACATCTCCTGACATTACCCAATTTACATTCCTCACAAAGCTGCGCAATTTGCTGAAGAGGATGGTCATCACTTTTTGAGAAGCACCGAGTTTACCCGAGTGGCTACTACATTGCGATAGATGTGCTGTGCTGCTAGAACCTCCAATTATAGAAATAAACAAGCTCAAGGTCATATTTTAGGGTAGTCAAGCTCCAAATCTGCAGGCACATCCAAGTGAAATGCCCTTGTCTTTGATGAGATACTTACCTCAAGCGGATATCTTTCCCTCAGTGGGCTGGGTGCAAGAGATGTATATGGAGTATGTTAATGACAGCAATGATAATGCTATGTCAGTGTCCTGGGCGGTTAAGAGTGGTAGCAACAGCAAAGAGTTACCATTATGACATCACAGCATGACCTCACTCGTGTTCTACATTCCTTAAAAGTGAAGTGCATAAGATAATAAGCTCTACTGATGTGTGATATGTTTATATTCCTCCATCACCTCTGCTTCCCATGATACACCTGCCATTCATTACACATCTGTCCCTTTGCCATCTCCTTATTTGCAAAAGTTCTCTTTTACCGCATCCACTCATTCAATGAATCAGTTTCTATCAGCTCTTTCTCATTTCATTAACCTGCTGCTTCTGTCCAATTTTAATTATTCATTGCTGCTACTTGGGTAGAAAACAAGCAAGGGATTGAATTAATATAAAAAACACAATTAAAAGGAAAATACTGTTAGGATGTTTATTATATATTGAAATGACATTAATAGCTAGGCCAAGGCTAGTTATTTCTGCACCTCTATAGGTGTGAGCAAAGCCGAGCGAGGTTTTCCTGCAGGATGACCAGCATTACATCAGTGTGCAATATTCTGATGGAAACGTGCTGCTAATTGAAACTCCCCAATTTGTCTCTGTTCCCAGTATAGAATATAATTGGCCATGATGAAGATACAGTGGAGGACCCATTGTGCCCATTATACGGTAGACCTTCAGGATTGATAAATATTCAGTTTACCCTAATGTAACTTGATCAGTATGCAATATTTCCCTGTTATGCTTGGCTACTATACCGATTAGGCCCATTGTGCTAAATATACACTCTGGGGGTCATTTAGAGCGGGAAGCAAGGCCTTTTTTTAGAGTGTAAAATGTGCTTTTTCAGACATCTCATGCACATGAAAAATGCGTATCCCAGCGTCCATTGAACCCTCCTTCTGTGTCCCTGACTTGTGCATCCTTGAGTCTGGAGATGCAGACTGCGCGAGGGAAGGTGCGTGTACGTGCAGGAAAGAGGAATACAATCTGGCGCTGAATTGTAAACCTACAATTAAAGTATAGTAGTTTATTCTGGGTTTACATTCCAGCACTGGAAGGTAACCCTCTTTCCTAACATAACCCCAGGGTCTCTTTGGCAAATTCCACTTCTTCCTGGATATCAAAATTTAAAGCATTTACCTTGCGGTATCACTCCAACACTGCCGGTCTGATTCTCTGCATACGTGTAGGCCAAGTACAGTAAATTGGTTAAACAAGGTTTGGGGAAGTGTTTGGTAAAATCAACCATTTTGTCACAAAGTTCGTGGGTTTTTATGTGTTTTTTTCTGTGGAACTACAGGTCCCAGCAGGTCCTACATGATTTCTTCAAGCTTCAGCATGCTTTTTCAGTCATGGGTATGCAGACACTTGTAGTGCTAAAAGTGCCTGCATACGCAAGCAGTTTTATTTATTTGACTGGCTACATTTGTGTGAAAGAGGTGTGTGTGTGTCTGTGTAGGCTTTTGTCAGTGTGCGTGTGTGTCTGTGTCAGTGAGTGCGTCTGGGGAGGTGATGGTGTGCTGAGAGATAACGCGGGGGGAGATGGTGTGGCTAAGAGATGCAGGGGGCAGGAAGTTACACAGGGGGAACGAGTCTGGTTGAACCGCTGTTGTAAGATGATGACCTTGTTAATATTCCCACACAAACAGGAATCTTCTGGACGATGTGACCTACATGAGTAGTGAATGCCGACTGAAGATGCCGTCTTCCCATGGAGGATATATTTCTTCAGAGGTTCCACATTGTGAGAAACCACCATATAGGTAAGGTGCATATGTAATGGAAAGTAATGTTCCCAGAGTGATGAGAAATGGGTGGCGTGTCATGTTGGCACGGCCCATTTTCAGTGGCCACGCCCCTTCGGTATGTGGCCACGCCCATTTTTTCCTGCGCGCCCCTGGCGCGCATATATGTCTTCTTCTTTGGGTTTCTATGGGGCGGGAGGGGGCACGCCAATCTTCAACTTGCCCTGCACTCCAATGACCCAAGTGATGATGCCTCTGGCTGTTTTTTTCCTAGGGAAGAGGCACACATACCCCTGCAGAATAGGCTTGGACTATGTGACTGGAGGACCCCATGCTTTGGATTTTCTTCTTATCGCATCAACAGCACAGGATCTTAACTTTGAGCAATTGCCTGGGAGACTTGGCAGACTGAATTAGACATCTTGTAAGTGAATCTTAGCCAAATATGTCATTTTTAATCCATTCATAATGGCTACCTGTTCTGCAGGTGCACCCCACTGCTTCCAAGTCTGCAGGATGATTGCATTAAATAATGCAATTGGACAGGGTATGCAACCGCTTTAAGGCAGAGGTTCAAAATCTTTTTTGAATGGCGGCGCCCTAGAGTATCAGCATTGTTTTCATAGCACCCCTAAGCCAGAAGTCTGTTATTGAGAAATAATTATTAAGAAATTGCACTTACCTGTCATCCTCAGGTTGAGGTATGCGGTCTTGGACAGGTTGGCGCATCTGTTTTTCCACATATTTACATTACATTGACCAGAATTAATTTGATTTGGTGTTTGACCACCAACCTGAGGCACCCCTGCAAGTATCCAAAGGCACCCCAGGGTGCTACAGCACACAGTTTGGGAACCACTGCTTTAAGGAATGCCTTGAAAACCATCCTAAATAGTTGCTAATTAAAGAGACTGTAACCTTCCATAAGTCGTTTGCTTCATTTTGTCCAGCACAGAAGAGTATATATGTTAGAAAACATTTTATATTATTTCTATTTCACCTGGTCTCTTTTATATTTTGTGTCCTTTCCGGACTTGACCACTTCCCCAGTGACATCATGTACCACCGGCATATCCTGCACATTGCCATTAGGTCATAACCTTAACCTATGTAGTGCGAAGATGATTAAATCTTAATTCTATTTACAGATAATTCTGGGAGGCGTGAAACAGAGTTTGGGTGAAAGAAAGCAGAAGATTGGAAATTTAGTAAATGATGAATTGGGTAAGCAGTCTTAGTAGTACCAACATATAAATTGCATCAAGTTCTGTATTAAGATTATTGGAATATATTCATTACTTAATATTTATATGAGAAAATCAATACATGGTAGGAATCCCTGTAAAATCTTGACCCAGATTGTGCGTAAACTAAGTATTTGTCATTGGGACCCTTACCACAACACTTTATTTTTACTCTGCATTGTAAAATAAATTAGTGCCCAAGATTAGCCAGAGGCTCTTACAAGCTTGTCCTATAAGAGGACCAAGATGGTGGAAGCCTCATGACTCACAAAGAGTCATCCTTCAGCACTCAGGAGAGGAAAAAACCCCTTTGGAGGAAACCTCTGGGGACCCATGGCTTGAAGGATTGTCCGTTCCTCTGGGCACCAGGAGGCTATGCAGAGTTATATTTCCAATTGATTTAAAATAGGATCATTTGACACTGAAATGCAGAATACATTTCACCACATTAATAAATAACATTGGCTGACATCATTAATGTAGCTCCTGTCCACATCTCCTGACATTACCCAATTTTCATTCCTCACAAAGCTGCGCAATTTGCTGAAGAGGATGGTCATCACTTTTTGAGAAGCACCGAGTTTACCCGAGTGGCTACTACATTGCGATAGATGTGCTGTGCTGCTAGAACCTCCAATTATAGAAATAAACAAGCTCAAGGTCATATTTTAGGGTAGTCAAGCTCCAAATCTGCAGGCACATCCAAGTGAAACGCCCTTGTCTTTGATGAGATACTTACTTCATGCGGATATCTTTCCCTCAGTGGGCTGGGTGCAAGAGATGTATATGGAGTATGTTAATGACAGCAATGATAATGCTATGTCAGTGTCCTGGGCGGTTAAGAGTGGTAGCAACAGCAAAGAGTTACCATTATGACATCACAGCATGACCTCACTCGTGTTCTACATTCCTTAAAGGGGAAGTGCATAAGATAATAAGCTCTACTGATGTGTGATATGTTTATATTCCTCCATCACCTCTGCTTCCCATGATACACCTGCCATTCATTACACATCTGTCCCTTTGCCATCTCCTTATTTGCAAAAGTTCTCTTTTACTGCATCCACTCATTCAATGAATCAGTTTCTATCAGCTCTTTCTCATTTCATTAACCTGCTGCTTCTGTCCAATTTTAATTATTCATTGCTGCTACTTGGGTAGAAAACAAGCAAGGGATTGAATTAATATAAAAAACACAATTAAAAGGAAAATACTGTTAGGATGTTTATTATATATTGAAATGACATTAATAGCTAGGCCAAGGCTAGTTATTTCTGCACCTCTATAGGTGTGAGCAAAGCCGAGCGAGGTTTTCCTGCAGGATGACCAGCATTACATCAGTGTGCAATATTCTGATGGAAACGTGCTGCTAATTGAAACTCCCCAATTTGTCTCTGTTCCCAGTATAGAATATAATTGGCCATGATGAAGATACAGTGGAGGACCCATTGTGCCCATTATACGGTAGACCTTCAGGATTGATAAATTTTCAGTTTACCCTAATGTAACTTGATCAGTATGCAATATTTCCCTGTTATGCTTGGCTACTATACCGATTAGGCCCATTGTGCTAAATATACACTCTGGGGGTCATTTAGAGCTGGAAGCAAGGCCTTTTTTTAGAGTGTAAAATGTGCTTTTTCAGACATCTCATGCACATGAAAAATGCGTATCCCAGCGTCCATTGAACCCTCCTTCTGTGTCCCTGACTTGTGCATCCTTGAGTCTGGAGATGCAGACTGCGCGAGGGAAGGTGCGTGTACGTGCAGGAAAGAGGAATACAATCTGGCGCTGAATTGTAAACCCACAATTAAAGTATAGTAGTTTATTCTGGGTTTACATTCCAGCACTGGAAGGTAACCCTCTTTCCTAACATAACCCCAGGGTCTCTTTGGCAAATTCCACTTCTTCCTGGATATCAAAATTTAAAGCATTTACCTTGCGGTATCACTCCAACACTGCCGGTCTGATTCTCTGCATACGTGTAGGCCAAGTACAGTAAATTGGTTAAACAAGGTTTGGGGAAGTGTTTGGTAAAATCAACCATTTTGTCACAAAGTTCGTCGGTTTTTATGTGTTTTTTTCTGTGGAACTACAGGTCCCAGCAGGTCCTACATGATTTCTTCAAGCTTCAGCATGCTTTTTCAGTCATGGGTATGCAGACACTTGTAGTGCTAAAAGTGCCTGCATACGCAAGCAGTTTTATTTATTTGACTGGCTACATTTGTGTGAAAGAGGTGTGTGTGTGTCTGTGTAGGCTTTTGTCAGTGTGCGTGTGTGTCTGTGTCAGTGAGTGCATCTGGGGAGGTGATGGTGTGCTGAGAGATAACGCGGGGGGAGATGGTGTGGCTAAGAGATGCAGGGGGCAGGAAGTTACACAGGGGGAACGAGTCTGGTTGAACCGCTGTTGTAAGATGATGACCTTGTTAATATTCCCACACAAACAGGAATCTTCTGGACGATGTGACCTACATGAGTAGTGAATGCCGACTGAAGATGCCGTCTTCCCATGGAGGATATATTTCTTCAGAGGTTCCACATTGTGAGAAACCACCATATAGGTAAGGTGCATATGTAATGGAAAGTAATGTTCCCAGAGTGATGAGAAATGGGTGGCGTGTCATGTTGGCACGGCCCATTTTCAGTGGCCACGCCCCTTCGGTATGTGGCCACGCCCATTTTTTCCTGCGCGCCCCTGGCGCGCATATATGTCTTCTTCTTTGGGTTTCTATGGGGCGGGAGGGGGCACGCCAATCTTCAACTTGCCCTGCACTCCAATGACCCAAGTGATGATGCCTCTGGCTGTTTTTTTCCTAGGGAAGAGGCACACATCCCCCTGCAGAATAGGCTTGGACTATGTGACTGGAGGACCCCATGCTTTGGATTTTCTTCTTATCGCATCAACAGCACAGGATCTTAACTTTGAGCAATTGCCTGGGAGACTTGGCAGACTGAATTAGACATCTTGTAAGTGAATCTTAGCCAAATATGTCATTTTTAATCCATTCATAATGGCTACCTGTTCTGCAGGTGCACCCCACTGCTTCCAAGTCTGCAGGATGATTGCATTAAATAATGCAATTGGACAGGGTATGCAACCGCTTTAAGGCAGAGGTTCAAAATCTTTTTTGAATGGCGGCGCCCTAGAGTATCAGCATTGTTTTCATAGCACCCCTAAGCCAGAAGTCTGTTATTGAGAAATAATTATTAAGAAATTGCACTTACCTGTCATCCTCAGGTTGAGGTATGCGGTCTTGGACAGGTTGGCGCATCTGTTTTTCCACATATTTACATTACATTGACCAGAATTAATTTGATTTGGTGTTTGACCACCAACCTGAGGCACCCCTGCAAGTATCCAAAGGCACCCCAGGGTGCTACAGCACACAGTTTGGGAACCACTGCTTTAAGGAATGCCTTGAAAACCATCCTAAATAGTTGCTAATTAAAGAGACTGTAACCTTCCATAAGTCGTTTGCTTCATTTTGTCCAGCACAGAAGAGTATATATGTTAGAAAACATTTTATATTATTTCTATTTCACCTGGTCTCTTTTATATTTTGTGTCCTTTCCGGACTTGACCACTTCACCAGTGACATCATGTACCACCGGCATATCCTGCACATTGCCATTAGGTCATAACCTTAACCTATGTAGTGCGAAGATGATTAAATCTTAATTCTATTTACAGATAATTCTGGGAGGCGTGAAACAGAGTTTGGGTGAAAGAAAGCAGAAGATTGGAAATTTAGTAAATGATGAATTGGGTAAGCAGTCTTAGTAGTACCAACATATAAATTGCATCAAGTTCTGTATTAAGATTATTGGAATATATTCATTACTTAATATTTATATGAGAAAATCAATACATGGTAGGAATCCCTGTAAAATCTTGACCCAGATTGTGCGTAAACTAAGTATTTGTCATTGGGACCCTTACCACAACACTTTATTTTTACTCTGCATTGTAAAATAAATTAGTGCCCAAGATTAGCCAGAGGCTCTTACAAGCTTGTCCTATAAGAGGACCAAGATGGTGGAAGCCTCATGACTCACAAAGAGTCATCCTTCAGCACTCAGGAGAGGAAAAAACCCCTTTGGAGGAAACCTCTGGGGACCCATGGCTTGAAGGATTGTCCGTTCCTCTGGGCACCAGGAGGCTATGCAGAGTTATATTTCCAATTGATTTAAAATAGGATCATTTGACACTGAAATGCAGAATACATTTCACCACATTAATAAATAACATTGGCTGACATCATTAATGTAGCTCCTGTCCACATCTCCTGACATTACCCAATTTTCATTCCTCACAAAGCTGCGCAATTTGCTGAAGAGGATGGTCATCACTTTTTGAGAAGCACCGAGTTTACCCGAGTGGCTACTACATTGCGATAGATGTGCTGTGCTGCTAGAACCTCCAATTATAGAAATAAACAAGCTCAAGGTCATATTTTAGGGTAGTCAAGCTCCAAATCTGCAGGCACATCCAAGTGAAACGCCCTTGTCTTTGATGAGATACTTACTTCAAGCGGATATCTTTCCCTCAGTGGGCTGGGTGCAAGAGATGTATATGGAGTATGTTAATGACAGCAATGATAATGCTATGTCAGTGTCCTGGGCGGTTAAGAGTGGTAGCAACAGCAAAGAGTTACCATTATGACATCACAGCATGACCTCACTCGTGTTCTACATTCCTTAAAGGGGAAGTGCATAAGATAATAAGCTCTACTGATGTGTGATATGTTTATATTCCTCCATCACCTCTGCTTCCCATGATACACCTGCCATTCATTACACATCTGTCCCTTTGCCATCTCCTTATTTGCAAAAGTTCTCTTTTACTGCATCCACTCATTCAATGAATCAGTTTCTATCAGCTCTTTCTCATTTCATTAACCTGCTGCTTCTGTCCAATTTTAATTATTCATTGCTGCTACTTGGGTAGAAAACAAGCAAGGGATTGAATTAATATAAAAAACACAATTAAAAGGAAAATACTGTTAGGATGTTTATTATATATTGAAATGACATTAATAGCTAGGCCAAGGCTAGTTATTTCTGCACCTCTATAGGTGTGAGCAAAGCCGAGCGAGGTTTTCCTGCAGGATGACCAGCATTACATCAGTGTGCAATATTCTGATGGAAACGTGCTGCTAATTGAAACTCCCCAATTTGTCTCTGTTCCCAGTATAGAATATAATTGGCCATGATGAAGATACAGTGGAGGACCCATTGTGCCCATTATACGGTAGACCTTCAGGATTGATAAATTTTCAGTTTACCCTAATGTAACTTGATCAGTATGCAATATTTCCCTGTTATGCTTGGCTACTATACCGATTAGGCCCATTGTGCTAAATATACACTCTGGGGGTCATTTAGAGCTGGAAGCAAGGCCTTTTTTTAGAGTGTAAAATGTGCTTTTTCAGACATCTCATGCACATGAAAAATGCGTATCCCAGCGTCCATTGAACCCTCCTTCTGTGTCCCTGACTTGTGCATCCTTGAGTCTGGAGATGCAGACTGCGCGAGGGAAGGTGCGTGTACGTGCAGGAAAGAGGAATACAATCTGGCGCTGAATTGTAAACCCACAATTAAAGTATAGTAGTTTATTCTGGGTTTACATTCCAGCACTGGAAGGTAACCCTCTTTCCTAACATAACCCCAGGGTCTCTTTGGCAAATTCCACTTCTTCCTGGATATCAAAATTTAAAACATTTACCTTGCGGTATCACTCCAACACTGTCGGTCTGATTCTCTGCATACGTGTAGGCCAAGTACAGTAAATTGGTTAAACAAGGTTTGGGGAAGTGTTTGGTTAAATCAACCATTTTGTCTCAAAGTTCGTGGGTTTTTATGTGTTTTTTTCTGTGGAACTACAGGTCCCAGCAGGTCCTACATGATTTCTTCAAGCTTCAGCATGCTTTTTCAGTCATGGGTATGCAGACACTTGTAGTGCTAAAAGTGCCTGCATACGCAAGCAGTTTTATTTATTTGACTGGCTACATTTGTGTGAAAGAGGTGTGTGTGTGTCTGTGTAGGCTTTTGTCAGTGTGCGTGTGTGTCTATGTCAGTGAGTGCGTCTGGGGAGGTGATGGTGTGCTGAGAGATAACGCGGGGGGAGATGGTGTGGCTAAGAGATGCAGGGGCAGGAAGTTACACAGGGGGAACGAGTCTGGTTGAACCGCTGTTGTAAGATGATGACCTTGTTAATATTCCCACACAAACAGGAATCTTCTGGACGATGTGACCTACATGAATAGTGAATGCCGACTGAAGATGCCGTCTTCCCATGGAGGATAAATTTCTTCAGAGGTTCCACATTGTGAGAAACCACCATATAGGTAAGGTGCATATGTAATGGAAAGTAATGTTCCCAGAGTGATGAGAAATGGGTGGCGTGTCATGTTGGCACGGCCCATTTTCAGTGGCCACGCCCCTTCGGTATGTGACCACGCCCATTTTTTCCTGCACGCCCCTGGCGCGCATATATGTCTTCTTTTTTGGGTTTCTATGGGGCGGGAGGGGGCACGCCAATCTTCAACTTGCCCTGTACTCCAATGACCCTAGTGATGATGCCTCTGGCTGTTTTTTTTCTAGGGAAGAGGCACACATCCCCCTGCAGAATAGGCTTGGACTATGTGACCGGAGGTCCCCATGCTTTGGATTTTCTTCTTATCGCATCAACAGCACAGGATCTTAACTTTGAGCAATTGCCTGGGAGACTTGGCAGACTGAATTAGACATCTTGTAAGTGAATGTTAGCCAAATATGTCATTTTTAATCCATTCATAATGGCTACCTGTTCTGCAGGTGCACCCCACTGCTTCCAAGTCTGCAGGATGATTGCATTAAATAATGCAATTGGACAGGGTATGCAACCGCTTTAAGGCAGAGGTTCACAATCTTTTTTGAATGGCGGCGCCCTAGAGTATCAGCATTGTTTTCATAGCACTCCTAAGCCAAAAGTCTGTTATTGAGAAATAATTATTAAGAAATTGCACTTACCTGTCATCCTCAGGTTGAGGTATGCGGTCTTGGACAGGCTGGCGCATCTGTTTTTCCACATATTTACATTACATTGACCAGAATTAATTTGATTTGGTGTTGGACCACCAACCTGAGGCACCCCTGCAAGTATCCAAAGGCACCCCAGGGTGCTACAGCACACAGTTTGGGAACCACTGCTTTAAGGAATGCCTTGAAAACCATCCTAAATAGTTGCTAATTAAAGAGACTGTAACCTTCCATAAGTCGTTTGCTTCATTTTGTCCAGCACAGAAGAGTATATATGTTAGAAAACATTTTATATTATTTCTATTTCACCTGGTCTCTTTTATATTTTGTGTCCTTTCCGGACTTGACCACTTCCCCAGTGACATCATGTACCACCGCCATATCCTGCACATTGCCATTAGGTCATAACCTTAACCTATGTAGTGCGAAGATGATTAAATCTTAATTCTATTTACAGATCATTCTGGGAGGCGTGAAACAGAGTTTGGGTGAAAGAAAGCAGAAGATTGGAAATTTAGTAAATGATGAATTGGGTAAGCAGTCTTAGTAGTACCAACATATAAATTGCATCATGTTCTGTATTAAGATTATTGGAATATATTCATTACTTAATATTTATATGAGAAAATCAATACACGGTAGGAATCCCTGTAAATTCTTGACCCAGATTGTGCGTAAACTAAGTATTTGTCATTGGGACCCTTACCACAGCCCAAAGTTTTCATATCACTCCTGAGGTGCCAGTAATCCATATGTGCTTCATAGAAATATTTTATGTCATTCAGAATACAAGGCCTTTAGTGCGTTGTGAGTGTCATGAAATGAGCATAACATTATATTTTAATTTCTTCATTGTTTTGGTCAGATTTTGTTTCTTTGTAAAAAATTGCAGAACGTCACTGGATCCTCTTAATATTTTCCATACAACTCATTTTATCATTGTTGTAAAGGAGACAAGTGGGTAACAACAAGTACGGAGTAAGAACATATTCCTGATCCTGTAGTAGCAGATATACAGTATTTAAGAAGAGCTTATCACCTCATCTACTTTGCTAGACCTCACAGCCTCTTAACCTTCTAAGAACCTCCATTATGACAAAAAACAAAGAGCACAACAAGCATAATCAATTTTAAAATATATTTATTATGAATTTTTAGCACAAGGAAAACAACACTTTATTTTTACTCTGCATTGTAAAATAAATTAGTGCCCAAGATTAGCCAGAGGCTCTTACAAGCTTGTCCTATAAGAGGACCAAGATGGTGGAAGCCTCATGACCCACAAAGAGTCATCCTTCAGCACTCAGGAGAGGAAAAACCCCCTTTGGAGGGAACCTCTGGGGACCCATGGCTTGAAGGATTGCCCGTCCCTCTGGGCACTAGGAGGCTATGCAGAGTTATATTTCCAATTGATTTAAAATAGGATCATTTGACACTGAAATACAGTATACATTTCACCACATTAATAAATAACATTGGCTGACGTCATTAATATAGCTCCTGTCCACATCTCCTGACATTACCCAATTTACATTCCTCACAAAGCTGCGCAATTTGCTGAAGAGGATGGTCATCCCCTTTTGAGAAGCACCGAGTTTACCCGAGTGGCTACTACATTGCGATAGATGTGCTGTGCTGCTAGAACCTCCAATTATAGAAATAAACAAGCTCAAGGTCATATTTTAGGGTAGTCAAGCTCCAAGTCTGCAGGCACATCCAAGTGAAACGCCCTTGTCTTTGATGAGATACTTACCTCAAGCGGATATCTTTCCCTCAGTGGGCTGGGTGCAAGAGATGTATATGGAGTATGTTAATGACAGCAATGATAATGCTATGTCAGTGTCCTGGGCGGTTAAGAGTGGTAGCAACAGCAAAGAGTTACCATTATGACATCACAGCATGACCTCACTCGTGTTCTACATTCCTTAAAGGGGAAGTGCATAAGATAATAAGCTCTACTGATGTGTGATATGTTTATATTCCTCCATCACCTCTGCTTCCCATGATACACCTGCCATTTATTACACATCTGTCCCTTTGCCATCTCCTTATTTGCAAAAGTTCTCTTTTACTGCATCCACTCATTCAATGAATCAGTTTCTATCAGCTCTTTCTCATTTCATTAACCTGCTGCTTCTGTCCAATTTTAATTATTCATTGCTGCTACTTGGGTAGAAAACAAGCAAGGGATTGAATTAATATAAAAAACACAATTAAAAGGAAAATACTGTTAGGATGTTTATTATATATTGAAATGACATTAATAGCTAGGCTAAGGCTAGTTATTTCTGCACCTCTATAGGTGTGAGCAAAGCCGAGCGAGGTTTTCCTGCAGGATGACCAGCATTACATCAGTGTGCAATATTCTGATGGAAACGTGCTGCTAATTGAAACTCCCCAATTTGTCTCTGTTCCCAGTATAGAATATAATTGGCCATGATGAAGATACAGTGGAGGACCCATTGTGCCCATTATACGGTAGACCTTCAGGATTGATAAATATTCAGTTTAACCTAATGTAACTTGATCAGTATGCAATATTTCCCTGTTATGCTTGGCTACTATACCGATTAGGCCCATTGTGCTAAATATACACTCTAGGGGTCATTTAGAGCTGGAAGCAAGGCCTTTTTTTAGAGTGAAAAATGTGCTTTTTCAGACATCTCATGCACATGAAAAATGCGTATCCCAGCGTCCATTGAACCCTCCTTCTGTGTTCCTGACTTGTGCATCCTTGAGTCTGGAGATGCAGACTGCGCGAGGGAAGGTGCGTGTACGTGCAGGAAAGAGGAATACAATCTGGCGCTGAATTGTAAACCCACAATTAAAGTATAGTAGTTTATTCTGGGTTTACATTCCAGCACTGGAAGGTAACCCTCTTTCCTAACATAACCCCAGGGTCTCTTTGGCAAATTCCACTTCTTCCTGGATATCAAAATTTAAAGCATTTTCCTTGCGGTATCACTCCAACACTGCCGGTCTGATTCTCTGCATACGTGTAGGCCAAGTACAGTAAATTGGTTAAACAAGGTTTGGGGAAGTGTTTGGTAAAATCAACCATTTTGTCACAAAGTTTGAGGGTTTTTATGTGTTTTTTTCTGTGGAACTACAGGTCCCAGCAGGTCCTACATGATTTCTTCAAGCTTCAGCATGCTTTTTCAGTCATGGGTATGCAGACACTTGTAGTGCTAAAAGTGCCTGCATACGCAAGCAGTTTTATTTATTTGACTGGCTACATTTGTGTGAAAGAGGTGTGTGTGTGTCTGTGTAGGCTTTTGTCAGTGTGCGTGTGTGTCTGTGTCAGTGAGTACGTGTGGGGAGGTGATGATGTGCTGAGAGATAACGCGGGGGGAGATGGTGTGGCTAAGAGATGCAGGGGGCAGGAAGTTACACAGGGGGAACGAGTCTGGTTGAACCGCTGTTGTAAGATGATGACCTTGTTAATATTCCCACACAAACAGGAATCTTCTGGACGATGTGACCTACATGAATAGTGAATGCCGACTGAAGATGCCGTCTTCCCATGGAGGATAAATTTCTTCAGAGGTTCCACATTGTGAGAAACCACCATATAGGTAAGGTGCATATGTAATGGAAAGTAATGTTCCCAGAGTGATGAGAAATGGGTGGCGTGTCATGTTGGCACGGCCCATTTTCAGTGGCCACGCCCCTTCGGTATGTGACAATGCCCATTTTTTCCTGCGCGCCCCTGGCGCGCATATATGTCTTCTTTTTTGAGTTTCTATGGGGCGGGAGGGGGCACGCCAATCTTCAACTTGCCCTGTACTCCAATGACCCTAGTGATGATGCCTCTGGCTGTTTTTTTCCTAGGGAAGAGGCACACATCCCCCTGCAGAATAGGCTTGGACTATGTGACCGGAGGACCCCATGCTTTGGATTTTCTTCTTATCGCATCAACAGCACAGGATCTTAACTTTGAGCAATTGCCTGGGAGACTTGGCAGACTGAATTAGACATCTTGTAAGTGAATCTTAGCCAAATATGTCATTTTTAATCCATTCATAATGGCTACCTGTTCTGCAGGTGCACCCCACTGCTTCCAAGTCTGCAGGATGATTGCATTAAATAATGCAATTGGACAGGGTATGCAACCGCTTTAAGGCAGAGATCCACAATCTTTTTTGAATGGCCGCGCCCTAGAATATCAGCATTGTTTTCATAGCACCCCTAAGCCAAAAGTCTGTTATTGAGAAATAATTATTAAGAAATTGCACTTACCTGTCATCCTCAGGTTGAGGTATGCGGTCTTGGACAGGTTGGCGCATCTGTTTTTCCACATATTTACATTACATTGACCAGAATTAATTTGATTTGGTGTTTGACCACCAACCTGAGGCACCCCTGCAAGTATCCAAAGGCACCCCTGGGTGCTACAGCTCACAGTTTGGGAACCACTGCTTTAAGGAATGCCTTGAAAACCATCCTAAATAGTTGCTAATTAAAGAGACTGTAACCTTCCATAAGTCGTTTGCTTCATTTTGTCCAGCACAGAAGAGTATATATGTTAGAAAACATTTTATATTATTTCTATTTCACCAGGTCTCTTTTATATTTTGTGTCCTTTCCGGACTTGACCACTTCCCCAGTGACATCATGTACCACCGCCATATCCTGCACATTGCCATTAGGTCATAACCTTAACCTATGTAGTGCGAGGATGATTAAATCTTAATTCTATTTACAGGATATATCTGGGAGGCGTGAAACAGAGTTTGGTGAAAGAAAGCAGAAGATTGGAAATTTAGTAAATGATGAATTGGGTAAGCAGTCTTAGTAGTACCAACATATAAATTGCATCATGTTCTGTATTAAGATTATTGGAATATATTCATTACTTAATATTTATATGAGAAAATCAATACACGGTAGGAATCCCTGTAAATTCTTGACCCAGATTGTGCGTAAACTAAGTATTTGTCATTGGGACCCTTACCACAGCCCAAAGTTTTCATATCACTCCTGAGGTGCCAGTAATCCATATGTGCTTCATAGAAATATTTTATGTCATTCAGAATACAAGGCCTTTAGTGCGTTGTGAGTGTCATGAAATGAGCATAACATTATATTTTAATTTCTTCTTTGTTTTGGTCAGGTTTTATTTCTTTGTAAAAAATTGCAGAACGTCACTGGATCCTCTTAATATTTTCCATACAACTCATTTTATCATTGTTGTAAAGGAGACAAGTGGGTAACAACAAGTACGGAGTAAGAACATATTCCTGATCCTGTAGTAGCAGATATACAGTATTTAAGAAGAGCTTATCACCTCATTTACTTTGCTAGACCTCACAGCCTCTTAACCTTCTAAGAACCTCCATTATGACAAAAAACAAAGAGCACAACAAGCATAATCAATTTTAAAATATATTTATTATGAATTTTTAGCACAAGGAAAACAACACTTTATTTTTACTCTGCATTGTAAAATAAATTAGTGCCCAAGATTAGCCAGAGGCTCTTACAAGCTTGTCCTATAAGAGGACCAAGATGGTGGAAGCCTCATGACTCACAAAGAGTCATCCTTCAGCACTCAGGAGAGGAAAAACCCCCTTTGGAGGAAACCTCTGGGGACCCATGGCTTGAAGGATTGCCCGTCCCTCTGGGCACTAGGAGGCTATGCAGAGTTATATTTCCAATTGATTTAAAATAGGATCATTTGACACTGAAATACAGTATACATTTCACCACATTAATAAATAACATTGGCTGACGTCATTAATGTAGCTCCTGTCCACATCTCCTGACATTACCCAATTTACATTCCTCACAAAGCTGCGCAATTTGCTGAAGAGGATGGTCATCCACTTTGGAGAAGCACCGAGTTTACCCGAGTGGCTACTACATTGCGATAGATGTGCTGTGCTGCTAGAACCTCCAATTATAGAAATAAACAAGCTCAAGGTCATATTTTAGGGTAGTCAAGCTCCAAGTCTGCAGGCACATCCAAGTGAAACGCCCTTGTCTTTGATGAGATACTTACCTCAAGCGGATATCTTTCCCTCAGTGGGCTGGGTGCAAGAGATGTATATGGTATGTTAATGACAGCAATGATAATGCTATGTCAGTGTCCTGGGCGGTTAAGAGTGGTAGCAACAGCAAAGAGTTACCATTATGACATCACAGCATGACCTCACTCGTGTTCTACATTCCTTAAAGGGGAAGTGCATAAGATAATAAGCTCTACTGATGTGTGATATGTTTATATTCCTCCATCACCTCTGCTTCCCATGATACACCTGCCATTTATTACACATCTGTCCCTTTGCCATCTCCTTATTTGCAAAAGTTCTCTTTTACTGCATCCACTCATTCAATGAATCAGTTTCTATCAGCTCTTTCTCATTTCATTAACCTGCTGCTTCTGTCCAATTTTAATTATTCATTGCTGCTACTTGGGTAGAAAACAAGCAAGGGATTGAATTAATATAAAAAACACAATTAAAAGGAAAATACTGTTAGGATGTTTATTATATATTGAAATGACATTAATAGCTAGGCCAAGGCTAGATATTTCTGCACCTCTATAGGTGTGAGCAAAGCCGAGCGAGGTTTTCCTGCAGGATGACCAGCATTACATCAGTGTGCAATATTCTGATGGAAACGTGCTGCTAATTGAAACTCCCCAATTTGTCTCTGTTCCCAGTATAGAATATAAGTGGCCATGATGAAGATACAGTGGAGGACCCATTGTGCCCATTATACGGTAGACCTTCAGGATTGATAAATATTCAGTTTAACCTAATGTAACTTGATCAGTATGCAATATTTCCCTGTTATGCTTGGCTACTATACCGATTAGGCCCATTGTGCTAAATATACACTCTGGGGGTCATTTAGAGCTGGAAGCAAGGCCTTTTTTTAGAGTGTAAAATGTGCTTTTTCAGACATCTCATGCACATGAAAAATGCGTATCCCAGCGTCCATTGAACCCTCCTTCTGTGTCCCTGACTTGTGCATCCTTGAGTCTGGAGATGCAGACTGCGCGAGGGAAGGTGCGTGTACGTGCAGGAAAGAGGAATACAATCTGGCGCTGAATTGTAAACCCACAATTAAAGTATAGTAGTTTATTCTGGGTTTACATTCCAGCACTGGAAGGTAATCCTCTTTCCTAACATAACCCCAGGGTCTCTTTGGCAAATTCCACTTCTTCCTGGATATCAAAATTTAAAGCATGTACCTTGCGGTATCACTCCAACACTGCCGGTCTGATTCTCTGCATACGTGTAGGCCAAGTACAGTAAATTGGTTAAACAAGGTTTGGGGAAGTGTTTGGTAAAATCAACCATTTTGTCACAAAGTTCGAGGGTTTTTATGTGTTTTTTTCTGTGGAACTACAGGTCCCAGCAGGTCCTACATGATTTCTTCAAGCTTCAGCATGCTTTTTCAGTCATGGGTATGCAGACACTTGTAGTGCTAAAAGTGCCTGCATACGCAAGCAGTTTTATTTATTTGACTGGCTACATTTGTGTGAAAGAGGTGTGTGTGTGTCTGTGTAGGCTTTTGTCAGTGTGCGTGTGTGTCTGTGTCAGTGAGTACGTGTGGGGAGGTGATGATGTGCTGAGAGATAACGTGGGGGGAGATGGTGTGGCTAAGAGATGCAGGGGGCAGGAAGTTACACAGGGGGAACGAGTCTGGTTGAACCGCTGTTGTAAGATGATGACCTTGTTAATATTCCCACACAAACAGGAATCTTCTGGATGATGTGACCTACATGAATAGTGAATGCCGACTGAAGATGCCGTCTTCCCATGGAGGATAAATTTCTTCAGAGGTTCCACATTGTGAGAAACCACCATATAGGTAAGGTGCATATGTAATGGAAAGTAATGTTCCCAGAGTGATGAGAAATGGGTGGCGTGTCATGTTGGCACGGCCCATTTTCAGTGGCCACGCCCCTTCGGTATGTGACCATGCCCATTTTTTTCCAGCGCGCCCCTGGCGCGCATATATGTCTTCTTTTTTGAGTTTCTATGGGGCGGGAGGGGGCACGCCAATCTTCAACTTGCCCTGTACTCCAATGACCCTAGTGATGATGCCTCTGGCTGTTTTTTTCCTAGGGAAGAGGCACACATCCCCCTGCAGAATAGGCTTGGACTATGTGACAGGAGGACCCCATGCTTTGGATTTTCTTCTTATCGCATCGCATCAACAGCACAGGATCTTAACTTTGAGCAATTGCCTGGGATTGAATTAATATAAAAAACACAATTAAAAGGAAAATACTGTTAGGAAGTTTATTATATATTGAAGTGACATTAATAGCTAGGCCAAGGCTAGTTATTTCTGCACCTCTATAGGTGTGAGCAAACCCGAGCGAGGTTTTCCTGCAGGATGACCAGCATTACATCAGTGTGCAATATTCTGATGGAAACGTGCTGCTAATTGAAACTCCCCAATTTGTCTCTTTTCCCAGTATAGAATATAATTGGCCACGATGAAGATACAGTGGAGGACCCATTGCGCCCATTATATGGTAGACCTTCAGGATTGATAAATATTCAGTTTAACCTAATGTAACTTGATCAGTATGCAATATTTCCCTGTTATGCTTGGCTACTATACCGATTAGGCCCATTGTGCTAAATATACACTCTGGGGGTCATTTAGAGCTGGAAGCAAGGCCTTTTTTTAGAGTGTAAAATGTGCTTTATCAGACATCTCATGCAGATGAAAAATGCGTATTGGGAGACTTGGCAGACTGGATGCTTTTTCAGACATCTCATGCACATGAAAAATGCGTATTGGGAGACTTGGCAGACTGGATTAGGCATCTTGTAAGTGAATGTTAGCCAAATATGTCATTTTTAATCCATTCATAATGGCTACCTGTTCTGCAGGTGCCCCCCACTGCTCCCAAGTCTGCAGGATGATTGCATTAAATAATGCTATTGGACAGGGTATGCAACCGCTTTAAGGCAGAGGTTCCCAATCTTTTTTGAATGACGGCGCCCTAGAGTATCAGCATTGTTTTCATGGCACCCCTAAGCCAAAAGTCTGTTATTGAGAAATAATTATTAAGAAATTGCACTTACCCGTCATCCTCAGGTTGAGGTATGCGGTCTTGGACAGGTTGGCGCATCTGTTTTTTCCACATATTTACATTACATTGACCAGAATTAATTTGATTTGGTGTTGGACCACCAACCTGAGGCACCCCTGCAAGTATCCAAAGGCACCCCAGGGTGCTACGGCACACAGTTTGGGAACCACTGCTTTAAGGAATGCCTTGAAAACCATCCTAAATAGTTGCTAACTAAAGAGACTGTAACCTTCCATAAGTCGTTTGCTTCATTTTGTCCAGCACAGAAGAGTATATATATATGTTAGAAAACATTTTAGATTATTTCTATGTCACCTGGTCTCTTTTATATTTTGTGTCCTTTCCGGACTTGACCACTTCCCCAGTGACATCATGTACCAACGCCATATCCTGCACATTGCCATTAGGTCATAACCTTAACCTATGTAGTGCGAAGATGATTAAATCTTAATTCTATTTACAGGATAATTCTGGGAGGCGTGAAACAGAGTTTGGGTGAAAGAAAGCAGAAGATTGGAAATTTAGTAAATGATGAATTGGGTAAGCAGTCTTAGTAGTACCAACATATAAATTGCATCATGTTCTGTATTAAGATTATTGGAATATATTCATTACTTAATATTTATATGAGAAAATCAATACACGGTAGGAATCCCTGTAAAATCTTGACCCAGATTGTGCGTAAAATAAATATTTGTCATTGGGACCCTTACCACAGCCCAAAGTTTTCATATCACTCCTGAGGTGCCAGTAATCCATATGTGCTTCATAGAAATATTTTATGTCATTCAGAATACAAGGCCTTTAGTGCGTTGTGAGTGTCATGAAATGAGCATAACATTATATTTTAATTTCTTCTTT
Organism: Taudactylus pleione; assembly: GCA_031769625.1. Lineage (NCBI taxonomy): Eukaryota > Metazoa > Chordata > Amphibia > Anura > Myobatrachidae > Taudactylus > Taudactylus pleione. The sequence continues at coordinate 7,369,146 of JAUIMM010000210.1, read as the reverse complement.
GTTTTGGTCAGATTTTATTTCTTTGTAAAAAATTGCAGAACGTCACTGGATCCTCTTAATATTTTCCATACAACTCATTTTATCATTGTTGTAAAGGAGACAAGTGGGTAACAACAAGTACGGAGTAAGAACATATTCCTGATCCTGTAGTAACAGATATACAGTATTTAAGAAGAGCTTATCACCTCATTTACTTTGCTAGACCTCACAGCCTCTTAACCTTCTAAGGCCCTCATTCAGAGCCGGACGCTCTGAGCAGAGCGCTCGCTCTGAATGAGGGCCGGCCTCCATAAAAAAGGAGCGTCCTCCTGGACGCTCGTATAGCTAGACCTCACAGCCTTTTAACCTTCTAAGAACCTCCATTATGACAAAAGACAAAGAGCACAACAAGCATAATAAATTTTAAAATATATTTATTATGAATTTTTAGCACAAGGAAAACAACACTTTATTTTTACTCTGCATTGTAAAATAAATTAGTGCCCAAGATTAGCCAGAGGCTCTTACAAGCTTGTCCTATAAGAGGACCAAGATGGTGGAAGCCTCATGACTCACAAAGAGTCATCCTTCAGCACTCAGGAGAGGAAAATCCCCCTTTGGAGGAAACCTCTGGGGACCCATGGCTTGAAGGATTGCCCGTCCCTCTGGGCACTAGGAGGCTATGCAGAGTTATATTTCCAATTGATTTAAAATGACAATGTCATCTAAAGGGTGTCTATGTCATGTAATATCCTTCTTGCTGTTGACAGTTGCCAAAGTCTGGGAGCAAATGGTCTCTGGGGATCCTTTATGGATAATTTAGGGCAGATTACTGTCCCTAGTTTTCTTATATTCCTGGGTCATGTGGATATTATCTGCCTCCAGTCTTCCCCCACCCTCCCTTGTAAATACATTTTCTCACTTATGTGCGTCCCTATAACTATACAGATGCCTACTCCTGTTTTCCTATGACCATCCTCACAGTATAGTCGTGTTGGGGTTTCTTTAGCCAACACCCCAGTCATGTAAGGATGTCCCATCATTCTGTAATAACAGGACCCCTGTGCAATCTTTACATTTCAAATTGATCTTGGGTATTTGGGGCATGTAAAACTTCTTTTATACCTGGAATCCCTGTTCTCAGTTCCCACAGACAGTATAGAACTACCATTACTGGCAACACTACTACACACACTATTACTGTAGCTTCAGAGATATCTATCATACCCCCTTGTGTTTACAAGTACACCTTTCACACTTTACTTCTGCACGGTTCTTCTGCATCCATTCACTTTTACCGTGAGTATGACACTCCGTGTCACTTCAAACAGTCAGAGATTGAGAACTAGGAGGTCAGTGAATAGTCAGTCCAGGGGCCACAGTTTCTAAAAGATTGGTCAAGCCTTTAGTTACAGGTGGAAAGTGGAGTCTGACTGAAACTTTTAAAGACCTAGGGCCTGATTCAGAATCGCTCGCGAGTGCATAGCGCTCGCAAGCGGGTCGATGGCCAAGCAGTGCGCACACACGGTGTGCGCACTGTGCATGCGCAAGCCCCAGAGCGAGTGATAACTTCACTCGCTCGGGGCTCGCAGCAAAACGGGGTGGCTGTCGATGTTGATCGACAGCTCGCCCTGTTTTGTAGGCGGGTCGGGGGGGGGGTGGCTGACCCGAAGGATCGCCTGCCATTTGGGGGCGGCCCTACTGACATCACACATGATGTTAGAAGTGAACTTCCTGCTCTATTAGAGCATGAAGTTCACTGGGGCTTGCGGTGGACGAGACCCTACCAAAGGGTCTCGTCGCAAGCCCGATGGTCATGACCATCGCCAGGCTGCCCGCTAAAGCTGTGGGTGGTCACCCACAGCTATGCAAGTGGCCTGGAGGCCGGAGAAAAAAATACAGCCCGCCCTGATTCAGAGCAAGCGCTCACAAATAGCGAGCGCCTCTGAAACAGGGCCCTTGTTCCTTTATATACATCTCATTACTGTACATTTACATTCACACTTCTTTCAACATACATACGCTATTGACAACAACTTATACTTTATAGGAAAAGGCAGAATTTGCTAGAAATTCAGAAATCCCGTTACCCACCCCTACTGAACCCCACATACTACTTAGGGAGAGCAGAAAGAGAGCACAATGGGCATTTTCAACTACTCACTGTACGGATTTATTCAGCTTTTCCCAAGGTTCAGTGGTATCTGGTCAGTCCTGGGCAGGAATTTGTTCATCCCAGAAGAAGCCCCCAGAAAATTGTCGGGGTACAACCTAGAACCAAGGTCTTGGAACGTCTGCCTTTTGGTTCTTACAGCTGGCCGGCGAGAAGAGATGAACACAATACGTGGTTCAAGTCTGCTCAGTCAGATCTGGGGACCACACCCCAACCTGTCTTTATTTATACCAAAAAGCTTATAGGCATACATTTCTTAACAACTAATCAAATACATTTCTAAAGCATGATATGGCTCATAATGATTGGATACATTCTATGTGTCTAATACGATATACAGTACATATAAGGCATTTGCTTTAGCAATGAAGCTCGTTGTCATAGGAAACTGCTGACTTAACCACCGGTTCCAGACTTGGGTTTTTTTACTTCCTCTTCTTACAAAAGCAGTTTCTCTTGCTAACGTTTATCTGATGTTCGTTTTTATGAAAGGAAATACATACTTCTAAAGACATACATTTATTGTTATATGTGTTAATCAATAATTTTGCTACTGCAGACCATCATACTGATAATCCCATACATATGATATATATATATATATATATATACACAATATATATATATATATATATATATATATATATATAGTGTGAGAGGGGTTGTGTCTCACATGAATTGCACACATTCTAGTGGGATAAGCTCCCTCCAAGGGAGAGGAAAACCAGACCAGCAATATAGAGGTTTTGAATTCTGGGTTTTTTGATCTGTACAGCTCAAAGTGGAGATATGGAACTCCTTGTTTTCCAGGTCGCCCAGAGCCGCAGGAAGTCAGCAGCACAGGAAGTATTTAAAACTCTCACACACCTTTTGCTTATTGCTCCTGATGCTGGATAAGCTAGCCAGGCAATAGGCTGGGAAAGCATGCCCAAATTGTGGTTGCAAGCCGCTGCTAACTAATTAGCACAAGTGTTAAGACTTTTATGTTTGTTTGTTTATTTTATGTGATGTGCCTGTATGTGTGGAGGCCTAAACTCAAGTATGCTAAGGTGCAGTGTTTGCTGCTATTAAAAAGCCACTGCTTTATGAAAAATACCTGCTTGTCTGAAATCCTCATTTCAATGTTACAATATATATATATATATATATATATATATATAGATATATATATATTTATATAAATAATGGTAGATGACTGGCACTCCATATAATATATACCTTAAACCTGGGTGCCATCCCAAGAATCATTCAGACTCCAATAGTACAAAACTTCCAACATAGAGTGGCACTCCCCAGATTTGAAAAAAGTTCAGACAAACACCAACTGTATCATCAACGTTTCAGACGTATTGTCACATCTATCGTTCTGACGCTCCTCAAGGATCCAAATAGATATCCAAACATAGAGAAAACAGAGAAAAAGGGCACTCTCCAGGTATTGTAGTAAAAGATTAAAACCACATCTTTATTTCTTATCCTTAAAACAACATGGAAAAAGTCGACATTTTAGTCCACAACGGGACCGTCTTTAGAACATACACACATAGAGATTTCTCCACATATACGTATATGTTAAGAAATCTCTATTTGTGTATGTCCTGAAGACGGTCCCGAAGTGGACCGAAACGTCGACTTTTTCCATGTTGTTTTAAGGATAAGAAATAAAGATGTTAATTTAATCTTTTACTACAATACCGGTGAGTGCCCTTTTTCTCTATTTTCTCTCTCTCTCAGCAAAATCTCACAGCAATAATCACATATAAGTCACATATAGCCTCAGCCCAAGGGGCTATATAGTTTTGTTGAGTGCCTACTTTTGGAATCTATATTTATGCCTCCTGTCTGACATCTGGACTGATTGAGCTGCAGTGCACCCCCATGCTGGTTTATACCCTGGATGTGAGTGCGGGATATATTGGAACTTATAGCACCTCAGACTCAGCCAGATGATGATCCATCCAGCAGGCAGCACAGTACCCCTCTGCCCAGAGCCCATAAGCACCCCAGGCAACATCTATAAGAGTCAGACTCAGTCATTCAGACCACCTGCCTCTTCTTCAGCCAGGCCTAGGAGTGCGAGTCGGGACCATCCCTGCTGCAGTGCCAGTGCCTTGTCTTGATGCCTAGATGGGTGCTGGGAGGTGGCAGCTAATGGAGGCGGAAGCGGAGGCATGAGTTGTTACTCATGACTCAGCTCTGCAAAGGCCCATGAAAGGAGTAGCCTCAGCTGGGCATGCACAGCATGCCCTCCTATGGCCATCTTACCTGCCTGTGCAGAAGCTCATTCTCACCTGACTGCTGAGCTGCCAGATCAGAGCTGAGCTTCGATCATGGTAGCAAGTAGTCGGTGGCACCGTCACTCTGACACAGCCGGCATCTGCAGATCCCCTAGGCATTTTCTTAGAATGCCTATGCCTAGGACCAGCTCTGCCGCTACTTAAGGTTCAGATCCACCTTGCACTTCTGACAGTCATATATTTTTCTCCAAGCATTTTGCTTGGCTTGGTCCATCTGTAAGGTAATTAAATAAATTTTCTCTTCATTTTCAAGGTTATCCACTGGATGGGAAACATCTGCTGCTATTCCAATGTTTCCCTGGCTCATTTAACAAAGAAAACATGCTATTTCTGTTCTCCTCTCCTTTCCGATAGAGAACATTATGGGCCAAATGTAATAGAGTGAGAGTTTAGAAAATGTGAGAGTTTTCTCACACTTTTTAAACTCAACCAGTGTAATAGAGTCCGAAAACAAAGCAACAAAGCAAACTTGCATGTTTTTCTGACTCAAAAACTCTCACAATTTAAAATCTCATCCAGATGTTTTCGCATTTTGAAGATAAAACTCGACCAATGTGAGAGTTTACTGCTAAACTCTCACTTTTTCTAAACTCTCACTTTATTACATTTGCCCCTAAATATTAATTAACAGATTTCTTCCCATTTTTATATTGTTCAGATTCATATCACACAGAAATACAGATACCTTTTAAATTTGAGAGATACAAGCTTTAAGGGCCCTATTTATCAATATTATTTTTACTAAAATTTTTTAAAAAAAGGTGTTTTCACACCCATTTCACATTATTTTAGTATCATATTAATGAGCTTTTGGAGCAGTTTTCATGAAAATTACACCAAGCCCTTCAATTACACCAAGCCCTGCAATGTTTTAGTAAGCAGATCACATTTCCCATATTTGTAATGGGTAATGCAATCTGCCCAGATTTACTAAAAATATACTGTGAAAAAATATGGGGGGAAGCCCTGTGATAATAACGCCACCATCAGATTGCGTTATTAGGCCTTTCCCCCGGTTCTCCTACTTCTGCTCTGCTCTGCAAGTAACTTTCCCCTGTGATCAGCTTTGTCGCCTAAATAGTCCACAAGCTGATCACTGCACTTACCTGCATTCAGGGATTGGAGATCAGTGCTCCAGTGGGGCTCCGGTCAGCTGGTCTCTGGTCAGCTGGTCTCCAGGCTCCTACAATGTGACCCTGGTCAACTGCTCTATTCCGGGATCTCAGTTTGCAGCATAGAGAAGCTGGGGGGCGATCACAGTCGCAGGGGGAGTATTTTGAGCCATCTCATTGTATTTTTGTGAAAAATACAGCTAGAAGTGTGCGGAGGGCATTCGCAGGGACAGAGCTTTATCACAAGCTCTGTCACTGCATGTGGATGTTAGTACATTCAAGTGATATTTCCTAAATTCGCATTGCGAATTTAGTCGAAAATATCACACTACAACTGCATTTAAAATGCGGATTGTAGCAAGTAGGAGCCTAAGTAAGTTATTGTTATTATTTCACACTGGGCTAATAAAAAGAAAAAACATTTGTAATTTACAGTGGAAATTTTAAGTTGTTCCATGTTTGATGTTATTGTTATCCAGATGATATGGGCAAATACCAAGTTTAATTAAATATTTATTCTGTCCCTAAGGTATTTTTTTTAATCTTTAAAGATTTCTAAATTATTTGGTATTTTTTAACATTCTATCTATCTATCTATCTATCTATCTATCTATCTATCTATCTATCTATCTATCTATCTATCTATCTATCTATCTAAAACTGTGAGGTGGTCAGATTGACTGAAAATGACTAGATATGACTGTTATTGAGGTTAATAATATTATAGGAACAAAAATAACTTACATGATTTAACTATTTTATGATTTAACTATTTTTGTAAAATTATTTAAAAAATATCAAGATCCAAAACAGAAACACTTGAGGGTGGTTTTGGCAAAACCAAAACATGATGATGAATTAGAACCAAAACCAAAACACGGGGGTCAGCGCAGCTCTCTAATATATACTGTAAACTACACTTTTAAAGAACTGTCATGGGAAAAATAATTATTAGAGACATAAAAGATATTGACTCATTCATTACACTGTTGGAATGGAATCGGTTGAAATCCCGACACCGGCAGTCCGATGGGTGAAGATCCCAACAGCGGAGGTAAGTAGACTATGCCTACCCTTTTCCATCCCTAACCCTTCCTTAGGGGCACCTAACCCCAACCTCCCACCCTAGTGACTAACCCTAACCTCCATCCAGGCGTGCCTAAACCTAACCACCCCTCCCCGTACCCTAAACCTAACCCGGCAAGGTACCTAACCCTAATCTCACTCCGGGGGGTGCCTAACCCTTACCCCCTTCCTCTAGCCTAACCCTCCCAGGGGGTGCCTAAGTCCCCCTGTGACTCCCTAAAACCTACCCCCCCTACCGCGGCTAAAAAGTCTCGATGGCAGGCTTACCTTCGTTCGGTATGCCGGGCGTTGGGATTTCGGCGGGTGGATAATGATAGGTGTCAGGATTTCGACGCCTATCATTAGTCAGGCTTCCTGACTAAATACCCTGTTGGAACATACTGTATTTTACTGGCATCCAAATCAGCATAAAGAAAGACATTCACTATCCTAATAAGGACCTAGCACCTCCCAGTTACCTGTCACCATGAAAAAATTATGTCTTAGCTGACATATTATGGGGAACCAATTTGGTCTTGTGTGTGAGGCTCCACAAACACCCATTGGGAGACAAAATCTGGCAGAAAATGGGACAATAGCCACTAGGGAAAAAATATTTCTAAAGCTTTATCCAAAAGGATGGATTTTCATGCAGTGCTACCCAATATGAAGCATGATACTATTGATGCACAATCCCTCAAACACCAATATATGAAATTATTTGTTAACTAGAGTTGGAACATAGTATCAACAAAATAATATTTCAAATAAAATTTTATTTTATGCGCAAACATACAAAGCTGGAGGAGGCAATTGTGCGTATTTCCTTCCAGTCTTACAATATTCATCCAAGTTGCCTCTCAAGAAGACTTATGTGGATCTCTGGGAGCTGATTCAAGGTTTGACATTCTGGAGTACAAGGGGCAAGGTCAGGGGCAGTTTAAGAGAGGAGGGGCCAGTGTGCAGACTCCATGTGGTTCCCCTCCTCTGCCATAGACTACTACGCAGGTCTCCGGTAACAAGGTACCCATGCCATGGTCCCAGAGACTTCTCCACTGTCCACCACGCCATTTTCCCATGTTTTGTGCTGATGCTGCAGTGCAGATGCATGACTCCAGAGAGGTAAATATTAAACATGAGTGCAGGGTGTGTGATGTGGGCCCCTTTGGACCCTGAGAGTCATGTGCACCGCACACCCTGCACCCATTGTAGATACAGTAATGGCCAAGGCTTCAAAATCAAGGCTTCACAAGTTGCAAGGGATTTGCTGGCTAGATGTTTCTTATTAAGGTTATTGAAGGACCTGATAAAAGCACTCATGAGGAATTTGTAATTTTTATTACAATTCAGAGAACTTGGGAAAGTTATATAGTTCAGGAATTTACCCGACCCACAACCATGGGTCAAAAATTAAAAAAGAGTGGGGTGAGAGGACTTGGAGAAGGTGTTAAGCCAAAGCACTGACTAGCAAAGTCCCAAACTGCTAATGAATGATAAATAACATGGTGAGTTAAAAGACAGTGTTGGGGCAGCCACAGAAGGGAGGAGGGGTAGCAGAATCCTGGAGCATCGACCTCAATTCTAGACCAGCCCCTTTCAGATGTGAGGAAAACATTCCCAAAGATACCGTGGGCAAGCTAAGCTTTGCAGTTAGGTATGCACAGGCTTCCAGGGTTAAAATATTTATTGTAGCATGCTAAATTTCTTACTGAAATTCTTAGACTCATAAGTCCTATTAGAGTGTCACACAACCAAGGACCCTCCAAATGGCACCATTTGGTACTGTTTATACTTTCTTGCTTTCCATATGTCCAAAGGGGATTCTGGATTCACCTTTATCTCTCAGTGGCAGCAACATCAACTAGGTAACCTCTATTCAGAGGAGTGGCACGGAACTACTCTATGCAGATAATTTTTCTATAAACAATGCTGTACTGTGTGGATTAGAACCACTACTAAACATCAGCAGGGGTGTATCTAGGGATCTGAGCACCCCTGGCAAACTAATGGACTGGCCCCCCCTCCCCCCATAATTCTGAATAATAATACTATACATAAAATATGTACCTAGAATGATTCCCCAGCTACCCCCCCCTTTGCAGTACCACCGCAAGGGGGACCCCACTATGCAGTGCCCCCAGTAGCGGCCACCCCCCCATACAGTACCCCCAGTAGTAGTCTCCCCTATACAGTGCCCCCAGTAGTAGTCCCCCTTATGCTGCATTGCTCCCAGTAGTAGTCCCCCCTATACAGTGCCCACAGAAGTAGTCCCCCCTATGCTGCATTGCCCCCAGTAGTAATCCCCCCTATGCATTGTCCCAGTAATAGTCCTCCTATACAGTACCCCCAGTAGTAGTCCTCCCTATGCTGCATTGCCCCCAGTAGTAGTACTCCTATGCTGTATTGCCCCCAGTAGTAGTCCCCCCTATTTTGTGCCCCCAGTAGTGGCCACCGCCCATAAACTTCCCCTAGTAGCTGCCACCAGCTATACAGTGCCACCAGTAGCGGCCCCCCTATTTGGTGCTCCCAGTAGTGGCCACCCCTCCCATAAAGCGCCCCCAGTAGTGGCCACCAATTATACAGTGCCCCTAGTAGTGGCCCCTACTATTTGGTGCCCTCAGTAGCGGCCACTCCCCCCCATAAAGTGCCCCCAGTAGCGGCCACCAGCTATACAGTGCCCCCTAGTAGCAGCCCCCATGCTAGGCTTACGCACACAGAAGAAAAAAAAATACACAACTTACCTGATCCCCATTCCTGATGCGACTGCCGCTGTGAGCTCCTCCCAGCCTGCTCTGCAGTGCACTATGGGAGAGACGTTTTGACGTCTCTCCCATCACTCACTGTGGGGGGAGCCGGAAGACGGAGCTCATGAGTGAGCTCCAGCCGGCTCCCTCCGTGGTCGCAGCAGCCAATGAGAGTCTGTCTGACTCTCATTGGCTGGCTGCTATAACAAACACACAGCCGCCGCTGGCAGCTGTGTGTTTGTAAACTGTGTAGGGCAGACCGCACTCGGTCTGCCCTACACTTGTGGGGCCTGGGGGACTAGCGGTGGGCGCACCGCCGGTAGTTCGGCTCCTGGGATAGTCCACCCCTTGGCTGCTGGTGGCACTGCCGGACAGAGCCTCTCTTTGGCCGGCGCCCCTGGCGAGTGCCATCCAGGCCAATGGGTAGATACACCCCTGAACATCAGCTAAACCACTGTTTCCCAAACAAGGTTCTCTCACTCCCTCCTAGTAGTTCAGGTTTTATGGATATCCATGCTTGAGCACAGATGGTTATATCAAAATGACTGAGGTACAAATGAAACCACCTGTACTCAAGCATGTATTTTTTGAAACTGTACTCAAGCATGCATTTTTTTTTAAACCAGGGGGCTTTTGAGGACTGAGGCCCTCATTCAGAGGAACTTGCAAAAAGTGAGCGCTCGCTCTGAATGAGGGCGGCCACTTTTGTTTTGAAAGCCAGCCTCCTGGCCGCTCGCTAAGCTGTGGGTGACCACCCACAGCTTTAGTGAGTGACCAGGTGATGGACCATTGGGGCTTGCAATGAGACCCTTCCTGCGACGAGCAGGAAGCCCCAGGTAGCTTCCTGCTCTAACAGAGCAGGAAGCTCCCAACTGACATCACTGATGATGTCAGTAGGGCCGCCTACAAATGGCAGGCGTTCCTTCAGGAACGCCTCCGTTTGTCCGGGCACCCCCCCACCCCGCCTACAAAACGGGGCGAGCTGTCGATCAACATCGACAGCCGCCCCGTTTGTAGCGAGCCCCGGAGCGAGTAAATTTGTCACTCAATCCGGGGCTTGCGCACAAGCACTGCGAGTGCTGCGCGTGCACAGGCCCTCACCATTGACACGCTTGCGAGTGCATAGCGCTTGCAAGCGGGTCTGAATGAGGGCCTGAGTTTGGGAATCACTGAACTAAACCCTGTAACAGGGCTTCAGGGTGCCCACCTCTGTAGTCACAAGTGCTTGTGACTAGTATAATTGACGCTGCTATACTTTAACAATAGTTCTACGAATTGTTTGCAAATCCATCTTGCAAGTGGAAGTGTTAATATTTTGTCTTTAATTTATTTCTCATTATGAGGAGCTATATTTTCAACACATCTGCAGAAATGCAGTCAAACTGACTAACAGATTCAAAATCCAAGACAGAATTTTACAGAATGTGTGAAACTGTGAATTCTGCAATTAATTTTCTATAAAAATAAATTGTTATGTATTTTGTTTTGGATACAATGAATTGTTCTTTTTTATAGAACCTGCAGTGTAGCATTTTATTTAGGATCTCATATAAAACAGAAGTGTTACATGTTATTTTCATTTATAATTTTAAATATATGTCAGTAGCTGAAATTCAATAACTTTGGGGTCTATTCAGCAACAGTGACAATGTTGCCCAGAATATTATCGGGCAACATCGTCACAATTTTTTATCAATTATTAAAATGTATGGCTGCTATTCAGCAATATCCTTTGCAGGGACAGCGGTTGCGGTAACACATTGTCACTGCGATGTTACAGAAGGCACTGTTATCGGTTTCCAAAAACAATCCCTTCTGTTTCTAGTAATACTCCTCGTTGACCTGATACCTGCTGCACCAACCAGATGCCAATTGCTGTATACGCTTACCATCCAAGGTACTTTCTTGTCTGGCAAAAAAGCCCCTAACAGAACGGATACCATCTGCTGGGTTAAGCCGCCTAGGAGAGAACCAGGCTCCCTCTTTACAGCTAGACCTACTCCATTTGTACTTTGTGCTCCAAGACACTCACCTTTACTGCCCGCTGATCAGACGCAACCATCTTGGCATTGTGCAAGCCATATACTCAAGGGAGAATGCCATCTGGAACTGTGTGCATGCTGCTGCTGTTAGAAAAAACTGCTACATGGAGATCCAAGCTCCCCACAGAGTGGGTAGAGCAATCACATCGTGACCACCGTGTACCTGGCCGTTCACCATCAATATCGGCTACCTGGGCTCAATACTAATACTCCAGAATCTGTTGTAACAAGGAATATCCACCTAAAAACTCCTCACCTTGGTGGCAAGTATAAATTGAGCTTTGAAAGCATTAATACCGGACATAACAAAATAATCAGATTGCTGTCTGTTAGAAATCAAGTGTGCAGGTCATTAAATGTGATACACTGTATACATATGACATTTGTGTCTGTTAATGAGATAGATTATATGTTATTTTACTTTGCATTCTGGTAAATAAATAACTTTTTTTTTAGATATGAACCAAGTATAAATTGAATTTGTCAATTATATTTACCCCCTGAATCACAAGCTGCGTTTCTATAAATAATGAAATATGTGGAAAGCGCTTAATGGATTACTAAGATAAAGTGTGACTGTGGTATATGTATTATAATGTATATATGTTATTAGCTATGTATATGTGATAATGTAACTGAAAACCACTAAATAAAACAAATAAACTAAAAATAACCGTGCAACTGAAAAAACAAATAAATAAAATAAATAAGAATGAAAGTTTGTAAGTGCAGTATATAATGTTTAGGCTCTTTTATCCGGATAATTTGGGTGCCCGCTGCTGTGATGGAATGCTGCTGGTGACTTTCTCTATCTTACCCTGAACCTTGTTCAGACGTGGAGTCCCTTTGCTTGGACTTCCCTCTGGCGCCGGTAATTGCTTGCTGGCATTCTGCAGTGAATGAACACTCACGCTGTGTCCCGTCTTCTGTGCAGGGGTAGAGGCTTACTCCAGCCTCGATCTTGCCTCCGGCGACCTTTCTGGCTTATAGCTCTATAAGGAAACAGCCGTCGGCGGGTGTGTGGTGAAGGCACCAACGCGTTTCATCAATGTAACGGACTTTGTCAAGTTACATGTCCATTCACTGCAGAGTGCCGGCAAGCAATTACCGGCGCCGGAGGGAAGTCCAGGTGAAGGGACTCCACGTCTAAACAAGGTTCAGAGTAAGATAGGGAATTTCACCAGCGGCATTGCATCACAGTCAAATTATCTGGATAAAAGAGCCTAAACATTATATACTGCACTTGCCAACTTTCATTCTTAATTATTTTATTTATTTGTTTTTTTTCAGTTGCACTGTTATTTTTAGTTTATATGTTTTTCTTTAATTAGTAGTTTTCAGTTATTTTGTCACATATACACAGCTAACACCATCTATACATTATTATACACACCCCACAGTTACATTATCACATATACATAGCTAACAACATACATACATTATAATACATATCCTATAGTCACACATTATCTTAATAATCCATTAAGCGCTTCCCACATATTTTATTATTTGCTTCCTATTGACAAATAGAGAGCACGGAAGCAGCTAAAGAACCCAAGGTGCGATACTATTATTGCTATTTGATCTGAACTGCCTTTCTATACATATTGGTTTCTCTTTTACATTGGGACTGACTATCCCATTCAGCTTTGTTGAACCAGGGTGTGCGATTTAACTCTTAAAGCGCCTGGGTTTATTTTTCTTTCTCAAAACAAATTGACGTGTACACAGGCTTTATATTATACTAGCTGGAGTACCCGGCGTTGCCCAGGATTTTAAGAATGTTTGTTTACACATCATCCTCCAACAAACCTCTCCTTAGGCAGGCCTCACGAAAAGTGTGACAAACTTCCCCATCAACAGTCCTAAGGTCTTCGAAGGAAGTAGGACCTGTAACAGTGTAAAGCAAACTTCTGAGATAGAAGCATTCAAAATTTGTTGGATGTACAGTGTAAACATGGCCAAGAGCGTTTCCTTTATCCTCACTCACAATTATTTTCTTTTTTTAGGCACTCATTATTTACAGGTGATGGGAATGGCCATGGGAACCAGGTTCACACCCAGCTATGCAAACCTATACATGGGTGACTTTGAGAACATCCATGTGTGGGGGAGCAGCTGGGAAGCGAACCTGGTTTTCTATGGCCGTTATATTGATGATTTGTTTTTCATTTGGGATGGGGATGCACTTTCAGCTTCTTCCTTTGTTAATTCCCTTAATATGAATTTTCACAATTTTTATTTTACTCACACTTTTGAAAGGAATCGTGTCAACTTCTTGGACCTTACCCTTGAAATTATGAATAATAAAATTATTACATGTAATTATATGAAACCTGTTAATACGAATGCATATTTACATTATGATAGTGCCCATTTTGCCCTCTGGAAATTTAATATACCGAAGGGGCAATTTATGCGCCTTCGACGCAATTGCTCTACAATCGACATGTTTTCATCCCAGGCTACAGATATGATCGATACTTTTTTACCAAGGGGTTATCCTCAAGATCTCTTGGAGAAAGCTTATACAGAAGTACTACATACTAATAGGGACACACTTTTGTGTTCTAGGAAGAAGAAAACAATAGTTAAAGATAGAGATTTTAATGTGGACCTAGAAAAAGAATATGGAAACGATATGAATATGGCTTTCATTTGTAAATATAATAATAGTTTCCGTGAGATTAAAGAAATTGTCACCCGTAATTATCATTAAAACAGGACAATATACTTTGTAAATTACTGCCTATCAAACCGCGGGTCAATTTTCGCAAGAACAGATCATTAAAATCTATCTTGGCCCCTAGTCATTTGGAACCAATCAAATCAAAGACTAAAGGAAACATTATTATGAAACAAACACATATAAACTCCAATTGGTTATTATCCAAACCTCTGGGATTTCATAGGTGTGGCAAACCCAGATGTATTATGTGTTCCCACATGGATAGAAAAACCACAGAAATTAATATTCCCTTTACAGGAGATAAATATATAATAAATTCCTTTATAAATTGTGATTCCAAATATATTATTTATGTATTATTTTGCAACTGTAATTTATTATATGTAGGCCATACTACTAGATATTTGAGAACACATTTTATGGAACACAGACATAATATTCTTAATCGGAGTACTCTACATAGCGTTCCTAGACATTTTAATAATGTACATAACAGTAATCCCTCTTGTCTCAGAATCGTGGGGCTGGAAACAATTGCACATATGTCCAGGGGTGGTAATAGATTCAATAAATTATGTAGCAGAGAAGTCTTCTGGATGCTTAATTTTAATTTGTTACACCCTGATGGTCTAAATGAGTCTATTGAACTTAATTCTGTTATTAGTTAAAAAGTAAATATATTTGATATTGTGTCATAGCACCTGTGTGAATGACTTTATCTTTATATAATTATTTCTATACATTTGTGTACATGTTAGCAGAAATGTTTTGCATATGTGTAATTTTTATTTATTTAATGATTTAGTCGTTTATTATTATTATTCTTTATTATTTTTACTCATTTATATTTATTTTTATTTATTCTTTCTTTATTATTATTTCCCTAATCCATTAAGGTATTTATTGTTTATGTGACCTATGCCCCTTCATTATGCAACTTAATATTGTTCTTGTTGCTGCATGTGACCATTTACGATCACATGATCAGCACTTCTCCACTTTACAGCTATACGAGCAGCACTGACTGCCGCGTAACCACCCTCTGCTTCTTTCCGCTCATGTGACCTACACGTGACCGGAGCTCATATAAACAGCGTTGCGTCACAGTGATGCATCTGGGTTTACATGCCGATCACGTGACCTGGCTGTATCACCCGATATTGATGCCAGGGTTACGGTCACTACACAGTTGTTTCTGATTAGCAATCTAAGGTATGATACTCTAATTTCTATGATTTATTGCTATGTATGTTCCCCATTGTATGGTTTATATGGGATTGCCTCCTTTTATAAGTTTGTAACTAGATTTTAACTGATGGACGGTTTGTTTATTGTCATGTTTTGTTTAATTGATCAGTGCTTCAAGTACTCTAATTAAATACTGGTATATAAAGTCTTGAATCTGACCTATTCCACACATTCCTGAGGAAGATGAGCGGTCATTGCTAATTGAAATGCGTTGAGACATCACATCCATTTGGACTTTTCCTTTGCTGGACGTTTATTTGGACTCCCACCTTTCCTTTGGTTATTCATCATTTGCAGCCAAGGTTCTTTCCTGTACATTGTGCTCCAGCCTTGCAGCACTCCTGCTGGATGCCAAAGGACACCTTGACAGCTAATCAGCCAGTATTGGTAAAGCTGTACTGCTGCTAATTATTTTCCAACTGGGATTATGTGGAAGGAGCCCTTCACCTAACCATTGACTAATATATCAGTTTACAAGTGGATAATTCCAGTCATTTCACTGAAATTAAATTGATCAAGTTGAACATCTCTATATATACCATTTCTTGTGATCCAATCAACTGCACAATGTGACAGTTATATGATTTTAGATATTTTTCAGTAATAAATTTATTAATTTTATTCCAGTGTATTTCAACCGTCCATCTTATGTTATTTATATAATTATATTTATACTAGGGGTGTGCATCGGCCACTTTTCGTGTTTTGGTTTTGGATCTCGATCTTTCTTCGTGTTTTAGATCTGGATTGGTTTTGCCAAAACCACCCTTCCGTGTCTTGGGTTCTGGGTTTTGTGTTTTGGATCTGTATTTTTTTTTTAAAAAGCATAAAAACAGCTAAAATCACAGAATTTGTGTGTTTTTCTGCTCCTATGCTATTATTAACCTCAATAACCTTAATTTCCACTCATTTCCAGTCTATTCTGAACACCTCACACCTCACAATAGTGTTTTTATGTCCAAAAGGTTGCACCGAGGTAGCTGGATGACTATGCTAAGAGATACGAATAGGCGGCACAAACACGTGGTCCATCTAGGAGTGACACTGCAGTGGCAGACAGGATGGCAGTTTGAAAAACTAGGCCCCAAACAGTACATAATTCAAAGAAAAAAAAGAGGTGCAAGATGGAATAGTCCTTGGGCCCTCCCACCCACCCTTATGTTGTATAAACAGGACATGCACACTTTAACAAACCAAACATTTCAGCGCCAGGGTCTGCCACACGACTGTGGCTGAAATGATTGGTTCGTTTGGGCCCCCACAAAACAAGCTGGCAATTAATCTGTCCCTGCACAAACTGGCTCTACGGAGGCAAGATGTCATCCTATTCCTCCTCATCCACCGATTCCTAATCCCTCTTCAGTGTTGTGTACATCCTCATCCTCACAGAGTATTAATTCTTTCCCGCTGGAATCCACAACCACAGGTCCCTCTGTACGTTCTGGAGGCTGGTCTCCCTGGAAGAGTTGATAATTCATTTTATGAATATCATCTTCTCCACATTTTGTGGAAGCAACCTCCTACGCCTTTCGCTGACAAGGTTCCCGGTTGCACTAAACACTCTTTCGGAGTACACACTGGAGGGGGGGCAACTCAGGTAAAATAGAGCCAGTTTGTACAGGGACCTCCAAATTACCTTTTTTTCCTGCCAGTACAGGTACGGACTGTCTGACATGCCTACTTGGATGCTGTCACCGATGTAATCCTTTAACAGACAGACGCATGCTTGTCGCTGCTGCTTTGAGGATGCAGGTGCGGCTACAGCCCACACAATTCACAAAGACAGGAAAAAAAGAATTTTTTATTTTTTGTGGAGCGCACTTTGAGGGTTACACCACCCTTTAACAGACAGATGCATGCTTGTCGCTGCTGCTTTGAGGATCCAGGTGCGGCTACTGTGCATACATTTCACACACAAACACAGAAAAAAAGATTATTTTATTTTGTTGGAGTGCACTTTGGGGGTAACACCACCCTTTAACAGACAGAAGCACGCTTGTCGCTGCTGCTTTGAGGATGCTGGTGCGGCTACAGCCCACACAATTCACAAAGACAGAAAAAAAAGAAGAATTTTTTATTTTTTGTGGAGCGCACTTTGAGGGTTACACCACCCTTTAACAGACAGACGCACGCTTGTCGCTGCTGCTGTGAGGACAGTATCATATGCAGTGACAATAGATTTGTCAGAAATTGTTGCCACGTCCGTCAGTCCGGTCCAGATGTCCAAACCGGCCCTTGACTTATGACACAGGCGCACGCTTGGCGCTGCTACTGTGTTGATGCACGTGCGGCTACATCGCACACAAGTCACAAACAGAAAAATTTTTATTTTTTATTTTTTGGAGCACTTTGGGGGTTACACCACCCTTTAATAGGCTTATGGGACACAGGCGCACGCTTAGCGCTGCTCCTTTGTTGATGCACGTGCAGCTACAGTGCACACAATTCACAATGACAGAAAAAAAATATTTTTTTATTGTTTGTGGAGCGCACTTTGAGGGTTACACCACCCTTTAACAGACAGACGCACGCTTGTCGCTGCTGCTTTAAGGATGCAGGTGCGGCTACAGCCCACACATTTCACAAAGAGAAAAAAAAATAATAATTTTTTTATTGTTTCTGGAGCGCACTTTGAGGGTTACATCACCCTTTAACAGACAGACGCACACTTGTTGCTGCTGCTTTGAGGATGCAGGTGGAATCTAGACGGGATTTGGAACCGGGGACACACTACCTCCATCAATTGTCTAAATCCCACTGCACTAATGGCGGATACCGGACGCACGTCTAACACCAACATAGCAGTCAAGGCCTCAGTTATACGTTTTGCTTCAGGATGACTGCTGTCGTACTTCATCCTCCTCGCTAGGGACTGTTGGAGGGTCAATTGTTTAGTAAAAGTAGTGGTGTTCCTACTTCCTCTCTGGGATGATGAACAACTCCCAGCAGCAGCAACAGCACTAGGAGGAAGTGGTTCTTGATCTTTCCCTATTTTATTTTTATCGGAGAAAGTTTGGTCCTCCATTTATGTTATATTGATATATACGTGCGGCTAAGGCGCACACAAACACAGAAATTTATTTTTTATTTTTGCTGGAGAGTAGTGCCCTTTGTGGGTTACACCACCCTTTAAGAAATGAGCCAGCCGGCTCTTTACTTATGGGACACAGGCGCACGCTTGGCGCTGCTCCTTTGTTGATGCACGTGCGGCTACAGTGCACACAATTCACAAACACAGAAACAATTTTTTTATTTTGTTTGGAGTGTACTTTGGGGGTTACAGCACCCTTTAACGGTCAAGCCAGCCGGCCCTTTACTTATGACACAGGCGCACGCTTGGCACTACTTTGCTGATGCACGTGCGGCTACTGCGCACACAATTCACAAACACAGAAAATAATTTTTTTATTTTGTTTGGAGTGTACTTTGGGGGTTACAGCACCCTTTAACGGAAAAGCCAGCTGGCCCTTTACTTATGGGACACAGGCGCACGCTTGGCGCTGCTCCTTTGTTGATGCACGTGCGGCTACAGTGCACACAATTCACAAACACAGAAACAATTTTTTTATTTTGTTTGGAGTGTACTTTGGGGGTTACAGCACCCTTTAACGGTCAAGCCAGCCGGCCCTTTACTTATGACACAGGAGCACGCTTGGCACTACTTTGCTGATGCACGTGCGGCTACTGCGCACACAATTCACAAACACAGAAAATATTTTTTTATTTTGTTTGGAGTATACTTTGGGGGTTACAGCACCCTTTAACGGACAAGCCAGCTGGCCCTTTACTTATGACACAGGCGCACGCTTGGCACTACTTTGTTGATGCACGTGCGGCTACTGCGCACACAATTCACAAACACAGAAAATATTTTTTTATTTTGTTTGGAGTGTACTTTGGGGGTTACAGCACCCTTTAGTGGTCAAGCCAGCCGGCCCTTTACTTATGACACAGGCGCACGCTTGGCACTACTTTGTTGATGCACGTGCGGCTACTGCGCACACAATTCACAAACACAGAAAATATTTTTTTATTTTGTTTGGAGTGTACTTTGGGGGTTACAGCACCCTTTAGTGGTCAAGCCAGCCAGCCCTTTACTTATGACACAGGCGCACGCATGGGGGGAGCACCCCTGATGGACAGAGCACCCCCTGGACAACACTACAGCACCCCTTTAGGACTGGGACACTGCACAGGACTTTGGAGTGGACACAGCCCCTATGGACAACTGACTGCACAACACAGTCCAGCCAGCCCCTATGGACTTTGAAGTAGTGGACACAGCCCCTATGGACAACAGCAGCACAGCACAACACTACACTGCACTACTACACTACACTACACAGCCCAGCCAGCCCTAACTCCCACCCTCCCTCTTCACTGTCCACAGCCGAGTGAGAAAATGGCGCCGACGTGGGTACCTTATATAGGATCCAAAACCCGCGAGACCCGGAAGGCGGGATGATGACATTTTGCCTCGATTTCAGATCCGAGTCAGGTGGGAAAAGTCAAGCCTGACTCGGATCGGCCTCGGATCGGGGGGGGGTCGGGGGGGCTCAGATTTCAGAAATCCGAATCCGTTCACCCCTAATTTATACCTCAGTGCTGGTATTTCCACTTATATATATGGCCAAGAGCTTCTGTTGCTCTGATACAGCGACTCCCTGTTTTCTGCACATAAAAACTTTTCGAGAAGCATTCCATGTGTAATATTTTGGCAGCTCACAGTACAGCAGGGTCCTTGCAAAGTCATCATTTTGACACAGTTCGAAGAAAGAAATCAATGTTGTTGCGTAATTTGGTATAGTCAGAGAGCTGAGAATGCTGGCAAAGCCTGCTAAAGCTCTCTTCGATAATAAACATTAAGAGCACGACAAAATTTGACAACACAAAACGCTCGCTCCGAGGCCCTACCTATATGCCGCTAGGCCCCACAATGAGCATACAGCAAAAATAGTGTTTTTTAATTAATAAAAATTAACAGTAATTAGTTTCGATTTCAATTTTGTTTAGTTGCCTCCGCCGTGTTTTAATACGCTCATATGTAAAATTTTACGATCTTCGCTTGTAAACTGTGGATTTGTATAGAAAGACAGAAGGACAAATTTTCGCTTTTATATAGTAGAGAAGAAGAGAAGATAGAAAAGAAAAAATAGTAGATAAGCTAAATCCTTTTGTAATTCCGGACCTGACCTGTAGAGGGCGAATGCTATGCAAAAATTGTGGTTTTTCATTAATTAAAAATGAACAGTAATTAATTTCGATTTCAAATTTTTTTAGTTGCCTCCGCCGTGTTTTAATACACTCGTATGTAAAATTTCACAATCTTGGCTTGTAAACTGTGGATTTGTATAGAAAGACAGAAGGACAAATTTTCACTTTTACATAGTAGATTTATGTGCTTTTATATTTAAAATGTATATATACATTTAAAATATAATACCACTTAAATATAAATGTGTATAGGCTAATATAAAGCCTGTGTACACTTGTCAATCAATTTAGGCAGGTTTGACATGCTCTAGAGTCAGTCCCGGATTTAGACGTCATGGGGCCCTAGGCAAGGTACAGGTTTGGGGCCCACCCTCCCGAAAAACAATTCATGTACTTTGTTAGGCTCTGCGGAACTTTGTGGCGCCATATAAATTAAGGATAATATATATATATTATGATGATCGGGAGAGGGGGATGGGGATAGGGTAACAGAGAGGCAGAGGGTGAAGGGCAATAGGTGACGGGGAAAGGGTGACAAGGAGAAGCAGTGGGTGACAGGGACAGGTAGATGCAGAGGGTGACAAGCAGGGGGTGATAGGAAGAAGTAGTGGGTGACAGGGAGAGGGTAACGGAGACAAAGAGGGTGACGGAGATTGGATGAAAGAGAGAGGGTGACAGAGAGAGGCAGAGGATGACGGGCAGTGGGAGATGGGGATAGAGAGAGTGTGATGGGAAGAGGGTTACAAGTAGAAGCAGTTAGTGACAGGCAAAGGGTATGTTAGGTTTGAAAGGGATTCACTGTGACAAGAGAGAGAGAGAGATATTTAACTGTGAACTGACCACGTTTCACGCAGTTCTCTTCAACACAGCAGCAGGAGGCCAGCAGTGATGGCAGGAGCCCGGAGAGAGGCAGAAGAGATTCGGACGTACCTGCTGCCTGACTCATCATCTCACTCCCTGCTGTAGCGATCCTCTCCTCTACGCCGGGGCCGGTGACTAGATTGTGACGTCGGACCCCTCGTGCCAGCAGTCTCAGAGGATGACGTAAGGGAAGGAGATGAGACCATAGGGGTGGAGAGGAGGAAGCGGGCCGGACACCTCCTCCTTCTTTGTTATGGCCGACACAGTGCTGTTAGCACTGCTGTCATTGCTGCTGTGTGGGCCCTTTAATTGCCACGGGAACGGCAGCCAGTAGTGCAATGCACCGGCACCACCGATATGTCAGCCACTGAGCCTGCCAAATGATCAGGGCCGGATTTCAGTGGACCCGTCCGTGGGACCCGCCGGGCCCTAGGCGGGTGCCTAGGTTACCTGGCAGTAAATCCGGCCCTGTCTAGAGTGACTTACCTGTCGGCAGTCACCACAAAGCAGGGATGGAGACTGGGCAGAGTTACAAGATCCTGCAGGGACTTATAGGAAAGTTTCCTTCTGTCCCTGCAGTTTTCGGAAAATTTTATGTATTTTCTTCATATAATGCCACTCTAAGATGGCGTTATATATAAAGTAAATATTTTTGAGTAATTTAACGCTTTTTGCTTTGCAAAATTGTAAAAAGCATTAAAGCACTGTAGAGATCAATGGCTGATCCCTACAGTGCGGTACTCTACGTGATGGGAATTAATGGAGAAGATAATTACATTATATTCTCCATTTTTCCATTGCTGAATAGTGGAAATAATAGTTTCCGCATTTTTATGTAAAATACTAATTGCTGAATAGACCCCTATATGCAATATGAGAGAGACAAAACCTTTCCTTGCTTTGTCATATACTTCCTGATGCCAGATATGACAAATTGAACAAATCTTAAGGTGCCTACACACTTAGCGATATTTTCCACGATTTGCCCGATTCCGACGCATCATGACAACAAATTGTGTAAAATATGTCCTAATCGTGAGAGTCTACTCACGATTACGATGCCGATGCGCGTCCCCGCACGTTGCACATTGCATCTTCAGATCTGCCATGCTGTAGGGCAGATCTGACAATCTCAGTCATGATGCCCCGGAATAGTTAGGAGGCGCGATAGATCGTTTGTCACATTGGACAGTTTTTAACACCAAATTGTGCCCACAACTTTTGGAATCATACTACTTCCCACATGTGCTGTATCTCTATTATTTATTTACAGGCTGGTATTTGTGGTTCTTTACTGTTGTCATTTGTGGTTCTCACTACCACCAGTCTTCCTTCCTCCGTAGCAGTGACCTCCTTCTTCTGGAAATGATTGGATATGTCTTTGCATTACTTGCTGTTCAGAATGGGTACATGGTAATTTCTGCTAGTATTAAGATCCCAGATCATTTAACAATATTGTTCACTTCTTGGAGCACCTTCATATCAATACTCTTGAGAATGTATCATGCTGCTTTTCTGCTTACAAAAACAGATATGGAAGACATAAACAGAATAAGCCTTACAAATGAACTATTTTTAAATCAAATTATTGGCAGTAAACCAAAACATATAAGGGGATTGGTAGAAGGGGGGGGAGGTGGGAAACAGGACTACCAAGAGAAATCAGGTATCATAAAGAATACCAGATATTGAACAGAAAGCGTTAGAAGAAGTGTCGCTTGAAGAACAAGAAAAGTATTCAGCTAGTTAGAGGAGTTTGCCACTTAGAGGTCAGAGCAGAGGGAGGAGAGCCATCCAATGTGCATGAGTCATATATGGGTAGCAGGTGTGGAGATCAAAGGTGGAGCGGTGACATCATATAAGAGCCATATTCTGCTTATTATTCAACATAACTTTGCCTTTCCCTCCCAGGTGTTTTATTGACCTTCAGCCTGACATATCCACGAAGCTCAACTTTAAGATCATTTATAGCAATAAGGATAGTCCTTAGCATTTAACAAATCAGACTGATTTGCATTATAATATTACTATCACTTTAGTAGTCACTTGGAAGTTGTGATGCAAGGTGTGTCTCTTCCAGCAATCTGCATCCAGATGAAGGGTCAGTCTTCATTGATATTGGCTGAACTCATATTAGAGCCTTGATGTTAGGATCCCATAGTTTGACCAATAACATAGTTGTTTTTGCCACAACTGCACACAGCTACTTGCAGTTTATGAGTCTCTGTGGAGAACATTGATCACTTTATTGTATACATTGCGACATCCTTACCATGCTGCAGCTAAAGATCCCTGGGTCCAATATAATGTGTAAACCAGAGCCTCTAGACAGGTTGTAGCCCCAGGAGCAGGGGCATAAGATGGAGTTGATGGACCCACTAGCAAAATTATGTTGTAGGGTCATCCAGTGCATTTCTTTCCCCCTCGGAGTGTCTCAAATGAAATTTAGTGCACATGTACCAGCTACCTGACTTGCTCTGAGAACTGCCAGCATCACAGATGAATGTGTATTTCTGGGTACCCTCACTCATGGGCCCCGTAGCCTTGTCAATAGATATTTTAGACTAGACAGAGCTAACGGCTCCTGAAATAAAACACTAGAGTTTAAAGCCAGTTTTAGCCCAGTGTGTATGCAATTTCAGGGTTAACTGTTTTTCAGAGAGTTGCAAATTGTAATAGGGTTATCACACAGAAGTTCTGGATGCTGTCTGCCAAGTTCCATTGTAGTGAATAAGAAAGGGAAGGGGATATGACAGCTCTGAGTACTATCTTTTTAAACAAAATTGAAACATGTCAGCTAATATCTTCAGCTCCGGATTGGGTTATTGGAATATCTATAAAGTGGATGATTTAGTGAAAGGAGGATTTTCACTCCTTCACGGCTGGATCAAATTTTACATTTTGGGATGCATCAGTTTAAGTATAAATAACTTTGTTTCCTAGTCTGCGCAGCCAGCTTTTGTTGTTAGATGGCCTTTTGTTTTCTAGGCAAAAACGAGGAAACTTCTTATTGTACTGGAATTAACTAGGTGTAAAAAATTTAAAACTAGTAAAGAAAAATCAAAACACAAGATTGTTTCCCCAGTTACTCTGGAATTCCTCCTACAGTTTATTAGGTTAGTCCTCCTAGGTAGAGAAATGCATTATGGGCCATCAAGGTTGCACCTCTGCCACCAAGGCTGCACCTCGGCCATTAAGGCTGCACCTTAAGGATTAAGGTCACACCTCTGCCATCAAGGCCACAGCTCGGACCTAAAGGCTGCACTTAAACCAGCAAGGTCACACCTTGGTCCTCAAGGCCACATCTAAGCCAGCAAGGTCGCACCTAAGTCATAAATGTCTCACTATAGTAATCCAGGTCACGCCACTGCGACCTTTTCTGCACTGCAACCATCGTCGTGACCTGTGCCAAGAACCATCAGCTGCTTAACACCCAGTGATCACCTGAATAGCCATGTGAGCCTCTACTGTCCCAAGTTTAAGTCCAGTGACAACCTAAGTACCGGTGAGGGTACCAAGCTGTAAGGGAACAACATGCGGCTTTTATTGACAGAATAACTCACCAGCGCGGCTCAAGAGGTCTTACATGACAACTTTCTGGTGATCATAACAGCTTATGGCCAACATACAAACTGCCAGATTTATTTATTGCAAAACAGACAGAATATTAGTGCCAAACTGCCATTTTGAAACCTCGGTGACGTGGCTCAAATGACTTATCATTGTCTTGTTAGGACACTGAAAACATAAAAAAAAATCTTAACCCTTTGCCATTCTGGCTGTGGCAGTAGGTCAGAGGTTGCTAGCCTCATAGAAGGCTTCAGCGAGTATATAATGAATGTGGAGGAGCAGGGCGGGATGGAGCAGGATCCACAGCACCAGAACCAGTATACATGTGGTTTTGCTGCTGTGTGTATAATGGTTCATTAATACCCATCTTCCTACATAGATTTTTATGTTAGATTATTCTTCACACCTAGGACGTAGCTACTGGATAATTGGTGCAGATAGGGCTGTTGCTGTGAGGCCCAGTCCACCTTTGCAGCTCCCCTCCCCTGCATTCAATTCACTTCACTGTCAAATTCTGCTGGAAAATACTGGGATTAAATGAGGGTGCCCTAACCCCTTGCTGCATACTGCAACAGTGCACACCCCTACCTCTTCTGTTGTATCCTCCCCACCACATTCGGTGATGAAGCATGCTCCTCTTTCTGCGGGGGCAAATGCAACACATGCAGGAGGATCAGATAATAACCAACAGGTGACTGGCTGGATGGATTAATATGATAATAATAATAATAATAATAATAATAATAATAATAATAATAATAATAATAAGAACATGAATTAACATTGAGGATTACAGAGTTAATAGGGTTGTGGTGTTTACCAAAATACTCTGTTGAGGCAGTCACTGTGATGCTCTGTGTACTGTACTATAGTCATTGGGAAGTCCTGTGTACTGTATCACAGTCACTACAATGCTCCGTGTATTTGTATTGTGTTTGGGAATATGTTATATATTCCTTTTATCGTGGAATTCATCTGGCTACCTCTATTTGTCACATACTTTTAAAACTCTCTTTTGTGTGATGACACAACGATTTTAATTTTCAACCATGAAGGATCACTGCTGTAAGTGTCCTGGACAGCCCTGAAGTCTTAATCCAGCTCTGAGAGACCATTGCCTGGGCTTACACCTGTGTCGGCCAGTGAGGACGGAAACAGACTGAGAAGCCATCAGTCAAAGAATCACCCACCTCTATCACAGGCTGTCAGCAAGGAGCATGGTACGCAGGAGCCTGTCAATAAGAATTGGGGGTACTGTGGCATAATGTGAACTGGAGGTACTTACAGTGTGACATGGTGTGAACTGGGGGGCACTATAATTTGCCATAGCATGAACTGGGGGCACTACAATGTGTTATAACGTGGATTAGGGGCACTATAATTCAGCATAAACTGAATTTTGAGCAATACATAGGGGGTTTAATGTGAACTGGGGGCACAGTGTGTCATAATGTTAACTGCAGGCTGATACATTTAAGCAAGAAATAGCACTGATGTAACCCAAGGGACTTCTAATATTTTGTGATGTGACCTGTGCTCTTGCCATTTGAGCCACAGCAGCTCTTGGTAACATATACTCCTGCTTGGGTATACTTGACCATCCCGAGTGTGTGTCACCATCAAACCACTTCCTGGCCTCAGCCAATTACCTGCAGGATGTGGGGATAAAAATTAGGAAGTGAGACTCAAACATTGCCTGATTATTGTAGTCCTCACTGGTGGTCTAGCTGCTCCTGACTTTTGAATGGTGGATTTCTTTGACTTTGACCATGGCTCTGTTTGACTACACTCTCACAACATTTACTGACTTCGGCACTGCTTATATCCCTTCGCATACTTCTCTAATCCAACTTGATTTCCTATGTTTTGAACTCCTGGCTTTTGAACTTGGACTTTGGCTTTATTTGCCCATAGCTTTCAGCATTTGGGATCCGATCCCTGAAATAACAGTGCAGCATCATGCATGTTGTAACTTCATGTGCCATGGACACTGTGTAGCATAATGTAAATTGGCGGCAGTACAATGTGATAAAATGCAAAATGGGGCACTGCAATATTGCATACTGTTAACTGGGGCACTGTGTGGCATAATGTGAACTGAGACACTACAATGTTCACTATTGTGAACTGGGGGCACTGTGTAATGTGAAGTAGGACACTACTATGGAAATAAAATTAACTAGGGCATTCCTATGGAGCATAAAATAAACTAGGGCACTTCTATGGAGTGTAAAATGAACAACCACGGTAGAGAGAGAGGTGTTGCTGTAGAAACATTGGGTCCGGGTCACCTTAAAATGTTGCTACACAGTTTTACTTATGCCCATGATTCACACCTGTAGGTTGAGTGTTTCATATAAATATGAACACTTAGAACCTGATTCAGAGTTACACACAAGTGTGCCCCTACTAGGGCTTCGTCAGAGTTGAAATGCATAAGAAGGTCAAGTGCCAGATGGACACCGGATTTACCCACACACTGCAACCGCTTAAAGCATCGCTGACTTACAAAAAAAAAAAAATGGCAGCTGCTCAATCACTAAGGGGTTCACATCCGGGGCGCAGTGAAAACATCCAGCCCTGGACCCCCCCAGGGCATCACACGAAAAATGGAAAAAGAGTGACAGTGCAGTGTAAGGTATAGCTGTGTAGACTAATTAATGAGTGTTGGAAAAAGGGGTTAAAATATATGTGAATTATTACATGAAAAAAAATATACAAACATAATATGTGATGTAAAAAGCAACTATGTGTATTAAGTGGTGATGCCATGAGGGGGCCCAGCCAGACCAGCCCCAGGGGTCTTACGCCCAAATGCTCACCCCAAATGTAAATTATACCAATGATAAGGACTCATGATAAAGGCACATATACATTTTGTCAAATGTAAGGCCTCATGATAAAGGCACATACATAAATGCATCCACATTGAGAGCCAGCTTACCTGGGAGTCACCCCTGGGAACTCCAACTAGCACTACTAGAACCAGCATGCCCTACTAATGCTGGCTCCTTCATGCCATTCATACCAAACAAACAAAAAAATGGCAGCTGCTCAATCAATCTAGCAGCACTAATCAGGTGCATGAAAGGGAGGGGTCATACTAAGTAGAAAAAGGAGGGGGGTTTAACCCCCTATTGTTTCTCAGCACACTGAATAGTACCTGCAACAATATATGAAGACTATATGGTCATAGAAATCAGAGATATTAGTTGCATGCATTTGCAAATACATGGGAAGCTGCTAGGCCACGTCACGGATTCTCTGTCACCAGCAGTCCCTAACACTAAGGGGTTCACATCTGGGGCGCAGTGCACCCCGAAAAACGTCCAGCCCTGGACCCCCCCAGGGCATCACACGAAAAATGGAAAAAGAGTGACAGTGCAGTGTAAAGTATAGCTGTGTAAGACTAATTAATGAGTCTTGGAAAAAGGGGTTAAAATATATGTGAATTATTACATGAAAAAAAATATACAAACATAATATGTGATGTAAAAAGCAACTATGTGTATTAAGTGGTGATGCCATGAAGTGGTGATGTGATGCTATGTGTATTAAGTGGTGATGCTGACTTGCCAGCTGCCGGAATCATCCCAATGAACCGGTCCAACCATGAAGACTGGGGAATTCATACCGGAGGGGAACCATGAGGCAGAATCTATCACCAGGAAGAAGTGCAGGGGAGCGCTGGACCACAGCTACACACAGTAGCGTTAACTCACTAGCCAGCATAACCACTTATTTCTTATTGGACCAGCTCAACTGGGGAATTACATACCGGACAAGTAATGCAAGGCAGAGGAGACTGGAGGCATTCACTTCAAGTCACACATATAATACTTTAATACCATTTTTATTTCTTTAGCGGAATGTCGCTGTTTTACTTACATGAACATAGGAATCACTGTCAGTTATTCTAAATTATTGTTACTCACTAAAGATACCAGAAGGCAGGGACGGACTGGGGCTGTAGATCAGCCCCGGCAGTCCACCCTGTTTGCGCGTGCTCGCCAAGGGGGCATGGGTAAGTTTCAAGGGTGTGTGCCGCAAAATGGGGACACACCCCGGTGTTGCCAAGCAGACCACACTGGCCCATCATTGCCACCACCCCTTCCCTCCCCCTGAGCTCATGCCATGAACTCCATTGGGGGGTGGAGGGTGGGGACACCTCCGATGTATGGAAGGTGACTTCTACCCTGTGCAGCTACAGCTGCACTCTCGAGCCGGCCCTGAAGCCATTGGCCCTTCTGGCATATGCCAGAAGTGCCAGATGGCCAGTCCGGCTGTAAGGATCCATACAGAGGATACATGACTGTGGGCTATTATAATACACCAAGGAGGTGACAAACCAGCTCAGCATTAATGTGATCACTGACCGTTTATTCAGACTCTTATCACTGTAGCTTCTCATATGCCTAAAGCATTTATTCTGAGAATCATGAGACATATCTTTGTATTTAACTAGAACTGTTTTTATTTATTTTTTATTTATTTGAAAGTTCTGCATGTTGCTACATCCTGTCAGTTTTTGTCCCTACTGATACATTGTTTCAAAGCCCATTAAGTCCACTGTGAATAGTTTGGCTCATTACAAATAATTTCTATGTTTATAGTTGATATAATAAAGATATAATAGCTTTTACCTACTTAAGGTCCTAATCAATTAGCCGCGATAAGCCGTTTTTGGCGAAAAATTTCCACCGATGACATCATTTCACTTATCCCCATATTCAGTTCCAAAGACTTTTCGCCGATGCGAAAAAGTCTGCGCCTTGTAACTAGTGGGAAAGATTCGCCTCTGAATGCAGGCAGAAAAAAGTGCAGAATTGGGGGTTTGGGGTACAAAGTTGCAGAAACACCCCTGCAGCCTTCAGACAGTCCCCCAAAGGTAAACTGCATCAAAAAAAGTTTAAAAAAAACTTCAGATCACCCCAAAAAAGTACTTTTGTTTTGGGGGTGAAAATGTTCAAAGTTGGGGGACAAACTTAAAAACTAGCGAAATAAACTCCAGGGGGTCCCCAAGTATGCCTCAGGTGTTTTTTTTTATTGCAGGTGTTTGCTGAAGGTGCGTTTCTTATGTTTTTTAAAACCTCACTTTAGCGATTTTTAACCATGCTTGCACCCATTTTCATGTACCCCAAATTTGCTGGGACTACTTTTAAAAAAAAAAAAAAAACTGCTAAATGCTATTCTTCACCACTTGCGCAAAGACTCTAAATAGCAGCTGTTGATAGCATTTATGCAGAACAAATACCTTCAGCAGGGCTATTCGGAGGTATCCATAGTGATCCCCCATGTCAGTGCATCTTTTGGAGGGTGTCAGGCTGATTTCCCCAAATCTGACAGCACTTTTCGCCTATTTCAGTTTCACCAGGACGCGTTTTTGCATCCTTTGGAATTGAATACGGCCCTTAATCTGTTTTGACAGCTATATCTAGCACATAGTCCAGCTGTTTTAACTAACTAACTAACTAACTAACTCACTCACTCACTATTACTGTAATATGTGCAGTGTCACCATACACATGGTAGATGCAAGTATCTACTTTGGCTTTTAATTGTTTCAGTATTTTCTGAGCTGACTGAAGGTGGATGTTCAGTGTCAGCATAAGCCCATGTACTAAAAATGCAGCCGGGCATGTAATATATTCGTTGTGAAGACCATTGTGGCAATTCAATTGTTTTTTAACACACAACATAGGTAATTCATGTGGGTTCCTCTTCCACGAGAACCAACATCAGAGGAGACATGCTTGATATGCGCATTGCCATAAAAAGTCTGGTAGGCACTCACATACACCCAGGTGGGGGAATAGTTTTATTCATTTATACAATTTTATGGTATGGAAGATATGCTAGCTGTTTACTAACATATCTCTTTGAGGATTTTTTATCTACAACCT
Organism: Taudactylus pleione; assembly: GCA_031769625.1. Taxonomy (NCBI): domain Eukaryota; kingdom Metazoa; phylum Chordata; class Amphibia; order Anura; family Myobatrachidae; genus Taudactylus; species Taudactylus pleione. The sequence goes on along the minus strand of JAUIMM010000210.1, from coordinate 7,338,249 downwards.
GCCCATATGTAGGAGTGTATTGCCAAACACACAGACCATATTTAAGATTATCACCTATTGGAGATCTACATGAGAAGCCAGCATGAAAAGCATTTTTTGCAAGTAGGGTCCATAGATTAGGAAGAAGCCCCGTGTTAAGGAATTATCTATGTATGATTTCAAACTTTATTTCTGATGTCCATCACAGGGTGACCTCTTTTTCAGTATATTCCTTGTGATGTACAAAGTTGAAGTCCTGAGGAGGTGATGAAAAAGATATTTTACGAAGGTTTTTGACTGTAAGACCCACTTTCCTTCAGCTCCTCTCTCTCCCGAGTGTGTATAGAGTCGCTGTGCATATATTTCACTATGGAATTTTTTTGTTTTTGATGGATAGATTCATCATGTTGGATGATGAATGCTCTCCGATGGATAGAACCTAGATTCTCCCTTACCCATATTAATTCCAAAAAAAGAAGCACTGGACTTGTGTTTATTGTTCATATAAGTCTATGCTGGTTAGTCTAGCGCAGACGATGGAACATTCTTAATTACTGTATGAGTTTAATACTACCAGGGCCAGATTACGGGACACATGGGCCTGGGGCTGTAAAATAATCAAGGGCCTATTGTGAGAAGAGGAGGAGCGTACTGGGCTGGGGAGAGAGGCTGCTGACACGTAAGAGGGAGTGGGGTGGCAGCAGACCTGGGCCACCTCCAACAAGCCTGGGACGGGGTAATCAGTATCCACTTTACCCTTCTCTGTGCACCTGGGCCTATTTTATATGCGGTAGCTTGGAGCAGTAGTTCCACCTGCCCCAGTTTTATCTAGCCCTGATGCTGACTGAACACACATCCTCAAGAAAATGAATAGTGTTTATATTTGATTGCAATTAGTATAATCCATTTTATTTCTTATGTCTAATGTGTGTGCCTTTGTATTTACTATTTCTGTTTAGATAAATATAAAAGTATTTTTTTTATATGTACCTCTTTCACATCGCAAACCTGGCTCTGACCCAGGATTTTGAACACCTATAGATGTCATTACAAATTGACTTTTTCAGGCTCACAAAGATAAGATCACAAAAGGGAACACAAGGGAGGGATGGGGACTGCTCACGGCATTGCAGGAATCATGGCTGATGGATTACCACTGTGTAGCCCTGAGTTCATGAGTGTTTGTACTTTACTGCTGTGTGATTCAGCCAGTGAGTGCATGATGCAGCTTCTGGCAGCACAGTGTACAGTTCACTTCTTCATCACAATCACTTCAGTTAGCCATCACCGTAATGATAGTAGTGGCAGGGCTTAAAGTGGTCCTGGAGAGGTGGTGGAACTCATCTCTTCTGCCGCCTACTGCCCCCCCCCCCCCACCCCCCCATCATGCTAGTCTGACAGGCCAACTCCCTCCAGGCTGCCAGAATGCTGCCACTGCTGTTGTCTACTGTGTGCTGCCTCTGTGTTTTGCTGCTGACATCATCAAGTGAGACCCAGGAACATCAAATCAGTGGTGTTTGCTGAGTCCTGGGTTGGCTAACCCAGGTCGGGCCCGTTCACACTGCACATCACCCGGCTTGTTCCCGTGTTAGACCCTGGTCAATACAGGGTTGAAATGCCGAGTCGCTGGAGCCAGCAATTTTTTTGTTGGCGCGTTCACACTGCACCTCGACCCGGGTCGACATGGAAATATACTGGGTTACTTTTGCAATGTGAAAGGGGTATAAGTGGCGCTGATAAGTGGTGCTATAGTAGCATACTCCTCCACACTGCATATTCACAATGCATAGGGGCATATCCAATTAGCCACAGGGTTTACCATGGGTTTACAGGTCGTGATTCAATTAGCGGAGATTCCAGCGAGTCCCCGCTGTCGGACTTTACCTCGCACCTCATGTAGGTGCGAGGTAAAATCTGCGTGAGGCTGTCCTATTCGATTAGCAAATGTATGATGAAAAAGCAACATGTTAACAAGGAGACAACTTTATAAGACTTTTGCTTTTACCTCTGTGAGAGTGAAGGAGATTATCATTGATGATCTCTTCTGGAGTGCAAGAAATATTGAAAATGAGTAATAGATAGAGAATTATTAAATGTTCCTGGTGTTCACCTCAGTTTCACTGCTCATATTTCAAGAACACTTTGCCCCACTGCACACTTTGCAATGCAAATACATTTCTCTGTTTTAATCTTAGTCCATAAATGCTATATTTAATTCAACTGCGCTTTGAAACATGATCAGATCCCACTTTATTGCAATCGATAAATAAATTTATTTTATGCTAATGCAACCTGAAACTAATAAAAAAAGACAAGGTCACTTTTGCTGTGTAATTGTATTCAATATCATATTGAATAATTAAACAGATTGCTGGAACTCTGCAGAGCTCAGCAAGAAACTGCCACGCATGGTTCAGTACAGGAGAAATTAAAGTGCTTCTAGGCATAATAGAGAAATCCTGATTTTCATGGCATGAACTTGGAGAAATGGCTCATTTACTGATGAGTCCATTTTAATTAACAACTTTAGTTTTGAGTTTCTTATGTTTTCAATCTGAAAACTAAGAATGCATGCGGTAGCATTTATGTTTGGTTATCCTAGATACAACACATATATATTTTGACCATCATCCTCTGAAAGGTAGCAGTTGCCCTATGTAACCCAAATGGCAACCATCTTATATTGGAACAGACCCCCCGTCGCAGAAAAAGTTGTCTTTTCTTTTGTCTTCTCTATCAACAGCTTGTGCCAATACCCTTAAGTACTGTGTTGTTCCCATGCTCTTAATAAGTTTATCCACACAAGGCATTGGGTAGGCATCAAACTTAGACACACTATTCAATTTACGGAAATCATTGCAGAAGCGGGAACTCCTATTGGGTTTTGGCATGAGTACAATGGGACTTGACTGCTCAACTTTTTAAAAAATTTCTTTAACGCTAATAATCTATAATGCTTTTGGTTAACCTTAACCCCTGGTTATGTCATGTTTAATGACAATTGTTTTACTGGGTATGTCAGAAAAGTAGTGTTCCTTCTAGCTCTGGCGGCAGGCAGGGCACCGGAGCTAGAGAGGGCAATCTTGCGCGTGCGCCGAAGGTGCGTGCGCGCCCGAAAAGGGGGCGTGGTTATGAAAAGGGGGCGTGTATATAAGACGCGTCCCCTTTTCGTCATACTTGGGGGCGTGCCCGGCGCTTACAGACATGCCGGGCAGCCCCCAAGCGCTGCAGAAAGGGAGAATAGATGCCAGGCACATGCGCCCGGCGTCTATTCTCCGGCGGTGACCGGATCACCGCATGTTTGTCCACCCGCGGGACACTGCGTCCCGCGGGTGAGAACGGCTCCCGCAGGCTGTTAGGGCAGGGCGCTTTTTGCCCTCCAGAAGGAGGGCAGGGCGCCGCGCCCCGCTAAAACAGCCTAGCGGGAACGCTAGAAAACAAATCTCTGTTTCATATGAGAAGACCTAATGATAAGAACCTGTTAAATAGTTAAGAGGGTTTGGCTATTGTTACTTCTGGAACCAAAGGTACTGTGGTTACCAGAGGGACGAGGGTGGCTGACAGAACTACTCTACCTTTCCGAAGTTTTATAAGATTTACATGGTAGATCTGTTGTGTCTTTTTTTTCTGCCAGACTGGTATACCTTACAATTAACCTCACCCACTTTTTCTATGATTTGAAATGGTCTTTGCCACCTGGCCAAGAATTTACTTTACCATGGGAACCAAAATGAGCAAAGGTGTGTAATTGAGCAATATGATCATGCACCCTTTGTTGTGCCTATTAACAAGTGCTCTCTCACTATTGGCACCACTGCAATCATCCTTTCCTTAATCTGAGAAACATGTTCAATAATCATTTTATTAGGACTGGGTTGCCCCTCTCCTGTCTCTTTTGCAATATCCAGCAATCCCCTTGGGTGTCTTCCATACATCAAATCAAAAGGTGAGAACCCCATGGAAAATTGTGGAACCTCTAATGGCCAGCAATAAATAGGGTAACAAATAATCCCAATCTTTACCATCTTTATCCACCACTTTCTTTAGCATGTTCTTTAAAGTTTTGTTATACCTCTCTACTAAACAATCAGTCTGATAGTGATACACATTGGACCTCAATAATGGGACAAGCAGACTTCTATAAAGTGGCCTGGGAGCATGGTACTGACACTCAGGGCAGGATGCACAGTAGTAAGATACCACTTTATGGACCACTGGTCAGAAAAACCGCTGCAAAATTCTCTCAGGGTTTCTTTATCCCTAGATGTCCTGCAGTTATGTGACCACAAGCCATTTCCAACACCATTTTTCTATATGCCTTAGGAACTATCAATTGTTACATAATATCTTCTCCCTTTTTGGACATATGATACAAACAATGTCCTGCCATGTGAGGTTATGACAACCTCCTATCAGGCTCTACTGGGTTTCCTCCAACCACTTTTACATGCTCTCTAGCCTTTACCAGAGTAGGGTTTGTTTAACTTTGAGGCAAAAATAAATGTTCTCACTTCAAGATCAGACTCAGGCATGCATTTCAACAACATTTTCTACTTCAGTAGGGGGTACACCATTCTGTGCTCCAGTGCTGCTGTCATCATCCTCTGACTCCCCAATCATGCTGGAATAGGGAACACTGCAGACTCGGGGAACATTCCCACTGCCAGTGTATCAGTAATAATATGAAACTGGTCTGTAATAAATTGGGTTTCCCACAGCTTCCAGAAGTGGGAAATATCTCTCCCCAATATAGCGTCTTACATCAAAGAAGGAACTAAGGGCCTGATTCAGACCCGCTTGCTAGATACATACTTTCGCAAGATGTGTAGGCAGTGCTACCACACAATGCATTAGCACGCCAAGTATTTCTTAAAGAGCAATCACATAGTGTATGCAGACACCCACCAGCCAGTTTTAAGATGCCCACTTGTGCACGTCATGTCCAGGAAGTGTATGCAACCATCGAAACATCGGATGCTATGCTTGAGGTTGACCATACCCTGTCGCAAGCACTGTGAGCACTTCAGTGTAAAAACAAGCCAGGTGACGTGTACTATGATGCTGCCTTATAATTATGCACACCTCTAAAATGCCGTTGAGATGCTCAGGCACGCCTACGTTTGCACCTCCACTCCTCCGTATTTAATGGCCAGCCCCTGTTACCACCTACAAACGGCTTCCCCTGTCACTCACTCTGCTGGGCTGTCTGCGTGCAGCGAGCGAATACATTGAGAACTTTCGCTAAGGTATGCACATGCGCACAATGCATACATACGCAAGCGCACAATGCATACACACTGCATACCATTGGCAGCAGCGAGAGTATGCATCTTAGCGAGCGGGTCTGAATCAGGCCCACATCCCACACAAGATGCTCAACTGCTCAATCCTAAACCTCTGTTCCATCCGAGAACAAGTGTAAAATAGCACATAATAAGTGTGGTAAGGATATTGGCGCTCACATTGATCTTGTTCAATTACACCATACAATTACAGTATAATAAATATAAAAAGGTGGAATAGTACTTCCCTTTCTTGTTGTATTTGCTTGTTGTTACCTTCCAGCGACCCACAGGACAAAGATATTCAATATATACTGTATATAAAAAAATAAAGAAGAAAATAACACCCAACATGGTGTAATATTGTTTATGCAAATTTATACTTCAAATAATTCAACACACATTTCAATAAAAAATGATATAATGTATATTGGAGGCTTTACAAGAAAGTAGTGTGTTAGATGCACATAGTTGCCTTGAGGAAGAGCCATAGAACTCAAAACACGTTGGCTGTGGAATTGAGGGCCTGATTCAGAGGTGCTCGCAAATAGCGAACGCTCGCTCTGAAGCAGGACGACCTGTTTTTTTTTTGGCCGGCCTTGCTGCTAGCCTCGAGCAAGTGAAGTTCTCACTCACTACGGGGCTTGCGCACGCGCAGTGCGCACGCCGAATGTGCGCACTGCACGGCCATTGACCCGCTGAGGCCCTGAGTTATCTTGGGTGGAGAGGAGCCTGATTCAGAAGTTGGTGTTTGTGTATGCTGGGTAGATGGGGTTCCGGAGCCTTGATCCATTTGATCCATCCACTGCACTCACTGCCACTTATAATCACATCAGGGCAGTGCTCCTTTAAAGACCCAACAGTCCAATTGTATATAACTATAATGAAGGGCTTTTCTACTATCAAGCTTGGTGCAAGCCCTTCACTTTATAGATATATACTGTATCTATATATATATATATATATATATACTGTATATATACATATATATATATATATATATATATATATATATACTGTGTGTATATATATATATATATATATATATATATATATATATATAGATCCAAAAAAAGGCGTCACTCGGAGACTTGAAATGCAGGTGAAAATTCAGTTTTAATGGTTGACGTTTCGGAGGACAAGCCCCCTTTCTCAAGACACTGACATACAAACATACAATAAAAACAAAGACAAATAAATACCTTACAGACATCATAGACACACCTCCCCGTGAACGAGGACGCCGCGCGCACTTCCGGCTAAACGGACGGACACACACGTGGACAAGTCACGTGTATCTGCATACGTCACCAGAAGGCGCCCAGGCATCCCCAACAACAGCCTATGCCGCTATTGCGCTGCAACCATGGCAACCAGTAACCACAAGGATACCAGGGCACGCAGACAGCAACACCAGCCTATTAGGAAACATAGAAATATAAAAACATAGCGCGAACAACATGAACACCATATAAATAATACTGTGCACTATTATGACAAATTATATTAATAAAAGAAAGAAAAATACTATTACAGCCATTCGGCTGTAATAGTATTTTTCTTTCTTTTGTTAATATAATTTGCATTAATGGTTGCAGCGCAATAGCGGCATAGGCTGTTGTTGGGGATGCCTGGGCGCCTTCTGGTGACGTATGTAGATACACGTGACTTGTCCACGTGTGTGTCCGTCCGTTTAGCCGGAAGTGCGCGCGGCGTCCTCGTTCACGGGGAGTGTGTCTATGATGTCTGTAAGGTATTTATTTGTCTTTGTTTTTATTGTATGTTTGTATGTCAGTGTCTTGAGAAAGGGGGCTTGTCCTCCGAAACGTCGACCATTAAAACTGAATTTTCACCTGCATTTCAAGTCTCCGAGTGACGCCTTTTTTTGGATCTGTATCTGGGACACTTTGTTGGAACCCTATAGGAAGGCACCGGAGCAATTCAAATGGTATGCATCATTTATTGAGTGCCGGTCTGTGGATCTTTATATATATATATATGTATATAAAAAAACTATTCAGTTTCCAAAGAAACAAGATACCAGCACACCACCTAATAATGCAAAAAATCATACGCAAGGTGGTGAACAGGAGGCACCTCCCATGGAACTCAGGGTTGTTCTCAGACAGGGGCACGGTGGTGAGAATGCTTAACAGGAAGGCCAGGAAATACAGGGTACATTGTGCAAAGAGGATACAGATCATAGCCATGTTCTGCAGCTGGGGAGGAGTGCACATGGAGGCTGTGGGAATATGCCCTGGGGACATTCTGCTGATAATGCTTATGGTAGCTGCAATGCAAATCTCTCATCCATGATCCTCCTGCCCTTACCAGCACATCATAGTGGCTGGGCCCCAGCCAACTGCAGGGCAGCAGCAGTGGGGGTTGTGGTGACACTGGTGAGATGGAGGGGGCAGGAGTGAGAAGCAGGGGGTTGTGGTGAGAAGCAGAGGGCTGTGGTGAGATGCAGAGGACTGTGGTGACATGGTGTAGGTTGTTATTACATGCAGGGGGCTTTGCTGAGATGAAATTGCTCATGTGTGAAGCCGGGATGGGTCGCTAGTATCTATATAAGCGTAGAGTGAAGCATCCTGTTCCACCCTCCCTTCCCTTCTAGATTTCATAGATCTGGTTTTCTAGGCTTGGGACCGACCAGACCGTAGATTCCAGGTCTTCTGCAGATCTCTGGAAAATCTAATAAGATGGCTAGGTGGGAGTCTCCATGTTAATGTTTTTGAAGGCCATGACCATTCCAATCTCTGGTGCTGCATCTTAGGGATGGCACAGATAAGAGGGTAGAGAGTCTTCTTAAATCCATTGATGGTAAACACTTCGACCTGAGACCACAGTTGTTTGACTTCACTACAGACGCCTGGGAGAGAGGCATAATGATTGGGGATACTTTTAGATATCTAAAGTTAGGTACACACTTTTTCGATTGCAGGTTGATCGGGTAAAACTGTCCCAATCAGCCGTGCAGTCTGTCCCCAGTGTGACCCTCTGTCAGCTGCCTGTGAGCCGCATATGCACTGTGCAGACATAGCACAGTGTGTACGGGCTTTTATGGGATCGGGAGGTCGAACCGCTAAATATTAAATAGTACATAAGATGTGACCTACCGATCCCGACTGTTGCATTAGCGTTAAAAGCCGTTTATCGGTTAATGCTCCTGCATTGAGACAGCGTACACACCTATACAATCCAACGGCCGTTCTCTCGATATTGGATGAACGGCCCGATGATTGTATAGGTGTGTACCCAGCTTAAGGCTAACCTCTCAGATATTTGTTTCACTATAGGTCTCCCCGGAGACATGACAAAGCATCTCTGTGGGAAGTCATCCAATCTAATCATACCAGTTCTCCATTTTTGTGTTTGAATGTATTGAATTCAACTGCCTCTAAACATATCCAGCAAACATTATCCCACCTCTCCTAATGTGTTTTTCATAGTAACATTAACCCAGTGTGGTCTCTGCTGCATATGTTTCGACTCTCCTGCATACCACTGTTGTACAGTAGCACATATTTTTTTTTAGTTATTTTTGCCTTCCAACACCCTGACCCAGTCTGGCCATTCTCCTTTGAACTCTGTCATTGGTAAGGTGTTTTTTCCCATAGAAACGCTATTTTCTGGATGTTTTTTGATTAGCGCACCAGTCTCCGTAAAGTCTAGAAATCATAAAAATCCTAGAAGATCATCAGTTTCTGAGATATATAAACCACCTCTTCTGGCACCAACATTCGTTCAATGGTCAAAGTCACATAGATCACATTTATTCCCCATTTGGTGTTTGGTCTGAACAACAACTGAACCTCTTGACCATGTCTGCATGCTTTAATATATTGAATTACTGCCACATGATTGGCTAATTATTTTTTTCCATTAATACTTTAAAAAGAAGTCAATGAGTGTGTGTAGTCTATTATTAAATTGTTTATCTTGAGAATAACAACAACATCATGTAAAATCATCTTCACAAACATCAAACTGCATACAGTTAACGACCGTTCTTCTTATGAAAATATTCTGGTGCAGATCCTTATAAATGTAACCCTTATTAGTGAAGGCAGAAGAGGGGGTTTGTGAAAGAGAAAATAAGAATAGCTAATAATGAGCTTACATTTTATTAGTGAATTTCTTCAAACAAAAAACTTGGAAAAAAATCTGGCAATCAATGTAAAACACTGATGAGAGTACATGCAAAAATGTCTCTTTCATGAGTAATAATTAAATATCAAAAACCATTTTAATTAAAGAATTGACTTGATAATATTTGACTTCAAGATTGCCTATCAGGTCCTTATTAGTCAAACTAATATGGGAATAGCTTGGTTCAGTTATCAGTCAAGCTTAAATCTAACGATCTTCATAGAGCTGTAAATTAATTTTAATTAATTACATTAATTTTAATTAAGTTAATCAGAAAATTGCATTCTGATTATTTGGCAGACCAAAAGTTTTCCACATTTCCAATCTGAAGATGTTGAATAGTACATGTAAAAATGTTGTGACACCTCTGTATGTCTAAACTACAGGGACATAACATACACACAGAAAAAAGTGCAGGTGCACTCTTAAAAGCACAATTGAAAATCTGCCTATTTATTACAGACGTGTGGTTCAGTTTTACTCTGAATTACTTGGATATGTTCGGATCTCAAAAACGGCATCATATTGGCTATCCGGCTGTCACGTGTTTTGGATAGCCAATAAGACAAATCAAACTAATCCGAACATGCAACAATTTGGCAATAAGAACTGAATAAAACCAGACCCGCGCATCTCTACTATTTATATAGCTTGGATCCTACCAGCTTGTTTGTAGTGTGTAGGTAATAACCTTAAAACTGTTAGTAATAAGTAGGTACCCACCTGAAAGAGGTATCCTTTTGAGATAGGTGTGCATTCACAATATGATGCAAATGTGCGAGAATGTTATATTTGTTCCAGAAGTTATATTCCAGAATTTATACTACATAGCAATACTGCAGAGGTTACTATTATTAAGTTTTCAGTTATGTTTAGTATGGGTCTTTGGTTTGTATGTTACGTAGTCAAAAAGGGAATATAGCACCTTTTTCTACATTTGATAAATTATGGTGTGCAGACCAAATCATCCTGTCTTTATAGATAGGCATAAGATGAGGATAATAAATGTAAGGGCTTGTCACATAGTAATAAGACAGTCTATTTCATTTTGACCACGAACTTTAAGAAAAAATATAAATCAAACAATGACTTAACAAGCAAAACATATATATTATTCTTGTGGTGAGAGATGGAACCGGTGGTCACGTGGAAATAATAAGTGAGGAAGAAAAAAAGAGAAGTTACATCACTGTGGATATTGGTGAGTATATGTGCAGGACACCGCAGATACGTATCACCCACACCAAGTTTACATCCCTCACTGAGGTGTGCCTAGCATACCACCACACAAGGGGTACATATAGTAACAACAAGATCAACACCATACGGTAAAGACAATCCCTAAGAGACTGTTTTACCCCTCACAATGGGAAGGTGATTGGTAATTCCTGCCCCCCAATCAATAACACAACATTTTAAAGTTATACTTTAAGATAGAATTAATAAAACATATTATTTTCGTATTCCTTTACATTGTTTTTATTACCATTCTGCTCACGCATACAATCAGGGTATTTAAGCTGAGCGCATCTACCCTCTCACTTGTGGAAGGCATTGGTCTGAGTACCAGTCCACAGTCATGGTGCATTGTTGCACAAGTGGTACGGTAGCCACATGACCAGTCTTGGCCACAAACGGGCACCATCTGCTTGGCCATGGTACACTCACTTCGGAACTTCTGTGGTGGTGCACCTCCAACTGGGGTCCACTGGGCCAACTGTTGTGTGGTCTCATGGTTGAAACAGATCCAAAATTCAGTTTAAGCAACCACCATCAAACCCGACCAGCATGTTGTGGCTCCAAGTCACCTGAGCCTCCTCCTGCTCTCACGTCAGCTGTTTGGGCACCAAATGTGAAGAAACCTTGCCAAGCTTTTCATGGAGTATCAAGCAGATGGTACATGATGAGATGCCTGTCTCCTTCTCTAACCGGGCCACAGTCACCCTGGTGCCCCCCGGTAACTATGGCAAGCACAGCAGCAACGTTGTCCTATGTGATTGCAGACAAAGTTAGGCTGCAGCACTTCTCGTCTTCCAGGGACCGTCTCCCACGCCAACATTCTGCAAATCACTCAAACACAGTGGTTTGGGGTGGGGCTTCCTCCCCAAAAGCAGCTTGCAGTCAGTCAAAACTCTCCTGACCACTCTTGCCTCTGTTGAGCTTGAGATTCTTGAAGGAAGTGAACAAGCTGACCACGGTGTGCAATGCTGCTTATATACGGTTCTATGTCCTAATATTTCACAAGAACTTTAGTCAGATATTACAGCTTACACCCAGTCAGATTGTCTACCTATGCACTGTACATCCAGAAACTAATTACACACCTCCTGTGTTACACTCCTCTCTGATGCATGGTTAATTCATATTACAGTCTAGCACAGCACAATATTTGCAATCATGAGTGCTTTACAGTATTCACATTTGAGCTGCATTTCTTCACTTATCTGTTTGCTTCTTTAATAGATGCATGGCAATGTCAATTATCGGCGTTCAAATGGGGTTCAAACGGTGCTTGATGGATGGGACATTGACGAAGTTGTGCAGACATTCAGCATTCCTCGATCTATGGTGTCACATGTGTGTGTACCGGGAATACCTCATGGAAGGCATTACCACCCACCGTGGCTGACCAGGGGTGCTTAATGATCATGACCCAGAATTGTCCGTGGTAACAGACAAGCGACACTGGCTCAAATCACATCTATATTCAATGCAGCATGTACCAGATGCATATCTAGCATGCCAGTGTCCCTGTTAACACTACGACACCGGACACAGCACCTTACCTGGGCTTGTGACATTGCTGTTTGGACCCTGGATGACTGGCAACATGTGGCATGCTCTGATGAGTCAGGGTTTCAGTTGTTTCAGGCTGATGGTAGGGTTCAGGTAAGAAGGCACCGTGCAGGCTGGTGCTGGTTTCATAATGGTATAGGGTGTGGCATGGGTTGGGTCTGCTAGTCCACCTAGACACATTATTGACTGGTAAGCGGGGACATGGTGGTCCAGGGGCACAAGCAAGTGCTGAGAATAGCATCATCATGGCCATGTCCATAGGACAATGCTGCAAATAATGTCATCACACCCTGCCCATTTCACAGGAGTAGTGCGTGGGTTTCAGGAGGGTTGACTACCAGTGGCGTAACTAGGGTATTTGAAGCCCAGGGAAAATGTAAAAATGGAGCCCCCCCTTCCCTATGTGCGCGCAATGAAAAATGGGCATGGTCAAAAGGGGCATGGCCACTTCAAAATGGGGCGTGTCAACATGACACACATACCCATTTCTCGTCACTCTGAACATTCCTTTCCATTCCATATGCACCTTAACCCCAGTAGTGGCCCTTATACAGTCCCCCCTATGCAGTGCCCCCAGTAGTGGTCCCTCTAATGCAGGCCCCCAGTAGTGCCCCTTATACAGTACCCCCAGTATGCAATGTCCCCAGTAGGTGTCCCTCTTATGCAGGCCCCCCAGTAGTGCCCCTTGTACAGTACCCCCAGTATGCAATGTCCCCAGTAGTGGTCCCCCTTATGCAGGCCCCCAGTAGTGCCCCTTGTACAGTACCCCCAGTATGCAATGTCCCCAGTAGTGGTCCCCCTTATGCAGGCCCCCAGTAGTGCCCCTTGTACAGTACCCCCAGTATGCAATGTCCCCCGTACTACTCCCCCTTATGCAGTGTCCCATGTAGTGGTCCGTCCTATGCAGTGCTCCCAGTAGGGCCACTTATACAGTGCCCCCAGTAGCGGTCCCATTTATGCAGGCTCCCAGTAGTGGCCCCCCCTATTGAGTGCCTCCTGTAGTGGTCCTCCCTATTCAGTGCCCCCAGTGCAGTATCCCTTATATATTGCCCCCAGTAGTAGACCCCCCTATGCATTGCCCCAGTAGTGGTCCCCCTATGCAGTGCCCTTATATAGTGCCCCAGTAGTAGCCCCCCTATTCAGTGCCCCCAGTAGTGGTACCCAATGGAGTGTCCCCAGTAGTGATACCCCCCAGTGCTGCCCCCAGTAGTCCCCCCATTAGTGCCCCCAGTAGAGGTCTCCCCATTAGTGCCCCCAGTAGAGGTTCCCCCCATTAGAGTCCCCAGTAGAGGTCCCCTCCATTAGTGCCCCCAGTATAGGTCCCCTCCATTAGTGCCAGCAGTATAGGTCCCCTCCATTAGTGCCCCCAGTATAAGTGCCCCAGTATAGGTCCCCTCCATGAGTGCTCCCAGTATAAGTGCCCCATATAAGTGCCCCCAGTATAGGTCCCCTCCATTAGTGCCCCCAGTATAAGTGCTCCCAGTATAAGTGCCCCCAGTATAGGTCCCCTCCATTAGTGCCCCCAGTATAAGTGCCCCCAGTATAGGTCCCCTCCATTAGTGCTCCCAGTATAAGTGCCCCAGTATAAGTGCCCCCAGTATAGGTCCCCTCCATTAGTGCCTCCAGTATAAGTGCCCCCAGTATAGGTCCCCTCCATTAGTGCCCCCAGTATAAGTGCCCCCAGTATAAGTGCCCCCAGTATAGGTCCCCTCCATTAGTGCCCCCAGTATAAGTGCTCCCAGTATAAGTGCCCCCAGTATAGGTCCCCTCCATTAGTGCCCCCAGTATAAGTGCCCCCAGTATAGGTCCCCTCCATTAGTGCTCCCAGTATAAGTGCCCCCAGTATAAGTGCCCCCAGTATAGGTCCCCTCCATTAGTGCCCCCAGTATAAGTGCCCCCAGTATAAGTGCCCCCAGTATAGGTCCCCTCCATTAGTGCCCCCAGAATAAGTGCCCCCAGTATAGGTCCCCTCCATTAGTGCCCCCAGTATAAGTGCCCCAGTATAGGTCCCCTCCACTAGTGCCCCCAGTATAAGTCCACTCCATTAGTGCCCCCATCAGTGACCCCAGTATAAGTGCCCCCATTAGTGCCCCCAGTATAAGTGCCCCCAGTATAAGTGCCCCCAGTATGGAACTTCCCCCCCGACAAATACACAGTGAAAGTAAACCAATAAATAAAAGAAAAATACAACCCTGAATCCACACTTGTCCTCCTCCCGGGCTGGCGCGCTCTGCATTATGGGAGAGACGTCATGATGTCTCTCCCATGACCCACTGCAGGAGCCGGAAGGGAGCCGGCTCTTGCAGTGGGCGCTGCAGCAGTCAATTAGAGTCTATTTGACTCTCATTGGCTACTGTTTAACACACACATCGCCGACAGCGCTTGCGGCGATGTGTGTGCAGCAGCAGCAGCCAATGAGAGTATGTCTGACTCTAATTGGCTGCTGATTAACACACACATCGTCGCCGCACTGCCGACGATGTATGTGTTAGAATGCACAGCATGAGCCCGTCGTCCACCCTCCCCCTGGCGATCAGGGGGGGTTAAGGTGTACTTACCTACCAGTAGGATCGCCCCCGCCCCCACCAAGCACCAGGACGCACTCGAGCTGGACACCGTTCACACCTCCAGTGACCGACCACGCCAGCCTCCCCATGAATGCACCTCTACCTCAAACGTCCAGGGCAGACCACCCTCCGCCAGTTGGTCCCCCCCTCCCTCGGCATTGCAGCACAGGAGCCACACTACCAGCAGTACCCCCCTCCAGATCAGCTGGCCCAGCTGCTTGCACACCAGCAAGGGGGGACAAACCACCACGAACACCGCACAGTGGTTGCCCGCCACCACAGGTCCGGTGACCTCAAGCAACAAGCAGCCCCACAGCCCGCAGCACAACCTGCACTCCAATTGACTTTCGCAACTTACCACCATTACAAGCATCATTCTACCACACAGCCGCAACGTCGACACACCACCTACCACAAATCCTACAGATAGGTAAGCACTCCGAGACTATCCCCTCACCATGCGGGACGCCGCTTCGGTGCCCCACTCGCCCAACTCCATTACCCACTCAGTGAGACTCCACAGACAATAGGTCCAGCAGGGGATACATGCTAGTCACTGAACTGCCCATTAAGGAGCCCCCTGAAAGGGTCCACCAACTTCCCCACCTGGAGTCTCACCCCTCCCACACCCCCGCACTGCCCGGGACCCATCAGGAGCAGCACTGTGACTCCAATAAAAGATTTGCCCCCCAACCCTTTCTGCCTGGCTTTTTTAATTTCATCCATCCATACATTTTACATCTCCCCCCATCTACCATAACACCAAGGCAGAGCACACCTTAACCCCCCCCTTATCACCAATCTAACCGGTGCAGGACACGTTACGCCCGCACAACAGTGCAGCACTCCACCGAACCATTACACACCCACACCCTCACCTACATACATATTCTAGAAACCAACACCATCCACCCAACACCCGCCCCAACCCCCCCCCCAATTATCTACCCCCACACATTCACCACCACCACAGCACACTGGAACATGCCTCGCACCATTATGCTTGAGCGAATTTCAACCCCCCTTTTAAATCACCCTCCTCCTGGTGCTATTGGGCAAGCTCTCAGGGACAGGGAAAGGGCTTGGCTGACCGCACTCACTGTGGTCGGCTCTACACTGGCTAACTAGGATGGGCCAGTACTGTGGCCAGCGGTGCCCCCCCCCCTGCACCACCGGTCCCACGGCACCCAGGGCACGTGCCCTGCTCGCCCTGCCCTAGTTACGCCACTGTTGACTACTCTTCCACGATCCAGAAGAACTCCTTAAAATCAAGAATCTCCCAGGGGAGTAGGTATGTACAGTATGTAATAAGGATAATACTCTCTGCCTGAATAAAGGACCAATTTCTGCATTCATGTTTTGTATACTCCTAAATTATTAAAAACATCTAAATTACATACAAAATACAACTACAATTGGGAAAAGAATAACTGCCCTTGTCATTTTTACACATTGCAGCATCATTATAAAGACCGATTGAAGAAATTACATGGAGTACATATATGTCTGGATTTCTCACTAGGGAAACAAATATTGCTTGGGAACTTTTAAATGTAAATAAACACAAACAAAAGCCAGCTGCTACAGTACCAATTGTGGCCAACAGGTGGCAATGCAGAGCCAGTCATTCTCACTGTTTTTTATTAGGTCATTGTTAACTAAAAATAAAAATAAGGTGAACAAAGAGTGTAACATAACTTTATGGTTTTGGTATTTATATGTTTGTGTTTATACTATGCAGAGGGAAGTGACTAATGCAGAGAGAATACTGAGCCAGTTTGTGCAGCATATCTTGCATTAAATAGTTGTGTGTGCCC
This sequence comes from Taudactylus pleione, assembly GCA_031769625.1. NCBI lineage: Eukaryota > Metazoa > Chordata > Amphibia > Anura > Myobatrachidae > Taudactylus > Taudactylus pleione. The sequence goes on along the minus strand of JAUIMM010000210.1, from coordinate 7,321,656 downwards.
AGAAAGCAGTGTATGTACAGATTTGCCCTCATACACCGTGGCCGCAGTTGTGGCACACAGTCCCTCTCAGTGTGCAGAGTCCAAACTGTGCATCTTATTTGCACAAACAAAAAACGTATTCAATTAGTTTTGCATGATGCACTTTTCGTCGACCGCGTGTTTTGGCCGCAGTAACTAATCGTGCATGCCTGGCGAAACTCAAACAGGCAAAAAGGTGCTGTCAGAAAAGGCATCCAAAAGATGCACTGACATTGGGGATCAGTATAGATGTCCCCGAGTAGCCCCCCTGGAGCTATTTGGGGTACTTAAGTGCTTTCAATTGCCTCTATATAGCATCTTTGCACAAGTGGTGAAGAATAGCATTAAGCAGTTTTTTCTGGAGAAAATAAGTAGTCCTGTCAAATTTGGGGTACATGAAAATGGGTGCAAGCATGGTTTAAAAACGCTAAAGTGAAGTTTTAAAAAACTTAAAAAACGCACCTTCAGCAAGCACCTGCAATCAAAAAAACACCTCACCCATACCTGCAGAGCCCCCAAAAGCTTATGTTGCTAGTTATTAAATTTGTACCCCAACTTTGTACTTTATTGCTCCCTTTTTAAAAATTATTTTTTGGGGTGTCCCCCAATTTTTTTGACGCAGTTAAGGGTGCTGAGTGGTTTCCTAATGTTTGCACCCCAAAACCGCAATTCTGCACTTTTTTTCACCACCTATTCATAGGCGAATCTTTTTCACCTATTACATTGCATTGCGTTTTCGCGTACACGAAAACTCTTTGGAATTGAATATGGATGAAACTGTCAGACTGGCGAAAAGTCACAATCGGCGACACTTTTTTGGGGATCTCGGCTTTTCGCACCTAATTGAATACAGCACAAAGTGACAAAACTACTGTGCTAAAACTGTACTGATCAATTTGATGTGCGACATTTCTACATCTGTGTACGAATGAGTCTGAATATGTATATGAAGTGCTATAATGCAGCGGCTGCAAGTTGTTTTCACGACAAGTTCCGTTGTGCTTCATCTGTGACTTTGGATGGCATTAGCGCCTGCTAGCGGTGCACACCCTATGGGAAGGAGTCCTGAGTTGCAGAGAGAGATCCTTTCGGATCCCTCCACCCCTGTACGGCTCCTTCCGCCGGACACCTGGGCTTTTATGTGCCTATGTGAACTCTAGGTCACCGTACCGGAGCAATGGTGAATTTCTCCGGGAATCGCAGTGAGTTGGAATGTTAATTAACATAATGAATAGAGTCCTAAGATGCAAAATTTTAAGAAAATGTCGCTACCCTACCCCACTCGGTGACGCTCAGTGGTGTCGGGCATCTTGTGCCATATGGCTTATTGAAGCTAGGTATATGGGGACCCATCTGTATATCCACCTGTGTGTATTGTTGTGGGACATCAGCCTGCACCTGGAGAGGCAGGATTGTGGAAGGAAAGAGTGTTCTGGCATAGGCTGTGTACAGTAAGGGCGGGCAGGCACAATTGTGAACATATGCATTATGGGACACAGACTCACAGACAGATGTGTCCTTATACATCTAGGATCTAGGCGCCATAGCGACTGAACGGCTTCAAGAGGTGTAATGTGCCGTATTTTTCTTTACATTTTGCATCTTATTCTCACCACAGATGTAGTGACTCATCACTCACAGTGTACTAGAGACGCAGCTTTACGACAATGACTGTGCAGGGAATAGTTTTAAACGCGTCCAAAGTCGCAGATGAAGTACAACAGAACCCGGCACGAGAAAAAGCTGCGGCAGCTGCATCATAGATGTACAAATGTCGCACATCAAATTGATCAGAGTAATCTAGAAAAGTAGTTTTGTCACTTCCAGTTGTTTGTTTATGCAAATAAGAGGCACATTTCCAATGAGAAAGATGTTTGGTGTGGCAGAATCACCTGGTGCACCGAGAGGGTCTGTTTGGCGCAACTGAAGCCACTGTGTATGAGGACACATCAGTGATGTGCAGTGAGGTCAATGGCTGGGTAGGCACACATGGAGATGGGTCTGAGTGCTGGGAGCCTGTCTCATCCCCTACTCACTGTAACTCTCTCCTCACTACACTAAGCTTCGGGTCCATTGATTCTCCTACCTGCATAACTGTCTTCTCTTGCTGCTGCTAACAGCTCCGATCTCTGACACATCCATGGTGTCCATCAGTGCTCAAGGCACGCCCCCCACACTCAGAGGCATACCTCTATTAGCTCTCTTTCTGTGCAGCTTAATACCTGTGGTGTGGCCCTGCCACCAGCTCTGCAAATAGTGTCTGACTATACAGTTTCTAAGCTGGGCTGTTGCTACCTCAACTCTCGTCTCCCTGCAGTCTCAGGGAGCTCCACAAAGCTGGTAAATGTTCACTTTAAAAAGGATTACAATAAACAAAGAAGATGTTTATAAATGATAAATATCTTCTTTGTATTATTCTAATAATTTTATATCAAATCTCAGGAGTATGATAGGGGAGGCTCTGCCGGAATCAGTATGTAATCGGTATGGCCGCCAGTTCGAATCCCGGCAGCGTCAGGCCGACAGAGGAACAGATCCCAGCAGCGGCAGGCCAACAGCGCTGGAAATCCCGATTGTCCCCAGGTAAGTACTAACTAACCTAACCTACCCCCCTAACCCTACCTTAGGGGTGCCTAACCCTAACCTCCCCCCCTGTGCCTAACCCTAGTCCTCCCTCTAAGTGTATAAACCTGAACCCCCCCTTCCCCACTGCCTAAACCTAAGTCCCCCGGGGGGGTGCCTAACCCTTACCTCCCCCCGGGGGTGCCTAACCCTAACCCTCCCACCCCCTAGCCTAACCCTAACCTCCCGGGGGGTGCCTAACCCTAAGTCCCCCCCGGGAGCCCAAAACCTAACCCTCCCCCCCTGCAGCTGTCCACTCGCGGCACCCGGCATCCTTCGATCGGGATGCCGGGCGCCGGTCTCCCGGCGTCGGTAAAATGAGCGGCGTCTACATCTAGACGCCGGTCATTTCACCCTTGCCGGGACATGACAGTCGGGAAGCTGGCTGTTGTTATAATGTCAGCCGGCTTCCCGATTGCATCCCGCTCTACCTACCCTGACTACAGGTCCCTCGGACACATCAATACTGCTGACAAATCTGTATTATTTGCAGAGTATTTAGAGGTAGGTGCAAATAGTGAATGGTGATGACAGTGGAATGGGTATGAAATACCGGCGGCTGAATAGCCAGAAGCCCGAATGCTGAAGATCCCGACAGTGGTTGTAAGTATACTATCTCTACCCCTCTCTCCCCCCCTAACCCTAACCCTCCTTCTTTAGCGACTAACCCTAACCTCCTCCCTTAGTGCCTAACCCTAGCCTCCCACCGGTGGTGCCTACCTCTAACCCCACCTTACCGCACCCTAAACCTAACCCTCCCCGGGGGGGTGCCTAATCCTAACTATCCCCCGGGGGTGCCTAACCCCCTTCCTCCCTGGGGAAATGACGATACTTACCGGGGTCTGTACGTTCGGGATTGCGCCGTTTCGGGATGCCAATGCCGGTATCCTGATATCCTTCGGGATACCAGTGTTGCATTTTGCCGGGCGGCGGGATTCCGGCGTCCATTGGCAATTTAACTACATCCCGATTACAATTACCACCAATAATGAAACACTTTCTATTTGCAAATTACACTAATTTGATGGCATTTCACATCATTTCTCTGGCATATGTTATACTTTGTGTGCATATTTAAGCATTTCTTTCAAACACAAGTTGTCTCTGCTTTGTTGGTGGCAATAAAAAACTTCTTACAAAGAAGAAACTTATAGTGACAAACTTAAAGTGACAAAACAGGTTTTCAAAGAGTGACTCAAGGCCTGATTCAGAGATGGACACTAATACGATCGCTGCTGCGTTTTCACACGGTATCCAACTACAAATACATGCTAATAGTGCAAAGATCACCCGAACACATGGATGCCCACTGCTTCCTCATCTGCATACGACGTTGCTTACCTGTGTAACTATCGGTAACATTGACGCACATTTACATTGTTGTTTCTTTTTCAATAAACCATTGTAAAACTCAGTGAGCTATTGAGAATTCTTAATGCGACCATTCTCCCCTATTGCCCATCATATTATAGAAATCAGTTCTGCTTCAGTGCAGAACTGATATCTTGCTGCTGCTCTGATCCCAGAGTGAAGTAGCTCTGACATCAGAGCCAATTTTGTCCCCCAGAAATCTGAGTACAAAGATCAGCTGGAGAACTGCACTCTGCATCATAGTTGCCTACCCTCCCAGATCTTGCGGGAGAGTCCTGTTTCAAGTTCTAATAGCCCTCTCCCCTGCATTGTAAATCAAATTTCCAGGATTCTTTGAATTCTTCACTGCAGGCAGGGGACCGCCAAGGAATTTCTGGGCAAGGATAGTGATTTGCTATAGTCACTATGACTGCTGTCGAGGCTTAATAGCCTCTGCTGTCAGCTCTAAGCAAATCCCTGTTGGACCCCTCAGCAGGATGGAATGCAGCTGGCCTGACCCCTGTGTCGTCTTATGTCAGCATCTGCTGCTGTTGCTAGTGTGTTTGAGCTGTGGCTGACAGTGAGAAAGTTTTATTAGTAATCTTTAATTAAAAACACAAAACAAAAATTTTTTACCAAGAGGTGATCATTAAAGTAAGTTTGTAATTTCTTATCATATGTTCCCAATTCTAAAGTGAACGGTATATGCTGCGCTATATAAGTAACTGTTAATAAGTAGTAATAATAATAATAATAATAATAATAAATATGTGGTAAACTAATGGTAATTAGGCAAAATATAAGTTCAAAAGTTGTTAAATAACATATATCTAAAATAGAATTTTAAAATAATGGCTACCTCGATAAGCTTGAACTAAAGATAAGCATATTTTATGTAGCTGGTTAATACACTGATTTGTGGTGAATTATAAGCAGCCTGTTTAAATGATACCAGGATCCCAAACACAATTCCTCTTAGCAATATATTCTTAGTCGACCCGGCAATAAATACATGCTTAGAGTTAAAGTCACACAAGGTCAAATCACATTTGGAATTTATTGCATAGGAATCACATTTCTCATGGATATTGTGCTGAGTGAGAAGAAAACAAATAATACAGTGTGAATAGTTGCAAACAAAAATAATCAGTATTGCAGGCAGCAGTGTTAGTATCAATACAAAAATTCTCAAAATGTATTGTTAGTAATGTTATATAGAAATATCTCACAACGAGCATTTAGGTATACATATGCCCATAGGTGGAGCTAGACACACCCTTTGGGTGGAGCATGACACGTCCCCTCATTGGCACGTCACATTTTACTACCAATTACATTCCTGAATCTAGTCTTCAAAAGTAGGCAAGTATGCTCTGCATGAGAGGTGGGAAAGGGGAAATGCCATGGGGGAGGGGGATCAATGGCCACTGGGGAATCTATTGCCAATGGAAAATGGAGGATATGTTATAATTAGAGATGAGCAGGTCCGGTTCCCTGAGAACAGGACCCACCCGAAATTCAGGGATCCGGGGCGATCCGAGGCTCCCCTTGGATCACTCCTCCTGCCTTGGATCCCTAATCGAGGCAAAACCTCACGATCTTTTGTCAGATCTCGAGGTTTTGCCTCGAACGCCCATTTTTAAAAATTCCTTTGCCTTCAGTGGACAAAGTGCTGATTGGCTGACAGAGCCGTCTGTCATTGCTCTCAGCCAATCAGCCTGTTGCATGCAGGGAAAAAAAGATGGTGCTGGTTCCCGTGGCCAGCACCCCCCGCTGCTGACACCAGCTTTTGGCACCCCCAACGCTGACACCGCCGGCAGCCCCGCTGCTGAAACCACTGGCTCCCCCATGCTGCCAACACTGCCAGCACCCTGTGTTGAGAACACCCCTGCTCTGCCGACACAGTCAGCAAACCTGCACTGAGGACACTGCCAGCACTCCCACACTGCCATTCCATGTACTGAAGACACCATCAGCAACCCCTGCACTGCCGACACAGCCAGCAAACCTGCACTGAAGACAAGGCTGGCACCTCCCGCTCTGCTGACACTGCCGGTACCCTGCACTGAGGACGCTGCCAGCACCGCAACACTGCCATTCCATGTACTGAGGACACCGTCAGCAACCCCCACACTGGCGACACAGCCAGCAAACCTGCACTGAAGACACCACTGACACTGCCGACATCGCCTGTACCCTTCACTAAGGACACTGCCAGCACCACAACACTGCCATCCCATGTACTGAGGACACCGTCAGCAACCCCCGCACTGGCGACACAGCCAGCAAACCTGCACTGAAGACACCACTGACACTGCCTGTACCCTTCACTAAGGACACTGCAATCCCGGCAAGGTGCTAATGACAGGTGTCGAAATCCCGACACCTGTCATTTTACCTACGCTGGGAGCCCGACGCCCGGCATACCGATCGAGGATAAGCTGGGTGCGGACAGCTGCGCGGGGGTGGGGGACGGTTACGCGATATTACATACTGATTCCAAGGGTTGCAGTCAGGAAGACGACGGTCGAAATGCTGACCGCTGGGTTCCCGACTGTCTAATCCCGGCAAGGTACTAATGACAGGCGTTGAAATCCAGACGCCTGTCATTAGACCTACGCCAGGAGCCCGACACCTGGCATACCAAATTAAGGTAAGTCGGACGCGGGCAGCCGCAGGGGGGGCGAGGGTTAGGTTTTAGGGCTCCCGGGGGGCTTAGGGTTAGGCACCCCCCCGGGAGGGTTAGGGTTAGGCTAGGGGAAGGGGGGGTTAGGGTTAGGCACCCCCGGGCGGAGGTTAGAGTTAGGCACCTTCCCTGGGAGACTTAGGTTTAGGATGCGGGGAAGGGGGAGTTAGGTTTAGGCACTTAGAGAGGGGTTAGGCACTTGAGGGAGAGGATAGGGTTAGGCATCCCTAACGGAGGGTTAGGGTAGGGAGTACAGTTAGCGATACTTACCCAAATTAACGATCGGGATCTTCACCCCTCCCGGGCTGCCGCTGTCGGCAGTATTACATACTGATTCTGAATAAAGTGGCAACAGAATAAGTTAATTAAGAATATTATATAAGGCATCTGATGTAATAGCATTTCACCCTCCGGGGCACTAAGAGGGGAGGGCATATACAAATTAACTGGGCTTTGTCTTCTTAGGAAGCTGGTAACAACTACACTAATCCCTATAGGACCTTGTTTGATACAAACTATTTGATATTGCCAGTAATTTGGATTCTAGAGGGGGACATATTGGTCTTATTATTTACTAATTTATTTATGCTAATTAGCTCTCTATGTTTTTTTATCATATAATTTTATTTAAGTATACATTTATAATGGTTAAAATGTATACAGCTCTTTTAGTCAGTTATAAGATCGCGCAGCTACTACCCCCTATAGTTTATTTAAACTAGAGATGTGTGGGTCTGGTTTTACTAGGATATGTTCGGATCTCAAAAACGGCATTTTATTGGCTATCGGCTATCACGTATTATTATTGAATAGCCAATAAAATAAATTCGAACTTGCGATAATTTTGGCGAAAAGAACCGAGTAAAACCGAACCCGCACATCTATAATTTAAACATCTTGTAACTGCATATCTGAATTAACAGCTTAACAATTATAAATAGCTGATGGTCGAATCACAGATAGATTTCGAGATATTTCAAAACTGGTTTGGATCAAAGTGTCATGCTTGTCTGCATGAGCTGGTTTGATCAGATCATGAACTGGCTTCAAATAATTGGTGCATGTATACCCATGCATACAGTAGCTGGAAAAACTGAAAATAAATGACACATTTCGAGTAATCCATCAACAAAATTATGACAAAATGATGACGTTTGGAAATACTCCAACTGCTTAATCAAAAGTAAAGATACAGTATATATGTATATACAGGCAGTGGCGTCCCTCCCCGTGGTGTCACCCAGTGCGGGAAGGAACGTTGTGAGTGCCGCACGTGCCCCCAAAAGGGGGTGTGGCCTTGTGTAAAGGGGTGTGGCCTCACGGGACGTGGGCGTGGCCTCACTGCCCGATCCCTCTCATCCCGTTTTTTAATATTGCTGGGAGGGGGTGCAGGGGGTGCTGACTGCATTGTGTTGCAGTGCCGGCTCCCTCACAGTGTCAAGAGCCGGGTGCTGCACTTAATACTACAGTGCAGCACCCGGCTCCTGTCACTTTGGGGGAGTGTCAGTATACACCTTAGTGTCACCCCTCGGCGGGTGACACACGGGTGTGGACCGCACCCCGGCACCCTCCTTGTGACGCCACTGTATACAGAGATGCCCAGACTTTTATGATCTGGGTTCTACACAGTCTCTGGCTGATGCAGAGAAGAGGCAAAGCAATAAAATGAACAAATTTGAACCTAGGCAAAACCATGTTGCACTGCAGGGCTGCAGATTTTGAGATGGGAAGGAATGTGTTCTAGGTCAAGTCTAAATTTCAGTGTAAACAAAACTGCCCAGCATTTGTGCATTCAGAATGCGATGCATCCCGCCACCCTTCACATGCATGCCGATGTTAGCAACGCCAGTATGCATGAAGAACATCGCAAAGGACTGCTCTCTCGGTAAGAGTCGCCCTTTGCGATATGACCCAGAAGCCCTTCTGGTGTCCTTCTGTGCATGATTCTTAAACAAGGGGAAAGGGAAAGAAGGGAAAAAATACCTGCACTATGTCATTCGATTGGTTCTAAACCCCTATATAATCTTAATATAATACTTCATATATTCACAGGGGTGTTGCCCTAATCAACTAAGTTGAATTATATAAAAAGGAGAAGGAAGTTGCTAGTAATGGGCGCACAAATAAAGTAAGTAACAAAGTAAAATTTTACTTTTATTGGTTATTACCTCAAATGAATGTCCCCAATTTAGGGGAATAAACAGTGAAATATAAGGTTTAAATGATTGATATCAAACAAAACATACATATAGATAAAAGAAAGGCAGATCCACTGATATGCTGTTGTGTAATATCTACTCATATCTGGACGATTATTATAATGGAAGGAATCCTAGCATACAATTGTCGATAATATCGATTACTTCCTATCCATTCTAGATGCTGTGATATATATGCAGTTAAACACTCTCTCTTAGTCCTTGGAGTTTCAAATTTAGATTGACATGTATTATATTTATCTTGTCACAATTAGTACTCCATTATTACTGTGTCAGCGAATTATAGCTTTAGTGTTGTTAATTCTATCCAATAAGTATGACATCTAATATAATGAATATAGTACAACAATAAATAGATCAGTTATATTACTACCATCAATGTATCACTTCAAATTTGCTGTTGTATTGCTACTTACACCTCATAACTGGTACCACTATATCAAGGTGTCGATGTATTGTAATTGATATACTATCGGAAGGAGATATTCTTATCAAAAAGTCTCCTATATCATAATCCTTCAATTGAGGTAATAACTGAGTTGTTGTATAAGACTGGTTATTTCCCAGTCCACATTGGTGTCAGCAATTTACTGCTGCTAATTATGCTATGCGCAAGTGAAAAGCACTAATAGCATTGTATGCCATCCATTGACTTTTGTTATAGGCTGATAATATCCCAGTCCGTGGTGGTGTCAGTATTTTGCTGCTGTTAATTGTGCTATATGTAAGTAAAAAATATTAGCAGCACTAAATGTCATACATTGGCTTAAAATATATAATGATTCTCAATACGGTAGTATCAATTTGTGGACTTGCATAAGTAAAGAGAAGATAGTAGGCTATTTTGCTACAATCTAACTTATTTAGCATATATTAGCTTGTTAGAATGTAACACAATTCATGCTACATATGTCATTAATATTACACTGTATGAAGTGTTCAGAGCACATTACACTTTCCACTATAATAGTGTTAGTCAATTCTGCTGTATATACAGCTAACTAAACAGTAATTGGTATCAATATATAGTTCAACACATGCACAAAAGGACGCACGCGCAGACGTTGGGTCTGTCTGTTTGTTCCAACAAAAACTACTGATCTGATCATCTCAATCCATCAAGTTAAAGCTGGGCAACAACAACATCGTAATTTGTTGACATCATCAATTACATCCCTTCTAACTGTATACAAGGGCATTCATTGGGATGACTTGTTTCTGGAGGTAACGGAATGGAGCAGGAATTTGATAAGCTTCTCTGAAGAGGTGAGTTTTCAGGGAACATTTGAAGTTGTAGAGGTCAGCAGAAAGCATATTGCGAAGAAGGATATTCCACAGAGTGGGTGCAGCCCAGAATATGACTGGTAATCATAGGCGAAACTAGAGATCTGGTAATGGGTGGTCCCAGTTTTAGCACCATGTCAGATATTGGGAAAAAAACACCAGTGGCGCCCTTCCCCATGGTGTCACTCGGAGTAAGAAGGTATGTTGTGTGCGCGGCCACGCCGCGCGCCGCAAAAAAGGGGGCATGGCCTCGTGGTCAGGGGGCGTGGTCACTTGAGAAGGGGGAATGGCCTCAAAGTCCGAACCCAATGGTCTGCTGTGTGTCTAAGAAGTACGGGTGAGCACTATGCAGTGCCGGCTCCCTCACACTGTCAGGAGCCGAGTGCTGCATTTAATGCTACAGTGCAGCATCCGGCTCCTGTCACCTTGTTGTCACCCCTAGGCGGGTTTTTGGGACCCCAGTCAGTTTGAAAGTCTTTTCTTACCTATATGGTGCTTTCTCTGCAACGGGGAACCTCTGAGGAATTTGAGCCTCACTGCGCAGCGTCTTCAGCCGGTAGTCACTATTCATGTAGGAATTGTCTGGAAGATGCCTGTTTACATAGAAATATAACCCATGTCATCATCATAACCAAATAATATATACTGTAGTAACAGAAGCTTTTGTGCAGGAAAAATGTGAATTTCCCTGATCAAACATCAGTGTCTCTCCAGGCTCCCCTGAGTTACTCCAGACCCCCAATGTCTCCTTCCCTAGGCCCCCCTGTGGTTCTCCAGGTTCTCTGTGTCTCTTTATCTCCAGACCTCCATGTCTGTCTATCTCCTGGCCCCCTGGTCTCTTCCATCCCCAGGTCCCCCTGGGCCTCTCCACCCCCAGGACCCCCATGCGTCTCTCCATCCTCAGGCCCACCTGTGGCTCTCAGCCTTATTCCACCAGCCCCAGTGTGCGTCTCTCTGCCCCATTTCCCCGACCCCAGTGTGCGTCTCTCTGCCCCATTCCCCTGACCCCAGTGTGCATCTCAGTGTGTCTCTAAACCCAATTTTCTCCGGCCCCAGTGTGCGTCTCTCAGCCCCATTTCCCCGACCCCAGTGTGCATCTCAGTGTGTCTCTAAACCCAATTTCTCCGGCCCCAGTGTGCGTCTCTCAGCCCCACATTCCCCCGGCCCCAGTGTGCGTCTCTCTGCCCCAGTGTGTCTCTAAGCCCCATTTCCCCCATCCCAGTGTGCGTCTCTGAGCCCCAGTGTGCGTCTCTCTGCCCCAGAGTGTCTCTAAGCCCCATTTTCCCAACCCTAATGTGCATCTCTCAGCCCCAGTGTGCGTCTCTCTACCCCAGTGCATCTCCCAGCCCCATTCCCCTGGCCCCAGTGTGTGTCTCTAAGCCCATTTCCCCGGCCCCAGTGTGTGTCTCTCAGCCCCAGCTTGCGTCTCTCTGCCCCAGTGTGCAACTCTCTGCCCCATTCCCCCAACCACAGTGTGCATCAGCGTCATTCCCCAGCCCATGTCATCCCAGCCCAGTGTTAACCCGACCTCCCCAGCCCTTTGCAGTTCAGCTCCAAACCCCCCCAGTCCCCTGTGCAGTCAGCTCCAATCCCCCACAGCCCTGTGCAGTCAGCTCCAACCATACCCCCAGCCCACTGTGCAGTCAGTTCCAATCCTCCCCTCCCCCTTAGCCCTGTGCAGTCAGCTCCAATCCCCCCCTCAGCCCTGTGCTGTTAACTCCAACCTTCCTCCCCAGCTCCCCTGTGCAGTCAGCTAGAATCCCCCCTCAGCACTGTGCACTGCACCAATCCGCCCCTCCCCCCTCAGCACTGTGCACTGCTCCAATCCGCCCCTCCCCCCCCTCAGCACTGTACACAGCTCCAATCTCCCCCTCCCCCCTCAGCACTGAGCACAGCTCAAATGCCCCCTTCACCCATCAGCACTGTGCACAGTTACAATCCCTCCCTCCCTTCTTAGCACTGTGCACAGGTACAATCCCCCCCGTTCCTCCCTGCAGTCGCCAATAGCACTTACCTCCTGTTGCCGAGCATGCGCAGCAGCTCCCACGGTGGCCATCTTTTTTTTTTTAGCGAACTGGGATAATGGGTGGTCCTGTGCACCCCTGGACCACCCCCCAGTTTCGCCTATGCTGGTAATTGTATATGGGCGAGGGTAATGAGTGTGGATGAGAGTCTCATATCTAACTCAGGCAACCAATGTATGGGACAGAGCAGCATAATTACATGGACACACCATTACTGTACTTCGCATTTGCTTTCCCTTCCCTGCATTATTCCGACTCTCTGCATGCGGCCATATGCATCCTCATGCGCAGTACGGAAATGCCTATTTTATGCAGAGAACCCTCTAACACGCATATTCAAATACTCATGAAACACAAAAAGGCCATGGGCTAAATTTACTAAGGTGTGTTTTTTATTTTATATTATTGCGCTTATAAATCCTGCAGCCAAAAACCGGCAAACATGTGGCAGCTTTGAAAGCGTTGTTTAGTGAATTTAGCCACAAATTTATTAGTGTCCAACATTAGGGTTGTTCACACGGGATCCGGTCAAAATACCGACAATCACGATGCCGGCGGTTAGAATGCCAGTACCGGAATCCCGACACCTGTCAGAATTCTGGCACCAGCATCCCAACCGCCGGCATCCTGACAGTAAATGCTGGGGTTAGGGGGAGGATTAGGGGTTAAGGATAGGCACTAGGGGGAGGGTTAGGTTAGGCACTAAGGGGGGAGGGTTAGGTTTAGGGTGCAGGCAGGGGGAGGTTAGGTTTAGGCATTAGTGGGGGATTTTAGGGTGAGGCACTGGGGAGGGTTAGGGGTAGGGAGAGGGGGAGACTTAGGATACTGATGACAAATGTCGGTATTCTAACCCTGTTGGGATGTGGTGTCAGGATTCTGACCACCGGCATACCGAGCACCGGTATCCCATACCCAACCCGTTCACACTTGCACATCTGAAGTTTGTTCTTGCAAGAAAGTGGGGCCCTCCAAAAGTCCTCCACAGCTAAATACCGAGCTCCCAAAGTAGTACAGGCTTTTCCAGCTTTTGGAAGGGGAAAAAGTACTATAAGCAGAAAAGGTGCAGAAGTCACCAAAGAGGAGTTTGAGCCACAAAAGGCACTGTACCAAAAAGGTAGTGATCTAGGAGAATGTAACATACAAAGAGATATGCAAGCTACAATCAATGCAGAAGCCATGTGGCAGTAATTAAATACTAACCCCTGGGTCATTCTAGCCTCTGGATCATAAGCTGGGAGTCATTCAGATAGCACATGTATAAAACAAAGGCTGTAAAGATCACAACATAATAATGTCAATTTCTCATTAGTCAGGAAACAAAGAAGAATACATTCTTTTCAACATGGCTTAGCCTACTTGGATACAATGCTCTGCTTCTTTTGTTCCAGATGGACACCCAGCATGTGTTATTGGTGATAAATTGAAGGGAATTTACTTAAAGAGCGGTTTGTTAAAACCATCGGATTTACTAAAAGCAAAACCGCAGAAAACATGAAAGTTTAGAATCTGCCTTCCCATAATTACAGCATAGAATCTACCATCAGACACCTTGCCATCCCACTATTACAGCATAGAATCTGCCATCTTACACCTTGCCATCCCACTATTACAGCATAGAATCTGCCATCTTACACCTTGCCATCCCACTATTACAGCATAGAATCTGCCATCTTACACCTTGCCATGCCATTATTACAGCTTAGAATCTGCCATCTTACACCTTGTCATCCCATTAATACAGCATAAAATCTGCCATCCCATTATTACAGCATAGAATCTGCCATCAGACACCTTGCCTTCCCATTATTACAGCATAGAATCTGCCATCAAACACCTTGCCATCCCATTATTACAGCATAGAATCTGCCATCCCATTATTACAGCATAGAATCTGCCATCAAGCACCTTGCCATCCCACTATTACAGCATAGAATCTGCCATCTTACACCTTGTCATCCCATTAATACAGCATAGAATCTGCCATCTTACACCTTGCCATGCCATTATTACAGCATAGAATCTGGCATCCTACACCTTGCCATGCCATTATTACAGCATAGAATCTGCCATCAGACACCTTGTCATCCCATTATTACAGCATAGAAGCTGCCATCAGACACCTTACCATCCCACTATTACAGCATAGAATCTGCCATCTTACACCATACCATCCCTCTATTACAGCATAGAATCTGCCATCTTACACCTTGCCATGCCATTATTACAGCATAGAATCTGCCATCCCATTATTACAGCATAGAATCTGCCATCTTAAACCTTGTCATCCCATTATTACAGCATAGAATCTGCCATCTTACACCTTGCCATCCCATTATTACAGCATAGAATCTGCCATCTTAAACCTTGTCATCCCTTTATTACAGCATAGAATCTGCCATCTTACACATTGCCATGCCATTATTACAGCATAGAATCTGCCATCTTACACCTTGCCATGCCATTATTACAGCATAGAATCTGCCATCTTTCACCGTGCCATGCCATTATTACAGCATAGAATCTGCCATCTTACACCTTGCCATGCCATTATTACAGCATAGAATCTGCCATCTTACACCTTGCCATGCCATTATTACAGCATAGAATCTGCCATCTTACACCTTGTCATCCCATTATTACAGCATAGAAGCTGCCATCAGACACCTTGCCACCCCAATTTTCCATGATTACAGCATAGAATCTGCCATCAGACACCTTACCATGCCATTATTACAGCATAGAATCTGCCATCAGACACCTTGCCATCCCATTATTACAACATATAATCTGCCATCAGACACCTTGCCGTCCCATTAATAAAGCATAGAATCTGCCATCTTACACCTTGCCATGCCATTATTACAGCATAGAATCTGGCATCTTACACCTTGCCATGCCATTATTACAGCATAGAATCTGGCATCTTACACCTTGCCATCCCATTATTACAGCATAGAATCTGCCATCAGACACCTTGTCATCCCATTATTACAGCATAGAAGCTGCCATGAGACACCTTACCATCCCACTATTACAGCATAGAATCTGCCATCTTACACCATACCATCCCACTATTACAGCATAGAATCTGCCATCTTACACCTTGCCATGCCATTATTACAGCATAGAATCTGCCATCCCATTATTACAGCATAGAATCTGCCATCTTAAACCTTGTCATCCCATTATTACAGCATAGAATCTGCCATCTTACACCTTGCCATCCCATTATTACAGCATAGAATCTGCCATCTTAAACCTTGTCATCCCATTATTACAGCATAGAATCTGCCATCTTACACCTTGCCATGCCATTATTACAGCATAGAATCTGCCATCTTACACCTTGCCATGCCATTATTACAGCATAGAATCTGCCATCTTACACCTTGCCATACCATTATTACAGCATAGAATCTGCCATCTTACACCTTGTCATCCCATTAATACAGCATAGAATCTGCCATCAGACACCTTGCCATCCCATTATTACAACATATAATCTGCCATCAGACACCTTGCCGTCCCAATTTTCCATTATTACAGCATAGAAGCTGCCATCAGACACCTTGCCATGCCATTATTACAGCATAGAAGCTGCCATCAGACACCTTGCCACCCCAATTTTCCATGATTACAGCATAGAATCTGCCATCAGACACCTTACCATGCCATTATTACAGCATAGAATCTGCCATTTTACACCTTGTCATCCCATTAATACAGCATAGAATCTGCCATCAGACACCTTGCCATCCCATTATTACAACATATAATCTGCCATCAGACACCTTGCCGTCCCAATTTTCCATTATTACAGCATAGAAGCTGCCATCAGACACCTTGCCATGCCATTATTACAGCATAGAATCTGGCATCTTACACCTTGCCATCCCATTATTACAGCATAGAATCTGCCATCTTACACCTTGTCATCCCATTAATACAGCATAGAATCTGCCATCAGACACCTTACCATCCCACTATTACAGCATAGAATCAGCCATCTTACACCTTGCCATGCCATTATTACAGCATAGAATCTGCCATCCCATTATTACAGCATAGAATCTGCCATCTTAAACCTTGTCATCCCATTATTACAGCATAGAATCTGCCATCTTACACCTTGCCATGCCATTATTACAGCATAGAAGCTGCCATCAGACACCTTGCTGGCCCAATTTTCCATTATTACAGCATAGAAGCTGCCATCAGACACCTTGCCATCCCAATTTTCAATTATTACAACATAGAAGCTGCCATCAGACACCTTGTTGTCCCAATTTTCCATTATTACAGCATAGAAGCTGCCATCAGACACCTTGCCATCCCATTATTACAGCATAGAATCTGCCATCAGACACCTTGTCATCCCATTATTACAGCATAGAAGCTGCCATGAGACACCTTACCATCCCACTATTACAGCATAGAATCTGCCATCTTACACCATACCGTCCCACTATTACAGCATAGAATCTGCCATCTTACACCTTGCCATGCCATTATTACAGCATAGAATCTGCCATCCCATTATTACAGCATAGAATCTGCCATCTTAAACCTTGTCATCCCATTATTACAGCATAGAATCTGCCATCTTACACCTTGCCATCCCATTATTACAGCATAGAATCTGCCATCTTAAACCTTGTCATCCCATTATTACAGCATAGAATCTGCCATCTTACACCTTGCCATGCCATTATTACAGCATAGAATCTGCCATCTTACACCTTGCCATGCCATTATTACAGCATAGAATCTGCCATCTTACACCTTGCCATACCATTATTACAGCATAGAATCTGCCATCTTACACCTTGCCATGCCATTATTACAGCATAGAATCTGCCATCTTACACCTTGTCATCCCATTATTACAGCATAGAAGCTGCCATCAGACACCTTGCCACCCCAATTTTCCATGATTACAGCATAGAATCTGCCATCAGACACCTTACCATGCCATTATTACAGCATAGAATCTGCCATTTTACACCTTGTCATCCCATTAATACAGCATAGAATCTGCCATCAGACACCTTGCCATCCCATTATTACAACATATAATCTGCCATCAGACACCTTGCCGTCCCAATTTTCCATTATTACAGCATAGAAGCTGCCATCAGACACCTTGCCATGCCATTATTACAGCATAGAATCTGGCATCTTACACCTTGCCATCCCATTATTACAGCATAGAATCTGCCATTTTACACCTTGTCATCCCATTAATACAGCATAGAATCTGCCATCAGACACCTTACCATCCCACTATTACAGCATAGAATCAGCCATCTTACACCTTGCCATGCCATTATTACAGCATAGAATCTGCCATCCCATTATTACAGCATAGAATCTGCCATCTTAAACCTTGTCATCCCATTATTACAGCATAGAATCTGCCATCTTACACCTTGCCATGCCATTATTACAGCATAGAACCTGCCATCTTACACCTTGCCATGCCATTATTACAGCATAGAACCTGCCATCTTACACCTTGCCATGCCATTATTACAGCATAGAATCTGCCATCTTACACCTTGTCATCCCATTATTACAGCATAGAATCTGCCATCAGACACCTTGTCATCCCATTATTACAGCATAGAAGCTGCCATCAGACACCTTGCCACCCCAATTTTCCATGATTACAGCATAGAATCTGCCATCGGACACCTTGCCATGCCATTATTACAGCATAGAATCTGCCATTTTACACCTTGTCATCCCATTAATACAGCATAGAATCTGCCATCAGACACCTTGCCATCCCATTATTACAACATATAATCTGCCATCAGACACCTTGCCGTCCCAATTTTCCATTATTACAGCATATAAGCTGCCATCAGACACCTTGCCATCCCAATTTTCCATTATTACAGCATAGAAGCTGCCATCAGACACCTTGCCATCCCAATTTTCCATTATTACAGCATAGAAGCTGCCATCAGACACATTGCCATCCCAATTTTCCATTATTACAGCATAGAAGCTGCCATCAGACACCTTGCTGGCCCAATTTTCCATTATTACAGCATAGAAGCTGCCATCAGACACCTTGCCATCCCAATTTTCAATTATTACAACATAGAAGCTGCCATCAGACACCTTGTTGTCCCAATTTTCCATTATTACAGCATAGAAGCTGCCATCAGACACCTTGCCATCCCAATTTTCAATTATTACAACATAGAAGCTGCCATCAGACACCTTGCCATCACAATTTTCAATTATTACAACATAGAAGCTGCCATCAGACACCTTGCCATCCCAATTTTCCATTATTACAGCATAGAAGCTGCCATCAGACACCTTGCCATCCCAATTTTCAATTATTACAACATAGAAGCTGCCATCAGACACCTTGCTGTCCCAATTTTCCATTATTACAGCATAGAAGCTGCCATCAGACACCTTGCCATCCCAATTTTCAATTATTACAACATAGAAGCTGCCATCAGACACCTTGCCATCACAATTTTCAATTATTACAACATAGAAGCTGCCAGGTTTATCAAACAGCAGTTTTGAAAACCACTGGAATAGTGGTTGTGACTGGTGAGATATCTCAAACATACATGGCTAATCATAAGGTGAGGACTCCCAATACATTTTTATGAAGGATATCATTATTTATTTATGAAGAAGGAAACTAATACTCTTATATGCCAATATTATTTATTAAATTATTTGGGTGCAAAAATACTGTTTAATTTGATTAAGTGTGTAATATTATATTTATTAATTATTTTAAAGGGACAATATTAATTCATTGGTGTTAAAACAAAATATTTATGACAGGGGAAACTTATAATTTTTTATCGCTGTAAAAATTTGGCCCACATCATAAAATAATGAAATTATGAATGCTGCAAATGCCATGTATCTTTTGTAATATTGTGTATAAGGGTGTGGTATGATATGTTGACAGTCATAATGTCGACATTTATAATGTCAACATGGTCATAATGTTGACTGTCACGTCTGAGTTTGGGCTGGAACAGGCATGGGAGGCTGAAGATGAGACTTGGGAGGTGAGAATAAACCTGGGTGGCTTGAACCAGGACTTCCTCATGTATTGCTGTGAGGAGATAGAGGAGCTGCAGAGGATGATGGGCCAGAAGGCGAGAAGAATAATGGAATGTCTTTATTAAACAGCAATTGGAATAAGAACTGGAGATGATAATACTGACTGAATGAACAGAATCGGATTGGGACCAATGATGCTGGATTGAGAGCTGGATCGGTTTGATACTGATGTTGATGATTTGAAGAACTTGATGGATTTGGATCCGATGAAGAATTGATGAACTTGGTCGGTTTGAGACCGATGTTGAAGAACTTAATTGATATGAGTCCAATGTTGATGAATTGATGAACTTGATCAGTTGGGACCGATCTTAATGAATTGAAGAACTTAATTGATAAGAGTCCGATGTTGATGAATTGATGAATTTGATCGATTGGGACCGATATTAATGAATTGAAGAACTTAATTAATATGAGTCCAATGTTGGAAGCATTGGATGAGACCCTTCCTCTAGTGTCTATCCCTAGCATCCCCCTTGCCTCCTAGCACCAACCTCCCCATAGTGCCTAACCCTAACAACCCCCCCCCACGCAGCCTAGCTATAACCTCCCCATAGTGCCTAATCCTAACCTCCACCTGCAGCCTGGCTCTAACCTCCCCATAGTGCCTAACCCTAACCTCCCCCCACAGCCTAGCTCTAACCTCCCCATAGTGCCTAACCCTGACATCCCTCCGCAGCCTAGCTCTAACTTCCCCATAGTGCCTAACTCTAACCTCCCCTCCACGCAGCCTAGCTATAACCTCCCCATAGTGCCTAATCCTAACCTCCACCTGCAGCCTGGCTCTAACCTCCCCATAGTGCCTAACCCTAACCTCCCCCCACAGCCTAGCTCTAACCTCCACATAGTGCCTAACCCTGACATCCCTCCGCAGCCTAGCTCTAACTTCCCCATAGTGCCTAACTCTAACCTCCCCTCCACAGCCTAGCTCTAACCTCTCCATAGTGCCTAACTCTAAAATCCCCCGCAGCCTAGCTCTAATCTCCCCATAGTGCCTAACCCTAACCTCCCCCCGCAGCCTAGCTCTAACTACTCCATAGTGCCTAAACCTAACCTCCCCCCGCAGCCTAGCGCAAACCTCCCCATAGTGCCTAACCCTAACCTCCCCCTGCTGCTTAATTCTAACCTCCCCATAGTCCCTAACTCTAACCTCCCCCCTGCAGCCTAGCTCTAACTTCCCCATAGTGCCTAACCCTAACCTCCCCTTCACAGCCTAGCTCTTACCTCCCCATAGTGCCTAACTCTAACCTCCCCCCGCAGCCTAGCTCTAACTTCCCCATAGTGTCTAACCCTAACCTCCCCTTCACAGCCTAGCTCTAAGCTTCCCATAGTGCCTAACTCTAACCTCCCACCCGCAGCCTAGCTCTAACCTCCCCATAGTGCCTAACCCTAACCTCCCCCCGTAGCTTAGCTCTAATCTCCCCATAGTGCTTAACTCTAATTTCACCTCACAGCCTAGCTCTAATCTCCACATAGTGCCTAACCCTAACCTCCCCCCGCAGCCTAGCTCTAACCTCCCCATAGTGCCTAATTCTAACCCCCCCGCAGCCTAGCTCTAACTTCCCCATAGTACCTAACCCTAACCTCCCCCCGCAGCCTAGCTCTAACCATCACATAGTACCTAACTCTAACCTCCCCCACAGCAAAGCGCTAACCTCCCCATAGTGCCTGACCCTAACCTCCCCCCTGCAGCCTAATTCTAACCTCCCCATAGTCCCTAACTCTAACCTCCCCGCCGCAGCCTAGCTCTAACCTCTCCATAGTGCCTAACTCTAACCTCCCCCCGCAGCCTAGCTCTATCCTCCCCATAGTGCCTAACTCTAACCTCCCCCTGCAGCCTAGCTCTAACCTCCCCATAGTGCCTAACCCTAATCTCCCCATAGTGCCTAAACCTAACCTCCCCCAGCTGCCTAGCTCTTATCTCCCCATAGTCCCTAACCCTAACCTCCCCCCGCAGCCTAGCTCTAACTTCCCCATAGTACCTAACCCTAACCTCCCCCTGCAGCCTAGCTCTAACCTTCCCATAGTGCCTAACTCTAACCCCCTGCAGCCTAGCACTAATCTCCCCATATATGCCTAAACCTAACCTCCCCCCGCAGCCAAGCGCTAACCTCCCCATAGTGCCTAACCCTAACCTCCCCCCTGCAGCCTAATTTTAACCTCCCCATAGTCCCTAACTCTAACCTCCCCCCTGCAGCCTAGCTCTAACCTCCCCATAGTTCCTAACCCTAACCTCCCCTTCACAGCCTAGCTCTAACTTCCCCATAGTACCTAACCCTAACCTCCCCCCTGCAGCCTAGCTCTTACCTCCCTCCAGCAGCCTAGCTCTAACCTCCCCATAGTACCTAACTCTTACCTCCCTCCAGCAGCCTAGCTCTAACCTCCCCATAGTGCCTAACTCTAACCTCCCCCTGCAGCCTAGCTCTAACCTCCCCATAGTGCCTAACCCTAACCTCCCCCCACTGCCTAGCTCTTATCTCCCCATAGTGCCTAACCCTAACCTCCCCCCGCAGCCTAGCTCTTATCTCCCCATAGTGCCTAACCCTCACCTCCCCCCCGCAGCCTAGCTCTAACCTCATCATAGTGCCTAACCCTAATCTCCCCATAGTGCCTAACCCTAACCTCCCCCCGCTGCCTAGCTCTTATCTCCCCATAGTGCCTAACTCTAACCTCCCCCCACAGCCTAGCTCTAACCTCGTCATAGTGCCTAACCCTAAAATACCCCCTGCAGCCTAGCCAGGAGCATTTCTATAATGGGTGCAGTGTGTGCAACCCTGGGTCCAGGGGGGCCCACACCGCACACCCTGCTCCCATATTTTATATACTTACCACTCCACAGCCAGAGTCCCACACTGGTGCCGGTATCAACGCCCCCTCATCTTTTGAAACGCCCGAGCCTAACTCTAACCTCCCATTAGTACCTAACCCTAACATCCCATCCGCAGCCTAACCCTAATGTCAATGTGTTGCCTGCTGACATTTTAACAATGTCAACATTGTAAATGTCGACCTATTCACTAAATAATGTGTACAATATAGTGTATATTTATTTTTTTATTAAACTGCCATCCGATTACCTATATGTGGCTTTTCTGTGTCCAGTGCCATAGCAGAAAGACATAACATTGCCTTGAGATGAGAGATCTGGTATAAAAGCAAAAATAAGAAATTACCATGTGAAAGTATGTAATGGAATTCTCATCTACTTATTGCACAAATCCATCTAATATTGTGTGCAGGTAACAATTATCAGCCATCTTTCTTTATCTTTTGACACAAAGCAAAAACAAGATTTAAATGGGTTTTTGGTTCACACTTATTTGAACAAATATGTATAATATTAGGGGTGTCCACTTTTTGTGTTTTGGTTTTGGATCTGGATCTTTCTTCGTGTTTTGGATCTGGATTGGTTTTGCCAAAACCATCCTTCGGTGTTTTGGGTTCTGGGTTTTGTGGTTTGGATCTGTATTTTTTTTTTAAAAAGCATAAAAACAGCTAAAATCACAGAATGTGTTTATTTTTCTGCTCCTATGCTATTATTAACCTCAAAAACATTAATTTCCACTCATTTCCAGTCTATTCTGAACACCTCACAATGGTGTTTTTATGTCCAAAAGGTTGCACCGAGGTAGATGGATGACTATGCTAAGCGAGACGAGTGGGGGGCACAAACACGTGGCCCATCTAGGAGTGACACTACAGTGGCAGACAGGATGGCAGTTTGAAAAACTAGGCCGCAAACAGTACATAATGCAAAGAAAAAAAAGAGGTGCAAGATGGAATTGTCCTTGGGCCCTCCCACCTACCCTTATGTTGTATAAACAGGACATGCACACTTTAACAAACCAATCATTTCAGTGCCAGGGTCTGCCACACGACTGTGGCTGAAATGATTGGTTCGTTTGGGCCCCCACAAAACAAGCTGGCAAATAATCTGTCCCTGAACAAACTGGCTCTACGGAGGCAAGATGTCGTCCTCATCCTCCTCATTCACTGATTCCTCACCCTCTTCAGTGTTGTGTACATCCTCATCCTCACAGAGATTTAATTCGTCCCCGCTGGAATCCACCACCACAGGTCCCTCTGTACGTTCTGGAGGCTGGTCTCCCTGGAAGAGTTGATAATTCATTTTTATGAACATCATCTTCTCCACATTTTCTGGAAGCAACCTCCTACGCCTTTCGCTGACAAGGTTCCCGGCTGCACTAAACACTCTTTCGGAGTACACACTGGAGGGGGGGCAACTCAGGTAAAATAGAGCCAGTTTGTACAGGGGCATCCAAATTGCCTCTATTTCCTGCCAGTACAGGTACGGACTGTCTGACATGCCTACTTGGATGCTGTCACCGATGTAATCCTTTAACAGACAGACGCACGCTTGTCACTGCTGCTTTGAGGATGCAGGTGCGGCTACAGCCCACACATTTCACAAAGACAGAAAAAAAAAGAATTTTTTTTATTGTTTGTGGAGAGCACTTTGAGGGTTACACCACCCTTTAACAGACAGATGCACGCTTGTCGCTGCTGCTTTGAGGATGCAGGTGCGGCTACAGCCCACACAATTCACAAAGACAGAAAAAAAAGAAGAATTTTTTATTTTTTGTGGAGAGCACTTTGGGGGTTACACCACCCTTTAACAGACAGATGCACGCTTGTCGCTGCTGCTTTGAGGATGCAGGTGCGGCTATAGCCCACATATTTCACAAAGACAGAAAAAAATAATTTTTTATTTTGTTTGGAGTGCACTTTGGGGGTTACTGCACCCTTTAACGGACAAGCCAGCCGGCCCTTTACTTATGACACAGGCACACACAGTCGCTTAATGGCAAAAGTGGTCAGAAATTTTTCGGGCCACCCAAAGCGTTTCCTGCACGCCCCTGTCGCTTTTCAGAAAATTCTGCACCACCAAGTTTATTGTGTGAGCAAAACATGGGACGTGCTGGAATTTGCCCAGATGTAATGCCCGCACAATATTGGTGGCGTTGTCAGATATCACAAATCCCCAGGAGAGTCTAAGTGGGGTAAGCCACTGGGTGATGATTTCCCCCAGTTTCTCTAAGAAACTGGGCAGTGTGCCTCTTACTGAAACCGGTGATACAGCGTAGCTTGCCTTGGAACGAGCTGGCGTTTCTGAGATGCTGCTACTGGTGACGCTGCTGTTGTTGCTGCGTAAGGTGATACATTTACCCAGTTGGCTGTCACAGACATATAATCCTTAGTCTGCCCTGTTCCACTTGTCCACATGTCCGTGGTTAAGTGGACATTGGGTACAACCGCATTTTTCAGGACACTGAGGACACTTTTTCTGACGTTTCTGTACAGTCTCGGTATCGCCTGCCTAGTGAGGTGGAATATAGACGGGATTTGGAACCGGGGACACACTACCTCCATCAATTGTCTAAATCCCACTGCACTAATGGCAGATACCGGATGCACGTCTAGCACCAGCATAGCAGTCAAGGCCTCAGTTATCCGTTTTGCTTCAGGATGACTGCTGTCGTACTTCAATCTCCACGCTAAGAACTCCCAGCAGCAGCAACAGCACTAGGAGGAAGTGGTTCTTGATCTTTCCCTATTTTATTTTTATCTTAGAAAGTTTGGTCCTCCATTAATGTTATATTGATATATACGTGCGGCTAAGGCACACACAAACACAGAAAATATTTTTTTATTTTTGTTGGAGACTAGTGCAGTTTGTGGGTTACACCACCCTTTAAGAAATGATCCAGCCGGCCCTTTACTTATGGGACACAGGCGCACGCATGGCGCTGCTCCTTTGTTGATGCACGTGCAGCCACAGTGCACACAATTCACAAACACAGAAAATATTTTTTTATTTGGTTTGGAGTGCACTTTGGGGGTTACAGCACCCTTTAACGGTCAAGCCAGCCGGCCCTTTACTTATGACACAGGCGCACGCTTGGCGCTACTTTGTTGATGCACGTGCGGCTACTGCACACACAATTCACAAACACAAAAATATATATTTTTTTATTTTGGAGTGCACTTTGGGGGTTACAGCACCCTTTAACGGACAAGCCAGCCGGCCCTTTACTTATGGGACACAGGCGCACGCTTGGCGCTGCTCCTTTGTTGATGCACGTGCAGCCACAGTGCACACAATTCACAAACACAGAAAATATTTTTTTATTTGGTTTGAAGTGCACTTTGGGGGTTATAGCACCCTTTAACGGTCAAGCCAGCCGGCCCTTTACTTATGACACAGGCGCACGCTTGGCGCTTTGTTGATGCACGTGCGGCTACTGCGCACACAATTCACAAACACAAAAATATATTTTTTTTTATTTTTTTTGGAGTGCACTTTGGGGGTTACAGCACCCTTTAACGGACAAGCCAGCCGGCCCTTACACAGGTGCACGCTTGGCGCTGCTCCTTTGTTGATGCACGTGCAGCCACAGTGCACACAATTCACAAACACAGAAAATATTTTTTTATTTGCTTTGGAGTGCGCTTTGGGGGTTACAGCACCCTTTAACGGTCAAGCCAGCCGACCCTTTACTCATGACACAGGCGCACGCTTGGTGCTACTTTGTTGATGCACGTGCGGCTACTGCACACACAATTCACTAACACAGAAAAAATATGTATTTTTTTTTGCACTTGGGGGGAGCACCCCTGATGGACAGAGCACCCCCTGGACAACACTACAGCACCCCTTTAGGACTGGGACACTGCACAGGACTTTGGAGTGGACACAGCCCCTATATAAGGTACCCACGTCTGCGCCACTAGTGATGTCAGTGGGGCCCGCTCCAAACGGTACGCGTTCCCATGGGAACGCCTCCGTCTGGGCAGCAACGCCCCCGGCACGCCCACCAGAGGGGGCATGCTGTCACTCACCATCGACAGCACGGCCCCTTTGGTGCGAGACCCATAGCGACAGCTTGGCCGTCGCTATTCGGGTCTCGCGCATGTGCACGACGGAGCTCCCTCCATCGTGCGCATGCTCACTAGGGCACCATCGACCCGCTTGCGAGCGCTCAGCGCTCGCGAGCGGGTCTGAATCAGGCCCTAAGACCCTTGGATAAATATGTATAATTCCTTTTTATAACCACAAGTTTCAGTTAGTAAGTATAGCACACAATAGAATGTCACTTAATAATATTAGCACAAATCACCAGAGTAAATTCTAGACATCCACGTGTCTCTTAATTTGCACAATTCAACAAAACATACACATACTGTATATCTCACACAAATAACAGCTGTAATAGTCAAAATGTTTTTACTCCATGTGCAGAGCATATAACACACAATTAGATATCATCCTTTGCACAATACAACAGTAGGTACTGTATGCACCTAGATTGTTCAAAATTAAAAGTATTGCTGTATCTAAGTTATACAGCTACAGAGTGTCAACAGATTCAAGTCCAATCACTTTTGCTGTTCTGTGTCATATGCTCTGCATCAAACACACAGGCTCTATTTATTAACATTATTTTTACTAAAATAGAGTGAAAAAGGGTGTTTTCACACCCTTTTCACATTATTTTAGTATCACCTATAGTTATTACACGGCAATTGGAGTAGAATTGGTAAAATTCTACTCCAATCCCTAAGTATCACTTATTTTTAGTAATCAGATCGCATTTCCCATAATTGAAATGGGAAATGTGATCCGACCAAAGTTACTAAAAATAAATTCTAAAAAATACTGGGGAAAGCCCTGTGATAATAATTCCACCTGGAGGTGGCGTTATCCAGGGTTTTCCCCGGTTACCGGACTCCTGCCCTGCTCTAACGGGGAGAGCAGAGCCCGGAGCTGGTCCCAGTGATCAGCTGTGTGGTCTAAACAGACCGTAAGCTGATCTCTGCTAAAAAAAAAAAGTAAAAAAGAAACTCCAGGGACCGGTGGTCGGGGCTCCGGTGATGTTCTCCCTCCGGTCAGCTGGTCTCCCATGGTGCACTGCGGCCTGGTCATCAGGTGATCGGGTCTCAGTGCAGTATGGGATATCAGTTGACCGGAGGCATGGAAGATATCACCGGAGCACTGATGACTGCAGGTAAGTGCTATTAAGCGAGGGGGGGTCGCGGGGGGGTCCTCGATCATGGGGGCAGGGCATAATGATATGGGCGGGGCTTAGCACCGGGGGGTTAGCAGCAGCAGCCGGTCGGTGCATACGCAGGCACTTTGTCACGGTATTTTTTGCGGAAATACCATGACTAGTGTGCGGAGGGGATTCGCTGGGTCAGAGCTTTATCGCAAGCTTTGTCCCTGCAAGGGATTTGTAGTAAATCCCTGTGATATTGCCTGAATTCGCAATGCGGATTGTAGTAAATAGAGCCCACAATGAGAGAGTGACAAAAAATGATTATTGGCATAAAAAAGAAATAGAAACACGTTTCTGCTACTCAAACTACTAATGTAGGGTCCCTGTTGCAGTTGCATTACAGAGAAGGCTACAATCAAGCTGAGTGACAACACGTGCATGAAAAAAGAGACAGACACAGTATTGTAGTTATAGGTACCATTGTAGCATACTGGTATACTGAATATGAGCACAGACCAGTAGAACTGGTCACTCCTGCTGTCAGACTCCAGATGAGAGAGGAAACGGGAGGTCTAGCTGGTTGAACTGATAGATGCAGGTGCGATACTACTGTCCATTGTGCTAGCGGGCTACCCCTGGTACCTATGGATTGCAGGGGTGCTCAGTAGTTACAGCTGATGAGAGCACGCACTGAGAATGAGATAAAGGGGTCTATGTACTGTTAATCTCGGCAGTGCAGTGTAACCATTTCGCCGCAATATTTTCATTTTTAATTAAAATATCCCTTCTATGTACCAAGGGGAACTCGCAGGGACAGAGGTTGCGGTAACTGCTGCCCCTACAAGTTATATCCCCAGCATTTAGGAGAAGTCTTTCACAATTCCCCGGGGGAAGCTGACGATGTACATGTACACAGTGTCAGCTTCTGGAGCCAGCTGGGGGCTGCGAGGGAGAAATAGAATGAACTTTCTCCTGCACCTGGAGCATCCATAGGCTTACAGTAATTTACACCATCTGAATATGGTGTAAACTACTGGGGCTAAACTCCAAAAAGCTTTGTTTTTTGGAGTTTAGTACATAGGGGTCAGATCGTAGTCCCCATTGACAATAATGGGGACTGTGATCTGAAGTGCTAATTGGCACTTTGCCAGATATTTCTGTGATATCTCCTGCATTGTGCTATTAGTATATAGCAACAATACATAAAATTATGCAGAAACTGCAGTTTCTGTATAATTGTATGTAAAAACCTGCTTGATACATATGCCCCATAGTCTGAGCAATGTCTATTATATGTGCTCCGTAGTGTTACAGTGTATATATGGAAGATTATGCAGCTTGGTGAGTAGTTTGAAACAATCACACCAGATGGAAACGTACACTGATAACAAGATCATGTCTCAGCAGCATATAGTATATTTGATTTATGGTGCTGCGATGTATATAAGAAAATAGCAGCTTAGTAAGTGATTATGTGTACAGCGTTATAGATGCTTGCACTATATACAGTTAAAGAGACCGATCGAGGGTCCTCCCCGGGGGCTTCTTAATATGGCTCTCCCGACATATTATGTGACTGAGTAACCAATAGAAATGCAGTAAGAGAATAATATATTATCATGTATATACAGAATCTGTTCTAATTAAGTGGCTTGTGAAGTTGTGACAGATTGATAAGTGGGCTGATTAAGAGACTGATTGAAATAAAGTGATTTGTATAGCTATGTATGTATTATAAGGGCACAGTCATGCCCTTATATTAAGGCTGAATCAAATAAACAGAATTTTCCCACAAGGATTTTCTGATAGGGCGGCATAGTGTTTGAGGGGCTACACATCAAAAGTTATTAGACATAATATTAGACATTGGGGCCTGTTCATCATTACTTAGAATTCTCTGGAGGTAATTAGGTAAAGAACTCGCATGGAGTTTATCATTCCTCCTCTCCATCGGTATCTATTCTGAAAAGCTGTCATTTTTGCGATGACAGCTTTACGAAAAATAGATACTTTTCCCTGCCTACTCCTATCTTACAGCAGCTGTAATCAGTGTAATTCTATTCAAAGAAGCAGCGCATGCACAGCACTGACTACAGCTGCGCAAATTGAATATAATATTTATTTTTTATTGTTTTACTAATTTATGTTCTGCCCGCCGCTGCATGCTGCTGCTGACGGGAAGTGTCTCCCCTCCGTTCCCTGATGCTTCTTCAATTGTTAAGCTTACTTATAAGTGCCAATGGGGAACGGAGGGGAGACGCTTTCCATCAGCAGTAACATGCACCGGCAGGTGCAGAAAGTGCTGCTGGAAACAAAGCCCGAAGGACCGGCTGGGAGAAAGAGCTGCCGAAGCCAAAGCCCGGGGTACCTGCGTGGAGAAATGTATGCCGGACCTGGAGGAGGGAGCTGGAAGCTGGTAAGTACTGTCCCTTACCTACACAAGCTGCCGTGTAGACAGCAGTTTGTGTACACTATTGGGGGCTATACTCCACCTTAGAGTGGCGTATAGTAACACCATCAAATGCCGAAAATACATAATTTTCAGAATTTGATGAATAGCTTAATTTTTTACATCCCCATACTTTAGTGTGGAAATTAACACAGACGGACTTAAAATAGGAGATATCGGTTGTCTCCTGTGTTAAATTTCTGAATACCAAAAAATGGTAATTAAGGAAAAATTTTGGTGTTGATGAATAGGCCCCATAGTGAGGTGAATTTGAAATAGACACGTAGAACCCTCGCTTGGTGCTGCATGCCATATGCCGGGACAAATTGTCAGTGTTTTTCTTCCACTTCCTGTTTGGTCAAAAGTGTTGGCTATGGGGAATGGGATGTATGGATGGAGCATAAGAGTGAGTAAGATAGTTTTGGCAATTAAGCAAGATTTTTGTGGGAGCTGAATGTGGATACTGAATTAGATGTTGGGAGTGAGAGGGATGTTAGAACCTAGTGGGGCATAATTTTATGTAAAAATCAGCTTGATACATATGCCCCTATGTCCCCTATTAGAACTGCAGGGAAAAAAATAGTTGAATACCCTACTAGAGAGTGCATATAACAAAAGGGGGGCAGTCCCTGTTTGTGTATGCAGTGGCGGGCTGGGCCAAGGGGCAGGGGGTTGGGGGGCAGTCTGTGTCTCTGTGATACAGCTGCACCACACATGTAGCGCTGACCGGACGGAGTTCGGTCGGCGCTACACAGTTACAAACACACAGCCGCCGGCTCCGGCAGCTGTGTGTTTGTTTTGATCAGCAGCCAATGAGAATCTGTCAGAATCTCACTGTCTGCCGCTGCGCCCACTGCTGGAGCCGCTCCATTTTCCGGCTCCCGCAGTGGGTAATGGGAGAGACGTCATATGACGTCTCTCCCATAATGCAAAGCGGCCCGGCCCGGGAGGGCAGACAGAGGAGCGGATGGCGGCAGCCGGAGCGGGGATTCAGGTAAGTGGGTTTTTTAAATTTTTTTTAGTTACGTGTGTCTACTGCAGGGGAGCTGGCCCTACAAGAGGGACTACCACTACTGGGGGCACTACAAGGGGGGGGACTACTACTACTGGGGGCACTACAAGAGGGGGGGACTACTACTACTGGGGGCACTACAAGGGGGGGATTACTACTACTGGGGACTACTACTACTGGGGGCACTACAGGGGGGGGACTACTACTACTGGGGGCACTACAAGGGGGAGACTACTACTACTGGGGACTACTACTACTGGGGGCACTACAAGGGGGAGACTACTACTACTGGGAGCACTACAAGGGGGGACTACTACTACTGGAGACTACTACTACTAGGGACACTACAAGGGGGGACTACTACTACTGGGGGCACTACAAGGGGGGAACTAGTACTACTGGTGGCACTAAAAGGTGGGGTGACTACTGCTGCTGGAGGCACTAAAAGGTGGTGGGACTACTACTACTGGGGGCACTACAAGGGGGGGGACTACTACTACTGGGGACTACTACGGGGGCACTACAAGGGGGGGCTACTACTACTGGGGGCACTACAAGGGGGGAACTACTACTACTGGTGGCACTAAAAGGTGGGGTGACTACTGCTACTGGAGGCACTAAAAGGTGGTGGGACTACTACTACTGGGGGCACTACAAGGGGGGGACTACTACTACTGGGGACTACTATGGGGGCACTACAAGGGGGGGCTACTACTACTGGGGGCACTAAAAGGGGGGGACTACTACTACTGGGGGCACTACAAGGGGGGACTAATACTAGGGGCACTACAAGGGGAGGGGTGTCACGACCCTGTCTAGTTGTCACCTTTTTGCCTTGAGACTTACCCCTGTCAGCTGTCCCATGGATCTGTGTTTGTAGTTCTTCTGGGGGATCTGCTCTGACTTCTCTATGCATTCCTGTCACAGTGATTATTGCACCTGGTCTCTCTTGTCTGTGAGCATTGCTAGCCTTGATTGGAGTTGCAGGTGTGGTTCTGATTCTCAGAGCTGCAGAGATGAATACTCCTTCTGCATGTTGTGCCTTCCACCACTCTGCTACTGCCAGACCACCTGTCCGTATCCACCAATTGCTGCCAGACCCAGGGTATATATATCCTCCCCTGATAGCATTCTGGGCCTGAACATCTCGTCTTCCCGTGGTGTATGGTTCATGCTGTTTCTGCATTCAAGTGTATCCCTGAAACCTGCTACAGCAACCCCTGGTGCAATACAGAAAATCTGTTACAGCTATACCTGGCAATCCAGTAAACCTGCTGGCAGCAACCCCCGGTGCTTCCAGAAAACCTGCTACAGCTAAACCTGGCAATCCAGTAAACCTGCTGACAGCAACCCCTGGTGCATCCTGAAAACCTGCTACAGTAATACCTGGCATCCAGTTGTCCTGTTACAGCAATACCTGACCTCTGCTGCTAGTGCTCTGCTGCTAGTCCTACTCCTGGTTGGTCCCTGGCACTCTGTAAACCTGCATCGTGTCACCCTGCCTTGCTTCCTGCTGTGGATCAACTCCTGCTCCTTTTACCTACCTACTCCCTCTCTGAACCTAAAATTCCCAAACCTACCCATTCCTTCCTGAAACCTGTTATTCCCAATTATCCAATCCAGCCTGCACCTGAGTTCCAGCCTTTGTCATAGAAATTCCAGATTACCCTGTTTAGCCCTCGTCTCAGCATTACCTGACTTCCCTTCAGCCATTGTCACATTATTCCAGTCCAGAGTAAAGTTCCAAGTTCATCAGTTCAGTCCACGATGTTCCAGTCCAGAGTCAAGTTCTTAGTTCATCAGTTCAATTCAACAAGTCTTCCTGCCGGTCCCAGTCCGGTCCCTCCAGTTCCTGTCATTTATCATCAAAGGCAGTTTTCACTGCTACACAAGTCTTGTAAATAGAGCTATCTACATCACCCATGGTTCCGGTCCAGCCAGCCTCCAGAGAATCCAGTTCATCACCTGAGACAGGTAACTCACAAGCACCAATCATGACAAGGGGACTACTACTAGGGGCACTGCATAGGGGGGAGGGGACTACTACTAGGGGCACTACATAGGGAGGAGGGGACTACCACTGAGGGCACTGCATCGAGGGACTGCTGCTGGGGGCTCTATATAAAGGGCAATACTGGGGGTACTGCATAGGGGGGAGACTACAACTGGGGCCACTATTTAAGGGGCACTGCATAAGGGTTACCACTATAGGGGGCACTGCATGGGGGGTGGACTGCTACTGTGGGCACTATATAAGGGGCACTGCATAGGGGGTACCACTATTGGGGGCACTATATAAGGGGCTTACTACTGGGGGCACAAGGGGCACTGCACAGGGGGGACCACTACTGGGGGCACTGTATAAGGGGCACTGCATAGGGGGGGATCACTACTGGGGACACTACTGGAGGCCTGCATAAGGGGGTCCTCTCCTGGGACACAGGGGGGCACTGCATATGGGCACTACGACAGGGGGCTGCCCCTAATCTTTATCATTACTTTACATTAATCCCATATGGACCCGCCTCCTCCCTGGAACACTATACGGGGGGGGGGGCGCCATAGCACGCACGTTCTTTGTGCACCCTGGCTACATGCTACTCCTCTGCCAGGGCTGCTTGCATTTGTATCCTAGGCTAAAAGTTGCCAGCCAGCCCCTGGCTGTATGTGGAGACATATTTAATTAATGACAATTCCACTAAATTTAGTGTTCTATTAAGCCCAAAATAAAAATCAAAAGTCTGCAGTGGTGAATTTGTTTCAGCATTTGGATACTACAGATGTAAGCTGGATTTTATAGTTAACTAGTTTTACATAAGTGCTTGACATTATTTAGTGCTGTCACCGATTCAAGTATGTTAGCTGCTAAATACACTTGGTTATAATGCTAAGGCGTAAATTTACTAAAGTGAGAGTTTTTAGAAGTGAGTTTTAAAAGTGATGTTGCCAATAGCAACCAATCAGATTCTAGCTATTATCGTCTAGAAGGTGCTATTTAAATGTAAAGTAAAATCTGATTGGTTGCTATAGGTAACATCACTTTTAAAACTCACTTCTAAAAACTCTCACTTTAATAAATTTACCCCATAGTCTGTATTCTGTATGGTTTGGTGTAAACTGGCTGCAATGTACACACATTGACTATAGCCATCTTCTATCTATACACTCAGGAGACAACTGCTGATGACGAAGATGATTTTCTTAGTCAACACACCTCAGAGAGACATTATGGTTGGAATAACAGCAGGTTCTTCTTATGAGTCGTATCTGAAAAGCCCAGCAAGCAGCGTGGACTCCCCTCCTATCAATTTCCTTCAACGGCCCTTCTGAGTATGTCAAGCACATGAGCAGAATCCCAATACTCCAGCAGCTGCCCAATGAGGTCCATCACTACTTTCATCATTGTGTCAAGGCTTGTCACAACCCGTGTGGTAGCCAGAGGAGAAAATGACACGGGTTAATTGTGGCCAGCTGTAGTCTTGGGAAGTCCCTTTTCTATAATATCAGGTGTCGTCCAGCTTTAAATTGTCCAGTTATCATTAATGGTCTGTTAAGAATATATTCGGTGTTGTCAATATCACGTACAGCTTAATTGTGAATGCATAAGTATTGGAGCTGAATAACTAATGTTAATGGATTGGTATGAAATATGGCTAGCCCATGCCCAGTTGACACTGTGTACAGGTTGTAAACTATTGCAGACCATGATTATATTATCCACTGATAAAGTACTGTGGGGTGGATGGTATTTGTATATTATATCCAATATCTAATACTGAGAGATGTGACGCTTTATATTGATTTGCTGCAGTCCCAACTGTCTCAGTGATTGTCATCCTGTAACATTCAATTATCTGACGCAAAAGTACTTTGCGTGGAGGCTAACAGTGCCCTCACCATACTTGTCGACATTCAGCTCCCTCCTTCCGGGAAGGAGGGAGCTGAATGC
Organism: Taudactylus pleione; assembly: GCA_031769625.1. Lineage (NCBI taxonomy): Eukaryota > Metazoa > Chordata > Amphibia > Anura > Myobatrachidae > Taudactylus > Taudactylus pleione. The sequence goes on along the minus strand of JAUIMM010000210.1, from coordinate 7,286,918 downwards.
CTGCATACTGCGGAGGGCGTGGCCAGACAATTCAGAGCGAATCGCGTCATCCCCCCCCCCGACGCTGCAGGGATTTCTATTAGAGGACAGGGGGGCAGGCGGCAGCCGGGAGGCTTGCCTGCCTTTCCGGGGGGTCGGGAGCAGCACCCGATATTCGGGAGGCTCCTGACCAAATCGGGAGGGTAGGCAAGCCTGGCCCTCACTCCTTAAAATAATAAAATGCTGCAGCAAAAGAAAATGCGATACATTGCATGATTGATAAAGTAAACGTTTCTATTGTTGAAAATTTGCTGTGTAAGTCCATTTTATCTATGTAATTGTAACCGGGGTTCAACGTTACCTGTATAGGTTGCTGTGCTCTTGCCATTATAAGTTCTTACACTTTACACATTATATGTACTTAGTTAATAGAGTGTTTGTTTTTCAAGTCATCTGGATACCAGGGGGTAAATTTACTAAAGTGAGATTTTTTTAGAAGTGAGTTTTACAAGAAATGTTGACCATAGCAACCAATCAGATTCTACTTAACACTTAACTAGCACCTTCTAGAAGATAATAGCTAGAATCTGATTGGTTGTTATTATGGGCAAGATCTCTTCTAAAACTCACTTCTAAAAACTGTAGTAAATTGACTCCCAGGACTCTCTGTAGCGGACTTGGAAATGCTAGAAAGGTATGGGTGCTCTCAGTGCTTAAAGTGGTCCTAGAGAAGTGGTGGAACTGACCCCCCCCCATTGGCGCTTTTTTTTTTTTTAAAGGACAGTGTCGCAAAAAGGGGTGTGGTCTCAAAAGAAAGGGGAGTGGTCACACAATAGTATTCCCAATTCAAATGACGCCGCACAATAGCACAATTTTTATTTTACTTCTGATTCACATTACACCACATAATAGTGTCCCTTATTTATATATGACAGACAGCAGTGCTCTTTTAAACAATGCCCACATTTGTGCCCCTTATACACAATGCCCACAGTAGTAGTGCCCCTTATACACATAATGCCCTTAGTGGTAGTGCCCCTTATGCAATGCCCTTAGTGGTAGTGCCCCTTATGCATTGCCCACAGTAGTAGTGCCCCCAATAGTGGTGCCCCTTATGCAGTGCCCCAGTTGTGGAAGTGCCCCTTATGGCGTGCCCACAGTGGTAGTGCCCCTTATGCAGTGCCTCTAGTAGTGGTGCTCCTTATGCAGTGCCCCCAGGAGTCATGCGCCCTGTAGTAATGCCCCCTATAGTAGTACCCTCAATAGTAATGCCCCCCTGTAGTAATGCCCCCAGTAGTAGTGTCCTCAATAGTAATGCTCCCTGAGTAATGCCACTGGCGCTGTGGGGAGAGAGCCTGGCGAAACTGGTTCCGTCTCCAGATAGAAGGGATGGAACGCAGTTCCACCCCGTTCCAGCCCATTTTAACCCCTTGGTACTCTAAAGTATTACTAGTTAAGTGTTAGGGTAGCGGTGGTGTGGGTGTAGTAGGTACATATGCACAACCGGCGGTTCAAACAGTGGAAGCCCGGCAGGGGTGAAGATCCCGATTCCTAACCTCCCCCCTAGTGCCTAACCATAACCCCCCTCTAAGTGCCTAAACCTAACCCCCCCATCCTTGCAGCCTAAACCTAAGTATCCCGGGGGGGTGTCTAACCCTAACCCCCCCTTCCCCTAACCCCAACCCTCCCGGGGGGGTGCCTAACCCTAAGTCCCCCTGGGAGCCCTAAACCCTAACCCCCCCCCCCCGTGGCTGTCCGTGCCCGGCACCCGGCTTACCTTCGTTCGGGCGCCGGGCTCCCGGCGTAAGTCTAATGACAGACATCGGGTTTTCGACGCCTGTCATTAGTACCTTGCCCGGATTTGACAGTCGGGAAGCCGGCGGTTGGCATTTAGACCATCGGCTTCCTGACTACATCCCGGTGGTGCTCACTAGAGTTGGGAAAACTTGTAACAAAACAAACAAAAACAAGAAACTCTGTTGTGTGAGCACTCTTGAAGATTAAATATTATTTGATTTTAAAACATAGCTTTTAATGTGTCATGGTTAAAATATTCCCAATCGTACTAGGCAAGTTTAAAGATGTAGGTTTGGAACATTTTGTACACACTTTCTAAATTGTAACAGTAGTCCTCTTAGGGACTCAAAACATATTTATATACATATATGAAAGTAAAAATGGCGAGATATATGTTATCTATACCAGAGCCGTATCTAGGGAGGTGCAGGGGGCAATGGTTGGCCCTGTCCATTGTCCTGTTTATTGTCATTCTAACTTGTAGCTTCCTCTTCTTTTAATCCATAGCATCTCCTGGCCACCCCTATCTCTTCCCTGGCCCTTCCCCATGAGGCCATGGCCCTTTTTTCAGGTGCACTATCTTATGTCCCTATTTAAAAAATGGGGGGGCACCAATGCTCTCTCTGGCACAAGGCACCAAAATGTCTAGTTATGGCTCTGATCCATACCTTCTAAATATCGGCAATCAAAAGGACAAATGTTAAGTAAATAACATGTAAATGCTACAATAGTGTGCTGTTTCCTCTTATCATTGTCTAAAACAAGATTCCAAAATAATAAACTATCTATGTCAGGTAGGAGGTATAATTCCTCCTTACCTCATATCCAAAGGCGAAATATCAAGTAAAAATTGCAGATATATATTGGGCTTCGATTGTACAATTCCAAAACATCAGTTTGCCCCCCGTTATTTGAATACCTTAATAGTGGAAAATTAGGATGGTCAGGGTAAAGAAACTGCTATTCCGAATTCTGATGTCCTCACTTTGGCCAAGGGCTATCTATGAGGAGTGAGAGATTATTGGAAAGCAGGTTGCCCTTAGAAACAACAGTGTAACAGTGATATTCCTCAAGTTTTCATTTCTGCTGTTGGTGGTCTTACTGACTAGCATTGGACCTCCAATGAGAGCACCCGCGCACGGAGGGGGGGTTTCTGAGTACCCAGAAACCCCCCCTACCCGTTGCTCCATCGCCGCCGGCCCGGCCAGCTGCTTCACAGTATTACTTTTTTTTTTTTGCAAAGCCTGGGCTGGCTGTAGGGGGAGCTGTCCCTCCCAGTCATTCCCATAGGGGCACTGTGATCGGCCGGCAATGTGAGAAAGCGCCTGCTGCCGGGACTCTGTCCTTTACTGCAAGCGCAGCGAGTCCCGGAGCCGCACGAGGTAGGTGGAGGTGCGGGGGCAATAATATTTATAAATTGAAGCCTTCGGTATGTATATGTATTGGGGGGGGGGAGAGGACGGCGGCGACGGCTGAGAAGGATAATCTTTATTAGAATATGATGCATGACTCACTGCTGTATGTATTTGCAGGGGGGAGGCAGATGGCTTAGGAGGGAGGGGAATAGGATAATATTTAGGTGCTGGGGGGGATAGGGAGGGGGTAATTATCTTTACAAAATGACTCATTGCTGTATGTATTTGCCGGGGGGTGGAGAGAATAATATTTATTAAATGAAGCCAAATGACTGCTGTATGTATTTGGGAGGGGTAGGGAAGGACAATATTTATGAAATGATGCCAAATGACTGCTGTATGTATTTGGGGAGGGGGGATAATATTTAATAAATGATTGATCACTGCTTTATGTATTTTGGCTCTGCATTTATGTTTTTTTTAGGTGAGTGCATGTGTCAGTGTGTCTGTCAGTGTGTGTGTCTGTCTCTGTCAATGTGTGTGTGTGTGTGTGTGTCTGTGTCAGTGTTGTGTAGTGTGCAGGCTAAGGGGGAGGGGAGGGGTGGGACGAGAACATGTCGGCATGTCAGTAATTATAGTGAAAGAAGTACTGGCATAGGAAAGGACAAAATGGCTGCTGTAAGATGTAAGTAGAGATGACAAAATGCAGAGGTCAAAAGTACATTCACACCTTTTTGGAACTTGGGTATTGTTAGAACATCAACATTACTCTCTATTACCCATTTGAAACAGAAAAACATATCCACAGGTTGCTTCACATACAGTATATCATGTCTATCAGAGCAGCCTATAGCCCCCTGATGCCTTGTTATTTATATTATAACACTTGAAGTACACAATAAAGTGTATGTTGCTGGCTTATTCTGTTTAGCCGCTTTTGTCATTGGGTCTGTAACCAATTATTTGAAAACCCCCCTTTCAAAATCCTGCGTTTGCCACTGGAGATAATTACTTAACTTGAGGTAATCATCGGTTAATAGAAGAATAGAAAAGAATCTAGATGACACAGATTTAAGGTATACACATGTGTTTTTAGGCCAAAAATTATTTATTCAAAATCTGCTCATGTAATGGTCACATACTCAAGTGCTGATCAGTTTAGTAGAAATCTGCATATAATAACGCTGTCAAGACATGCATTGTCTCTATTCCAGTGTCAGAATGTAAAACCTGGCTTACACATTCTCATATTTACATTGGTACATTTCAAATTTCAATCTTTATACAGACACAAAATATATGCATACTGGTGATTCTAAATTTATATGGTTCACCGCAATGTCCTAAAGACATGCGGGATCAAAGAAAGGGGTGTTTGTGCAGATAATGATAAAAGTAAATTGTCACATTCAGAGAAGCAGCATGTACTTTTAGTCCAAGAGGTCCTCAGATATATGGAACTAGTTATTTGTAAAATCTAAAGATACATACAATAAATGCAGTGAAAATCTTAACCCCAATGCGCATTAGTAGTACCACGAAATGTGCTTTTGTAAGACATTGAGTGAGTGGATTTACCTGCCTTAGTTAGTATGTACCCATGATCTGATGCTATTGCTGAGAATCATCAGCTTGAACAACAGTTGACAAAATACTGTTACCAAATACAAATAGTATCTAAAACATAAAGTGCCAGTGCATGCAATAGTTACTCTGTAACAGCGTTCTGTGTGACAACATTTGTATATTCTCTAATCCTGTACCTGCAGATAATTAATATAAACGCTGTAGATTTCAAAATACATATGTTCAAATACAGTAGTATTTAGGTGCAAAAGAGGCGAAGTTTTCGCCTGTCCGACTGTTCGCTTCATTCGCCTGTTTCAGAGGCGAATTTATTCCGTGCTCGTCCCCGCTTTTCGCCTAATTCAATTGCAAAACAGGCGAACACGGAAATAGGCGAATGCGGAACAGGTGAAAAGTACTGAAAGAATTGGGGAAATCAGTCTGTACCCCAGAAAAAGATGCTCTAACATAGGGAATCAATATAAATGTGTACTAATAGCCCTAATAAAACTATTTTGCGTACTTAAGTTGTGTAAATTGCTTGCTATTAGCGTTTCTGTAAAAGTGGTGAAGAATGGCATAAAGCTGTATTTTTTGGTGAAAATAAGTAGTCCTGTCAAATTTGGGGTGCTTGAAAATGGGTGCTAGCATGTTTTTATGTCTCTAAAGTGAACTTTTAAAAAATGTGAAAAATCCACCTGTTGCATGCACCTGCAATCCCAAAAACACCTGACCCATACTTGTGGACCCCCAAGAAGTCTTTTTCGCTACTTTTAATGTTTATCCCCCCACTTTTAAATTTACACCCCAAAAATTACATGTCTTTTTCGGGGTGTTCTTAGGTTTTAGTTCTGTATTTTTTGCATATTTGTCCTTTGGGGGGGGCTGTCCCAAGGGGTCTGAGTTGTTTCCCCACGTTTGCACCCAAAATAAAGATTTTGCATTTCTTTTCACCAGCTATTGATTGGAGAATTGTTTCCACTTAGGCAAAATTGTCCTGGAATTGAATTTGGCTAATTTTTTTTTAGGCAAATTTTTCACAAAAAAACATGCGAATATGGCTTTTCACCTCTAATTGAATTCCCCTCTTTGAAGTAAGGAGTAGATGTAATGGGTAACTCAAATATATTCGTAAAGACAAAAGACATTGACACTAATGTCTTAAGTATGATTGTAGAGAATCTAGTAGGTTCACGTTGGTGACAAGTGATTTATACAGGCACAGCACATGAAATTAACACAAGTAAAAAATTGCCATAACTATAGATAGTACATGAACTGAGATACAAACTTGATGTTGGGGTGTCCCATGCTGCACATGAATGGTCTCCGGATGGTTTACTGTTGTCATGACACAGGATGAAGACTTTTGGAGGATGGCCTGGTGTCAAGAAGGGCAGCAAAGAAGCCACTTCTCTACAGGAAAAACATCAGGGACAGACTGATATTCTGCAAAAGGTACAGGGATTGGACTGCTGAGGACTGGGGTAAAGTTATTTTCTCTGATGAATCCCATTTCAGATTGTTTGGGGTATCTGGAAAAAATGCTTGTCCGGAGAAGGAAAGGTGAGCGCTACCATCAGTCCTGTGTCATGCCAACAGTAGAGCATCCTAAGACCATTCATGTGTGGGATTGCTTCTCAGTCAAGGGAGTGGGATTTTTGCTAAGAACACAGCCATGAATAAAGAATGGTACCAAAACATGCTCCAAGAGCAACTTCTCCCAATCATCCATTAACAGTTTAGTTAGGAACAATGCCTTTTCCAGTATGATGGAGCACCTTGCCATAAGGCAAAAGTGATAAGTGGCTCGGGGAACAAAACATCAAAATTTGGATCCATGGCCAGAAAACTCCCAGACCTTAATCCATTGAGAACTTGTGGTCAATCCTCAAGAGGCGGGTGGACAAACAAAAACCCAAAAATTCTGACAAACTCCAAGCATTGATTAGGCAAGAATGGGTGGCCATCAGTCAGTATGTGGCCCAGAAGTTGATTGACAGCATGTCAGGGCGAATTGCAGAGGTCTTGAAAAAGAAGGGTCTACACTGCAAATATTGACTCTTTGCCTAAATTTAATGTAATTGTCAATACAAACCTTTGACACTTACGAAATGCTTGTAATTTTACTTCAGTATATCATAGTAATATCTGACAAAAAGGTCCAAAAACACTGAAGCAGTAAACTTTGTGAACACCAACACTTGTGTCAAAACTTTTGGCCATGGCTGTAGTGTGGTCCTGGTAGTGGTGTGCTAAATGTCCTTAACAACATTGAGCATACACACTGAATGATATATATCATTCAGTGCCAGCACCCTCCCTCATCCCCGAACCTGCACAACCTGACTATATCGCCAGGTTGGACAGCAGGTTCGGGCGATGAGTGACGTTGTCAACGACCAGCGGGAGCACACATCGCTGGTCATTGACAGCATATCCACTGGCTGATATAATGAACGATAATGATATAGTTCAATTGTTCATTATATCGGCAAGTGGATATGCGGCTTAATGTCCTGAAGCGATTTCCCCACTATGAGGCATATTTGACAATAGCGCTGACAGCTCTTTGCAGTGCTGTATACACTTAGGCAGTCTCCATCTCTTGTGCTGAGTCCCCTGTCAGATCTCACCTCTCTACTCCTGTCAGCTCAATGGGGTGTCATTTTTTTGCCATGTAGTAATTTTAATAAAGTATGTAAACAGATGGGTTCTTTCACAGGGGCTGGCTGGCAACTTTCAGCCTGGGGGGCAAGCATAAGAAAGTAGCCCCGGCTTTTCTACCATTATAAAACTCTCCAGAACTTGGCCCCATTAGGGTAATGCCCAGCCAAAACTCCTGGACCTAGAAACATAATGGCCGGCAAAAAAAATCTTGGAGCCCGGCACGCTGAAAGCTCTGGGCCCCCCACTCAACAATCGACCCCCCCATTCACACATCACTCCTTTGCATGTGCCAATAGCCTGTTAAATCTATTGCAACGCTAGCAGTGTCCATGGCTATGCATACTTGAAAACACATCAGCAGTGTAACAACATTCCGGCCGAACTTCCGGTGAATGGAACCGTCGCTGAGAACAAAAGAGCACTGCAGATTGGGATGCAGTCAAGAAGCCAACGGTCGAAATGCCGACTGCCGGCTTCCCGACTGTCATATCCCAGCAGGGGTGTAATGATAGCCGTCGAAATCCCGACGCCTATCATTAGCCCTATGCCGGGAGCCCGACACCTGGCATACCGAACTAAGGTAAGCCGGGAGCAGACAGCCGCGGGGGGGGGGGGTAGAGTTAGGTTAGGGGCTGGGACTTCGGGTTAGGCATCTGCGCGGGAGGGTTAGGGTAGGGCTAGGGGAAGGGAGGGTTAGGGTCAGGCACCACCGGGGGGAGGTTAGGGTTAGGCCCCCCCTGGGAGGGTTAGGTTTAGGGTGCGGGGAGTGGGGGTTAGGTTTAGGCACCTATGGGGGGAGGTTAGGGTTAGGCACTAGGGGGGGAGGTTAGGAATAGGCATCCCTAAAGGCGGGTTAGGGTTAGGGGGGAGAGGGTTAGGGATAGCCTAGTTACTTACCTGTCGGGATCTTCACTGCTGCCGATCTTCTGATGTCGGGATTTGAACCACGTGCATAGGTGCGGTGGTCATTCATACTGGTTCACTCCAGATTATCAATAAGACACTCAACTCAGTGTTATTGCTTCAACCTTTCAGCACTTTATTCCGGGAACCCGCAAAAAAGCTTACAATATTAACTAAAGGGCAAACAAATGGCTGAAATTAAGAAACAATATATATATATATACATATATATATATATATATATATATATTAGGTAAACAAGAGTGCACTTACCACACAGTCCAAAAGAGAGAGATAGACTGAACATTCTAATCTATGCATCTGTATAAAAGACAGTTGTTTTTGGTCGACGTTTTGGTCCACGCAGGGACCTTTCTCAACACCCACAACCTGCCACACAATATTCTGGCACCCGCGCAGATGCGTTATGACAAGTGAGTGCTACTATGCTCCCTACAAATATATATATATATATATATATATATATATATATATTACATATACACATATATATATATATTAATATATATATATATATATATACACACATATATACACATTATATATATGTGTATATATATATATATATATATATATTAGGGGTGAGCGGGTTCGGATTTCTGAAATCCGAACCCCCCCGAGCCCCCCCGATCCGAGTCCGATCCGAGTCAGGCTCGACTTTTCCTGCCTGACTCGGACCTGAAATCGAGGCAAAACGTCATCATCCTGCCTTCCGAGTCTCGCGGGTTTTGGATCCTATATAAGGTACCCGCGTCGGCGCCATTTTAACACTCGGCTGTGGACAGTGAAGAGGGAGGGTGGGTGAGTAGTGTAGTGCTGCTGTTGTCCACTACTTCAAAGTCCATAGGGGCTGGCTGTGTTGTGCTGTGCTGCTGTTAATAGGGGCTGTGTCCACTACTTCAAAGTCCATAGGGGCGGGCTGGACTGTGTTGTGCAGTCAGTTCTCCATAGGGGCTGTGTCCACTCCAAAGTCCTGTGCAGTGTCCCAGTCCTAAAGGGGTGCTGTAGTGTTGTCCAGGGGGTGCTCCCCCCAAGTGCTAAAAAAATAATATATTTTCTGTGTTTGTGAATTGTGTGCGCAGTAGCCGCACGTGCATCAACAAAGTAGTGCCAAGCGTGCGCCTGTGTCATAAGTAAAGGGCCGGCTGGCTTGACCGTTAAAGGGTGCTGTAACCCCCAAAGTACACTCCAGTCCAAACCAAAAAAAAAAATATTTTCTGTGTTTGTGAATTGTGTGCGCAGTAGCCGCACGTGCATCAACAAAGTAGTGCCAAGCGTGCGCCTGTGTCATAAGTAAAGGGCCGGCTGGCTTGACCGTTAAAGGGTGCTGTAACCCCCGAAAGTACACTCCAGTCCAAAGCAAAATAAAAATTATTTTCTGTGTTTGTGAATTGTGTGCGCAGTAGCCGCACGTGCATCAACAAAGTAGTGCCAAGCATGCGCCTGTGTCATAAGTAAAGGACCGGCTGGCTTGACCGTTAAGGGTGCTGTAACCCCCGAAAGTACACTCCAGTCCAAACCAAAAAAAAAATTATTTTCTGTGTTTGTGAATTGTGTGCGCAGTAGCCGCACGTGCATCAACAAAGTAGTGCCAAGCGTGCGCCTGTGTCATAAGTAAAGGGCCGGCTGGCTTGACCGTTAAAGGGTGCTGTAACCCCCAAAGTACACTCCAGTCCAAACCAAAAAAATATATATTTTCTGTGTTTGTGAATTGTGTGCACAGTAGCCGCACGTGCATCAACAAAGTAGTGCCAAGCGTGGGCCTGTGTCATAAGTAAAGGGCTGGCTGGCTTGACTGTTAAGGGTGCTGTAACCCCCAAAAGTACACTCCAGTCCAAACCAAAAAAAAAATTATTTTCTGTGTTTGTGAATTGTGTGCGCAGTAGCCGCACGTGCATCAACAAAGTAGTGCCAAGCGTGCGCCTGTGTCATAAGTAAAGGGCCGGCTGGCTTGACCGTTAAGGGTGCTGTAACCCCCGAAAGTACACTCCAGTCCAAACCAAAAAAAAAATTATTTTCTGTGTTTGTGAATTGTGTGCGCAGTAGCCGCACGTGCATCAACAAAGTAGTGCCAAGCGTGCGCCTGTGTCATAAGTAAAGGGCCGGCTGGCTTGATCGTTAAAGGGTGCTGTAACCCCCGAAAGTACACTCCAGTCCAAACCAAAAAAAAAATTATTTTCTGTGTTTGTGAATTGTGTGCGCAGTAGCCGCACGTGCATCAACAAAGTAGTGCCAAGCGTGCGCCTGTGTCATAAGTAAAGGGCCGGCTGGCTTGACCGTTAAAGGGTGCTGTAACCCCCAAAGTACACTCCAGTCCAAACCAAAAAAAAAATTATTTTCTGTGTTTGTGAATTGTGTGCGCAGTAGCCGCACGTACATCAACAAAGTAGTGCCAAGCGTGCGCCTGTGTCATAAGTAAAGGGCCGGCTGGCTTGACCGTTAAAGGGTGCTGTAACCCCCAAAGTACACTCCAGTCCAAACCAAAAAAAAAATTATTTTCTGTGTTTGTGAATTGTGTGCGCAGTAGCCGCACGTGCATCAACAAAGTAGTGCCAAGCGTGCGCCTGTGTCATAAGTAAAGGGCCGGCTGGCTTGACCGTTAAAGGGTTCTGTAACCCCCAAAGTACACTCCAAAACAAAAAAATATATATTTTCTGTGTTTGTGACTTGTGTGCACTGTGGCTGCACGTGCATCAACAAAGGAGCAGCGCCAAGCGTGCGCCTGTGTCCCATAAGTAAAGAGCCGGCTGGCTCATTTCTTAAAGGGTGGTGTAACCCACAAAGTGCACTACTCTCCAGCAAAAATAAAAAAATATTTTCTGTGTTTGTGTGCGCTTTAGCCGCACGTATATATCAATATAACATAAATGGAGGACCAAACTTTCTCCGATAAAAATAAAATAGGGAAAGATCAAGAACCACTTCCTCCTAGTGCTGTTGCTGCTGCTGGGAGTTGTTCATCATCCCAGAGAGGAAGTAGGAACATCACTACTTTTACTAAACAATTGACCCTCCAACAGTCCCTAGCGATGAGGATGAAGTATGACAGCAGTCATCCTGAAGCAAAACGTATAACTGAGGCCTTGACTGCTATGTTGGTGTTAGACATTCGTCCGGTATCCACCATTAGTGCAGTGGGATTTAGACAATTGATGGAGGTAGTGTGTCCTCGGTTCCAAATCCCGTCTATATTCCACCTGCATCCTCAAAGCAGCAGCGACAAGCGTGCGTCTGTCTGTTAAAGGGTGGTGACACCCTCAAAGTGTGCTACACAAACAATTAAAATATTGTTCTTTTTTTTTCTGTCTTTGTGAAATGTGTGGGCTGTAGCCGCACCTGCATCCTTAAAGCAGCAGCGACAAGCGTGCGTCTGTCTGTTAAAGGGTGGTGACACCCTCAAAGTGTGCTACACAAACAATTAAAATATTGTTCTTTTTTTTTCTGTCTTTGTGAATTGTGTGGGCTGTAGCCGCACTTGCATCCTCAAAGCAGCAGCGACAAGCGTGCGTCTGTCTGTTAAAGGGTGTTGTGACTCTCAAAGTGCTCCAAAAAATAAAAAAAAATTTTTAATGTGTTTGTGACTTGTGTGCGATGAAGCCGCACTTGCATCCTCAAAGCAGCAGCGACAAGCATGCGTCTGTCTGTTAAAGGGTGGTGACACCCTCAAAGTGTCCTACACAAACAATTAAAATATTCTTCTTCTTTCTGTCTTTGTGAATTGTGTGGGCTGTAGCCGCACCTGCATCCTTAAAGCAGCAGCGACAAGCGTGCGTCTGTCTGTTAAAGGGTGGTGACACCCTCAAAGTGTGCTACACAAACAATTAAGATATTGTTCTTTTTTTTTCTGTCTTTGTGAATTGTGTGGGCAGTAGCCGCACTTGCATCCTCAAAGCAGCAGCGACAAGCATGCGTCTGTCTGTTAAAGGGTGGTGTAACCCTCAAAGTGCGCTCCACAAACAATAAAAATATTATTTTTTTTTTCTGTCTTTGTGAATTGTGTGGGCTGTAGCCGCACTTGCATCCACAAAGCAGCAGCGACAAGCATGCGTCTGTCTGTTAAAGGATTACATCGGTGACAGCATCCAAGTAGGCATGTCAGACAGTCCGTACCTGTACTGGCAGGAAAAAGAAGCAATTTGGAGGTCCCTGTACAAACTGGCTCTATTTTACCTGAGTTGCCCCCCCTCCAGTGTGTACTCCAAAAGAGTGTTTAGTGCAGCCGGGAACCTTGTCAGCGAAAGGCGTAGGAGGTTGCTTCCACAAAATGTGGAGAAGATGATGTTCATAAAATGAATTATCAACTCTTCCAGGGAGACCAGCCTCCAGAACGTAAAGAGGGACCTGTGGTTCCAGCAGGGACGAATTAATACTCTGTGAGGATGAGGATGTATACACTGAAGAGGGTGAGGAATCGGTGGATGAGGAGGATGAGGATGACATCTTGCCTCCGTAGAGCCAGTTTGTGCAGGGACAGATTAATTGCCAGCTTGTTTTGTGGGGGCCCAAACGAACCAATCATTTCAGCCACAGTTGTGTGGCAGACCCTGGCGCTGAAATGATTGGTTTGTTAAAGTGTGCATGTCCTGTTTATACAACATAAGTGTGGGTGGGAGGGCCCAAGGACAATTCCATCTTGCACCTCTTTTTTTTCTTTGCATTATGTACAGTTTGGGGCCTAGTTTTTCAAACTGCCATCCTGTCTGCCACTGCAGTTTCACGCCTAGATGGGTCACGTGTTTGTGCCGCCCACTCGTGTCGCTTAGCATAGTCATCCAGCTACCTCGGTGCAACCTTTTGGACATAAAAACACTATTGTGAGGTGTGAGGTGTTCAGAATAGACTGGAAATGAGTGGAAATTAAGGTTATTGAGGTTAATAATAGCATAGGAGCAGAAAAACCTACAAATTCTGTGATTTTAGCTGTTTTTATGCTTTTTTTCAAAAAAATACAGATCCAAAACACAAAACCCAGAACCCAAAACACGGAAGGGTGGTTTTGGCAAAACCAATCCAGATCCAAAACACGAAGAAAGATCCAGATCCAAAACCAAAACACAAAACACGAAAAGTGGCCGGTGCACACCCCTAATATATATATTGTTCAAATGGATGCACTCACCAGATAGATGTAGCAAAAAGATGTTTTATTCCAACAGGAAAAAAGTTAGATTACATAGCGACGTTTCGGTCAAATCCAGACCTTTCTCAAGCCAGCATCATAAATCAACAATAGCAGCCATCATATACATCAACATTGTACAGCCACAGCTCACATAACTGTCTTACCTTACTAGTGCAGCACCATAAATACATGCAGTAATCACAACAACTAGTCCCACCAGCGGCATCCACCCCCACGTGCAGAGCGCGCACACCGTAAGTGATCTCACTTCCACCATGCCGCGCTACACCTCAGCAACACTAGCTTGCTAGCAACACACTCTGGAACGCACAGCAACTATCAGCATATCACCCAGGGGCTGGCTGGCAACTTTTAGCCTGGGGGGCAAGCACACGGCACTGGCCCATGAGAAGCCTACCACCCTCAGTGCCCAGATGCAGTGCTATCTGTCGCCCCCCCCCATCCACACCGTGACTTCATCCACCCCCTACCCACTGCTACACTCACTATTTGTCATGCTGTCAGTCCAAACTTCATCCCCTGACTAAGTGATGCACTGGTGATTGGAGAGCTGATAGGCCCAAATTGTGGGTGTACAGTATCTGGCACTATCAGGAACCTGCATAGTAATAGCCTACACTATCTACTGCATAAATATAATTTTATTCAACACATTAAGGTATGCGGGACTACAGGTGGGACATGTTGTATGGAGGGGAAGGTCCCCCACAGTGGTGTGGTGCAGAGTTGGACATACCCAGAACAGCATAGCTGAGCTCAGGAAACCTTTACACAATACAGGCACCACCAGGCGCTGGCATCTAACAATTGCTCTGCTGCTTTCAGAATAGGTTGCACTGCTGCTGGCTGCAGAAGCTGGCTATCTGCACCCCACTCCAGCCATACAGAAGCTGGAGGTGGGGACACAGGGAAGTGGAGGCAAGGGAAATTTGAAGAAAGGTACAATTCCCGAGTAAAGTGTGCAGCGGTACTACATGTTTTGCCAAGTTGCCTCCAGCCTGCCTTATCAACTGCGCTAGGAGGGGAGTCAGGGGAGTATGTTTTGTTCCTCCCAGACTACTTTCTCGGGCACCCCCACTGGTTCCTCCCCTCCACATTTGGAGCCTGGATGCACACGCTTATGATGCCTCAGTATACTATACACTGTTATATATCAAAAAAAGTGTTCATAAGACACAAGATCTGTCCTCCTAGCTAGCTATGGGGGAGATGTATGAAGCCCAGAAGCGGTATAAGCGCACGTTAGGTGAGCTGATACCGCTTCTCCCCGATGTATGATTGGGGGTCTGGGTGGTAAATGACAGATGCGCTATGCCCCCCTGTCATTATCGGTGCTGCTATCTACAAGATAGCAGCGCCGATAGCCTGGGCCATGTACGAACGGTCAGATCGCCTGACCGTTCGTCCCGCTGTACAGCCTGGCGCTGTCCTATCCCCACAGCAGGGACAGCGCTGTCCCTGCTGCGGTCGCTGCCGGCTCCAGGCTGCACGAGTGGATCTCGCGATACTTGTGATATCCTGCGCATGCTCGGTGGAGCCGGCCGTGACTGAGACACAGCGCATCGGCACTAGGCTGATGTGCTGTGGTCTCTTGCGGGTAGCACCAGAGGGAGGAGTTAACGCTCCCCCTCTCCGGCCGATGGGATGTTCTTACATCTCATCGGTAGTGCTTCCTGCTTCGCCTCGGTAAAGAGGTGAAGCGGGAAGCGTTATAGCGGCACGTTAAGTGCCGCTATCATACATCTACCCCTATGTGTGGTGCTTTCATTGTGAGACTGAGGCTTTTAAAGACCAGAGTCTACAGTCACATGTACAGCAGCTGCAGCATACATACTCTGACACACACACTCTCTGCAGTCCTGTCACACACACTGAGCTTACGGACACTCTATCTGCAGTCCTGTCACACCACACACACACACACACTGACCTCACTGACACTCTTTCTGCAGTCCTGTCACACCACACACACACACTGACCTTACTGACACTCTTTCTGCAGTCCTGTCACACCACACACACTGACCTTACTGACACTCTTTCTGCAGCCCTGTCACACCACACACACATACACACACTGACCTTACTGACACTCTTTCTGAAGCCCTGTCACACCACACACACATACACACACTGACCTTACTGACACTCTTTCTGCAGTCCTGTCACACCACACACACACACACACTGACCTTACTGACACTCTTTCTGCAGTCCTGTCACACCACACACACATACACACACTGACATTACTGACACTCTTTCTGCAGTCCTGTCACACCACACACACACTGACCTTACTGACACTCTTTCTGCAGTCCTGTCACACCACACATACACACAACACACTGACCTTACTGACACTCTTTCTGCAGTCCTGTCACACCACACATACACACAACACACTGACCTTACTGACACTCTTTCTGCAGTCCTGTCACACCACACATACACACACTGACCTTACTGACACTCTTTCTGCAGCCCTGTCACACCACACACACATACACACACTGACCTTACTGACACTCTTTCTGCAGTCCTGTCACACCACACACACACTGACCTTACTGAAACTGTTTTGGCAATACTGTCACACCACACACTTACCTTACACTCCTGCAGTCTGTTTTCCCTCACATTCAGAGAGAACAGTCTCCCATTGGTCCAATCTCCTGTGCTTCTGATCTCCGGGTTAAGCAGCTGCAGGGTCCTCCTGCACTGTTTGGTGATCAACAGCTTCTGCCTGCGTGCTTTCAAGCTTCCCTGACAGTGAATGTGGCCACTGTGGCCCAAATCATTCAATAGTGCATCGGCCCGGGGGGCACATGGCCCCCTGCCCCCCGGCCCAGCCCGCCGCTGATATCACCGCTGAGGAGGCGCCGTCCAGGAAGTGATTTCCCTTCCTCCTAATCATGCTGGGTCCCCGGCATCGCTAGCTTGCGTTCCACACTCTGGAACGCACAACAGCCCTCATACCACCGCTATTAGAGCGGTGGTATGAGGTACACTTTACAATCTGATTGTGATATAATGTGGTATATGCCGTGTGATACACCCGGTTAGCGCTCTAATAGCGGTGGTATGAGGGCTGTATGAGATGATGATGCTGAAAAAATAATGTTTGATAAAGCAGAGTTTAATGGTCTACCAGCAGAGAAACCAGTGGATTTATTCCATAAACTCTTAAGATTAAAACGACGTGAAATTGACCTTGTCCTTCATGGACAGTTCTTGTCTGAATATTTTAGATTAAAAAAAATCCCTAGAGGGTTTAGAGTTAATAATGTTCCAACTATTGGATGAAATAATCCAAGATTCTGTGCAAAATGGTGTGGTGTATTAAATAAATGTGCATTTGATCTCATTTTACTTGTAATTGAGGAGGTTGGGATGGAATTGAGACAAACTAAAGATGATATTGAGCAGTTTGAACATCAGAAATTACAAATGATTTCTAGTGACAAGACAGAGAATTGGTGTACTAAGTTACAGACCCAGATTGAGGTATATAAGAATGATTTGATCTCATTCAAAAGGAAAACATTAAACACGGTGAATAATGATTATAAAAACCACCAAGTTTATAGATGGCTAACTGGTGATACTACCAAAAAGAGATTTCCTAGGCCATATAGATCAACACGTACAAGGGCCTTTGAAACTGTGGACACCAATTCTTCTGCGACAGCCTCTGACAGTGAACATTCTGAAGTTTTACCACCTAGTGGTTTTTTAGGCAAGTCTGAAACAGAAGGTATAGGCCAACCACAACAAGGCATAGAAAACATACGAGGAGGGGTGGCTTCAAGGTGAAGAAATCACAGGAGGCGGATATGAGTTTAATCTTTAACCTCTCTGATTATGAATTAACCCCAGCTGAAACTTCATTACTATCTCTAGGACTCAGTTTTGTACCTACATTAAAACATGATCCTTTTGAGTTCCATGTAGATCAGTTTAAGTTTGGGCGGAAATTGCTCCTTAAGGAATTCTTTTCTGAGTCTGATAATAGTGGATTTGATAAACAACCTAGCCTGAAGAAACCAGGGACATTTGATCCCCAGTCTAATAACCCTAATATCAAGACATTTTTGCGGATGTCTGAGTTGGAGGTTCGTTCTAAACGTACTGACTACCATTATGATAATTTGAGTAATGAACAGAGGAGGGCTCTAAAATCATTGATAGATAATCATGAGCTGGTGATCCATCCGGCGGACAAAGGTGGGGCAGTAGTTCTCCAGAACCTAGCTGATTACAATAAAGAGGTGAATCACCAATTGGCTGATTCATGTACTTATATACAATGTCCCAGTAACCCTATGTCTAATATTAAGGTACTTGTGGATGCATGCATTAGGAGGGGGATTCAGAGTGGTTGGTCAGAGGAGGGGATTGGGAACTTTTTGTCAGTCGATCACCCAGTTTGCCCCATCCTGTATATCCTTCCGAAGGTACACAAGACACTCATAGACCCTCCGGGTCGTCCGATAATCTCGGCGAGGGGTTTGATACTTCAACCAGTGGCCCAATTTGTTGATAGTTTTTTGCAGCCCATAGTGAAGAAACTACCAAGCTACTTAAGGGATACAAGTGATTTCCTGAATAAGATTACTGAGGATGATGTATGTAGTGAGCAGACTCTGTTAGCAACAATGGATGTCAACTCGCTATATACATCTATTCCCTATGAAGCAGGTATTGCAGCCACTCGTGAGGTATTGAGACAGCAATGGGTTCGAACCTTGCGCCGGCTTATGCTAATATTTATATGCATATTTATGAGAGTACACATATCATTCCTTTGTTTGGTGAAAAAATGAGACATTATTATTGTTTTATCGATGATGTTTTCCTTATTTGGAGTAGTACGGAAAGAGATTTTTGGAATATGGTTAATTATTTGAATGAGTTGCCCAGTCCGATCAGGTTTACCACCAAGATTAGTAAGACATCAATGGAATTTTTGGATGTCTCTATATATAAAAAAGATCAAAGACTGCAAACAACCTTATTTTGTAAAGAGACAGATAGGAACACATTACTATATGCAACCAGCCAACATCCACCGATGTTAAAAGAGAGCCTCCCGATTTCACAATTTTTAAGAGTGTTACGGATTAATACTGATTCTGAATTGGCTGAGGAACAAATCCGTGAAATGATTGAACGGTTTAATCAATGTGGTTATGATAAGAGGACAATCGATAGATGCCTAACCAAGGCGAGACAAAGATTGACGTGTCAGCCTCCCAGAAATGATGTAGTATACAACAAAAGAATGATTTTTACCAGTCGTTTTGATAGTAGGTCTCATGATGTCTCTAGAGCCTATAAACATAATTGGCCAATTTTGGCAACAGATCCGGCTTTGAATTGGGATACCGTTCATCGACCGATGATGGCCTATAGACGTGGGCCGAATCTCAAACAGCTTCTTATGAAACCATCAGCGACTGCATCGGCAAAATCGAGTGAGACATGGCTGCCACGTATGAAAGTGGGATGCTTTAAATGTACGAATTGTATGACCTGTAGATCTGTGGTATCAGGAACCACTTTCCCTCATCCGCATACTGGGGTGGCGATACCAATCAAGCATCGATTATACTGCATGCTCGACTTTGTTATTTATCTATTAACATGTCCATGCGGACTTGCCTACGTGGGTCTTACTACGAGAAATTTTAGGGAGAGGATGGCAAATCACAGGAGCTCCATACGACAGGCACTTAATACTGGGAGTTCAGACAAACCAGTGGCTAAGCACTGGATACAAGCATGCCATCAGATGTCCTCTCTAAGATGCAGGATCATTGATTGGGTGCCACCACTGGTGAGGGGTGGGGACCGTGAAACAGCATTGAGAAGACTGGAGGCACGCTGGATATATAGGCTGGACACTGTTGCTCCAAGAGGCCTGAATGAACATAATGCATTACGAGCATTTTTGTAATTTTGGCTGATCTATGGAGGATGTCTATATTGGAAGTATAATGGTCCAAATTAGGATGTTAGGTCTAGTAGTTGGCGGTAAACCTCTTTATATATATATATATATATATATATATATATATACAAATTTGTCTTGATATTGCTTTTGGTGCTTATTTTTTAGAAATATATAAAATAAAATTTTAAAATATCTTAAAAAGTAAAAAATGAAAAATAATAAAAATATAAAATATGTTAAATATATAATGTAAGAAGGATAACATTGTTAATGTGGACTTTAGGTGTTTTATTATATTGGATTGTAGTTGAAGTGTCACTTGTACACTAGTGGAGCACCATTTGTTATTCTTGCAGTTGGTCATTTTATGTTTATTGATTAAGGAGGTAATGCCAAGTGTTTAAACTTTCCAATCTGATTGTGATGTAATGTGGTATATGCCATGTGATACACCCGATTAGTGCTCTAATAGCAGTGGTACGAGGGCTGTTGTGCGTTCCAGAGTGTGGAACGCAAGCTAGCGCTGCCGGGGACCCAGCATGATTAGGAGGAAGGGAAATCACTTCCTGGACGGCACCTCCTCAGTGGTGATATGCTGATAGTTGCTATGCGTTCCAGAGTGTGGAACGCAAGCTAGTGTTGCTGAGGTGTAGCACGGCATGGTGGAAGTGAGATCACTTCCGGTGCGCGTGCTCTGCACGTGGGGGTGGATGCCGCTGGTGGGACTAGTTGTTGTGATTACTGCGTGTATTTATGGTGCTGCACTAGTAAGGTAAGACAGTTATGTGAGCTGTGGCTGTACAATGTTGATGTATATGATGGCTGCTATTGTTGATTTATGATGCTGGCTTGAGAAAGGTCTGGATTTGACCGAAACGTCGCTATGCAATCTAACTTTTTTGCTGTTGGAATAAATCATCTTTTTGCTACATCTATCTGGTGAGTGCTTCCATTGGAACAATATTGTTGCCTGCTATATGGGAAACGGACTGGTGTGGCTGGAGTGCACCCCTATGCTGGAGATCTATGCTGATGTGAGTGCAGGACTTTGAGAAAATTTTATATACATATATATATATATATATATCTACATCATATATATATACAGTATGCATCATATATATAAGCAGCAGCAAAAAGTGCACTGTCATCTACTTGCTGCCAGTCAGTCTGCCTCTTTCAGTAACTAGGTCTGGGGGGTGGATTTTGTAGAGGGATCGGTACCATGATGCTGCTGTAATCGGTGGCGGTTCCGTTCCGCTGACCACTTGCCAGGCTGCCTGTTGTTCCTTTCTTATCTTGGTGGCCGCGGCGACAGGGCAGACCAGGAAAGGGCCGGCGCAGCGTCATGTGTCATACACGTTGTTGCCAAATCATGTGGTGGGGTTGCCGGAGGGGTGTAACTGGAGGCGGTGATGTCGCTCCTCAATGGCCAACGGGAGGGGCTGTGGTTGGGCATGCGCTGCAGCCCTCCCACGGCCATTTCCATGTCATGTATTATGGATGAGCTGCTCTTGGCCACTCTTATCACGTTAGCGGCCATTAGGGGCGCCGGTAAGTCTGTCAAGCGGCAGCGGCACAGCAAAGGGGAGAGGGGACCGGCTGTCACTGGTATATACACACAGAGTGCTGCAGCGGCCCTAGTGCTGCACAATTGTACCGGCCCGGGAGGCAGCTGGCACCTTGCCCCCCGGCCCAGTCTGCCACTGTTCTTTCAGATGGTACAGATGCAGCACGGATGCCGAGTTACAGCCTGGAATATCAACTGACAAGGACGGGTGCCATGCCGTGTCCCTGCCATCACTGCAAGTCAGTGAAGTACATGTTGCTATGCTGGCTTTTACACACACACACTGGCTTTTCTGAGCTTGTACCCGCTGCTGCTGCACATGCCTGCTACATTAAGGGAACAAACCACAACATTAAAAATGGCTCAAAGCTGTTGCATGGGACAGGCACTGATTGCCGGCGTGTGTGAAATAGCCATTATAGGCTCCAGCAGGTTTACCATTAAATATCTACCAGCACAGCTGTATTAGTGAATAATATACCATTCATTTTAGCACATGCTAATAAACCAGGATATCACTAAAAAAAACTACAGTACATACATATATTAGTAAGTACAGGCAGGGTTCACAATGTTTTTTTTCAGAATATCTTCCCCATATCTACCATGAGCTGTGCTTCCCTTAACACTTCATCTTAACCCCTCAATATATATATGCATATAATTCTAAAGGTGCATACACACACAACGATTTTTTGAACAATTATCGTTAAACGATATCATTTAACGATAATCGTTTGTAAAAATCGTTCACTTTCTGAGTCAAACGATGAACGATTTTCATTCATGCGCGTTCACGTTTGTAGTTTGTAGTTTGTAGTTCAGTCAGACTTGTCAACTCAACGATTTTCAGTAAGGGAATATGCAAAAATCGTTTGTAGCTCTAAAAAATCGTTCATTACATTTAAATGAACATAGTAAATGAACAACTTTAGAAACGATTTTTAAGTGTTGCATAATTAACTAATGCATACTTGCCTACTTTTGAAACAGTATTTCAGGGAGATTGTGAAAGCAACTCCCATGAGTGCGGCGTTAAAATGGACATGCACTGATCCGCCTTAGAGGCATGTCCTAAAGCTGACTTATATCCAAATGTAAACGAGCCCCAAACCAGCAGTTGTTGCTCAGTAAGATCTACTTGTTGATGAGAACACACTGATACATCATTGTGCCTTGTAACCAATGCAGGGAAATGGAACTGATGATCCCATTTGACTGTATCTATGTTATTTGTATTTTTCTTTTCCAACTATATAGCAGTTATAATGGGGGAAAGGTACAATCAGGGAGATTGCTAGACTCTTCAGGGAGATTGTTACTATTTCAGGGAGACTCCCTGACAATGAGGAAGAGTCAGCAAGTATGAACTAAAGAGACATTTCAGATAATGCACAACCACTTCTTCATGTGAATGCATGGGACAGCTCCTGCCTCTGGCTCCATCTGTATGTGTATTTCATAGGACAGGCAGCAAAGAGACCACACTGTAGGCAGACCTGTAATTGCCACTCTGTGCATCCCAAGCTAGAGAGAAACTTTCAGTGATCAGCTTCCTGTGAGCTCCTGAAACTTCATGAAGCCATCGCAGGAAACAAAGGCTGATTCTTCTGGAGGAGTGGAAGAGACTGCTACATCTGTAATACTGCTGTAATAAAAAGACATACCACTTATCGCCACTTTCTATAATTGCAGTATTGCAATGTCCACAATGAAGGGTTACATTTATTTTACATGAGAATCATGCTGTGTTAAAGCAATTGCCCACTTTTAGACAAACCCTGCGATTTACTCACCCCCACCCCCTCCAAACAATGGATTTATGTAACCTGTACAAATTACCACTGGCAAAGCTTTCCTTTATGTGCTAACAGTGATGTGACCTAAACCGATATAAAGAAATGGTGGATTCTCCAACCACAGGAATACATATTGGAGGGGGTTGGGCTGCTGAAGTTATGAAATCATTTGTTTGTTGTCCTTTAGATAAGAGGTTTGCATGTGTTAACACATTTCATCCAAACATGCAATAATAACTGTTTTACTTTGATTGCAGATTTTTTTTTCTTTCCAAACTATATGTAAATTGTAGTGAGGATGATTTTTTGAAAATTGACTGTAATAAAATGGTATATATTGATTAATGTGTTATTTTTATGGTTAGACTATAGTTCCCAAAACTCGCAAATCGCTAGTTTATTCCCTGAATGCCTTGAAATGGACTGAAATCATCCAGTAATAAGATTCCTTTTTTATTTTGCAAATGTGGCATCTATATACAGTAATATTCCACTATGGCCTTTCCCATTTCCAATATGCATGTGCAGTTTAAGGTGGTGTACGCGTTGTAGACGGTACACATTAAATGGAATACCCTAGCCAGAGAGAAGGAGGACCGGCTGGGAACGGGCTATGTATGGGGGTAGGTGAATTGTGGGGCAGGATGGGACAGAGCAACAGATGTGGGCGGGGGGTCGAGGATGATAAAGCAGCAGAGCAAAGGGTCCTTCACGAGTCTGAAAAAATTCAGTTGAATTCTAACATATTGGTAAATGAACAATACCAACAAGAACTTAAGATATCTAGAGAAAAGAGCAGGATGTTGCCTAAGCTTGATCCAACAACAATTGGTGCATGGATGTTGATATACGAATCTATATATTTCTATCTTAGCTTAATAGACCTGGCATCTGCATGTTCGGCAGGTCCTTTCTACCCCCTATATTTTTTCACATCTTGATGTGGTGCCTGCTCTCCATCCTATGAGTTTGTCCCATCTGACATTCTCCCATTATTCCAGTCTGACTCCAACGTGGTACTTTGCCACATTCTGATGTCCAGTATAGGACTCATTACCCAGGAAAAGGAGCAGACAGGGTTAAGGATTCTGCTGTTACCTGCAGAAAGGGTTCTACACACAGATGCACTACATGGGTGTAAGTGGTGTGGGATGTGTGGGAAGGATAAAAGGATTGTGGGATTAGGTGGGCAGGGCTTCCGATGCTGAATAGCAGCCAGACGATAGCTAGAGCTGGTGGGTTCAACTAGTGTCAGGGAGCCATGGAATGTTTAAAGTGTTGTGCCACAGTGTAACTGTGACTGAATAAAGAAACAGTCAGAGCCGGATGACCCATCTGGCATTTCTGGCAAATGTCAGAAGGGCTGATGGCCTGATAGGCCGATCCGGTGTCACACCCTGGCCGAGCAGCTCCACCTCCCGGCACTGTGCTCGTCCGGGGATTGTGAAATACGGGGACGTGCCCCCTTTTGAAGGGAGGCAACGCACATTTTGCTGGTGATAGTTACACTGTGGAACAACACTATAAACATTCCATGGCATCCTGACACTAGCTGAACCCCTCACCTCCAGCTATCTATCATCTCTGCTGCCTCACCCCCATCAAATCTTTGATTATTTTAGAATAGTTTGTGATCACATTAATACTGTATATTATTTTCCTAATTATTCTGATTCCTAATTATTCACATACTTTTGAAAAAAATAAGTGTCAGGACTATTCATCAAGTTCTGAAAAAGCAGGGGCGGGCTTTGGTGGTGATTGGACACCTGCAGAGAGGTGCTCAGACACCCGCGGAAGGGGTGCGGCGCATCGGACACCCGCGGGAGGCAGGGGGTGTTAGCCAGCGGGGAATAGAGAGTGAGAGAGAGGTGTGGGGTGGGGTTGAGACTCCCAGCAGTGAGAAAGTCCTTGTGGATACCTCAGCAGGGGAAAAGTATCATTTTGTCAAAAAGCTGACTCTGCAAAAAGAGCAGTTTTTTGGAAGTGATACTTTTGTGAGGGAGGCAGGGGGTGTCAGCCAGTGGGGGGAGGAATTTTGTGAAGGAGGCATGATGAACGCCTCCAAAACATCTTTTAAACTCACAGTTAGTTTAAAACATAAATATCACTAATGATAATTTTGTCATGCTGAATAGGCCCCTATATCATGTGCTAGTGTTTGTCTAGTAAAACAATGTGCTGCTGATAATCATAGTCAGGGTTGTTTACAGTTATTAAGTATGAGGTTACTTTCAGAACAGCTGCAACTAGCACCGAGTTATTGGCTGATTATACTATAATAGGGAAACACGCATGTTACAAGTATGCATTTTTGTTTTAGCATCAAACGCAGTCAAAGATTGTGGGATAAACTTTATTGGAAAAGTACATAACTTCATAACATTGGAGGATTAACAAAACCATTCTAGAAATGAGTATGCTATCACAAAAAAGTGAGACTGCACAGTGACAAGTTAAGATATAGCACCACCTTTGTTATCCTAGTAATGTTTCTCAAGTTATACACAGTATTCAGCCTGGAGATGCTGTAATCCAACAACACATTGTGGAGCAATATTCTAATTGTGGAATAGTGAAAATATGTATCTTGAATCAATAGGAATCTTCTTTTATTCTTTCCTTCTCCACTGGGAGAAGGACACCAGCCACATGTAGGTAAGTAATTGGGGCCGCGAAACAGCACAGTGGGGTATCAAGAGGGCAAAATAACACACTGCCAGACCAGCTAACAGTTTCCCAGCAGCCAGTAAAACCAATAAGAAGTTAATCTCGAAGTTTTTTCTACTTAAGTCAGTAGTCATCGAGAAGGACTAAAATATAAGGGTCATTCTTCTGATTAGAGGCAACTATGTTTTCTTTATATTCTCAGCGGGTTGGGTATGATATCCCGACACTTGGGATGCCGACTGTCAATAGACTGACAGCAGAAGGTACCTTCCCTTTTATTTTAATTTTATTATCAGTATTTTATTTTATTTTGTTATTGTATCATATTGTTATGTTTTCCTTTTTTTTTAAAACTTCAATAAAAATGTATTTTGAAAAAAAAATAGACTGACAGCAGCATCCCGATGGCTAGAATCCCGACAGGGAAACGGTAAGTACTGTTCCTCTGCCCTATTTACCCCCTAACCCTTCTTTCTAGCACCCTAACAATAACCCTCCCTACCCTGCTCCCTAACCCTCCCGGTAAGTGCCTAAACCTAACCCTTCCCCCTTAGTGCCTAACCCTAACCTATCCCCAGTGGTGCCTAACCCTAACCTCCCCTGTCTGGAGCCTAACCCTAACCTCCCCCCTCCCACAGCCTAACCCCAACTCCCCCTGGGGTGCCTAAACCTAACCCACCCCCCCATGGCTAACACATACGCAGCCCCACTATACTTATGATTGGGATGCCGGCTGTCGGGATTCCGGCATCGGCATCACCACTACTGTCGGGATTCCAGTGCCGGTCTTCTGGCCAGCAGTGGGGATTCTGGTGCCACGAGAGCCGGCATCACGAGTGTAGGCATAGTAACTACATCCCTTCTCAGCAACTATCCCATTTCCAATAGGGTCAACCAAGAGTAAGCTAAAGGCAGAGCCTAGAACCCAATGCAGTTATATGATCCTTTGTAGGGATGTCGGTGGGAGGGTGTAAAACCATTCAACCCAATTGATATATAGTGTAAAATTTGCTAGGAATCGTGTTTGCTCGAGATTTCAATCTCGGGTGAGTTTAATAATTTTTTCAAACTTTCTCTTTTAAAATGGGAAACTTCTGGTGAGAACGCAAACACGATCAAATACTCCATCGGCCAAACTAGCAAGTAGTTTTCATTGAAAATATACAACTCGGGAACTTACCAACAATTGTGATTAGAATCATGGGTGCAATTGTAGCAAACTCGGACCTAAATAAAAGTTTTAAATAGACTACCCCCTAAGCTGTGAGTTTGGCAGAAACATACACAGATAAGTGTTATCTGTGTATGTTTCTGCATGCAATAAGTATGTAAATGATTAATGTTTAAAAAAAAATCATGTAGAGTGCCCCCCCAAAATGCATAACCAGTCCTGGGCTCCTGAGACAGTCCTGGTTCTTAAGATACAGGGGGAAAACAAGTTGGGTTCCCCCATATTTTATGAAGCAGCACTGGGCTCCCCGAGCCAGTCTTGGTTTTAAAAATAGGGGAAAAAATGCGTGGGGCTCCACCTATTTTTAAAACCAGCACCGCACTCAATTCTAGCCGGGGTGTAATGCCACATTAGGGGACCTTTTCACTGGGTCACCCCGTCCAAAGCATTAACACCCCAAGCTAATCAGCCCAAGCTGGGGATCTGAGGGGATGTGGGGTCCTCCCTCAATAAAAGGATTCCCCCTCTCCTGAGCACCCCAGGCTTATGCTAATGCCCGGGGCTCTTCCCTGCACCCCTGGCCAGTGGGTGCAGGGGTAATAGTGGTGAAAATAGAATGAAACTATTGTTTTTTACAGTATAACTACAGGTGCCAGTGTGCCTGTCCTTTGGCACTTGTGGAATTACAAGTGCAAGCAAGCAGCCGACACCCGTACCCCCACTGTAAAAAATAGCCAAAAAAACATGGTACACACACACAGTAGAAAGTATGAGTTTATTACATACCTAATACTAACTAACCTTTTCATAAATGTTATATTACTGTCACCCTTGTATCCAGCCCATCTGTGTCACCCCTGTCTGTCTGCCCCCTCCCCTTAGAATGTAAGCTCTCATGAGCATGGCCCTCTTCCCTCATGTGCTTCTCCTTCACTTGATTATACTTTAATATACAACAGTACCCCACCCTTGGTTGCTGACACCATGCTGCTTATCTAAGTGTTATGCAGCAATGTATTAATCATGTATCTATCCTGCATTGTTTGTACTGTTAATAACAGTTTTCTTGTGTTCTCATTTGTTTATGTACTATGTAAGGTGCTGCGGAACCCTTGTGGCGCCATATAAATAAAGGATAATAATAATAATAGTAATACACTCACACATACTTACCTTCATGTCCCCTGGTTCAGGTAGAATTCCCACAGTTTGCCTATGAAAAAAAATTCCAATACTCACCTACCTCCTGGAGCAGGTCTGTCCCCTTCTTCAGTAGTGTCCAGGGGTCTTGACAAATAACAAACCAACTACCCATACCAGATCAGACATGTATAGATATATGTCTAATGACATACATCTATACAGCGCAGAATGACGCAAGGCTTCTGTCATTCTCCCGGGCCACCAGCAAATCAGAGACTGCTCTACATGTAGCGACTGGCTGTAACCCACATGGCTCTCAGTCACCACTATTACTCCTGCACCCACCAACCACGGATGCAGGGAAGAATAAGCCTGGGGTGCTCAGGAGAGAGGGACCCCTTTATTGAGGGGTCCTCATATAGTACCCTGCTATGTGAGTTATTATGTCTTACACAGTGCAGCGCGCTACAGCACATGTAGAAGCCATTACACAGGCAGACCACAGTTTCCAGCAATCTCTGCAGCTACAGAAGAGGTCAGCAGCAGGTCATGTGACCAGTGTCAGGTGGTCATGTGATAGCTGGAAGTGAATAGCAGTAAAGGTGCGTACACACTACACGATATGCTCTCTGAGTGATATCGTGTAGTGTGTCCCCGGAAGGCTGTGCTCAATGTCGTTCATGACATTGAGCACAGCCGCTGAACGATATCATTAATGATATCGTTCAGCGCCGGGCTCTCTCCCCCATTCCCCAACATGCAGCAACTTGACGAGGTCGTCAGATTGTACTTCATGTTCAGGCAATGGACAATGTCGGAAACGACCAGCGGGAGTGCGCATCGCACAATTTGTGCATGATTACTGAGCGATTGCACGATTACGATGTCGTAATCGTGCAGTCGCTCAGTAATATCGCCCAGTGTGTACCCACCATTACTCAGGGAGACTCTGAGGTGAAGGTCAGAGAGGAAGATGGATGCTCTGCAGCTCTCAGAAGGTGGAGAGCCCTGAGGCAGTCTATAAGATGCCTGAGACAGACCCCAGAGGTGGGAAGAGGGCAGACTGGTCTGAGACTGATGTGAAAGGTACCCAGGGAGCTGGTTATAGTGCTGCAGCCCCTGTATTCAGCATATAGAGCATATGAATGGGCTACCTGTACTGGCACATAGCAATATATGAAGCACACTGAAGAGATACAATATAAAATATATGTAACAGCCACATGTGAGGATCACACCGGGCTCCGGAAGATAATACCTACCTGGAAACTGACATTAAAGTGACTACAATAGAGATATATATAGTGACAAATGTGCAAAGTACAAAGGGTTGCCTTCTGCCACTGGCAATCACAGTGACATCATATACAGTAGATGTAAACAATCCAGAGCATTATCTACAGCACTATACAAACTCCTGCAGGCTCTGGGACTAATTTATTTGCACCTTCCAGCTCATAATTTGGGTTTGAACCCTAGAGACATTTTATTGTACTGAAATAGTTTATACTGCTATATAAAAACATTATTAAAGTTATTTAGTTCCACTGGCAAGTGATAGAAGTTGTGCTGTATAGTACAGTATATTGGCATATTGAAAAACAGTGTAATGTATGTTATGTTATAAGGTGTTGGATAAATTGGTGGACATGCAATGTAGTGAAATGGTAAAGATAATTTATTTGTGTTGAATTCTAAATTTATATTTAATACATGTGGCTGACTTAAATCTAGAGACTAAGGGCCTGATTCAGAGCCGCTCGTAAGCGGGCGCTCGTTCGTTTCCGAGCGATGTTAGCCCAACTGCGCATGCATACGGATCGTTATACGCATGCGCTAACCAGTCAGTGCGGCCGAAATTCATGTGCTCGCAAAATAGCGAATGCCTGCTATTTTGAGTGACAGAAAGAGGCGTATGTGGGTGGTAACAGGGGAAGGTGCTTGAAAATGGGGAGTGGAAATCAGAACGCAGGCGTGCTTAAAGGTCAAAACGGGCGTTTTATGGGTGTGCATATTTAAAACAGCAGCGTCATTGACCACGTCACTGGGTTATTTTATAGTCAGAACTGCTCACAAAATTGTGGTAGCAAACACCAACCCCAAGAATGTACTCGATTAATCTAATAAATAGCGGACATGACGTAGGATGCGAGCGGCCAGGGGGCGTATTTTTCCAAAAAACGAACGCAAGTTTTGTTCGCTCGTTCAGACATAGAGGCGTGAACAGACCGCAAACAGCGAACGGTTCATTTGAATAGCCACCCCTAGTTTTAGAACGAACGACCGCAAATAGCGAGTGGCTCTGAATGAGGGCCTAAGATCTATGTAGTAGGGGAACTTGCCTCTCTGAAGAGAATGACCACTGCTACAAACCTGTAAAGTTACTAGAGCTATTGCGGGCTCTTAGGGATCACCACATTTGGCGTCACGAACAGGATCCAGTCAGAGTCCAAAGCAAGCACTACCCCTACTTAATACGAGATGTCACACAGGGAACAACAGAAGGGTCAGGGACCTGATAGAGGGAGTCCCATAATGCATACTGTTACCCACATTACTATACCATATTATTTTGGGGCGCCATGGCTTCCCTGCTACTCAGGAGAAACGCA
This sequence comes from Taudactylus pleione, assembly GCA_031769625.1. NCBI lineage: Eukaryota > Metazoa > Chordata > Amphibia > Anura > Myobatrachidae > Taudactylus > Taudactylus pleione. The sequence goes on along the minus strand of JAUIMM010000210.1, from coordinate 7,256,563 downwards.
TTCAGCAGGAGAAACTGAATTCAAAGAATACAAAACAAAACTTCAGGCCATGTTCAGATTGTGCCCAGTAAGTGAGTCACAGAAAGTGGAAATATTAATTGGACAACTGAAAGGGACCGCTCTGCGCGAAGCAAACTCGTGGCCGCAGTCAAAAAAGAACTGCAGAAGATGTACTGAAAAGATTGGCGAGCATCTTTGATTCCCGAACATTGTCAGAACTAAAGATACAGTTTTACACAAGAAAGCAGCAAGCAGGTGAAACCTTGCGGGAGTTTGCTCTTGGCTTGCAGGAAGCACTGGAAGCCATTAAGGCCTGCAAACCAGGAGAGATAAGTCAGGAAGATGAAGAACTCATCAGTCAATTTATCGAGGGAGTTTATGACGACAATGTGAAACCTCAGCTTAAACTTTTGCGCCTCCAAGATTCTACTAGCAGTTTCCTGGAGTTTAAGGAGACAGCAATTAAAATTCTAAAGACCACTTCCCAGCAGGAACAAGTAATTGCAAATCCAGAACTAGCAGTGCAACAAGTCCAATCGACCACATCAGTAGATCCCTTAGTCGCCTTAAAGGAACAAGTCGCATGTCTTTTTCAGGGGATGACAGACATGTGTAAAGATTTTAAGAACTTGAAGGAAAGACCCAAAAGGGAAGAGAGAGACTGGCAATCTGAAAGAAGGCCCTGCTATGACAGTCGATGGGAGGCAACTCGGAATTACGGCCAACAAACTACTAATAAGTTTGATGAACTAGACCGACTGATGTGTTAATGCTGTCAAAGAAGCGGACACACCGAATGCAATTGTCAACAGTCTGGGAAATTTTAAACCAGAAGTCCTGAGACTGAGGACCAGCCCTTAGAAAGAAAGGAGCAAATAGGCCCACTCTTCGAGGAAGGTATGAGCCTTGGTCCGATGTTGCAGAACCAAGCAAAAGCTGTCCACATGGCACATGTAGGCGATGTTACACCAGCTTGTGCAAGAAAAATTTTAGGACAAGTCGTATGGTTCCATGCGCAACGTGGTTACGGGTTCATAAAACGAGACGACACCATGAGCGATATTTTTGTACATTATTCGGCCATCCAAAAAAACAATCCCAGAAGATATCTTCGAAGTCTGGTGGCTGGAGAGACTGTTGAGTTTGTTGTGGTAATGGGAGAGAAGGGCTTCAAAGCCACTAATTTAACTGGTCCTGGTGTTGTTTCGGTGCAAGGCAGCAAATATGCAAAAGATCACAATCATTATTGGCATTATCGACATCGCAGCGATCCTCCAACCAACTACCAGCAAAACTACCAACACCGTGAAGGAGGAGAAACTTCAGAAGTTGAAATTGTGGCAGATAAAGACAGTACTAATCTACAACGGCCCTACCGGAGGTGTCACTACCCACCATACTATTTAAGGAGGCCTAATGGACACAGACAACAATATTCTGATGTCCCAGAGCAGAGTGAGTTAATGGAGAGAACAGTTGGTCGACGAGCAGAGAAACCAAGTGGATTGGTGCAACAGGATCTGCAGGGAATAGTCTGAGCGTGACTTCCTCAGGAAGCTCCATGCCAGAGTGAATCCAGAATGGAGAACACCCATTCCATCATGGCCCACCCCAACCAAACAGATGTGAATATATGTGTAAAAAAAAAATGTTTAAGAGATTGTTCTACAGTGGACTTTGAATATTGTCTGTTGGGACTTTGAATATTGTCTGTTGTGTGAGGACATGCAAGCTTTAAGCGGGGATGTATGTAGTACCCTGCTATGTGAGTTATTATGTCTTACACAGTGCAGCGCACTACAGCACATGTAGAAGCCATTACACAGGCAGACCACAGTTTCCAGCAATCTCTGCAGCTACTGAAGAGGTCAGCAGCAGGTCATGTGACCAGTGTCAGGTGGTCAGACATGTGATAGCTGGAAGTGAATAGCAGTTACTCAAAGAGACTCTGAGGTAATGGTCAGAGAGGAAGATGGATGCTCTGCAGCTCTCAGAAGGTGGAGAGCCCTGAGGCAGTCTATAAGATGCCTGAGATAGACCCCAGAGGTGGGAAGAGGGCAGACTGGTCTGAGACTGATGTGAAAGGTACCCAGGGAGCTGGTTATAGTGCTGCAGCCCCTGTATTCAGCATATAGAGCATATGAATGGACTACCTGCACTGGCACATAGCAATATATGAAGCACACTGAAGAGATACAATATAAAATATATGTAACAGCCACATGTGAGGTTCACACCAGGCTCCGGAAGATAATACCTACCTGGAAACTGACATTAAAGTAACTACAATAGAGAGATATATGCATATATATAGTGACAAATGTGCAAAGTACAAAGGGTTGCCTTCTGCCACTGGCAATCACAGTGACATCATATACAGTAGATGTAAACAATCTGGAGCATTATCTACAGCACTGTACACACTCCTGCAGGCTCTGGGACTAATTTATGTGCACCTTCCAGCTCATAATTTGGGTTTGAACCCTAGAGACATTTTATTGTACTGAAATAGTTTGTACTGCAGTATAAAAACATTATTAAAGTTATTTAGTTCCACTGGCAAGTGATAGAAGTTGTGCTGTATAGTACAGTATATTGGCATATTGAAAAAGAGTGTAATGTATGTTATGTTATAAGTTGTTGGATAAATTGGTGGACATGCAATGTAATGAAATGGTAAAGATAATATATTTGTGTTGAATTCTAAATTTATATTTAATACCTGTGGCTGACATAAATCTAGAGACTAAGGGCCTGATTCAGAGCCGGACGCTCTGACCAGAGCGCTCGCTCTGAATCAGGGCCCTCCTACCTAAACTTGGAGCGGCCTCCTGGCCGCTCGCATAGCTGTGGGTGACCACAGCTATCAAGACCATCGCGACCATCGGGCTAGCGAAGAGACCCTGCGGTAGGGTCTCGGTGACTGCAAGCCCTGGAGTGATTTTGGCTGTCAGAGCCAAAATCACTCCCACTGATATCATTAGTGATGTCAGTGGGGCCGGACCCAGACGGTAGGCGTTCCCATAGGAATGCCTCCATCTGGCAGCCACGCCCGGGGCACGCCCACCAAAGGGGGCGGGCTGTCAATCAACATCGCCAGCACGCCCCCTTTGATGCGAGACCCGGAGCGACGGCTTCCCCGTCGCTAGCCGGGTCTCGCGCATGCGCACGACGGAGCAGCCTCCGTCATGCGCATGCGCACTAGGGCACCATCGACCCTCTTGCAAGCGCTCAGTGCTCGCGAGCGGGTCTAAATCAGGCCCTAAGATCTATGTAGTAGGGGAACTTGCTTCTCTGAAGAGAATGACCACTGTTACAAACCTGTAAAGTTACTAGAGCTATTGTGGACCCTTGGGGATCACCACACTCACCTCCCCTGAGATCCCTGGCATGGACTAACTAACTTGGGGTGTTAATTTGGCCGGGGTGACACGGTGAAAGGGTCCCCTGGCTGTGGCTCTACTAGAATTGAGTCCTGTGTTGGTTTTAAAAATAGGGGAGCCTCAGGTATATTTCCCCCCTATTTTTAAAACCAGGACTGGATCAGGGAGCCCAGTGCTGGTTCATAAAATACGGGAGAACCCTTCTCATTTTTTCCCCTGTATTTTAAGAATCAGGACTGTCTCAGGAGCCTGGGGCTGGTTATGCTTTTTGGGGGGGATTCTATGTAATTTTTTTTTTAAGTTAACCATTTAAATCCATTTTAACACACAAGCAGCTTGCACATATCTCATTGATATGTGCGGGCTGCTTGTTCGGGAGAATTTGGCTGCGGTCAGACTGAGGGAACTTAAGTTAAAGAACTCGATCATATACACCATCAGAAAACAGGATCACAGCTAATCACGATTCTTTGTAAATTTGAGTGTTTCAGCTGCCTAAAATGACCAGAGTTTCAGCGATGCAAATCGAGTTTCTAATCAGGCAATCTCGATCAGACATGATTCTTAGTAACTTTGCCCCATATTGTGTGTCTTAAGGTGGGTACACACCTGACAGATATATCTGCAGATGGAGTGATCTTTATATATATAGTGTCATCTATCCGACAGCCGCAGGTCCCGCTGCATGTGTACGGGCGGTCTGCAGACCGCCCGTACACACTCAGGGCCAACGAGAGCCACGCTGGACTCAGGTGACAGGAGGTGTGGCCTAATTGCAGGAGGCATGGCCACGCCCCCTTAGGGGAAAAAACATATTTCAGGGAGGGGGCGCTGTGTGCCCTTCAGTCCCGCACACAGCCAATGGGGGGCGCGATCAGCGTGATCGCTTCCCCCATAGGCATAGGAGACTGCTCCGGCTGCTGCTTTAGCAGCCACAAGCATGTTTCCCAGTGCAGCCCAGCACACACCAGCATCTGCTGGGCTGTTGTGACTTAAGAGGGAGGGGGAGCGGTGCCAGGCCCGGGCCCCCGCCGGGCCCCTACAGCAAGCCCGGGCCTGGTTAATTTGTACCCACTCCGCCCCCCTCTCGGCGCCCCTGTACACACTTGCCGATGGACAGATACAGTATGTCTGCAGACATATCTGTCCATTGGCTGTGCAGCACAGCCAATGCGATATGTCTGTGAACGACATCGTTCACAGACATATTGATCGTTCAATATATCAGCCAGTGTGTGCCCAGCATTAGGAGCAGGAACTGTGATCTTGTGATGGGCTGTATGTAGGTCTATGGATTATTATCAGTGTGGACAAAAGATGCTCCATGTAGAATGATAGTCGTGAAACGTGTTCACAACAGCTCATTTTTAATGCAAGAAAATCTAATTCATGAAGTAAGTTTTCTCATTTGATTTAATCCTTTTCTTGCATAAAAAACATTTCTTAACTTTGAATGATGAGTTGATAAAATACTTCCCCAAGCCCATTAATAGAAGCATTGATGTGCATAACATATGCAACAACTAAAAAAAAACAGATTAGACATGATTGGGGTTTTTTTTGTTTTTTTTTAGTCTTCTGGGGTCATGGGAAGTTTTTAAGTTGAATCCTATTTGATGTCATCCAAGATCAATCTCGGATGACATCATCTGTATTCATGTGTTTCATTTTTCGAACAAGTTACTGAATTTACTAAGCTGCCGAGTTGCCTTCATTCCTGTTGTTCAATGGTGTAATCATTCGATATCATTCGTATTGTTCACTTCTATTTAGCGTTCAGTTTTAGCTAATTTGAACGGACAGATGCCTTCACGGATCAGGAAGATCCATGATACATGCATCTGTGTGTAAAAAAAATAAACACAGGTGCACGAACGGGATCAGTGAGAGCCGTCTGTGCTGCTGTGTTTAAAAAATGAATAACCTGTGTAAAATGAAAAAAAAGTGGATTTTTTTATATTTCTTTTGCTGTGAAACTGCAGGTATCAGCGGGCCTGTAATGCCCTGCATGCTGGTACTCGTGGTTCTCCAAATACCAGCACGTGGAGGAGGCTTGCTGGTACCTGTAGTTCCACAGCAAAAGACAATGGGGTCATTCAGACCCAGTCGCAAGCACCGATGTGCTCGCAACCGGGTCGATGGGTAGCCCTTAAGGAACGCCTACCATTTTGTGGGCGGCCGCACTGACATCATAAATGATGTCAGTGGGGAGCTTCCTGCTCCATCAGAGCAGAAAGCTCCCTGGGACTTGCGAGTGCCCAGACCCAACCTTAGGGTCTGGTCGCAAGCCCCGATGGTCACGATGGTGATCACCATCACTACCATCACCCTGGTCGCTAGCTAAGCTGTGGGTGGTAACCCACAGCTTAGCTTGCGACCAGGAGGCCGCACCAAAAAAAGAGAATCCCTCATTCAGAGAGAGCGATCGCTTCTTGCGACCGCCTCTGAATGAGGTCCAATATTTTTACTACTATCAATTGCACCACACTATATAATCAACCCATCAACCCAGCATGCACTGCTAGAGGGATGCTGGGGGTAGCCCCGGGCTATCAGCCTAGGCCTGGGGTGCCTTGGAGAGGGGGACCCCTTTATTGGGGTGTCCCAAACTCCCCAGGGATCCCCGGCCTGGGTTGACTAGTAGTCAAGGGAAATGTTTTGGCTGGGGGACGTAATGAAAGGGTTCCCCTAGCTGTGGCATTACCCCCCTGCTAAAAAAAAGTTTGTGCTGGTTCTGGAATTTACAGGGTATCCCTACCCATTTGTTTCCCCTGTATTTTCAGAACCAGGACAGGCTTAGAGCCCAGTGCTGGTTGCCCTGTATTTTGGCAACCAGGGCTGGTTTTGAATAGCCTGGTGCTGGCTGCGCTTAATACATGTATATGTCGTTTGTCCATGTAATATGTCGTTTGTCCCCTGTATTTAGCACAACCAGTACTGGATCTCCAAAGCCTGGTGCTCGTTGTTCTGGTGTGGCGGGGGCCACACCGTTTAATAAAATATTACACTTATTTACATTTTTTTAAACACAGGAGCACAGACAGATCTCACTGATCCATCCTTGCTTCTGTGTCAGCCAGAATGGAGTTGTCAGTGATGGGTAAGTATTTTGAGATGTGAAACTCGAATAGAAAAAGTTGTTCTATTTGAGATTTCTATTTGGGATTCGTATTGACATATTTTGCTACCGATTTACACTATATTTTGGATGTGATGACAATACGAATCCTTAGTAACTTTAAAGGTCCTATTGCCTTCTATGGCAAAGTGCTGCTGAGTTGTAGCGATGGTGTACGTGTCCGAAAACATGTTACCGTCCAATTTGCGGGTGTTCTCAGCTGAGATTTAGACATCAAATTGAGCATAGTCAGAAGAGTTATCCTTTAGTAAATTCCGAATATGCTTTTAACGGCTTATTTTGCCCCATTCAATGTCATTCGAGCTTAGTAAATTTCCTGTCACAATTCAATACTAGGAATTCCTCTGTGGAGGACAGGAAGCCGGGGGGTTATGGTGGCTAGAAGACAGCTAGAGGAGTGACAGTACTAGTCTCCTTATTAAAGGTCAAACACAGGTGTTAGCTAGACCTAACCAGAAGCGCGGAGTTTAAACCACTCGGTGGTCTTCACCAGTGACCCCCCCTATTGGGATTTGGGTTTTGCTGCACCGAGTGAGCAGGTCGCAGCCCTTTGGTTAGGTAGATAATGGGAACACAGATGCAGGAGAATGGACTTGCTACACTGTAGATCCAGTCATGGAATACAAGTAACTGTACAAGGAACACAGACGCAGATGAATGAACTTGACACACTGTAAATAATCACAGAATACAAGTAACTGTGCAGGGAACACAGACGCAGGTGAATGAACTCGATACACTGTAGATCCAGTCGTGGGGATAATGGAAGGTGCTGCGTGAATCCAGATTCAGGGAACTGAAACTTGTGCTTGCGAATGGTACAGGAGGAGAGACAGGAAACCGGTAAATGAGGAAAAGCTGGGTAAACACAAGAGGATTAACTAAAGCAAAACTTAAGGTTAAACTGGAGTTTCAGCACAGAGCCAGGCACTGACATATACACAGGAGAATTAGATGCTGATTAGTGCTGAAATGGTTAAACTGGTGCTTCAACACAGAGACAGGTGCTGACATATACACAGGAGAATTAGATGCTGATAAGTGCTGGCATTTCAGCACAGAAACCAGTACAGGAGAAATCACTGGAGAAGTCTGATCCTGAGAAACTCTGGAAAGTTACTGGTAATCTAACAGAATGAAGTTAGGAGCGAATCCAGACACTAGGATATAACACTGGTAGGAAAGAATGTGGAACTTGGAGAGCTGCAACAGCTAGTAATCACAGTCATTGGAAAAGCAAAGTTGAACAGCAACTTACTGTACCTGGAGTCAGGCTAAATACCCTTAGGTAGTTGATAATTGAATCAGAGGATCTGCTAATTGACCGCAGGACTACCATTGGGAGAAACTAGTCAGGTGATATGGACCAACATAGCTGTGCCCATGCCTGCCACCACGGTAACCAGGACCGACACACCAAAGCCGTAGCAGACCCCGGGGGGGGAATACTGAGCCACCACTCGCCCCCACTCCCAGCGACTGAACCGCTAAGCGCAAGGACGTCAGCGCAGAGATGAGTAACAGCTGATCCCAGGCCGCATCCTGACATTTCCCTATAATACTGGAAACAATTGAATCCCTTGCAAACAAACAAATGCATCATCAACCTTTGTTACTGTACATTGACCCATAAGGTAATCAATGCACATATGGGTTTCTCCATTCTTCTTTCTTACTACCGCAATTGGGGATGCATATTGTCTCTATGACTTAATGATTACTTCAGTTTGCAAAAGTTTTCAGTTTTTAGTCGTGTCATCTTTTAGACATATCTTACGTTCTACTCCTGTAATACCCTTAATTACGGTGATATGTTAGGGAATTGCGCTACGTAGGGTTTCCTTACCACTTCTCTGTCTCTGGATGACCCAGCTTCCGACCAGGAGGTAAGTATTAATTATAGGCGATTGTATTTCACACAAATTGAATTTATTCCAATAGAGAATATGCAGAATAAGACAAGTGCAATTTAGCAACTTTACATTAAAACATTACATCACCATAAAATTTACACTTTTTATAAGAATGGAATACACTCTGGTCCGGGTTGTATTTATTAATTCTGGAACACAGGATACTCGACCCACCTATGGGAGTAATGGGTTATACACGACTAAGCATACAATATCACATTCCTATGCAATGGTTGGTCCTAAACAACATTAATAATTTTGTTCAGGTGCACCTGACTAAGATAATGTATTTGTTTTAGTTCAATGTTGCCCGGGTTGGTGATTAATTTAATGGAAGAGGAGATTACGTAATCCTTGTTTAATACAAGTCCTGCACTGCTGTTTATTTTGTGCACTATCTCTACCCTTAGGAGACGTTTAAGTTTGTGAAGAAGAATTCTGCACTATCACAGCCAGTTTATGTGTTGAAGTTCTGTTTGATGAGACCTGGGTAGCTACAATGTAATACAGTCTGTCTTTCCATGAGAGAACAATAAAAAAGCCGTTTAGTTATGGAAATGGTAATCTAACACTTCCTCTTCAAACACAACTGCGTGTAACTGATGAAATTCACTGATGAGTAATTGCAGCGTTTAATCCTGGCTACACTCTCTGTATCCTGACTGATGGTATGGTTACACGCACTGTCTTTCACAATTTCTCTCAGCTGGCTATATAGCAATGCAAACTGTATGTCCTTGTTACAGGTTGGAAAACTGTCACTGTAGTAAACACTGCCTCCTGCTGTATGTAAAATAAATTATTCTGAAGCAAAAAAGAGAGGTCTGTTATTATGGCTAGAGTCTCTGACTGGGTTTTAGTTCACTTTCCTGGAGGTCTACAGTGTCTCAAAGTCAGTGTCACTGCAGTACTGTCCCCTCCTCCGCAGCTCCACTCGGCTGGCACTCAATATGCAGGGGGAAGGATGCACGGCAGCTCCACTACTAAGACCGCTCCCCTCTAGCAATGCCTCTGTAGCCGCCTCTCTGCTCCCCGACTGTCCGTCAACAGCAGGGCAGTCCTGGAGGCGGCGCCCGATTGACGCGACCTCCTCCGGCAAGGGCTCTTGACTAATTAGCAGCTCCGGTCATGCTACCGCTCCACGGAGGCTCGCAGGACCGCTCCACAAGTCTCGGTAAGTCCCGCTCTCTCCTCCTTCTCTTGGGTAAGCACAGTGGTGACTCTCACACTGGCTTACCTCAGGCAACAACTACCCAGCGGTCCCCGCGGGTGGCCCTTATATGTACTAGCGGTCTTGTGCAGGTCAGCTTCCCGCTCACCGCTCGCGCCGCTCTCTCCACTGGTTCCCTATATAAGTCCAAGGGGGGGAGGAAGAACTCCCCTTCATTGCGGCTGGGCTGTCCCACCGTGCCCACCAAGTCTTGGCAGAGTTTTAGCCGATCACGATGAACTAATTTTTCCAGGGACCCATTCTCTTGTCTAATTTTATAGGTCGGAATCTCGGCATTGGGGATTTCTGTGATTTTGTATAGAACGGGTTCCCATCTTGAATTCAGCTTACTGTGCCGTTGATTGTTTTTTTTCCATACTTTGTCTCCCACTTTCAAGGGTTTAGCATGTGCTTTCAAATTGTAGTATTCTTGTTGTCGCTTCCTCTCGATTTCCATGTGTTGATTCACCAAGGCCTGAGCTGTTTTTAATCGATCTTGATGCTCTTGATGCCCATTCAGTCCTGGGGTATGTATTCGAACTGAGGGCTTCAGGTACATTTAATTGGAGGTCAACTGGTAACTTCCCTGGTCGTCCAAAGAGCAGATAGTAAGGAGTGTATCCAGTGGTACGATGGACGGTATTGTTATATATATACATTAGTTCAGCCAATAAGGTGGGCCACTCTTATCTCTGTAGTGTCGGGAGAGCTCGTAGCATATTAATCACTGTTCCGTTCATCCTCTCACAAGCTCCATTCCCTTGGGGATGATAAGCGGTGGTTCACATTTTTTTGCATCCGTATAGCACACACAGCTCCTTGAACAACTGGGATTCAAAGGCTGGGCCTTGATCTGTTAGGATTTTAGAGGGGTATCTGTAAGGACGGACAAAGGCTCTCCAGAAAAGTTCTGCTGTGTTTTTGGCGGATAGATCCGTGATGGGGAGAACGACGGCGAACTTGGTGTAATGATCTATCATTGTGAGGGCATACTGGTATCCCAATCGACTTGTTTCCAATTTTACGTGATCGATAGACACCATCTCCAAGGGTTGCCGACTGGTAATGGGATGGAGAGGTGCTTTCTGGTCATGGATAGGAGGTCGGCGAGCACTGCAAATGGAGCAACTTTTACACCAATTTTCCACATCTTTCCGGAGGTTGTTCCAGTAAAATCTGGTCCGGAGATTTGCTTCGGTCTTTTGACACCCAAAATGGCCTGAGTCATCATGCTAAGCTTTTAACACCCAATTGACTTTTGATTTCGGCACCACAATTTGAGTGATCAGGGAATGGGTTTTTGGATTGGTACTTTGGCCCTCATTCAGAGCCGTACGCTCTGAGCAGAGCGCACGCTCTGAATGAGGGCCGGGCTCCATGAAAATGGAGCGTCCTCCTGGACGCTCGTATAGCTGTGGGTCACCACCCACAGGCTATACGAGCGTGCATTGTGATGGCCGCGATGGTCGTGACCATCGCGACCATCGAAATTGCGAGCCGGAGCCTGCGGTTGAGGTTTTCAACCGCAAGCTCCGGAGTGATTTTGGCTCTATCAGAGCCAAAATCACTCCCACTGACATCACTAGTGATGTCAGTGGGCCGGCTTTTGACGGGAGGCGTTCCCGTGGGAACGCCCCCGTCAGGGAGGCACGCCCACCAAAGGGGGCGTGCTGTCAATCAACATTGACAGCACGCCCCCTTTGATCGGACACAACGAGCGAAGGACTTTCCTTCGCTCGTCGCGTCTGGCGCATGCGCACGACGGAGCTCCCTCCGTCGTGCGCATGCTCAGTCCATAACATCGACCCACTTGCGAGCAGACAGCCGCTCGCGAGTGGGTCTGAATCAGGCCCTTTGTCAGATAATCGTATCTCCATGAATCCCTAATTTTTCTCTTTGTCGCCACAACTGGACCAATTCAGGCTCTGCTGCTTGTCTTTCCAAGTTAGTCATGCCATCTGTTTTAATCTCCGGAAGAGGGAATGTTCAGCTTGCCATTGTGCCCACTCATCCTCACTTTCTGTCATTTCTGGTGGACTGTTTTCTGCTGTATTTATGGTTAATGCATATTGCTTTGAAACTCTTCCAGGTAGATTGAAGTTTGGGATTTCTATTTCTTCCCAAGGATCATCTTCTAGGAATTCTTTTGCTTCGCCAGGAATTTTGCGATAAGGCATCGGCATTAATGTTGCTGCGGCCACTCCGATACTGGATCCGATAATTATAGTTGGCGAGACGGGAGGACCATCGTTGTTCCAAAGCTCCCAGTTTTGCAGTGAACTGATGCGTCAGGGGGTTACAGTCAGTATATGCGATGAAGGAAGTTGTGGCTAGATAATCTCAGAATTTTCTGCCCATACCAGAACTAGGAATTCCAGTTTGAAGGCACTGTAGTTTTCATTGTTTCTCTCGGTCTTTCTCAAGCTTCTGCTGGCGTATGCTATTACGTGTTCTCTGCCATCTTGTACCTGAGATAGTACAGCGCCCTATCCTCGTTTGCTGGCATCAGTATAGAGACGGAATGGTTTGCTATAGTCCAGGTATGCCAGCAGAGGGGCCTCAGTCATAATTCTTCTAAGTTGGTCAAATGCGGCTTGTTGCTCCATTGTCCATGAAATAATGATCTTTCTCTTGTAGTGATCTCGGGAGATCCCTCGAAGTACCTCCAGGAGTGGCGCTGCGATGTGAGCAAAGTTTTGAATGAACCTCCTATAATATCCGATGAATCCCAGAAATCGGCATACATCTTTCACCGTTTTAGGTTCGGGCCACTCCACCACGGCTTTAATCTTTTCCGGATCTGGGGACACTCCAGCTGAGCTCACGATATGACCTAAGTAGTGTACTTGAGGTTTGAGGAGGTAGCATTTGGAAGGTTTCAACTTAAGGCCGTATTTGATCAATTGTTGGAAAACCTCTTGGAGGTGTTGAAGATGGTCGGTATATGTTCGAGAAAAGATAATGATGTCGTCTAAATAGAGTAAGACAGTTTCAAAGTTCTGGTGACCAAGACAATGTTCCATCATTCTCTGAAAGGTGGCGGGGGCATTACAAAGCCCAAATGGCATCCTCAGGAGCTCAAACAACCCCATAGGGGTGATGAAAGCTGTTTTTTCTCTGTCTTTCTCTGCCATTTGGATTTGCCAGTATCCACTGGTGAGATCTAAAGTAGAAAAATACTGGGCAGACTTTAAGGCAGTGAGAGATTCCTCGATCTGAGGGAGAGGGTAAGCATCCTTATGTGTTAGATTATTTAGTTTTCTATAATCAATGCAAAAATGGAGTTGGCCATCCTTTTTGCGTACCAAGACCATCGGAGCTGCCCATGGGCTATGACTCTCTTGTATAATGCCAGAAGCTCGCATGTCATCCAACAGCTTCCGCACGGTTTGATATAAACCTGGAGCCAGTGGTCGATGGCGCTCTTTCACAGGTGGATGATCTCCGGTGAGGATATGATGTTGGATCTCTGTCACCACTCCTAAATCAGTTGGACTCTGGCTAAAAGCCTCTGAATTTTCCTTAGCTAGGTTAAGAGCTTCCAGTCGATGTTCTTTAGGGGTGCCACTATCCCCTATTTGAAGTTCATCCCACCATGCATTTTCAGTTTTAGGTTCGACCTTGATAGAAGACATTAATTCCTTCTGCTGGGCATTAAAACTGAGATTAACGACATCTTGGAAAGTAGTCCACATCAGTTTAGCCATAGGTTGATTTCGGTATAACTTAACTTGGCAGTTATGAGGGTTCAGAATACGTATGGGTACCCTACCATTCTTTACAGTCATGAGAGCACTTGCTACCAAGACATCGCAACTGGCGGAAATGACACTTGGTTCAATGAAAGCCTTGTAATCCTGTCCACTGGGGTCGTGGCAAGTTTTTCACCACACGATGGTCTCTGATTTTGGCTGGAGTTTAACAGGTTTGCTGTCTGTAATTCTAACTTTGCCAATAGCCCGGGATTCTGTGCCAATTTTTGATGACCTTGAATAACCTTAATAGTCTTTTGTAAAGTTTGTCGTGCGGGTAAGACTGCCTGAGACATTTCTCCTCTTAATATAGAGACTAATTCTTCTGGACATTGCTGGAGGATGTTCATCCCTAGTATAACGGGTGCCACTTTTGCATCACTGGTTTCAGTTACCAGACAGCCTTGTCTAGCAAGCGATGTTTTTCCAATTTGTACATCAGTCTCCCAATACCCTACACAGGAGATACCTAGGCCACTACTGGCAATAAATTGTAGCCAAGACGGAGGTGGTAATAACAGTTGTCCATTGCCCCAGTGTTGGTTGAACTTAGCAAGCTGTATAGTGGTGATTTGCGACCCGGTATCCAACATAGCTAATGTTTCTAATCAAGATGGGGATGGTGGGACACTGTTCTACATATCGAGGCCACCATTCTTCCGGATGAGGATCTACTCTGCCGGCTCTCCCCGAGGTTCGGCCCCCATCCTCGGGGTCTCGGAGTTTAAAGACTCCGTGCGACCACAGTTCCTTGCGATATGTCCACTTCTCTCACACATTCTACAGATGGGTCTCCCTTGAGAGTCAAATCTATTGCTGGGTCTTCTCCCGTTTGCTCGAGGAGCTTCCCACCCATCATTCCTAGTGGACCTCCAATCTGAGTTCTGTCGTGTTCGAGGGGGAGAGGTATTTCTTGGCTGTTTCAACTGTCGCATTTCCTTGCGCATTTCTGATAATTCGATGGTTATTTCTGCCAATTGTCCCTTTAAAGCTTGTATAGGATCTTGAGCTGGTAGTTGAACACTTTGTCCAATGGAATCTCTCCCAGGGCTGTTTTCAGTCCTTGTTGGGTAGGATGTATCTGGGTACCCTGGCATTTCTGGAAATGCAACTCCTTGTCTCGTGCTATTTCCTATCACCTTAATAGTAGCTTCTTTAAAGTCCAAAAAGGTGTAATCTTCCAGTTGCATCCTTAACATTCTTAATTGAGTATGGACACTTTCTTTATTTGCGCCCTCAATGAATTGTGACACCAGGGTTTCGTCAGCATCCCTAATTTCCTGATTGTCAATGGCTTGGATGGCTTTTAAAGCCTCTTGGAGACTCAAGGCATAATCTCTAAGGGTTTCTCCCATCTTTTGGTGTCGATGGTAGAATTTCATTTTTAGTTCTGAAACTGTCTTGGTTTCAAAGGTGGTAGACAGTCGTTCTAATATCTGCGACACCTTTTGTCGTTCCGCTCGCGGCCATGATGTCACTTCTCTAAGAGCAGCTCCCTTGAGTTGGCCAATTAATATTTCTACTTGGTGCTGCTCACTCAGAGGATAAAGATGGAATATGGCTTTGATCTTTTTAAATTCTAGTGAGGTTGTTACTTCTCCTATGCTATCTCCACTATAGGTTGGGAGCCAAGGGGCCCTGAAATAATACGGCATCGTGCTGGGCAACACTAGTGTGGATGGCATTGCTCCACTAGGTGATGCATTGGATGACGGTGAATATTTCTGACTTGGTGAGGCAGGTAATAGTCTCCTGCCTGGGGTGGATGTAGCATTCTGGGGTTCTGACATTTTTTCTTTGTTCGTCCTGTTCGTGTGACGCCAAAAATGTAATACCCTTAATTATGGTGATATGTTGGGGAATTGCGCTATGTAAGGTTTCCTTACCACTTCTCTGTCTCTGGATGACCCAGCTTCCGACCAGGAGGTAAGTATTAATTATAGGCGATTGTATTTCACACAAATTGAATTTATTCCAATAGAGAATATGCAGAATAAGACAAGTGCAATTTAGCAACTTTACATTAAAACATTACATCACCATAAAATTTACACTTTTTATAAGAATGGAATACACTCTGGTCCGGGTTGTATTTATTAATTCTGGAACACAGGATACTCGACCCACCTATGGGAGTAATGGGTTATACACGACTAAGCATACAATATCACATTCCTATGCAATGGTTGGTCCTAAACAACATTAATAATTTTGTTCAGGTGCACCCGACTAAGATAATGTATTTGTTTTAGTTCAATGTTGCCCGGGTTGGTGATTAATTTAATGGAAGAGGAGATTACGTAATCCTTGTTTAATACAAAGTCCTGCACTGCTGTTTATTTTGTGCACTATCTCTACCCTTAGGAGACGTTTAAGTTTGTGATGTGATCCTTTCTGTAAGAAGAATTCTGCACTATCACAGCCAGTTTATGCGTTGAAGTTCTGTTTGATGAGACCTGGGTAGCTACAATGTAATACAGTCTGTCTATCCATGAGAGAACAATAAAACAGCCGTTTAGTTACGGAAATGGTAATCTAACACTTCCTCTTCAAACACAACTGCGTGTAACTGATGAAATTCACTGAGTAATTGCAGCGTTTAATCCTGGCTACACTCTCTGTGTCCTGACTGATGGTATGGTTGCTGGCTTCCTATTACATGCACTGTCTCTCACAATTTCTCTCAGCTGGCTATATAGCAATGCAAACTGTATGTCCTTGTTACAGGGGGGAAAACTGTCACTGTAGTAAACACTGCCTCCTGCTTTATCTAAAATAAATTATTCTGAAGAAGAGAGGTCTGTCACTATGGCTAGAGTCTCTGACTGGTTTTTAGTTCACTTTCCTGGAAGTCTACAGTGTCTCAAAGTCAGTGGAGACTTAGGCTGTCTATAATCTGTCAGCCCTGCTGTTGCAGATGCAGTGTTTTAACTGAGGTGAGAGTGTATTCTGGCTGCCTGAGGGTGTATTAGGGGTGGTAAATGGTACTCACTGCTCCTCCTTTATTATTCACTCTCCCGCCCGGCTTTCCACTACCTCCGACTGTCACTGCAGTACTGTCCCCTCCTCCGCTGCAGCTCCACACGGCTGGCACTCAATATGCAGGGGGAAGGATGCAGGGCGGCTCCACTACTAAGACCGCTCCCCTTTAGCAACGCCTCTGTAGCCGCCTCTCCGCTCCCCGACTGTCCGTCAACAGCAGGGCAGTCCTGGAGGCGGCGCCCGACAAGTGCGACCTCCTCCGGCAAGGGCTCTTGACTAATTAGCAGCTCCAGTCATGCTACCGCTCCACGGAGGCTCGCAGGACCGCTCCACAAGTCTCGGTAAGTCCCGCTCTCTCCTCCTTCTCTTGGGTAAGCGCAGTGGTGACTCTCACACTGGCTTACCTCAGGCAACAACTACCCAGCGCTCCCCGTGGGTGGCCCTTTTATGTACTAGTGGTCGTGTGCAGGTCAGCTTCCCGCTCACTGCTCGCGCCGCTCTCTCCACTGGTCCCCTATATAAATCCAAGGGGAGGGGAAGAACTCCCCTTCATTGCGGCTGGGCTGTCCCACCGTGCCCACCGGTTCCACTAACGTCCAGAGTGGCCGGCATGTCCCATTGTCTCCCCATGGGGGGTAGGTCATAAACAAATAGACTGGACATTGAATGTATGGCTATGTAAACACATGAGCGAATAAACTGGCATCTCCCCTTCATTAAAACAATTTAAATACATTAACCTGCATCTCTGACTGTTTAACATAGGGTATTTACATAAACTGTTACGGAACCATACTGTACATGCCTCTTCCCCAGTGTACATATAGAAATACAAATGGCACTATTAAATAAAGAAAACTGGCATTTGACTTTAGCATAAGAACAGCGTAAATATATTAACGGAACTGTACACTCTAGGGGTATCACACTCCCAAGGTTTCACGTTTCTCTATATTTCTCCTACAGCTTAGATTTCTCTTCCACAGAAATATTACTTCTCTGAAAACATGTCTACAAAGTTTCCCCATTACTGTCAGGTTCATTATTTGGCGTGGGCACAGGTGTGGGACGACTGGCAGCCAATCTTGGTAGACAGATATAGCACACAGACTTCAATCGGACTGGAACCGGAATGGAAGATACAGTCAAAGTACTTTAACCAAGACTGGAACTGGAGGGAACAACGGATTGTGACTTGAGGTGAACAGTTCAATTGAAAGTGAGTCCTGGATCACAACGAAATGTGTGGTAACAGATGAGTCGTAGCTGAGAAGGAAAAGTATTAATAACTAGCTGACGTACACGGCATAGCCTGGGTTTAAATCTTCAAGTTATTAAGTTTTATTATGTGATGTCGTCCAAATCCATCCAGTGGAAGGCCCGGAACAGGTTCCCTGGGTCAAAGTTCTGCCCGGCGCATGCCTCTGTGAGATCCAACCGGGACCCCAACCCCATTAGGCACCCCAGACCAGTTGCCACCCCTCTGTGAAGTTTTATTCCAAATGTATCCAGTGGAAGGCCCAGAACAGGCTCCCCGGGTCAAAGTTCTGTAACGTTGCACCTTTCCTGATGGCTTGAGCATTCTGTGCCATTTTTCTACCTTGACAAAGGTCTCACATGGGACCGAAGCATCGGACATAGCCTGTTTATTATGACGCTGGTGGTATGCAATAAATAAAGGATTTCTTACTTCGGAGATTGTGAGTGCCCTCCAAGTTTAGATTATTTTCATATATATAAGTAGACCTCAATTTTTAGAGGTTGCACTGCAAATGGATGAAATTGTTGCAGTGAGTGCGGGCTCTACTGGACTTTTATATATATATATATATATATATATATATATATATAGATAGATAGATATAGATATACACATACATATACAGTATTTATTGTGGCCTTTCTAGTACTCTTATCATTGACACACTGCATCAATTCATCTTGTGGTCAATTAACATTTTTGAAACCAATATGTATAGCTGACACACAAACACAACAAAAACATAACAGGAAGTTATATAAATTGTCCTTTTTTTGCCATCCATTATCATGTACTGTATATAAAGGATTTGGTCTAATTAAGTGGCTTGTGACAGATTGATAAGTGGGCTGATTAAGAGACTGATTAAGTCACATCCCTCCTGTAGCCTACCCTTACCCTCCCACTAGTGCCTAACCCTAACCTCCCCTCCTGTAGCCTACCCTTACTCTTCCACTAGTGCCTAACCCTAACCTCCCCTCCTGTAGCCTGCCCTTACCTTCCCACTAGTGCCTAAACCCAACCTCCCCTCCTGTAGCCTACCCTTACCTTCCCACTAGTGCCTATCCCCAACCTCCCCTCCTGTAGCCTACCCTTACCTTCCACTAGTGCCTAACCCTAACCCTTCCTGTAGCCTACCCTTACCTTCCCACTAGTGCCTATTCCCAACCTCCCCTCCTGTAGCCTACCCTTACCTTCCCACGAGTACCTAACCCTAACCTCCCCTCCTGTAGCCTACCCTTACCTTCCCACTAGTGCCTAACCCCAACCTCCCCTCCTGTAGCCTGCCCTTACCTTCCCACTAGTGCCTAACTCTAACCTCCCCTCCTGTAGCCTACCCTTACCATCCCACTAGTGCCTAACCCTAACCTCCCCTCCTGTAGCCTACCCTTACCTTCCCACTAGTGCCTAAACCTAACCTCCCCTCCTGTAGCCTACCCTTACCTTCCCACTAGTACCTAACCCCAACCTCCCCTCCTGTAGCCTACCCTTACCTTCCCACTAGTGCCTAACCCTAACCTCCCCTCCTGTAGCCTACCCTTACCCTCCCACTAGCGCCTATCCCTAACCTCCCCTCCTGTAGCCTACCCTTACCTTCCCACTAGTGCCTAACCCCAACCTCCCCTCCTGTAGCCTACCCTTACCTTCCCACTAGTGCCTATCCCCAACCTCCCCTCCTGTAGCCTACCCTTACCCTTCCACTAGTGCCTAACCCTAACCTCCCGTCCTGTAGCCTACCCTTACCTTCCCACTAGTGCCTAACCCCAACCTCCCCTCCTGTAGCCTACACTTACCTTCCCACTAGTGCCTATCCCCAACATTCCCTCCTGTAGCCTACCCTTACCTTCCCACTAGTGCCTAACCCTAACCTCCACTCCTGTAGCCTACCCTTACCTTCCCACAAGTGCCTAACCCTAACCTCCCCTCCTGTAGCCTACCCTTACCCTCCCACTAGTGCCTAACCCTAACCTCCCCTCCTGTAGCCTACCCTTACCTTCCCACTAGTGCCTAACCCTAACCTCCCCTCTTGTAGCCTACCCTTACCCTCCCACTAGTGCCTAACCCCAACCTCCCCTCCTGTAGCCTACCCTTACCTTCCCACTAGTGCCTATCCCCAACCTCCCCTCCTGTAGCCTACCGTTACCCTTCCACTAGTGCCTAACCCTAACCTCCCCTCCTGTAGCCTACCCTTACCTTCCCACTAGTGCCTAACCCCAACCTCCCCTCCTGTAGCCTACCCTTACCTTCCCACTAGTGCCTAACCCCAACATTCCCTCCTGTAGCCTACCCTTACCTTCCCACTAGTGCCTAACCCTAACCTCCCCTCCTGTAGCCTACCCTTACCTTCCCACTAGTGCCTAACCCTAACCTCCCCTCTTGTAGCCTACCCTTACCCTCCCACTAGTGCCTAACCCTAACCTCCCCTCCTGTAGCCTAC
Organism: Taudactylus pleione; assembly: GCA_031769625.1. NCBI lineage: Eukaryota > Metazoa > Chordata > Amphibia > Anura > Myobatrachidae > Taudactylus > Taudactylus pleione. The sequence continues at coordinate 7,236,486 of JAUIMM010000210.1, read as the reverse complement.
CCTTACCCTCCCACTAGTGCCTAACCCCAACCTCCCCTCCTGTAGCCTACCCTTACCTTCCCACTAGTGCCTAACCCTAACCTCCCCTCCTGTAGCCTACCCTTACCCTCCCACTAGTGCCTAATCCTAACCTCCCCTCCTGTAGCCTACCCTTACCCTCCCACTAGTGCCTAACCCTAACCTCCCCTCCTGTAGCCTACCCTTACCCTCCCACTATTGTAAAAGTAAACGTTTTGACTGCATCCTGAAGAATCGTTGTAACAATACCTAACATGTTTTTTCCTATTTTTAACAATTATTTCTCTTATTTTTCAATTATTATTTTTTTTTGACACACAGGTAGCAGTGCTAGGTGTAGAGAGGGCTTACAGTCTAAATGAAGGGGCATAATCTAGAGCATGAACTAGAACAGAAGGTAGGTGGGAGGTCAGAGGAGTCAAGCATTGATTTATGAATAGTACTAATATCCTTTTATGAAGTAGTGAGTCCAGGGGCATCTTAAGAGAGGAGGGGGAGGGGGTGCAGTAGGTATTACCGTTGGCCACATGGCCGGCAGTTCAAATCCCAACAGCAGAAGCCCGGCAGGGTTGAAGATCCCGAACGTCAAAATGTAAGTATTAACTAACCTTATTCTACCCCCTAACCCTAATCCTCCCATAGGGGTGCCTAACCCTAACCTCTCCCCCAAGTGCCTAACCCCAACCCTCCTCTAAGTGCCTAACCCTAACCCCCCCTTCCTCGCAGCCTAACCCTAAGTGCCGGGGGGGGGTGCCTAACCCTAAATTCCCCCCGGAAGCCTCCTAACCCCCCCTGCAGCTGCGGCGCCCGGCTTACCTTCGATCGGTATGCCGGGTGTCGGGCTTCCGGCGTAGGTCTAATGACAGGAGTCGGGATTTCGATGCCTGTCATTAGAACCATGCCGGTATTAGAAAGTCAGGAAGTCGGCGGTCAGGATTTAGACTGTCGGCTTCCTGACTACATCCCGGGAGCCCATGTGCAGTCTCTGTCTGGGGCCCCCTCCTCTCATCCTGGCAGTGCAGTAGACTCTGAGCACTAGTATACTCTAGTGCTGTGCCAGAGTATACTGCACATGCACAGGTGTCCAGGGAAATGGCGCGGCAGCCATTTTCCCGGTAATTTTCCTTTTAAGCAGGGCCGGATTATAGGAGGGGCGGTCGTCCAGGGGCCCCCACACCTTGGGGGCCCCCACACTGCAGCAGATATTGACCGGAAGCTGGCCACTCACCCTGGCCGGCTCCCGGCAGAATCACACAGCTAAACGACACACTTGACAGGCAGCGTCAGGACACTGCTTATAGACCTCTAGTGGCTACCTCTAGAAGCCCCACCCCCTTGTTGACATATTCCCGCGATTTGCGGGTGCATGTGTAGCGGGCAGGGCCTAATGTAGTGAAGTGCCCGCCCCCATAAGAAAGCTGATGGCTCCTGCAGCTGCAACAGGTAAGTGTGCGGGCTCTAAGTCCCCTCTCTCTCCTGCTTCCTCCTTCTATCGCTATCCCCCTCTGTCCCTTCCTTTCTCTCACCCCCTCCATCCCCTTACTCCCCTCTCTGTCTCTCTCCTCCATCCCTCTCTTTCTCTCTCTCTCTCTCTCTTCCCTGTCCCTCTACACCCTCTCTCTCTTTTCCCTCTCTCTCTCCCTCCCTGTCCTCCCTCTCTTCCACCCCTCTCTCTGTCTATACTGTATCTATGTATGTATGTATATATATATATATATATATATATATATATATATCTGTCTATATCTTTCTCTGGCTATAAATATATCCCCCATCTATCTATCTATCTATCTAAAATTATCTCTCTCTATATATTTATAGCATATCTATATTCCCCACTCCTGCATTTTTCCCTGGCAGTATATTAGATCATGGCAACTATGCTGTTGGGAGTCTGGGCCTGATTCAGAGCCGGACGCTCTGACCAGAGCGCTCGCTCTGAATCAGGGCCCTCCTACCTAAAAATGGAGTGGCCTCCTGGCCGCTCGCATAGCTGTGGGTGACCACCCACAGCTTATGCAAGCGGCCAAAAAGATGGTCGCGATGGTCAAGACCATCGCGACCATCGGGCTTGCGACGAGACCCTGCGGTAGGGTCTCGCTGCCACAAGCCCAGGAGTGCTTTTGGTTCTATCAGAGCCAAATGCACTCCCACTGACATCACTAGTGATGTCAGTGGGGCCGGCCCCAGACGGTAGGCGTTCCCATGGGAATGCCTCCGTCTGGGCAGCAACGTCCCCGGCACGCCCACCAAAGGGGGCATGCTGTCACTCACCATCGACAGCACGCCCCCTTTGGTGCGAGACCCATAGCGACAGCTTGGCTGTCGCTATGCGGGTCTCGCGCATGCGCACTACAAGCTCCCTCCGTCGTGCGCATGCGCATTAGGGCATCATTATCCTGCTTGCAAGCGCTCAGCGCTCTCGAGCAGGTCTGAATCAGGCCCTCAGTTCCCAGCAGTGTCACGGACATGATGTAGTATGCTGCGACTTTGCCAGTCAGTGGAGAGTCCAGAGAAGGTAAGTCTGGGTACACATTAAATGATGTGTACCCAGCACAATGTCTCGTGCGGTGGGTCCTGGCATTGGCAAGTGCATACACACTTGCCCATGTCGGGAGCGACGGTGTAACAGCAGGGGCATGCTGCATTCGGCAGCATGGCCCCGCTGATGATACTGCTCTTTGGACCTGCTTGCAGGTCCGACAGGCGACGTCAGCGACATAGTGGGTACACACTTGCAGATGTGGATGATATGTTGTCCAATCCGCCAGATCGGACATCATATCATCTAGCCTGTACCCGGCTTAAGGGGAATAGTAGTCGCTGCGTGTTATTGATGGGGCCCCCACAACTCAGTTGCTCCTGGGCCCCCACAAGCCTTAATCCGGCCCTGCTTTTAAGCATGTGCAAGTCACTGGGAAAAAAGCCCCACTCTATTTTCCCTGTGATTTGTGCTGTGCTGCTGCAACCGACACAGGACTCCGGAGAGATAAGTATTGTTTAAAAGGTGCAGGGGGTGCAGTGTGGACCCCACAGGACCCAGGGGCCTGTGGGCACTGCACACCTTGCTTCCATTATATATACACCCATGGGTGAGTCCTAAGGGCCCCTTTTGAAGGTGTGAATCCTGGAAGAGCGTCTGATAGGGAGAAGGTAGGTAAGAACAGATCCCCTTGGACCAGGGAATAAGTAGCGTGCTGGGACAGGTAATTCAAAAGTAACCAAAAAAAAGTTTTAACTAATTTTACACTCTAAACTGACTGTTGCATGGCTCTGGGAAGAACCATATTGCTCTCAATGTGGGGCTGTTTTTGAGTGGGGGTGGGGCCCTGCATTTGTTTTGCAGGCCCAGTTTCTCTAAGGCACTGGCTTCTAAACTGGGCACATAGGGGACTTGAGAGACAATGGCCCTCATTCAGAGCCACTCGCAAACAGCAGTACGCTCGTTGCGTTCCGATGTTGAATAACCGCGCATGCGTCGGTGTAACACTGTGCATGTGCGTACGGCAGATTGCGAGCTTTTTTGGTCTCGTTCGTCAAATAGCGTACAGGAAGTGACATGTCAAATGTGATTGACAGAACAGGGCGTTTTTGGGTGTTGACGGGGGTGGAGATGGAAAAACGCAGGCGTGGCGAGGCGTTTTTGGGGCGTACATACATTAGCAGATGCGAGCGTAAAATGTGTTCGGACCGACTCATACGTCACTGGATGATCCTCTTTCCCTTCAAAATGCTCGCACAGCTTAGGGTCTGGATTACTCGACCACATTGGCGATGGCCTTCTCCTCCGTCCCAGGACTCCACGATGTTGTTGCGATTAATCGCGGGAGGTCTGAAAAGCAATTAGTGTTGGATTGAAAACCGGCTTGGTATGTGTTTTGAAATCAGTTTTTTGGGATAGCACAAAACCGTACGCAGGTGGAAATCAGAGCTGCTAATGTCAGGATGACACAATCAATTTGCGTACATTTGTGGGGGTTTATTTTGGCCTCAATTTGGTGGTTAGGGCCTATTGTAACAATAATGTCATCATGTTTTAATTTTCTCACCATTTTATTTTTGCCTCTTGAATTTGCCTCGTTATATGAATTTTTAAACGTTCCTTAAAGAGCCCTTTTTTTAAAAAAAAATTTATATTTTTTTTGGCAAGTTTTTGCCTTTTGGGCCAGGATTAAATGTAACCCATTTGTACAATAATTTCACAATCCAATGTCAGATTTTTGGTGTCAATTTATTGGTCAAACAAAAAATAAATTAATAAAAAATTTGGGGACATCTTTTTTTGGCAAAGATCAGTCCCAAAATCAAACAAATTGGCCCAACATAACTGTTGACATAAACATACAACAAAAAATTAAAAACATTTCACAAGAAAGGAGAGGGAAGTTTGGACCTGAAAGGAATTTGGGCCAAGCACAGAAGGATTGTGGGAAAAGTCGCCATTGCTGTCACCGTTTTTTCACCCGTTTGGATGGGGGAGAGAGGGCGCCAGACCGGGTCCGGGATTTCATCGGGCTGGCCTGTCCAGAGGCAGATGTTGTGGCCTCTGGACTAGGCACAGGGCTAGGCACATTTGGAGGATTGGCTGATGTTGTGCCAGAGGTGGAGGATCCTGATGTTCCGGCAGGAAGGGAGGTCGGCTCGACCATGTGCTGGCGAACGAGCTGCTTCAGGGCATTGGCGATGCGGATGTTGGCCCTGGTATTTTCCGCCAGGGCCTGACCAATGGTCACATTGGCCGCAGCATTTTGCTCCAGGGCCTCAGCCACCCGTAGCAGACTGGCGTCCATCCTCTGCAGAATCTCCATATGGAAATCCGATTTGAAATTGAGTTCTGTGAGGAGGGACACTGCCTGCGAGGGGGATTGCCCTGGACTGGCTTCTGCAGGGTCCTCAGCCGGATGTACTGGTTCCTCCCCTGCCGAGCCAGCAGAAATTCGGCGGCCAAGGCTCCCCTCTGGAGCAGACTCATCCGCCTGTGTCTCTGTTAGGAAAAAAGAGAAAAGACTCACATTAGAATTTACATATTGGCACAATAACATTTCAGAGTTGGTGACATCAAAAGATTTACCTGGGACAACATGAGGAGCCGCAAAGTCTGGCATGTCCGTATCCATGTTGGACACGCCAAACACCTCCACAGGCTGCACACACCCCTGTGCCAGCTCTTCTAAATCCGTCAACTCCAATGACACAGGGGTGGGACCCCCACCTGTCCCCCTTGCATGCCTAGCCCTGTCCGCGAGTTTTTGCTTTAGGCGATATTTGAAGTCGCCCCATCTGTGGGAAAAAATGGATGCCATTATCCTTTTGTTTAAAATGGTGTTTGTTTTTAGGGGGGGCAAGTGTTTACTTACCGCCGTTTGACATCCCGGGCTAGACGGACATAATCACCCACGCTATTGACAGCAACGGCTACCTCTTCCCACATTCTCCCCTTCTGGCTTAGACTCATATTCCTGTCTGCCTGTGGCAGGATGTCCACACACTTCTGTATCAAAACCTCCATCTCCTTTCTTGTGAAATGTGGCTGCCTTTTTTTTGGCAGCTTTGGCCGGAATACTGGGCCCAGCAGCCTCTTCCATGTCATCCTCCTCACCTATTTGTGTAAATATTCAGATTTCACAAATTCACAACTTGCCCAATCTTATGTTTCAAATGAATCATTGATACAAAATGCATGAAAGACTTACCGCCTGACTTTTGGGCATTGTTTCCCTGGTCTGTCGCCATGTCTGAGGTCCAAACAAGAAATACACCAGAATTTTAATGTGTTTTCGTGACGTATTTATACATGCGTCCTTATTTTGCGGCCGCATCATTGATTGTGCGTTCCTATGATCCCTCCTTAATTTGTGCGGGAAACGAAACACTATTTATGGCTTGATGTGTCTCGAGTCGAGGTGGCGTTTTTGGATTGTTGGAGGTTACCTTGGTTGGAGTTTCTTGTTTGCGGACAAAGGAGTTGGCGTTTGGAGTTTATTTTGTTTGCCAGATTTGCGTTTTTATTTTCCGTTCTCTTTTTTTTTTTTTTTTTTTTTTGGCCTCGTTTCTTGATTTGGTAAGTTTTGTGAAGTCTAACTTTTGATCAATTGTTGTCTCATTGTGTTTCTTCTTGTTTTTAATTTTTGGATCCATAATTTCATATATTTTAGCTTTTTATTAATTTCGGACCCAAAGACCTTTTGATTTGGACTCTTATATATTTGCTCTTGGTAAGTCCATTTTTTATCTTGTATTTGTGAACTAATTAGCGCATTTTTCTCAGTTTGTATAGTGACTTGTTTTTGCGAACTAATTAGCGCATTTTTACTACTTACTATTGTGACTTGTATTTGCGAACTAATTAGCGCATTTTTACTACTTACTATTGTGACTTGTATTTGCGAACTAATTAGCGCATTTTTACTACTTACTATTGTGACTTGTATTTGCGAACTAATTAGCGCATTTTTACTACTTACTATTGTGACTTGTATTTGCGAACTAATTAGCGCATTTTTACTACTTACTATTGTGACTTGTATTTGCGAACTAATTAGCGCATTTTTCTCAGTTTGTTTATTAACTTGTATTTGCGAACTAATTAGCGCATTTTTACTACTTACTATTGTGACTTGTATTTGCAAACTAATTAGCGCATTTTTACTACTTACTATTGTGACTTGTATTTGCAAACTAATTAGCGCATTTTTACTACTTACTATTGTGACTTGTATTTGCGAACTAATTAGCGCATTTTTCTCAGTTTGTTTATTAACTTGTATTTGCGAACTAATTCGCACATTTTTAAATGCTTATTAATCCTGTAAAATTTTTTGTGGTTGCCCTTTCGCTTTTTTGGGAAACATTTCAACCCATTTTGATGTACTGTGTGCAATGTCGTTTTGCTCTTTTGCCAAATGTGTGTTTCGCATATTTTAAGTTTTGTCTAGCACAAAATTTAGAAACATAAATGCACAGAGTGAAATTTGTCAAATTATTTTTGTGATTAATTTCAGTTTGGACGTATCATGACAATACCCCGGCATGTAAGCAGCAATGGATGGTATCATCAAGCTAAGTTGTTTTTAATTTTCTTTTGGGGTGGGTCCAAAGCCTTACATTCCAATCTTGCCATTTCAGGTTGATCTTGGGCGGATTGTTCTGGCCATGCTCCCGGAAGCCGACCAACCTCAATCTCGTCCCAGGCGTAGGCATCGTAGGCGTGCAAGGCCCCAGATATTTCGAACACGTGTCACCCTTTTTGGAATGCCCGATGATGAGGTTTTAAGACGCTACCGTCTTCCTCCAAAAATCATCATAGACACTCTCTCATTAATAGAGAGTGATCTTGAGCGGCAAATTGACAGTCCAACAGCAATACCACCACTTACGCAAATTATGGCGGTGTTACATTTCTGTGCCTCAGGATCGTTTCAAACAACGGTGGGAATAGTGGCGGGCATCTCACAATCCTCCTTTTCCCGGATCCTGAGGGCAGTGATGGAGGCCCTTTTCAAGAACCTCCATCATTTTATTCAAATGCCTTTGGATATGGGTGCCCTTAGTGTGGCCAAGGCCAATTTTTACCAAATAGCTGGCTTCCCACACATCATAGGGGTTGTGGATGGTACTCACATACCACTTCAGCCTCCAGCACGGCTGGAGGCCATATTTTGAAACAGGAAACACTATCACTCCCTGAATGTAATGGTGGTATGTGATGCCTCCCTCCAGATCCTGTCCCTGAATGCAAAATTACCAGGAAGTGCACATGACTCCTTCGTCATCCGGCAATCAGGGATATGGCACAAATTAACCAACCTACAAGCTGGTGATGCGTGGCTTCTGGGTAAGTGTAGACCTTTAGTACATAACAATGTTAAGCTTGATACACAGTGATCCTGATGTTGTCTATTCTTTTTCACAGGAGACAGTGGATACCCTTGCATGCCCTGGCTGCTCACTCCTTATTTGGCTCCCACACCAGGTCCACAAAGTGAGTTTAATACCGCACTTACAGCCACCAGGCAAGTGGTGGAGCGCTGTATCGGTCTTTTAAAAGGCCGATTCAGATGCCTCCACCGCTCTGGTGGCGAGCTCATGTATTTGCCGGATATGGTTTCGAAAATTGTGGTCCTGTGTGGGATCTTTCACAACATCGCCATAAGGAGTGGTGTTCCAATGCAGCCAGAGGATGCCTTACCTGAGGATGGCCCCCCCGAGGTTGGTCGGAGGTCAGTATGTGGGGGGGCATACGCGATGATGTGGTGGCCTGATATTTTAGGTAATTATTGACCAAACAACAGTGTGTATACCCAATGTGTTACGGTTTTTTAACGTTCATCTTTTTTTATATTAATTCTTGCACCATCTTCTGTTTGTTTGCATAATCTTTGGCACTCCCACGATGACTACTTCCTGCTACCCTTCAAAAACCTTTATGTTGAAACTTCGGGAATATATTCTGACACCAATATTGCAACGCCATATTTTTGAAATCATGTGGGCATGGACCTTCGTCAACCAGTTCTTGATTTGTTGTGTGTTTGTTTAGTGTTTTTGGTATGTGGTGTTTTTCTGATTATCACTGTGTGTTTTGTTTGTGAGTGACCACTTTGTATTTTAATTTCTGTTGTGAATAAATATTTGGAGAGTGTAATTTGTTTCCTTTTTGGGCACGTTAGAAGCAAGTGTAAACAAACTCCCAAACGTTAATTTTACCTAAGGGGTAACCCAGTAATGAAGCAAGTGGAGCTAAAATGTAATATGTTTTCGGGGTACTAACCAACACAACAAGGAATCGTGTACAATCAGTTGCCTTCGTAAGATTGTCCGAAGCAGTCTGGCCACCAAATAGCAACCTGAAAAATGGTGGAAACTATCATGTTGACCACCACAAAAAAGGAAAATTACATTGGTACTGGGAGGTGTTTCTTGTGCCTGTTTGCATTCAAAATACAACACACAATCTGTAGTGAGATTCTGTGGCAAACCTACTTATGTCAGTGTAAAGAATCTTGGATTTACTCCAAACGCATGAGACAGAGCTTGATTTAAAACTGATTTATTAAGAAACAATTTGAAAAAAAAAAAAAAAAAAACTAATTCCTAAGGAGGACCAACAGATGGTCAAGGCCCTGCATAAGCCCGGTGACCTGCTCCTGCATACGGCCCACACAATTCACTATCTCTTCCCGACGCCTCTGTTCCTCTGTGGGTGACAAAAGTTTGGGGATTAATAAATCGATAATGAAGCAACATTCTAAAAAAACACAAAACAAGCAAACCAAAACTTACAAGCTTGTGGGCCAAAAAAACATTACACGGATAAAACCCAGCACCCCAAAATGTCTAAGGGCAAAAATACAAGGGCCCTAAAAAAAGGCACACAGGTGTGATATGTGTATGGTGACATCAGCAGGAACAGGTAAAGACAACCCCCAAAAATACCCTAAGGCGACAAATAGTCAAAAAAAATGGGGACGACACATGATTACATACAGTTTGTGGTGTCCAAAATAAAATTTCAAAACATACCGTTCTCCAAAACGACAGAGCCAGAAGCCACTCCCTGGACCACCTCGGAGGTGGCTACATTCCCCAACCCTAGGGGCAAGGTGTTTTCGGAATCCTGGGAGGGGGTATTTGGAGGAGGGACGGATGGAGGAGAGGGGGAATTGGGCTGGAGGGGAAGTAGGCCTGAAATTTCAGCCACAGGGTCTGGGGAGGAGAGAGGGGCCGGGACCGGTGTCTTGTGTGGCGATGCCGCCGTAGTGTTTGCTGTGCCCCTAAAAAATGACAAAAATATTGTGGTTAGTTTCAACAGGAAACCAAAAAACAAAAAAACAAAAACAAAAAAAAAACACAATAGGACAGACATGAAAACATGCACATGCAGATATGACTACAATGACTCAATAGGACAGACATGAAAACATGCACATGCAGATATGACTACAATGACTCAATAGGACAGACATGAAAACATGCACATGCAGATATGACTACAATGACTCGATAGGACAGACATGAAAACATGCACATGCAGATATGACTACAATGACTCAATAGGACAGACATGAAAACATGCACATGCAGATATGACTACAATGACTCAATAGGACAGACATGAAAACATGCACATTCAGATATGACTACAATGACTCAATAGGACAGACATGAAAACATGCACATGCAGATATGACTACAATGACTCAATAGGACAGACATGAAAACATGCACACGCAGTTATGGCCCACAAGATAAACTTGAAAACCACAGTCCAGAACACTTACTTTCCGCAATCTGCATGCGAAAGCATGCCAGCAAGCGGGGCGTCCGCCGGTGCAGGTCCGACCACCTGCGCTCCAGCTGGCCAATATGTCGGTGTGAGCCGAAGGAGCGCAGGCGTCGACGTACCTCCGCATATGCGGAACGCTTGCGCCTATTGGAGATGGGTGGAGGCTGACTGGTAATCCTCCTGTCCATCACCTCCGTCAGCACCAGCAGTTCGCGCCTGGTGAATGTGGCGGATCTCATGATGGCAATGGTGTTTTTTTGACAAAATATTTTTAATAAAGCACCACAAAAAATTTTGATTGGCTAATGTATTTGGGAAATTAACAGGACAAATTCTATTGGTTAGTGTATGAGTCATGTGTTCGACAGGGCCACAAATCTCTTGAGAGTTATGATAGGCTTGATGCAGTGACATGCGTAAGCAAATTTAAATAAAGAAATGATCCACAGAAAAATTGTGGGGAGACAAACAAATAGAACAATTGTTTAATTGGGGCTAACATGTCTTTTGAACAATAAAAGCGAAGGTTTCAGCCGTACGTATTCTGCGAGCAAATACAAACACGGACAAGATTAAAGTTTATTGCATTGTGTTGAAAAAAAAAAAAAAATTAAGCTAATTGATACATTGATTGCCATGATACGATTGAGGGAGGTAGGCCGAAAAAACGAGCAGGTAATCGGAATCTGACAGTCCCACTTCCGGTTTGTACTTGTGCGTGCGTTCCCTTCAAGCCATTTCGGGGATGTACGCTCGCTATTTGGCACGCTCGTTAGTCAGAGGAGGGGTCGCCTGAGTTTGGGGCGGATTTTTAGCTGCGTACGAAAATACGAGCGAGTGCTTGAATTTAAATATTTTTTTACGTACGCCGAATGTGCGTACGCCCACTTGCGAGTGGGTCTGAATCAGGGCCTATGCTAGTAATTGAACATTTTGCTGCAGGACCCCAATGATTGATAGCTGAGATGACCAAACAAAGCATGCCTGTACTCTGATAATTGTTTAAATGAAGTTGCCCCAAGCTTTCTATGTGCCAGTATGGGTTAGATGGGAGACTTACAGGCTTCCCCGTATCACCATCCTCTGCATTACAGAAACGTCTAGCTCCATTGCACATTACGGCAATAATGTCCCAGTCCGGCCTCCTCCCTGGCTACCCATTGGTACTGATTACCAGTGGAGGCAAGATCATTTTTTTGTAAACAAATCAATCAATAAAACACTATAATATAGTGCTACATATAATAATAATAAAAGATATATATATATATATATTAGGGATGAGCGGGTTCGGATTTCTGAAATCCGAGCCCCCCCGATCCAAGGCCAAGCCGAGTCAGGCTCGACTTTTCCCGCCTGACTCTGATCTGAAATCGAGGCAAAACATCATCATCCCGCCTTCCGGGTCTCGCGGGTTTTGGATCCTATATAAGGTACCCGCGTCGGCGCCATTTTGTCACTCGGCTGTGGACAGTGAAGAGGGAGGGTGGGAGTTAGAGCTGGCTGGGCTGTGTAGTGTAGTGCAGTGTAGTGTTGTGCTATGCTGTGCTGCGCTGTGCTGCAGTTGTCCATAGTGTCCACTCCTCCAAAGTCCATAGGGGCTGGCTGGACTGTGTTATGCAGTCAGTTGTCCATAGGGGCTGTGTCTACTCCAAAGTCCTGTGCAGTGTCCCAGTCCTAAAGGGGTGCTGTAGTGTTATCTAGGGGGTGCTCTGTCCGTCAGGGGTGCTCCCCCCAAGTGCAAAAAAAAAATATTTTTTCTGTGTTTGTGAATTGTGTGCACAGTAGCCGCACGTGCATCAACAAATTAGTGTCAAGCCTGTGCCTGTGTCATAAGTAAAGGGCCGGCTGGCTTGACCGTTAAAGGGTGCTGTAACCCCCAAAGTGCACTCCAAACAAATGAAAAAATATTTTCTGTGTTTGTGAATTGTGTGCACTGTGGCTGCACGTGCATCAACAAAGGAGCAGCGCCAAGCGTGCGCCTGTGTTCCATTAGTAAAGGGCTGGCTGGCTTGTCCGTTAAAGGGTGCTGTAACCCCCAAAGTACACTCCAAACAAAATAAAAAATATTTTCTGTGTTTGTGAATTGTGTGCACTGTGGCTGCACGTGCATCAACAAAGGAGCAGCGCCATGCGTGCGCCTGTGTCCCATAAGTAAAGGGCCGGCTGGCTTGTCCGTTAAAGGTTGCTGTAACCCCCAAAGTACACTCCAAACAAAATAAAAAAATATTTTCTCTGTTTGTGAATTGTGTGCCCAGTAGCCGCACGTGCATCAACAAAGTAGTGCCAAGCGTGCGCCTGTGTCATAAGTAAAGGGCCGGCTGGCTTGACCATTAAAGGGTGCTGTAACCCCCAAAGTGCACTCTAAACAAAATAAAAAATATTTTCTGTGTTTGTGAATTGTGTGCACTGTGGCTGCACATGCATCAAAAAAGGAGCAGCTCCAAGCGTGCGCCTGTGTCCCATTAGTAAAGGGCCAGCTGGCTTGTCCGTTAAAGAGTGCTGTAACCCCCAAAGTACACTCCAAACAAAATAAAACAGTATTTTCTGTGTTTGTGAATTGTGTGCACTGTGGCTGCACGTGCATCAACAAAGGAGCAGCGCCAAGCGTGCGCCTGTGTCCTATAAGTAAAGGGCCGGCTGGCTTGTCCGTTAAAGGGTGCTGTAACCCCCAAAGTACACTCCAAACAAAATAAAAAAAATATTTTCTGTGTTTGTGAATTGTGTGCACTGTGGCTGCACGTGCATCAACAAAGGAGCAGCGCCAAGCGTGCGCCTGAGTCCCATTAGTAAAGGGCCAGCTGGCTTGTCCGTTAAAGGGTGCTGTAACCCCCAAAGTACACTCCAAACAAAATAAAAAAAATATTTTCTGTGTTTGTGAATTGTGTGCACTGTGGCTGCACGTGCATCAACAAAGGAGCAGCGCCAAGCATGCACCTGTGTCCCTTAAGTAAAGGGCCGGCTGGCTCATTTCTTAAAGGGTGGTGTAACCTACAAAGTGCACTAGTGCAACAAAAATAAAAAATTATTTTCTGTGTTTATGTGCACCTTAGCCGCACGTATATATCAATATAACATAAATGGAGGACCAAACTTTCTCAGATAAAAATAAAATAGGGAAAGATCAAGAACCACTTCCTCCTAGTGCTGTTGCTGCTGCTGGGAGTTGTTCATCATCCCAGAGAGGAAGTAGGAACACCACTACTTTTACTAAACAATTGACCCTCCAACAGTCCTTAGCGAGGAGGATGAAGTACTACAGCAGTCATCCTAAAGCAAAACGTATAACTGAGGCCTTGACTGCTATGTTGGTGTTAGACGTGCGTCCGGTATCCGTCATTAGTGCAGTGGGATTTAGACAATTGATGGAGGTAGTGTGTCCCCGGTTCCAAATCCCGTCTAGATTCCACCTGCATCCTCAAAGCAGCAGCGACAAGCGTGCGTTTGTCTGTTAAAGGGTGGTGTAACCCTCAAAGTGCGCTCCACAAACAATAAAAAATTCTTTTTTTACTGTCTTTGTGAATTGTGTGGGCTGTAGCTGCACCTGCATCCTCAAAGCAGCAGCGACAAGCATGCGTCTGTCTGTTAAAGGGTGGTGTAACCCTCAAAGTGCGCTCCACAAACAATAAAAAAATGATTCTTTTTTTTCAGTCTTTGTGAATTGTATGGGCTGTAGTCGCACCTGCATCTTCAAAACAGCAGCGACAAGCATGCGTCTTTCTGTTAAAGGGTGGTGTAACCCTCAAAGTGCGCTCCACAAAAAATAAAACATTTTTTTTTCTTCTGTCTTTGTGAATTGTGTGCACTGTAGCTGCACGTGCATCAACAAAGGAGCAGCTCCAAGCATGCGCCTGTGTCCCATAAGTCTGTTAAAGGGTGGTGTAACCCCCAAAGTGCTCCAAAAATATAAAACAATTTTTTTTCTGTGTTTGTGACTTGTGTGCGATGTAGCCACGCGTGCATCAACACAGTAGCAGCGCAAAGCATGCGCCTGTGTCATAAGTCAAGGGCAGGTTTGGACATCTGGTCCGGACTGAAGGACGTGCCAACAATTTCTGACAAGTCTACTGTCACTGCATATGATACTGTCCTCAAAGCAGCAGCGACAAGCATGCATCTGTCTGTTAAAGGGTGGTGTAACCCTCAAAGTGCGCTCCACAAATAATAAAAAAATTCTTATTTTTTTTTCTGTCTTTGTGAATTGTGTGGGCCGTAGCCGCACCTGCATCCTCAAAGCAGCAGTAACAAGCGTGCGTCTGTCTGTTAAAGGGTGGTGTAACCCTCAAAGTGCGCTCCACAAACAATAAAAAAATTCTTCGTTTTTTTCCTGTCTTTGTGAATTGTGTGGGCTGTAGCCGAACCTGCATCCTCAAAGCAGCAGCGACAAGCATGCGTCTGTCTGTTAAAGGAGTACATCGGTGACAGTATCCAAGTAGGCATGTCAGACAGTCCGTACATGTACTGGCAGGAAAAAGAGGCAATTTGGAGGCCCCTGTACAAACTGGCTCTATTTTACCTGAGTTGCCCCCCCTCCAGTGTGTACTCTGAAAGAGTGTTTAGTGCAGCCGGGAAAACTTGTCAGCAAAAGGCGTAGGAGGTTGCTTCCAGAAAATGTGGAGATGATGTTCATAAAAATGAATTATCAACTCTTCCAGGGAGACCAGCCTCCAGAACATACAGAGGGACCTGTGGTGGTGGATTCCAGCAGGGACAAGTTAATAGTCTGTGAAGATGAGGATGTACACAACACTGAAGAGGGTGAGGAATCGGTGGATGAGGAGGATGAGGACGACATCTTGCCTCCATAAAGCCAGTTTGTGCAGGGACAGATTAATTTCCAGCTTGTTTTGTGGGGGCCTAAACGAACCAATCATTTCAGCCACAGTCGTGTGGCAGACCCTGGCCCTGAAATGATTGGTTTGTTAAAGTGTGCATGTCCTGTTTATACAACATAAGGATGGGTGGGAGGGCCCAAGGACAATTCCATCTTGCACCTCTTTTTTTTCTTTGCATTATGTACTGTTTGCGGCCTAGTTTTTCAAACTGCCATCCTGTCTGCCACTGCAGTGTCACTCCTAGATGGGCCACGTGTTTGTGCCGCCCACTCGTGTCGCTTAGCATAGTCATCCATCTACCTCGGTGCAACCTTTTGGACATAAAAACACTACTGTGAGGTGTGAGGTGTTCAGAATAGACTGGAAATTAATGTTTTTGAGGTTAATAATAGCATAGGAGCAGAAAAATCAACACATTCTGTGATTTTAGCTGTTTTTATTCTTTTTTAAAAAAAAAATACAGATCCAAAACACAAAACCCAGAACCCAAAACACGGAAGGGTGGTTTTGGCAAAACCAAATTAGATCCAAAACATGAAGAAAGATCCAGATCCAAAACCAAATCACAAAACACGAAAGGTGGCCGGTGCACACCCCTAATATATATATAAACAAGTCCACGATCCGGCACTCTGTAGGAGAATAAAGCAACTATGCCGGGTGCCTTTCCACAGCAAACCCACTGAGGGCCTGATTCAGACCCGCTCGCGAGCGCTGAGCGCTCACAAGCGGGTTGATGGTGCCCTAGTGCGCAGGCGCACGACGGAGGGAGCTCTGTCGTACGCATGCGCGAGACCCGAATAATGATGGGGTAGCCGTCGTTATGGGTCTCGCACCAAAGGGGGCGTGCTGTCGATGGTGAGTGACAGCACGCCCCCTTTGGTGTGCATGCCGGGGGTGTGGCTGCTAGACGGAGGCGTTCCCATGGGAACGCCTACCGTCTGGGTCCAGCCCCACTGACATCACTAGTGATGTCAGTGGGAGTGATTTTGGCTCTGATAGAGCCAAAATCACTCCAGGGCTTGCGGTCACCGAGACCCTACCGCAGGGTCTCGTCGCAAGCCCGATGGACGCTCATCATGGACGCTCGCATAAGCTGTGGGTGGTAACCCACAGCTATGCGAGCGTCCAAAAGGATGCTTTGAAAAAAAAAAAACACGCCCTGATTCAGAGCGGGCGTTCGTTCAGAGCGTCCGTCTCTGAATCAGGCCATGAGTGTGGTAACTGAAATATAAAATCCCAAAGGAGGCACTCCGGACTAATGAAAAATGAATAACACTGGATGCGGCATAAAGTGCAACGTTTCAACGCCCTTTTCAAAGCGTTGAAATGTTGCGCTATATGCTGCATCCAGTGTCATTCTTTTTTCATTAGTCCGGAGTGCCTCCTTTTCGGTTTTTATATATATATATATATATATATATATATTTATATAGTCAAGTCTGTAACCCAGCACGTGAAATCCTTAATAGGTGCAATGATTGTGTCCTCCGTAATATTAGTTTGTATTTATAATATAACAATCTGATGCATAAAAGATAAATCAATAAAACAATATAATAGTATAGTATAGTATAGTGCTACATATAATAATAAAGGTATATATGCCAGTGATAATAGTCAAGTCCATAACCCAGCAGGTGCAATCCATAATAGGTGCGATGATAGTGTCCTCCGTAATATTAAAGAGACAGCCGTCACTGGTTCCGTTATTTTTTATGATCAAGTTCCATGTCTGTGTATTTGTATACAATAAAATATAAAAGGTGCACCCACGCCGTTTGCTGCATTCCTGTTCTTTGCTAGGCTGGTCAATGATACCCTGAAGCCGGCGTTCAACCGGGTGTAACTGGACGCCTTTTGCCTAGGCTGTCCCTGGTCACGGGTTAGCGCTTTTGTACTCCCACTCACAGTCAGTGACCGCCTGTCACTGACTCCGCCCACTGCACCGTGGGCGCTTAAGGATGCTGGCACCACCAAACTCTACCATCGGTGTTTGGAACCGCTTTTTGCGTTACCCTCAGGCTCCTGCCTCAGCACCTGGAACCGCTTCTGCTGCGTATGCGTTTGACTAGCTGCGGCCACACCCCCTGATTGGTGTCGGCTGATTCCTCCTGATCCCTCGCAATGGACCAGGTCTGCATGGTAGCTTGGCAGAGGGCTTGAACCTGGAGACAAGGAGCTCTTACCCAGAACAGCCGCCGAAAGGTAATAGTGTTTGGCGCCATTCTTTTGGTCGCAGTATTGAGATACAATTGAAGTCAGGCAAGATGTTTATTGCTCAAAGTCTTGAAAAAGACTCTCCCTTAGGATTGAAGGGGAATAATCAGCATACATAAGATGTTAGAGCAATTTTTCTCCACACAGGGTTTTCAAAGATGTACAATATTACCAGGCACAAAGCCTTCTTTTATACCACTCTAATACACATTTCCACAGGGGGTAAGCCCACCCTTTGGTTTCCAACCAATCATCATAAGTGCATGACCTGTGCATGTGCTAGCCACATGCACATTTAACATTGTCCCTTATGGCAAGGGGGAGTGGTGACTCCCCTGTGCCTGGGCTCAACCTCGGAGTTGAGCAACGCCCATGGCTCCGCTCCATCTGGACACAGCCTGGGAAGATAAAGATCTCCCTCCAAAAACAGACTTCCAGGAATCTGCTAAGGGACCAAGCTTGCTGCCCTGCCTGAGTCTGAGCTCCAGAGGGGGGCAAGCAGGGTCCCCGGGCACGGTTTCCTGGCCACAGAAGGGAAGCTCATTTGGAGCTCCCTGCCACAGTTAGCTGGCTGCATTTGCCAGCTCCCTATGCACCTCCTCATACCACTTCCAGGCATGAGGCTGCATAGGAAAACATTTTATTCCCCTAGGGAAGAGGCTGGGGGACCCAGCAGCCCACAGAGAGTGCCGGATTCCCCCTGGACCTTCACAGACCACAGGTAAGTGCCTTTTACTTTAAATTTTACACTTAGAATACATTTTAAATACATTTATATTTGTTATTTTACTGTGCCCAGGGGTTCAGTGCTGGGGCTCTATCAGCACTGGGGGTTACCAGGAGTTAAATCTCCTGAGCGCCGCAGCCACAGGACTCTGCTGCGAGCGCTCTGCACTGCCCCCGCACAGCCCCGCTGCACTGGTCTCCCAGCGTGTGGCCTCTCCACTGCACTGGGGTATCGGGAGCTAGCACTCCCGACCCCCAGCATGTGGTTACCACAGTTCTCCCCTCGGTGCAGCGCTAGTGCTAGCCCAGTCCCCCTGTGCGCCACCCAGCCCTGCAGTCTGGGACAATCGTGTCCCGGCTGCAGCAGTCTTCTGCTGTCCTGGGGCAGTCATCCCGCCCTGCCCTCTGCTACCTAGCCGCAGTAAGCAGCCGACACGGAGGGACCAGCGGCATCACACTCCCGGGTCCCAGCGTGGAGTGCAAAGCTGCTCCCTGCACTCCGGTCTCCTATGGGTCCCCAGCATGGAGGTCTCACTGCTGCTCTGCCGGAGCTCACCTCTGGTAGCATGCAGCGCTTCACACATACCCCCGGTGCAGCGCACCAGGGGTTAAACTACAGCGTTGCCGTGGCCACAGATCGGGTCTGGCCGCGGCAGCACAAAACAAAATCCCCCCACACACCCGGCGCCTAGCGGCGGTAATACATTTTAACATGGTGCCTAGCGCCCCTTTGTCCATTTAAAAATGGCGCCGCAGCACAGGGGTTAACCCCTTCAGTGCCACGGCCGCCATTCCACATGTGGGGCCGATCTCCGGCCACATTTCTCCCCCCCCTCAAGTGGCCACCAGAGGGCCATGTCCCAACGATTTGGCTCCTGGTCCCGCAGTCTCTTGGGGGGTTCGGGGAAGCTACTTGGGGGGCTGTGGCTCCGGCTGTGACAGCTCATCCATATTGCAGTGGGTCTCTCCTTGTTGGTGCACAATGTCCAAATAGTCACACTGAAGTCCAAGGCTCCACCGCAACAGTCTGTCAGTTTCCCTTTTGGGGAAACAGTCGCACACATAGTGCTGAAGGTGGTCCAATGCCAAAACAATTGCCAACCACTGTGTTCCAATTGTGGCATACCCCACCTCCCACCGTAGCAGTAGCCTGCTCAAACAAGCCAAAGGGTGCTTTTGCCCATCTGGCTCCTCCTGGCTCCGTACTGCTCCCAGTCCGTGCAATAACGCAATAGTTTGTGCCACAATGTCCTGGTCCTGAATTTGCGCCATCTGCACTGGAGCTGGTATCAGAGCCTCCTTCAATGACTGGAATGCCAACTCACAAGCGGGTATCCAGTCCACTGACTTGGGAAGTCCCTCATTGGTCAACTCTGTAAGGGGTGTCACTACAGCACTAAAGTCAGGGACAACTCGTCCATAGGGCCTTACAGTTTCTAAGGTCAGTACTTGTCTTGGTGTTGTGGGCCAGGGACAGTTTCTGGTTGCCTCCGCCCCCACTGGGCCTACCACTGTCTCCCCCCACTCTATACCCCAGGCACTGCACCTCTGTTATCTCCACCTGGCATCTGTCTGCACTACCTGTCAGACCTGCCCTACCATCCTCCTCCAACGACCTATGACTAGGGGAGCCTACCCTGTCACCTAGGCCTTTTCTCACCACCTTGTCCACTACCTGTTCCACAGTTATGGTGAACAGATCACCAACCTCTGAGCTCCGTCTGGAATCCACCACGGGTAGGCTGCGTGTCTTCCCCGATCTACTTGGCACAAGCAGGGGACCTTGCTCCCTAACTGGCCTATCCCCTTCTACCTTCCTGGCTACCCTGTATCTTAACCCTTCCCGCAAGGTCACACTCACTGCCACTATCCCTGAAAGACCGCTGCCAGCTTGGCACAATATGCCTTCCAGATATGGGTCAGCAATCTGAGCTTCCCTGAACTCCTGTCTTCCCCTCACTTCATTCTAAGTAGGGACAGTCTACAGGGGGATATGGGTTGGGATCGCTAGGGTTACTCTGGTTGAGGTCAGTCAAAGGGAAGTCAGTGTGGTCATTCATACTCACCACTGGAGTTGGCAAACCACTAGGGACAGGAGCATCACTGAGCACCCCCACAGGATCCAATGAGCCGGAACCAACATCCTCTGCATTGCTAGGGGACATAGGCATACCAGAGGCAAAAGGCATGCTGGGTAGATATGCTGATCTAGCCGCTGTAATCTCTTCCTCTGGGCTGGTTGATGCTGTGGTAAGCTGTGCTGGCAGTTGTCTAGCTGCTGTGGTCTTTTCCTCTGGGCTGGGCTGTTCTGGTGCAGTTGATGTAGACTGTGATCCGGAAACTTGACTCCGGGCGATGGCGTCAGCAAACGTGGTAACGATTCCACCACCAAGGTCATTCCCCAGGACCACATCAGTTGGAAGGCCATCCATGACATCAACATCCCTCAACTCTGGGCCAGCTCCCCAGTCCAGGTAGACTCTCGCCACAGGTACCTCGCTCCATTCCGCCTGCCACGGTCATTTTGGCAGGGCGACCTGGCAGTACTGTGGCAGGATCAATTAGGCAGGGGCTCACAACAGTGATTGAGGCCCCAGAGTCTCTTAATCCTTGTCCCTGCAGGGGCCCCACTTGGACCATCTGCAGGTGCTGCCACATATTTTGGGGTGGCCCCTTGGCCATGCAGGTGACTCTCTCCATAGAATCGACTTGATTCTCCCCACACTCCATTGGACTGGCTGGAGTAGGAACAGTCTCTTTGGGCTCACCTCCCCAGGTCAGGCAAGCAAGCCGGGCTCCAGCGCTCGGATTTTGGGCACGAGTCTGGGGTGCTTGGAGTGTGGGACAGGTCATCCTCAGATGTCCGATTTTCCCACAGTCATAACACTTCTTGTCCAGTCGGGGCCCCGGTGGTCTCTGATGATTTGCATGGACAGGGCGGGGTGATTGCTGGCCAAGAGCACCCGGGTTGGAGGATGCCCGCTTTGGGGGGTGATGAGAAGAAGAGGGATGTTCCCCTGGTTGTACAGTCCACTGGGGTCTGCTGCTAATAGGGCGCTTCTGCCCTTGTGGCCCGAATTGCCACATACTTGTCTGCTAACTGGGCCGCCATCTTCAAGCTGGGTGGCTCCCGGTCTAGCACCCACTCCTTCACCACTAGGGTGCAACTGCGGTAGAACTGCTCTTGGCATAGCAGATCAATCAGTGCATCCCAGGTAGTGGCACCAGATCCCTTCACCCACTTCACCACATACTGCCTCAGCTGGGTGGCGAACTGCTCATGTGTGCTGATAGGGTTCTTGGGCAAGTCCCGGAACTTTTTCCTGTAGACTCAGGAGTGACAAAGTATCACTGTAGGAGGGCCCTTACGACTTCATCAAACTTGGCAAACTGGATACGATCTGATCCCGGTACAGCAGTCTGCAATGGTGCTTGGGGTACCATGGCCCATGGTGCCCGCTCGTCATGCCACATCCGAATGATGAGCATACATTCTTGTTCTGTTGCCTTTTCTCCCAATTCCGCTAGCCGCTCCGCTAGGGTATCCATTCGTAGGGATCCCTGCCATGCTGGGGAATGCTGAGAAACATAACTGCTGCAAGAGGGGGTGGGACTTGTTGCTCTCACCACGTTCTGAGGGGTGTCCATTGTTAAGCTGGTCGCACTTTCCACCTCCGTCTGATGCAACTCCATTCCACTGTTATCAGTCATTCTGCGCGTTCTCCTGAACTGCAGTTACTCCTCTCCTGAGTAACTCGGCTTCTCTCATCGGGTGACCGAAAAGCCGCCTGGGATTATCCCACCGCTATGCCACGAGATGTGACCAGACGATTTTCACCTAGGCTGTCCCTGGTCACGGGTTAGTGCTTTTGGACTCCCACTCACAGTCAGTGACCACCTGTCACTGACTCCGCCCACTGCACCGTGGGCGCTTAAGGATGCTGGCACCACCAAACTCTACCATCGGTGTTTGGAACCGCTTTTTGCGTTACCCTCAGGCTCCTGCCTTAGCACCTGGAACCGCTACTGCTGCATATGCGTTTGACTAGCTGCGGCCACACCCCCTGATTGGTGTCGGCTGATTCCTCCTGATCCCTCGCAATGGACCAGGTCTGCACGGTAGCTTGGCAGAGGGCTTGAACTTGGAGACACGGAGCTCTTACCCAGAACAACCGGAGAACGGAATAGCGTTTGGCGCAATTCTTTTGGTTGCAGATTTGAGATACAATTGAGGTCAGGCAAGATGTTTATTGCTCAAAGTCTTGAAAAAGACACTCCCTTCGGATTGAAGGGGAATAATCAGCATACATAAGATGTTACAGCAATTCTTCTCCACACAGGGTTTTCAAAGATGTACAATATTACCGGGAAAAAGCCTTCTTTTATACCACTCTAATACACATTTCCACAGGGGGTAAGCCCGCCCTGTGGTTTCCAACCAATCAGCATAAGTGCATGACCTGTGCATGTGCTAGCCACATGCACATTTAACATTGTCCCTTATGGCAAGGGGGAGTGGTGACTCCCCTGTGCCTGGGCTCAACCTCAGATCTGAGCAACGCCCGTCCGTCTGGACACAGCCTGGGCAGATAAGGATCTCCCTCCAAAAATGGACTTCCAGGAATCTGCTAAGGGACCAAGCTTGCTACCCTGCCTGAGTCTGAGCTCCAGAGGTGGGCAAGCAGGGTCCCTGGGCACGGTTTCCTGGCCACGGAAGGGAAGCTCATTTGGAGCTCCCTGCCACAGTTAGCTGGCTGCATTAGCCAGCTCCCTATGCACCTCATACCACTTCCAGGCATGAGGCTGCATAGGAGAACATTTTATTCCCCTAGGCAGGGCCGCAACTAGGGGGGGGGCTAGAGGTGCACGTGCACCAGGTGCCGGAATGCAGGGGGTGAAAATAGGCTGACTCACGGTGGCTTGGCTGCAGATTCAGATAACGGCCATCCAAAAATGGCCACCGTCTAGGAGGAGACAGATGCTAGAGGTCCTTTCTGGACCTCTAGTGTCTGTCTCCTCCTTGGCGGCGGCCATTTTTGGATGACCATTTTCAGCAGATTCCATGCAGACTAGCATGGACTCTGCTGAAAACGGCCATCCAAATATGGCCGCCTCCAAGGAGGAAGCAGACACTAGAGGTCCTATTGGACCTCTAGTGTCTGTTAGGCAAGCGCAAGTGTCGGGAGAAGATGCAGCTTTCAGCTAAACCCCCTGTCAATGAGCATAAACCCCATGGCAACGAGCATAAACCCCATGGCAACGAGCGTGAAACCCCCTGGCAACGAGCATGGAACCCCTGACAACGAGCAGGTAATTTTAAAGTAATTAGAAGTCTTACTGTGGGGCATAAAATGGTGTCGGGCAAATATGTAAGTGGCACTTTGGTAATAGGCATTACCGTGTGTGGCATAATGTGTAATGGGCATTCTGGTGTGTGGAATAATGTAAGTCACTATACCAGGGACATCTGACCAGTGCACTGCCTTATGGACAGGGTTCGCAAAATACGCGCTATAGCGCGTTTTTATGCACTACAGCAAACTGGGGACCCAGATTTCAAAACTGATCGCTGGTCTGTTTGTGCTGCTGTAGCCAATGGCTGCGCTGCGACGTATCCCCCAGCCAATGGCTGCACTGCAGTGTCTCCCCAGCCAATGGACACCCGGCATCTCCCCCAGCAAATGGGGGAGATGTGTCAACCCCAGCAAATGAGCATGCGGTATCTCCCACCAGCCTATATGCACGGCGTCTCCCACCTGCCCGTATGCGCAGCATCTCCCACAGCCTGTATGCGCAGCATCTCCCGCAGCCTGTATGCGTGGCATCTTCTCCCAGCCTGTATGCGCGGCGTCTCCCCCCAGCCTGTATGCGCGGCGTCCATTGGGCAGCACAATTGTCGGTGGTGCCAGGACCCTTCAGCAGTCTGCGCTCCTTCAGCCAGCTCAGCGCTCTGCACACAGGAGGTGGACACTGCATGGGACAGGAGGAAGCTCTAACAGTGACCCGGCCAGGGGCTCCCAGCAAAAGCAATGAGGTAAACACTACCCCATGTGCAGTCTATCTTTACACCCTCCCTACCCCCAGTTCTGCCCCAGCTGCTATCCTAACTATTACCTGCCCATAACACCCTCCTTGCCCCCCCAGTACTGCCCTAGTTATCTACCCTTACCACTCTCTACACCCAGTATTGCTTGCCCCTAACCTCTTCCTTGCTCCAGTACTGCCGTAGCTGCTAACAACTCTTTTCCCATATATGCCTCCCACACTGCCCCTGCTGCTATCTACACTTACCCCCTCTCTACCACCCGGGGCTGCCCCAGCTGCTATCCTGACCCAGCTCTGCCCCTGACCCCCTCCTTGCCCCCCCCAGTACCGCCCTAGCTGCTATCTACCCTGGCCACTCCCTACACCCAGCACTGCCTGTCCCTAACCTCCTCCTTGCCCGCAGTACTGCCCCAGCTGCTATCTACCCTCACTCCCTCCTTACTCCGAGTACTGCTTGCCGCTAACCCCCACAGTACCGCCCAAGTACTGTGCCAGCTGCTATCTACCATTGCCCCTCACACAACCTGCCCCTAGTACCCTCCATGCCCCCCAGCACTGTTGCATCAACTGTCTGCACTTACCCCTCCCTAGCCCTGCCTGCCCTTCCTCAGAAAAAGTGGTGTAGGACCCTAATTTTTTTAAAGTTAGGGGTCCCTGGGACCCACAATTTTTTTCACTCACCGCGATCACTGATGGAGGAGTAAGGACAAAATCCAGGTACGGGAAGGGAGGGGGCGCAAAATTGATGCCTTGCACCAGGTGACAGATATCCTAGTTTTGGCCCTGCCCTAGGGAAGAGGTTGGGGGACCCAGCAGCCCACAGAGAGCGCCGGATTGCTCCTGGACCTTCACAGACCACAGGTAAGTGCATTTTACTTTAAATTTTACCCTTAGAATACATTTTAAATACATTTAAATTTGTTATGTTACTGTGCCCAGGGGTTCAGTGCTGGGGCTCTCTCAGCGCTGGGGGTTACCAGGAGTTAAATCTCCTGAGTGCCACAGCCACAGGACTCTGCTGCAAGCGCTCTGTACTGCCCCCACACAGCCCCTTTGTCCATTTAAAAATGGCGCCGCAGCACAGGGGTTAACCCATTCAGTGCCGCGGCCGCCATTCCACACGTGGGACCGGTCTCCGGCCACACTGGGCTTTTGCCCAGTTTGTGGGTTTCATTGGTCAAGTGGCACGTGCTTCATGCCCTGCACTGCTGTCAGAAGTGTGGGCAGACCCTGGATCGTGGTCCCAGTTTGTTGAGGCTTTCTGGTCTTCCGTGCAGGTTTGCTTCTTACCCCAGCCTGTGGGTCTCGCTTGGAGGTTGTACCACTGCTGCAGATTTCTGCGCTCTGGGTGCCTTGATGCTTCTTCTGGGTCTTGAATTCCCGATACTCCTAGTTGGTCTATTGGAGAAGTGACGTGCGAAGTAGGTGTGTGCCTACGCGTTTTGGACGCACCCTCAAGTTTTTTTGTTTTGCTTTTGGATCTGGATTTATAAAAAAAATAAAACATAGATAAAAAGTTTTAAAAACAGCTAAAATCATGTAGTTTATGCAATCCAAAACCCGAAATTCGGATTTAAAATCCGAATTCCGAACTGCAAAAAGATGAGAACCCGGATCTCCTCAGGAGATCAGGACTGTGACTCGGATTTACCCGGATTCACGAAATTCGGGAGGATTCGGATTTCTGGAGAACCGAACCGCACATCTCTACTATAGAGGTGCTATAGAGGTGCTATAGAGGTGCAGAAATAACTAGCCTTGGCCTAGCTATTAATGTCATTTCAATATATAATAAACATCCTAACAGTATTTTCCTTTTAATTATGTTTTTTATATTAATTTAATTCCTTGCTTGTTTTCTACCCAAGTAGCTGATAGAAACTGATTCATTGGGGTAAATTTATAAAGAATTGAGTTTGGGTGAGTTTGCAAAATCATGCAAGTTTAGCCAGTTTTTCAAACTCGCAAATTTACTAAGACCAAACAGGAAGAGAGTTTTCTCTTCTCACTGTTAAAACTCTTGTCAGTTTGCAAAACTCGACTAAACTCACCATCGGCCAAACTAGGAAGTACTTTACATGAAAAAGTTGCAACTAGCAAATTTACAAAGAATCGAGATTACAATGTGGGGTGAGTTTGTAGCAAACTCACTGATAAATTGATGTTTCAAATATACCACCTCCTGAGCTGCGAGTATGGCAGAAACATACACAGATCAGTGTGGTTTGTGTATGTTTCTGCCTGAAAACCTAATATAAAGTGTTTTTTTTTAAATGACGTAGGGTACCCCCCCAAAAACCTAACCAGCCCTGGACTTGCCAGCCTGCCTGGTTCCTAAAATGATGGTGAAAAAATGAATAGGTTTCCACCGTAATTTAGGAACCAGTACCTGGCTGCAGGGCCAGTTCTGGTTTTAATTATATTAAAGTCCTGGTTTTCAATTAGTTCTAGTGGTAAAAATATTGCGTAGGGGTCCCCCTATAATTAAAACCAGCACAGGACCCAAAACGGCCGGGCTGTAATGCCACAGCCTGGAGACCCTTTCACCGGGGCTCTGTGGCCAAAGCATCAGCCTAAGCTGGTCAGACCAATCCAGGGATCTCAGGGGAGATGGGGACCCCACCAAGAATGGGTCCCATCCCCCCTGAAACCCCAGGCTTGGTCTGAAGCCCGGGGCTCTTCCCCGCACCCCTGGGCTGTGGCTGTGGGGTAATAAAGGGTTAATTTGTTTGAAACTATTGTAATTTACAGTGGAACTACAGGTGCCAGCATGCCTGCCCTTTGCCACTTATGGAACCACAAGTGCCAGCAGGTGTCTGGCACCCGTACCTCCACTGTAAAATAAATAGTTAAATAGAGACACTACACACACACACCGTGACACTCTGCTGAAGGCTATGTATAGGGGCACTGACAGCATGCTGCGCTATACTCTGCTGATGGTGACTATGTATAGGGGCACTGACAGAACGCTGCTCTATACTCTGCTGATGGCTATGTATAGGGGTACTGACAGCACGCTGCTATATACTCTGCTGATGGGTATTTATAGGGGTACTGACAGCACGCTGCTATATACTCTGCTGATGGGTATTTATAGGGGTACTGACAGCACGCTGCTATATACTCTGCTGATGGTGACTATGTATAGGGGCACTGACAGCATGCTGCTCTATACTCTGCTGATGGCTATGTATAGGGGTACTGACAGCACGCTGCTATATACTCTGCTGATGGCTATGTATAGGGGCACTGACAGCACGCTGCTATATACTCTGCTGATGGCTATGTATAGGGGTACTGACAGCATGCTGCTATATACTCTGCTGATGGCTATGTATAGGGGTACTGACAGCACACTGCTATATACTCTGCTGATGGGTATTTATAGGGGTACTGACAGCATGCTGGGCTATACTCTGCTGATGGGTATGTATAGGGGTACTGACAGCACGCTGCGCTATGCTCTGCTGATGGTGGCTATGTATACGGGCACTGACAGCACGCTGCGCTATACTCTGCTGATGGGTATGTATAGGGGTACTGACAGCATGCTGCGCTATACTCTGCTGATGGTGGCTATGTATAGGGGCACTGACAGCATGCTGCGCTATACTCTGATGGTGGCTATGTATAGGGGCACTGACAGCATGCTGCGCTATACTCTGCTGATGGTGGCTATGTACAGTATAAGGGCACTGTGACAGCATGCTGAGCTATACTCTGATGGTGGCTATGTATAGGGGCACTGACAGCATGCTGCACTATACTATGCTGATGATGGCTATGTATAGGGGCACTGACAGCACGCTGCTATATACTCTGCTGATGGGTATTTATAGGGGTACTGACAGCACGCTGCGCTATACTCTGCTGATGGTGGCTATGTACAGTATAAGGGCACTGTGACAGCATGCTGTGCTATACTCTGCTGATGGTGGCTTTGTATAGGGGCACTGACAGCATGCTGCGCTATACTCTGATGGTGGCTATGTATATGGGCACTGACAGCACGCTGCGCTATACTGTGATGGTGGCTATGTATAGGGGCACTGACAGCATGCTGCGCTATACTCTGCTGATGGTGGCTATGTATAGGGGCACTGACAGCATGCTGCGCTATACTCTGTTGGTGGCTATGTATAGGGGCACTGACAGCACGCTGCGCTATACTCTGATGGTGGCTATGTATAGGGGCACTGTGACAGCATGCTGCGCTATGCTCTGCTGATGGTGGCTATGTACAGTATAAGGGCACTGTGACAGCATGCTGCGCTATGCTCTGCTGATGGTGGCTATGTACAGTATAAGGGCACTGTGACAGCACGCTGCGCTATACTCTGATGGTGGCTATGTATAGGGGCACTGACAGCATGCTGCACTATACTCTGCTGATGATGGCTATGTATATGGGCACTGAGAGCACGCTGCTATATACTCTGCTGATGGGTATTTATAGGGGTACTGACAGCACGCTGCGCTATACTCTGCTGATGGTGGCCATGTACAGTATAAGGGCACTGTGACAGCACGCTGCGCTATACTCTGCTGATGGTGGCTATGTATAGGGGCACTGACAGCATGCTGCGCTATACTCTGATGGTGGCTATGTATAGGGGCACTGACAGCACGCTGCGCTATACTGTGATGGTGGCTATGTATAGGGGCACTGACAGCATGCTGCGCTATACTCTGCTAATGGTGGCTATGTATAGGGGCACTGACAGCATGCTGCGCTATACTCTGTTGGTGGCTATGTATAGGGGCACTGACAGCGCGCTGCGCTATACTCTGATGGTGGCTATGTATTGGGGCACTGACAGCATGCTGCGCTATACTCTGCTGATGGTGGCTATGTATACGGGCACTGACAGCATGCTGCGCTATACTCTAATGGTGGCTATGTATAGGGGCACTGACAGCATGCTGCGCTATGCTCTGCTGATGGTGGCTATGTACAGTATAAGGGCACTGTGACAGCATGCTGCGCTATTCTCTGCTGATGGTGGCTATGTACAGTATAAGGGCACTGTGACAGCACGCTGCGCTATACTCTGCTGATGGTGGCTATATACAGTATAAGGGCACTGTGACAGCATGCTGTGCTATACTCTGCTGATGGTGGCTATATACAGTATAAGGGCACTGTGACAGCACACTACGCTATACTCTGCTGATGGTGGCTATGTACAGTATAAGGGCACTGTGACAGCATGCTGCGCTATGCTCTGCTGATGGTGGCTATGTACAGTATAAGGGCACTGTGACAGCATGCTGCGCTATACTCTGCTGATGGTGGCTATGTACAGTATAAGGGCACTGTGACAGCACGCTGCGCTATACTCTGCTGATGGTGGCTATGTATACGGGCACTGACAGCATGCTGCGCTATACTCTAATGGTGGCTATGTATAGGGGCACTGACAGCATGCTGCGCTATGCTCTGCTGATGGTGGCTATGTACAGTATAAGGGCACTGTGACAGCATGCTGCGCTATACTCTGCTGATGGTGGCTATGTACAGTATAAGGGCACTGTGACAGCACGCTGCGCTATACTCTGCTGATGGTGGCTATGTATACGGGCACTGACAGCATGCTGTGCTATACTCTAATGGTGGCTATGTATAGGGGCACTGACAGCATGCTGCGCTATGCTCTGCTGATGGTGGCTATGTACAGTATAAGGGCACTGTGACAGCATGCTGTGCTATACTCTGCTGATGGTGGCTATGTACAGTATAAGGGCACTGACAGCATGCTGCGCTATACTCTACTGATGGTGGCTATGTACAGTATAAGGGCACTGTGACAGCACGCTGCGCTATACTCTGCTGATGGTGGCTATGTACAGTATAAGGGCACTGTGACAGCATGCTGTGCTATACTCTGCTGATGGTGGCTATGTACAGTATAAGGGCACTGTGACAGCATGCTGTGCTATACTCTGCTGATGGTGGCTATATACAGTATAAGGGCACTGTCACAGCACACTACGCTATGCTCTGCTGATTAAAGTGGTTGTGTTCAAAGACTCCAGACTTACAAGTGGCTGTGTGTACAAAAAAAGGTTTAATTAAAAGGTAAACAAATGTTTAAAAAAAACCTTCAAGAAAGTTAAAAGTTGAAAAAGGAAATTAAAAGATAAATATTTTTGTTTTGTTTTTGTGCTGTACCCCACGTGTATACAAGCACCAACCCCACTGTGTATACAAGCGCTGTGACTGCTTGGGCATACGCCCACTGTGTATACAAGTGCCATAACCATCTTGCACTATCTTTCATTTCTGCCACTGCTGTGTGGCAATTTTTCATAGATGTGCTTTCACAAACTGTGGTGTCTGTACCGCTGCTCTGTCGCTAAAGCTGGGTACACGCGTAAAGATTTTCTGTCCAACCAAATAGTTGAGTGGTTGGAATGAAAATCTGGTAACGTGATGATCAGCAATTTGCTCCTAAATGCCAGAATACAAATGAAAATGGTCGGTCAGACAAGTTTGTTAAAAGTTTGATCTAAATAATTTTTTCAAACAACAGTTTTTGTCCATTTTCTGGCGTTTGGGAGCAAATTGCTGATTGTCATTTGCTTTCATACCTTACCAGATTTTCATTCCAACCAAACAACTTGTTGGCTGGCTGGACAGAAAATCTTCACGTGTGTATGCAGCTTTGGTATCCAGCCAGCTCACTGCAGCCTTTGGCCAATAATGGTGAAAACAATACTGTGAGATGTGAGGTGGTCTAAAATGACTGTAAATGACTGGAAATTCATGTTATTAACGTTAATACTCTAGGAACAAAAAAAGCCCAATTTATGTGACGTTAGCTTTTTTGTAAATTTTTGTAAAAAATCCAAATCCAGTCACCGCAGTTTGGCAAATCCAAAGCCGGACGACGAATTAGAACCAAATCCAAATCTGGCAAAAATGATCCGGCACACATCCTTAGTTATAATACTATTCCACCCTCTAAGAAAAGGCTTTGATGCTGACAAAAGACATATTCTTTATTGAAATGCTGACAAGGGGAATGTTAATATGTGCTGCACTCTGACATCTGCATAAAGACATCATTCAGAATTGTCAAATTAAAATAACAAATATCCAGTAATAACAGAAGAAAAGAGAGAGACCAATTAGTATAATTTACTGTAGTTTGACATGTAAATGAGAGCGTCAGGCGTCATTTGTCAGTAGTAGAGCTGATGACGAATTGGGTGCAGTGCAGGTGTTATGCGATAGGTGGAGCTGAGAGACGGCGAAGTGTGTGATTAAACACGCATATATAACGTTATCTTCTGACAGACGGGGTAATTGATTTAGCAGGAGTGTCTGGCAATGGTAACACATACACAGTGTATTGAGGTGATGACTTTATGAGGCAGACATATATTACCATTTGTGAATTAGTGTAAGTGATTGAATCAAAGTAGCGCTGACAAGTTTTCTGAGTACAACATGTTTAACTTTTCCAACAGATAACTTTTTTATGCAGGATACTACGTGACAATTATTCCCTATATTAGAACCTACTTAAACTATATACAATTATTAACCAGTTTAATGAGTATTTTTATTTGCACTAAATGAACACACACAGGTGATTTCCATGTCCTAAGCATATGTTATGTATATTGACGTTAAAAGGACGCTGAATAAATCGGGTTATATTTACCTATAGATCTTATTATGTAAAGTAGCACATGGGCAGGCTGAGGATTAGGTGATGTGACCCTCCCTGCTAGGGAAGGAGGACTTTATTTTGGATAGGGGGGAGGGTCACCGTTGCAGGCAGCTGATAAAACTCTTCTACCCCCTAAGCAGCCATCGTTAGACCCCTGCCAGTCACACCATGTGCACCCTGGTGACCCTTCTGTTGGTGCTTGTTATTGGGTCCTGCTCGGGACAAGCTGGAGAGTACTGCCATGGATGGGCTGATAGCTACGGAGGGTGGCACGCCGGTTTCCAGTGCCCGGAGCGCTATGACCCACCAGAGGCCACCTACTGCTGCGGCTCCTGTAGCTTACGGTACTGTTGCACGGCCATCGAAGCGAGGCTGGACCAAGGACTGTGCCCCAACGAGGGGAAAGGAGAGATGCCCAGGGAGGGAGTACCCGGCATTGATCTGCCTACCACAGGTAAGACTGGTCTCCTCTGACTCCGTATATGCAGTTCCTGTGTAATACACCTGAATGTTCACAGGCTGAACTATTGCCAGCAATGAGTTGCAGGGATTAAAGTAAACTTTTACCTAGAAGGCAAGTCAGCACCTATGGTGAAAGCATATTCAGTGAATGCCTCTTTTTGCAATGATCCTTCCCCACTGGCTGGTGATGTGATGTTATGCAAATTGTATTTATCTTGTATCATGAACATTCTAAAAGCCGTTTTGTACCACACACCTGTATATAAGAATAACTCTCCTAGTTTATTTGTTAAATGATGACAATGTTATTGGAATGTATTACTGTCGGCTACTATTTGATTTGTGTAATTATTTCAGTTGTGATGTATGTGTTTGTAGGAAGAGTACTAACCACTAATATACTTTGTATTGTAGTGCCCACATACCTACCGTTCCTTCTGGTTGGCAGTATATTTGTGGCCTTTGTTATCGTGGGTTCGCTTGTGGGAGTGTGCTGCTGCAAATGCTTGAAACCTGAGGAAGTGACCCAGCTTGGCCTTCCGGCACCACAAAGCAGACTCTTGGACACAGAACCATCTACAGACCTCTCAAGGCATTCCAGTTCCAGCTCCAATTCGGCTCCCCGTGGTTCCCTGGGTAACTGTCCTCCAAATATTTGCTCTCTAGGACCTGAAAATATCAACCTGTACATGAAAATGCCCCCGACATTTCCTGTCATGGGGTGTCCACCAAATGCTCAGTTTATGCACAATGCCACAAGTGCCACTCCTTTCTTACAACCGCCATTCATAAACTATGCTTTGCCACCTGAGCATGCCATAATAATGACCCCAGCGTCTTACATTGACGTTAGAAACTGTTACTCTCAGTCTGCAAATACCTACCTTTCGCTACCCCAGCATATTGACCCAGCTGTGCAGGATGAATCGCCTTCAAAGTGCTGAGAGCAGAGGAAAGCTGTTTTCTGTTATTAGACTGAGCTCTAAAGGCACAACAGCGATAACCTTTCATATTATTCTGTGTTACTGAAAGGGAGTTACTCCAGATGGTGGCACTACCATAACTTGTCTTGATATCGCACCTTGGAAGAAACTTATAATCTGACTGTTCTGCTTAAACCATATTCAACATCTCCAAACCCCCAGAATTAGTCATGGATCAAACAAATGGCAACCTAAACTGTCACTAGATCCAGGGCTGCAGGACTATGAAGCTCTGGCGCTTTGACCAATCTGGTAGACTGCTTCTTAATTTCTATATCTCCTTTAGTTTTAACTGCTGCCACAAAACAAAAACATGTGACTGCATAGAGATCAGTGAGATCAGCTTCAGCAGTCCATTCTTAGCATAAGGGTAACGTTTAGAACACTCATGTGAATAAATATCTGTCACTGGCAAGGTCAATATCCATTTTCCAAAATCCTTTATTTTATTTAACATTGCATTGACACCTTTTTGTTTTGTTTTAAACAAGACTGCTGAAAAAATATTTTTCTAAAGCTATTGCATTTGCTTCTGGAAAAGGAGCGTCCTAATTAACTTTAGCAATGTTAAGTGCACTTTATTTTATATTTTTACAATAAAAAAATAAAACAATTGTTAACGACTGTTTCTTCAGTAGCAGATACCTGAAGTTTCTGAACAAAAGTGCTTGAGTTGGCTTTAGAAATTCTGCAGGTTCATAGTGTTCCATTATCTGTATAAGCTAGTGAGTAGCTATGCATTGGTAATCAATGTGTCTATGTACAGAAGACCTTTTTAATAACTTCTTTTGTTACCAGACTGTAGCCATTGTTTACACAACTCACCCCACCTCCCCCTCTTGGACAGAGGTGAAATAATTTAGCATGGACAGTCCAGGTGTCTCCAAAATAGCCTGAGCTTAATTGCTGCACACCATGAAAACATGGGGCTTTTGTCTAGATACCATCTAGTCATGGTAGGACAATAGGAGTAAGTTTAGTTACTGATGACCCACAGGCTTTGCATGCTAAGGGATTTATGCAAAAACTAATAGAAACTTGAATATGATTGTGTTGCTGCTCAGAGCACAATGGTGGAATGGTGCTTGAAGAGAACAGGTTTTAATTATATACTATATTACTTAAAATCACCGTGTCCCACTA
Organism: Taudactylus pleione; assembly: GCA_031769625.1. Lineage (NCBI taxonomy): Eukaryota > Metazoa > Chordata > Amphibia > Anura > Myobatrachidae > Taudactylus > Taudactylus pleione. The sequence goes on along the minus strand of JAUIMM010000210.1, from coordinate 7,202,087 downwards.
ATGTAGTGTGATTATTTAAAGTGCTAAAATGCAGGTTAGCTTCCAGGATTGCATTCTTATTAAACACATTTGTGCACATGGTGAAATCAATAGGAATGTTTACACTTTTAAGGGGAAAAAGTAATGCAGTTATGTCTGTTCTGTAGTCATGCTTTGCATTTTAGCCTTGTTACCTGGCATGTATCATTATATAGTTAACAATTTTTAAGTTTTGTTTTTGCCTTAATTTAAGACCCCCATATGTCAGCAATCGATTGTGTCGCAGTTTGCAGATGATTGTATAAAAAAAATCTGCAATGTATGGGCTTCACAGATCAGATTGCAACCAAAAAGTGATTGGAATTGTTAAATCAGATTGTCCAACATGTTGGATTTCACAGATGGATTGGGGCTGTAGATTGCTAGTGTATGGACATAATCAGCAGATTTGCAGACTGTTATTAGTAAAATGATAGACCTTTTCAAGATTGGTAGATCTGTGTTTGCTGAAAATGATCTGCAAATCACTGATAAAGATCTGTAATGTATGTGTGCAGATTGCTAGATTGGGAAATCCTAAAATCGGGCAATAAATCTTCAAATTGTTCAATTGTGGTTTTCAGATTGCTGAAAACAGATTGCAACACACAGCCCATTTATAGACTTTTTATTTCTTTGGTCATCATGATATTTGGGTTTCTGAGCACATGTAAAGAATTATTTAATCTATTCTATCCACAACATCATTTAATTGGCGTCATCCTGTATTTGAAAAATCAATAATGCCCTCTGTATTTACATATATATTCCAAAGCGCTTTACAGAGAATATTTAGTCATTCCTATCAGTCTTATGCCCTTATTCAATTAGTTTCACGTACAAGATAAAGTTTTGCCTGCCGGACTTTTCGCCTACATCGTGTATTTTAGCCGCGGAAAGTTATAGTGTGTGTACCCGCGATTCGTCCTACTCAATTCCAAAAGACGCGAAAACGGAGACACTCAAAGTCTGAACATTCGAAAAGTGGTGTCAGAATCTGAGAAATCAGCCTGAAGTTCCCCAGAAAGATGTGGAAACTTTGGGGCTCAATGTAGTATTGCCCAATTAGCCCTAATGAAACTGTTTGGGGTACTTAAGTTCGCACAATTACCACTAATTAGCGTCTTTGCACAAGTGGTGAAGAATGGCATAAAGCAGTATTTTTAAGAGAAAATAAGTGGTGCAAGCATATTTAAAAGTTGCCAAAGTGAAGTTACAAGAAACGTAAAAAATGCACCTTCAGCAAACACCTGCAATCAAAAACACCTCACCCATACCTGCAGACCCCCCTAAAGTCTATCTCGCTAGATTTTAAGTTTGTACCCCCACTTTGCACTTTTTCACCCCCAAGGGTACAGATTGGTTTCCCCGCCTTTGCACCTCAAAATAGGAATTTTTGCACTTTTTTTCGCCACCTATGCAGAGGCGAATTTCTTTCACCTATTGCATTGAGTTTTCGCGTATGCAAAAAGCGGATGGAATTGAATACGGAGATAAGTTTCCACCTGGCGAAAAAGTCACAATCGGCGATACTTTTTCGCAGGTCTCAGATTTTTGCTTCTAATTGAATACGGGCCTTAGGCTAAATTCAATTAGCCGCAGTAATGTGGTAGTTTTTTGAATGCTACATTTTTGCACCCTTCACTTACCGTGTCTATACGCGCATTCGTTTTTGCACAATACAATTCCAAAGGTTGCAAAGCGTCATTTGTGTGAAAATTCTTCCAGCTATTACCGGTGATGAGTATAGGGGAAAAATGGGGAAATCGGCCTAGGCCCTAGAAAAAGGCAAAAATATATAGGATAACAATATAGAAGTGTACAAGTGGCCCTAATAAAAGTATTTGGGGTTCTTAAAGTGTGTCAAATGGCTGTTTTATGCATATATTAAAAGCAGTCAAATGATAGAAAGCATGGCTCGTGTTCAATTAGAAGCAAAAAGCCAAGATCCATGAAAAAGTATCGCCGGTTGCGTCTTTTTGCCAGGCGGAAACTTATCTCCGTATTCTATTCCACCCGCTTTTCGCGTACGTGGAAAGTCAATGCAATGTAATAGGCGAAAAAGATTTGCCTCTGAATAGTAGGAGAAAAGAAGTGCAACATTTTTATTTTGGGGTGCAATGGTGGGGAAACGTCTCAGAACCCTAGGAACAGCTTAAACTTAAGAACACCCCAAAAAAGTACTTTGCATTTTGGGGTGAAAAGCACAAAGTGAAATAAGGTTCTGGGGGTGCTCTAAGAAGGGGTCAAGTGTTTTTGGGATTACAGGTGCTTGTATGAGGGAGGAATTTCACTTTTATTAATACTACACTTTAGAGACATTACAAGATGCTATCACCCATTTTCAGGTACCGCAAATTTGTCAGGACTACTTCTTTTCTACAAAAAATACTGCTTAATGCCATTCTTCACCACTTGTGCTAAGACGCTAATTAGAGGCTATTGTACAACTTAAGTACCCCAAACAGTTTTATTAGGACTAATACACTACTACATTGATCCTCAATGTTTCTGCATCTTTTTGGGGGGTTCAGGCTGTTTTCCCCGATTCTGACACCACTTTCCGCCTGTTCTGACTTCACGTGTCGCTGTTTTCTCATCTTTTGGAATTGAAATGGGTGAATAGCGGGTACGCGTATGATAAGTTCCCGCTGCTAAAACACGAGATGTAGGCAAAAAGTCCGGCATGCAAAACTTTATTTCGTACGCGAAACTAATACCCTTTGACACCAAAGCTAAAACCCGGGTTATTGCAGAATTAACCTGGGTTGCTCTTTGGTGTAAAAGGGGACAGGTTTGGATTCCCGGGTTGAGTGATGCGCCAATCCAACCAAGGTAACTTGCAGGGTTTTATACGGGAACAACCCGTGAAACCCTGCAGTGTAGACTGTTACCCAGAGTCATTCAACCTGGGTCCCGTTTACAGCATGATGTCATCTCCAAGCCGTCTCATCTCCACCCGTGTGCAGTGTGAACCGCGCCGCAGTAGAAAAGGTCTGTCCTGGGTCTGCCCCGTTTTGTAACTGTGTTCCAAATCTCAAGTCAGACCCAGGATTTAGGTGTAAAGCAGTATAAATGAATAAGGCCCCAATTGTTTTTTGGCAAAATAAATATTCTTTTAAAATTGAGGGCGCATTAAAAATTCCTATAGCATGAATTATTGACCAAAGTAAGCTAATTAAAAAAACTATTTTTGTCTAATTAGTCATTAAGGAGGGTGCTCTAGTGGTTCTCAACCAAGTTCAGACATTTTTCACAACTTTTCACCTGCTCAGGAGGTGGTGAAAACGGCATGTTTACATTTTCACCTGTGAAAAACGCAGCTAATAGGATAGAGCCATAAGTACAAATTTGCACGATAAGTAATTTTTCCTAAAAAAGTGGTTTATTGCACCCAATTGAATTACCCCCTTAAACTTTGGTGGATTTTACCTAGGTGCTGCAGCCCCCATATATACAAAACATATATTCATAACTAAACAAATCTGAAGAAAATAACATTTTGAATATGAACTGACGTTTTTATACTGTGGTTATTTATTACCCTCTCCTACTGCGCAACTAATAGATTGGATTGCAGCTGTAGAACATTCACCAAAGTGTTTCCAAGAATCGTATCCCCATAAAATATATTCTCCGTGTTATGCTGCAGTGGGTGAAATGTATTAATTGATTGGATGGGTGCTAGTACTTAGGTGTCTCTACATAATTTATTTGTATCATAATAACACAAGGTACAGCAGAACATATTATGTTGGCAATCTTCATAATTCAAGATTATAATAGTAAATGGCAGATAATTTATGTATCATTTCTTAAAGGGAAACAATGATCAAAGATCTAATTTTAATTGGTGGTAGAATTATGTGTTGCTAAAGTTCTGCACAATTGTGAGTCCTTTCTGCAGCTGTAGGTTTACAATGGTTTCTCTCCTTTCATTCCAGTAATCTATCTATGGCAGCCAAAAGCTGCATACACACACAACGATTTAGTTAATGAACGATTTTAGTAAACGATTTTTTCCCTTGAAAAAATTAACTAAAATCGTTTACTAAAGTTGTTCATTTACTAAATGTAATGAACGATTTTTATGAACTACAAACGATTTTGCATATTAACTTACTGAAAATCGTTGAGTTGACAAGTCTGACTAAACTACAAACGTGAACGCGCATGAACAATAATCGTTCATCATTTATCTCAGAAAGTGAACGATTTTTTCAAACGATTATCGTTAAACGATATTGTTTAACGATAATCGTTCAAAAAATCGTTGTGTGTGTATGCACCTTAAGACATATTGCTAGATGAGACCCTGGCCCTATCCACCCCCGCCATCATCAACTTCTCCACTGATGGAAGACAAATATAATCTTTTGTGTCTACTAAATATATTTAAGGGAAAAGTAGATATTTCTTAAACAGCTCATTTAGACAAGTGCCTGCATTCTGTTCACAGCAGATTGCAAGAGTCATGCTTCAAATATAATGATCTTTTTAAACATTGGGGCATATTCAATTGTGTGCGAGAAAAGCAAAAAACCCGCATCTGTGAGGTTTTTCCTGCAGGTGCAGGTTTTTTTGCTATTCAATTTGGTGCCTTATTTTTCTATTTTGCGCGCTGAGAGGTTTTCATACTCGCACTCCCAGAGCAAGTGATTTTTTTTCTAAAATCGCTACTTTTAGGAAAAATCAGTAGGACTTGCTCTGGGACCCCGGCGACACCCCTCCCCATGACTAATTAAGCTTTTGGAAGTCTCCAATTAGCTTAATTAGTCAGTAATTACTCACCTTCCGAAGTGCTGTCTTCTGCATCCAGCGTCAGGACCCGGACTCCAGCAGCAGCGGTGAGTATGTAGTGTATATGAGTGAGGATGAGTGAGTGTGTTTGTGTGTGACCCTTGGTGTATGTGTCCCCCCCAGAAGGGGCGCTGGGAGAACTACATCTCCCAGCAGCCCTTGCCCCTCCCACCAGCCCATGGAGCCTCCCAGCAGCCCCCGGGACTCCCAGCAGCCCCCTCTCCAGTGAGAAGAAAGAGGGGAGGCCACCAAGAGCCGCGGAGACCACCGGAGATCCCCAGGCAGGTAAGTGCAGAGCTGAAAACCCCTTGACCACTTTTTTATAATTGGATACCACGGGTATTGGCAGCGCTCATACCCACGATTATTCAAAATTGGGCACGAGGTTTTTTTACCTCGCTAAACCTCGCGCCCAATTGAATATGCCCCATAGGGGGGAATTCAATTAGATATAAAGCAATAACTCGCATTGTTTTTGCACCCTTTGCATGATAATTTTGCTTGTTGCGTCTATATGTGCTCCCGTTTTTTCGCGCAGTCCAATTGCAAAAGTTGTGTTGCAGCATTCGCAAAATCATTCTTGCTGCTGCTTTTACTCGTAATAAGTGTGGGTAACAATGGGGAAATCTGCTTGAACCCCCAAAAAGAGGCAAAGTGATATAGGATAATATAGAAGTGTATTAGTGGCCCTAATAAAAGTTTTTGGGGTTCCTAAATTATGTCAAATGGTTGTTATATGCATTTTTCTAAAATAGTCAAATAATGAAAGAAACAAAGTATTTAAAAAAAAAATGTTCTACTTACATTAGGGGTGCATAAAAATGCCTTTAGGTATATTTTTAAAGACACTTTAAAAAAACCTTCAAAATACACCTCTAAAACTCATCTGCAATCTTCAAAACACCTGTCCCACTCATACAGCAGCCCCATATACCTGTCCACATGAATTACCCCATTTTCATGCACTTTTTTACCCCAAAAATGATATTCTATTAGTGGCCAAATTAAGCTAGTTAAAAAAATATTTTTGCCTAATTAGTCAATAAGGAGGGTGTCCTAGTGGTTCTGAACCAAATACTGACATTTTTACCTTGAAATAGGATTTTTGCCCTTTTACACCAGAGCTAAAACCCGGGTTATTGCAGGGTTAACCCGGGTAACTCCTTGGTATAAAAGGGGACAGGATTGGATTCCTGAGTCGAGTGACCCGGCAATCCAACCCAGGTAACTTACAGGGTTTAACACTGGAATGATCCATGAAATCCTGCAGTGTAAACGACGCGATCCGTGTCACGATGACCTGGAACGCGCCGCATGCCAGCCATTTGGCCGGCTTCAGTGGAGCTTGGAGATTACGTCATCTCCAAGCGTCCACTTCCTTGCTGGAAGAGACGTGTCACTGCATACCCGGCTCCGGTGTGAACGGTGCCGATTCGGGCATATCCTAGGTCGGCGCCAGGCTAAATTCCGGGTCTGATCCGGTTTGGAACCCTGTTCCAACCTCCGGGTCAGACCCGGAATTTAGGTATAAAAGCGGTATTAGTGAACTTCCTTACACAGTAATTACAAATCAATGAAAGAGGGAAACACATTTATTTGAAATAACCTCTAACCCGTTTCACAATAATGTACATATCCCCCACATTGCTCAGAATACAGATTTTCCTCAAATGTGCATATTGCACTATTTCGGGATATACTTTTACAGACTTTCCCCCCTTTGATTATATGTAGTACACCCAAGAGATCAAGAGGTCTATTTACTAAGCCGTGGATGGAGATAAAGTGTACGGAGATAAAGTACCAGCCAAAAAGTGACATTACAGTTAGGAGCTGATTGGCTGGTACTTTATCTCCATCCTAGGCTTAGTAAATAGACTAATTCTGCTAATCTAACCACTGCCTTTCTTGTTTAGTTAGGCACACACTGCCATTTACTCTGTTCTCTGTGACCATGCAATTGGATGGGCAGTGTGCACCGTTGGAGAGGGCACAGACGTTAGAGAGTTATTTTATAGATATGATTGGCAGGCCAGCCGTGAGTTACCTTGTGTCCCGGAATAGCGTTTCTTGGAGGGTGACTGATTAGACAAATAGGAAATTCCTTTGCCCCACCCACAATATGGCTCGGATGTGACCATAAATATCTGGATGGAGCCCTATTATCTGCACCACCATCAGCCGTCACTTCTCAGTGCCCCCGATTTAACAAAAATGACCTTTGGGGCAAATGTGATAGGTTCTGATTTGGACAAAAAGCAGGTTTTCAGCAGGCATGTTAAGCTGTGGTGTCTCTTTCATTTTTGGGTGTGCGGGCACGCAGGGGTGTATCTAGGGTGGTTCCGGTGGAGCATGAGCTCCGGGCGCCAAATTGGACAGAGGGCGCCATCCATGGTTCCGGAATTCATGGGGTGCTACACAGTATGATGGCCGTCTGTTAGTTTTATCTCCGTTTGTTTTCTCTATATCCTAAATAAGTTACGGATCTGAGACCCGTTTCTACATTTCATGCTCCCTCAAGCTGCCCAGATTGCCTCCCCTCCGGGAAAAGTCACTGCTTTGCTATTTAAAGTAATGGAGGTGTTCCCAGGCATGACCACACAATGTTATTTGAAAGCTCTTTTAAAAAATATTAGGAGACCTAAAATAATAATAATGGTGGTAGCCATGACATGGTTAGTAGTACTCACATTAATATAGGTGCAATGTATATGTGCAATGTAGAAGCATTGCTGAGAATGGAACTTCCCATAGGTGTTCCCACTCCAGTGATAGCTGCTTGGGGCAGTAATTGCAGTAATAAGCTGTGCACCCTGTGGAATCTCACTCTAGCACATGTACTCTGTCAGTTTAATTTAAATGATCAGAATATATAATACAATCTCCTCTATTGACTAATAACAATGATTCAAAGGAGATAAAGTCAGATCCTAAGTGCTATACATAAATATAACAGTGCCAAGTAGCTACCCCTTATTGTCAGATAGTGCATCACCAAAGCATTCTATTCCCCCAATGGGACCTCCATGCCCAGCGTGATACTGCCACTGTTATAATTCTCTTCACTTCTATATTCCCCCGCAGGCTTGCCGTACCCCACTGACACACTTCAGTACAGGGAGGGGTCGCTATGACATGCACTTTCTCCACGCGCCATGGTTCCACGCTACTCCTCTGCGGGCATGGCCATCCACTGTGCATAACTAATGTCATACTGTGGGAGCAATTTTATCTCAGTGCCCTGTGAGCCATAGAAAACACTACTCATCATTTAATAAAGCAGGCAAACAAGTAGGAAGTTTAGGAACAATGGCGTTATACCCACAAAGATTTTATTAAATGTGTTTTACTTGCATTTGAAATAATTATTTCTACTGTTACCATACCAGTCGCCATATGTATTTATGCTTTTTTTTCTTGCATTAAAAAAAAAAAATCTAATAAGCCGGTGGGTATGTCATTCAAACTAGAGCCAGTAGTTCTATACTATGAACCATGAGCGATCCTTCGGAAATGTGGAAAAATGTTGCAGCAGATGTCGCTTGGCTGAGTGCTTTCTTTTTGTGACTTCAGTATACGTTGATATTTGGTACAGTGTTTTAACAGCAACAGTTCTAAGGTTGCAATAACATTGTTATTTTAATTCTAGGAGTAAATACTTCACAGGGGATTTTGTTCCTAGAGCTAAACCCCAGGTGTTGCCAATAGAAGTGCAAGGAAATCCCTGGGATTTGCCAGCCAACTGTGTAAACAGCAGCATTTCTTATTGGCTTCATCATTCCCGATGCACAGTGCAGCAATTCTCCCCTTCCAATGGTTACCAGGTGCACAGGGGCCAGTCCAGAAAAACACACACAAGTGTGTCACATCTTACATATCCATTCTGAGACTGCCATCATAAGCCTGAATAGACATTAAACGGAAATCATAAAAAAATATTAAAAGGGAGGTATAACTAAAATAGCATATATCCAGGAGTTTCACCATTGCATAGCATCTGAATTTCAAACTCAGTACTTGGGTCATTTTTAGAAAGAATTTATTATTATTAATTAATAATATTATTGTAGTATATTTTAATTCAGTTAGAATGATTGATTTGTTATGATTAATCTTCTGCATAAATCCAATTTAAATGAATGGGACCCTTAATATTTTATCACTACACCCTGGGAACAGGATTTCAATTTATCCCCAAGAGCTTACAGAGAAGTCTTTACCAATTTTGGGGTCTGAAGTGGGGCTAGGGGCATATGTATCCGAACGTCATAGAGAAAGTATGGGGGAAGTGAGTTATACACATTTTCATGTTGCTTCTTTGGCATCATTATAGAAAGGCCACACCCCTTTTTCAGGCTTGCGCATACTGTCCCTTTTTAAAAAATGGGTGTGGGGGAGATGGCAAAACTCTTTCTAGCACAGGGAACCAAAATGCCTAGTTGCGGCTTTGCATTGGTGTGCTTTATATAGAATAGATAGGATCATCATCATGTACTTATTTATTATACATATGTTACAATATACTGCATTCCCAGGAGGACTACAGTGCATTGCTGTTATCAATCTGATACATTATCATCAAATCAATCAAATCAGCTTTATTTGGCCAAGTATACATACATAAATACATAAATATACAAGGAATTGAGATCGGGTTAACACAACCCTTGAGTTCACAACAACAAAAAGATAAACAATCATGCCACACCCACAGCCCACCTACACCCTCAATTATTTAACACCATGATAGCCTGCGGAAAAAAGCTATGCAGGTGTCTAGAGGTCCTTACTCATTGTGACCTATACCGCCTACCCGAGTGCAACATTTGAAACAGGTGGCAACCTGGATGTGCGTCATCTACCACAATGTTTCCAGATGCATGCACTGTCAGTAGTTACTATATATTTCTAAAGGGACCCAAGTCATGCACTCTCTAATGGTTAGCCAAGCATGTTGCCTTGTGGGCTCTTCATGTCCCAGTCTGACACTGCCACCATCTTCCCAGTACTCAGTACTTAACCTTAATCCGGCCCTGCTAGGCCACGTCAAGGCTTCTCTGTCACTAGCAGTCCCTAACACTAAGGGGTTCACGTCCAGGGCGCAGGGCATATAAATGTATTTATATGTTTCAATATTTTGTGTATAAAGTTGCAATCTTTTGTTTTAAATTTTTTTAGAAGTTTTAATTTTTTCCTGCAGTTCTGATTGGTTCAAGCACCTCTTGGCTTTCGTTAGATTGGGTTCTATGCACAGATTTCCATTCCATCCAGCCAGATTGGACAGATATCTGACGGATAACTGTATAGTGTATGCCCAGCATAAGATGTAGAAGAGGTGTTTGACTTTGTTAGTTGGGGCCAGCTGTATGAGACTCTCCATATCTTTGGTTTTCCAGACCTCTATATCCAGGTAGTGAGGACAATGTATACAGATCCTCACACCCAAATTGTAGCCAATCATTTTTTGCACCCCTCCTTTTACACTCGTAGTGGGCTATAAAATGAATATGAACAAAATCAGAACTGTTACCTCTTACCGATATTTGGAATAAACACCCCCATTTTTCCTTGCCTTTAGTGTGATGACGGTATCCAATCAGCTAGTCGACATTCAGAATGTTAACACCTGAATGTTGACAGTTTTTCGAATGTCAACATGGACTTTAGGGTGACAGGCAATATGTCAACATACACTTAGGTTGATATGATTAAAATGTCAACATGTTCGGAATGTTGTTTTTGTATTTCTTCCGAATATATAAATAGGACGAAAATTACATAGCGAAATGCGGCAAATTGTTTTTTAAATAGAGCCAACTGAATCAGCTACTGTGTGCCCAGGTCCATACTAGTCGATAAATCCAAGATGACTTTTAAGAGACAAGTGCGATTTTGACTGAAGAAACACATAAGAAGCTCAATGAAAATGCCCATTGATTTTAGGGAGTCAGTACTACTACTATTACTTTAGGCACCTTCAGAATTAGTGGCATCTGTAATGGGTGCAGAGTGTATGGTGCAAACAGGCCTATGCAAATATTGCTTTACTTGCCTCCTGTCTACAGCATGTGCAGGTCTCCAGCAGTAGCTTCGGAAATATCGCACCAGTGCCATATTTCCAAAGACTGTGCCAGAAACATGCGCAGGAGACCCTGGTACAATTCCAGCGTCTCTCACAGCCTGCACATGCTCCAATGCCAGGTTTTTTCCCAGGGGAAAAGGGGGTCCATGGACATCCACACTAAATGCCTAAATTTCTTCTGGTCCAGTTAGGGACCTTTGCGCACGCCCAAAATTTTAAGGTGCATCCTCACAGGAAATGCTGTATCTGCAAACCATACCCCACATTTTGTCATGATGAGGTCATGCCCAACACTCTGACAGCTGCTCTGCATGTCCCCAGTTTCTCTATGCTGTGAAAGGCACGTGAAAGGCGACATCCCAACCCTCCCCCAACCACCATGGGACAGTGACCGAAAAGCGGGAATGTCCCGCCAAAATCGGAATGATTGAAAGGTATGTAAATGAAACAAACAAGGGCTAAATACTACTCTATGTAGACAAAAGTTATTTGGACACCCCCGCGCAAGCGAAATGCTGTGCTCCTGCAGCGTACACGTGTTTGTGAAGGTATAAAACGAGAAGTATAGAGATGTTCTCTAAAACTCTATGCTCCCTACATTGTGGCAGTTCTACGGAAACAACAAATATTTTATCTGGACGAAAATTGCATCATATTTCCAGGGCGACCCTGGACTGGTAACCCAGATCGTAACCCAAATGCCGGATTACCAAATAGGTATTGCCACAGGTCTCTGGGCCCCACGCCTTTTAGGGGCTCCGCAACGGATCAAAATAATATTGATTTGATCTTGAAAGAAAATTACGAACAAGCTTTCCTAAATTGTCTCCAAATTATACAAAAATGAATCAACTCAAAGAATGAAAATAAAGACTCTATTGAGAAAATACTGTATTAATGTAATGTACCCATTAACAGGAGATAATTTGCGAGGGGAGCTCTGAGATTTTGATTACCTAGGAGCCTCCAGTCCACAAGGTTTAATACAGAACTGCTTAACCCCATTGAAAACCTCTGGGACAAATTGGAGAGACGGCTGCATTCTAGGCCGACTCAACCTTCTTCAGTGTCACAGTTGGTCACTGTACTTATGGCTGGAATTGCAGAACATACCGCCTGCTGTGGTCCAGGAACTTGTGGACAGTTTGCCAAAAGGGTGTATACGGTAATCACTGCACGTGGTGGACCTATAAAGTACTGATGTCAATAAAATCTATTTGCTGTCAGTGTCCAATCACTTTTGTCTACATAGTGTATAATGCTGAATTGTATTGAAGGTATTACAGTCACTGACTGAGGTGTATCTGAGCTTTCTCATTGCCCATGACAGCTGCTGTGAAAAAACTTTGTGTCATCCTCCATCCAGTAGACTCTGCCTGTAATAAACTCTCTACAGATAGCTAGAATTCTGAATTAATTTCCATTCATTATTTGTGCCATGTACAAGTGCTCATATAGTGATGACATACCTAAGCATCATGTCTAGAACTAATAATTATCGAACACGTAACAAATTAGCAAACAGTAACGATAAACAAAAATAAATGTTTTTTCCTATCTCAGCACTCATTGTGACTATAAAACACAGCAAACACCAGCAATTCTTGATGGCTGGTTGAAACTTGAACTCTGAGGGGGTTAATGCTAAATGGATGGACCAGCGGGGTGCGATGAAGCAGGTTTAGTTCTTTACTGCAATTTTGATGTTAGACACACTAATGGGTCACTTTAATCTTGTTTTACGAGCTCATGCTGGGCTTAAATCTTTTATTTTTTGTGTGGTAATGCTGTGTCCATATGCCAGAAAATGTGAATATGTGTTAAGTTGTACTGCATAATATGGAATTGCTTGTGTTATCACCCAGACTATGGTAACGTGAGACGACTGAGGCAAAGGGGACCTGATTATTTATTTACATAAATGAAAAAATGATTTATTGTGGAACAAATTTGGCAGAAATGAAATCATATACTGCATAGATATGGAGATACTGTATACAGAGCTGGATTAAGGGGGGGGGGGGCGGAGGTGAGTGTCTCAGGTTTCCCCCCCAACCATATTGCTGTCACTGCATATGAGACTTGAGGCAGGTGGGAAGGCCTTTGCCACACTCTAGTAGCCCTCCCATGAAGAGGAGATGACTGGACAGTCACATGGGGCAGGAGAAGGAGGCAGAGCAATGCTGGGCTGATTCCACATGTGACGATCATCTTCCCAACTCAATAATATTCTCCTGGCTTAGCTGCTGCTGCTGGGTGTGGTATAAGAGATAGACAGTAGTTAGATAGACAATGTCTACATAGACACCAAAGGGTAAATTTACTAAGCTGAGAGTTTGGGAGAGTTTGCAAACTCTGGAGAGTTTGGTCATTTTTTCCCACTCTCAAATTTACTAATGTCAAACTCGGGAGAGAGATCTCCTTTGCTACGGGAAAATACTGGAGAGTTAGCAAACGCACTTCAATTCACCATCGGCAAAACTCGAGAGAATTTTCACTGGTGAAGATAGGATTCTGGAATTTACCAAGCAGAGAGTTTCGAAACTCTCATGAGATGGGAAAACTCTCCTGTAAAAACTTGTGAAAAAAATACACCTGCCTGTGATCTGAGAGTTTGGCAGAAACATACACAGATTGCTGTGATCCATGTATGTTTCTGCCTGTAAATAAAATAAATTTAAATATCAGAAAAAAATAACATAGGGTTCCCCCCCCCCCAAAGCTTCACCAGCCCCAGGCTTGCCAGGCTGTCCTGGTTTCTAAGATTACGGGGAACAAAATGTGTAGGGTTCCCCGTAATTTAGAAACCAACACCAGGCTGCAGGGCCAGTCCTGATTTTAAATATAGGTGGGAAAAAATTGTTTAGAGTCCCCCCTATACTTAAAACCAGCACCAGACCCAAAATGGCCGGGCTGTAATGCCACAGCCCGGAGACCCTTTCACCGGAGCTTTGGGACCAAAGCATTAGCAGCCCAAGCCAGTCAGGCCAAGCCGGGGATCTCAGGGGAGGTGGAGACCCCCCAAAAAAGGGGTCCCCCGTGTCCCTTATCCCCGGGCTAGGTCTGAAGCCTGGGGCTCTTCCCCGCACCCCTGAAGCAATGGGTACGGGGGTAATAAAGTAGGGATATTTAAGTAAACTATTGTAATTTACAGTGGGACAACAGGTGCCAGCATGTCTGCCCTTTGGCACTTGTGGAACTACAAGTGCCACGTGGGAACTGTCAGTAGCCAGAGCCAATCAGTGGCCGCTCTACAGTCAGTGCGGCTGCTGATTGGCTGACGGGACTTGCAAAGCCCTGCAGTCCCGTCAGCTGGCATTCGGGAGGTATCAGTATGTGTGGCAACACACATAGTGATACCCGGTGCGTGGTGCGGTAAGTTAATTTTTTTGTTTTACAAAGGCCATGGATTATTGCAGAGACCAGCGCCAGGATATAGGTTAGTATGAAATCCTTTTTGCAGGGCCAGTCAACATGGATTCTACTGGACAAGGGGACAGACACATCTGGTATAGGTAAGTATGTGTGAATGGGTAGGTGTGTGTAATAAAGTTATACTTTGCGCGGTGTGTGTTTTGTGTTTATTTAACTATTTATTTTACAGTGGGGTTACAGGTTCCGCCCATCTGCTGGCACTTGTAGTTCCACAAGTGCCAAAGGGCAGGCATGCTGGCTCCTGTAGTCCCACTGTAAAATACTTAAATATCCCCACTTTCTTACCCCCGTACCCAACGCTCCAGGGGTGCGGGGAAGAGCCCCAGGCTTCAGACCATGTCTGGGGTTAAGGGAGAGTGGGGACCCCTTTTTTGGGGGGTCCCCAACTCCCCTGAGATCCCCGGCTTGGCCTGACCAGCTTGGGCTGCTAATGCTTTGGACCTGGAGCCCCGGTGAAAGGGTCTCCGGGCTGTGGCATTACAGCCCGGCCGTTTTGGGTCTGGTGCTTGTTTTAAATATAGGGGGGAGTCTACGCAATTTTTTTCCCCCTATATTTAAAATCAGGACTGGCCCTGCAGCCTGGTGTTGGTTTCCAAATTATGGGGTAACCCTACAAATTTTGTTCCCCGCAATCTTAGAAACCAGGACAGGCTGGCAAGCCTGGGGCTGGTTAAGCTTTAGGGGGGGGGGGCCCTATGTAATTGTTTTAACCACTTTTAACCCATTTTTTACAGGTACAACACAAGCAGCTTACACATATCTCACTGATATGTGCGGGCTGTTTGCTCGGGAGAGTTTTGCAGAGAGAAGACACTGCAGTCTCGAGTGAGTCATATCCTGCAAAACCTGCTAGTCGGGGAAGAAATCTCCTGCAAAACCTGCTACTCGGCAGAGAAATCTCGTTCTGCTTCACCATCGGCCATCTCACTCTCAGTTAAACTCCCTTCTTTGTAAATTTGAGAGTCTCAGGAGCTTCAAATCACCCGAGTTTAGGTGAAGCTAATCGAGTTGAGAAAAAAAGCAAACTCTCCCAGACTTGATTCTTAGTAAATTTACCTCCAGATGTTAGACAGACAATAGGTCGACAGGGAAAAAGGTCAACACACAAAATGTCGACATGTAAGAACGTTGTCATGTACAAATGGTCTACATGGTCAAAATGTCGACACAAAAATGGTCGACACATACTCTTTTTGTTTTCTAGCCCTAATCTTCACCCTAACCATCCCCTTCAACCCTAACCCTCTCTCCTGGTGCCTAACCATCGGGGTAGGTGCCTGTCCCTAACTGTCCCTTCTTGTGCCTAACGCTAACCCACCGGTAAGTGCCTAACCCTAACCCCAAACCTAACCCTAAAAAAAAAATATTAATAATAAAAAAATGTGTCGACAATATTTTTATGGTGACCATTTTTGTGTCGACTTTTTGACCATGTCGACCATTTGTACCCGTCGACCTTCTTACTTGTCGAGCTTTTGTCTCTTTTGAACTTGTCTAAAGGTTTGTTTCCACTTGCAGATCTTGGAACGACAGTACAATTACAACAACAGATCACATTTTGAGACGGTGATAAATTATGAGCAGCATCCTTCCATAATTTCAAAATAATTTGAAAATATGAGGCTGAGTAGTATTGAGGAAGATTTAGACATGGAGGATGGAATTTTAGATGTTGTTTATCCGCAACAGGATGATGGCGATAAGTGTGTATCTGACAATGAGGACATTGATGATAACGATGACTGTGTTGTAAAAAATGATGATGATGGTGATGAATGTCTCCAAGTAAGGCAGCCACTAGTGGTCCCACCTCATGCCCATGATAAGCACATTGTTATTATGCTTGACCAAAGGACCAAAAAATCCACCTTTCAGGTGTCTAACTATTTCTACCCCAACCCAATGTTTGTCAGGCCATCTGTAGCCTTTGTGATCCCAAAATAAATTGAGTTAGGAATGTTAATCATCTAGGCATCTCCTCACAAACACATTATTTGCAGCATAATCATGCCAGTGGTTCATCCCAAACAGTGAAATCATGTGCAATAAGCAGTCCAGTAACAGCAGCATGGTTACATTCCTCATGCAATCTTCACCGCCATCAACTCATCATTGGCCTCTTCAGGAACAGTATTATGTAGTCTTGTATCCTTGGATTAAATGCAATTTGACTCCTTTAATGTAATCCATCATTCCCAAGAAGAATCCCTGGGCACTATGACAGCTGCTGTTGGGGCTATATCAGGGACGGACTGGGGCCGTCTCTTCCCGGCCCATCACTGCCGCCACCCCTTCCCCTGAGCACATAACATGTATCTGGCGGTGTGGGGTGGAGGGTGGTGGCACTTCTGCCCTCCTCGAGCCCGCCCTGAAGCCATTGGCCCTTCTGACATATGCCAGAAGTGCCCGATGGCCAGTCTGGCCCTGGGGTAGATTATCATCTAAGAAGGAGAACCAGAGTAAGCCTAGTTTCCATCAATTGTCTGTCAAATAATAATTTTAAAGGGATAGCAAAATTGACAGCCATCATCCTGTTGCACAGTGGACCACCAAAGCCATTACAGCTATACTTCAGTTGATCTGTGTCCAATATCTGCTTTAAATGCAACAGGTTTCAGACGATTAGTAGAGGTCATGTGCACACGTTACCAAACTACATCTCGATTCCATTTCTCTCAAACAGCAATCCCACAGCTATACAGGGAGCGCAAAGTCATTACTTCCCTATATAAGAACATTGTACCCACTATCCGCACCACCTAACTATTAATATGTAGGCAAGTGGCACTGGTCAAACAAAAGACTACATGACTGTGACAGAGACTACATCACTGTGACAGCCCACTGGATAGGTGTATCGCCCTCAGCAGCAGTGCCAGCAGCAGCATAATCTTCATCATCATCCTCATTCTATCAGCACAGCAGTGCTCACATACAATGGCAATCCGTTCACAAGCAAGTTACTTTATGTATTGCTGGCTTCACACAAACCGATATAAACTTGTTGCATAAACTTTGTAATGTTATATTCAAAAGGCTCACCCCATTAAACTCTCCCCTGGATTTCTCATAACTGATAATGGAGCCAACAGCGTGCATGCAATATGAATGGACACACAATAAACTTGTGGTTCAGAATTCCCTCAAAAAAGAGAGGACTGTGCAGTAGATGCTCTCAGAAGGCTGCATGCTGTTTGTGCAATGCTCTTCAGAGGCCCTGATTTCCAGCCCACGACCCCCCCCCCGCCCCCGCATCCCTCGAGGGTCCAGGCTGGAGGGGCTGCTCCAGGTACTGACTGCCAAGGCTCTGGAGAGCAGTGCACAATCAGCATGTAGCCTTCATTTTTAAGAAAATGGGTATGGAGAGGGATTACAAGGTAGGGGGGGGGACTCTTCCTACAAGTCTGCAGCATTTTCACTTCAGCAGCAAAGCCAAACATTAATCCTTGCTGATGAGGATGCCCATGATGAAGACCTGGGGGACAGGGAAGGGAATGGAATACAGCCAAAAAAATTGGAAGGCTGCTGCTGGCACTTGTTGTGTCGGAGTCTGTTCCACCATTTTAATATTCTTTCTTGTCATGAGTCTAGACTGCCATTTTAATCTTCTTTCTTGTTGTGAGACTAGACTGCCATTTTAATCTTCTTTCTTATTGTGAGTCTTATTGTGAGTCTAGACTGCCATTTTAATCTTGTTTCTTGTTGTGAGTCTAGACTGCCATTTTAATCTTCTTTCTTGTTGTGAGACTAGACTGCCATTTTAATCTTCTTTCTTATTGTGAGTCTTATTGTGAGTCTAGACTACCATTTTAATCTTGTTTCTTGTTGTGAGTCTAGACTGCCATTTTAATCTTCTTTCTTGTTGTGAGTCTGGACAGCCATTTTAATCTTCTTGTCGTCAATGATACATTTTTTTAAAATGTATTCATTAATATATTTTATATTATGCAGGTCATTTTTGGTTATTCATATCAGTCTCAGCCCTAGAGAAGAAAAATCATACTTTACATACAGTTAAAAAATATAAAGGCTGTTGCTGGCACAACCTGGACCGCCAATGGGTGATCTTTAGAGGATTTAAAGGGTCTTAATTCTGATTATTGGCCATTCTGGCCGGGAGTGGGACAGATGTTAATTTGCCTTGCTGCAGACTGGCAGCCAAAATAAGTCACAGACACGGCCGGTGCTAGGGTGTTCAACGTCCCCCTGCAAATTCTAAATGTGCGCGCCCCTCCTTCAATTGTTTATAAAAGGACAGTGTGCCAAAGGTCACAAAAAGGGGTGTGGTCTCACAAGGGGCATGGTCACTCAATAGTATCCCCAATTCAAATTACACCACACAGTAGCACAATCTTATTCACATTACACCACACATAGTGCCCCTGATTCACATTACACCACATAGTAGTGCCCCTTATACATAATGCCTACAGCAGTGCCCCTTATAAACAATGTTCACAGTACTGCCCCTTATACACATAATGCCCACAGTTGTAGTGCCTCTTTCACATAATGCTCACAGTTGTAGTGCCCCTTACACATAATGCCCACAGTAGTAGTGCCCCTTATACTATACACACTGTAGTAGCACCCTTTATGCAATGCCCACAGTAGTAATGCCCCTTACACAATACCCACTGTAGTGCCCCTTACACATAATGACACACAAACACACAACATTGTACTTACCTGAATCCCTGCTTCTGCATCCGCCGCTGTCCAACAGTACATCATGCTCAGCATTATGGGTGAGACGTTATGACATCTCTCCCTTAAAACACTGCAGGAGCCAGAAGGCGGAGTTCAGGAGTAAGCACAGAGAAGGAGCCACCAGTCCTTAGCAAATGATCCCTGGTCTCCTTGTGTCTCCTCTGCTCTGCTCTGACCAGTGTCCTCCATTGACTGCTAACATGTATCAGGCTTCTTATATGTCCCTTTATATCAGAAACATTTAAAATTAGAGAGACTAAATTTTTATTTTTGTTTCCTAATATATCTCTTCCACCACAATACCCACCATATACCAATCACCACTCACTGATTCCCATATGTCAATCATGCAGGAAAAGAGTGCCACACCAATCACAAGGCTCTATTCGCAAGGTATTTTGCATATTGCAATGCATCTTGTTTGTTATTGATGCCCTCTTTTCTTGTGTTGTTGACATATAGAAATTAATAAACAGTGCATTGCATGTAGTAAGAGTTATAACTGAATAGGACATGATCCTTATGGACAGTCTTTATTCTTATGTGGGTTGTCATCCTAGTGAATTATAAGGTGTAGTTGTTAAAAAGCATAATGCAGTATAGACAGTTTTATTTAAATATATATAAATTACTTTACCCATAATGCATTTTGTTTGTTCTTGACCCAATGTTTTCAATCTTTTCCTGTGGTTTTTTTTGCATAAATAAATTAATAAATAGTGGGTTGTAATAGAGTAAGTTCTATAAAAGATTATATATTAAAAGGAGAAATAAAAAAAACATTCTCTCTATTTCTACAGGTGGTTGAATTTAACTACCCCCAGTGTGTGTTAATTTTTTTTCCAGTAGAGGCAGTCATTGGAGGGGGACGTCAGTCCCTTGGTTTGCCAGGTACACCCCTGATGTCAGGGTCTAATAGTAGTCATTATTCTACATTATCAATTGACACTGCCTTAATTATTGATTTTTAATAATTTTTAAACATTTTTTTCCAATCTAAAAAATATTAGCAATAAGCTCACTGTATAGTACACCTTTTTCTCACTAGAACCACCGTTATCTATAGAGGACAGAAAGCTCTGCTGTAAGGGAAATTAAATTAATTGTAATCTTTTTAATCATATATAATCTTTTTAGTTATATTTTTCATCAAATTTAAAATATTGGGTGAAGCTCCACTTCCATCTCCATTTAAAAATCCATTTAATATATGGCTCCTATATATTTTATTTCTATTCTTATTTCTTCTACTCTTCATCATTAAAAATCAATTCTTCTTAGTTATTATATTAATTTAATCAAATTTAGGGGTTGATTTATCAAGCAGTGAAAAAAGAAGTGGTCATAGCAACCAATCAGCTTTTACCTATCATTTTTATAGAGTGTACTTGATAAATGCTACCTCATAGCTTTTATAAGATCAAACTATGGGTGATTAAATTACACATCACCCAAATGTTCTGTTAAGGATGCA
This sequence comes from Taudactylus pleione, assembly GCA_031769625.1. Classification (NCBI taxonomy): domain Eukaryota; kingdom Metazoa; phylum Chordata; class Amphibia; order Anura; family Myobatrachidae; genus Taudactylus; species Taudactylus pleione. The sequence goes on along the minus strand of JAUIMM010000210.1, from coordinate 7,181,568 downwards.
GTACTATTCCCAGTGCCGCAGCATCCTCACACACCGCTGAGGCCTCTATCTAGTCTTGATGCAGTTTTTCCAACATCATCAGTATCTAGGGATGCCACAATGTTTTTAGATTTAGGGGGGAGGGGCAATATATAATTTCATTTTGGCGCCCTACATCACTGAAAGTCGCCGCCTCAGGGGCAGCTGGAGCCGGACCGGGCGTGGGTAAAAAAGGGGGAGTGGCTTAATCATGGGAGGCGTAGCCACGTCCCGTTAGGTTAAAAAAAAAGTTATGCACCGGGCTAAGTGGCTCACTGCACCCCCCCACGAAGCGGCGCTGCATGTTGGCAAGGGGGGCGCTGTGAGCCCCCTCAGCCCCGCGCATAACCAGTGGGGGGCACAATCAGCTTGATCGCTCCCCCAACAGGCATAGGAGACTGCTGAGGCTCCTTCTTAGCAGCCGCAAGCAGTCTCCCAGTGCAGCCCAGCAAACACAGCAGTGTGTGCTGGGCTGCTGTGATGTAAGAGGGGGGAGCGGTACTGGACCCAGTCCCCCGCCGGGCACCTCCATCAAGTAATTAGTACCCTCTCCCCCCTCTCGGCACCCCTGGCCACACACCCCTAGCCTGATCCTAACCCTCCTGGGGGGGATGTCTAACCCTCAGTCCCCCCGGGAGTCCCTTAACCTAACTTCTCTCCCCGCAGCTAACAGGTCCCGATGCTCAGCTTATGTTCAGTATGCCGGGCGTCGGGATTTTGGCGTGGGGCTGATGATAGGCATCGGTATTTAGACGCCTACCATTAGTCCCATGCCGGGTTTTCACAATCGGAAAGCCGGCAGTCGGCATTTCGACCGATGGCTACCTGACTACATACCATTTATTGCCAGGGGAGTAGCGAGGGTGGTTCCAGTGGAGCATGAGCTCCGGGCGCCATAATGTACAGAGGACGCCGTTCAGGTTTCCGGAATTCATGGAGCGCTGCACAGTATGATGGCCGCCTGTTAGTTTTATCTCAGTTTGTTTGCTCTATATCCTAAATTTAAAAAAAAAGTTACTACATTTCGTGCTCCCTCAAGCAGCCCAGATTGTCTCCCCTCCAGCCCTCCCTCCTCTATGATCATCTTCTGTCACCTCCCCTTTCCTGTCAGACAGATTACTTTCACTTCTCACCTCTTTAATTCTACCATGGGATCGGCTCTTTGCCCCTGTCCACTGATTTCTTATTGGCTTCTGTCACCATCCCTCTCTTTGTCCCTCCCCAGTCCCCTCTCCTTTCTTATTGGCTTCTGTCACCATCCCTCTCTGATCAACTCTTTGTCCCTCCCCTCTCCTTTCTTATTGGCTTCTGTTACCTCCCCTCTCCCTTTCTTATTGGCAGGTATGAGTTACAAAAAAAAGTCACTGATTTGCTATATAAATGGAGGTGTTCCCAGGCATGACCACAAAGTGTTATTTGAAAGGTCTTTTTAAAAATACTGTATTAGGAGACCTGATGTAATAATAATGGTGGTAGACAGAACATGACATGGTTACTAGTAATCACATTAATATAGGTGCAATGTATAAGTAGGAGCATAGCTGAGAAGGGAGCATACCATAGGTATCCCCACTCCAGTGATAGCTGCTTGGGGCAGTAATAAGCTGTGCACTCTGTGGAATCTCACTCTAGCACATGAACTCTGTCAATTTAAGTTAAATGATCAGAATATATAATACAATCTGCTCTATTGACTAATAACAATGATTCAAATGAAATAAAAGCTAGATCCTAGGTGCTATACATAAATAAAGCGGTGCCAAAGGAGCTACCCCTTAATTTCAGATAGTGTATTACCGAAGCATTCAATTCGCCCAGTGGGACCTCAATGCCAGGCATAATACTGTCATTGTTTGCTGTTTTTCTCTTCAGTATTCCCCTGCAGGAATGCCATACCCCACTGGCACAGTTGAGTACAGGGATGGGGTGCGCTACGACATGCACTTTCTCCGGGCGCCATGGTTCCACGCTACTCCTCTGCTTATCGCTATGGTGCACTGATCCTCGGTCTTGGACTACAGAGATCAGCTGCTTTTCTAACTTTATCAATGCAGACAAATCATTGACAGGCAGTCTAATAATAAAACCTGTGTTATGCCTGTCCCTGCATCAGAGCCAGATTAACGGGCCTCATTTATCAATGAGTTTTATCATTCACAACGAGTGATAAAACTCGTTGTATATGATAAATGGTGCTCAAGCCAATCAGCTCCCAACTTTCATTTTTCAAACAGATGCCAGTTGAGCACCATTATCATAACCAATGAGTTTTATCACTAGTTATAAATGATAAAACTTGTTGATAAATGAGGCCCTAAGCGCACAGATAAAACTGGTTGATAAATGAGGCCCTAATATCCCATGGGGCCATAGGCAAAATTCTGGTTTGGGGCCCCCTCCACTCCAATTCATCTTTGCAATAATACTTTTTCCAGACAAATTAAATAACCCCACCACACTAATTTAAACCCCAGTATGCAGACATGTGCTGGGTAATGAAGCAGCGTGGGCAGGCCATATCATAGTTCACAGTGCAGTCTATATACCAACCACACTCCCCTCTCTGCAGCAGTTTGTCTCATGAAACGCACAAACACAAATGCGCTCACCCAAGAAATTCAAGCTCCGATTAGAAATACCGACTTGCGGGACTCACAACAAGGGTATGCAACCTCTACAAAGTGTGACCTGGAAGAAGTCCATGAAAAAGTGGGGAAACCATCCTGGACCCCAAGCAAGTGACAACTGAGATAGCAGGACCATAGAGACGGCTGTTAGTGGCTATAAGTGACGTCAGCCTGACGCTGAATGGAAAGTTGGCCAGGCGGGAGGAGGGAAGTGTGAGCCGGCCGAAGGAGTGGGAGGTGCCAGGGGAGCAGAGAACATGGAGACGGCCATGGTAGCAGAGGAAAGCAGGTGGATAACGCCTCTTCCCTGCCTTTCTCCATTTCTGCAGGTCAGAGGACACATAATGCCATCTAGAGACACCTTTATGTTTCCCAAAAAACATAAGAGAAGCTTTACTTCTCATCTATATAGATACAATTCCTGCACAGACCCAATTAAATCCAATGAGTGCTGCAGGAATATGCAAGGAGAAATTAAAAGGCGGAGAAATCACTGGCTTCTCCTCAATTTTCATTTAACTAAATGGAGAGGAAACAAAAGTATGGCTAAAATGCTGGAGAAAAGCCATATTTTTGTTTATTAAATAGACCCCTATAGATTTTGTCATTCATATTTAAATAATAGAAGGAGCTACACCTCTAAAGTTATATTTGTACATAACAACTCGTACATACTTGGGAAAAATAATAATAATAATAATGCATTAACTATTTCATAAAACACAAGGCATTATGCAGAACTATACTGTGTATAGTATGTACATTACAATTAAAGTTGTGCTCGGACCCCCGTGTTTTGGCTTTGGTTCTAATTCATCATCGTGTTTTGGTTTTGCTAAAACCACACTAGTGTTTTATTTTTAAAATCATGTAAATTGAGCCTGTTTGTTCCTAAAGTAATATTAACCTAATAATTTCCAGCCACTTCCAGTCAATTTAACCACCTCACAGCTCACAATATTTTTCACCAATATTGGTCTAATGCTGGGCATACACTCTACAATTATCTGTCAGATATCTGTCCAATCTGTCTGGTGGGAAGCAAAATCTTAGACAAAAATAATGGAAGAGAGAAGGCTCTTTTTGTGGGACACTCTTGTATCTAATATTATATATTAAAATATAACTTTTATTATATAATATAAAATTGTGGTACCTTTGGGTAAATGAAAGGGTACGCGCGGTATGAATGGGACTTAAACTCAATATACAGACATATGACACAAACATACATGAAACACATAAATGGTTCTATCACCAAAGAGTGGCGAAAATATTCTTCATTATAATTTGAGAATAGGAATTCTCATGCAGGGTACATTCCTTCTTTGTATTGGTAAGTTATGTATCAATGATATATTACATCCATGTGTTCTTACACATCTAAAAGTTAGTCCAAAATACAGTAGTAGTAGGAGTGTTATATCAGCTGTGCAGGACTCCCAAAATTTTTGTGACAGAGAGAAAGAAATTATCAAGACTTGGAATATTGTATTGATCATATAACCACACAGTTTATACAGAATTAATCATAGTGGTAAAAAGTGGATCTTATGCACAGTAATATGTGCCATACACACCCTCAAGGGATATATATACCAATACAAAGAAGGAATGTACCCTGCATGAGAATTCCTATTCTCAAATTATAATGAATAATATTTTCGCCACTCTTTGGTGATAGAACCATTTAAGTGTTTCATGTATGTTTGTGTCATATGTCTGTATATTGAGTTTAAGTCCCATTCATACTGGGTGTACCCTTTCATTTACCCCAAGATACCACAATTTTAGATTATATAATAAAAGTTATATTTTAATATATACTATTAGATACAAGAGTGTCCCACATAAAGAGCCTTCTTTCTTCCTTTCTTTTTGTCTAAGATTACATTCGGCTCCTGGGAGCACCACCAACTGAAACACTACGTGAGAGACACTATGGGCCAAAAGTAATAGGGTGAGAGTTTCTGACACTTTTTAAACTTTGCCAATGTAATAGAGTCCAAAAACAAAGTAACAGAGCGAACTTGCATGTTTTTTTAAACTTAAAGAACTCTCATGATTTAAAATCTCATTCAGATGTTTTCCCATTTTGAAGATAAAACTCAACCAATGTGAGAGATTCCTGCTAAACTCTCACATTTTCTAAACTCTCACCCAATTACATTTGGCCCTATATCTCATATAATTATTTATATTTTGGTCTAATTATACTTACATTTGTCTTTACTGTGTGCGGAGTAAAAAAACTTTCTTTTTCTGGGAAGGAAAATCTTGTCAGTTTTCTAGTGTTTGGGAGCAAATTTCTATTGTTATTTGTTCCCATACATATCAGGTTTTCATTCCAACCAGCCAGATTGGACAGATATCTGACAGATAATTGCATAGTGTATGCTCAGCAATAGTGTGCAGTGAGCTGGCTGAGCTAAGCAACACGGCAGTTTAAAAGAATATAACACATCTATGAAATAGTGCGGCACAGCAGTGGCAGACAGGATGGTAGTTTAATAAACTATACAACCCAATAGAATGTTTTCATTAATTAAGAACTAGGGGCCTGATTCAGTTTTGGGAATAGAGGGCCTGATTCAGACCCGCTCGCAAGCGCACAGCGCTCGCAAGCAGGTTGATGGTCCCCCACTGCACATGCGCATGCCGGAGCCGGCGTGGGCATACGCGAGACCCTGCCAGCGACGGGCGCTCCTTCGCTACGGGTCTTGCACCAAAGCGGGGCAGCTGTGGATTGTGATTGACAGCTTGCCCCGTTTTGGAGGCGGGCAGGGGGGGTGGCCGGCCAAACGGAGGCATTCCCGAAGGAACGCCTGCCATTTGGGGGCAGCCCCACTGACATCACGAGTGATGTCAGTGGGTGAGCTTCCGGCTCTATTAGAGCCGAAAGCTCACTGGGGCTTGCGGAAACGAGGCCCTACCACAAGGGTCTCGTCGCAAGCCCCGATGGTCGCAATGGTCATGACCATCGCGACCATCACCTGGCCGCTCGCTAAAGCTGTGGGTGGTCACCCACAGCTTAGCGAGTGGCCAGGAGGCCGTTTTTTAAAAAAAAACAGGGATGCCCTGATTCAGAGCGGGTGCTTTGAAAGAGCGTCCGGCTCTGAATCAGGCCCAGAGTGAGAAAGAGCACATAACTGTGAACCAGGACAAACCATGTTGCAATGCAAGGGGTGCAAATACATACATTTTATTTTGCATGTAGGATAAATACTGACTGCTTTTTCATGTAGCCCACAAAAACAAATGTTTGACATAGTGTTACAAATATAAGAACATGTACATGTAAAAAATTAGACAGAGATACAGAGAATGATAGCGAGATAAGAAAATCTGTCCAGTAACCAAATTGAGAAAAATGTAATACATATGAGAGTGATATGCAAAACAAATAACAATCGCAAAATATACAGAAGAGACTATTATCAGACATAGGGGCCTATTCATCAACACTAAAATAACGTTTTTAAGGACATTTTCCTTAAATAACGTTGTTTTGGTATTCATGTAGCCACTTAGCACAGGAGATATCACAGATATCTCCTTGCTAAGTTCCCCTGCGTTAATTTCCACACTCCCCATACATTAGTATGGGGATGTGGAAATTGTGGTATTCATCAAATTCTGAAAATTATGAATTTTCGGAATTTGATGCAGTTACTATTCGCCACTGTGAGGTGGCGAATAGCTGAATCAACTTACCTGTATCCACGTGTGCAGGTCCCCCGACGAGTCCCTCCGGCGCTCTGCTCCGTCCTCAGGCTCCGGAGGCTGCTCTGTCATGTGTGCTCCCCAGCAGAGCACAATCAAAAGTTTAGAAAAAGAAAAAAAATGTTTGTTTTTTTTTCTAATCTGTCATGTGGTCTGCTGGGAAACCACATGACAGATCAGCAGGACGGAGCCGGAGGCTGCTGCGCGGACAGGTAAGTCGCGGGGGGGAGGCGAGCGGAGGGGGTCGGGGGGGTACACAAACTTACCACATCTGTAGGCAGTGCTGCGCATGCGCTGGTTTTACAGGTGTAACAGCGCATGCGCAGCACTGTTTCCAGATGCGATAAGGTTGTGTAGGCAGGGAAAAGTTTCTATTTCCCGAAAAGCTGTCATCGCAAAAATGACAGCTTTTCGGAATAGATACTTATGGAGAGGTGGAATGATGAATTCCACCTATAATTAGGTAAAACTCCATGCGAGTTCTAAACCTAATTATCTCCATCGAATTTTTAGGTTTAATGAATAGGCCCCCCAGTATTAACTAAAATGCAACAAAATGCCTATGCCTCAACCACTTTTCTTATTTTCCTAATCCACGTAAACATGACTGTCTCTGGTTTAAGGACCAGAGAGGGTCAGGCATATCTTGAACAAACGTTACAAATGAAATACAAAATTTACTGTATCTAACTTAAGTAGCTGCTAATGAGATAGAGGATAAAATAAAACAATGAGGGAGTATCAAAGCAGAGGGAGAAAAACAAAATAAATGATAAACTTATACTGAAAAAGAAGTGTTTAAATGTGTATAATGACAATATCTCAACATAAAAGTTATGTATTCCAATAGGACATATATACTGTAGGCACGATAGGCTATAACTGAAAATAGTTAAGGGAAGAAAACAGATGTGTATCAAAACCAAGAAAATAGTAGTAGTAAATTGCCTTAGTCAGAGTCATAAATTTAGGTCCAGTATGAAATAGGCAATGTAGCGTATGAAATATCAATCTATTTATTTATGTGACAGCACCTAGAGGGCCTTGAATCATGTATGATGTAAATACAATACGAAGGCACAAAGGGGAAAAGTTAAATGCTGTCCGTGTGTGAGAAAAATTGAAGAATATCAAGGTTTTCTGAGAGTATATAATGAAGAACTGGTTTCCACGGGTGGCCTCTAAATGTCTGCAGTCAGCCACACTCTCCAAGTAGCACACGATTGTAGACCTAGGTCCGCTGTGATTGCCTAAGCTGTCAAAGCTTAACTAAGTGCTCTCCATTTGTGGAATGTGCAGATCCTCTGCAACATGCATTTTAATGGGGACATTCATGTTAGGGAAGTCGAGCAATGGTAACTCCATATAGGAACCAGGAACTCCTTTGAGCCCAAAATGATGCACAGACACCTAAGTCTTCAACCTTGTCATCTAGAGAGTGAATGGGCCAAGACTGTTTAGCGCACACCCTAGGAGCATCCTGCATCTGGTAATCATGCTCATTGGAGCTAATGTTACATGAGGCTGTACAGGGCTCTATTTTAGCAAGAACAGTCTTTATTTTGATTTCCATATCCCGAAGCCTCTTTCAATTTGGGGCATAAGTAGTTTAGAGATAGCAGCCGCCAAATCCACAGTCAATAGTGGACTGATTGGCATAAGTCCCAGAGTTGGTGGAACCGGTATATTCAATGTGTCCTGATTGCCTCTTGAATAAGAGAAGGGGCCAAGGTTGCCTGAGGTTGTAATAGCTTTTTCCATGTTTACCTAAACAATTTGACTAAGTAATTAGCAAAAAAAAAAATTAATTAAATTGTTAAGATATGTGAAAAATGATATGAGATGATAGTCCCCCTCTTATGATTATAGTGTACAATGGTAGCAACATGATGACTGCTAATAGAAATACTGTACTTGAATGGAAGGTTACAGAGGGAGTATAGATGCGATTTCTGTCAAGATAACACACTTGAGCTTTAAAGGAACATTAAATGGTTAATATATATCCAATAATTTTCTACTGCACGAATGTGAATAGAGACAGACAGGGCCGCAACTGGGGTGGTGCGGTTGGTGCCGTCGCACAGAGCGCAGGTGCTCTGGGGGCGGCAGTGGCCACCACCGTAATATCTATTTACCAGGCACCCGCTGCTGCAAAGTTTATTAGCGGCGGTGCACCCGACTGTCCTTATTGCGGGGAGCTCCGCCTCCCCCAGCTACCGCACGTCACGCTGGCTGTAGGTGGAGAGGTCTTGACGTCCCTCCTGTTACCCACGATCAAGGAGGAGCTGTTAGGTGCGGGAAGGCGGCGGCTAGCTACGGCGCTAAGAGACCAGTCTCTTGTCTGCCAGTGTTGGCTGGGTGAGTGCTGTGTATCTGTAATGTATATGGACGTGATGTGACAGGAGTCCAGGGACAGGAGATGGGACATTGTGAATGTGGTCAGTGGGATGTGTGTACTGTATGTGACAAAGAAGTCCCAGGCGGAAGGATATAGTAATAGCACTGCAATTGCTGGAGCATTTTACTTTGTAAATAAAATATCCCTATTTACCTCTGTATTTGTTTAAGATAAATATTGTGTGTGTGTATATATGTGTGTGTATATATATATATATATATATATATATACGTGTAAATATATATATATATATATATAGTTGGTCTCTCTAATAATAGAAAAAGAGGTACCACAGACAAGGTTAGTAAGGAGAGAATCAGTCACTGGGTGAGCAGGTCACACAGTGTCCGCAGCCCAGGACCTCAACAGCGGCAGCCAAGCAGCACACAGGTGCCCCAGATTAGGATGGTACATGATGGACCAAGAAGCATATACACCAGGAAGAGATATAAGCAAGTGGTCCAGTGCAGGGATGTCAGCAGAAAATTTCCCAACAAAGTGACAGCAGGATAGCAACTTCCAAATAGTATTCGTGTCAGCACTACCGCCGCCGTTCCCAGGCACTCTTCAGAAGCTGCAGCTCAAAGGTTCGGGCAGATTCACAGCAGCAGCAGCAGGTCTCCAGCTTCCACTGAATCTGGGAGAACCTCGGGGAACAGTGCAGAGAGGAGTTCGGCAGCCCACCCTAGAACAGCATGAAAGAATGAATTCTGCGACAGCGGCTCCCGCACACTGGGCCTGATTCAGACCCGGACGCTGTTTGCGGACGGTCGTTCCAAAAAAGGGGGCGTCTATTTAAATTGAGCGCTCGCTCTTTGCGGCTTGATGACGCCTCTATGTCTGAGCGAGCATACGAAAAATGCGCTCGCTATTTTGTAAAGACGCCCCTTTGCCGTTCGCATCACACGTCATCTCCGGTATTTATTTGATCAAGCGGGTACATCGAAAGGCATCTGAATTGCTCGCAGTGCTTGTGGTAGCTTTTTCTTACTGCTATCACTGTGAGCAGTTCAGGCTAAAAGACAACCAAGTGACGTGGTCGATGAAGCTCCTTTACTAATTATGCACTCCCATTAATCGCCCTTTTGACCGTTAGGCATGCCTGCGTTCAGATCTCCACTCCCCCGTCTTCAAGCACCTTCCCCTGTTACCACCCACAAACGGTACATTCTGTCAATCAAATTAGCAGCTCCTCGCTATTTTGCGAGCGCACGATTTCCGACCGCAATGACTGGTTCGCGCATGCGCATTACGACCCATATGCATTCGCAGTTGTGCAAACATCGCTCAGAGCAAACGAGCGACCGCTTACGAGCGGCTCTGAATCAGGCCCACAGTCACAGCAGACCACAGGTCTCTGTAGCAGATTGCAGAGGCAGAGGGAGTGTCAGGCAAAAGGAAAGTCCCCAGATCCCAGAGTATAGCCGCAAACAGCCCAGCAGCGTGTATCAGGCATTCAGGAGGAAGCCACTTAAGCCAGAGCGGGTAAGTGTAGGTGACAGGGGCTCACCACTTCTCCGAAGTGGTTTTCCTCCGGGATGACAGTCCCCGCAGCACCGGGGTTCAGCAGCTTCAGGGGCCGGCACTCAGAAGAGCAGCTACTGGAGTTAACTGGTCGCTGGGCAGTGTAGTGGTGAGTCACGGGCAGTCAACGAGCAGGAGCAGGCGAGTATAGAGATCCTATATGAGGTTGCGCTGAGACTTGTGGCCTGGTTTGGCACCAAACGCCCAGCAAGCATATAAGCCAGTGCTATAACTAGCCGGAATCCAGTGGAAAAGCAGTTTCTCATGGCAATAAATATATTAAAAGATTCACCTTCACTAGGGTTATATGTTGAAGACCCAAATTAGATAAATTAGTGGAGGATGGAATCTGATTATAGCAGTCTCAGCCAGGAGAACATCTAAAAAGTGGCCATGCTAGATGCCCCGCCCACCGGAAGTCCGCACAGCTTTATTTTTACACTGCAATTTAGATGTCAGTTTGGACACACTCCTCCCAAATCTAAATCTCTCTGCACATTTTACATCTGCCCCATCTGCAGTGCAGCATGGTTTCACTAAGATGATCAGTTATGTGCTGTTTCTCACTCTATTACCAAAGCTGAATCAGGTCCTAGATAAGGAGGGATAGAGCAGTACATGAAAATGGAGGTGGAGTATGTAGTGGAAGGCAGGTAAAGGATTGATTCATTGATTCTAATAAAAATAATGAAATTTGATATGTGGAGCAAATTATTAAACCAATAGCACCCAAATGTGAGTTTTCATTCTGCAATTGAAAATGGATCCATGCAGCAAATGACAGGCCTTAGGCGTCAGGACAATACAAGAGATTCAAATGGCCTAGTGAGAGACAGAAGACCGTCATCAATGCCCCCCAAAAATACAGCCCATAATGAAAAGTAAAATGTTGCATAATGGAATTGTGCTTGGGCCCTTCCACGACCTTTAAGTTGTTCGCAGGCTTGGATCACCATCGCGACCATTGGTGGTCGATGATCACGATTGTGGACTTCGGCGGGCCACCAGCCAGCTTAGTAAGCCTTAGTTTACTCAGGCTGGACGTCTTGTGAGTACAGGACATGCCCATATCTGGGAATGCCGGCCGCCCCCATGCTGCCCCTTAAATGCCTCTGCCTGAATGACAGAGACATTGAAGGGTCTGAGTATGACTACCAAGACCCATTCTGCACACTCACAGAATGGGTCCTGTGTATGCGCAGATTCCCGATAATCAGGAATCTGCGATCAGCAGTGCACTTGCATTCCCATAATGAAAAGTAATGTGTTGCATATTGGAATTGTCCTTGGGCCTCCCACCGACCTTTATGTTGTATATTAAAAAGGACATGAACAGTTTAACAAATATATTAGATTATGATCGCCTAGGAAACCTTCACACATGCTCAGAACACATTTCAGAATATATTAGTGCCAGAAAGAATATATACATACATACATCTAGTAAAATAATAATAATGATAATAATAATAATAATAATAATACAGTAATAATAATAATAATAAGCTGTATAACTAATGATCTATCTGTATATGTCTTGTTGGGCTACATGTTTATACTTTGTTAATTGAATTTTTAATACACAGCACAGCAATAGCAACAGTGCTGCCTTTCTACTTCAGGGTCCATAGGGTATCCACAGGATACCTTGGGGTATAGGTGTGACGTCAGTCGCAGGGCACCAAAGAGTTAAGCTTTCAGCCTCCCAGGATGCACTAGGTCCCCCTCCTATACCCCGCCCCCGGGCCAAGGCACCTCAGTTAGTTTAGTTTGGTGCCCGGCCGGAGTCGGGTGCACCTGTTGGAGTGGGGGCTAGAAGAGCCCCTGAAGCTTATTCTTCATGCAGCTGTGGCTGCACATCTGGATGAACAGCATGGACAGTCAGTCCTGACGTCCATGCTGTCTTCCCTACACCCCGCCGGTACCAGAACGCCGGTACTGATCCGGGGATGCTGGTGGGCGTCTGGGGTCACAGCTAGCGGTGACCCCAGATGCTCCGGACCATGGCCGGATTCAAGGGGGACAGAGGTAAGCAGCGGGGTCCCGCGGTGGGTCCCCGCTGATCACATGGTCCTAAGTCCCCAGGCAGGGGGCTCCCTGGGGACTGGCTGCAGCGTGGAGCCAGGCGACCAACCTGCGCTTCCACTACCCCCTGGGACAGCGGACCGCAGCAGAGCGGTAGCGCTGCGGCGTCCCAGGGGTTAAATGCATGCCAGGGGAGCGCGCCTTCCCTGTCTCACAGCCGGCGCCTCCCCCGCTGCACACAGCCCTCTCTGCATGCTGCCGACTGGTCCTGTGGCAGCGCTCCTCCCCCAGGCCAGCCTCCTCTCTGCTCCTCGGCGGCCATCTTCTCCAGAACGCATGGTGAACGCTGCTGGAAGCGCTGGACGGAAGCATCGTGGTCTGGGTCCCCCCGCATACCTCTCCTCCGCTGTGGTCAGGTCTGTGTATGCAGCGCTGTGTCCTACCAGGCCCTGTGTCTGTGTAGTTGAGTGATCAGCGCTGTTAGTGCAGGAATTGTTATTTCTCTGCATTGTATGTGACTGTGCTAGCGCTGCTGCCTGTAACTTTTCTTCTCTAAACTGTCAGCTTTATTACTGTCCCTGTTCTTCTGCTAAAGCCCTTGCGGTGCGGTGCTGCAGGGTGGTCTCTCGCCTATTTAATACTTAATTGGTGAGAGAGGTCACATACGTGGTGCCATCATGTCTGAAAGTGATTTTCCCCTCCGGCTACAGTGTACCACGTGCAAAGTACCGTTAGCGGAGGGGGAGGGTAGCGCGGAGGGCCTTTGCCGGCAGTGTTTGTCCATGGCGCGGCCTATTACGGTTACAGCACCGGTACAGGAGCCGCCCTGGGCTTGTTTCGCTCAGGCGTTAACAGCTTTAGTGGGCCAGTTAGCTCCGCAGCCCGCGTTTACTCCGATGGGTTTGTCCCAGCAGTCTGTGGTGTCGTCACCCATGCAGGGGTTCCCACGATAATTGGTGGTACCCCACAGTCTCCCTATTTCCCCGCTCCCGGGTTCTCAGGAGCCAGCGTGGGTTAACTCCCTGACGAGTTCTGTACAGCACTTGTCGGATGTGTTGCAAGGGGAGTCTGTGATGCGGCCTCATAAAAGGCCGGTGGCGTCTCTGTCCGCTCCTTATGAGGATGACGAAGGGACGTCTGATGATGGGGAGATTCTTGATCCTTACGATCAGGAACCTCTCCATACTAAGGACGCTGATGCTAAGTCCAAAGTATATATTCCTGGACTTATTCGGGCGGTCCGCACAGCCTTGGTGATTGAGGACGAAGTTCCCCCAGCGGCTAAATCTAAGTATGCCTTTTTCAAAGATGTGAAGGGCGATGCCACAGTCTTTCCTCTTTCGGGTCAGTTGGTGGACCATTTAGAGGAGGCGTGGAAACAACCTGGCAAAAGATACCAGCCGCAGAGACGCCTGGCGGTGGCTTATCCGTTCGCGGATAATTATTTTGCTAAGTGGGAATCCCCTCCACAGGTGGATTCTCACGTGACCCGTCTTGTCCGTAGTGCCACATTGCCGATGCCATCCATGTCCTCCCTTAAGGATGCTACGGACCGCAAGGTAGAAATCTGCCTGAAGTCCGCTTATTCCCTTGCAGGGGGGGCAGCACGGCCGGCTATGGCCATTTGCTGGGTTGCCAGAGCGATGGAGCGCTGGGCGGATTCATTAGAGGCTTCTTTTGAATCCGACTGTCCGGCCGATCAGGCGGAGTTGATTGGCAATCTCCGTGATTCGGCCACCTACATCGAGGCGGCTCTAGACATTAGTACTCTGGTGTCTAGAATTTCTTCAGCAGCGGTAGCTGCTCGTCGCACCTTGTGGCTGCGATCCTGGAAGGCGGACGCAGATTCCAAGAAAGGTCTGGAAGCGTTGCCGTTTACCGGAGAAGTTCTCTTCGGTCCGGATCTGGATAAGATTGTGGCCACGCTGGCGGCAGCCAAATCTGCTTGTCTCCCGTCGGCCGCTGCTCCTTCTGGTTCGGGACCATCGTCCTTTCGGTCATCTAGGGCCCAGGGCAGGCCCAAACCACAGTCGTTTCCTCGACAGGCTGGCCCTAAGAAATCGGTCAAGCCCCGGAAGCAGGCATGGAGTACCAGACGTCCGGCCCCCAAGCCAGATGACAAGCCTGCGGCCTGACGGTCCGGGCCTCCCTTTGGGGGATCCCAGGGTGGGAGGCCGCCTGCTACAGTTCGCCCAGTGTTGGTCGACCACTACGACAGACACTTGGGTTCTGGAGGTGGTTTCCCACGGATACGCCCTCTCCTTCCGGCACAGACCCCCGGCTCGCTTCTTCACCAAGGGTCTCCCATCACACCGGAACAAGGCTACGGAGCTGCGGAAGGTATTGCACACTATGCTCCAGGCTGGAGTTATAGTGGCGGTTCCATTCTCCCAGAGGGGCCAGGGTTTCTATTCAAATCTATTTTTGGTACAGAAACCCAATGGGTCATATCGTCCGATTCTCAACCTCAAAGCACTCAAAAAGTCTTTGCGGGTCCCGAAGTTTCGGATGGAGACCCTACGGTCCATCATTCTGGCGCTGGAACCTGGGGACTACTTGGTGTCATTGGACATACAGGACGCTTACCTGCATGTCCCTATTCTTTGGCGCCATCAACAGTTCCTCAGGTTTGCAATCCGCAGCGACCACTTCCAGTTTCGGGCGTTACCTTTTGGCCTGGCAACAGCACCACGTGTTTTCACCAAGGTGATGGCGGTCATGGCGGCTTCTCTGCGGCTGCAGGGAGTCCGCATGTTGCCGTATTTGGACGACCTGTTATTGGTGGCAGGATCTCCAGAGCTCCTGTTACGCCACTTGGACCTGACCATTGCACTGCTGCAACGGCACGGCTGGCTAATCAACTGGCAGAAGTCCACTCTAATCCCGTCTCGGAGGATTCTGCATCTTGGAGCCTTATTGGACTCGGGACAGCAAAGGATCTTCGTGACGGAGGACAAGATCTCTGCTTTACAGTCAAGGGTGCGCAGTTGCCTGCACAGCCGCCGGGTGTCCTTACACTCGGCGATGAGGTTACTGGGCTCCATGGTGTCGGTGTTCGACATGGTGGAATACGCCCAGTTTCACTCCAGACCTCTGCAGCACCTGATCCTGTCCAAGTGGAACGGGCTGACTCAGTCTTTGAAGTCCCGGACGATTGTGCTCACCCAGGAGGTTCGCCTGTCCCTTGCGTGGTGGTTACAGACGACCCACCTCAACAAGGGACGTCCGTTCTGGGTTCCAAATTGGGTCCTGTTGACAACGGACGCCAGTCTTCGGGGCTGGGGAGCAGTTTCGGGTCCACACTTGTTCCAGGGCAGGTGGACGCCGACAGAAGCGGAGCTTCCAATAAATATCTTGGAACTCCGTGCGGTCTTCAATGCTCTCCAGCAGGCACAGCGGTTTCTCCAGGGTCGCCCGGTGCAGGTCCAGTCGGACAACGCTACCACCGTGGCCTACATAAACAGGCAAGGAGGAACTCGCAGTCGGGCGGCTCTCGTAGAGGTCTCTCGGATCCTGGTTTGGGCGGAGCGCAATCTTCCGGCCATATCAGCGGTCTTCATCCCGGGAGTGCTAAATTGGGAGGCGGACTTTCTAAGTCGCCAGGACGTTCATCCGGGGGAATGGTCCCTGCACCCGGACGTTTTTCAACTACTGGTGGACAGGTGGGGTCTTCCAGAAATCGACCTCATGGCGTCCCGGCACAACAACAAGTTGCCGGTGTACGGGTCTCGCACAAGAGACGAAGGGGCGTCTCTGGTGGATGCTCTGTCTGTCCGGTGGACGTTCCGGTTCGCATACCTGTTCCCTCCGGTCTCCCTTCTTCCACGGGTAATCCGGAAATTCAAACAGGAAGGAGGGACGCTCCTGTTGATAGCTCCCGCGTGGCCCAGACGGCACTGGTTCTCAGACCTTCAGGGTCTGTCCGTGGACATTCCTCTGCGGTTGCCGCTACGACCGGACCTTCTGTCTCAGGGTCCTTGCCTTCACCCGGACCTGACTCGGCTGTCTTTGACGGTGTGGCTGTTGAGACGGCCATGCTGAGGTCCCGGGGGTTTTCCAGCTCTGTGGTGCGTACCATGTTACGAGCTCGGAAACCGTCTTCCGCGAGGATATACCATCGCGTGTGGCATACGTTCTTCCAGTGGTGTCGACCGAGAGGTTATGCACCGCGGGAGTTTCGTCTGTCTCGGATTCTCGCCTTCCTGCAAGCGGGACTAGATCATGGGCTTCGCCTTGCTTCTTTGAAGGTACAGGTTTCGGCCCTATCTGTCTGGTTTCACCGTAGGATTGCTACAATCCCGGATGTGCGCACCTTTATGCAGGGTGTTCTCCGCATTCAGCCGCCCTTTGTTCCACCTGTGGCGCCTTGGGATTTGGCTGTGGTCCTGAGGGCTCTCCAAGGACCGCCGTTTGAACCACTGGGCTCAGTGGATCTTAAATGGCTAACAGCTAAGACTGTTTTCCTTCTGGCCGTTGCTTCAGCCAGACGTGTTTCTGAGTTAGGGGCTCTTTCTTGTAGACCCCCTTTCTTGGTTTTTTATGGGAACAGGGCAGTGCTCCGCACTCGGCCCGAGTTTCTTCCCAAAGTTGTTTCCCAGTTTCATGTTAACGAGGAAATAGTTGTTCCGGCCTTTACCTCACCGGGTCTTTCCGTGGGTGAGGCCTCTTTGGATGTTGTGCGGGCCTTAAGGACTTATGTTGACCGCACTTCTTCGTTTAGGAAGTCGGACGCTTTGTTTGTCCTCTATGGCTTCCGTAAAAAGGGTTGGCCTGCTTCAAAGCAAACTTTGGCAGCCTGGATCCGTATGGCTATTTCTGAAGCTTATCTTCATGAAGGCCTACCGGTCCCTCCTTCTCTGAAGGCTCATTCCACTAGGTCTGTGGGTCCTTCGTGGGCAGCTCGACGTGGTGCCTCGGCAGTTCAGATCTGCAAGGCTGCTACGTGGTCTTCTGTCCATACCTTCGTGAGGTATTACAGGTTTGACACCTTCGCCTCTCAGGATGCTTCCTTCGGGCGGCGGATTCTCCTTTCTGCACAGGAGCGTCCCCACCCTTAAAGGATACTGCTTTGGGACATCCCCAAGGTATCCTGTGGATACCCTATGGACCCTGAAGTAGAAAATATGAGATATGGTAAGAACTTACCCTTGTTATCTCTATTTCTACGAAGTCCATAGGGTTCCACAGGACTCCCGCCCTGTCGCACCTGTGCTGCAGATGGGCTTTGCTCTGGTCACCAGTTTTCCGTCTCCCTCTGGTGAGAATGTGATTCTTGTATGTGTCCAGATCTTTGTTCTCTCTCTTCCTTCTCCTCCTCCGGCCTATGGCTTGGTAACTAACTGAGGTGCCTTGGCCCGGGGGCGGGGTATAGGAGGGGGACCTAGTGCATCCTGGGAGGCTGAAAGCTTAACTCTTTGGTGCCCTGCGACTGACGTCACACCTATACCCCAAGGTATCCTGTGGAACCCTATGGACTTCGTAGAAATAGAGATAACAAGGGTAAGTTCTTACCATATCTCATATTTTATCCATTTTAAAATAAGTACAGAGAAGTGTTTACCTCACACACCTTTTACCTTACTGTGCACCTAGATCTACAGGTGATACTACTCTCATACTACTCTCATATATATTCATGTTTTAATTGAGTTTCCCTCTGAAATCCTCTTAAAAAATAGCAAATGGCTTAACTGCCCAGGCGAGATGAGTTTTTATGGAAGTTAGGACTTTTGTTTCTTGAAAATTACATATTTGCTGAAGTGTATTTGGGAAAATAAAGTCCGGAGTTATAGACAAGATGTTACTGCTCACACATTTCCTGCAGATGGATAAAACAGCTTCATCACCCTCACAATTCAGATGCAGGCTGCCCTCCAGCCCTGACCAGTGACTAATAATCCACTAAATTCTTCTTGTTTCTATGCTAATGACCCAACCTCAACATATCCCTTTAATCCTAGACAAATAGCAAGTAGTTAGCAGGAGTTAATTGGCTGTTTACCCTCTATTGTACACCTCTATTTACTGTTTGAGTAATGGTAATCCTTTTGCTCAATGAGCCACTTCAGCAATTCCCTCCAATAAAAACCAAACAAAAAAAAGAAATAGAGGTAAACTATTATGACAACACACCGATGTCCTTCTTTATATGATTAATCATATCACAAAGTGAATTGGAAAGACCTGTATGACTATTGTAAACATTTTTAGTTAAATGAACCCATGATATTATGTTCGTCTTTGTCTGTAATGCTGGGTACACACTGGCCGATCAATTGATCGGCCAATATATCGTACACCCTTAGGCCAGTGTGTACAGACGATATGTCTGTGAATAACGTCGTTCACAGACATATCGCATTGGCTGTTCTGCACAGCCAATGAACAGATATGTCTGCAGAAATATCTGTCCATCGGCAAGTGTGTACGGGCGATAAGCTGATCGCCCGTACACAGGGGTGCTGAGAGGGGGGGAGCTGCGAGCTGGTACTACTTACTCATGTCCGGCACAGCTCCCCATCCACAGCAGCCCAGCACATGCTGCTGTGTGCTGAGCTGCACTGGGAGACTGTCCGAGCAGTCTCCTGTGCCAAAGGGGGGGAGCGATCATGCTGATCACGCCCCCCATTGGCTGTGCGCCGGGCTGAGGGGCACACAGCGCTCCCCTCCCCAACATGCAGCACCGCAATTGTTTTTTCATTTTCCGAAGAGGGCGTGGCCACGCCCTCAATGATTAGGCCACACCCCTACCCGCTGCAGTATGCAGATGATGGTCGTTTAGTGTGTATGAATGACCATCATCTGCAGATATATCTGTCACCTTTACTCTCCTGCTGGTTGCCTATCTGGGTACAGACAGATAGATATATCGGCCATTCCATTAAACGGCCATGTATCTATAGTACAGCAGCGGGTGTGTACACCTGATATATCTGTGTACGTCGTTCACAGACATATTGGAGAAGCCCTGGAGCACAGCAGATGGCCAATATATCTGAAAGATATATCGGTCATCTGCATGTGTGTACAGCGACCCACCGATCGCCCGTACATATGCTGCAGGGATTGACATCTCAGCTTGATGGGCAACTTCAAATGCCCGCTCAGTTGTGACGTCAAGCCCGGCACATCGGGCAGACGATTGGTAAGTGTTTTAAGCACTTACTAATCGTCAGATACTGTAGGTCAACAGGCCGACCCGTCAACCTAGTGTGTACTGGGCTTATCCTATGTTTGTCTCATTAGCTGTGCAAACCCAGTCTCTGGTAATTGCAACCTTCATTGCTCGCCGCATGAAGCTTTGGCACTACAAGACTTTCCTTATATGTGAACAATTTGGAAAACTGGTGAAAAGGAAAATGAGTAAAAAAATATACATTTCTGATAAAGCAGCCTTAATAAATATGGTGTAATTGTATGGCATATATTGTGTGTAAACAATATAGCTGAGGATGGCACTGAACACTATACAATAAAAAAAAATTGACATGGCAGAATCAAACAATCAAGAAAATTATAAAAATTAATGAGTATTTAATTGATGACTAACATCATAAAAAGTAAAATATTACATACAAATCAATGATGATATAAACCCATAAGTATTTGTATATTATTCAGTGTGCATAGTAAAAACCTGGCTCTTGCCAAATAAATATATAGATGTAGCGATGTCTGAAAGCAGCATATAGGTATAATGTCGATCAAGAGCAGCAATCCAGTATTATAAGGAGACTAATTACCAGTCAATTTCGGCATCACTCAGCTGCTTCTATACTGAAGATCATGTATTTCTTAAATGTGTCCTGTTTATTGCTCCTATGGAGTCAAGCCACCCCAGACCAATTGTCACCACTCTGTGAAGCTTTCATCCAAATCCATCCAGTGGAAGGCCCAGAACAGGCTACCCGTGCAAAGTCCCGCCTGGTATACACCAACACGAGGTCTGACCGGGACCTCAACCCCCTAGTATGTATTCTGGGATCCAATGTTACCAGTCTGTGAAGTTTTCATCCAAATCCATCCAGTGGAAGGCCCAGTACAGGCTCCCCGGGTCAAAGTCCCGCCTAGTATACACCAACATGAGGTCTGACCGGGATCTCAACCCCCTAGTATGTCTTCTGGGATCCAAGGTTACCAGTCTGTGAAGTTTTCATCAAAATCCATCCAGTGGAAGGCTCAATCTTCTCAGCGTACACCAACTGGAGGTCCGACCGGGACCCTAACCCCCCTAAAACCTGGCCAGGATCCAACTAGACCTCTTTGCGTTGATTTCATCCCAATTGGTGCAGGAGTGTCCGAATGCATTACCGGACAAACAAGCAGACCAATGAATTTTACATACTGTATAAGATTGACCATTAAATATGGATTACCGTACTAGCACTTTCTTTTCCTGGTTTGTTCCATGCAGAATATATTTGCACTTAAATGGGGTGTTGCTGGTGGAGTGCAACATGACAAAGTCTGCATCAGGCTCGGGGCCATATTCAATTAGCTGAAAAAATGGAATTTTTTTCGCCAAAAAAACTGCGAAAACTGCAAACAGGTGAAAATGGAGAAATAAAACTGGAAAAAGTTTTCTCCATCTCAGACCAGGACAAAAAAAAATGCAAAATCCCTATTTTTGGCTAACAATGTGGGGATTTCTTTCAGAACCCTTTGGACACCCACCCTAATGATAAGTTACCCCAAAAATGTATTGAAAGTTGTGCACTTTGGCAAAAAACAACCGCGCAAATTTTGGAAGAAAAAATAAAAACATTGAAAATGATAAAAAGCTATTTTTTTCCAGGAAATTACTGTTCCAAGTAAATTGGGATTACGTTAAAATGGGTGGAAGTATATTTTCGTGTCACTTTTAAAAACCGTTAATGAAACGCCTGCTGCGATGTTTAAAACACTTGACACATCCATACGGCCACCCGAAAATCAGACCCAATACGTTAAAACAATTTTCAACAATTTTTATTTTTGAATCCAAAATTTGTGCGGTCATTTTTCATCAAGGTTCGCAACTTACGAAAAATATTTTGGGGTAATTTATAATTAGTGTGGTGGGGGGGGGGGTGTCCAAAGGGTTCTGAATGAAATCCCAACATTTTTAGCCAAAAATAGGGATTTTGCATTTTTTTTCTCCTGGTCTGGGATGGAGAAAACTTTTCTCCAGTTATTTTTCACCGTTTTAGCCTGTTTACAACGTTTTTTTGTGTGAAAATTTTGCCTTTTTTTGGTGAAAATGTCGCCTTTTTTCTGGCGAAAATCTGCCGTTTTTGCCGATGGCAAAATAAAACGTGTTTTCGCACCTAATTGAATAGGGCCCTGTTCTGCCCACATCGATAATTTCTTTTGTTGTGTATATATATCTATATAGGCAGGGGCAAAAGTATGGGAGACAATGGAGGCGCCTGCCGCCGGCCGCCAGCACTGAAGGGGCACCTCCTCCATCACCCACAATATATTAACCCCGTTTAAGTCTGTGAATATGGGGGATAGGGGGGCACTAAATTATAACTTGCCTCCGGGTGTCTGGGAAGAACTTACGCCACTGTATATAGGGGGTGTGGTCTCATTGGGAGAGGCATGGTCTCGTGAGGGATTAGTGTCTGGTTGTAGATAAATAAAACCAGGGGCTTCACAGATCAGCATTGTAGTGCTGGGTATGGAAGAGTCAATTATATAGGGCTAAGTAGCCAAGTATGCAGCTCGGATCAGTAATGCAGCAGGAGGCGTGATGCCTCCTGCTGCATTACCATATTATACAGTAGCTAACGCAGCTGGTAACTTGTTAGCAGCTGCTATAGCATATCCGTCCTCTGCTGAATCACCCCCATAGTGTGGATCCAGGGCCTGATTCAGATTTGGGAATAGACTGAGAAAGAGCAAGTAACTGTGCACCTTGGTAAAACCATGCTGCACCGCAGGTGGGGCAGATGTACAATGTGCAGACAGAGTTAGATTTGGGAGGGAGGTGTCCAAACTGACATCTAAATTGCAGTGTAAAAATAAAGCTGTCCAACATTTGTGGGCTACATGCAAAAGCAGCCACTATTTACTCCACATGCCAAAAAATGTATGTATCTGCACCCCTTGCATTGTAACATGGTTTGTCCATCTGGACAATTACTTGCTTTATCTTACTCTATTCCCAAATCTGAATCAGGCCCTCAGATACTGTACCTGTTGGAGGCTATAATCAGCTGGAAAAAGTTCCTTAAAGCTGGGTACACACTGGCCGATATATTGGGCGATCAATTGATAGGCCAATATATCGTGCCCCCGTCGGCCAGTGTGTACAGAAGATATGTCTGTGAACAATGTTGTTCATAGACATATCGCATTGGCTGTACTGCACAGTTGACGAACATGTATGTCTACAGACATATCTGTCCATCGGCAAGTGTGTACAAGCTATCAGCCGATCGCCCGTACACAGGGGTGCAGAGAGGGGGGGGGGGCGTGAGCAGGTACTACTTACCCGACTCCGGCACAGCTCCCCATCCACAGCAGCCCAGCACATGCTGCTGTGTGCTGGGCTCCACTGAGAAACTGTCCGAGGCTGCTAAAGCAGTAGCCCGAGCAGTCTCCTATGCCAAAGGGGGGGGAGTGATCACGCTGATGGCCCACCCCCATTGGCTGTGTGCCAGTCTGAGGGGCACACAGCGCCCCCCTCCCCAGAGCCGCAAATGTTTTTTTTTCCGAAGGGGGCGTGACCACACATTCCGCGATTAGGCCACACCCCCTGGCTGCCGGGACCCGCTGCAGCACAGATGATGGTCATTCAGTGTGTATGAACGACCATCATCTGCAGATATATCTGCAGATCACCTTAAGACACATTAGTTACACTTATATTTATTGTCTTAATCCTAATATCAGGAAGCAGTCACAGACTGAGGTTTATACAGTACTTGCTATTGTTGCACTTTATATGATAAGAGAGCATTTAAATATCTAAAGTGTATATGATGTTTACAAAATATGGCGTTTAGGAATGCTGTTTATTATAAATCATATGAAAACATACGGCGTGTTTATGTGAATATTATATTTCATTATATTATTTTGGTATTGTTTTCCTTTTTATACTCTTAATATTGTTATAAACAATTGGGTATTTAACAAACACTCAGTAATTGAGTTAGGCACTTCTAAAAGCTTTTTTTTACTGCATTTTATATTTTATATCAAGATTTTGTTTTAGAATTTGTAAGTATTTGTGTTTTGTGATGTATGTGTTATTTGCTTGTTGACATACAGTATACGTACTGTATGTGCCTATTTATATAGCTGGCAAGTAAGACTGTTCCTGACAATATCTGATGTATCCTTTCTTGCACAAATTAAATTTTGAGAGTTATTATATTGTTAGTCGGTGACTTCCATATCATATGTAAGAAAATAAAATGTAAACCGGAAACATAAAGGGCCTGATTCCGATGTGGATGGTATTACACTGCCGCAAGGAAGCAGCTGTGCAATACTATACCGTCCAACTATAATGCTGATGCAGCAGGAGGTGTCTGTAGGAAATAGACACCATCTACATACATCTGCGTTCCTAGTGCAGCGCCTGGAGGTCTCGATTGTCACTGCCTTCGGCCAGGCCGCGTATGCCGAATTTTAGTCAGCCTGGCCATTGGAACCCCTCTGCCAGCTCCAGGAAGTTTGCGTCTGACATCGCAGACCCCTGGCTCGGGGACAACATGCCCACCTTTGTGCACAACAGTGCCCAGTCAGGTGCCCCGCTCCGGGCACCAAATGCTGCAGCATGTCAATCATGCTATGGCTAAGGCGGGACTGTGTGCAATTATGAAGGACCCATTCTGCACATGTACATGAAGGGTTCTGCAGATGCGCAGACCGCAAACATCGGTTATGTACATAAACCATCTGCTTTACGTACATATCATATTTAGGCCCATAGACCTTATTATTTACAATTCTTCTTCGCCTCTATTGGTTGTAACTACAGTATAATATGGCAAATGAGATGGTACCAAACTTCCATGCATCTGTATCTTACTGGGCCTGGACTTTCTATTTCTAAACTTCCAGGAGCAGGAGATATACTCAGGAGAGATCGTGCTGTCTCCTAAGTATGGATGACAGACACAAGTCAGTCACTTTGGTCAGAGCAGTGTCCTGTTACTGCCTCATCTGGACAGATTTTTGTTTTCATCAGATAGAAACCTTAGCTTCTGAGACAATTCCTGTCTGTCTGTCTGTCTGTCTGTGCAGTCTGCACTATGTGCTCCTGGTCGCCCTTAGGGAGAGGAGGAACAAGGCGTTCTCTGTAGGGATGGAGTAGGGCGCATTCAAGCAGATCAAGGATTTATTTTTACATTCTATTCCTTTTCCTTTGAGGTGAAGGAGGGTCAAGTTTTCTTTTTCTCTCCATTTCCCTGGTGGATTTATTATTTTCAGCACACTGACAGATATAGAAAACATTGTTAGATATAAGGAGCTGTTATTCTATCTCTAACTTTACCGAAAAGTACAACTAAAACAGACTAATGATAAGCACTTTCTTATTGTAGCATTTATACTGTATAATGTATGTTTCTATTTGATCACAGAATGTATTAGTTAGATTTGGGGAAGGAAAAAGCATCCTCAACTTCCCCAGCACTGTTGCTATTTCCCTCCATCCATCTTCTTTTATGTTCTCATTGTGACCCAGATTTGTTCCCAATATGTCAGCCCACACAGCATATGTATAAAAGCACATATACAGTATGTTGTGTTGCTCACTGAGAAAAATAAACTATGGTGATAAACCTTGTCATCATATTCTATTACATGTTTATTTTGCTAGAAAATGTTAAACTTAAAGTAATACAATTGAAGTGTGTGTATTGTAATAACTCGATTTGTATAGCGACCTTTAACCTGTTGTACATTGAGCACTGAACTGCAAACAGATCAGACTGATGGCAAGGAAGTGACAGAGCAAATTGTTACATGTGCAATCCAGGTAAAAGTAAATGGATTGCCAGAAATTCGATCACGACATGTGTGCCTTGATTGTAAATTGATGGGATTGTATAGAAATACATTTGTTTGTCTGCAAACAAGAAGGGGGTGCAGACAAAAGGTCGACAATCATAATGTCGACAGTTATGACATTTACATTGTTGAAATCCCAATGTCTGAAATCCCGAAAGGGTTGCATAAAATTGGATGTTTTTAGAAAAAATCAAAAACGGATTTATTTGATTTAAATAGGATTTTTTTATTACATTTTTTTTTAAATAAACGTTTGAAAATGTAAAAAGTTTACTTAAAATGTAAAATTAAATAAATCCGTTTTTAATTTTTTTTTAACAATCCGATTTTTATGCAACCCTGCCCGATATTCTCAGAATGTTGACGTTAGGGTTTCGGCTGCGGGCCAGTAGCTTTAACGTTAGGCACTAATAGTAAACTTGCAGATAATGGGGAGTTAGGCACTAGGAGGGTTAAGGGGCCTATCCATTACACGACTTTGTGAACAATCCGACCAAAACCAGGAGGTTTTGGTTGGATCGTGTAAAAAGTCATGTAATGGATACACTACAAACGTCCTGCGACACGCACTCCCGTGAACAACTGTCGGAGTCTGTTGCCGTTCGAACATGCTGGTCAATTTCTGTATATTGCTGAACGACTTTAGAAAGTTTTCAGTGGATATGCAATGAATGACCAACAGTGAATGGCAAACGACTTCTTTAATGAACATTCACTGCACTCATTAAAAATTTGGTCCTTGGTCTATAAAGAAATTATTCACAAAAGTCTATCATGATTATGAAAGACTTTTGCATGAAAGACTGTGAACGACTTTTGCATGAAAGACTTTTTTATTGGCAGGAGGTCTTTGGTCTCTGGTCTTTCACAAAAAAAATCCTCTAATGGATAGGCCCCTTTAGGCTATAGAGAGGAGATTAGGGTTAGGCTATGGGGAGGAGGTTAGGGTTAGGCATTAGAAGGCTGATTAGGCTGGATGGAGGGTTAGGGTTAGGCTATGGGGGGGAGATTAGGGTTAGGCACAAGATGGAGGGTTAGGGTTAGGCACTAGATGGAGGGTTAGGGTTAGGCACTAGATGGAGTGTTAGGGTTAGGCACTAGATGGAGGGTTAGGGTTAGGCACTAGAAGGCTGATTAGGCTAGATAGAGGGTTAGGGTTAGGCTATGGGGAGGAGGTTAGGGTTAGGCATTAGAAGGCTGATTAGGCTAGATGGAGGGTTAGAGTTAGGCAATGGGGGGAGGTTAGGGTTAGGCACTAGATGGAGGGTTAGGGTTAGGCACTAGATGGAGGGTTAGGGTTAGGCACTAGATGGAGTGTTAGGGTTAGGCACTAGATGGAGGGTTAGGGTTAGGCACTAGATGGAGGGTTAGGATTAGGCACTAGAAGGCTGATTAGGCTAGATAGAGGGTTAGGGTTAGGCTATGGGGAGGAGGTGAGGGTTAGGCATTAGAAGGCTGATTAGGCTAGATGGAGGGTTAGGGTTAGGCTATGGGGGAGAGGTTAGGGTTAGGCACTAGATGGAGGGTTAGGGTTAGGCACTAGATGGAGGGTTAGGGTTAGGCACTAGATGGAGGGTTAGGGTTAGGCTATAGGGAGAAGATTAGGCTATGGGGTGGAGGTTAGGCACTAGGGGGAGGGTTAGGGTTAGGCTATGGGGGGAGGTTAGGGTTAGGCACTAGGGGGAGGGATAAGGCTAGGAATTAGAATTAGGGTTTGAAAGAGAATACTCACCGGAACACTACTCATCACATGTCTGAGTTGCAACTGCTCCAAGTGTGACTGCCAGGACCCAGAAGCTGCCTCTGAAGACGCCACTGCCATTAGAACCAAGTAAGTGACCATTTGACTACCTGGGACTGTCTGTCAAAATTCTATCATGTCCATATGATGAATATCGACACTGCAAATGTTGACATTTCATCCATATCAACATTCTTAAGTTGACATGATGAATGTTGACCTTATATACCACACCTAACAAGAGGATATAGGAGACTCTAATGAATTAAACTCTATTTATATATATATTATATATATATATATATATATATATATATATATGTCAGGTGCATAAATATTGGGACATTGACAGAATTTTCATATTTTGGCCTCTATTCACCTCCACAATGGATTTGAAATGAAACAAACAAGATGTGCTTTAAATGCAGACTTTCAGAATTAATTTGATGGTAATTACATCCAAATCAGGTGAACGGTGTAGGAATTACAACGGTTTCTATATGTGCCTCCCACTTTTTAAGGGGCCAAAAGTAATGGGACTATCAACTCAAAAGCTATTTTATCGACAGGTGTGGGCTATTCCCTTGTTATTTCATTATCATTAAAAGGTCTGGGGTTGATTCTAGGTGTGACATTTGCATTTGGAATCAGTTGCTGTCGACTATCAATATGAGATCCAAAGAGCTGTCACTATCAGTGAAGCAAGCAATCATTAGGCTGAAAAATCAAAACAAACCTATCAGAGAGATAGCAAAAACATTAGGTGTGGCCAAATCAACTGTTTGGAACATTCTTAAAAAGAAAGAACGCACCGGAGAGCTCAGCAACACCAAAATACCCCGAAGACCACGAAAAACAACTGTGGTGGATGACAGAAGAATTATTTCCCTAGTGAAGAAAAACCACTTTACAACAGATGGCCAATTCAAGGACACTCTCCAGGAGGTAGGTGTATATGTGTCAAAGTCAACAATCAAGAGAAGACTTCACAAGAGTGAATATAGAGGGTTCACCACAAGATATAAACCATTGGTGAGCCTCAAAAACAGGAAGACCAGATTAGAGTTTGCCAAACAACATCTAAAAAAGCCATTAAAGTTCTGAAACAACATCCTATGGACAGATGAGACAAAGATCATCTTGTACCAGAGTGATGGGAAGAGAAGAGTATGGAGAAGGAAAGGAACTGCTCATGATCCAAAACATACCACCTCAACAGTGAAGCATGGTAGTGGTAGTGTCATGGCGTGGGCACATATGGGTGCCAATGGACCTGGTTCCCTTGTATTTATTGATGATGTGACTGCTGACAAAAGCAGTAGAATGAATTCTGAAGTGTTTCGGGCAATATTATATGTTCATATTCAGTCAAATGCTTCAGAACTCATTGGACGGCGCTTCACAGTGCAGATGGACAATGACCCGAAGCATACTGCAAAAGCAACCAAAGAGTTTTTTAAGGCTAAAAAGTGGAATGTTATGCAATGGCCAAGTAAATCCCCTAACCTGAATCCGATTGAGCATGCATTTCACTTGATGAAGACAAAACTGAAGGGAAAATGCCCCAAGAACAAGCAGGAACTGAAGACATTTGCAGTAGAGGCCTGGTAGAGCATCACCAGGGATGAAACCCAGCGTCTGGTGATGTCTATGCGTTCCAGACTTCAGGCTGTAATTGCCTGCAAAGGATTTGCAACAAAGTATTACAAAGTGAAAGTTAGATTTAGGATTGTTTAGTTTGTCCCATTACTTTTGGCCCCTTAAAAAGTGGGAGGCACATATAGAAACCATTGTAATTCCTACACCGTTCACCTGATTTGGATGTAATTACCCTCAAATTAAATCTGAAAGTCTGCAGTTAAAGCACATCTTGTTCGTTTCATTTCAAAGCCATTGTGGTGGTGAATAGAGGCCAAAATATGAAAATTCTGTCAATGTCCCAATATTTATGCACCTGAATGTGTATATATATATATATATATATATATTTATATATATATATATATATATATATATATATATGAAACATATATAGTAACACATCTAGATAGAGCTGTGCAGTTTAACAAATATTTTTTCATCTAAACTTACCATCACTCACGTGTGTGTGACTGCAGAAGGGGACGGCTGGCTGAGGCTTGCTGGATGCCGCGGGGAGGAGGCACTGGCTATGCTACACTGCGGGGGGTGGGGGATGCAGAGGAGACTGCAGAGGAGAGGTGTGAATGTAGCAGTTCACACTGATTGCCATAGTAGGGGCAGGGCCCCGGAACGTGCGCTGCTGTGTGTCTCCCCTCTCCGGCCCGGTGCCAGTAGCAGCAGCAGTTCAACTTCAAAGCACAGCTCAGCAGATTCACTTCAGGGCTGGATTTCGAGGGGTGGGGGCCCGGCCACGGGTCCCTTGGAACCTGACGGGCGCTAGGCGGGAGCCTAGGTTGCCTTAAGGTGAATCCGGCCCTGTATAAATATATATATATATATATATATACACACATATACAGGGCTTAAAGTCGTCCTGGATGGAGAGGTGGTGGAACTCATCTCTGCCACTGTCTACTCCCCCACCCCCACCACGCTAGTCCAGCAAGCCAAAACAAGTGTGAAAACTGTTCTTTACACACACACTATTGTGTATAGGAAATGGTAAAGTGAAGCTTTTGGGGCTATGACAGTGTGAAATACATTTTAGATGCTTTTTTAGCACTCCTGCCATCAGCTGAGACTACAATGTTAGATCATTTAAAAAGAAAAACAAAGTTCTATATCACCGGTTTTATTTTTCAGCCGTGCCTCTTGAGTTCTTTTTTACGGGATCCCCACAAACTAGTCTATGTCACTCGGATGCCTAATGTTTTTTTGCAACACCTTTGCATTGCCTTAGCTTGATTATTTCCTTACCTATATGCTGGTTTCTCTGAAATGAAGGACCCCTGAAGAAATTGAGACTCCCTAAGCAGACAGTGAGTGGCTCTCTGTCTGTGGGACTTCTGGGCAGGGACTTGGTGGAGATGGAATTAGTTCCACCTACCATTAGAGGTGACAGAACTCAGTTCCACCCTGTTCCCACTTTAACCCCTGGATATATATATATATATATATATATATATATATATACATACATATATAGTAAAAAAAATCAACACAATATGTCGCATCCTATTTTTTCAGAATTCATTTTCTTTTATGTACGCTATATTGACGACCTTTTTGTAGTGTGGACTGGAGGAACTGAACTCCTGACTCAATTCATAGACACTCTCAATCGTTTGGACACCAATATTAGGCTTTTATCAACATTACCATAAATTATCTTGATGTTTGTGTGTCCAATTGTGATGGTATATTGTCTACTAAAATTTATCGTAAGGAGACTGATAAAAACACTCTCCTTATGGCTGATAGCTTCCATCCGGCACCATTGAAGAAAGGGCTTTCTTTCTCGCAGTTGTTGCGAGTAGTGCGCATTACCTCTGATACCGATGATTTATCCACAGCATTGTGGGAGATGGGACAGAGATTCATCGACAGAGGTTACCCAGATGTGGAAATTGACAATGCTATTTCAAGATGTTTGAATATTAGTCATGAGGACACATTGGTTACCAAACAATCCAAGTCTGATAAGGATCGGATGATTTTTACATCAACATATTCTATTGCCTCCAGACATTTTCAGGACACGATCTTACGTCATTGACATATTTCGCAGTCTGATGAAACTATTGGTCGAAATTGTATGAATAAACCTCTCTTTTGCTATAAGAGAAGTGAGAACTTTAAAGACGTGCTTGCCAAGTCAGACATAGGGCCCATAAGGAATAAAAATTGGTTACTCTCTAAAAATGGAGCCTTTAAATGCCATGAGTGTGTCAATTGCCAATTTTTAATTTTGGGTGATCATTTTCTTGACCCCAAGTCTGGTACCAAATATGAAATCCGACATCATCTTGACTGTAACAGTCGATTTGTGGTATACCCGATCAGATGTCACTGCAACTCTTTCTATGTGGGAAAGACCATTCGCGCACTTAAGGAGAGGATCGCTATACATCGGTCCTCTATTAAAAAAGCCCTTGTCTCAGTGGATCTCAATACACCAACGGTGGCGAGACATTTTGCCACACTGGGACACACACTTAGAGAATTTAAATGTATGCCAATTGACCGTATCCCCCCTCTGCGTCGTGGGGGTGATAGGAATAGGGCATTGTTACAGAAGGAATGCTATTGGATTGACCGCTTAAACACTGTTGTACCCAACGGGCTTAATGAGGGACAATACTTGATTTGCTTTCTTTAAAATAACCTATGCGGTGATATATGGTTCTAGATTTTTCCCAGGTTGTTTAATCATTATTTGTATATGTGCACATTTGTTATGCCACATTCATGTTCTATGTTGTCTATGTGATTGTTTGTTTGTCTATATTATAATGTGCTTATCGTGGCATCATCTATATCCCACTTATTGACTAACTCACTGAAGAGCGTTGTTTGTTATAATATATTCAATGGTTAATATGTATACGGCTGTGCTTCTTGTTGCAGCGTATTATCTGATGCATTGTTTGTTTATACAACGCTGGTTGTTATTGTATTTGGTTGTCATGACACCCGTGACGTCACTTCCTGATATGACGTCCGGTGTTCCGGTTGTTTACACACGGCATGTTGCACGTGTACTAAGCCGCACTTCCGGATTGTTTGGAGAAGGCTGCGGGTGCGCGCCTCTCCTCAGGTGAGTGAGATTGTCATATATGAGGTTGGGTATATATGCTGCCGCCATATGTCAGTTATGATGTCCTTGATGAAGGCGCTGGATGTGCCGAAACAGCTGTTGGACGGCTAACTGAGTTCATGTTCCCATGTGCCAGGACGGCTTTGGCAAGTGTATTTGACCACCCTGGCTTCTTTTGCTTGGTACCTGACCGTCTATATGTACATGTGCTATTATGGTGAACTTCATCATGTTTTTTACTGCCATTGAACATTAATACATTTTGTTGCATTTAAATGGATGTGCTGGCTCCTTTTTTACTATCACTACCAATGCTTATGTGCCAAGCACTCCAGCTT
This sequence comes from Taudactylus pleione, assembly GCA_031769625.1. Taxonomy (NCBI): domain Eukaryota; kingdom Metazoa; phylum Chordata; class Amphibia; order Anura; family Myobatrachidae; genus Taudactylus; species Taudactylus pleione. The sequence continues at coordinate 7,149,425 of JAUIMM010000210.1, read as the reverse complement.
GTGGAGTTTGTTTATGGAGTGCGACCAGGACTTGCCTCTATATATACATATATATATATATATATATACATACATTTAAAGTGCTCCAGAGACATAGGAGCCAACTTTTTTAGAATATCACCTTACATCCCCCTGCACTCCATATAACTGAACATGTAATGCATAATTATGGGTGTCAGGGCTGGGGACTCTGGTTTGCCAGGAAGATAGCTGGATACCAGCTCGCTTAAGGTTTGGGAGATTTTAAGTAAAGATGATCTTCTGTAACTCTTCCTCATAGATGTAAGAAATAAAGCGGTATGCAGCAGGACAGTATAAGAATACAAATGCAGTCAGCACTATATGATCAGCAGGGGCAAACGCAGAATAATTAAAGGGGGGTTTCCGAATCTCCAATCTCAGAAAAAAAAAACATATTTTAACAAACATTACACACATATATATATATATATATATATATATATATATATACAGGGCCGGATTATAGGCGGGGCGGAAGGGGCGGTCGTCCCGGGGCCCCCACATATGGGGGGCCCCCACACTCTGTCCCCAGACTTGTTGCTACTGCCTACATAAAACCGGAGTACAGCATAACACTGTCTCCTCTCTGGTTCTCTTCAGCGGCTCAGCTGTCACCCTACAGCTGCCGCCGAAGAGCTTCACTAGTGTCAGAGTCTCGCGATATGATGACATCAAATCTCGCGAGACTGTGACTTAGCCTGTAGGATAGACTGAGAACTTTCCTTGGTGGCTCAACCTCGGCGGCTCGTCCACCTCAGCGTTCCCTCATGGTGCAGCACAGTGGAGAGCGGAGAGACAGGTAACAACTGCCCTGCTGTCCCACAACAAATTGGAGGCTATATTCATTTTTATATATATATATATATATATATATATATATATAGTAATCACAGCTATATATAATAGTGCTATGTATACATACAGTATACACTACGTGTATTCAATATATATATATATATATATATATATATGTGAATACACGTAGTATATACTGTATGTATACATAGCAGTATTATATATAGCTGTGATTACTATATATATATATTAGGGGTGAGCGGGTTCGGATTTCTGAAATCCGAACCCCCCCGATCCGAGGCCGATCCGAGTCAGGCTCGACTTTTCCCGCCTGACTCGGATCTGAAATCGAGGCAAAACGTCATCATCCTGCCTTCCGGGTCTAGCGGGTTTTGGATCCTATATAAGGTACCCGCGTCGGCGCCATTTTCTCACTTGGCTGTGGACAGTGAAGAGGGAGGGTGGGAGTTAGGGCTGGCTGGGCTGTGTAGTGTAGTATAGAGTAAAGCAGAGTAGTGTTGTGCTGCGCTGTGCTGCTGTTGTCCATAGGGGCTGTGTCCACTACTTCAAAGTCCATAGGGGCTGGCTGTGTTGTGCTGTGCTGCTGTTGTCCATAGGGGCTGTGTCCACTACTTCAAAGTCCATAGGGGCTGGCTGGACTGTGTTGTGCAGTCAGTTGTCCATAGGGGCTGTGTCCACTCCAAAGTCCTGTGCAGTGTCCCAGTCCAAAAGGGGTGCTGTAGTGTTGTCCAGGGGGTGCTCTGTTCGTCAGGGGTGCTCCCCCCAAGTGCTAAAAAAAATATATTTTTTTTCTGTGTTTGTGAATTGTGTGCGCAGTAGCCGCACGTGCATCAACAAACTAGTGCCAAGCGTGCGCCTGTGTCATAAGTAAAGGGCCGGCTGGCTTGACCGTTAAAGGGTGCTGTAACCCCCAAAGTACACTCCAAACCAAATAAAAAAATATTTTCTGTGTTTGTGAATTGTGTGCGCAGTAGCCGCACGTGCATCAACAAAGTAGTGCCAAGTGTGCGCCTGTGTCATAAGTAAAGGGCCGGCTGGCTTGACCGTTAAAGGGTGCTGTAACCCCCAAAGTACACTCCAAACCAAATAAAAAAATATTTTCTGTGTTTGTGAATTGTGTGCGCAGTAGCCGCACGTACATCAACAAAGTAGTGCCAAGCGTGCGCCTGTGTCATAAGTAAAGGGCCGGCTGGCTTTACCGTTAAAGGGTGCTGTAACCCCCAAAGTACACTCCAAACCAAATAAAAAAATATTTTCTGTGTTTGTGAATTGTGTGCGCAGTAGCCACACCTGCATCAACAAAGTAGTGCCAAGCGTGCGCCTGTGTCATAAGTAAAGGGCCGGCTGGCTTGACCGTTAAAGGGTGCTGTAACCCCCAAAGTACACTCCAAACCAAATAAAAAAATATTTTCTGTGTTTGTGAATTGTGTGCGCAGTAGCCGCACGTGCATCAACAAAGTGGTGCAAGGCGTGCGCCTGTGTCATAAGTAAAGGGCTGGCTGGCTTGACCATTAAAGGGTGCTGTAACCCCCAAAGTACACTCCAAACCAAATAAAAAAATATTTTCTGTGTTCGTGAATTGTGTGCGCAGTAGCCGCACGTGCATCAACAAAGTAGTGCCAAGCGTGCGCCTGTGTCATAAGTAAAGGGCCTGCTGGCTTGACCGTTAAAGGGTGCTGTAACCCCCAAAGTACACTCCAAAAAAATAAAAAAATATTTTCTGTGTTTGTGAATTGTGTGCGCAGTAGCCACACGTGCATCAACAAAGTAGTGCCAAGCGTGCGCCTGTGTCATAAGTAAAGGGCCGGCTGGCTTGACCATTAAAGGGTGCTGTAAACACCAAAGTGCACTCCAAACAAAATAAAAAAATATTTTCTGTGTTTGTGAATTGTGTGCGCAGTAGCCGCACGTGCATCAACAGAGGAGCAGCGCCAAGCGTGCGCCTGTGTCATAAGTAAAGGGCCGGCTGGCTTGACCGTTAAAGGGTGCTGAAACCCCCAAAGTACACTCCAAACAAAATAAAAAAATATTTTCTGTGTTTGTGAATTGTGTGCGCAGTAGCCGCACGTGCATCAACAAAGTAGTGCCAAGCGTGCGCCTGTGTCATAAGTAAAGGGCCAGCTGGCTTGACCGTTAAAGGGTGCTGTAACCCCCAAAGTACACTCCAAACAAAATAAAAAAATTATTTTCTGTGTTTGTGAATTGTGTGCACTGTGGCTGCACGTGTATCAGCAAAGGAGCAGCGCCAAGCGTGCGCCTGTGTCCCATAAGTAAAGAGCCGGCTGGCTCATTTCTTAAAGGGTGGTGTAACCCACAAAGTGCACTACTCTCCAGCAAAAATAAAAAAATATTTTCTGTGTTTGTGTGCGCCTTAGCCGCACGTATATATCAAATCGATATAACATAAATGGAGGACCAAACTTTCTCCGATAAAAATAAAATAGGGAAAGATCAAGAACCACTTCCTCCTAGTGCTGAAGCTGCTGCCACTAGTCATGACATAGACGATAACATGCCATCAACGTCGTCTGCCAAGGCCGATGCCCAATGTCATAGTAAAGGCCACATACAATCCCAAATGACAAAGTTCAGGAAAATTACCTTAAAAAAAACATTTAAATCATCTGAAGAGAAACGTAAACTTGCCAATATGCCATTTATGACACGGAGTGGCAAGGAACGGCTAAGGTCTTTCCCTATGCTATGACTAGTGTGTGTCATACTAGTATGACTAGTATGTTCATGACTAGTGGTTCAGCTTCACATGACGATGGAAGCCCTCCTCTCGCTAAAACAATCAAACGAGTTAAGCTGACAAAAGCACAGCAAAGAACTGTGCGTTCTAAGAAGATATCACAAATCCCCAAGGAGAGTCCAAGTGTGGTGGAGGTTGCAATGCCTGACCTTACCAGCACTGAACGGGAAGAGGTGGCTCTTTCCACCATTTGCACGCCCCCTGCAAGTGCTGAAAGGAGCACCCACAGCCCACTTGCTGATATGCAAATTGAAGATGTCACTGTTGAAGTACAACAGGATGAGGATACTGGTGTAGCTGGCACTGAGGAGGAAGTTGGCGAGGAGGATTCTGATGGTGATGTGGTTTGTTTAAATCAGGCTCCGGGGGAGACAGTTGTTGTCCGTGGGATGAAAAAGCCCATCACGGTCATGCCTGGGCAGAAGACCAAACATTCCACCTCTTTGGTCTGGCAATATTTCTATCCAAATCCGGACAACAACTGTCTTGCCATATGTACCATATGTAAAGGTGAAATAAGTAGGGGTAGGGACATTAACCACCTAGGAACATCCTCCCTTATACGGCACCTGCAGCGCGTTCATAAAAAGTTACTGTCAAGTTCAGAAACTTTGGCTAAGACCGTAAGCAGTCCAGGGACACCTAAATCTCATTGTCCTGTTGTATCCAAGCGCCTGCAAACCACACCATCAACTCCCTCCTCGTTAATTTCCTCCTTAGTCAGGATCGGAAGTAGTCCTGCAGGCCATGTCACTGGCATGACTGACTCTCCTATCAGGGATTCCTCCGGAGGATCCTGCATTGCTACACCTCCTGCTGCCGCTGCTGCTGTTGCTGCTGTTGCTGCTGCTGGGAGTCGTTCATCATCCCAGAGAGGAAGTAGGAACACCACTACTTTTACTAAACAATTGACCCTCCAACAGTCCTTAGCGAGGAGGATGAAGTACGACAGCAGTCATCCTGAAGCAAAACGTATAACTGAGGCCTTGACTGCTATGTTGGTGTTAGACATGCATCGAGTATCCGCCATTAGTGCAGTGGGATTTAGACAATTGATGGAGGTAGTGTGTCCCCGGTTCCAAATCCCATCTAGGTTCCACTTCACTAGGCAGGCGATACTGAGACTGTACAGAAACTTCAGAAAAAGTGTCCTCAGTATCCTGAAAAATGCCGTTGTACCCAATGTCCACTTAACCACGGACATGTGGACAAGTGGAACAGGGCAAACTAAGGACTATATGACTGTGACAGCCCACTGGGTAGATGTATCACCTTACGCAGAAACAGCAGCAGCGTCACCAGTAGCAGCATCTCAGAAACGCCAGCTCGTTCCAAGGCAGGCTACGCTGTGTATCACCGGTTTCAGTAAGAGACACACCGCCGACAACCTCTTAGAGAAACTGAGGGAAATCCCACTTAGACTCTCATGGGGATTTGTGATATCTGACAACGCCACCAATATTGTGCGGGTATTACATCTGGGCAAATTCCAGCATGTCCCACGTTTTGCTCACACAATAAACTTGGTGGTGCAGAATTTTCTGAAAAGCGACAGGGGCGTGCAGGAGACGCTTTGGGTGGCCCGAAAAATTTCTGGCCACTTTCGCCATTCAGTGACTGCGTGCCGAAGACTGGAGCGCCAGCAAACACTCTTGAACCTGCCCCGCCATCACCTGAAGCAAGAGGTTGTGACGCGGTGGAACTCAACCGTCTATATGCTTCAGAGGATGGAGGAGCAGCAAAAGGCCATTCAAGCCTATACATCCACCTATGACATAGGCAAAGGAGGGGGTATTCACCTGACTCAAGCGCAGTGGAGAATGATTTCCGTGTTGTGCAAGGTTCTCCAGCTCTTCGAACTTGCCACACGTGAAGTCAGTTAAGACACTGCCAGCTTGAGTCAGGTCATTCCCCTCATCAGGCTTTTGCAGAAGCAGCTGGAGAAAGTGAAGGAGGAGCTAAGACGGAGCGATTCCGCTCGGCATGTGGGACTTGTGGATGAAGCCCTTCATTCGCTTTGCCAGGATTCCAGGGTGGTCAATCTGTTGAAATCAGACCACTACATTTTGGCCACCGTGCTCGATCCTAGGTTTAAAGCCTATGTGGTGTCTCTCTTTCTGGCCGACACAAGCCTGCAGAGGTGCAAAGACCTGCTGGTGAAAACACTGTCAGCTGAAGCGGAACGTGACACGTCAACAGCTCCTTCTTCATTTTCTCCCGCAACTGGGGCTGCCAGGAAAAAACTTAGGTATCCTAAGCAACCCACTGGCGGTGATGAGGGCAGGCAGGACCAAGTTTGGACATCTGGTCCGGACTGAAGGACCTGGCAAAAATTTCTGACATGTCTACTGTCACTACATATGATACTGTCACCATTGACAGAATGGTGGAAGATTACATCGGTGACAGCATCCAAGTAGGCAAATCAGACAGTCCATACCTGTACTGGCAGGAAAAAGAGGCAATTTGGAGGCCCCTGTACACTGGCTCTATTTTACCTGAGTTGCCCCCCCTCCAGTGTGTATTCCAAAAGAGTGTTTAGTGCAGCCGGGAACCTTGTCAGCGAAAGGCGTAGGAGGTTGCTTCCACAAAATGTGGAGAAGATGATGTTCATAAAAATGAATTATCAACTCTTCCAGGGAGACCAGCCTCCAGAACGTACAGAGGGACCTGTGGTGGTGGATTCCAGTGGGGACGAGTTAATACTCTGTGAGGATGAGGATGTACACAACACTGAGGAGGGTGAGGAATCGGTGGATGAGGAGGATGAGGATGACATCTTGCCTCCGTAGAGCCAGTTTGTGCAGGGACAGATTAATTGCCAGCTTGTTTTGTGGGGGCCCAAACGAACCAATCATTTCAGCCACAGTTGTGTGGCAGACCCTGGCGCTGAAATGATTGATTTGTTAAAGTGTGCATGTCCTGTTTATACAACATAAGGGTGGGTGGGAGGGCCCAAGGACAATTCCATCTTGCACCTCTTTTTTTTCTTTGCATTATGTACAGTTTGGGGCCTAGTTTTTCAAACTGCCATCCTGTCTGCCACTGCAGTATCACTCCTAGATGGGTCACGTGTTTGTGCCGCCCACTCGTGTCGCTTAGCATAGTCATCCAGCTACCTCGGTGCAACCTTTTGGACATAAAAACACTATTGTGAGGTGTGAAGTGTTCAGAATAGACTGGAAATTAGTGGAAATTAAGGTTATTGAGGTTAATGATAGCATAGGAGCAGAAAAACAAACACATTCTGTGATGTTAACTGTTTTTATGCTTTTTAAAAAAAAAATACAGATCCAAAACACAAAACCCAGAAACCAAAACACGGAAGGGTGGTTTTGGCAAAACCAATCCAGATCCAAAACACGAAGAAAGATCCAGATCCAAAACCAAAACACGAAAAGTGGCCGGTGCACACCCCTAATATATATATATATATATATATATATATATATATATATATATATATATATATTAGGGGTGAGCGGGTTCGGATTTCTGAAATCCGAACCCCCCCGATCCGAGTCCGATCCGAGGCAGGCTCGACTTTTCCCGCCTGACTCGGATCTGAAATCGAGGCAAAACGTCATCATCCCGCCTTCCGAGTCTCGCGGGTTTTGGATCCTATATAAGGTACCCGCGTCGGCGCCATTTTCTCACTCGGCTGTGGACAGTGAAGAGGGAGGGTGGGAGTTAGGGCTGTGTAGTGTAGTGTAGTGTAGTGCTGCTGTTGTCCACTACTTCAAAGTCCATAGGGGCTGGCTGTGTTGTGCTGTGCTGCTGTTGTTAATAGGGGCTGTGTCCACTACTTCACAGTCCATAGGGGCTGGCTGGACTGTGTTGTGCAGTCAGTTCTCCATAGGGGCTGTGTCCACTCCAAAGTCCTGTGCAGTGTCCCAGTCCTAAAGGGGTGCTGTAGTGTTGTCCAGGGGGTGCTCTGTCCATCAGGGGTGCTCCCCCCAAGTGCTAAAAAAATAATATATTTTCTGTGTTTGTGAATTGTGTGCGCAGTAGCCGCACGTGCATCATCAAAGTAGTGCCAAGCGTGCGCCTGTGTCATAAGTAAAGGGCCGTCTGGCTTGACCGTTAAGGGTGCTGTAACCCCCGAAAGTACACTCCAGTCCAAACCAAAAAAAAAAATTATTTTCTGTGTTTGTGAATTGTGTGCGCAGTAGCCGCACGTGCATCAACAAAGTAGTGCCAAGCGTGCGCCTGTGTCATAAGTAAAGGGCCGGCTGGCTTGACCGTTAAGGGTGCTGTAACTCCCGAAAGTACACTCCAGTCCAAACCAAAAAAAAAATTATTTTCTGTGTTTGTGAATTGTGTGCGCAGTAGCCGCACGTGCATCAACAAAGTAGTGCCAAGCGTGCGCCTGTGTCATAAGTAAAGGGCCGGCTGGCTTGACCGTTAAGGGTGCTGTAACCCCCGAAAGTACACTCCAGTCCAAACCAAAAAAAAAATTATTTTCTGTGTTTGTGAATTGTGTGCGCAGTAGCCGCACGTGCATCAACAAAGTAGTGCCAAGCGTGCGCCTGTGTCATAAGTAAAGGGCCGGCTGGCTTGACCGTTAAGGGTGCTGTAACCCCCGAAAGTACACTCCAGTCCAAACCAAAAAAAAAATTATTTTCTGTGTTTGTGAATTGTGTGCACAGTAGCCGCACGTGCATCAACAAAGTAGTGCCAAGCGTGCGCCTGTGTCATAAGTAAAGGGCCGGCTGGCTTGACCGTTAAGGGTGCTGTAACCCCGGAAAGTACACTCCAGTCCAAACCAAAAAAAAAATTATTTTCTGTGTTTAGCCGCACGTATATATCAAATTGATATAACATAAATGGAGGACCAAACTTTCTCCGATAAAAATAAAATAGAGAAAGATCAAGAACCACTTCCTCCTAGTGCTGAAGCTGCTGCCACTAGTCATGACATAGACGATAACATGCCATCAACGTCGTCTGCCAAGGCCGATGCCCAATGTCATAGTAGAGGGCACATACAATCCCAAATGGCAAAGTTCAGGAAAATGACCTTGAAAAAGACATTTAAATCAGCTGAAGAGAAACGTAAACTTGCCAATATGCCATTTACGACACGGAGTGGCAAGGAACGGCTAAGGTCGATCCCTAGTATGTTCATGACTAGTGGTTCAGCTTCACATGACGATGGAAGCCCTCCTCCCACTAAAAAAATCAAAAGAGTTAAGCTGGCAAAAGCACAGCAAAGAACTGTGCTTTCTAAGAAGATATCACAAATCCCCAAGGAGAGTCCAAGTGTGGTGGTAGTTGCGATGCCTGACCTTCCCAGCACTGGACGGGAAGAGGTGGCTCTTTCCACCATTTGCACGCCCCCTGCAAGTGCTGAAAGGAGCACCCACAGTCCACTTGCTGATATGCAAATTGAAGATGTCACTGTTGAAGTACAACAGGATGAGGATACTGGTGTAGCTGGCGCTGAGGAGGAAGTTGGCGAGGAGGATTCTGATGGTGATGTGGTTTGTTTAAATCAGGCTCCGGGGGAGACAGTTGTTGTCCGTGGGATGAAAAAGCCCATCACGGTCATGCCTGGGCAGAAGACCAAACATTCCACCTCTTTGGTCTGGCAATATTTCTATCCAAATCTGGACAACAACTGTCTTGCCATATGTACCATATGTAAAGGTGAAATAAGTAGGGGTAGGGACGTCAACCACCTAGGAACATCCTCCCTTATACGGCACCTGCAGCGCGTTCATAAAAAGTTACTGTCAAGTTCAGAAACTTTGGCTAAGACCGTAAGCAGTCCAGGGACACCTAAATCCCGTTGTCCTGTTGTATCCAAGCGCCTTCAAACCACACCGTCAACTCCCTCCTCGTCAATTTCCTCCTTAGTCAGGATCGGAAGTAGTCCTGCAGGCCATGTCACTGGCATGACTGACTCTCCTGTCCGGGATTCCTCCGGAGGATCCTGCATTGCTACGCCTACTGCTGCCGCTGCTGCTGGGAGTCGTTCATCATCCCAGAGAGGAAGTAAGAACACCACTACTTTTACTAAACAATTGACCCTCCAACAGTCCTTAGCGAGGGGGATGAAGTACAACAGCAGTCATCCTGAAGCAAAACGTATAACTGAGGCCTTGACTGCTATGTTGGTGTTAGACGTGCGTCCGGTATCCGCCATTAGTGCAGTGGGATTTAGACAATTGATGGAGGTAGTGTGTCCCCAGTTCCAAATCCCGTCTAGATTCCACTTCACTAGGCAGGCGATACCGAGACTGTACAGAAACGTCAGAAAAAGTGTCCTCAGTGTCCTGAAAAATGCCGTTGTACACAATGTCCACTTAACCACGGACATGTGGACAAGTGGAACAGGGCAGATTAAGGACTATATGACTGTGACAGCCCACTGGGTAGATGTATCACCTTACGCAGCAAAAGCAGCAGCGTCACCAGTAGCAGCATCTCAGAAACGCCAGCTCGTTACAAGGCAGGCTACGCTGTGTATCACCGGTTTCAGTAAGAGGCACACCACCGACAACCTCTTAGAGAAACTGAGGGAAATCATCGCCCAGTGGCTTACCCCACTTAGACTCTCCTGGGGATTTGTGATATCTGACAAATGGAGGAGCAGCAAAAGGCCATACAAGCCTATACATCCACCTATGACATAGGCAAAGGAGGGGGTATGCACCTGACTCAAGCGCAGTGGAGAATGATTTCCGTGTTGTGCAAGGTTCTCCAGCCCTTCGAACTTGCCACACGTGAAGTCAGTTCAGACACTGCCAGCTTGAGTCAGGTCATTCCCCTCATCAGGCTTTTGCAGAAGCAGCTGGAGAAAGTGAAGGAGGAGCTAAGACGGAGCGATTCCGCTCGGCATGTGGGACTTGTGGATGAAGCCCTTCATTCGCTTTGCCAGGATTCCAGGGTGGTCAATCTGTTGAAATCAGACCACTACATTTTGGCCACCGTGCTCGATCCTAGGTTTAAAGCCTATGTGGTGTCTCTCTTTCCGGCCGACACAAGCCTGCAGAGGTGCAAAGACCTGCTGGTGAACACACTGTCAGCTGAAGCGGAACGTGACACGTCAACGGCTCCTTCTTCATTTTCTCCCGCAACTGGGGCTGCCAGGAAAAAACTTAGGTATCCTAAGCAACCCGCTGGCGGTGATGCAGGGCAGGCAGGACCAAGTTTGGACATCTGGTCCGGACTGAAGGACCTGGCAACAATTTCTGACATGTCTACTGTCACTGCATATGATACTGTCACCATTGACAGAATGGTGGAGGATTACATCGGTGACAGCATCCAAGTAGGCATGTCAGACAGTCCATACCTGTACTGGCAGGAAAAAGAGGCAATTTGGAGGCCCCTGTACAAACTGGCTCTATTTTACCTGAGTTGCCCCCCCTCCAGTGTGTACTCCGAAAGAGTGTTTAGTGCAGCCGGGAACCTTGTCAGCGAAAGGCGTAGGAGGTTGCTTCCACAGAATGTGGAGAAGATGATGTTCATCAAAATGAATTATCAGCTCTTCCAGGGAGACCAGCCTCCAGAAGGTACAGAGGGACCTGTGGTGGTGGATTCAAGTGGGGACGAGTTAATACTTTGTGAGGATGAGGATGTACACACTGAAGAGGGTGAGGAATCGGTGGATGAGGAGGATGAGGATGACATCTTGCCTCCGTAGAGCCAGTTTGTGCAGGGACACATTAATTGCCAGCTTGTTTTGTGGGGGCCCAAACGAACCAATCATTTCAGCCACAGTTGTGTGGCAGACCCTGGCGCTGAAATGATTGATTTGTTAAAGTGTGCATGTCCTGTTTATACAACATAAGGGTGGGTGGGAGGGCCCAAGGACAATTCCATCTTGCACCTCTTTTTTTTCTTTGCATTATGTACAGTTTGGGGCCTAGTTTTTCTAACTGCCATCCTGTCTGCCACTGCAGTGTCACTCCTAGATGGGTCACGTGTTTGTGCCGCCCACTCGTGTCGCTTAGCATAGTCATCCAGCTACCTCGGTGCAACCTTTTGGACATAAAAACACTATTGTGAGGTGTGAGGTGTTCAGAATAGACTGGAAATGAGTGGAAATTAAGGTTATTGAGGTTAATAATAGCATAGGAGCAGAAAAACCTACAAATTCTGTGATTTTATTTTATTTTTTGCTTTTTTTCAAAAAAATACAGATCCAAAACACAAAACCCAGAACCCAAAACACGGAAGGGTGGTTTTGGCAAAACCAATCCAGATCCAAAACACGAAGAAAGATCCAGATCCAAAACCAAAACACAAAACACGAAAAGTGGCCGGTGCACACCCCTAATATATATATATATATATATATATATATATATGTATGTATGTATATATATATATATATATATATATATGTGTTTAGTACATTTGCTTTAAAATCACTGGAATATTAACTTTATATATATATATAGCTATATATGTGTGTGTGAAGTTATATATTGACATATTTGCTGTACAATGACGCATTTAACTATTTCTGTGAAGATTGGTGATTACACCCCTTGTTTTGAAAAAAAAAAAAATATATATATATATATATATATATATGACCTTCAAAGGTGTGGCACACGGACAAAGATGAAGGAAGTACGTCTGATGGGGATGCGGTTAAGATGCCAGCGGACGGGATGCCGGACGTCAATATACCGATGCAGGAATCCGGACGCCCGTCAGAAAGCCAACGCCGCCATCCCGAAGGGATCAAGATACCGACGTCTGCATCCCGATGGTAAGTATGCGGATTAGGGTTAGCCCTGGGATGGGGGGTAGGTTTAGGGACCTCCTAGGGTGGGTTAGGTACCACCTGGGGGGAGGTTAGGATTAGGCACCATTGGGGGGAGGTTAGGAGGGGGACATGGAGAGGGTTCGGCTCCTTACCGGCCACTGTCGGCATGTTGAACATTGGGATGCCGCTCTCGGTCTTCTAACCACCTGCATCCCGACCGTCAGTCAATCATAAGTATTCCGATCTGATGTACTTCCATCATCTCTGCATCTGTGTCCGAGTGCTACACCTTTTGGAGGTCACGTGACCCACCAATAAATTCTCTCTCTCACCTGTCTCCGAGTGCCACCTGAATACTGTCTACATATTGCTTTAGGGGCGCTGTCCTCCTGGAGGGCACCTGTGCAGGCTGGGGCTATATGCCCATTTACACTGAGTGAAGGAGTGCCGGAGCGCTGTATTGTGTGTGTGTGTATATATATGTGTGTGTGTGTGTGTGTTTTGTAGGAGCCCCCACAAGTTTGTTGCCCAGGGTCCCCCACAGACCTTAAACCTGCCCTGTATATATATATATATATATATACACACATATATGCAAATACACATACTGTATATATATATATATATACATATATATATATATTTATATATACACACCCACACACAATTACATGTAAATAGCTAGCACTGGTAAAAAAAAAACATCAACAACATTGAAAATATAAAATAAAAACTTCCTTTATTTGTAATAATGCCAGGGCTACTCATGTATTGGAAGAGCATCCATTTAGAAGTATTCTTAAGCAATTACTCTAGAAAACATTGAGGTTTTCAAAGAGTTAACTCACCATTGTGACTGACCGGGTTGTGGAGAGAGCTCCGTGCGCAAGCCAGCGTGTGTAGAGGGGGAGGGTTCAGAAACCTGAGTGCAGAGAGAAGGTTCCCTGTCCTGCCTCAGCGCGATAGCTATCTATAGTTAACAGAGGTGCTAGGTTTTTTGACAGCCCGTGCGGAGGAAGGCTTGCCTCGGGCTGTCTGTATGTGCACAGGGGGGGGGGGGTTTCTAGGTACTCAGAAACCCCCCCTGCGTGCGCTACTGATCAGTGGACCCAGCCTGGGACTGAACTTGAAACACGCAATGAAAACCGGACATGAAATTTGTGACCTGGCCACCCACAGCTTAGCGAGCGGCCGGGAGGCTGGATTGAAAAATAACAGGCCGCCCAGATTCAGAGCGAGCGCTCACAAAGAGCGTCCGGCTCTGAATCAGGGCCATAGTCCCAAATAATATTTAGTAAGTCACAATACAAAAAGATAGGAGAGGTATGTTTAATCCTTTGCCTGTTAGGTAAATTTGCAGCACTACTATATTGGGAAGAAAAAAATACTGAAAACAACACAGAAAAAGACACACCTATTGTTGATGATAAAAGTAATGAAAATATCTACAATGCTTATATAATACGTGAGTTAATTATGTCCAAACATTGGAGGGAAGGGAAGGTAGGAGGGGCATCGAAAAAATTTGAAAATGTGAAATGTTGCTTTCTGGTGGAATATTGAAGTTAAATTCTTGTTTATATTAATTAGGGTTAAAACAATAAAAAAATATTCAAAGTGAGAAATGTTCTTATGTAGTCACATATATTTCATGTTGTGTGCATAAGGATGTAAGGATGGTGAATGATCAAGGTGACAATCGTATGTGTGAAATTGTTATTCCAATGTATTGACAACAAAGTGATACGTGCATATGTGAAAAATTAATTAAATATCATCTTGAGAATAAACAAGTGAAAGCAAATATTATAGTGTAAATGGGAATCAACGCATTGGACAGAAATGGAAATTAAAAAGGGGGATATATATTAATTCATAAAAAAGCGCTGAAATTGATATTCTCATTCATTCCATTATGGGCAATGCTACCTAGTCTGAAGGTCCAGTAACTTTCCTTCTTCAGAAGTTCCTTGAAAGCATCTACTCCCCTGATGCCTAGGTTCACGATTTCTAAGCCACATACTCTCAGGTCTTTAACAGAACCTCCATGTTTCAGATGGAAATGTCAGGCTACTGTGGTTATTTGCTTCTTTTTAACCAGATCTGATAATTCATGTCTAATGGTACCCATGTGCTCAAGTATCCTTTGTTTTAGCATGCGTGATGTCATGCTAATATATTTCAATCCACATGAACACATGATGCAATAGATAACATTCTTGCTTCGGCAATTGATATAGTGTTGTAGTTGAATATCTTCTCTATATTTATCTTTGATTTGTTTGATATTTATCGTATGATCACATATTTTGCAGGAACCACATGGATAGGTCCCTGTCACAATTGGTTTCTTAGGAGGATATTTAGTATAATGACTCCTTATTAGATGATCCTTTAAGCTCGTTGACCTTCTCCAGCTCATGGCGACCATTTTGTCAAGTTTGGATGCCAGATCCGTATCAAAAAGAAGAATAGGCTAATGTTTTTATATTGAGTTCTTTACTTCTCTCCAATTTCCACAAAAATTTCCCACAAATCTTTTGTTATCTGATTTGGTCATCTTCTTTGGTTTGGTTCCACCATGAATTAATTCTGAATGGTATCCAAACTAGAGGACAGTTCCTGTAAATAATGCATGACTTACTGCTGAGCCGACTCCTGACTCTCTAACCACAAGGCTAAAGTCTGCAGGGGATTAGTACCCAGGTTCTCTTCCAAGTCTGAGCTTACTGCCATGGCTGGGAACTCTGGTTTGCCTGGAAGAGAGCTGGATACCAGTTCGATGATGGTTTGGGAGTAAAGATGATCTTATGTAACTCTTCCTCATAGATGTAAGAAATAATGTGGTATGCAGCAGGACAGTATAAGAATACAAATACAGGCAGCACTATATGATCAGAGGACCAGCCTGGGACTGAACTTGGAACACACAATGGAACCAGAGTGGTACCAGACTTGAGGTTTGCAATGAGGCCACAATCGAACCGGACTTGAATCACAAACTGGAACTGGAATAGGAACGTACTTTACACTGGATCTGAAATGGAATTTAACTTGGAATATAAACTGAAGCCAGAGTGGGACCGGACTTGAAACACATAATTGAACCGAAATTAAATTGAACTTGGAACATAGGGCCTGATTCAGACCCCCTCTCGAGCGCACAGCGCTCGCAAGCGGGTCGATGTTCCCCAACTGCGCATGCGCCACCTCCGGCGTGCGCATGCTCGAGACCCATACTGCGATGGCAGCTCCGTTGCAACGGGTCTCACTAAAAGACGGGGCGGCTGTCTATGTTGATTGACAGCTCACCCCATTTTGTAGGCGGGGAGGAGGTGTGGCTGCACAAATGCAGGCGTTCCCTTAGGAATGCCTGGCATTTGTGGGTGGCTGTACTGACATCACTCGTCAGTAGTGGACTTCCTGCTCTATTAGAGCAGGAAGTCCACTCGGGCTTGTGAGACCTGAGACACTAGCACAGGGTCTCCTCGCAAGCCCGATGGTCGCGATAATCGTGACCATCGCCAGGCCGCTCAGAAAAGCTGTCTGTGGTCACCCACAGCTCAGCGAGCTGCCTGGAGACCGAAAAAAATAAATAAATCCCTGCCCTGATTCAGGGCGAATGCTCGCAAACAGCAAGCGCCTCTGAATCCGGCCCATAGCCTGAAGCCGGAGAGGGACCAGACGTGAAATACACACTAGAGCCAGAGTTGGATAGGAGCTGGAGCCAAGGACAAGTATCAGCAATGAAGCTCAGACTGCTGAATGCTATATATACCTTGTGATGCACAGGGATTGGCTGATGCGGTCAGGTGGACACCAGCCTGGCTATCACTGGAGAGTTAGTGGTCAGCTGACCGGGACCAATATGGTGGTGCCCAGTGTCCAGGGCTGGCAGGAACACCGCTGGACCCCCGAGCCACCTGAGACCACCACCACACTGAGAACCCATGAGCGACGCACCTGGTCAAGCAGGAGCCGCCATGGCCGTGCCCAGTGTCCAGAGCCAGAGAGAATGCCGCCAGAGCTCCAGACACCTGGGAGCACCACCAGCACACATACTCTGGGAACACACTGACAACACACTCTGGGAACTCCCAGGCCGGGCCCCCTGCCAAGATAGAGGAGCACGACCCAGAGGAAAGCCCGATTTCTGACAATGGGTATATATTGCTGCAACACAACTATTGGAGGTAGTTAAGCACCCGCAGGGCTGGCTCCTATGTCATTATGATTCATAAACAACAGCAATAACTGATAGCAAACTGGAAGTACAGATGTGTTCACACCCATCCTCATATCTTGTTAATAGCTCCGTTTGGCACGCCACAGACTGCAAATAAGCCGTACCATGCATCTTGCCACAGAATTTTTCACAAAATATGTGCCTTAGCTACAATGTGCCTTAGCTATAATGAACAGTGGACACTGGCAATGGATTTTTCTGCAGCAGCTGTGTGGAACTCAGAGCCGAATTAAGACCTCGTGGGGCCATAGGCAAGATACTGGTTTGGGCCCCCCATCAGAATCAGTTCATACAATGAATACCTTATCTAGACAAACTAGAGCTGAAAGAAAATCTAACAAAGAACTCCCTCCCGCTACAGAAAAAAACCATAAATTACAAAGCAAACTAATCCATAAATAAATAAAACATATAGGGCCAAATGTAATAGGGTTAGAGATTTAGTTAAAATCCAACTCCAAATGAAGTGGCAGAATGGGGCATGAAGGGCCCACAGGGGAATGGTAGGGGCCCCCTGAAGGGTGGCAGCACAAAGCTGAAAAGGTGAGGCCAGCCACCAGAAGCAAAGACTAATATCTGCCCGGGGCGGAATGCATGACGCATCGCACTCACGATGTGATGCATTGCGCTGGTCATCGCATGCATGCCAGCTTTGGTAACGCTGGTATGTCTGACGATCCCCACAAAGGACCACTCTGTCGGTAAGAGCGGACCTTTGCAGTGGAGGGCTTCTGGGTCTATGACCCAAGAAACCCCTCTGGCATCCTTCTGTGCAAGCACAGAAGGACGCGCGTGCCGTGGGGGGTGCTGGGAGGGATCCGATTGGATCCCTCTGACAGAACTCTGTGGAGAGAAGCTCATAGGCTTCTATGCGTAACGCCATCAGGAAGATGGTGTTACCCACAGCAACCAATTGCACTTCGGGGCTTGGTGAATATGAGAAATGCGGTCAAACCCACATTTTCGTGGTTTTACCACATTTCTCTCTATGGTGCATCCGGTGCCGGCGCTAGGTGTCTTGGCACCCAGCACCGTCCTGTGCTCTCCCTCCGCCCCTTCCTTCACTGCGCCCTCCCACTGAGATTAATAATTACGGCAGCAGGTGGGAGGCGGGCGGAGATCTTTAACACCCAGACCCCGGCACTCTTGTGCAGCCGCATGCTCGGAGTGTGCCTGGAGCCGGCCCTGGGTGCATCCCGCCCGAGGTCACCTCATGAGAGTGACTTTTCTTTCCACAGTTAAAGGGGACTGGGTATTATTTTAACCAATGGGAGGCAGCTCTCTGGCCCCCTACCATTCACTTTGCAATAAATAGGCCACCACTGCTAATGCATAAAATAACATTAAAAAGAAAACAGTATAAAAATAAATAAATAATACAAATAGACTGGTGGGAGGAGAGATGGGGACGAAAGAGCTAGATGGGGAAGAGAGAGCCAGATGGGCAAAAGAGAGAGAGAGAGAGAGAGAGAGAGAGAGAGAGAGCAAGAGAGAGATTGATGAGAACGAGAGGGAGCCATGAGGACAAGAGAGAGTGAGAGAAAGAGATGAGGGCAAGAGAAAAGAGAGAGATAGAGATGGGGACAAGAGAGATGTGGTGACAAGATATAGGGCTCTATTTATTAACATTATTTTTACTAAAATAAAGTGAAAAAGGGTGTTTTCACACCCTTTTCACATTATTTTAGTTTCACCTGTAGTTATTACAGGGCAATTGGAGTAGAATTAGTAAAATTCTACTTCAACCCCCAGTATCACTTATTTTTAGTAAAGCAGATGCATTTCCCATAATTGTAATGGGAAATGTGATCCGACCATAGTTACTAAAAATAAATTGTAAAAAAATACCGGGGGAAGCCTTGTGATAATAACACCACCTGGAGGTGGCGTTATCCAGGGTCTCCCCCGGTTACCGGGCTCCCACTCTGCTCTAACGGGGAGAGCAGAGGCGGGAGCCGGTACCAGTAATCAGCTGTGTGGTCTAAGCAGACCGCAAGCTGATTGCTGTAAAAAAAAGAAAAAAAAAAATGAAACATTTTTTTTTTTACTTACCTGAATCCAGGGACCGGTGATCGGGCCTCTGGTGATGGCTCCTCTCCGGTCAGCTGGTCTCCCACAGTGCACTGGGGCCCGGTCATCAGGTGATCGGGCCCCAGTGCAGTATGGGAGATCACCTGATCGGGAAGCCCGGAGAAGATCACCGGAGGCCAGGAGGTGCAGGTAAGTGTAATGAAGGGAGGGGGGGGTCGAGGGGGTCCGCGATCGCGGGGGACGGGGCTTAGCATCGGGGGGCGGGGCTTAGCATCGGTGGGGGGTAGTAACGGTGGTCGGTCGGCGCATGCGCGGGCTCTTAGTCGCTGTATTTTTTTCTGAAAATACCGCGACTAGAGTGTGGATGGGATCCGCAGGGACAGAGCTTTATCGCAAGCTCTGTCCCTGCAAGGGATTTATAGTAAATCCCTGTGATATTGCCTGAATTCGCAATGCGAATTCACTCGGTAATATCACACTACAATCCGCATTCAATATGCGGATTGTAGTAAATAGAGCCCATAGAGTGGTAGTAACAAGAGAGAGAGGTTGGGACAAGAGAGAGAGAAATTAAAACAGAGGTGAGGACAAGAGGGATGGAGAGAGTCAGCCAGGGCAACTACTAGTACAGCTCACCCCTATAGTGCCCTGCACTATCCCTGCGCTGTTCCCCGTGGTACACACTTAGGTGCAGAGGGGGGGAGATTGGATCAGCTGCAGATACAGTATACACTCTTGCACTCACCCTGGCTGGCACACAGATCTCCATTCCCTGGCTGATAATGGGCTCTTCCAGGCTTCTCCTGTCTCCCTGCAGTGCTGATGCTGCAGCTGGTGCTCTCACAATGGTGAAATCTCATGCGCTGGTCACTCTTTCAGAGCCCACCCCCACCTCTCTGTGGCAGCTTGTCTAAGCAAGCACTGCAGCCAACAGGAACAGTCACAGAGGGAGGAGTGCAGTGGCCCCTCCCCCCAAAACTGAAGGCTCCGCCCCCTCCATCCGAGTGCTGCAGTGCAAGTACAAGGGCTTGAAAAAAATATATTATCTGTTGTTGGGGGCCCCCTGCCTTGCATCCTTGTTGTGTAAAAGGTATAACCTTGCAGACACTGGCAGCGCAATAAACCACGCCCTCCCACAGTAAGGGGCGGGGCTTTGATTCGGTCGGGCCTAACGGGGTATACCTCGGCTCCCCGGTAGCCCAGTCAAAGCCTGCATAAATGTAATAGCCTGCGAACTTTTGAGCTCGAAGCTACTACACTATGCGAATCTGTGCGAGTATTTCCCTATGTAAACTCACACCTTTTAATGTGACTAGCATTAAAAGGTGCGACTTATACAGGAGCCTTCACAGATCAGTGAAATACGTGAAGGCTTCTGTCTGTGTGTTTAAAAGTAAAAATTATGTGTACCCCCTTCCCAGAAGCATAACTATCCCCGGGCTCTGTACAACCTGTGCTGGTTTTTAAAATGCAGGGAAATATGTGTAGGGGGGCCCTGTATTTGAAGAACCAACACTGGGCTATTTAAAGCCTGTCCTGGTTCTAAAAATACAGGGGCCAAAATGCGTAGGGGAGCCCTGTATTTTAAGTACCAGCACAGGGCATTTCTGATCCGGTCCTGGTTGTGGAAATATAGGGGACAATATGAGTAGGGGTCCCCTGTAATTTCCATAACAGCACCGGACTCTTTCTAGCGGAGCTGGTTATGCCACAGCCAGGGAAACCCTTTCACTGGGTTCCCCGGCCAAAGCATTACCCCTGACCACTAGTCAGCCCAGCTCGGGGATCCCTAGGGAGGTGGGGACCCCTCTCCAGGGCACACCAGGTCTGGGCTGATAGCCCGGGACTATTATGTAGTACTGGGCGTCTACATATTCTGCTGCGATTGCCGTGCATATGCATTCGTTACCATATTCTCACAGCAGCTGGGTGCATGTGTCTGCATCCATGCGTTCCTTGTAGGGGTGTGCACCGGCCACTTTTCGTGTTTTGTGTTTTGGTTTTGAATCTGGATCTTTCTTCGTGTTTTGGATCTGGATTGGTTTTGCCAAAACCACCCTTCCGTGTTTTGGGTTCTTGGTTTTGTGTTTTGGATCTGGATTTTTTCTTAAAAAATAAAAAAAAACGCTAAAATCACATAAAATGGGCCTTTTTTTGTTCCTACGCTATTAATAACCCCAATAACATTAATTTCCACTCATTTCCACTCTATTCTGAACACCTCACAATATTGTTTTTAGGCCAAAAGGTTGCACCGAGGTAGCTGGATGACTATGCTAAGCGACACAAGTGGGCGGCACAAACACGTGGCCCATCTAGGAGTGGCACTGCAGTGGCAGACAGGAAGCCAATCAGCGTTATGGTGCCCATTTGCATGTAGCACGAACCCGGGAGATCCGTGCTACATGCATCTGTGTGATTGGCACAGAGCAATGACAGGTCCGTGAGACCCGTCTGTGCTGCTGTGGTAAAAAAAAAAAAAAAAAACCTGTGTAAAAAAAGAAAAAAATGGCGTGCACCCCCCCAAAAAAGAGCAACCAGCCCCGGGCATTAGTAACCCAGTGCTGGGTGTGCTTAAATACAGGGGACAAACGACTGTACTTAAGCACAACCAGCACCGGGCTAGTCAGAACCAGCGCTGGTTGCCAAAATATGGGGGACAAACGACGTAGGGGTCCCCCGTATTCTGCGCAACCAGCTCTGGGCTCTGATCCGGTCCTGGTTCTGGAAATACAGGGGAAAAAAATTTGTAGGGTTCCCCTGTATGTTCCAGAACCAGCACTGGACTTTTTCTAGCGGGGGGCTGATGCCACAGCCAGGGGAGCCCTTTCACCGGGCCCCCCAGCCGCAGCATCAGCCCTGACCGCTAGTCAGCCCAGGCCGGGGATCCCTGGAGAGCTGGGGACCCCCCCAATAAAGGGGTCACCCTCTCCAGGGCACCCCAGGCCCAGGCTGATAGCCCGGGGCTATCCCCGCCACCCCTGGTGGCGGTGGGTGGCGGGTTGATTGTGTGGTGTGGTGTAAATAAAGAATATCAAACATTGTCTTTACAAGTAGAACTGCAAGTCCCAGCTAGCCTGCCCCGCATGCTGGTACTTGGAGAACCACAAGTACCAGCATGCAGGGCATTAGGGGCCCACTAGTAAGTGTAGTTCACCTGTAAATAAAATGTTTAAAAAAACACAGGACACACACACCGTGACAGTATAAGTTTATTAAACATACATACACACACACACACACATGTACACATACTCACCTATGTAACATCGTCCACTTGTCCGGTAAAGTGGCGGGTTGAACCATTGACTACAATGGAGGGAGCCGTTCATTGGCTGAGAGACGGGAGATGGCCTCTCTCAGCCAATGAACGCTTAGCAGCGGGGTTTCCATGGTGATACCCCGCCGCTAAGCTCTCATTCGGGAAGTACCGTTCTATAGAACGGTACTAAGTTCGTGGATCGCGTTTTCGTTTTGTTTTTTTGCCAAGTCCGGGGATGCCTACTTTGGAACGAAGAGGACAGAACCTCGCATAGGAGATGGTGAGTATGTTTTTTTTCACAGGTCCCCTATGGATACTTTACCGGACAAGTGGACGATGTTACATAGGTGAGTATGTGTACATGTGTGTGTGTGTGTATGTATGTTTAATAAACTTATACTGTCACGGTGTGTGTGTCCTGTGTTTTTTTAAACATTTTTTTTACAGGTGAACTACAGGTACTAGTGGGCCCTTAATGCCCTGCATGCTGGTACTTGTGGTTCTCCAAGTACCAGCATGCGGGGCAGGCTAGCTGGGACTTGCAGTTCTACTTGTAAAGACAATGTTTGATATTCTTTATTTACACCACACCACACAATCAACCCGCCACCCACCGCCACCAGGGGTGGCGGGGATAGCCCCGGGCTATCAGCCTGGGCCTGGGGTGCCCTGGAGAGGGTGACCCCTTTATTGGGGGGGTCCCCAGCTCTCCAGGGATCCCCGGCCTGGGCTGACTAGCGGTCAGGGCTGATGCTGCGGCTGGGGGGCCCGGTGAAAGGGCTCCCCTGGCTGTGGCATCAGCCCCCCGCTAGAAAAAGTCCAGTGCTGGTTCTGGAACATACAGGGGAACCCTACTAATTTTTTTCCCCTGTATTTCCAGAACCAGGACCGGATCAGAGCCCAGAGCTGGTTGCACAGAATACGGGGGACCCCTACGTCGTTTGTCCCCTGTATTTTGGCAACCAGCGCTGGTTCTGACTAGCCCGGTGCTGGTTGTGCTTAAGTACAGGGGACCCCTACATCGTTTGTCCCCTGTATTTAAGCACACCCAGCACTGGGTCACTAATGCCCGGGGCTGGTTGCTCTTTTTTGGGGGGGGGGGGCACGCCATTTTTTTCTTTTTTTACACAGGTTTTTTTTTTTTTTTTACCACAGCAGCACAGACGGGTCTCACGGACCCGTCAGTGCTCTGTGTCAATGACACAGATGCAAGTAGCATGGATCTCCTGGTCCGTGCGTGCATCTGTGTCATTGAAATACACAGCAGCACAGACGGGTCTCACTGACCCATCTGTGCTCTGTGTCACTGTCAGTCACACAGATGCATGTAGCACGGATCTCACGAGTCCGTGCTACATGCAAATGAGCACCATAATGCTGATTGGCTGAGAGCCGTGACAGACGGCTCTGTCAGCCAATCAGCACTTTGCCCATTAAAGGCAAAGGCATTTTTTTTAAAATGGCCGCTCGAGGCAAAACCTCGAGATCCGACAGCAGATCTCGAGGTTTTGCCTCGGGAGAGGGATCCGGGGCAGACAGGGAGATCCGAGCTTGGGCTCGGATCGCCCCGGATCCCCGAAGTTCGGGTGGGTTCGGTTCTCAGGGAACCGAACCCGCTCATCCCTAGTTCCTTGCTGAATCAGGCCCTCAGTTTGCATTTGAAAGCTTTGTTTTTAAATATTTGTTCCATGTTTCAGGTTTACTTTCCTTAATAGTAATAAATACATTACCTTCCACTAAATACTCCACCTCCAATCACCTGTACTGCTCTTATGCATGTAATTTGCTGTTTGAAGTAAGGGCCTGATTCAGAGCCGCTCGTAAGCGGCCGCTGGTTCGCTCCGAGCAATGTTCGCACATCTGCGCATGCATATGGGTTTTAGTACGCATGCGCGAACCATTCAGTGCGGTCAAAAATTGTGTGCTCGCAAAATAGCGAATGCCTGCTAATTTGAGTGACAGGATGAGGCGTTTGTGGGTGATAACAGGGGAAGGTGCTTGAAAACGGGGAGTGGAGATCCGAACGCAGGCGTGCCAAAAGGTCAAAACGGGCATTTTAAGGGTGTCCATAATTAACAAAGCAGCGTCATCGACCACGTCAGTTGGGTGTCTTTTAGCCAGAACTGCTCGCATGATTGCGGTAGGAAAATGCAACCACAAGAATAGCGAGCAGTTCATTCGCCTTTCGATGTACTCGATTAATCTAATAAATAGCGGAGATGACGTATGATGCGAGCGGCCAGGGGGCGTTTTTTACAAAAAAAGTCTGCATGTTTTGTTCTCTCATTCAGACATAGAGGCGTCAACAGACCGCAAAGAGCGAGCGCTCAATTTAAATAGACCCTTTTTCTGGACGAGCGAGCGCAAATAGCGTCCGGCTCTGAATCAGGCCCTAAGTTTGAAGGTGATCTAGTTTTCTAATAGGCTTTACTCCAGCAACAATCACCTGTACTGGCCCGAGGCTAGTGATTTGCTGCTTAGAGAAGTGTGTTGGTAATATATTATATTTTCTACTAGGCTTTTACTTTTAAGTTATTAGTTTTTGATTATAGAAAACATTCTATAGGGTCATATAATATATATTAAACTGCCGTCCTGTCTGCCACTGCTGTACCACTATTCAATTTGAGCCGAGCCGCGTTAAGTTTACTTAACGCGGCCCGGACTTAATGCTGGCTTTGCCTGTTTTCCAGACGTTGAAGTATTGCGCGCGTGCCCGCGTATCCCCGTATTCAATTTGAAAGTAGGCGAAAATGGGACCCGGCGATAATCGGCAAAAACAAATGGGAATTTTTGGGAAATAATTGTAGGACCCCCCTAAAGATGTCCAGACCTCGGGGATAACTATGGGTACCCCCATTTTTGCCTGCAGAAGAAAGTCGAGGTTTTTAAATAGCCGCGGCTGGTATTTTTTTTCCCGACATTAAAGAAGTGATGCAGAAGAGCATTTAGTTTTTTTTTGTTTTTAAAAGTGGTCCCATCAAATTTGGGGTACATGAAAATGAGTACAAGCATATTTTTAAGTCCCTAAAGGTAATTTTAAAAATTCAGCAAAAATACAACTGCCGCTACTCTACGCAATGAAAAAAAAACACCTGCCACATACTTGGGGACCTGTATTAATTTCGTTAGTTTGGTTTTTGGGAAATATGCCTGGGACCCCCCCTAAAGATGTCCAGACATGGGGGATCACTATGGGTACCCCTGTTTTTGCCTGCAAAAGAAAGACAGGTTTTTAAATAGCTTTGCCAGGTCTTTTTCCCTGCTGCGGCTATTAGAAACCCTGACTTCCTTCAGTAGTTAAAAATGGGGGTACCCATAGTGATCCCCCATGTCTACACATCTTTAGGGGGGTCCCTAGAATATTTCCAGAAAGTTCCCATTTTTTTTTAACCTGTAAAAAAAATTAGTAAAAATTTCCAAAAAAAAAGACATAAGGTCCCCCCCGAAAAGCCAAAACAGCCCCAGGCTTGCCAGCCAGTGGTGGTTTCTAAAAATACGGGGAACAAAATGTGCAGGGTTCCACCGTATTTTAGAAACCAACACCAGGCTGCAGGGACTAGTGCTGGTTTTAAATATAGGGGGCAAAAAAGACGTGGGGTACCCCCTATATTTAAGACCAGCACCAGACCCAACTGACTGGGATGTAATGCCACAGCCCGGAGACCCAATCACCGGGCTCCAGGTCCAAAGCATTACACCCCAAGTCGGTCAGCGCAAGCCGGTGATCTCGGGGAAGTCGGGGACCCCCAAAAAAGGGTCCCCCCCTCTCCCGAGCACCACAGGCTTATGCTGAAGCCTGGGGCTCATCCCCATACCCCTGGAGCGGTGGGTATAGGGGTAATAGGGGGGCAAATAATGTAACACTATTGTACTTTACAGTGGAACTACAAGTGCCAGCATGCCTGCCATTTTGCACTTGTGGAACTAAAAGTGCCAGCAGACATGAGGCACCTGTAATTTCACTGTAAAATAAATAGTTAAAAAAAGGCAAAACACACACACACCGTGACAGTATAACTTTATTCCCTAAAGATGTGTAGACATGGTGGATCACTATGGGTCCCCCCATTTTTAACTACTGAAGGAAGTCGGGGTTTCTAATAGCCGCGGCAGGTGCATAAATGCGGCTTTGAATAAGGTGATGCAGAAGAGCATTTAGAAGGTTTTTTTGGGCAAAACTACTATGGGCATCAATTTTGGGGTACTTAAAAATGGGGTTCAGCATATTTTAAAGTTGCTAAAGTGACTTGAAAAAAAACGTGAAATACCCACCTGCCGCAAACACCTGCAATCAAAAAAATACTTGGGGCATACTTGGGGACCCCCCCAGAGTAAAGTTCACTATTTTTTAAGTTTGTACCCCAACTTTTTTTTTTCACCCCCTTTTTCAAAGTCAATTTTTGGGGTGCCCTTAATTTTTTTTTTTTTTTTTTTTACACAGATTACCTTTGGTGGACTGTCTGAAGGCTGCACGAGGGTTGCACGAGGGTTCCCGAAATGTTGCACTCTAAAACCCCAATTCTTCTGCCATTCATAGGCGATACTTTACCGCCTATTACATTGCATTGACTTAACGCCTAGGCGGAAAATCTTTCAAATTGAATACAGAGGAAAACTAAAACAGGCGATAATGACGTCATCGGCGGTAAATTACCGCAAATCCTCACTTAACGCCTCAAATTGAATACGGCCCTATGTTTCATTGATGTGCAATAATCTTTTATATTGCCATGTGTTTATGCCGTTGATCTGTCATTTACTTTAGCCAGCCAGCTCGCTGCAGCCTTTGGCCAATATTGGTGAAAACAATATTGTGAGATGTGAGGTGGCCAAAATTGACAATTATAGGTCCAAATTACATGATAGCAGTTTTTATCAATTTTGAAAGAAATCCATAACTAAAACCAAAATGATTGAGGTTGGTTTTGCCAACACAAAAATACGACAATGATTTAGAACCATAAGATCTACATTGGTTTATTGCCTCCAAACCTTAACAACCTTGACTAGCTTACTTAACTTAAACTACAAATAAAGACATGGACATCAGAGCTTGGCTAAATGGTCACAGCTTTTTATTTATAATTAAATTAATTAACCTAACCAGGGTGGCAAAGAGACGCTGCAAGCTCAGTTCTAGCTTTCACCTCGCTCAAATACTAGTGGATCGACGAACACATCCCCCCTTCTAGACGCACTAATGATGCAAGGGTCTCACTTCCCTCCTGGGCAAATCGGAGGCGCTTCCGTACAAAAGCGCCCGGCCCCCCCCGCATGGAGAAGGACAAATTCGCCATGGACATCGAGCCCCCACAAAGTTATCTTGCACCACATAAATCCACTGAGCTGCAGCGTACTCCCGTCATGCTGCGCCTAAATTGGAAAAAGAAAAGTTTAGTGCGACACAACAGAACAATAATAGGTGGGATGGTGGGTTGCGAAGATCCAGCAAAAGAGACTGATATTATGCAAAACAAGCCAATATATAAAATCCATCTAGCCACTCTCTCCAGCAATATCATTGGCTCATCAAACCAGCTGACCCGGCCTCACAACTACAGTAACTACCCAGCAACAAGGCTGTCATCAAACAGCCAATCAACAAAAAACAGTATTCTTATCTATCCTTAGGCCTATTCAGCTTTCATCTACCAAAACCAAAGCACAGAGGAGCTCATTTAGACCCGCTCGCTAGATGCGTTCGCTCGCACCCAGCGTATGCAAATCCAGCGCACGCCCAGCAAGGCATTAGCACACCCACTATGTCTTGGCGTGCGATCACTTTGTGTATGCAGATGCCCACCAGCCATTCACAAGATGCCCACTTGTGCACATCATCTCCTGGAATTGCATGAAACTATTGGTACATCGAGCACCATCAGATGCGATCACAGCGCTTAAGGTTGACTGTACACTTCCGCAAGCACTTCAGTGTGAAATTCAACCAGGTGACATGTACAATGACGCTGCCTGTTAATTATGCATGCCTCTGCAACGGCGTTAAGACGGTCAGGCACGCCTGCGTTCACACCTCCACTCCCCCGTTTCTAGTGGCCTGCCCCTGTTATAATCCACAAATGGCTTCTCCTGTCACTCACTCTGCTGGGCTGTCTATGCGCAGCGAGCGAACACTTCCCGATCTCTCGCAGTAGTTGCGCATGCGCATTGCGTGCGCATGTGCAAAAAGCGACAATCGGCTAGCTACAAGCGAGCGCATCCTAGCGAGCGGGTCTGAATCAGCTCCAGAGTTCGCAGCTCATCTCTACTTTGGGCCTCATTCAGAGGTGGATGCTACTGCAAATTTATGCTATTGCTGCAATTGATGGACTATCTCATAAGCCACCCACCGGCTGAGTCTGCAAACCACTGTGGTGTGCAAGTAGTCGAACCATCTAGCAAACATCGGCTGCACCATCGTACATTAGAGCAACTTTATTGTTGCTAAGAATGTCCAATGAAACATGGCCGCCGGTGCCAGTGGAACTACATCTTCCAACGCAGTCCATGACACTGGTACGCCCCCGACATGCCTGCTGGCGAAAGCCCATTCATAGCACAAGAACATCTATCAGATTACATGGATCTCCACACAGTTCCGATCTGTGCCCCCCAGCGATAAACATGCGCACTGTGTCTTGGATGCATGCACAGATTTAAAACATCGAGCGCTTGCATCCAATATTTTAAATGCGTCCACCACTGAATCAGGCCCTTTATACCAATTAGTTTGCAACAAACTACTAATACTAAGTACAGTACCTAGTACAATATAATTGACTTTGGGGGTGATTCAGCTTCGGATAGAATTGCAAAGCTGCATGCAAGCAAGCAGCTTTGCAATTCCGTCCTTGCTAATATACAAATACAGCAGGGGATGTATGACACCCCTGCTGCATTTGTGATCCCAGTACTGCGACCGAGGTTGCAGGTTGGGACCACCAGCGCAACCATTGGTTGCAACGGTGGATGGCGCTGGGCTGCCAGCCAGCTGAGTAAGCTTCAGCTTACACAGGCTGGAGGACTTGTGAGGCCAGGACACTACATCTGTGGATGCAGCCCTTGGCCTTGCCACTCCCAGAAAACGGGGCCAACACCTCCTGTTTCCGGAATGCCGGCCACCACCGCCCCTTAAATGCCTCTGCCTGTCAATTAAAGGCATAGCAGGGGTTGTGTGCGATCACGCAGGACCTGTTCTGCACATTTGCTGAATTAGCCCCTCTGTTTGCAGATACAATGCAAATAATATGGGAAATTTTGGAAATAGTACGAAGTCCAGGAATCGCTACATACTGTATGGCACAAAAAGTATAAGTGCATAAGGACACATCTGTAACACATTTCAGCATTTTTACTAACATTTCATTTAGGTGCAACATTTTTATTACCTAATTGCAACCAATCGAACACTGTTTCTACGCTAGTGCATTGCTGATTGCAGATTCCCAATGTTCGGGTCTCTGCACATGCGGCAGACCCCATCAAGGCCTGTGCAGAACAGGTCTGCGATGACACACATTCCTAGCAGCAGACTGTCAGTGGTTAACAGTCTGCTGCCATTTCTGGGTGGGGAGGGGGCGGCGATTGCCTCCGTTTCAGTGTGATCGTTGCCCCCCACAGGCAGAGGAAAGGAGACTGCTGCTGCTCAGCGGCAGCAGTGAGCAGTCTCCCTGGTCTCCCATTGCAGCCCTCCACACAGCAGTGTGAGTGCCGGGATGCTAACAGGTAAAAGAGGTGGGGGCAGCGTCAGACACGGACCCCCGACAGGCCCATCCTACAAGCCCAGGCCCAGGTAATTAGTACTCGCTTCCCCCCTCTCGATACCCCTGATTTCAGCCCAGTTATGGTTCTTCAGTCTAAAGTGTATTACTCTGTATCAGCCGTACTTTTGAATAGCGCCAAATAAGCTCCACTGACAGATGTACGTTCAACTCTGCACCAGCGCCTGTGTTGCTAAATTAGCCAGAATGACCTATATTGCCTTCTGCTGTGAAATAAACAAGCAGTAAAAGTGGATAAATAGAGTAAGAAGTGTTATAAAACACATACAAACAACACATCAGCTGAGGACAAATGACTAATAAAATTCTTAGTTCTCTTTTTTCTCAAAAGTAATAGCCATTTTTTTTATTATGTTGAGCACAAAATTACCTAGCAGGCCAAGCTTTGCCAAGGGTGCTTTATAACTTAATCAACTACTGTAATTTGTAATGGAGCAACAATGATAATTATTTGAACACAGCACTGTTTCAGTGAGTGTATATTATCTACAGGTTGGGTATGAAATCCCGGCGGCTATTCAGCCGCCGGTGAAATGCCGACGCCGGAAGCCCAAAATACCAGAATCCCGACGGGGAGTTAAGTATACTAACCCTACCCTTCTCCTCCCCTTACCCTCCCTTAGGGGTGCCTAATCCTAAAACTCCTGGGATGGTGCATAACCCTAAGTACCCCTTCTCGCACCCTAAACTTAACCTTCTTAGTTGGGGGGGTGCCTAACCCTAAGTCCCACCGGGGATGCCTAAACTTAACCCTCTTCCCCATGGCTAACGTTAACCCTGTCCCCGCTTACCTTCACTCGGGAAGACGGCATCCCATGCGTCGGTATTCTAACTACATCCCTTATCTACATCTGGTCTGTTCATTCTATATTGCCATGTAGGACAATACACAGCAAGTCATACAATGTTTCCTTGTCACTGTTAAACACTTAAATTACAATAGTGCCTAGGGGAATAAGGCACTCCTGGGGGTATATTTGCTAGTGTGGGTTTTTAGATATGGAGATGTTGCCCATAGCAACCAGTCAGATTCTACTTAACATTCATCCAGCACCTTCTAGAAGATAATAGCTAGAATCTGATTGGTTGCTATGGGGAACATCTCCACTTCTAAAAACCCTGCATTTTAGTAAGCATACCCCCTGCAATCTGAGGCCATATTTATTTATTTATTACCAGTTATATATATAGCGCACACATATTCCGCAGCACTTTACAGATTCCCGTCAGCGGCAGCCCGACAGGAGCAGAGTGCGACGCAGCGGAAGCCCGACATCGCTGGAAATCCTGATCGTGGATAGGTAAGTATCCACTAACCTAAGCTAACCCCCCTAACCCTAACCCTCCTTAGGGGTGCCTAACCCTAACTTCCCCCCCAAGTGCCTAACCCTAATCCCCCCTCTAAGTGCCTAACCCTAACCACCCCCTTCCCGCTACCTAAACCTAAGTCCCCCGGGAGGGTGCCTAACCCTAAGTCCCCCCCGGGGGTGCCTAACCCTAACCCTCCCTCCCCCTAACCTAACCCTCCCGGGGGGGTGTCTAACCCTAAGTCCCCCCCGGGAGCCCTAAACCTAACCTTCCCCCCCAGCGGCTGTCCCATCGCGGCGCCCGGCATCACTACGATCGGGGAAATGCGGGCGTCTACATCTAGACGCCCGGCATTTCACCCTTGCCGGGATAAGACAGTCGGGAAGCCGGCTGCCGGTATATAGGCAGTCGGCTTCCCGATTGCTTCCCTTACAGAGAATAGTTGGCCATTCACATCAGTCCCTGCCCCTGCCCCAGTGGAGCTTACAATCTATGTTCCCTATCACATGCTCACACACATACACACTAGGATTAATTTTATGTTTTGGAGCCAATTAACCTACCAGTATATATTTGGCATGTGGGAGGAGACCGGAGTACCCGGAGGAAACCCACGCAAGCACAGGGAGAATATACAAACTCCACACAGTTAGGGCTGTGGTGGGAATCAAACCCACAACCTCAGCACTAGCGCACGCAGGGGGGGTTTCTGGGTAATATACTCGTAAAGGTAAAAGGGAAAAAGGAGGAATCGACGCACCGACAATGTATTGACTGTACCAATAAAAGGAACCGCTATTGCATTTTAATCTATGAAGAGCAAAATAATGAATATGTATATATCTCAAGTTGCTGTGGTGCTCACTAGAGTAGAACAGTGATATCAATATAAAGAGAAAAAGAAACTCTATTTTGTGAGCACTCTTAAATCAAATGTAATAACTAAAAACATAGCTTTAATTGGCATAGTAATGCCTATGTAACTCACAGTATGGACAAACAACAATAATAAATAACATGATACAACATGAAACATATATTACCGATTACAAGTATATTAAAAAATTAATGGGGAAAGAAAACAAGTGCCTCTATGTAATATACTTCTGTGAGATAATAGATATAATCTCAGAGCATAAGAGCAAGGTATGCTCCTAATAATGGCGAAATATAACATTCATACATAATTCTCATATACAGCTATAAAATTTGAATATAAGCTAGGACTAGTTTGTATGATGACAACATATAAGATAAACAACATATATCACTGTGTCGGCCGAATGATCAGTAATGTCTATCAGTATAGGTAACACCTAGAAATATCAGGAAAGTCAGGGGTGAAGACACTGTTGCACTAAATTCTACTGCTCCTCACTTAGCATATAGCCATCAATGGGGAGTGAGAGATTGTTTGGGAGCAGTTGCCCCTTAGAAACAACAGAGTAACCGCAACGTTACTCAATATTTCACTTCTGCTGTTATGGGTCTTACATAATGCATAGGACCCTTAATGAGAGAGTTACTCTGATTGAGGTAGTCATCAGTTAATAGAGTGAATAGCAAATATAGACAACAGGTATCAGTATAATCTGAATATATACCCATGTAACAATCTTATATATTATAGTGGTTTATATTATATAGCCCATGTTAATGAACCACTAGTTTTTTCATAAGGAACCAAGAAGTCGTCACTCTGTGTCGGCCGATTGATCAGTAATGTCTATCAGTATAGGTAACACCTAGGAATATCAGGAAAGTCAGGGGTGGAGACACTGTTGCACTAAATTCTACTGCTCCTCACTTAGCATATAGCCATCAATGGGGAGTGAGAGATTGTTTGGGAGCAGTTGCCCCTTACAAACAACAGAGTTACCGCAACGTTACTCAATATTTCACTTCTGCTGTTAAGGGTCTTACATAATGCATAGGACCCTTTATGAGAGAGTTACTCTGATTGAGGTAGTCATCAGTTAATACAGTGAATAGAAAATATAGACAACAGGTATCAGCATAATCTGAATATATACCCATATAACAGTTTTATATATTATAGTGGTTATATTATATAGCCCATGTTAATGAACCACTAGTTTTTGCATAAGGAACCAAGAAGTCGTCACTCTTAAATAATCAATCTATGTTGATTGATTTACTTGAAACAGCAGGAGACATAATCAAGTATCTGCAGCAATGTATTTAGAACTATTTCCTGCTTCTATATTATAACAGGATAAAGTGCAAGTGTGAATGTTATTACCAAACATCCATCCAATCCTGCTTTATAATTTCAACAAGTCAATGATTGGTAAATTATACTGATAATTCAAAGGGTTACTAGTACATGTCATAGTATATCCATTTTCAAATAGTTAATCCACATTAAATAGCATGACCAGAGTAACAAGAGATATAATCATATTTATGCAATAATATATAAAGGCAAATGTCTGCCGATACACAAAATAGATGTAAATACAATTGTTATTATAGTCTGCATATGGCTAAGTGGAAAATAAATAGGAAAAGTATAATAGTATTATAAACAATTGTTGAACACAGGTTATAAGCCTGTTAATAATACATTCTAAATTATATGTATAATGCTGAGTCAATAGAGATAAATATGCTGCCTAAATGGTACAAAAGACTGATATATATCACTAGACAATATGAAAGCACCTGTCAGACAGCAGTGTGCTGTCACGCCGTGTGGTCCACCTATATTATGTAGCATCCGGAAATGATACCGGGTCATATAAATAGGATGTGTTATCTAAATAGTGATAAATGCTAACATGTAAGGGCCACTAGACAAATCAAAGCACCTGTCAGACAACAGTGTGCAGTCATGCTGAGTGGTCCGCCTATACAGTGTAGCGTCCGGACCAACATGCGATAAATAGTGAAAGGTAGATATACAAACTAGTAAAGGGGGTGTCCTGTGCTGCGCAGACACAGGTACCCGTCCATCCCATCCAACGCGCGTTTCGCCGACCAGGCTTGTTCAGGGAGGTGAGAGCACTGTTTGAAAGTCTCAGGACTGGCCGGGCTGATATCCTGTGCGGTAGCGTCTCATACATCGTTGAGACGTGATTGACATGTGATCCGGCCAGTTAGCATCTATGCAAGACCGAAATAGTCAAAGGAGATAAAAAGATCCAGCCTGATCCTCCTTTGATCTGGATTTGATATTTACCTCTATCGTAGAGTTCTGGGTACAACAAATGATCAACCTACTAATGTGACCATCACTTAATATGAATAATTAATGAATGACAAAAAGATCAAGTTGATGAATATATACGAATTACTAATTTTAAATGAGTATGACTAATAACTCGTTCTTCCATTAACCCCATGAAGTCCTTACATAATAGCCTTTAATAGAAATAGGAACATATATATTAAAACCTGTCCCATTCACCAGCATAGATATACATATATAAATTAATATGAAAGAATTAGTAAAAGGTATATAAACATGTATAATAATAAATAATAAAATAAAAAATAACAATAAATTATAAATTATAAATAAAATATAAAGTACCCAGAACCCCCCCCCCTGTCCAACTAATTTTTTTCTTTCAGAGACAGAGACAGCCTTGTCTCTGTCTCTGCACAATCAGCGGGCCACACTCGGAGCTGCCTAGCCACTGCCTGTTCAGCTGCCAGTGTTTCTGCGTCAGGTGGCTTTCATACCACCAGATGCGGAAGCGCTGACAGCTGCACTGACAGTGGCCAGGCAGCGTGCAACAATCACCAGCGCCGTCATCAGAGAATAGACTGGAGGCCCGGATCCCCGCACCCGCTATTTTTTTGGAAGGAGAGAGAGACCCGGCGGCCGTCGCGCATGATGTCACGCCGCACCACTGAGTGCAGACTCGCTGCTTTTGACTGAGGAGCTACAAGCATCAGGTAAGTGTGGGGTTAGCTGTCTGGGGCTGGCAGGCTGGAGGTGTTTTATTCACCTCATATGTTGCAAGTCAAAGTAATACCATTAGCTGGTCAACGTTTCAGCCCATACAGTGCCTTTGTCAAGACCTCCCAGACCCACAGCAACATGGGAAATATTGATAAGTAGGTCAAGGGGCCTATTTATTAATGTACTATCTGCAGTCAATCTTCCGAAAAGGATTGCTGCTTTATTGAGTGTTGGGGCTATTTAACTTAATGGTACTTACATTTTTAATTCACAAAGCAGTGCCCAAATTGGCCTATTTACCAAGCTCTGAAAAGCTTAGCTTTCGGAGCTGGCACCTGGTAACTAATGCCACCTAGAAATTGTGTTCGTCATTGTCAGCCTTTCAGCAACCTTTTTGCAGAGAGGGATCCTCAGACCCCTGGGTGTGCATTCGCAAGAGGTCAGCGGGTCCTATCCTCCCAGTAAAGTGATCGCATATGCTATTATTTTACCTTTTACGGGTTGGGGCTGGCTGTCTGGATAGAGGCTGGCAGTGTGGGGCAGGGGCTGGCTATCTGGGGCTGGCTGGCTGGGGTGACTATCTGGTGCATGGGCTGTCTGGGACTGGTTGTTTGTGGCTGGGGCTGATATACAGTATAGGTGTGTATGTGGAAACCCCCCCAAAAAAATCCTGCATTTGCCCCTGCTCAGTGCTGTGAGGCAGTAACGCTAACCATTACACCGTCTGTGCTGCCATATGATGAATGATCTACCTTATGAATGTTTTTTCCCTTCCCTAACCAATGCAATGTATGGAGCAAGCACAGAGTAATGCAAAAATGAAATTGCACATTGTGGATCAAGGTTAGTGAAATGCAATTGGAAGTGGCTGAGAGATTATGACCATTTTCACTCGGCAAAAGTACTTTTCCTATTTTTTTGGTGGAATGCATTTTCCAGTTTGTACTAGAGCAGGCATGTCAAACTGAAAATCCTAACCAGGCTGAATATTCAAGGTCTAAGAGTGTGTGGACTGCAAGAAGCACAAAAAAGGCATCACGTGGTACCAGGGCTGACATCAGAAATTGTGGGGCCCAGGTCTGGGAAAATAGGCAGGAATGTGTGCACCCGAGAAGTCCAATTAAAAATGCCAATTTGCGGTAGTCGCACCGAGGTTGCATGACTTTTCTTCAAATTGCGACCTGGGAGAAGTACATGAAAAAGTGGGGAAATCACCCTGGACCCCCAAAAAAGTGGCAACTGAGATAGAAGGACAATATAGAAGACTGTCAGTGGCCATAATGAAAGTACTGGAGGCTTTTAAAACATACACATTGTGCCACACAGTAGGGCCCCTTATACACCTTATGCCACACAGTAGAACCCCTTATACACATTATGCCAGGCAGTAGTGCCCCTTATACATATTATGCCAGACAGCATGCCTCTTATACACATTATGCCACAAAGTAGTACCCATTATACACATTATGCCACACAGTAGTGCCCCTTATACACTTTATGCCACACAGTAGAGCCCATTATACATATTGTACCACACAGTAGAACCACTTACACACATTATGAAACACAATAGAGCCCCTCATACATGTTATGCTGCACAGTAAGGCGCCTCATTACCTATCTATTACTAAAGAGTGGACTGGGCTTAATGCCCAACCACTCACCAGTGGCTCAGACTATTACCTGCCTACCCTAGGCTGCATAAAGTGACCTTGGCCTAAAGCCCAGAGTCACTTTTACTTGTGGCATGGACAATCTGCCCACCTAACATGCCCCACATGCCTGTGACCTGATTGCACCCACACGCCTAATGCCTGACATTTTTGTGGTCTAGCAAGGGGGAGTGGTAAATTCTAGGTGGCCAGTGGCGGCTCCAGAGGTATGGTTGCAGCACAGTCTGAAATTCAAATAAGGGAGCCACACCAACTGCCCTTCCAAATGCTGCCAAACATCGTCAGCCGCGACTCCTTGGCAGTTGGTGTGGCGCCCCTATTTGAATTTTAGACTGTGCTGCAGTCCCACCTCTGGAGCCACCACTGCAGGTGGCCAAGGCTGCCTACAAGTAAGTTGGGAGAAGCTTCAGTGGTGAGCTCCATTTAGCACCATCTGCAGCACTCACTGGTCCTCATCTTCTTTCTTCTGCTGCAGGCCTGTTTTGGCCAGCGGCGCCATTATCTCGCCTCTTCCATGGCCCGCCAAAGCTCTTTAAGCAACATCCTCTTCTATTTACTCACAGTGCCTGATATCAGGTGCCGTGAGCAGGCGGAGCTATGACGCAGCGAGCCGTGATTGGCTTGTTGCGGCTGCTTCTAACTGGCTACCGGTTCGTGAACTGTAACTGGCTCGCACCCAGCCCCAAGTTCAAATAGCCCCTGCTGTCTATTAGCCATTGTTTCACGAGCTGCGGTTGGTGCCATATTTAAACTGGCGCTGCACCCGCTTGTCTGGCACTTATTAATATAGCGATCGAGATGGCGGCTGGTTTCAGGCCTGTACAGTGCCTCTCTAACCCGGTGGCCTCCTGCAGTGCTAACTCCTGCTTACCGCATTGTGCCGACCCTGCAGAAAGTAATGATGGCCAGGGTCTGGTTCTTTATATGCAGCTTCACTGGCCCTGGCAGCGCCACCGGCCAACCTGAGTAACCCGAGGGTCACTCAGATGAACAATGTTCATGCAAATGATCCGATGCTACGTCTTCAGGTGGTGCAGCGGATCACAAAGCATGCATTGGGCGTCTTTCTACTACAGATGCCCTCTGCTGCTTTTATATATTTTAGCACAGCCGCTATGTACAAAGACACTATGGCTGTGCAATACAGTCCATCTCTGAATCAGGCCCATAGTACAGTACCCCGGGAACATCCCTCTTAATGCATAATATGATTATTTTGTGATTCTTAAATAGAAAAATATGGGCAGTAAAGACATATCATTTTTCATAGAATTTTCTCTTCAAAGCAGACAAATTGGCTAAATGATGTGGGGCATGCTGTATATACTGAGGTGGTACACTGATGGTAAATGGGTTGTTAAACTTGCAGGTGGGAGTTGCAAATGTTTTGTTCCCCAACCTTTTACAAACTTGTATATATAGACTTAAAATCACTATAGATACACTTTAATGTACCCAAAATACTGTAGATCAGAGGTTCCCAACCTTTTGTTTTGCGAGTACCATATACCAACTGTGGGAATAGGTTAAGTACAACTTTGCAGAAGGTATGCATTCATTAACATGTAAATATCTATGACATTCATTCCACATAGCACATGGGGCCTGATTCAATGTTATACGCAAACCCGCCAGTTTGCGTACAACTCTCATGTTTAATTAACGGCACATGCGCAGGATCTGGGAATTTCAATGCATGGGTTGATGATGAGCTCTCACACCTTGGTCAAGATCTCCTGTGCACAATGAATGCTCTGGGCCACACACAAGTCATTCCTTCGGCTACTCATATAAGTGGTCACACTCTTGATCTTGTCTTCCAGATTGGATGAGATGTCTCTGACCTAAATATAAACCCAGTCACGTGGTCAGACCACCACTCAATTCACTTCTCAGTTGCAACCCCTCAAAATAGAACTTTACCCATGGAGTTGACAAGGTATCGTCCAAGGAGGGGCATGACTCCCCAGGCTCTTGCAGCAAACCTGGATCTTTCTGCGGTAATGGGGGCCTGTGAAGATCCTTGTTCCCTTGTCCATTACTATAACAGGGATGTGACAGCTGCAATGGATATTATTGCCCCTGTGCATATACGACCCCTCATGCCACACCGTCAAGCCCCTTGGTTTGACAATAGTGTTAGTGAACTCAAGAAAAGGGGGCGTAGACTTGAAAGACGATGGAGGAAGACGAACCTGGTAGAGGATAAGTCAACACTAATCAAACATATAAGAGAATATCAATCAACAATCACCCGTAAGAAAACAGAGTTCCTTTCAAATGAGATCAAGGCAGCAAACAATAGGCCGGCTCAGCTTTTCCATACAGTGGAGATGCTTTGCAAACCAGCATGCCTGCAGCATGATGAAACCCTCTCCCTGTCAAGATGCAATGAGTTTGCAAAATTCTTTGCAGATAAAGTATCCTCCATCCGGGCTGGAATCCCCACAGTGCCATCAAAGGAGTGCCAAACTACCAAGCCTGCCAAGGTAAGCCACCTGTCTCCCTGGAACAGCTTTGACATAATGGATGTAAAAGACACTGCTAAAATTATCAGAATGTTGCGACCCACCACCTGTGATCTGGACCCTGCCTCAACCAAGCTTCTCATAGGGTGTATAGACATTATTGGCCCTGTAATTGCAAAAATAGTTCAATGCTTTTTGCAAACAGCCATTTTTCCAGAACCACTAAAGGAAGCAATTGTTAGACCACTTCTTAAAAAACCTAATTTAGACCCCGACTGCATAGACCAGTATCAAACCTTCCTTTTCTAGGAAAGGTCATTGAGAAAGTGGTGGCAATGCAACTGGAAACCCACCTGTCTACCCATAATATATATGATCCATTCCAGTCAGGATTCAGGAGAAGACATAGCACTGAAACAGCCCTGGTATGTGTGCTTAATGATCTTCTGATGGCAAGAGACAGAGGTGATTGTTGAATCTTAATCCTTCTGGATCTCTCAGCAGCATTTGATACTGTGGACCATGGGATTCTAATTGAGCGCCTGAAAAATTTCTGTGGACTGGATGGCACAGTCCTTAGATGGTTCAAATCATTTCTCACTGGCAGGTCACAGAGAGTTTCTTCTGGAGTAAACTCTTCATCACCAGTGTCACTTCCATGTGGTGTCCCACAGGGTTCTATACTATCTCCCATGCTTTTTGCAGTATACATGCTACCATTGGGTGAAATAATCAGATGTCATGGCACGGTCTACCACTGCTATGCAGATGATACACAACTGTACCTGTCCTTTGCTCCAGGTACAAAAGACCCCATAACAACCCTAAATGGCTGCCTAGCTGAGCTTCAGGAGTGGATAAGTGCCAGTTGGCTGTGACTGAACCCTGATAAAACAGAGGTTCTTATGATAGGTCACAGGACAGGGCTACAGCATAGCCAACCAACAGGACTTACGCTTGGGGGTTCAGAATTACAAAACACTAAGCATGTGCGGAATCTTGGTGTTGTTCTGGATAGTGGCTTGACACTTAAACATCAGGTATCAGCCACAATCAAAACCTCATTCTTTCATCTGAGGAACATAGCCAGAATCAAGCACTTAATTCCCTCAGAAGATCTGCCTAAAGTCATACATGCATTTATATCATCACGCCTAGACTACTGCAACGCCCTCTACCTCGGTCTCCCAGCAAAAGAATTACACCGCTTGCAGATGGTACAAAATGCAGCTGCCAGGCTATTAACCAACCAGCCCCGTTCCAGC
The DNA here is from genome assembly GCA_031769625.1 of Taudactylus pleione. Classification (NCBI taxonomy): domain Eukaryota; kingdom Metazoa; phylum Chordata; class Amphibia; order Anura; family Myobatrachidae; genus Taudactylus; species Taudactylus pleione. Next base: position 7,109,140 of record JAUIMM010000210.1, on the reverse strand, counting down.
CACATAACACCCATTCTCTACTCCCTTCACTGGCTGCCTGTCAGATGGTGAATTACTTTCAAGATTGGATTAATAACTTACAAAGCCCTTCATGACCATGGCCCAGGGTACCTGAAGCAGCTTCTGATTCCTTACTGTCCCACTTGATTACTGCGATCCGTTGATGAAGGACTATTAACAGTACCTAGAATCTCATGAAATTTGTCTGGGGGTCGAGCTTTCAGTTTTGTGGCTCCAACCTTTTGGAACTCACAGTTCGAGAGGCCTCCACTCTAGAATCCTTCAAAAATAGACTCAAGACTCACCTATTCACCCAAGCATTTCACTAATGTCACTTGTTTAAGCTTATTTTGTATTTTGTACCTGTAAATGTAAAGCACTTTGAGTCCTTTAGGAGAAAAGCGCTATATAAATAAAATTATTATTATTATTATCTGTACAGAGCATGTGCTGATCACTGACTACGCGATAGCCCACAGTGCCCCCAAACAGACTGACATGCTGCAATAGTTTTGGGGTGGAATCGGCAACATGGTTCATTACAGAACGTCCAGTCCTGTCTCTTACTGGTGATATTATGTATTTGTGGATGTGTAGTTGTTTCCCAGTAATAGTATTGAAAGCCTAAATGAGGTTCCAATGTGCATGTACTGGCCACCATGCATTCTCCAAAGAGCACAGCAGGAGCCTATGAAGTGGCAAGCAGATACATGTGACTAGATCATGCTGCTCTTTTTTACCAGCACTAATCATCTCTGCAGAGTTAAGGCCCCCATACATCAGAGATTAATTGCAGCAATCGTGCAATTTGCAATCGAGTGTGTATAAAAATCTTCTCCTTTTTCAATCGATTATGGCAATTCTGCAATCTGCAATCGATTGAAAAAGGGAAAGATTTTTATACACAATCGATTGCATATTGCACGATTGCTGCAATCATAAGCCGCTTAAATAATGGCTTCTGTGTGTTTGCATAATTTGTTAGCCACCTATAGATTCCTTCATCATTACCTCTTAATACCTAATAAAATAAAGACGCTACACTCCATAGCTGGCAGGAAGAAGGTCCAAATTTTATTTATCACTTCCATAAAGTTGGTGGCCTAGGATAAGCAATTGCAAACTGTACTACTCAAAATTTGGTCAACCAAGTGGGTAATCCTACCCACGGATTGGGTTCTTCCAATCCCACTGATCGTGAAGTCAGCCAAAAACTCCTCCCTCGCTACGCAGTGTAAAGTCCGTATCTAGACTCATGCACCACTTCGTTTTGGGAGGAACCTTCACAATCTTCAATATCAATGGGGGCCGTGACAATCACCGCAGCACTACTGCTGCATACACCGGCATAGGTGTCACACATCGACGTGTGTGCCCGCTGCCCGTTGCTAGGCAGACAAGCCAAATCACTTTCAAAATCACTACACGGCCCCCGGAGGACATATCATCCTCGCACCACATGATTATCATTGTAACTTTATTATGATATAGTTTGCAACTGCGTTTCCCATACCACCAACTGCCAAACTCACAGACTTATTGTGTTAGTAGGGGAGGGAGGGAGGGAAAGATTTATTGTAAAAGAGGATGCTGGATCTGTGCATCAGCCTTTTGTCCTTCCAAGTTGCCTCCCCTTCCATGCCCCTTGGACCTCCCTTGTCTTGAAATTCCACCTTTAACCCTGCGTTTTCCTGCAGTCACTGTCCCCTGTCACACTAATCGTTACTTCCTTTCATGTGTACTACAGATAGCCGAACAACTCTTACACACTATCCCCACAATCCTACAGGGCTTTTCTGCATCGGAATCATTTGCAGATCCCTGCTTACGTATAAGCCGCTTAAGTATGATGGCTTCTGTGTGTTTGCATAATTTGTTACCCACCTATAGATTCCTTCATCATTACCTCTTAATACCTAATAAAATAAAGACGCTACACACCATAGCTGGCAGGAAGAAGGTCCAAATTTTATTTATCACTTCCATAAAGTTGGTGGCCTAGGATAAGCAACTGGAAACTGTACTACTCAAAATTTGGTCAACCAAGTGGGTAATCCTACCTACGGATTGGGTTCTTCCAATCCCACAGATCGTGAAGTCAGCCAAAAACTCCTCCCTCGCTACGTAGTGTAAAGTCTGTTTCTAGACTCATGCACCGCTTCGTTTTGGGAGGAGCCTTCACAATCTTCAATATCAATGGGGGCCGTGACAATCACCGCAGCACTGCTGCATACACCGGCATAGGTGTCACACATCGACGTAGGTGCCCGCTGCCCGTTGCTAGGCAGACAAGCCAAATCACTTTCAAAATCACTACATGGCCCCTGGAGGACATAGATTGTAAGCTCCACTGGGGCAGGGACTGATGTGAATGGCCAACTATTCTCTGTAAAGCACTGCAGAATATGTGTGCGCTATATAAATAACTGATAATAATAATAATCCTCGCACCACATGATTATCATTGTAACTTTATTATGATTTAGTTTGCAATTGCGTTTCCCACCACAGCTAGAGCCTCTTTAGGAACTAGCCCGCCACCAACTTACCGCCTACTCCCCAACCGCTGCTAGTAGATCCTCTATCAACCAGGCCATTCCGTAGTCTGACAGATGTACTCCATTCGCCCTGTATAGTGATTCCAGCGAAGCCACTATTCGAGGGTGCCTAATCACCCTACCTCCTAAGTTGGTTATGAATTTGCATATTATCCTATTTACCTTCCACCCTGTCCTAAGCATTGCTGGCCCTGCTGCTGCTTGCCACTGCCTTCTAGGAACTATGTTTGACCAAACTAGAAGTGTGTCTGGCCAACATGAGTGTACCTTGCTTATGTCTATTTTGATTGCCCTAACTAGGCTCCAGAAACTTGTCTTGCCTAAGTCGTTTCCCCCCAAGTGTAATATTATCTTCCTTGGATATCCGTATTGCCTAGCTGCCCTAGCAATTTCTGTCTAGTTGTTACCACTTCATTCCTCTCCTTCCCAACCACCTGATCCAACCCAACTGTCTCTCTGCAGTTTGCACTAAACCATTCTCCCTTACATATCTCTCCGCCCAGAAGATAAAAGAATGCCCCATGATCCAGGGGTCTCCGCCACTGTGCGACTCTGAAATTTGGAAAAAACATGTCAGTAACATTGTAATGCACAAAACTTTCAACCCCTCTTCCTTTGTTCTAACTACTTCTAATGCATGCTCACTTGAGGTTCAAGACCCTTGAAGCGAGTGAAGACAAAAACCTCATGTCTAGAGCCAATTGGAGAAGTTAGAATTTATAGCGACATGAGTAAAAACAAAACCCTCTCAGAGGTAGATCCCCTCACTTCACCCGAAATCATGATGAGTGTGAGTCCACATCTGCCTATTTCCCCGGTCTAATGTAACTCCTGTAACTGTTTCCCTTCATAAAGTTTGTGGCCTAGGGGAAAAAAAAAACAGTTGCAAACTGTACTACTCAAATTTGGTCAACCAAGTGGGAAATCCGACCCATGGATTGGGTTCTTCCAATCCCACTGATCGTGAAGTCAGCCAAACTCCTCCGTCACTACGCCATGCAAAATCCGTATTTAGACTCATGCACAGCTGTCCTTCGTTTTGGGAGTAGCCTTCACGATCTCCAATATTAATGGGGGCCATGACAATCACCACAGCATTGCTGCATACACCGGCATAGGTGTCACCCATCGACTTAGGTGCCCGCTGCCATTGCTAGGCAGACGAGCCAAATCACTTGCAAAATCACTACATGGCCCCCCGAGGACATTTCATCCCCGCACCACATGATTATCATTGTAACTTTATGATGATTTAGTTTGCAATTGCGTTTCCCATACCACCAATCATCCTGATCCGTTCTGGACCTTTACATTTTACATAGTATCATGATCAGGGAAGCATGAGTGCTAACGTAAAGCAAAACTCTGTTGTGTGACCTTCTGGATGTTGCCACCAGTTCTTCCATCCTGACAGCCCCGAAGTAGGTAAATTGAAAAAGTTAAACCACCTGGCCATTTCTCACCCGCTACTACACAGCTTTAGAACTATGTAATGTGAAGGCAGTTGGAGTGGCATATTTCCTTGTTCTCATGTTATGGCAGTGCCATACCCTGATTTGCTAGAGACTTGTGATCTGTGGAAATCATTCCCAACTCCTGATCATTTCTGGTACAGCCACTCACACAAAGCCAGTGGAAAAAGGCATCCCTATGGGGTTTCTAGCAACCCTGCTGCTCGAACCCACCAATGTTAACTTCCGGTGCCTTTTAGATCAGAAAACCTCCGGTGATGTCCTTCTTACCACTCAAGTTCATGGACCAACACCTATGAATTACCTGAAGTGTAATTCTACCAGATGTAATCTAATATAACCCGACTTCTGGTTTTACCTAGATTCACCTCGAGAAACTGCACTTTCCCACTGAAATCTCGACAACATGTCCTCTATCTGACCCAACATAGTACATAGCCATGACACTCAGTATGTTTTCTTGTACACATAGTGATATTTTCTTTTTTTTGTAAAACATTTTTTATTGTTTTCAAATAAGAATGTATAGCAATACTTGACATTCCAAAGTATCTTGTCAAAATATCAATACTCAAATATTAATAATCAAGTAACAATAATTGATCAGATCAAAATGATTAACATAAAGACGGAAAAACATTTTTTTTTTTTTGCACTACAGTCCTTGTATATTTCCTTTCGAATAGTTGAAGAATAAGTGTACTTCGAATAACTGCAGTGTTAAGATAACTGTAAAATATTATAAGAAAATCATTGCTCATATCCAAACTTTGAAATATATATCCTTCAAATACAAAATATCTTGAAAACAATTAAGATATGAGATTAATAGACAGACTTAGGGAGGGAAGACACAAAAGGGGGAAGAGAGGTAATAGGGTAAATTACTTTTCTGTGGACATAGCTTACATTCTTTAATAAGAAGTGGCATATGAGACTCATAAACCTATATTCTGGTGAACATAGAAAGGACATCATGCAAGTCTTCTGTAAAGCATCCACTCAGTTTTTTCAAATATAGATAACACCCGTAACTGAGCAGAAGGATCTAGCGATTCTATATAAAGACCCCATTTTTTATAGAATCGGAATACTCCTTTTTCTATGTCTGGTGAGGTTGACTGTCATAAAACATTAAGCGTTCGAGCTTATGAAAGACCATTTGTACTGTAGGCTTCTGGCTATGTATCCAATTTGTTAAAATTATCTTTTTTGCTACTGTTATCACCATGGTTAAAATAGGAGATAACAATCCTAAATCCACCACATCTTTCAAACCTGATAAGTTGGCGCAAAGTAACGCCAGGGGATCTAGTGTAAGGGTTATACGAAAAGATCTATTCAGGTAAGATATTCATCTATTCCAGAACCGTTTAATATATTTACAAGTCCAGAACTTATGGGTAAAAGTGGCAGAAGGATCTCCACATTTAGGGCATACTCCAGATGCGCCTGTAACTAAGTGAGAGCGTTGAGATTGAGAAATATACGCCCTATTAATTGTTTTTACATGAATCTCCTGCAAATCTGCAGATTGTAGAATGGACATAGGCCCTCATTCAGAGCCGCTCGTAAGCGGTCGTACGCTCGTAGTCATCCGATGTTGTTAAACCACGCATGCGTCGGTGTAACAGTGCGCATGTGCGTACAGCTGATTGCGATAATTTTTTCAGTCGTTCGTCAAATAGCGAACAGGAAGTGACATGTCAAATGTGATTGACAGAACTGTCCATTTTGGGGCGGTGACGGGGATGGAGATGGGAAAACGCAGGCGCGTCGAGGCGTTTTTTGGGCGTACATAAATTATCTGATGCGAACGGCCAATGTGAACGGAACAAGTGTTACGTCACTGTCTGATCCACTTTCCAGTCCAACTGCTCGCTCAGCTTGTGGTCTGGTATTCTCTACCGCAATGACGATGGTCTCTTCGTTCTTCCTGTGGCTCATCGATGGTTTCCTGATTTATCAATTGAGGCCTCAAAAACAATCAGTTTTGAATTGCAAAAATGCTTGTAAGGTGTTTAGCAAATAGCCTTTTTTTTAGTAGCAAAAAAACGTACGCAGGTGAACTACTCAGCTGATAATTTCTGGGTTAGACAATCAATTAGCTTACAAATTTAATTTACATTTGCGTGGTTTTGCCAATTTTTATTTTTTATTTTTCTGGGCAACAATATTGTAAGCAGGTTTGTTGTTTTTCTTCATTTTTTAGGGCCCAAGAAAACAATCATCCTTTTGTTTTTTGCTAAGTGTTAATTAAAACTCATAAATTGTTTTTAACCCTTGGTTTATTTTTCCCTAAAAAATGTTTACATTTCCGTGGTATTGTTTGTAATGTTGTTTGCGGGATTACCTTTTAACCATTTTTTAAATAAATTAACAATAGAATTGTGCAGATTTTCAACAGTATTTTTTATTTTTTTTGGTTTATTTCTCAACCAATTTTGGGGCAATAAAAAAAACTTCATAACGTACAAACAAATAACAAATGATTTTAAAAACACACAAACAAAATAAGTGGCATTTGAAATCCACAAACAAATACAATTAATAAAAAATTCACAAGAAAGGAGAGGGAGGTTTTGGGCATTAAGGAATATGGGGCAAACACTGAGAAGGATTGTGGGAAAATTAGCCAGTGCTGTCATCGCCTTTTGGCCCGTTTGGCCGGGGTAGGGAGGGAGCCTGAACGGGTCCCGGATGTCCTTCTGCTGGCCTGGCCAGAGGCAGATGTTGTGCCCTCTGGACTAGGCATAGGGCTAGGCACATTTGGAGGGATGGCTGTTGTTGTGCCAGAGGTGGAGGGTCCTGATGTTCCGGCAGGAAGGGAGGCCGGCTCCAACATGTGCTGGTGAACGAGCTGCTCCAGAGCATTTGCTATTTGCACGTTGGCCCCAGTATTTTTCGCCAGGGCCTTAGCAATGGTCACGTTGGCCGCAGCACTTTGCTCCAGGGCGTCCGCCACCCGTAGCAGATTGGCATCCATCCTCAGCAGAATCTCGGTCTGCTTATCCGTTTTAATATTGAGATCACTGAGGAGGCCCACTGCCTGCGAGGGGGAATGCCCTGGACTGTCTACCACAGGGTCCACAGCTGGATCTACTGCTTCCTCCCCTGCAGAGCCAGCAGAAATTCTGCGGCCAAAGCTCCCCTCTGGAGCAGACTCATCCGCCTGTGTCTCTGTGAGAAAAAAGAGAAAAGAGTAACATTATAATCTAGATATTGTCCCAAACACATTTCTGAGTTGTTAACATTACAACATTTACCTGGGGCAACATGAGGAGCCGCAAAGTCTGGAATGTCGGTATCCATGTTCGACACGCCAAACACCTCCTCATCCTGCACACACCCCTGGGCCAGCTCCTCCAAATCTGTGAGCTCCAGTGACACAGTGGTGGGACCCCCACCTGTCCCCCCTGCATGCCTAGCCCTATCAGCCAGTTTTTGCTTAAGACGATATTTGAAGTCGCTCCATCTGTGGGGTAAAAGTTGGCATTATTCCTGCAGTATTTGGACCTGTAAACACTTTTTACTAAAATGTAGTTTTTATGTACCGGCGTTTGACCTCCCGGGTTGAACGTTCACAATCACCCACCCTATTGACACCACTGGCTATGTCATCCCACATTTTCCATTTCTGGCTTGCACCCATATTCCTTGGTGCCTGTGGCAGGTTGTCATTGCACATTTGCACCAAAACCTCCATCTCCTTTCTTGTGAATTGTGGCTGACTTTTTTTTTAGGTTTAGTTGGCCTACTAGGCCCAGCAGCCTCTTCCATGGCATCCTCCACTCCTTTTTTTAAAATGGGATTAAAATTTTAAATATAAAATTTGCCCAAATATATTGTTAAACATAATCCTTTAGCCCAAAAAAGAGAAATACTTACCTGGCACCTCTTGGCCAGTGCTTTGCTGCTCTGTAGTCATTTTGGACTTTCAGGTCTCACTACAGCAGACCGATTTGGCTTTTCAGTGACGTTTTATACATGCATCTGCATTATTCGGCCGCATCATTGACTGTGCGCTCCTATTGTCCGTCCTTAATTTGAGCGGGAAAATAAAGACTATTTATGGCTTGGTGTGACTGGAGTCGATGTGGCATGTTGTTTGTTGGAGGTTTGGTGTAGGCGTATTTTTGAGGTTTTGCTGTTGACAGTAGAAGGAGGAAATTTTTGGTGGTTTTTTTTGGTTTATTTCTAGCTTCTTTATTTTCCGTTGCTTTTTTTTTTTTAGTGTTTGGCTATTTTTTGGTGATTTTTTGAGTAAGTATTTTAAAAAACCACCGTAAAAAATAATAGTAAATAGTTTACAAATGTTTGTAATATTTTTTTTTTTTGCTTTACAGTTATTTTGGCATTGCCCCAGTGACGTTTTTGAACTTTGGGATATTTGTCTGTTTTTGGTAAGTGTTTATTTTTTCATGATTTTACAAATTAGATGTGTTGTTCTTAGCATAAATTTCGCAAAGTAATGTTTTGTTTTTTCGGGGAACAATCATGTCTTACCACTAAATGTAGCGTACTATTTAGCGAACTAATGTGTCTTGTTTTAACTGTAAAAGTAGCTTACTATTTAGCGAACTAATGTGTCTTGTTTTAACTGTAAAAGTAGCGTACTATTTAGCGAACTAATGTGTCTTGTTTTAACTGTAAAAGTAGCGTACTATTTAGCGAACTAATGTGTCTTGTTTTAACTGTAAAAGTAGCGTACTATTTAGCGAACTAATGTGTCTTGTTTTAACTGTAAAAGTAGCGTACTATTTAGTGAACTAATGTGTCTTGTTTTAACTGTAAAAGTAGCGTACTATTTAACGCACTAATGTCCCCTTATTTAACTGTAAAAGTTGCGTACTATTTAACGCACTAAATGTCCCCTTATTTAACTGTAAAAGTTGCGTACAATTTAACGCACTAATGTCCCCTTATTTAACTGTAAAAGTAGCGTACTATTTAACACACTAATCTCCCCTTATTTAAGTGTAAATGCGTACTATTTAACGCACTAATGTCCCCTTATTGAACTGTAAAAAATGCGTACTATTTCGCGCACTAATGTTTTTTTATTTTTTCAGTGTAAAATCATGTTTTACCAGTAAATGTAGCGTGCGATTTTCCGAACTAATGTGTGCTCCCTCTTTTTTTTTTAGACTAAAAAAAGTGTTTACAATCCAAGTTTTCCAAAAATAAATTAAAAATATTTTCTACTTTTGAAATGTAGGTTGTTCTACTCATGACAAGACCCCGGCCTGTAAGCATCTTTGGATTTCTTAAAAAAGATAAGTATATTTTTCTTTACACATTTGTCTAAAACAATAAATACCTGGCTTACCATTTCAGGTTGTTGTTGGTCGTATTATATTGCCCATGGTTCCAGAACCCGACCAACCTCAACTTCGTCCCAGGCGTAGGCCTCGTAGGCGTGCAAGGCCCCAGATATATAGAACACGTGTCACCCTTTTTGGAATGCCAGATGATGAGGTATTAAGACGATACCGTCTTCCTCCACAAATCATCCTAGACACTCTCTCATTAATAGAGAGTGACCTTGAATGGCAAATTGACAGTCCTACAGCGATACCACCACTTACGCAATTAATTACTTTCTGTGCCTCAGGATCCTTTCAAACCACTATGGGAATAGTTGCTGGAATCTCCCAATCCTCCTTTTCAAGGATCCTGAGGGCAGTGATGGAGGCCATTTTTAAACACCTCCATCATTTTATTAAAATGCCAGTGGATATGGGTTCCCTTAGTGTGGCGAAGGCCAATTTTTACCAAATAGCTGGCTTCCCACACATCATAGGGGTTGTGGATGGCACTCACATACCACTTCAGCCTCCAGCAAGGCTGGAGGCTATTTTTAGGAACCGCAAACACTTTCATTCACTGAATGTAATGGTGATATGTGATGCCTCCCTCCAGACCCTGTCCCTGAATGCCAAATTCCCCGGGAGTGCACATGATTCCTTCGTCATCCGGCAATCAGGGATTTGGCACAAATTAGACAACCTACAAGCTGGTGATGCATGGCTTCTGGGTAAGTTGACACCTTCTGTTGCAACCACTGCAAAGCTTATTACACAATGGTCCTGATGTTTGTTTTTGTTTTTTGACAGGAGACAGTGGTTACCCTTGCACGCCCTGGCTGCTCACTCCTTATTTGGATCCCACACCAGGACCACAAAGTCAGTATAGTTCCGCACTTACAGGCACCAGGCAGGTGGTGGAGCGCTGTATCGGCCTTTTAAGAGGCCGATTCAGATGCCTCCACCGCTCTGGTGGCAACCTCATGTATTTGCCAGATATGGTTTCAAAAATTGTGGTCCTGTGTGGGATATTTCACAACATCGCCATAAGGAGTGGTGTCCCAATGCAGCCAGAGGATGCCTTGCCTGAGGATGTCCCCCCGAGGTTGGTCGGAGGTCAGTATGTGGGGGGCCATACGCGATGATGTGGTGGCCAGATATTTTAAGTAATTATTGTTAAAAATTTAGTTAATTGACACAATGTAGACATGTAATATTTTAATGGACAATTTTAATTTTTTTTTTGTGTCTTTTATTCCATAAAATTACCCGAAAAAACGATGCCTACTACCTGATCCCAAAAATTGTCTTCATGTGGCCACATTGGATATAACTTCTGGAACAATTATTTCTTCGCCTCATTTGTGGATTCATGTTGGCCTGCTACTTCTTCAAATAGTTCTTTATTGTAGTTGTTTTCTTTTTTTTGGTGTTGGTTGTTTTTTGGAGTGTGTTTTCACTGTGTGAATTGATTGTCACAATTCACTTTGTGTTTATTATTTGTGTGGATTAAATTTTTGGTTTACGTTAAGACTTTTCCATGGTAAATTACAAGCAAGTGTAACCTGGTCCAAAAAAGGCAAACTTTCTTAATGGCTAATTCTGTAATGTGTTAAATTGTAAAGTATTTTACCATGCTTTGTGGCTAAAAACAAACACCAAAAGGTATTATGGTGAATCAGTATGTTTTCTGATCTAGGCCTAAGCAGGTTTGATTTAATATTTACATTACCCACCAAAACAAAACAAAAAAATGTTGGTAATTCTACAAACCTATTGGTATTGTTAGGTGTTTAATGTGTCAGCTTACATACTTACTTGAGCTTTCTACAATCAAATTTACATTACTTAAAAAAACATGCTCCAATAGTCGACTTATGTAAGGTTAAACAATCTAATATTTACAGACAAGGAATGAGACTTTAATAAATCAAAATAGCTTTTATTTTTAACAAAATTTTTAGGGGGGAAAAAACAAAAAAATTAGTGCCGCAGGACCGCCAACATGTGATCCAGGACCACAAGCATCCCTACGACATGGCCCCTCAACGTGTGCAAGCCTTCCTGCATTGCTTGCAGCCGCCTCTGGTCCTCTGTGGGTTAAAAAAAAGTGTGGATTACTAAACTGACACCTTAATTCATATGTTACCAAACAACTTAAAATTCAGACTATACTTTAAAAAAAGATTTAAAATTATAAAAAAAACAAAGTAATGGCAAACGCAAAGATTGTATAACTACAAACTATAAAAATTACACATAAAAAGACAACCCAAAAAAGGGCGAAGTACGCAAAAACACTACATTTGTTGGTAACGTAAACTAGAAAGACACAAGTATGAGTGTTTGGACATGTGTGATATGTGTAAGGGGAAAACAACCTAGACATTGTTTTGCAAAGATATATATCCAAAACATTAGAAATACTTAAGAAATGCACAGGCAAAAGGACAACATCACCCAAAAACAAAAAAATGCCAAAGCAACCATAGTTTAAAAGGGAAACATACCGGTCATATTGATGCCTGGTCCTGGAGCCCCGATATCGTCCTCCTCTGAGGTGGGCCAGTGCTGGTCCGATGGAGGAGAGGATATTTGACTAGGTGTGGAGGGGGAGGAAAAGAGAGGGGTGGGTGGAGGGGAGGGTGAATTTAGAGGGATAGGAATATTAGGAGAGGGAGGGGCCTCACGGACTGGCCGGTCTGGGGTGAAGGGGGAATTTGGGGAAGGTTGGGGAGAGGAGGATTGGGTGGGAGTGGGGGATAGGGGACGAGGCCGACTACGTTGTTGTATTAGACGTTGTAGTCTGCGCTCAGCCCCTAAATGGTGGAGAAAAAATGTTAAGGTTTTTTTTTCTTTTGGTTTTGTTAACAATTTAAAATGAAAAAAAAAAAAAAAAGGAAAACATGCACACGCAGGTATGTCCTAAATAAACAAACAGGGCTAGAAGGAAAACATGCACACGCAGGTATGTCCTAAATAAACAAACAGGGCAAGACGGAAAACATGCACACACAGGTATGTCCTAAATAAACAAACAGGGCTAGACGGAAAACATGCACACGCAGGTATGCTTACATTTAAAATGTTAAAAAAAACACTTACTTTCGCTAATTTGCTGACGCAAATTGGCCAAAAGGCGTGGGGACCTGCGGTGGAGATCCGACCACCGCCTTTCAAGCTGGCCGATATTGCGGCGGAAGCCCAAATTATGCAGCCGCTGCACCTCCGCATAGGCGAGCCGCTTGCGAAGGTTTGTGATGCGGGCCGGATGATCAGTTATTCTCCAGTCCATCACATCTGTGAGGACCAGGAGTTCTCTGCGTGTAAATGCTGCAGCTCTCATGATGGCAATGATTTTTACCAAAAAAAACAGTTTTAATAAAGGTCCCAGAAAAAATTTGATTGGCTAATGTACTTTGAAAAATAACAGAACGCATTGTATTGGTTATTGTATGAGTCATGTGACCTACACCCTCACAAATATAATGTGAATTATGATAGGCTTGATGCAGTGACATGCGTAAGCTAATTTAAATAATATTAATAAAGATGAAAAATCTGCATATAAACTAATGCAAAACAATAGTAGCATTCAAACAAACTATAAAATTTGAAAATCCATCCCCTTGGTACAAACGTACGTATTCTGCGGAAGCAATGACACACACTAACAATAATAAAGTTTATTGACATTGTAAAAAAAAACAGATTGCAAAGATGTGAATACCAATTAAGCTAATGAATATACTGATTGCTATTAATCGAATCAAGTATGTGGGCAGAATAAAATAGCAGGCAATCGAAAACTGACAAGGCCACTTCCGGAATTGACTTGTGCGAGCGTTCCCTGCAACCAAAGAGGAGACGGACGGTCGCTATTTCGAACGTTCGCTAGCTAGAGGAGGGGTTGAAAGACTATGGGGCGGAAGATTAGCTGCGAACGAAAATATGAGCGAGCGGTTTAATTTACATTTTCCCGCTCGTACGCCGTACGTGCGAACGGCCACTTGCGTCCGGGTCTGAATCAGGCCCATAGTCTTTGCAAAGTATTTAATAATGGAGGCACCTTCTGTAATAGTCGGGTGGTCCTTCTGCCAAGTCTGGAAACAGGGAGCCCACAGCCTAGAGTCCTTGGATTTAATTAAATCTGTATATAAATATCGGGTTCGATATGGAACTCGAGAACATAAAGAAATTAGAGACATTAGGGTATCCAAATCATTATTTGCAGAGGTTAATGACATTATAGATTGAGTAAAATGTCGTATCTGGAAAAAATATATAGGTGATTGTTAGTGACCGCAAATTTCTCTTTCCATTCTGCAAAAGACAACAATCGACCTCCAGGGTCAAAGACATCTGATATAGCACGAATGCCTTTAGATTGCAATCTTAGGTAAGTACAGTTCTCTAAAGCTGGAGTAAACATGGGATTACCATAAAATGGTATATATTTGGAAAATCTGGGATTTCTACCAAGTTGTCTGTTAATGGCTAACCATATCTCAAATGTGCTTTTGAATAAAGGGTTATTATATATTACACTAGAAATCTTCTTCTTTGGTGAATGTAAAAGTGCCCCTTGATAGTATGGGTGCAGTAAAGCACACTCTAATACATAATCCGTATATAGACTCCGAGTATGTAACCAGTCCGTTACGTATCTTAAATGGACCGCCTGTGTGAAGCGGCCCAAATCGGGGAGGCCCATTCCTCCATCATTTTTATGTGACAGCAATTTTGCTCCTGCAGTTCGTGGTTTTTTACCACGTCAAACAAATTTAATAAAAAGTTGAGTAAGCATTTTAACGTCATATTTAGAAATCTGGATAGGTAACATCTGTATGGCATAAGAAATTTTTGGGAAGACAATAGATTTAATTAGGGCTATTCTTCCTAACAAAGAAAACGGGAGCTGCATCCATCTCTCCAGCATGTTTGATATTGATTGAATCAAAGGGGTGAAGTTAACTTCATATAAACTAGACAATTTTAAAGGAATGTTGATCCCCAAGTATTTAATATGCGACTTAACCACTTTGAAATTTTGTAAATAGGGGACTGAGGATATATTGGTGTTATTTTCAGGCAGTTCAGATTTCATCATGTTAATTTTATATCCTGAAAGTTTCCCAAAATCTTCAATGATGTGTATTATAGCTGGCAGTGAATTAGCAGGTGATGAAACAAAGAGTAGCATGTCGTCTCCAAATAGGGCCGTCCTCAAATCTACACCTCCTCCTACCTGTATAGTGCGATTGCTAGTGGTTCTAACGCTATGTCAAACAGCAGGGGCGAGAGAGGACACCCTTGACGCGTACCACGTTTGATTTGGAATGATTCAGATATATGGTTACCACATATTATTTGTGTAGAAGGTTTAGTATATAAGGTATGAATCATATTAGTAAATTGTAAAGAAAAAATAAATTTCTGTAATGTGTCAAAGAGATGAGACCAAGAAACTAAATCGAACGCCTTTTCGGCGTCTAGCGATAAAATAGCTTTATCTATGTTATCTTTACGTTGAGCTGCTGTATAAATAGCTGCTAAGACCCGTCTAATGTTTACCACTGAATGCCTATTTGTTATAAAGCCTGTTTGGTCATTATGGATGGCAAAATTTGCTTCAATCTTTCTGCTAGAATCTTTGTTAGGATCTTGTAATTACAATTCAAAAGCGAGATTGGTCTATAAGAGTCAGGGTCGCTGAGATCCCTACCAGGTTTCGGTAAAATACATAATATTGCAGTATTGAAATGTAGAGGCATATGATCTTGCTCTAAAATATGATTATAAACTCTTGGTAGTATAGCGGAAATACGTTTAGATAAGAGACGGTAAAATTCACCTGAGAGACCATCAGGCCCAGGGGCCTTTTCGGGTTTTAATCTTTTAATTACATTTTCTACTTCTATATCTGTGATAGGTGCATTGAGCGATGTATTTTGATCTGTTTGAACCTGGGGGATTGGGAGCATATCCCAATATTTAAGTATAGTATCTTGATGGACTTCCTCTGGAGCGTCATACAGTTTCTCATAAAGAGAACGCATGACTTCTAAACCTGAGCCCCTGAGGTTGTGAGAGAGTTATCCGCTAGGCGAAGGGGGTGGACCACTATTGGCGGCCTGTTCCCTCTTAATAAGTTGGTCATTAATTTACTTGATTTGTTTCCAAATCTATGAAAGCGGTAATCTCTTCGAAAAGTATGTCGTTCTTCTAGTCTAATAAAAACATCATCAAACTCTGCCTTTGCTTTTAAATAATTTTGTTTATTAATTTTTGTAGGGGAAGATGTAAATAAATTATATTGGGATGACAACTGTTTTTGTTTTTCCGTGTAGTCTTTCATTAGTTTCTTTTTATGATTTTATGCATAGGAGATAATACGTCCTCTCAGGATGGCTTTTGCAGCCTGCCAAAATAGAATGGGGTCCTCTTTCAAATGAGCTGTATTGTTAGTTAAGTAATCTTCCCATATTGCATCAAGGTGATCGCGGAATTGAAGTGACTGTTTCAAGTATTGAGGAAATCTCTATAAGTAACTATGTCCCTTTGTGGAAGGAATGTGATAATCTAGCCATATCAAGGCATGATCTGAAAAACAAATCGGTTCTATCGTAACTGTAGATATATTGGGTATCAGCGTTATAGATGATAGAATATAGTCTATCCTGCTAAGTGTTCCATGTGCATTTGATAGGCACGTGAACTCCCTATCCACTGGATGTGAAAATCTCCATGTGTCTACTAAATTAAGACTTTCAGCAATAGCAGGGACTCCAAACCTAGGGGGTTTATGTTGTCGATTGTTAGGAAACTGTCTATCCAAGTGAGAAGAAGAGATCATATTGAAATTTCCACAAACAAACAAAGAACTGTTCTGGAATGGGCTAAGTAGGGCAATGGGTTTTTGCATAAATAATTTAGAATATACATTAGGAGCATACACAGAACAAGCAATTCACATATTAAATATCGACCCTCCAGATCTACCACAGATGTCAACAATTGAATCTGTAAATTTTGTTTAGCCAATATAATCACTCTTCTCACTTTGGATGTGAAAGGAGCTGAGGCCAAGACCGACCATTTTAAGGTATTTAATTTGTAAATTTCTGCTTGTATTAGGTGTGATTCCTGTATACAAATTATGTCTACTTTCATTTTATTAAGATACAACAATATCTTTTTCCTCTTCTGCGGTGAGTTAAACCCGCCAACGTTCCATGAGCCTACCCTTAACTTATCCACCATCGTCTATAGTCAAAGTATGACGACATTTAACTCTAGAAAAAATAATGTAGTGGTTTACAAATGACCTAAATCCACAAATATCAAAGAATTGGGGGAGGAGGACACAAAGGGGAAAGAATGACAAACAAATAGAAGGGGAAAACATCAGCATAAGTACTATGAGGATAGGAGTATGGTTCCCCAACCTCATAAAGTACATACAACCTGAAAAAAGGGATCTTCCGGGAAACATCTATAAATGTCAACTTATTAAAGGAAGATCAATGACAATCCTAACCGATTCACCGCAATGAATAAAGTATTGAGATCGACACTAACAGGTGTCCTGAATTACGCTATTAAAAAGAGGCGTTATTCATGAAACCCCACATACTTTTTTTCTTTTTCATATGCATTATAAGTTTTGTAATAGACAAGAGTAAGTACTTCCCAGAAACTGGGTATAAACTGTAGAATTATATTATTTAGCCTTATATCAGTTCTTGTTACTAATTAGCATAGAAGATCCATCGACATATAATTATATGCAGTAAAAACTTTCCTACAGAGGTATATTTTGTTAACCATCAAATTCTACAACCGATATTCGACTGCACAGGAGAGTGAAAAACATAAGTAAGAACATTGAGAAAAGGTTAAATCTGCATTATAGGTGATTGTGACCTTTCTTGACCTAGAAGTATAGAAAGTCTGACATTTATCATGTCATGGTGGAATTTTCAGATCCATGTCGCTCTTCATCCAACTCCTTTAGGTAGGCTTCTGCATCTGCCACAGTAGAGAAATCCACAGAGGATGATCCATCATACCTCAGGCGTGCAGGATATAATAGAGCAAATCTTTTGCCTTCTTTAATGAGATGGGAGCACAGTGGGGAGAAGTCCTTGTGTGCTTTAGTGAGCTCAGCCGAGTAATCTTGAAATAAATAAATCTTGTTTGAGTTCCAAGTAAGGTCACGAATTTTCCGAGAAGCAGACCAAAGCATCTCCTTAATTAAGGCACTTGAAGACTACCACCCTAGGGCGAGCCCCTTGATGTGTGCGTTGCGGGCCCATTCTGTGCGCTCTTTCGATCACGAGGTCACCGCAGGAATTTTGAATATTGAGTAGTAAAGAAAGGTCATTGCGGATGAAGTCATACAAATCTGCACCTTTTACATTCTCAGGTAAACCTACAATGCGCAGGTTATTCCGTCTGGAGCGATTTTCCAAATCGTCTAGTTTGTTCCAAATGGCATAATGTGATTTTTCCATTTTGGCTGTTGTCTTTTTAACTGGGAAACATCTAGGAAACATTCCCCCAATCTATGTTCTGTGGTTAAAACTGTCTGGGATAGATCTTGGAGCTGAGCCTTTATATCTGCTATCTGTGCCTGTAGTAGTGGGCTTATCGCATCTCTCACAGCCTGCACTATGGAGCTGTAGGTGATGGAGGTATCAGGGAGAGAGAGGGGGAAAGGTATCTCTGTCTGTGACAGCAGAATATCAGAGGCAGACTCACTGTTTGATGCTTTATCTGTCCTCAGATTGTGTTGGGCTTCGGAGGATAACGCTGAGTCACTGGTCTCCGGCGCCATATTGGATGTGTGACGTCTGTCAGTTTTGTTTTTCTGCATTTAGCCCGGCGCTGGAGCCATGAGGTAATGCTGCATAAAGTATGGGGTGGGGGACAGCGGGTTCTCCCAAAGCTGTTCCTGTCAATGTAGAGGTCAGATAATGACCGTGAAATAGGGTATGCGGCGATCAATACCGGAGCTCCTGATCTTAGCGTCCAGCCATACTCGTGCTGGAACCGGAAGTCTAGTGATATTTTCATTACTTATTAAAGCAAAAAGACCTCTTATTTGCTGCCTCAAAGATTGCACAGTTTGTACTGTGGGCTGGAACTGTTATTGGCAGATTATTTCTACCATGATACACATCACCCCAGTTATATATTGGTATACTGTAGCCTGTGGTTAATCCCCATTCTATTATATGTGAGCATAGCCACTACCAGACAGACCTTACCACCTGCTTTACACTCCTGTCTGCCCGCCAGAGTTTGCTTTGTAAGAATGTCAGTGTCAGCAAAACTGTGAGAATCAGATTATGGAAAACCCTGATTCATATTTTAGTACAGAGAATGAGGGGCTGAGCTGTAGAGATTTCTGCGGGTGAGAACAAGGGGGGGAGGACATTTTAGCTGGGAGCTCCAGCATTTCTATGAGGGGTTTGTTGGTCCTGTGAGGATTCAAATTATACCCAGCCAAGACAATGAGCCCGCTTAATGATGGGGAAAATCCTCCAGCCCGCAGTGGCCTGTAAGTAGGGAGTCAGTGGATAAACACTGTGGCTAAGCTAAATATGTAGATTGCCCACCAAAGGAAAGCAGGGGGCTGGTAGACTTAAGTAAGACCTAAGTAAGAGGAAGTGCTGTATAGGGATGAGGTCTACTTGCTTTGGCATCTTCTGTTTGGCCCCAATATCTACCCCTTACCACTGAAACTGTACTCATGCATTTGTGCCTGTTCTGCACTCTGCGGAACACCAAGCACATGAGCTTTCCTAGGTAGTTGGTAGACAGAGTTGGGTTACCAGAGCTTATATACCCAGGAAATACGTAATAATCCAAGATTTGCACATGATCATACTCACAATCTAGAATGGGAAATATGCTGCCAGCATGTGCCCCCATGAGCCAGCCAGGATTGAGGACCGGCTACTACCCCGATTCCAGGACTCTGTTCTTGAGTCATCTGAGGCTAAGCCACTCCTGTACATTGTCCTGCACCTCACCTGAGGAGGCAGAAAGATTAGGGTTTGGACTGCACCAGTCTTCGTGCATAAGCAGCCACATATTAAATTTATCTAGCCTCACTTTGCTGTGCCCAGGCGTGGTCAACTGCATATACCTACACCTATCTATATATGTATACCCATGTATAGACATACCTAAATGCCTAACTTCTATCTATATATGTACATTTCTATATCTATGTACATACAGCTTCCTACATGCATATCAATTAACATATCTAACATGTATATATCCTTCATTATATATATACCTACATATGCCATACCTACAACATACATATGATATATATATATATATATATATATATACACACACACATATACCTGCTCACAGCAATTCTTACATGTACCTTATCATGCCCGAAACATACCTAACCCTCCACCTGCAGTATTTAATTATTCCTACATATATGCACTGACCCATGCGTGCCTCTCAGTGAGGGCCATAGCTAGGGTACTGCGGCCGGTGCCATCGCACAGGGCACCACAGGTCAGGGGGCGCTGTTTGGGCCTGTCAAATTTCTGTTTATTATCATTCTTGCTTGTAGCTTCCTCTTATTTCATCCCCAGCATTTCCTGGCCTTTCTTATACCTTCCCTGGCCCTTCACCATGAAGCCAATGCCCTTTTTTGGGTGCATTATGTCCCTTTGAAAAATGAGGGTGGCGCCAATGCTCTTTCTGGCAAAGGGCACAAAAAAGTCTAGTGACGGCTCTGCTCTCTGTTTGGGGTTTGATCACAGTTAGGTGAGGGCTGTTTAGGAAGGAGATATGCTGTCTTTTAGTTAAGACGCGAGAAGTTAAATGTAGTGGTGAATATAAACTGTCTAGCATCGATGGCCACTTGTTTAAAACCATTAGTAAAAATAATCGATGGTGAGCATGGATGTTTTTCCATTATTAGTTTCTGCCTCCCAATATTCCCTTGCTGGTCAAACACATTCAACATCTGCCAATTGCTATTTGTCAAACAATCGATGGCAGATTACTAAATCCTGGTTAACTATGCATACGAGACTAAGAAGGCACAATTTGAATTTTTAAGGAATACAAAGAAAAATCCACAGAAAATAGGGACCAAAGAAAGCATGCACAGAATCATTAGGGTAGAAGACTGTCACGAATATGCCAGACTCAGGACTTTAAATTAGAGTGTGTGTTGTTATGAACAAAGGAACAAAGGAGGGGGGGGGGGTTTAGCTTACAGGAAAAGGAGAAGACCACATACTGTATAATGTTATCAGACATTTGAAAATCAAGCCACAGATAGGTGAGGACAGAGGGGGCGATAAGTAAAATAGATATGCAGCAACATTAAATTACTAATTTTTTAGAAAAGGGGGGGTGATGGGGACCAAGAGCTAAAGATATGTGGCATAAACAAACTGAATGCTGGCCTGAAGCAATCTCCCTGCTCAGGAGAGCTCAGATTTTGTTATAAAGTGTATAATGGCTGGGACTCGCCGGGCCAATGTAATTAGGTTGGTTATTTTTATGAAATAATTTAGCGAAACAGAATGGTGGGGAGTTGCACCTACTTCCTATTAAATGCAGCAGAGGGGGCTCAAAGTTGTTTGGGGAAATGGCCTGACAAACTGGGACAGTGAAACAAGAGATCACAAGGCAGTCGGGGGATGGGGCATTTATGGTAAGGACTGTTAAAGGGAACGGAATCTGACCCATAGTTTTACTACATTTACTATGATATACAGCGATTCTCAATCATATGTGCACCGATTGTTGTTGCACAATGCAAACCTTAGTTTAACAATTCAAATTATAATGCACAGCATTTATAAAACAATACATGCAGCGATTTATGTACCAAATGCAAAACCTATCCTAACAACTTAAACTATAATACTCACCCATTATATAACAGCACTTGATGTTACAACATGTGAATGATTCTGATAAGGTAAGACTAAATGTAATAGCTATTAAGGAAGAGAGGGGCTAGGGGGGCATAAAGTTGCATGAGCAAATGGCCTAACCAACTGGGACTGTGTAACTAGGGAGAATCTGACCCTTAGTTACAAATTTACTACAGTACACAGCTATTCTCAAACATACTTGCAGCCATTGCTGTTACACAATGCCAATCTCAGTTTAACAATTTAAATTATGATATACAGCGATTATATAACAAACACGCAGCAATTGATGTTACCAAATGCAAACTCTAACTTATAACAATTTAAAATACAATCCCCAGCAATTATGAAACAACAGCAATTGATATTACAAGATGCAAATAACCCAGATAATGTAGGACAGTATGTAATAGGTATGAAGAAAGAGACTGGGGTTAAGGGATGAAAAGTAGAAGGAAAGACTAAATATTTTTAAAGGTTTCTTTTTTTTTTGGAAAAGGGGTGAGAGCTGGAAGGTATGGAATGAAAGCTGAGAATTGTGGTAGGGCAGCTTAGAATGCAGATGCGCAGAGGTAAGGATTAAACCCCTACAGAAAACAGTGTAAGCCCACAGGGGATATATAAACAATCAGCCCAAACTAGGCCCCAGCGATTGGAACTTATCCTGTCCCACGTGATCCGGTTTCCGGAAAGATTTCTTGTAAAAGAGGATGCTGGATCCGTGCATCAGCCTTCTGTCCTTCCAAGTTGCCTCCCCTTCCATGCCCCTTGGATCTCCCTTGTCTTGAAATTCCACCTTTAACCCTGCGTTTTCCAGCAGTCACTGTCCCCTGACACACTAATCGTTACTTCCTTTCATGTGTACTACAGATAGCCGAACAACTCTTACACACTATCCCCACAATCCTACAGCGCTTATCTGCATCGGAGTCATTTGCAGATCCCTGCTTACATAATCTCTGATGTATGGGGGCCTTTATTCAAACCTGTTTAATATAACAGCTGTGGCTGATTAGATCTACATAAATAATAACAACAGCCAGGTGATTATTAGAGCCATAAGGGTTTGAGCAACAATGTATGCTATTTGTGGAGGAATTGTTTCTTTGTTGATCACACAAGGTCTTGTATTGTAACATGTTATATCCTGTATGATTTAGGCATAATGAATTCCTGTGATCAGGTATTAGCCTGCATCATTGTTACTTTTGTGATGATAATATGTGGAAAGGGGATTACTAATACTTCATTGTGGCTTTGAAATGAAGGGTGTTATTTCATATTGATATATGCAGACCCTCCAACATGACCCCTTCCATCCGATACAAAATGCTCTGCTCCTGGACTTCTTTCTTAATTGATGATTGCAGCCACTTGTGCTGAAACACCTGTCTCATCTATTAACTAGTTCAACACAGGTGTCTGCGATCATTAATTAGGTGGGAAGTCCAGGAGCAGAGCATTTTGTGCCAGGTGGAAGGGGTCATGTTGGAGGATAGGTATATGTTCATGCTAACACATAATGCTGACGTTTAATTAAGGTCACCTCAGTGATGCTGATGTAAGGTATTTATAAGGTATTTTTATCCTTAATTCAAAACCATTTGCTTGAATAACTTTGTACTTTACTACTTAATGCAGGGAGGGATGTATGCTGAATATTTAAGGCAGCCACTATTTACAGACATATATCCTTTTTTTCCCCTACCCGTGCATACTGACACCAGTTATACTGCTTTTATACCGAAATTCCTGGTCTGACTCAGAGGGTGGAACCGGGCTCCAATCTGGATCAGACCCGGAATTTCCCTGGCACTGACCCAGGATATTCCTGAGCCGGTGCCGTTCACATTGGAGCCGGGTCTGCAGAGATCCGGCTTTTCCGGCGTTGAAGTGTACGTTTGGAGATGACGTCATCTCCAAATGCCACTGAAGCCAGCCAATCGGTAGGCAAGTGCCTCGAACTAGGTCACCCTGACCCAGATCACGCCATTTACACTGCATGGTTTCATGGGTTATTCCCGTGTTAAATCTTGCAAGTTACCTGGGTTTTATTGCCAGGTCACTCGTCCCAGCAATCCAACCCTTTCCCTTTTACACCAAGGAGCTACCCAGGTTAACCCTGCAATAACGCGGGTATTAGTTCTGGTGTAAAAGGGGTATTAGTGTTCTCCATTCAGAGGAATCGCATACATTACATATTTTCACCACTTGATTCATGTACTCTGAATTTTTTAATAAATTAAAAAACCAAAAAAGAAATGTAGTTATTGTTTATATATTCACACATGTATGTCTACTGAGGGGCGACTTGGTCATAGGTCATTAAAACTAGAGTCTATGTACCTCAATTTTTTTAAGGAAAGAACCAATTAAAAGGTACATTTTAATTTAGTTTCATATATTTCATATCTGATCATTTTTCTGATATTCAAAAAGAGTGCCCGACAAAGGAATCTCTTGCTACTCATTAGCTTAGGCTAATTAATAGGATTTTGAGCATGTCACTGACCCTTCCCCTCGCAAATAAAAAAAAATATATATTGCTATGGGTCTAAACTACAGCTCGTTGTGGTCCTATCATGAGCTGAATCCTATATATTATTACACCAGGTTGACTTGCTACTGAACAAATACATTTTTATATTTTTATTTGCTATTGTTTTCCAAGTGCAATGTGAGTTGGTTTTAAGCAGCAATTATGTCCAATCATAGAGAATGCTATAAATAGATATAATCATTAATGATCTCACTCACCTCCACCCTAATACCCACCTACTAACAGCACGTACAGAAGCTGTTCTTCCTACATGGTATATATATATTATTGTCATACACATGTAGGCTGATGACTCATTCTCACACTGTTTAACAATGTTGCTACATTTTGATCCCCCATATTCCCACTCACTAATCCCACCTTCATCATTTTCTTAATTTATTGTGCTGGATTTCAGACATGAGTGCTGACAGCAGGGACATATGTATCAAAGATCTGTACATAGCTCAGTAATGAGGCTGTGCATCTAACCTCTCTGCTGCCAGCAAACCCACAGCTCACTTATATTAGATCAGTGCAACCTAAAGAATATTCAGAAAGTAGGTTGTGTCCAGAAATAATATTAAGTGAATAATAAATAAGGAATAAGAAGACATGCACTGCACTAAATAATAACTAAACAAAGCTAATTAATCAGTGTAGTTCACAATGCAAGAACAATGCTACAGTATTTCAGTGGGATTTGCACAAAACATTATAGTATTTTCCAACAGTAAAGTAACTTATGAAAGGTACAACCATGTGAGCATGCACAGCTTTACTATTTCATTCACTGCCAGGGCTGCCATCAGAACTGGTGGGGACCAGTGCAAACTATAGTTTATTTACAAACAGGACCCCCTTACCTCCTTGAACCCCCCTCAATCCCTGGTGCCCAAAGCAAACACATGCTTTGAAGTCCCCAATACAGTACTAAGTACTGACGTGTGCCTTAATTTCTCCCCACACAGTGTAACTTTGCAACATGCCATTGAACCTTTTTTACAAAATAGTAAAAAATATTTTGGAAATCTTTAAAGATTACAAAATTCTGTATTCAAATAAATTGTGCTTACCTGCAATTATTAGGTGTGATGTTGAACATGTTTGTGCCTCTGTTCATCCATGACACTTCTGATTGGCAGCCATTTACCATGGGGAGAAGGTACAGATAGGGAAGGGGCAGAGGCACAGATGGGTAAAGGGGCAGATGCACAGATTGGAAAGGGGGCAAAGGCACCATGGTGAAGGAGGAAAGGCACACATGGTGAAAGGGCAGAGTAACATATGGCAAAGGGGGCAAAGGTACATATAGCAAAGGCAGCAGAGAACAAATGGTTAAAATGGCAGAGGGACAGCTTGGGTAGCTGGCAGCTGGGGAAGGAGGCTGGGAAGGTGGCAGAGGGACAGCTGGGGAAAATGACAGTAGGACAGCTGGGGAAGGTGGCAGGAGGACAGGTAGGGAAAGTGACAGAGGGACAGCTAGGGAAGGTGGTAGAAAGACAACTGGCGAAGGTGGCAGAGGGACAGCTGGGGAAAATAGCAAAGGGACAGTTTGGGAAGGTGGCAGAGGGACAGTTGGGAAAGGTGGCAGAGGGACAGCTGGGGAAGGTGGCAGAGGGACAGCTAGGGAACATGACCGAGGGACAGTTAAGGAACATGGCTGAGGGACAGCTGGGGAAAATGGCCGAGGGATTGCTGAGGAAGGTGGCCGAGGGACAGCTGGGGAAGGTGGCTGAGGGATAGCTGGGGAAGGTGGCCAAGGGACAGCTGGGAAAGGTGGCAGAGGGACAGATGGGACAGAGGTGACATGGACAGCTATGGAAGAAGCAGAAGCATTACTGGTAGCGGAGCAGAGACACTGCTGAGGAACTTCAAAAGCTTCTCTATTGCTGTGTGCTGCAGCCGAGGCTGCTCACATCATAACCACGTTGCCTCCTTAGGGGTTTTGTAGTGCACATTCAAGGTCTGACCAATGGAAGCAGGAGGAAGATGAGAGTTGGGGCAGGAACACACATGGAAACAGGAATTAGCCACCAGTAATGATCCACAAGCATCAATATATTTGCTTAAAATGTATCTAAATTTAAATATACATTAGAAGAACCAGTAGGACTCTGTTTTGAACTTGTCCTAATTAGAGATGAACTGCTCAGATGAATCCCACAAATCCAAGTTTTACATAGCTGGGCTGAGCTTCATATTATTTTGAAATTGCATTATAAGAAGTGTTGTTGTATCTCAACGCTCTTCCTATATTTTGTGGCTCCCTACAAAGTAACTTCTTTCAGTCAGTGTTTCATCATGCATTAATTATTTTATTTCAAATAGAATGTAACATACGGTTTAAAATTTTACCTCTTGTAGTAATAGCAGGTATACAGTATTAAAATGCGTGCTCCCTGTTATCGGCCGGCTTTGATTGTTAAATTAAAGAACCACATAACATAACCGGACAAGTATCTTGTAATACAAAATATATAACAGAGGGAGGGAGTGTGTGTTTGGGTGAAATTGCATTATGCTCAGAGATTGAAGTGTAAATTTTGTGAATAAAATATCATAGTTTTGATATAATCACTGTCTATCTATCTATCTATCTATCTATCTATCTATCTATCTATCTATCTATCTATCTATCTATCATGGCATACCACCATATACCAGCTGATTTTGACCACTAATTGCTTCTTCTGTCAAGAAAGCAATTTAATTAAAGAAATAGCTTTGGCACAAAAATAATAATTACTCAAATATTACACTAAATAAATATAAAACATTACATCCACGTGATTTGCTTAGGAAATTTACATATAGTAAAATGGATATCCATGTTGGGAATTTCTGCCTGCTATGGGATAACAGTAGTGTCATTTTTAGGTATCATTCCTATTACTGAGCCATTGGTTCTCAGAGCAGCTTTACGTGTCACAGCTCTGCTAAAATGCCTGTCAGCTTTCCTGAATGGAAAATAAGGATACATTATATGCACAAAAGGCCACTACATGAGGGCAAATGTATTATTCAGCAATTTTTGGAAGACGGGTTCTCAACCGCTGCACATCGCCAGTAATTTAGCCTTCCAAACCCCCAGATTTATTATCCAGTGGTTTGTAGTGTCCAAATTGCAGGCTATATGTAAAGGTTTTGAAACCTTCATTGGTAAAAAAAAAAACCATCAACAACCCATCCCTTCTCTAACAGGCCATGCTACCTAGCAACAGTCCCAGCCCCCTAAGGGGAAGGGGACATATGTTTAAGGGCTTTATACAACAGTGAAGGTCAGTGCACCGCTGAACGCAGATTCCTGATGGTCGGGAATCTGTGCCGGACTCGTACTGCGCATGTGCAGTATGGGTCCTACATGTTCGCACGCAGTCCAGCAGCAGACTGTCAGTGATCGATGGTCTGCTGCCATTTGTGGACAGGACGGGGTCGGGAAAGAAGCCAGGCTCTCCACCAGCTGATGGAGATTTCTTGGCCTCTTTGTTGTATTTGCGGCGTCCGGCTTGCGTGACCCCATGGGTCAGTCAGCCAGCTGATGTGATCGCAAATTATCCAATGCTGCCTCCTTGGATGCAGCTTGGATAAGTAATGCATGCAGGAGTCATGACGCCTCCTGCTGCATTAACATAATATCAAGAACGGAATTGCAAAGCTGCTTGCGTGTGCGGCTTTGCAATTCCATCCACCAGGGGCGCCAAGAGGAGGGGGGAGAGGGTATTGTTGGAGGGGCCCGACTGAAGCTCAAGCCCGACGCTTCTCTCCCCTCCCTCTTACCTGTCAGCAGCCCAGCACACAGCAGCATGGGAGACTGCTTCCTGCTGCTGAGGAGACAAAGAGATCATGCCCCCCCACTGGATTTGTGCTGGGCTGAGAGGCTCACAGCACCTCCCACCACCACCATAGAGGGCCACTTCGTCGCGCTGGAAAAATCCCACCCCACACAATTAGGCCATGCCCCTTCCCATGGGTCGGCTCTCTATGCCCCTGCTGTCTATTACTGAATCACCCCCTAAGAACGCAAACATGCAGAAGCCTAGTAGCATTGGGCCCACCTGGTAACCCATGGCTCACAGGGTACTTGGGAAAGATAATAAATAAAGTACCCCTTAATTTTTTAAATAACTGTCCCTCTTATTCTCTAAGTAATTAATGATGCCCCATTATTCTTTCATTAAATATTTGTGCATCCTTATTCTTCAAATAAATAATGCACATCTGTTTTTTTTTTTGCAATCAATGTTTATTAATTGCCCATTAGTACAGAAGAGGTATACAGAGACAACAATATATGATAAAAAAAGGACTAATAGGCACAAACGGAATACAAATTTTCAAAAACAACACACAGAAACAAAAATGTAAGACATAACTAGTAGAGGAAGATTGACGGAGAGAGGGGAAGAAGGCAAAAAATAGGGAGGGGGAGGGAGTTCATGTGCTGGTCATGAGCATATGGTACTCCTGGGAATCCTTAAATTTTATCCAGTAAAACCACAGGGATATAAATTCTTAATATTTGTCTAAAGCAGAAAGGGTGATGTCTTCCATATCAATATACTGGTCAAAGCAAAGAAACCAAGCCTGGACAGATGAGGCAGAGGATGACTTCCAACATGCCAGGATCTCCAACATCGCAATGTTATTTAGATGGTTAAGCATCAATTTTTTTATATTTTGAAATTGGCACAGAAGAAAGGTTAAACAAGCAGAATTGGGAATCTGTATGGACCTGACAAAGCTCACGGATGAATAGTAGATGCTAACCTGTATTTGGGATTGGTAATACCAAGTACAGAGGTGCAGAGCCTAGCGTGCTGGCGGTGTTCACCAGGGACCCCAGCAAGGAGGTTAGGACTTAGCTGCGTCTGACACGCAGGTCACGGTCCTCAGACTTGGTTCCCTAATACAGGTGCTGGTGTACTTTGGAACAGAGTGGAGTACAATGAGACATACAATGTAGTCGACAAGCCGAGTCAGAACTAAAATGACAAGATAGTACCAGGGAGCAGACGTATGCAGGTCATGGAGGATAGCCAAGGTCAAAACCGGAATACCAAGTGCAGTACCAGGGAGGAGACGGAATCAGGTCACAAACACAGCTGAGGTCAGGAACGAGCAGGTAATCACTTGGAACACTGGGGTATGGTTTGGGAGCCTATACTCTGGCAAGAAAGTGCTCCCAGGGGCTTCTTTAAATAGGAGTTTACATTGGGCACCTAAATGAGCTCTTGTTTTGGTGCGCCTGGCCCTTTAAATTCTGCACATAGCGGTGCGCACATCCCTATGGGAGCCATCTGTGCAGACCAGCCAGAAACAGCATGCTGCAGCCAGAGACAAGGGAGAATGCCAGTTATTGACTGCTGCAGGCGCCGAGAACTTCCTGACCGAGTCCCCGGGGACCAATGCCGCCAGACCCAGTAAGTAGATGGCGGGGTGCAGCATGCTATGACAGGACCTCTGGGCCACAGATTTTCTTGGAGATTGAAATAACCATTCACCAAAAGGCGGTGATCCCCGGGCATGTCCACCAAATATGGAATGGCGTACAAGGGTACCACAGCACCAGCAAACATTAGGAACAGTGGGAAAAATAATATGTAAAACATTAGGACTACGGTACCATCAGGATAGGAATTTGTCATGAGTTTCAATAACTGCTATTCTCTGGAACAGACATGGGTAGATTGAAACAGTTTCTCCTATTGGGAGTCAGCTAGAGAGAATTGCCAATCCATATTCCTTAGTAAATGTAAGGGGATCGGGATGTAGGGATACATCTAACAATTTGTACACCTGCGAGACCAAATGATGAGTAGGTGTTTATAGGAGCAAAGGGATTCGAAGGGGGAAAAGAAAATGACAGAGGTGCTCCGCGAGAGGCAGTCTAAGGTAGTGTATCATTTGAGTGTAAAGCAGAAAAAAAATGAAGTCCATCCGGTCCAACCAGCTGGCCAACCTGTAGGCCCCCTTTACAGATCACACTGCGCAGGCTGCCTGTCACTGTGCTGGAATGATTAGCCGCAGGCACAGTTCAGAGAGCAGTGCCCTAAGCACAGCCGCGGAGCTGTCACTACGTGACAGCAGCTGCTGGTGAGGTGAGAGAGGGGGTCTGGCCCAGTGGGTAGTGACCCAATCTCGCAGTTGACCCAATGTACCCCTGCCCAAAACCAACTGCTCCAGCACTCCACAGAGAAAGCTCCAATCCAGGTGGTCGAAAGATTTTTCAGCATCCATTGATAGCAACAACGTATAAATCTAGATCCAATGTACTATATCTATAACTTTAATAGTATTGTCTTTGGTCTCCATGACAGGTACACATCGACATTCAGAAGCGATATTGAACGGTAACTAAAGCATTGGGTCAGGCCTTTACCCTCTTTAGGCAGTACAGTAATATAAGCCTCAAGAGCCAGGGGGTTGAACTGATGGGTGTCAGAGATTTTGTTAAAAGTCAGATCCAACATTTTGACAAACATCTACTGAAAGCATTTATAATATGAAATAAAGAACCCATCAAGTCCAGGACTCTTGCCTGTCAGAGAAGACTTAATCACCTCCTCAACCTCTCCCTCTTTAAAGAGGCTATCTGGCAATGTGGGGAAATTAGTTTCAGACAAGTAAGAGCAAATTTTGGCAGAGGGAGGGGGATTGAGGGGGGGATTGGGGTTATACAGGTTACTGTAATATTGATAAAGGGAGGCAATATCCTCAGTGGTGAGAACAAGTGACCCCTGCTCCATTTGTGGATAAAGAGAGAACAAAGCTGCTGTCGTAGAGCCTGTGCCAAAAGTCTACCAGGCTTTAAAAGAGAGAGATGTCTATGGGAAACAAAACAATAATCAACTCTAATGTGCACTTAATGAGGATTGGGAAAAAAAGTGTAATATCAATTTAGGGGATGGAGGTAGGTCAAAGAGCTGGTGGTCCATAAACAGATGTCTTACCCTACGATGAATAAAAAGTGATCCTTCGAGGTATCCAGTAGTGGATCCATAGATCAGTTTAAGTCACCCCCTAAATTTACTATGCGATTTTGTACTTCGGCTATCTGATCTAAAATTTACTTAAAAAAGGCATATTGACCTAAATTAGGAGAAATTAGGGAAATCAGCGTAAAATCTTTAGCGAAAATCTAACAGTGTACCAAAAGGCCCTTCCACTTGCTCATTTGAGTTGTGGACATACCTGTAAGGGGTAATCTACAATCAAAAAGAATAGCAACACCCTTTGCTACACTATTGTTACTTTAGAGAACCATGGGATAGTAATAATTGGAATATCTGGGGTGGAATCAGAGCTGAAATTAGTTTCCTGAACAAAAACCTATATTCTCTCAGGGCTAAAGAAGCACAGATATATAGAACGCTTCTCTGGAGAATTTAACCCCTTTGCATAAACAGTAAGAAGTTTCAAAACGTCTCATCTACATGACATAGTATGATTGATGTTTACTTATTAACAGTTATGCCGGGGATACACGGTGCGATATTGAAACATCACAATGTGTTGTACGATTTCCCTTGAGACACTTCCTTTGAAATACGATGTGTTCAAATGGTGTGCGATTGATCGTTACGATCATACGATAGGGATGCTAATGTGTACACAATAGATCGCAATCTTATGGTTTTGTCGTAAGATCTACGATCCAGCTATACGATGGCATCGCAAACATACAGAATCAACACACAATTTGTACAATTGATTGAAATCATCCCCAACGTGCAAAAAATCGCACCGTGTATGGCCTGCTTTATTTATATAGTGCCAGCATATTCTGTTACAATTGGAAAACAGTAATAAAACACTGGATAAAACAGACAGATATAGAGGTAAGAGGACCCTTGTCATGCTCCGGCCCTTAAAAACCACTTTGCTCCAGGCTGGTGCTGAGGTCTGTCTGTGCTGCTCATGCCCCATCCACTCAGTGTCCTGTTACTGAGCATGGAGATGGCTCTCCGCAACCCCTTGCTCACACTGTGTCTTCCCAGCACGATGGAACACAGGTTGCACGCCAGAGTTCCCTCCTAAACCACAGTATGGGCGCAGCTATGTTGGACTCTGTCACCTGATCTCAGCATATCCCTTGGGACAGAGGAGTAGCGTGGAACCATGGCGCCCGTAGAAAGTGCATGTCATAGCGCTCCCTCCCTGTACTGAACTGTGCCAGTGGGGTATGGCCAGCCTGTGGGAGAATACTGAAGTGAAGAGAAAAACAGCAAACAGTGGCAGTATCATGCTGGGTTTTTGATACACTATCTGACATTAAGGAGTAGTTCCTTTGGCACTGCTTAATTTATGTATATCACCATAGGATCTGACTTCTATCTCCTTTAAATCATTGTTATTAGACAATAGAAGAGATTGTATTATATATTCTGATCATTTAACTTAAATTGACAGAGTACATGTGCTAGAGTGAGATTCCACAGGGTGCACAGCTTATTACTGCAATTACTGCCCCAAGCAGCTTTCACTGGAGTAGGAACACCTATAGGAAGCTCCCTTCTCAGCTATGCTCCTACTTCGCAAATATACATTGCACCTATATTAATGTGACTACTACTAATCATGTTCTGTCTACCACCATTATTATTATTCCAGGTATCCTAATATTTTTTAAAAGACCTTTCAAATAACACTTTGTGGTCATGCCTGGGAACACATCCATTACTTTAAATAGCAAAGCAGTGAATTTTTTTAAACTCATACCTTATAATTGAAGATTAGGATTTTACCTCAGATGTTTCACTTTTAAGTCCATTGAAGCACAAAATGAGAGAAGGAGGGAGGGGATCAAAGAGGAGAGGGGAGAGGAAAGTGCTGATCTGAAGTGTCGAGGGGAGGTGACAGAGGACAATAAGAAAAGGAGAGGAGACAGGTAGTGACAGAAGCCAATAAGAAAGGAGTGGACAGGGGCAAAGTGCTGCTCACAGGGTAGAGAGAGGATGGAATTAAAGAGGTGAGTTGTAATCGATCTGACAGGGTAGAAGAGGTGACAGAAGATGATCACAAAAGAGGGAGGGCCGGAGGGGAGGCAATCTGGGCAGCTTGAGGGAACATGAAATGTAGAAACAGATCTCAGATCCGTAATTTATTTAGAATATAGAGCAAACAAACCGAGCTAAAACTAAAAGGCAGCCATCATATGATGGGTGGAGGTTTTAGAGGTAATCAGAGTAATTACATGGTGCCCCTTCAACAGAAAGGAAAGAACATTTAAGTTCCCTGTTATATTGTACTAAATGTATATAGAGTGGTACCCATGACTGTGTAATTAAGGGAAAGACAGCTAAAACTTAGCTAAGGTTCTACTAAGAGAGAGAGATGTAGAAAGTAGGGAAAGTATATTAACCCACAAAACCAGCAAGGGATTAGTTACTCACTCACTTAATATCTAATGTGTCAGTTGAGTTACGGTTAAAATACCTTGTTGTGAAATGTAGATGATATATGGTACAGATTTACTTACCTGTATTATATGTGTTTAAAAACTGTGCATTGGAGTAACCTCTGTGATCAACTTTGTCATAAGACACATGCAGAAGAGGAGTTCCCATAAAATGAATGGGAATTGTTATACCTTTTATCTGTGTGTATTATATATGTGAAAGTTTAATGCTTGAATTAATATATTCTGGAAAGCTGTTTATGTGACTTTATTGACCCAAAAGTATCTAGAGAGTAATTTTCTTGAATAAAAGAAGTTACATAAAGGAAACAATTTATTATTTGTGTCTGGACTAATACTCCTTACCTCTCTGGTGGAATAGAGAACTGAAATAGCGTGGAGGAATTCCGTTCAACTCATTAAAGTACGTGAAGAATTCATATCACACCTTTAAACCACATGTTGGGGTATTACACCAGGGCGCTCTGTTAATCCCGATGGTATGGAGAGCGGGCTCAGCT
The DNA here is from genome assembly GCA_031769625.1 of Taudactylus pleione. Taxonomy (NCBI): domain Eukaryota; kingdom Metazoa; phylum Chordata; class Amphibia; order Anura; family Myobatrachidae; genus Taudactylus; species Taudactylus pleione. The sequence continues at coordinate 7,075,411 of JAUIMM010000210.1, read as the reverse complement.
GGGAGTAGTGGTATATGCAATGTAATACAGTTTCAACAGTCCAAGTTCAAAGGCATTGGGGGAGATGTATGAAACGCCGAAGTGGTATCAGCTCACGTTATGTGCGCTAATACAGCTTCTACCCATGTGTTACTTATTGAGCTGAGATGGTTCCGATTGAATAGATGATTTGAATATAAGAACGTCTTTTCAATAAGTAGTATGCAGTGACTAGACTCTCTTATTTGTTAATAATAACATTATCTAATTAAAAGTATTTATACAACATAATACAAAAATATATATATATATATATATACACACGTTTGTAATTAGTGGCACATACATGTATACCAATACATATACCAAATACATCCACTAGAAGGAATTGACTTGTTAGATACTTTATTTTATTTTAAACATTTGGAAAAAAAACAGATATAATATAGTCTTTAGGACAATTTTGGATAGAGTACTGGAAGCATAAAAGATATATACTCTTGCAGAGACAGGTAGTAGATGACCACAGCAAGCGCCTGCAGTACTGGTGTCTGCCTTCAAGAGATGATGATACTGGAGTGCTGCACGGTACAGATAGAATGATGCCCCAGCGTGTTGCGGGACACCTGCTGGAATGGGTGTAAAGTGCAGAAGAGCCCAGATGGTAGATGCTTGGGATGAATGCGGAGTGAGCTGGACACAGGAGACAGTTTAAATAGGGCAATCCCAGTGCTTATGGCCGAGCAGGTCATGTGAGTGCAGCTGCGGAATCCAGTTGGCAAATTGTAGTCATGTGGACAAATTGAAGATGGCCATGCCCATACCCTGTTGCCATGGGAACTGACAGGAGGGTAAACACCAGGCATGCAGCAGTGGTGCCAGCTCAGGTCCCAGGAATGCCAGAAGCGACCAGAGAGGGCACAGAGGGCAATGACATGACACAGCCAGACCCAGTAACTGGAGCAAAGATCTTGATGTGTGGCATTGGGAAGTAAAGAGAAAAGCTGTGTGTGTGGGGGAGGGGGAATAGAGGCAGGACATGCTGCCCCACCTCTCTTAACATTTCCATCACTTCTCTTTGTTATCCATACAACATTCCAAAAAGGCTGAAGAGTATAGAAACTTGGGGAACCTCCTGTAGTACAATCTCTTTTTATCTCCTTTCTTAACATATGTATCAGTTTCCATTACAGTGTTCTACCAAAGTATCAGTCTGGGGATGATAAACTGAGGCACGAATAGCTTTTATACCTAAGTAATGAAATACATTCTTCATTCACTAAAATATAAATGGAATGCATTGGTCTGTTATACCCCATTCACACCAAAGCAAGAACCCAGGAAAACCCAGGTTATGTGTCGGTGTGAATGGTTTATTCTGGATATTGGTACGAGGGCCAGGTCCCTGGTCATGACCTGGGTTTTTCCAGGGTCTGAGCCAGATATGTTGTGGTAAGAAAGGGTGATCCCAGGTTACCTTACCCGGGTTATGTAAAAAGAACCTCATTGGTGGATTAGAAGCGCTCTAGGATGACGTAATTAAGCAGCACAACAACAGTGATGGCGAATTGGCAGGAAGCAGAAGTGAAGGAGCTTTTGTCTATTCGAGGGGAAGAAGAAATGAAAAAGCAAATTACAGGCACAGTTAAAGATGCTACTATATATGGCAACACTGCAAGGATACTGACCGAAAGGGGGAGCAGTCGCACACAGCAGCAACAAATTGACGTGTCTGAAGAAGCAATACACGAAAGTTCATGACCACAACAAAAATAAAAAGTTGCAAGGGCTGTATGGAGTAGTAATATTATGACATGTGCAACAATGTTTTGGGAATTGTACTTTAGCCAACCCCATTCACCTTTTTTCTTCAAGCTCTCCTAAAAAAAAAGATAACCCCTGAAAGCAGCCTCTCTGCCTCACCCTCGCCACTGATGGAGTGAAGAGCCGAGTCCAAGGTCCACATCACAGCCACTCCCCTCCCCACACTTTTCTGAGGGAAGTTATTCCAATCATGGTGGAGTGCAGCGGCGTATCTACCCCTTGCCCAGGGTGGCACCCGCCAGTGGCGGCGGCCGAGTGGGTGTCGCCCAGCAGTGGCATCTATGGCCAGGGCTTAGAATCCTAGGCCTGCCCTACCATTGCGCTAGGTAAGTACACGGCTGCTTAGAGTACCACACTGAAAAGGGTGCTGCTGTAAAGATCGGCGGCTGGTGCCGGGACCCCTTGCTCTGTCCCAGTGCCAGCTGCCAATCTGTATAGTAGCATCCTCCCCAGTGTGGATGGAGCAGCAATGGCAGCAGTGTAGATTTGGCACCATGGAGAGAGACAGTGACAGCATTTGAATTTAACAGCGGCTCCAAATTGGCTGCTGCTCCGTGAGCTGCATTTGGCTCAAATTCAAATGCCGCTGCTTGCGCTGACAAGTGTGAAGGAAGGAAGAAACACTCAGGTGATGGCAATGGGGGAGACTGAAAGGTGGGAGGAGGGATATATGCATGATGGGGGGAGCTGTGTGATGAAGGGGAGCTATGAGGGGGAAGAGCTGTGTGATGGGAGCTGTGTGAGGGGGGAGACCTGTGTGGATGGTGGAGTTCTGTGAGGGGGAAGAGCTGTGTGATGGGGGAGACCTGTGTGGATGGGGGAGTTCTGTGAGGGGGAAGAGCTGTAAGGGGGAAGAACTGTGAGGGGAAAGAGCTGTGTGATTGGGGAGAGCTGTAAGGTGGAGATCTGTAAGGGAGGGGGGATGCCAGACCCTAACTTTTCCAGGGGCGATCGGACCCCTAGATACACCACTGGCAAGCTCAAAGGTTTACAGGCAGCTGCAGTAGACATGTAGATTTTCATTCATAAACTAGCTGGGATACCTGACGTTGCCCAGGTTGAAGACAGAACCCTGTTCAAGTACACCTGCAGCCTTTATTTGTTTACATTGTCCTCACCTATAACCCCATTCCATTGATCCTGAAAAGGACCCCACCATTTGCTAACATGCATGAAAACAGTGGCATAACTACCATGGGTGCAAGTGCAGCAGCTATGGTGCCTGAGCTGCTCCATCTGCACCCAGTCACGCGCACAAGGTGGGCCGGTCCAATCAGGGCCGCCGAGGGGGCTTGGGTGTCAGTGGTGTCAAATTGATGCCAGCCCGACCAGTTAATTACAGCTGGCATACCAGCAGGCACACATAGAGAGACAGAGCCACCAGTCATGAGGCAATCAGGGCTCATGAACCGGCAGTCAATCAGCAGTGGCGGCTTCTGATTGGCTGCCAGTCCATGGGCCGGCGCTGTCTGTCCATGTCTGGTGCTGCCTACCAGTGCACCAGCTCTAATTAGCTGGTGACATGGCAGCAAATCTACACTTGGCTGCTGATGGCACACAGGGGGGACGCAAGAGGCTGCTGGAGGGACACGGGGAGGTGAGTTGCTGGGGGAGGGGCATAATGTGTAAGGGGCATTACTGTGTGATATAATGTTATAAGGGGCATTACTGTGTGGCGTAATGTGTAAGGGGCACTACTGTTGTGTGGAATAATGTGTTATACTGGGCACTACTACTATGTGGCATAATCTGTAGAGGGCGCATTACTGTGTGGTATAATGTGTAAGGTGTATTACTTTGTAGTGTAAGGGCATTACTTTGTGGCATAATGTATAAGGGGCACTACTACTGTTTGGTATAATGTGTATAAGGGTTACTACTGAATGGGCTCTGTGTGGCATAACATGAATGAGCTCTGTATGTGGGAAAATGTATGTTTTTTTTTACCTGGGGGGGCTTTTAAGATCTTGCTATGTGGCCCACAAAGTTCTAGTAATGCCCTTGCATGCAAACACATTTGGGTTGACTAATATATATGGTCATTAAATATAAACTTGCATGAGTCATAAAGTTTGACACTTGCTCAGACCGTGAGGTTAAAAGGATACTTTTGTAGCTTTCACACAGGTTTTTGGCATACTGCCAATTTCCATTGTAGCCAGCCACAGAACCTGTCTAATTTATGAGTGTCCCCATTTTTAGGGATTATGTGACAGTGGACCTGATTCAGACCAGGTCGCAAGCACCGAGCGCTCGCAACCGGGTCAATGGTGGCCCAGAGCACATGCGCACGACGGAGCCGGCTCTGTTGTGCGCATGCGTGAGACACGGGTAGCGACGGGCACTCCGTCGCTCTTGGTCTCACAACAAAGGGGGCGAGCTGTCGATGTTGAGTGACAGCTCGCCCCCTTTGGTGGGTGGGCCAGGGGGTGGCTGCCCAAACTGAGGCGTTCCCATGAGAACGCCTGTCATTTGGGGGCGGCCCCACTGACATCACAAGTGACCCACAAGGGTCTTGTCGCAAGCCCGATGGTCGCGACGGTCTTGACCATCATGACCATCATCATGGCTACTCGCTGTAGGAGGCCGTTGTATAAAAAACAAAAGCCTGGCCCTGATTCAGAGCAAGTGCTCTGTCAGAGCAACCGGGTCTGAATCAGGGCCGGTGTGTGACCATGACAAAATTCAAACCTAGACAAAAACCTAATCCTGGTAAACCTACACCACCATGCCAAATTTGGTGGAGTTAGGTGCAAAACTCTGGCCACGCATAAAGGACAGACAGACAGACACCCTTTCTTGCTTATTATATAGATTATAACAAAATTTTTAAGGTTATCACTGTTATTGTTTACAAAATAAATAACAAATTATTGCACTACAGTTCAAGCCTAGAACTTTATTATGAATATGAGGTTTACAGGCACTTGCAAGGCAACAGTACTTTGTTTTATAAATGTTACTGTTAGAAATTAAACTAAAGCTGTCCATCCACTAGGTGATTAAACATAGCGATGGAGCGATAACGATGGTCGTTATTACTCTATCGCTTGGTAATCGCCCGCAAATCGGGCAGTAAAAGGTTAAAAATGATCAGCGATGCTAGCGCCCGCTGGTCGTTTTTAACATCTATCATCGCCCGAACATGACGGCCAACCTGATGACCGCCGTCAGGTTGCCATGTTCGGGGATGAACCCGCCACCATAAAGCAGAGGGCCTGATTCAGAGCCGGACGCTATTTGCGGACGCTCGTTCATAAAAAGGGACTGGCTATTTAAATTAAGCGCTCGCTCTTTGCGGTCTGTTCACGCCTCTATGTCTGAACGAGTGATCAAAACATGCGCTCTCTATTTAGGAAAAAACGCCGCCTGGCCGCTCGCATCCTACGTCATCTCCGCTATTTATTTGATTAATCGAGTACATCGAAAGGCGTAGAACTGCTCGCAGTGCTTGTGGTTGGATTTTCCTACCGCAATCATGCGAACAGTTCAGGCTAAAAGACAACCAAGTGACGTGGTCAATGACGCTGCTTTTTTTATTATGCACACCCTTAAAACGCCCATTTTGACCGTTTGGCACGCCTGCGTTCGGATCTCCACTCCCCGTTTTCAAGCACCTTCCCCTGTTACCACCCACAAACGCCTCATTCTGTCACTCAAATCAGTAGGCATTCGCTATTTTGCGAGCACACGATTTTCGACCGCACTGACTGGTTCGCGCATGTGTACTAAAACCCATATGCATGCACAGATGTGCGAACATCGCTCAGAGCGAACGAGCGGCTGCTTACAAGCGGCTCTGAATCAGGCCCAGAGTGCCAAGAGAGGGAGCGCTGTCACTCACCTGTCTAGAGGGATGCCGCGAATGTCCGCTGCTGGGAGCCGCTGAGGAGCGGGTCCTGCAGCCAGCCAGAGACCAGCACCCTGCTGACTGTGCCCGTCACCGCCGAGGACTGCTGCCCATCATTGCCGAGGAGATTGCTGCCCGTCACCGCCGAGGAGACTGCTGCCCGTCACCGCCGAGGACTGCTGCCCGTCACCGCTGTGGACCCGGGAGGAAAACCTCTCCAGACTTCACACGTTGTAATCGTGCCATCGTCCCCGCATCGCCTAGTGGATGGGCACCTTAAAATGTACAATCTGTTTTTTTGTACTTTAAGTACAATGAAGTTTACTCCTATGTGATGCGATATTATGCACAAGTGTGACCATATTCACATACTTCCAACCTTGCATTTTTGCTATTGTGTTATAGCAATAAAGCAGTTTAATGTGCAAAGTCAAACCCTTCTACATCTCTATAAACCATGTGGCACGTGGTTCACAATCAAACTAACTACCGGTCTCTACGACTGTATCTTGGTAATAGAGGTTTAGCTGGACACTTAACAATATCTACTCAAGTATTGCTGTTAGGTTGGCTGCAATGATGTTATGAATGAGTTCAGCACTGTTAGGTCTCTGGGCCTGATTCAGACCCGGTCGCAAGCGCTGAGCACTCGCAACCGTGTCGATGGTGGCCCACAGCACATGCGCACAACGGAGCCGGCTCCGTCGTGCGCATGCGTGAGACCCAGCTAGCGATGGGCAATCCGTCGCTCCAGGTCTCGCACCAAAGGGGGCGAGCTGTCGATGTTGAGTGATAGCTCGCCCCGTTTGGTGGGCGGGCCGGGGGGTGGCTGCCCAAACAGAGGCGTTCCCGAGGGAACGCTTGCCGTTTGGGGGCGGCCCCACTGACATCACGAGTGATGTCAGTGGAGAGCTTCCGGCTCTGTTAGAGCTGAAAGCTCTCTGGGGCTTGCGATGAACGTGACCCTACCACAAGGGTCTCGTCGCAAGCCTGATGGTCGCGATGGTCTTGACCATCGTGACCGTCATCATGGCCGCTCTCTATAGCTGTGGGTGGTCTTTTTTGTATTTCACATACATTACTGTATGTAAATTTTTGTCAATGTCATTCATCAATGTCATTCCTCTTTAGTAAACAATGCCAACATCCTTTCAGTTGTCCACAAGCAGTTTCAACCATCATCCTGACAAAACTAAGGGTATTGGTGTAGCGAATTTGTTCACACTTGGCTTAATTTTTTTGTAAGGAGCCAATTCATATAGGTATATTTTGGAGTGTGGATGGAGACCAGAGAACCTGAAGAAAGCCAACTCAAGCACATGGAGAATATACAAACTCAACACAGTTAGGGCCGTAGTGGGAATCACACCCACAACCTCAGTGTTGTGAGGCAGCAACAGTATCCATTACACCATCTGTGCTGTACCATACCATCCATGCTTCTATATAAAATAACTGGTAATAATAATAAGTCCAGAAAAACACCATGATAGGTACTGTAGACAAAATGTAATGCAATACTGCAATTTATTACTTTATTTTTTAAAAAAGCACTTTAGCGATTTTTAACCATGCTTGCACCTATTTTCATGTACCCCAAATTTGCTTGGACTACTTATTTTGCATAAATAACTTGCTAAATGCTATTTTTCACCACTTGTGCAAAGACGCTAAATAGCACCAATTAAGAGCATTTAAGCAGCCCAAATACCATCAGCAGGGCTATTCGGGGGTATACATAGTGATCCCCCATGTCAGTGCATCTTTTGGGGGGTGTCAGGCTGATTTCCCCAAATCTGACAGCACTTTTCGCCAATTTGAGTTTCGCCTGGACACGTTCTCGCGTCCTTTGCAATTGAATAGGGAAAAAAGCAGTGACAAGCACTATACTTTTCCAGAGGCAAAACTAGCGATGACAGCGAGATCTCCGGCATGCGAAAAGTCCGGGACTTTTTGCCGGCAATTGAATACGGCCCTATAGTGTGTTTTTTCATGTGTAGCGGAAGGCGGTACAAAACTTCGTCTAGTAAAGGGCTCTGCATGTAGTGTAACATCACTAATGGTTAAACACGTTTTGCTTAGTACAATTTGAATATGAGTGCAGTGATTCCTCCCCTCCAGTTTCTCCTTCAATTTTGTGAAAGCATGCGGGTGCTTTCTAGTATTCCACAGGCAGATGGAGGTGCATCTGCTGCTTGTGGTCACAATCCCAGAGCACCAGAAACAGTTAGCTTAAGAAAGCATATGGACAGAGACATTTGGTGCCAAGTAAACTCCCCCATTATTTATGTAACTCTAAGTAAACCGCAAAGTGTATTAGTGACAGCCAAACATGAAGCTTTTACTGAACTCAGAATGTTAGCAGATTAATAAATAGCTCAAAGCTAAAGTTCTTGATAAGTATTTATCCACAAATATGGCTTCAAGATATTGTGTACACTTAATTTATCCGAAAATTGAATGCATAACACGTGCTATGGTAAACAAAAAATAGGTATACTTAGTAGGGGTGAGCGGGTTCGGATTTCTGAAATCCGAACCCCCCCGAGCCCCCCCGATCCGAGGCCGATCCGAGTCAGGCTCGACTTTTCCCGCCTGACTTGGATCTGAAATCGAGGCAAAATGTCATCATCCCGCCTTCCGGGTCTCGCGGGTTTTGGATCCTATATTAGGTACCCGCGTCGGCGCCATTTTCTCACTCGGCTGTGGACAGTGAAGAGGGAGGGTGGGAGTTAGGGCTGGCTGGGCTGTGTAGTGTAGTGTAGTGTAGTGCAGTGTAGTGATGTGCTGCGCTGTGCAGCTGTTGTCCATAGGGGCTGTGTCCACTCCTTCAAAGTCCATAGGGGCTGGCTGGACTGTGTTGTGCAGTCAGTTGTCCATAGGGGCTGTGTCCACTCCAAAGTCCTGTGCAGTGTCCCAGTCCTAAAGGGGTTGTGTTGTCCAGGGGGTGCTCTGTCCATCAGGGGTGCTCCCCCCAAGTGCAAAAAAAATATATATTTTTTCTGTGTTTGTGAATTGTGTGCACTGTGGCTGCACGTGCATCAACAAAGGAGCAGCGCCAAGCATGCGCCTGTGTCCCATAAGTAAAAGGCCGGCTGGCTTGTCCATTAAAGGGTGCTGTAACCCCAAAGAGCGCTCCAAACAAAATAAAAAAATATATTTTTTTGTGTTTGTGAATTGTGTGCGCAGTAGCCGCACGTGCATCAACAAAGTAGTGCCAAGCGTGCGCCTGTGTCCCATAAATAAAGGGACGGCTGGATTGACCACTAAAGGGTGCTGTAACCCCCAAAGGGCACTCCAAATAAAATAAAAAAAAAATTTCTGTGTTTGTGAATTGTGTGCACTGTGGCTGCACGTGCATCAACAAAGGAGCAGCGCCAAGCATGCGCCTGTGTCCTATAAGTAAAAGGCCGGCTGGCTTGTCCATTAAAGGGTGTTGTAACCCCCAAAGGGCACTCCAAACAAAATAAAAAAATATATTTTATTGTGTTTGTGAATTGTGTGCGCAGTAGCCGCACGTGCATCAACAAAGTAGTGCCAAGCGTGCGCCTGTGTCCCATAAATAAAGGGACGGCTGGATTGACCGCTAAAGGGTGCTGAAACCCCCAAAGGGCACTCCAAACAAAATAAAAAAAAAATTCTGTGTTTGTGAATTGTGTGCACTGTGGCTGCACGTGCATCAACAAAGGAGCAGCGCCAAGCGTGCACCTGTGTCCCATAAGTAAAGGCCGGCTGGCTTGTCCATTAAAGGGTGCTGTAACCCCCAAAGGGCTCTCCAAACAAAATAAAAAAATATATTTTTTTGTGTTTGTGAATTGTGTGCGCAGTAGCCCCACGTGCATCAACAAAGTAGTGCCAAGCGTGCGCCTGTGTCCCATAAATATAGGGCCAGCTAGATTGACCGTTAAAGGGTGCTGTAACCCCCAAAGGGCACTCCAAACAAAATAAAAAAATATTTTCTGTGTTTGTGAATTGTGTGGGCTGCAGCTGCACGTGCATCAACAAAGGAGCAGCGCCAAGCGTGCGCCTGTGTCCCATAAGTAAAGGGCCGGCTGGCTCATTTCTTAAAGGGTGGTGTAACCCACAAAGTGCACTAGTCTCCAACAAAAATAAAAAATTATTTTCTGTGTTTGTGTGCGCCTTAGCCGCACGTATATATCAATATAACATAAATTGAGGACCAAACTTTCTCTGATAAAAATAAAATATGGAAATATCAAGAACCACTTCCTCCTAGTGCTGAAGCTGCTGCCACTAGTCATGACATAGACGATAACATGCCATCAACGTCGTCTGCCAAGGCCGATGCCCAATGTCATAGTAGAGGGCACATACAATCCCAAATGACAAAGTTCAGGAAAATGACCTTGAAAAAAACATTTAAATCATCTGAAGAGAAACGTAAACTTGCCAATATGCCATTTACGACACGGAGTGGCAAGGAATGGCTAAGGTCTTTCCCTATGTTCATGACTAGTGGTTCAGCTTCACATGACAATGGAAGCCCTCCTCCCACTAAAAAAATCAAACGAGTTAAGCTGGCAAAAGCACAGCGAAGAACTGTGCGTTCTAAGAATATATCACAAATCCCCAAAGAGAGTCCAAGTGTGGTGGTGGTTGCGATGCCTGACCTTCCCAGCATTGAACGGGAAGAGGTGGCTCTTTCCACCATTTGAATGCCCCCTGCAAGTGCTGTAAGGAGCACCCACAGTCCACTTGCTGATATGCAAATTGAAGATGTCACTGTTGAAGTACAACAGGATGAGGAAACTGGTGTAGCTGGCACTGAGGAGGAAGTTGGCGAGGAGGATTCTGATGGTGATGTGGTTTGTTTAAATCAGGCTCCGGGGGAGACAGTTGTTGTCCGTGGGATGAAAAAGTCCATCACGGTCATGCCTGGGCAGAAGACCAAACATTCCACCTCTTTGGTCTGGCAATATTTCTATCCAAATCCGGACAACAACTGTCTTGCCATATGTACCATATGTAAAGGTGAAATAAGTAGGGGTAGGGACGTTAACCACCTAGGAACATCCTCCCTTTTATGGCACCTGCAGCGCGTTCATAAAAAGTTACTGTCAAGTTCAGAAACTTTGGCTAAGACCGTAAGCAGGCCAGGGACACCTAAATCCCGTTGTCCTGTTGTATCCAAGCGCCTGCAAACCACACCGTCAACTCCCTCCTCGTCAATTTCCTCCTTAGTCAGGATCGGAAGTAGTCCTGCAGGCCATGTCACTGGCATGACTGACTCTCCTATCCGGGATTCCTCCTGAGGATCCTGTATTGCTACGCCTCCTGCTGCCGCTGCTGCTGTTGCTGCTGCTGGGAGTTGTTCATCATCCCAGAGAGGAAGTAGGAACACCACTACTTTTACTAAACAATTGACCCTCCAACAGTCCTTAGCGAGGAGGATGAAGTACGACAGCAGTCATCCTGAAGCAAAACGTATAACTGAGGCCTTGACTGCTATGTTGGTGTTAGACGTGCGTCCGGTATCCGCCATTAGTGCAGTGGGATTTAGACAATTGATGGAGGTAGTGTGTCCCCGGTTCCAAATCCCGTCTAGATTCCACTTCACTAGGCAGACGATACCGAGACTGTACAGAAACGTCAGAAAAAGTGTCTTCAGTGTCCTGAAAAATGCCATTGTACCCAATGTCCACTTAACCACGGACATGTGGACAAGTGGAACAGGGCAGACTAAGGACTATATGACTGTGACAGCCCACTGGGTAGATGTAACACCTTACACAGCAACAGCAGCAGCGTCACCAGTAGTAGCATCTCAGAAATGCCAGCTCATTCCAAGGCAGGCTACGCTGTGTATCACCGGTTTCAGAAAGAGGCACACCGCCGACAACCTCTTAGAGAAACTGAGGGAAATCATCGCCCAGTGGCTTACCCCACTTAGACTCTCCTGGGGATTTGTGATATGTGACAACGCCACCAATATTGTGCGGGCATTACATCTGGGCAAATTCCAGCACGTCCCATGTTTTACTCACACAATAAACTTGGTGGTGCAGAATTTTCTGAAAAGCGACAGGGGCGTGCAAGAGACGCTTTGGGTGGCCAAAAAAATTTCTGGCCACTTTCGCTATTCAGCGATGGCGTGCCGAAGACTGGAGCACCAGCAAACACTCTTGAACCTGCCCCGCCATCACCTGAAGCAAGAGGTTGTGACGCGGTGGAACTCAACCCTCTATATGCTTCAGAGGATGGAGGAGCAGCAAACGGCCATTCAAGCCTATACATCCACCTATGACATAGGCAAAGGAGGGGGTATGCACCTGACTCAAGCGCAGTGGAGAATGATTTCTGTGTTGTGCAAGGTTCTCCAGCCCTTCGAACTTGCCACACGTGAAGTCAGTTCAGACACTGCCAGCTTGAGTCAGGTCATTCCCCTCATCAGGCTTTTGCAGAAGCAGCTGGAGAAAGTAAAGGAGGAGCTAAGATGGAGCGATTCCGCTCGGCATGTGAGACTTGTGGATGAAGCCCTTCATTCGCTTTGCCAGGATTCCAGGGTGGTCAATCTGTTGAAATCAGACCACTACATTTTGGCCACCGTGCTCGATCCTAGGTTTAAAGCCTATGTGGTGTCTCTCTTTCCGGCCGACACAAGCCTGCAGAGGTGCAAAGACCTGCTGGTGAAAACACTGTCAGCTGAAGCGAAACGTGACATGTCAACAGCTCCTTCTTCATTTTCTCCCGCAATTGGGGCTGCCAGGAAAAAACTTAGGTATCCTAAGCAACCCGCTGGTGGTGATGCAGGGCAGGCAGGACCAAGTTTGTACATCTGGTCCGGACTGAAGGACCTGGCAGCAATTTCTGATATGTCTACTGTCACTGCATATGATACTGTCACCATTGACAGAATGGTGGAGGATTACATCGGTGACAGCATCCAAGTAGGCATGTCAGACAGTCCATACCTATACTGGCAGGAAAAAGAGGCAATTTGGAGGCCCCTGTACAAACTGGCTCTATTTTACCTGAGTTGCCCCCCCCTCCAGTGTGTACTCCGAAAGAGTGTTTAGTGCAGCCGGGAACCTTGTCAGCGAAAGGCGTAGGAAGTTGCTTCCACAAAATGTGGAGAAGATGATGTTCATAAAAATGAATGATCAACTCTTCCAGGGAGACCTGCTTTCAGAACGTACAGAGGGACCTGTGGTGGTGGATTCCAGTTGGGACGAATTAATACTCTGTGAGGATGAGGATGTACACAACACTGAGGAATCGGTGGATGAGGAGGATGAGGACGACATCTTGCCTCCGTAGAGCCAGTTTGTGCAGGGACAGATTAATTGCCAGCTTGTTTTGTGGGGGCCCAAACGAACCAATCATTTCAGCCACAGTCATGTGGCAGACCCTTGCGCTGAAATGATTGGTTTGTTAAAGTGTGCATGTCCTGTTTATACAACATAAGGGTGGGTGGGAGGGCCCAAGGACAATTCCACCTTGCACCTCTTTTTTTTCTTTGCATTTGCATTATGTACAGTTTGGGGCCTAGTTTTTCAAACTGCCATCCTGTCTGCCACTGCAGTGCCACTCCTAGATGGGCCACGTGTTTGTGCCGCCGACTCGTATCGCTTAGCATAGTCATCCAGCTACCTCGGTGCAACCTTTTGGACATAAAAACACTATTGTGAGGTGTGAGGTGTTCAGCATAGACTGGAAATGAGTGGAAATTAAGGTTATTGGGGTTAATAATAGCATAGGAGCAGAAAAACCCACAAATTCTGTGATTTTAGCTGTTTTTATGCTTTTTAAAAAAAAAAAATACAGATCCAAAACACAAAACCCAGAACCCAAAACACGGAAGGGTGGTTTTGGCAAAACCAATCCAGATCCAAAACACGAAGAAAGATCCAGATCCAAAACCAAAACATGAAAAGTGGCCGGTGTACACCCCTAATACTTAGGGGGAAATGCAGTTGCCCACGATAATTTTTTGTGCGGTAATAATGGGACGTTACCACATTCCGGGCAATTCAATTATCCTACGTTTTAACCGCACGAACAATGTCCCGTTGTCAGACAAAAACACACGGGATCCGTGATAAGTTCCCGGATCCATGTGTTTTTGCGATCACGGCGTAGAAAAAACAGCACTTATCAAGGGTATTGTGCCACCTGCGGGCAGGTGAAAAAAATCCCCAATGGTTTCGGCTTCCAGTAAGTTGGACATGGTAGACTGCTGCCGCTGAGCAGCAGTGTCTTCTCCTATGCGGGTCCCTGGATCTTCCCCTGGCTGAGGGGGTCACAGAGCCCCCCAATGCAGCGCTGTTGTTTTTTTTTCTAAGGAGAGCATGGCCTAATTGCAGGAGGCATGGCCACGTGCCCTTCTTAGAAAAGGACTGATGAGGTCTGAGTTTTCAGGGCTAATTGAATTAACCCAGGAAATTAACTAGCTGGCGATAAAGTACCACAACTAATTCAATTCCCCCCTTTGTATGCCAGTATGCAGAAAAGGTATTTTTTTAGGCTTTATATAATAGCTTGCGATCCTCAGGTGCTAATAAAAATTATGTTGGTTGCTCACATCAGCTTAATTACATTGCACAGGTGCTTGTAAAGGGCGGGGTTTACACTGAACCACAGAAAAAAAGGGAGATTCCCCCCAGCACACTGCAGCAATATCAACAATAATACTTGAATTCTGCATGATAATAGAAATTCAGAGGTATTTAGTTACATACATTTGCAAATATATGAATAAGTGCCAGGCCAGCGTCAAGGTTCCTCTATACTACGCCAGTATAGAGGAGCCTTGACGCTGGCCTGGCGCTTATTCATATATTTGCAAATGTATGTAACTAATACCTCTGAATTTCTATTATCATGTAGGCTTCAAGTATTTTTGTTGATATTTCTGCAGTGTGCTGGAGCGAATCTCGCTTTTTTTCTGTGATCCTCACGTGCTGCATGGATTTATGTGAGTCTCCTCGTATGTTTAAAGTGGCATTAATTTATAGGCAAAGACAGCTTGGTTTAGCCGTTAAAAACTACTGCCACTTTAAAAATATGAGGAGACTCGCATAAATCCCTGCAGCAGCTGGAGATCGCAAGCTATTATATTTGGTCCATAGTCTCCATATTGTGGCAAAAGTAAACTGTGCAGTTTGCACATCAGTTCAAATTGCCCATTATATAGAACTCCATATGCAGTAAACACAGGCTTGCCTACCCTCCAATTTGGCCGGGAGCCTCCCAATTTACGGGTGTCGTTCCTGGCCCCCCGGAAAGGCAGGCAAGCCTCCCGGAAGCCTGCGACCCTCCCAACCTCCTCCCCCAAGAAAAAAACTAGAAACCCCCACAGCGGGGGAGGGGGTGGGGGGCGGTGACGCGATTCGCACTGAATTGTGGCATCGTGGCCCCACCCCCCTTCTTCACAATGCTGAAAATAACAGCATTGTGAAGAGGGGTCAGGGCCACGATGACGCAATCACGCGGCTCCACCCACAATGTGCTGTCAATGGCCAGCTCCGCCCCCAATGTGACGTCAATGGCCGGCCCCGCCCCCCGCTGTTGGCCGACAATCAGCTCCCTCCCGGAAGGCTGGAGCTGATTGTCGGCAAGGATGAGTAAACATAGTAAATCTTTATGCCTACCACATAGTCATACAACTACATGGAGAGCGTATCAGTCTCATGGGATGTACTCGACATCCCGACAGTCAGAATGTCGACGCTCACAATACTGGCAGTGGGATCCCGATGGGTCAGAATGCTAATAACTTCTAGGGGTGAGTATGAGGGTTAGGCTACAGGAGCGGAGGGTTAGGCTACGGGAAGGGAGGGTTACGGTTAGACAGCGGGGGTGAACATTTAGGGTTAGGCTGTGGGAATGGAGGGTTAGGCTGCGGGGGTGGACGTTTAGGGATAGGCTGCAGAACGGTTAGGTTAGGGTTAGGATTATTGTTAGAGTTATTGTGAAAACACTTACTGAAATTCGCTGCCATTTTCACCGTAGGGATCCTGCTGCTGGCATTCCGACAGTCGGGGATTCTGATCGACCTCAGTCCCATGCCCACTACTGTATATATAGCCAAATGCCACAACATAGTCAATCATTGCTATATAGAGAGTACCTTATCATCATGGTATGTAGTCATAAAGTCGACATTCACAATGACAACACCAGAATATGTGAATGTCGACAGTCAGACAACAGATTTTAAGGATAGGCTTCAGCTGTGGTTAGGGTTAAGCTGTGGTTAGGGTTAACCTGCAGACAGGGATAGGTTTCAGTTCAGATTACAAGTCAATGCGATGTCAACATTCTAGCAAAGTCGACATTATGACAGTGTCAACAATTTGAAATGTCGACTTAATATACCACACCCATCATAATAACATGACATAACTAGAGATGAGTGTTGTGCTGCAATTTATTACTTCAAGTTCCGCTTTCGCTGTGGAAGGCCATTCTGCACTGCACTGTATATGTATTTTTAGTCTATAAATAAATCTGGGATGATGACGATCAATTTATTCAGCTGTGTAGTGTAGAGAATTAGCAAGAGAATTAGGGATAGGACTAGAAAGGATATTAAGGACATTTCATACAGCAGCTGAAATTCATATAGTTGATTTAATGTTGATTTGATTTACCATTATTCATTTTACTAGTATTGGTTATTTATATTTTCCCAATGGTTAGTGTGGCCATCACACTTATTGATCATTATGAGAATAAGTAACTATTATTAACAAACTTAGAATGGAGTTGCAGATCAGACATACTGGGCCTGATTCTGAGTCATGCACAAAAGCGCACGCAGCAGCGTCTATTGGCGGTCGCCCATCTGCAACTTTTTTGCAAATGGCACTACAAACTCCTTCCCCAGTGCACATCCATTCAGTCACATGTGCAAGGACTGAGACGCCCACTGTTAGCGTCCATGCACACTGTAATGCCGATTGGTGCATCCTTATTCCCCATCGAAACTTGCACCAGCCCTATAGCAGGTACATTTCTCCATCTGGCCATGGCGTCCTATGTCTGTGGCTATGCGTCTGTAAACAAAGCCGCTCGCATTGACACGCCCGTGACACTCCCATAACGCGCCCATTGAGCGGCCTATTTTGGTGTGCATTACTAGCCATCTCCCAGTCACCGCCCAGCAATGCCCATCACTTTTCCACAAAATGTCTGATGCCATTTGTCCGAATCATAACAGCACCTTTGTATACTCTGTGTGACACATGCAACGTGGAGTTTTCAGAAATTTTTGCATATGCGCTGTAGCAAAAAATTGCTTGACTAAGTGAACACTGGCATTACGTGCGCATTGCGTTCGGCTCTGAATCAGGCCTGTCTCATATGTTTGTTACATCCAGGTTGTCAGATGAATTAAACACGACATCGGCTTGTTGGGACTGTTGAACAGGGCAGGCTCAAGGCATGTTCTATGCATGCGGCCACACAAGGGCGCCAGGGTCCGGCTCTGGAAGAACCCAGCCCTTCACCACCACCCCACTGGCGTTATTGGTATAAGCTCAGAGGGAGGGTGCGAGGTGGGAAGGGGCAGAGGGAGAGCACCGAGTTCCGAGTGACCTAGCACCAGCCCTGCCGATAAACAGCATGTAGCACATCAGTTGTCGGGGTCTATCTGTCAGGTTTCTGTCAGGTGCTGGTTACACACTGTACAATAGTCAGAGAATTGGCTTATTGTCCCGATTTTTATTTTTTACACAGTGTGTAGCTAGCATCAGTGTGCGAGTGAACATTGTTCTTTGCATCATGACTGCCTTAGCCATGATTCAGCTGTTAGACTTGTACTTTGAACAGCTGTGATGTACAAGAAAAAGGAAAAATACCACTTAATGGCGCTCCAAAATATATTACACTGAAGCTTGGAAGAAAAATCCAAGGGTTTCAAAATCTCCTTATACGTAACATACAAACAAGAAACATGAAATAGCACTACGATTGTATCCAAATATTATAATAAACCTCTAAAACAATAAATTATTAAAAGTAAAGTATAAGTAAGCAAATGTGCCTGTGAATCATAGTAATGATAACATAATTCTCAATTTATATTAACAATAAGACTAATAAAAGCAAAATATAAACTAGAGATGAGCGGGTCAGGTTCCCTGAGAACCGGACCTACCCCGGATCCCTAATCAAGGCAAAACCTTGCGATCCTCTGTCGGATCTCGAGGTTTTGCATCGAGCGGCAATTTTTAAAATTCCCTTTGCCTTCAATGGGCAAAGCGCTGATTGGCTGACAGAGCCGTCTGTCACGGCTGTCAGCCAATTAGCGTTAAGCCCATTGAAAGCAGGGGAAAAAAGAAGATGGTGCTGGTTCCTGCGGCCGCACCCCCTGCTGCCGACACACCTGCTGCCGGTACCCCCCACTGCTGACACCGCCGGCAGCCCCGCTGCTGACACCACTAGCTCCCCCATGCTGCCGACACTGCTGGCACCCTGCATTGAGAACACCCCTGCATTGCCAACACAGTCAGCAAACCTGCCCTGAGGACATCGCTGACAACCCTGCGCTGCTGGAACTGCCAGTACCCTGCACTGAGGACACTGCCAACACTCCCACACTACCATTCCATGTACTGAGGACACCGTCAGCAACCCCCGTACTGCCGAAACAGCCAGCAAACCTGCACTAAAGACACCGCTGGCACCCCCGCACTGCCGACACCGCCGGTACCCTTCACTGAGGACACCGCCAGCACTGCAGTACTGCCATTCCATGTACTGAGGACACCATCAGCAACCCCCGCACTGCCGACACAGCCAGAAAACTTGCACTGAAGACACCGCTGGCACCCCCCACTCTGATGACTCCGCTGGTACCATTCACTGAGGACACTGCCAGCACCGCAGCACTGCCATTCCATGTACTGAGGACACCATCAGCGGCCCCACACTGACGACACTGCCAGCACTCATGCACTGAGAACACCGCTGGTACACCTGCTTTGCCGGCACCCTGCACTAAGGACACTGCCAGCACCACCGCACTACTGCCCCACGTATTGAGGACTCCGTCAGCGACCCCGCACTGATGCTACTCCCACACTGAAGGCATCCCTGCACAGGCGACACTGTCAGCACTCCTGCACTGAGGACACCGCTGGCACCCCCGCTTTGCTGACACTGTCGGCACAATGCACTCAGGACATTGCCAGGGCCCCCACTCTGCCAAAGCCGCCACACTGCCAACAATGACGGCACTACCGTATAGAGGACACCACTGGCACTCTCGCATTGAAGACACCGCCAGCACCCCGCACTGCCGACACTGCTGTCACAGTAAGTGCACTATTGGTGTATCCAACCCACACTGTAAAACACACTGTATCCGTGTTGGAAATTAGAAGCTGAACTGCCACATGTTAGTGCCGCCCACTGTGTCACTGAGCTTAGTCAGCCAGCTAGCTGGATGCAATCTTTTGTCCTTAACTAGATGAAAAAAATAATATTGTGAGGTGGTCAAAATTTTTTGGAAATGACTGGAAATAAATGTTATTGAGGTTAATAATAATGTAGGAACAAAAACAGGCCCGTTTTATGCGATTTTAGCTGTTTTTATGATATTTTAAGAAAAAATCCAGATCCAAAACCAAAACACCAAGGAAAAAGATCCAAAACCAGATGCAGATCCAAAACCAGGGGAGATCCAGATCCAAAACAAAATCAAAACACGGGGTCGGCGCACATCTCTACTATAAACAAAGATCTTATAAAGGAGGATAAATCAATTTTTTTGTGGTTATGTACTGTTTCAAACTACATATAAGTACCCAATAGGATAGTGGTCAATTCCGTGGGTGTAAGACTAATAATTGTGGACATATGTCCCACTTTAAATCAGAACTGTCTCTTTAGCAATCATCCACTACCAAAATCACACCTGGTATGTAACATGATCCGATATCATTATTACACTTAGTGGTAGTAATACAGTTTCAGAGGGTCCACAAAAATTTGAAATCTTTAACAAGGCTACTTGCAATATTGCCATGTTTTTATGTGTATACACCTCTTTGTAGTTATTTGACTTCCTATATTGTTTATTTTTTAAGACACATTTAGAGCGTTATTCATCATCATCAACTTGATTATCATGACTGGCATATATAGTATGTTGTTGCATTAAAATATGCTTAAAGTGGATACTGTTTTCTTAGGATCCATGCAACTGGGGTTGAAAAATACTGTAATAGCACAATTGTGTGACCTACATTTTACGTGTACGTCCATGCCACAATTTGCCCCCAAATAACTAGTGTGTGTTGTTAATTTCTCCTTCATTTCTGCAATTCATTTGAAATTATATCTGCTTGTCTGTGGTTTTTAAACTATTTGAGAAGTACAGTAAACTACATTAATAAAGTGCTCCTCCTCTGAGGTATAGGAAATAGTCACTTATATACAGGGGCTGGCTGGCAACTTTTAGCTTGGGGGGCAAATGCATGCAGGCGGCCCTGGCAGAGGAGTAGCGTGTAGCCAGGGTGCCCGAAGAACGTGCGTGCTATGGCGCCCCCCCCTCAAGTGTTCCAGGGAGGAGGCGGGTCCATATGGGATTAATGTAAAGTAAAAATAAAGATTAGGGACAGCCCCAGGAGAGAACCCCCTTATGCAGGCCTCCAGTAGTGCCCCCAGTAGGGATCCCCCCTATGCAGTGCCCCTTATACAGTGCCCCCAGTAGTGGTCCCCCTGTGCAGTGCCCCTTGTGCCCCCAATAGTAAGCCCCTTATATAGTGCCCCCAGTAGTGGTACCCCCTATGCAGTGCTCCTTATATAGTGCCCCCAGTAGCAGTCCACACCCCATGCAGTGCCCCCAATAGTGGTAACCCTTATGCAGTGCCCCTTAAATAGTGGCCCCAGTTGTAGTCTCCCCCCTATGCAGTACCCCCAGTATTGCCCTTTTAATAGAGCCCCAAGCAGTGGTCCCTCGATGCAGTGCCCCCAGTGGTAGTCCCCTCCCCCCTATGTAGTGCCCCTAGTAGTAGTCCCCTCCCCTTATGCAGTGCCCCTAGTAGTAGTAGTCCCCCCCTTGTAGTGCTAAAGTAGTAGTCCCCCCTTGTAGTAGTAGCCCCCCCCTTGTAGTGCCCCCAGTAGTAGTCTTCCCCTTGAAGTGCCCCCAGTTATAATCCCCAGTAGTGGTCCCCCCTTGTAATGACCCCTCCCCTGTAGTGCCCCCAGTAGTGATTTCCCCCTTGTAGTACCCCCAGTAGTGGTCTCCCTCTTGTAGTGTCCCCAGTAGTAGTCCCTCCCTCTTGTAGGGCCACCAGTAGTGGTTCCCCCTTTGTAGTGCCCCCAGTAGTGGTTCCCCCTTTGTAGTGCCCCCAGTAGTCCCCCCCTTGTAGTGCCCCCAGTAGTATAAGTCCCCCCTTGTATTGCCCCCATGAGTAGTAGTCCCCCCCTTGCAGTGCAGTGCCTCCAGTAGTGGTTCCCCCCTTGTGGTGCCCCCAGTAGTGGTCTCCCCCTTGAGGTGCCAGCCTCCTCCCCAGTAGACGCACGTAGTAAAAAAAACCCACTTACCTGAATCCCCGCCCCCGCCGTCGCCATCCGCTCCTCCGTCTGACCTTCCCGGGCCGGGCCGCTGTGCATTATGGGAGAGACGTCATATGACATCATGACGCCTCTCCCATTGCCCACTGCGGGAGCTGGAAGATGGAGCGGCTCCTGCAGTGGGCACAGCAGCAGCTAATGAGAGTCTGACATACTCTCATTGGCTGCTGATCAAAACAAACACACAGCTGCCGTTGCCGGCGGCTGTGTGTTTGTCACTTGTGTAGTGCTGACCGAACTCCGTCCGGTCATCGCTACACACGCAGTGCAGTCTGTGTCACAGTGACACAGACTGTCCGCGGCCCGTATGACGCTGCGGCCCGGGGGGCACATGGCACCCTGCCCCCCGGCCCAGCCCGCCACTGCTTATATAAACATCAGCTGTTAAATGAATTTTCATGTTTGTTCTCTAAATTAATTTTATATATTTATATTTTTTATATGTATTTTTAGATATTGCTCTTATTAGTACCATTTATGGAATTTTTATCAGATTCAGTATTTTATTTTATCTATGGTTGTAATCAGCACTTTATATGGGTATCTGTGCAATATTTACGGTTATAGTTTTAAATGTCTTTCTCTCTCTGTTACTAGACAGAAAACAGTATCTTATCCTATATTACTATGATGGAGTAATACCACAATAATATCCTACTAGGTTGTTTGTATTACCACTGTAATATTATAACAGTGACTCAGGTAGTTATCCTTGATGTGTTTAAACCAATTGGGATATAAACAAAAAACATTGCTATAGTAACCATTGCGCCCGCCATCTTGAAAAGCAAGCATGCACACTGAGTTTAAATTTATTATTCACTGAGGATGCATTTATCTATGCTCGAAGAGAGGTACACGTGACGGATGTGCACGTGAAGGAGGAAGAGATATCCAGCGGAATGACTAAGCGGTCCAGCAGGTGGAACGCACCACCGATGGCTGGAGGGCAGCGACGGCTTTTCCGGTAGAAGCGGCCTGCGTTCCAGATGAGTGGAACGCAGAACCGCGATCTGCCTTTATGATTATTAGTAAGTACGGAGAAAGATGACTAAATTAATCTGATCTCATATGAGTATAATCAGTGTGATTAGGACAGCGTGTTTATAAAAAATGTTTATACCTTAAGGAATCCGCCCACATGATTAGTTGAAAGGAGGGGCGGGACAACTCCAAATACCCCTATATATTCAGAGCACTGAAGAGCCACAGGCATAATATGACAAAGGCTGTGAGCTGAAACATATTGGTTACCTGTGGAAGCTGCCAGTATCCAGTATTTTAGAAGGACCTGTCAATTTGCAGGGAAGGTGAATTGCTGTTGGGGTGGCATTTAACCCCTATTGCTCTAACACTGTGCCTTTCTGAAAAGGTTAAACCTGGTACCCTGCCACCTTGATTTTATTACAAATGATGCGTTTTATTACCTTGTGAAAAATAAATGTGACAATACTTCACTATGGCAGCATCCATATTGTGATTTTTTTGAGGTGCTGTCTGACACTGAAGGGGTGCTTTTGGAGTGTGTTGAAATTAAGAAAAAATATTCATTTGCAGGATTTAAGAAGCCAGTTTTCACTGATGTTTTTATTGACTTTTATTTAACAGCTGATGTTTGTATAAGTGACTATTTCCTATACCTCAGAGGAGGAGCGCTGTATTCATATTATTTTACATATTGCAGTGTGACGTGTGTAGGTCACAAAGATTTATCGAAGCTGCACCTCATTTAAGTTTAGATCGCGGGGAGAATATATTTATTGTTATTTCGATTTGTCATACACATTCTTCTGCCCGCCGACCATGCTGGGATATAGGGATAAAAGCAAATTATTAATGAATTTGATTTTTGATGGTAGAAAAAATGCAGACTTGGATACAACCACCTTAATGGATGCAGATTTAAATGGTATCATGTCTACATTGGAAAAGGTACTTATCCGTGAGACTAAGGCATGGTGGGAAATAGCCATATTAGAAAGGTACCTGGCCGACCAGATTGTACCAAAAGGACTTGAAATTTAAAAATTATGCACATTCAGTACACCTAATGAGGAGTTTGAAAAGGAATGGAATGCTATTTTAAAAGAATGCTCCAACTCCTTGATGAATTTAATTATTAGAGAGAGAAAAGAAAGCTTAGTAAATATAGAGTAAGATATCTCAGAATTAACTTCACTAATTAATTCCTATCTGGACCAAAAGGAATATAAAGAATTAGAAAGGGATCTGGAGATGAAAGTTGTACGAAAAGAAAAATAAATTATCTTAAGAAAGTAAAACAAGTATAATAGAGATAAGAGAAATTCAATTGCACAAAAATAACCAGAAATAGACAATTACAGTGAGGAGAGTTATGGAGAAGTGCTTATACCACTCTCATGTCCAATACACTTCCAGACCCCAATTCCTAAAATTTTAAAGAAAAAAATAGATAGGTCCCCTAGGAGGTTTTCTCAAATAAATAGGTCTGAAATACCTTTAGAAAAACAAATACATTTTAGGGATAAAGGTAAAAGAGACACTAGGGATTACAGTTACCGGGAAAGAAATGAACATCGAGATACATATCACAGAAGGAATGGTGATTATTTCAGACAAGATAGAGGTTATTATAATCAAACACCAGAAAGAAGACCATATAACAGAGACAGACAAATGAGGAATGATCATTATTTGAAATTAAATAGATATGAAATCTTAGGGAACAAAGATTTTTTAGTAGAGAGTTGGAAGAGAAACAGAATCTGATAGAAATTAATCCCACTAAAAATAAGAAGAGGGAAAGGTTTAGGTAAATTAATAAATAAACTCTTCAACGAATATAAATGTAAAGAAAATACTACCAAAATATTCAATTTGAGCAGTTACCAACTAAATGAGGAAGAGAGAAATATTCTAAGTAAAGGATTGAAATTCACACCAGTAAATAAGCTTAATAAATTTGAAACTTATATTGATGTACAGAAATTCATACAGAAACTTTCCCTAAAGAAATATTTTATTAGTCAAAAAAAGAGTTCTTAGAAAAAGAAAAACCAAAATCTACATTCAACCCCACATTTAACAGGGGATGTTTCCTTGAAAGTTTTAATAAAATAGTCTGCAAAGAGATGGAAAAAATTGATTTAAAATCTAAACCATATTTTAATATATATCGAAACAAGAAAAGGAAGCATTAACTAAATTAGAAAAGAATAGAGACATCATAATAAAACCTGCAGATAAGGGTGGAAGTGTAGTGGTCATGGACACTGATAAATACAATAGTGAGATTTTGCAACAATTAGGGGACAGATCCATGTATAACCTATTAAAAGGTAATCAAAGTGATAGGATCGAGAAAAGTCTCTCTTGCTTAATACATAAATATGAGGCCAATGGTACGATCACAGAGAATGAAAGGAAGTACTTAATTAGAGATCAAACCAGTTTACCAGTTATTTATGTTTTACCAAAAATTCACAAAGACCCGGAAAATCCTCCAGGTCGTCCGATTATTTTTAGTACAGATTCAGTGTCGTCTAACTTATCACACTTTGTGGATCACTTTTTACAACCCGAGGTAGTAAAATTAAGATCTTACAGTACATCAATGATAGTATAGACGTGATCAAAAAACTTAAAAAAGTGGAGATTAAGGATGAATACTTCTTAGTTACCGCAGATGTGTGTTCTCTATACACTATTATTGAACACAAATTGGGTATTGATGCCATAGAACACAGATTCAACAAATATGAAGAAAGGTATGATACTATGAAATTGTCCTGTTTAAAAGACGTCATCAATTTTCTCCTATATAATAATTTTTTTTGGTTCCAAGGCCAATATTATATTCAAAACAAAGATACTGCGATGGGGAGTAAATTTTTCCCTTTGTATGCAAATCTTTTTATTGGATGGTTGGAAGACATATGTATATGGAATAATAACCCTTTTAAACAGTTTTTACCCGTATGGATACATTTTATCGATGATATATTTTTATATGGAGTGGACCAGAAGATATTTTAAAAGAATTTTATTAAAATCTTAATAATAATACTTTTAATATCTCACTCACCTTCTCCATTCACACAGGAGATCAGTTTTTTAGATCTCACTATTAATAAGATTCAAGATAAATTTGCTACAAAAAACTTTATAAAAAACCCACAGATAGCAAGCAATTCATATATCAGTAATAAAAGCCATCATCATCAAAATTGGTTGAGGAATATCCCTAAGGGACAGATCCAGCGTTTAAGTAGAAACTGTACGGAGACGTCAGTCTTTGAAATTCAAGCACAAGAACTAAAAAATAAATTCGTAGAGAAGGGGTATGATGCTGTGGATATTGAAACTACTATAGAGAGTTTTAAAAATGTACCCCAGGATACTCTGTTGGAGTACAAAAAGTATAAGAAAAGGATAACCCACTTCCCGTATCTTTTATAACTACTTTTAATCATCAATATAAAACTGTGGAACACATTTTTAGAAAAAATTGGTTCATTTTAAAATAAGACCCTATTTTAAATTAGATTATTCCTCCCATGTCTAAATTTACATATAGGAGAGCACCAAATTTAAAAAAATGTTTAGTTAAGAGTGCTATACCTGAAAAAAAGACAGGAAGAATAAGGATAAAAGGTTTTCACTGATGTGGAATATGAAGTGTATGTAGGTCGCACACCAATCAACCATCAAAAATGGAAGAGTTTTGTTCCACATCCACAAAAAAAATGTTTAAGGTGAATGAGTTAATTACATGTAATACCACTAACTGCATATATGTGATAGAATGTAATTGTGGATTACAGTATGTGGGTAGAACCACAAGGAAACTAAGAGATAGATGGACAGAACATCTGCGAAATATTAAGAAGGGTTTCGAGAACCACTCTCTATCACAGCATTTTAAGGAAAAGCACAATTGTTCTACTTGTGGCATAAGATCGATTATAGGCATAAAAAAAGTTGAAAACAATTGGCGACTAAAAGGGACAGAAACCACATTAGCTAGAACAGAAATGAAACTAATATATGAAATAAAAACCCTTATACCACATGGTCTTAACAATGATTTTGAGTTAAAATGTTTCCTCTAACCCAGACGTACACTATATCCATATTATCAAATATTCCCCATTAGCGGTCCCGCAGGACGAGTACAAGGTTATGGAGTAGGGTCAAACATGAAACATGTATGATGACGTCTCTATGATATGTCAATTTGGATAATACTTAGATTTTCTATAAATGAATTTTCATGTCTGTTCTCTAAATTAATTTTATATATTTATGATATTTTTTATATGTATTTTTAGATATTGCTCTTATTAGTACCCTTTATGGAATTTTTATCAGATTCAGTATTTTATTTTATCTATGGTTGTAATCAGCACTTTATATGGGTATCTGGGTCTCATTCAGACCCGCTTGCGAGCGCTGTATGCTCACAAGCGGGTCGATGTTACCCAAATGCGCATGCGCATGACGGAGGCGCCTCTGTTGTGCGCATGCGCGAGACCTGGCAAGCGATGGGGAAGCCGTCGCTCGGGGTCTCGCACCAAAGGGGGTGTGCTGTCAATGGTGAGTGACAGCACGACCCCCTTGGCGGGCGTGCCGGGGGGCATGGCTGCCCAGACAGAGGCGTTCCCATGGGAACGCCTACCGTCTGGGTCCTGCCCCACTGACATCACTAGTGATGTCAGTGGGAGTGTTTTTGGCTCTGATAGAGCCAAAAGCACTCCGGGCTTGTGGCAGACGAGACCCTACCATAAGGGTATCGTCACAAGCCCGATGGTCGCGATGGTCTTGACCATTGCTACCATCTTTTTGGCCACTCGCATAAGATGTGGGTGGTCACCCACAGCTATGCGAGCGGCCAGGAGGCTGATCCATTTTAAGCTAGGCCGGCCCTGATTCAGAGCGAGCACTCTGGTCAGAGCGTCCGGCTCTGAATCAGGTCCTCTGTGCAATATTTATGGTAAGATCTTTAAATGTCTTTCTCTCTCTGTTACTAGACAGAAGACAGTATATTCTGTCTAGTAGCAGAGAGAGAAAGACTAATAATACTATGATGGAGTAATACCACAAAAATATCCTACTAGGTTGTTTGTATTACCACTGTAGTAGTATAACAGTGACTCAGGTAGTTATCCTTGATCTGTTTAAACCAATTGGGATATAAACAAAAAACATTGCTATAGTAACCATTGCGCCAGCCATCTTGAAAAGCAAGCATGCACACTGAGTTTAAATTTATTATTCGCTGAGGATGCATTTATCTATGCTCGAAGAGAGGTACACGTGACGGATGTGCATGTAACGGAGGAAGAGCTATCTGGTGGAAAGACTAAGCGCTCCAGCGGGTGGAACGCACCACCGATGGCTGGAGGGCAGCGGCGGCTTTTCCGGTAGAAGCAGCCTGCGTTCCAGATGAGTGGAACGTAGAACCGCGATCTGCCTCTAAGATTATTAGTAAGTATGGAGAAGATGACTAAATGAATCTGATCCCATATGAGTATAATCAGTGTGATTAGGACAGCGTGTTTATAAAGAAATGTTTATACCTTAAGGAATCCGCCCACATGATTAGTTGAAAGGAGGGGCGGGACAACTCCAAATACCCCTATATATTCAGAGCACTGAAGAGCCACAGGCATACCTTGACAAAGGCTGTGAGCTGAAACGCGTTGGTTACCTGTGGAAGCTGCCAGTATCCAGCATTTTAGAAGGACCTATCAATTTGCAGGGAAGGTGAATTGCTGTTGGGGTGGCATTTAACCCCTATTGCTCTAACACTGTGCCTTTCTGAAAAGGTTAAACATGGTACGCTGCCACCTTTATTTTATTACAAATGATATGTTTTATTACCTTGTGAAAAATAAATGTGACAATACTTCACTATGGCAGCATCCATATTGTGATTTTTTTGAGGTGCTGTCTGACACTGAAGGAGTGCTTTTGGAGTGTGTTGAAATTAAGAAAAAATATTCATTTGGAGGATTTAAGAAGCCAGTTTTCACTGATGTTTTTATTGACTTTTATTTAACAGCTGATGTTTATATAAGTGACTATTTCCTATACCTCAGAGGAGGAGCGCTTTATTTTTCATATTATTTTACATATTATTGTGTGACGTGTTTAGATCACAAAGTTTTATCGAAGCTGCACCTCATTTAAGTTTGGCTAGCGGGGAGAATATATTTATTGTTATTTTAACACTACATTAATAGTCACCAGGCCACTGGAACAGGCATGTCATTATGGGATGTATGATGCATGGGATGTACGTACAGTAGGATTCTGGGGTCAGCAAAATTGAAGGAATTTAGGGCCTGATTCAGAGCCGGACGCTCTGAATCAGGGCCGGCCTTCTGTTTTTTTAGAGCGGCCTCCTGGCCACTCGCATAGCTGTGGGTGACCACCCACAGCTATAGTGAGTGGCCAGGAAGATGGTCGCGATGGTCAAGACCATCGCGACCATCGGGCTTGCGACGAGACCCTTGTGGTAGAGTCTCGTTGCCACAAGCCCTAGAGTGCTTTCGGCTCTAACAGAGCCGTGAGGCACTCCCACTGACATCACTTGTGATGTCAGTGGGGCCAGCACCAGATGGTAGGTGTTCCCATGGGAACGCCTTCCGTCTGGGCAGCCACGCCCCCGGCCCGCCCACCAAAGGGGGTGTGCTGTCACTCAACATCAACAGCACGTCCCCTTTGGTACGAGACCCGGAGCGACGGATTGCCCGTCGCTATCCGGGTCTCGCGCATGCGCAAGACGGAGCCGGCTCCGTCGTATGCATGCGCACTGGGCCACCATCGACCTGCTTGCGAGCGCATAGCACTTGCGAGCAGGTCTGAATCTGGCCCTTATTTCTATACTAGTATTTTGGACTCGTCATTTGCTGGGTCACTAGCTATAGTGCAGGGTTGTTTTCCTCTTTCTACCCCCACCTTCTAATTTCTCTCCCCCATTCATTCTGCATCACCCTAATCCTCCCGAATCAATCTGTTCTCCCTGTCTCTCCATATTCTTGCACCTATTCCTCCTTTTTCCCCCTATTTCTCCTGTCTTCCCTATTTCTCCCATCTATTCTACCCTTTGTGCCTACCACCTTACCCCTGTGCTGATCCCTTCCCCTCACCCTGTATACCTGTCACCTCATCCCTGTGCTGCTACCTAACCCTCACCCTGTGTGCCTGCCACCTCACCCCTATGCTGCCTGCCACCTCAGCCCTGTGCTGTCCCCTTCCCCTCACCATGTGCCTGCCACCTCACCCCTGTGCTGCCCCCTAACGCTCACCCAGTGTGCCTGCCACCTCACCCCTGTGCTGCCCCCTAACCCCCCCTGTGTGCCTGCCACCTCACCCCTATGCTGCCTGCCACCTCACCCCTGTGCTGTTCATATACTCTCACCATGTGCACTTGTCCCCTCACTTGCCTACCCTCCCGATTTGTTCGGGAGCCTCCCGAAAATTGGATGCTGCTCCTGGCCTCCCGGGAAGGCAGGCAAGTCTCCCGCAAGCTGCTGACCCCTCCTGCCCCCCTCCGTGATTAGTGAAAATCCCTGGCAGTGGGGGACCTGTGACACGTTTCATGACAAATCGCGTAATTGTGGCCCCACCTCCTGCTTCACAATGCCGGGATTATCGTCACTGTGTAGAGAGGGTGGGGCCAAAATGACTCGAGCCCGTGGCCATGCCCTCGCTCCGCCCACAACAGCCGGCCATGCCCCCCAATTTTGCTGATCAGACTGCCCCCTCCCTAGAGAGGCATTTGTTAAGTTGTCTGATCTGTAAATATGTATATTATTCACACCTTGGTTGTCTTTATTTTTAATTTCACTTTGCTAATTTGCTTTTGGGATTATGACATCACAGTGGTGATACTATGAATTAGGGGACCCTACGATTTTGCATACTTTTTATTGGGCACTGTGGTATGTCATACTGTAAATTTGGGGTACTATGGTGGTATACAATGAATTGGTGGACACTATGCTGTAGCATATTATAAATGGGGGGGCACTGTGTATCTCATACTATGATTTGGCGACACTACACTGTGGCATACTATGAATTGAGCACTGTGCTGTGGCATACTATGAATCTGTGGGCACTGCTCTTTGGTATACTATGAATTGAGGGTAGAACGCTGTGGAATACTATATTTTGGTGGGCACTACACTGTGGCATACTATGAATTTGGCACTATGCTGTGGCATATTATGAATTGGTGGGCACTACTCATTGGTATGCTATGAATAAAGGGTAGAACACTGTAGAATACTATATTTTGGTGGGCACTACACTGTGGTATACTCAGGGCTTAAATTGGTCCTAGAAATGTGGTGGAACTCACACCCCCCCATCCTCGTTGCTATCTTAATAAAAGGACAACGCGCTCACTGCAAAAAGGGGCATGGTCTCAAAACAAAGGGGCATGGTCAAACAATAGTATCCCCAATTCAAATTGCGCCACACAGTAGCACAATCTTATTCACATTACACCGTACTTAGGGCCTGATTCAGAGCCACTCGCAAAAAGCGAGTGATCACTGTGAATCAGGGCAGCCGCTTTGTTTTAAATAACCCGGCCTCCTGGCCACTCGCTAAGCTGTGGGTGACCACGTGAGCTTGCAGTGAGCTGGCAGCGAGTGGCCACGTGAGCTGGCAGCTCACTACTGACATCACTCATGATGTCAGTAGGGCCGCCCACAAACGGCAGGTGTTCCTTCATGAACGCCTCCGTTTGTCCAACCACCCCCCCACCCCGCCTACAAAACGGGGCTAGCTATCGATCAACATCGACAGCCGCCCCGTTTGTAGCGAGCCCCGGAGTGAGAGAATTTCTCTCTCGCTCCAGGGCTTGTGCACATGCATTGCGCACACAGCGCGTGTGCAATGCCCCACCATTGACCCACTTGCGAGTGCATAGTGCTTGCAGGCGGGTCTGAATCAGGTCCATAGTGCCCATGATTCACATTAAACCACATAGTGTCCCGTATTCATGTTATGACACACAGTAGTGCCCCTTTTACACAATGCCCACATTAGTGCCCCTTATACACAATGCCCACAGTAGTAGTGCCCCTAATACACATAATGCCCACTGTAATAGCCCCCCTTATACAATACCCACAGCAGTAATGTTCCTTATGCAATGCCCACTGTAGTGGAGCCCCATATGCAGTGCCCCCAGTAGTGGTGCCCCTTATGCAGTGCCCACAGTTGTAGTGCCTCTTATGCAGAGCACACAGTAGTGGAGCCCCTTATGCAGCACCCCCAGGAGTGATGCCCCTTATGCAGTGCCACCATTAGTAGTGCCCTCAGTGGTAATGCCTCCTTTAGCTGTGCCCCCATTAGTAGTTCCCCCAGTAGTAATGCCCCCTAGTGCCCCCAGGAGTAATGCCCCCAGTAGTAGTGCAACCAGTAGTAATGCCCCCTGTAGTAGTGCCCCCAGTAGTAATCTACCAGTAGTAATGCCCCCTGTAGCAATGCCCCTAGTGCCCCCAGTAGTAATGCCCCAGTAGTAGTGCCCCCAGTAGAAATGCCCCTTGTAGTAGTGCCCCAGTAGTAATGCCCTCTGTAGTAATGCCCCCTAGTGCCCCAGTAGTAATGCCCCCTGTAGTAATGCCCAGGGTTGCTGAGAGGGGGAGAGCGGGTACTAATTACCCAGGCCTGGGCTTGCTGGAGGAGCCCGCAGGGGCCCGGGTCTGGCACCATTCCCTCCCCTCTTACATCACAGCAGCCCAGCACACACTGCTGTGTGCTGGGCTGCACTGGGAGACTGCTTGCGGCTGCTAAGAAGCAGCCACAGTAGTCTCCTATGCCTTTGGGGGGAGTGAACAAGCTGATTGCGCCCCTCACTGGTTATGCACCAGACTGTGGGGGCTCACTGCACCCCATTGCCAGTGCGCAGGGGGGCATGGCCACATCTCCCATGATTAGACCACGCCCCCTTTTTTACCGGGGCCCGGCGCGGCTCTTGTACTGCCCCCAGCAGTAATGCCCCCTAGTGCTTCCAGTAGTAATGCCCCCTGTGGTTATGGCCTCAGTAGTCAGTGGCAGATCCAGAGGGGGGCGATCAGGGCGATCGCCACCCCTACACATACCACTAAACAGCTGTTGCAGCTTAGAGCACTGGAGGTAGTACTCATACTGCAGCGCAGCTTGTTTATGTGCGGTGCCAAATCAAGGTGGGAGCATGCGGGAGGCACATGTCCCAGGAACCCTGCCCCCTCCCCCCCCCCCCCCGCAAGTGCACATTTATTCTCCTGGCTACATAATTGGGGGTGGGCGGCGAACCGGTAGAGCAGAGGAGTCGGGCCAGAAAAGGAGCATGGGTGGATCAGAGAAGGAGCAGGGCAGGCCAGAGGAGGAGTTTGAAGGCCAGTGGAGTAGTGGCACAGGCTGGAGGAGGAGTAAAGCGGGCCGGAGAATGAGTAAGAATGGACCAATGGGGGTGTGGGGCAGATGGAGAGCCACAGTAAAGAAAGCTGGGAGGCTCATCTATATGTCACTTACTCACACAGCAGCAGCAAACAGGGTGTCCTGACTCCTCAGCTGCACACAAACAAACTGCAGCTGTTAAGCCCACAGACAGGTATCATGGATACAGGAGGACCAATCATTAGAAGCTGGCAGACTAGCAGTGTCCAATGAGATTGAGTCTGCATTTTGAACTTGATCTTATTGGCAAAGGCTCATCTGCAGGATCTAATGATTGGCCACTGTCCTGGAGCTGTTGTGATTGGCCTAAGCAGCTTTGCCACCCTATGTACAGGAAAGGAGCATTAGAAATCAGTTTGAGGGTAGCGAAGGACAGCAGGGGGAAAAGGGGGGTGGGGGGATTTGATAGGTTAGGAGGGAGCATTAGACAGAACAGAGAGAAAATATAAGAATAAGAGGAAAAATGAGGGAAAGCTAGGAGAGAACAGACAGATAAGGAAAGAGCAGGAGGTAAAGCTAAAGCATGGAGGAGAGAGCACATGGGACATAGGAGAGTTGGGGGTATTTCTGTTTGGTTGGGGGATTTGGAATGAGAGTCCTGGATGGATATACGTGCAGCCGCTGGCATAATTATACAGGACCTCCAGACCGAGTTCAACAAAAGAAGGAATTGGATCAGCCAACGGCACCGGAACTCCTGCAGCCAATTGTTTTGAAGTTAGTGTTTGCGTGAATGTACACAGTTAGTTGACATTTTTTATTTGATTTCACCGTGTATGTATGTAGGTATGTATATATGTATGTATGTATGTATATGAGGAGAGAAGTCAGGATTAATTATTAAACCACCCCCCTATAAGAAAAGTCTAGATCTGCCTCTGTCAGTAGTAGTGCCCCGTACACAAAACTAAATATAACGGAGGTTAGGAATAGAGCCGACGGCACATAAACTTCTAGTCAGGGATAGAGGGGTTAATAAAGTTAAAAATGTTTGTTGACAGTAGTAGGCAGATGTGATAGGACGTTAGGTTAGGGGCGGGGTGAGTGAGAGGGTGTAGTGAATCTACTGTGGAAAATCTGCCTCTTTGAATTGATCTGCGACCAGGAAAGTACAGTTCCTTCTTAGCAGATCTGTTTGTTGGGATAATCGTTTGTACTCATCCCTACTTTCTCTTTCCCTACTTTATATCTTTCCCTACTCTCTTCTCACTTTCCCTATATCTACACTCTTTTTTCTTAGCTAACTTTTCTTTCTCTTTCTTTGCTCTACCTATCTTGCTAACCTGCATTAGCACTATGAGCCGCCCCCAGCGCGCGCGCTCGGTACCCGCCCGTCTGTCAGACGGTGTCGGGCCCGGCGCTCTTTATTCCCCGCAGGTCCTGCCCTCCCGGCGTTCGGGAGGGTCAGGTACAGCGGGCCCCTTATCAGGCAACGCTGCGGTCCCATGCACGCGGCCGCGGCGGTCCCGTGAGGCGCCACAGTTGCCTCCGCCTGCCACTGGTTCCCCGCTGGTCGCCAGTACTAGTGCGACTGGGGACCAGGGCAGGCGGGGATCGGGGGTGGCTGGGCATAATACAGCGCCCGCGCGAGTAGCGGGCGCGCACTCCGGCCGTTCCCGCGGCCAGCAGCGCTCAGTTACACCGCCCGTCCCTTCTCCCCCAATTGCCGCTCAGAGTGAGCCGGCTGAAGTCCGGGGGGAAGGGCGGCGGAAGCGGCCACAAAAGCGTGCAGGCCGGATGCCTGTCATGGCGCCGGCTTGCACGCAGGCCAATATT
Organism: Taudactylus pleione; assembly: GCA_031769625.1. Lineage (NCBI taxonomy): Eukaryota > Metazoa > Chordata > Amphibia > Anura > Myobatrachidae > Taudactylus > Taudactylus pleione. Next base: position 7,040,994 of record JAUIMM010000210.1, on the reverse strand, counting down.
TCTTCAGGTGGGGGGCGGAGAAAAGGGGGCGGAGCCAACGCCTGCATAGTGACAGGCAGGTTAATCCGCCCCCTCTTCTGCTGCCCTCTGTTTATAATGATGCAGACATGGGGTTCCCCATGTCTGCAGTAGCCAGCTCCTCCAGGCCTGCGGGGGTGGCAGCTGCTCCGGCGTCTGCTATGCCCGCAGGGCCTGCGGCACCAGGGAGCGCTCCGTTGCTGGATGCTGGTGCCATAGCCGGACTGCTGGTGTCTGTGGTGGGTGCACTGACACCGCTTTTGACCCAGCAGCCCGAAAACGCTGACACTGGAGGCCCTTCTGCGTCGGCGGTGTCCGCCGTGCAGACGCAGCTTGGCCCTCTGGTGCAGCAATTAGGCAGGATTTGCGGTCTTTCCCTCGCTCCCATGCCCGCAGCTCCTTCCGTTTCTTTCTCTCCCTCTGCCATCTCCCTTCCACAGCCCAATCAGGCTACGGACACAGACAATGCGCACGATGCCGCCTCAGTCTCTTCTTTTAACGACAGTCTGGAGGAGTTAACAGTGGTCGCAGCCCCGACCAGAAGCGCGACGGCGGAAGTCGGAGCTAACGCAGGCGCTGGAGTTACCAATGCCCTTGCCAGTGCTTCTGGTGAGTGTGACAGTACATCTGACTGCGGGTCTACTTCCATTTCCTCCTCCTCTTCAAGCGATAGTTCGCGGAAGGCTAGGCGTAAAAGGGCAAGGAGGTCTCGCAGACGTCGCTCACGTCGTCACAGGCATTCTAGCGAACGGTCCTCTGGCAGTAGTACCAGTGTAGATCGCGGAGCGGGTCCGGAGGATGTTGTACACTGTGCTAATACAGCTGTCACTCGAGGTATGCGTACCAGGGTTAAGCAGCGGATCAAAAAAGGGTGCTACGTAGATATGTTCACCCTTACAGCTACGGCGAAGAAAGCTGCTGGGACCGCAAAGGCAAAAGGGGGTATTGGTCTGGAGGCCTTTAAGTCTTACACGAATTGGTTATCTGGGTTCTGCGTGTTCTCAACTTGCTATCTCAAAACCAGGCCTTCCGAGTACCTTAATGTGATAAGATATTTACACCTGATACATGGCCTATTCAAGGCCTCACGCAGTACGGCGTGGCGCCAATACGACGAAGAGTTTCGTCGAAAGCAAGATCGGGTTAAGGTCATGGAATTGGGTTGTAAAGATGTTGAAGTGTGGATGGAGGTGACTCAGCCTACACACGTCCTTGTTGATCAGTCCCCTGGGCGGCCAGTTCAACCCTCGTCCCCCTCGGCACCAAGGACAGTCAATGGATGGCAAAACAAGCGGAAGTGTTACGCATACAACAATGGGAATTGTACCCTTGGTAACAGGTGTCGCTTTCGACACCAGTGCCTCCGCTGCGGCGCGGCACACCCCAGTAAGGACTGCTCCCGCGGTCCAGGAGGAGCTCAGGCCTCCTCTGCAGCACCCTCTGCCAAACGGTCGGGGGCTGGGACTTTGAAGTAAAGCGTCGACTCCCATTCGTCTGGATGCCATGGCAAAATGGTTAGACTGGTATCCTGTGCGGGACAACGCCGCCTTTTTGCGTAAGGGTTTTGCAGAGGGATTTTCGCTTCCAATAATACGGCCTGTCGGTTCCGGGTCCCCTAGGAATTTACGCTCGGCCTGCGATTTACCTCACGTGCTAAAGGATAAGGTTATGAAGGAGGTCGGGCTGGGTCGCATGATTGGACCTTTCCCGCAGCCTCCGATACCCGATCTGGTCCTTTCCCCGGTGGGTGTTGTCCCCAAGAAGGCCCCCGGGAGTTACCGTTTAATTCAGCAGCTGTCACATCCGTCAGGCACGTCGGTTAACGACGCCATAGATGTTGAGGTCTGCCGCGTACAGTACCAGTCATTCGAATCTGCGTTAGCATTGGTTCGCGCAGCGGGTCCGGGTTCTTTCATGGCGAAAGTGGACATTGAGTCCGCCTTCAGATTGTTGCCCCTGCATCCTGAATCATTTCGATTCATGGGGTTTCGGTTGACGGATGGCTATTACCTGGACAAATGTCTTCCGATGGGCTGTTCTATTTCCTGCGCGTTCTTCGAGCGTTTCAGTTCCTTTCTCCATTGGTGTGTCGCGGTGGGGTCTGGGGAGACGAGCATAGCCCATTACTTGGATGACTTCTTGTGCGTAGGTCCAGCTGGTTCGCGTCGCTGCAATCGTCTCCTTTTTTCATTGCAAGCACTCTTCTCGGAATTTGGAGTACCTATCGCGCACAATAAAACTGAGGGCCCAGTCACTAAGCTGGTTTTCTTGGGTATTGAAATTGATACCTTGGAGGGTCTTTGCCGGCTGCCGCCGGACAAGATTCGTCATTTGCAGGATACTATACTCCTAGCGTTGGCAGGAGGAAAGGTAACTCTTCGTCAAGGTCAATCCCTGCTCGGGCTGTTTAACTTCGCGTGTCGAGTTATCCCGATGGGGAAGATTTTCTGTCGGAAGCTACAGAGGGCTTTGGTAGGGCTGCGTCACCCGCACCATTTTCTGCGACTGTCGTCTGAACTAAAGCTGGACCTGGCGGTTTGGGACGCATTTTTGGTCGATTTTAATGGAGTGCGCGTCTGGCCTGCGGATCCTCAGCCTAATGCTTGCCTGCAGCTCTTCACGGATGCTGCTGGATCATCAGGTTTCGGATCCTTTTTGGGAGGAGATTGGTGTTTTTCAGTTTGGCCGGCTGAATGGGTACAGGCAGGATTGACCAAGAACTTGCTCCTACTGGAGCTGTTTCCCATAGTGGTGGCATTAGAGCTATGGTGTCAGCGGTTGCGCGACCGTTCCATAGTTTTTTGGTGCGATAACCTGGGGGTAGTACATGCGATCAATAACCAAAGATCGTCGTCGCTGCCAGTGTTGCGGCTGCTTGCTTGGCTGGTTCTGCGCACTTTGCAGTTTAACATATTGTTCACAGCTCGTCATGTGCCGGGTACTGATAATTCCATTGCTGATGCGCTCTCCAGACAGGATTGGCGAAGGTTCCGCGAATTGGCCCCGTACGCGGCATTAAAAGGTGAGCTTTGTCCATTTCATTGTTGGCAGATCATCAAACCAGAATGGAAGATCTCGCACGCCGGTCCGTGGCCCCACGGACGTTGATGGCCTACCAGACATCTTGGCAACAGTGGGAGAAGTTTTTGCAAGGACGGAGTTCGTCAGGTAACTCTCGTGATACTAATATGGTTGCTTTTGTTTGTTTCTTGTTCGATTCTGGCAGGTCGCGGGCTTATGTTGCCCAGAGGCTTGCTGGGATTTCGTTCTTTTTGCGCCTAGCGGGCGGAGGGACATAACTAAGGGTTTTTTTTTTGTTTGTTTTTTTTTTTTTTTAATACAAAGGGCCCTTAGGGGTTGGTCTTGCGCCAGGCCTGCCACGGATGACCAGCGTCGTCCTATTGGTCCTGATTTGTTAGCGCGTCTAGGTGAAAGTTTGACGGGCATTTGTTCTTCGCAATTCGAGGTTCTGTTATTCCGCCTCGCTTTTGCGATGGCCTTTCATGGCTTTTCGCATCAGCGAGCTGGTAGCGTCTTCACGCCGCGCTCAGCCCCCTCTGCTTCGTTGTCACATTTTGCTGCGTGATACGCTGTTGTGCCGTGTTCGGCGTTCCAAGACCGATCAGTTGGGTAGAGGTCGCTGGGTTTTCCTGAAGTCCTGTCCTGATGACGGGATTTGTCCGGTTCACTTGGCCTCCCATTATACTCTTTGCAGGCCAATGCGGCCGGGGGCTTGGCTTATGCACGAGGACGGAAGTCCTTTGACTAAATTCCAATTTAGATCGGTCTTCCATCGCTGCATACGGCACCTTGGGCTTTCCCCTTCGGATTACGGCACCCATTCTTTTAGAATAGGTGCCGCCACTTTTGCGGCCTCCTCGGGTCTTTCTTCACAGGAGATCCAGGCTCTCGGAAGATGGAAGTCCAATGCCTACAGAAATTATGTTCGTCTGGAATCATAAATTGTTATACTTTATTCGTTTGGACTTGAGTGCCTTGGCCAACTCGCTGCCTTTCCGGTGGGGGTCCCGAGAGATTTTGCCCTGTTTTTTGCCCTGCTCTGGACATTGATCGTTTAGCTTAATATAATATTAATGTGAACGAATGAAATATAGAAAAGATCCAGCAGGTTTTTTGTAGGTTTTCACCTCGGGTCAAGTCTTCCTCCCCCCCTCCCATCCTCCCACTCCTCCTTTGTGATTTACATGCTGCATATATGCTTATCTATTTTATTTCTGTATATTTGCAGGTGTCCAGTACGCTAGGCCCATTTGGCTCATTGGTCACTCTTTTATTTTTTTTGGGCTGAGCAGTCACGCTTTGCTGTAGATGCCTCCGTGTTCCCATGTTGGGAGAGTGTTAGGTGGTTGGGGCAGAGGGGCATGCTTTGGGAAGCTTTGTTGCGCAACTTGCACAGGTCAGTGGCTGAATTTGCTTCCCCTTTAGTGTTAATTATACATCTCGGGGGCAATGATTTGGGCCAGCAAACTTCCTTAGAGTTGCGCCATGCGATTGTTCGTGACTTGAGAAAGGTGGTTCGGTTATTGCCTAACTGCCTTTTGGTGTGGTCCCCTATCATCGCCAGGCTTTCATGGCGATATTGCTATAATAGTGTGGCTTGGGACAGGCAAATGGGTGGCTAGGCACGTGCTGGAAGTGGGAGGGTTGGTGGTGCACCATTCTTTAATTCGGATTCAGGATGCCCACCTTTTCCGTAGGGATGGAGTTCATCTTACTGAGGAGGGTAATTTTTTGTTTCTAGAAGATATTTTTGCAGTTTTTAAGGGTTTGGTTTGTTAGCATGGTGGCGGGCTGCTTCTCTCCTGAGAGCCGCTGTGGCGGGAAAGACCGGCAATATTGAAGTGTCCATCTTGCAGCAGTAATAGCGGTGCGCACCCCTTCAATGCACTGATAGGCTGATTTCACCCTATTGGGGTCAGCGGCACCTCTCGACCGAGCAGGATGTATGGTGCATTGGCATGGGTGTTGGGGCCGCATCACTTGCTCTGAAAGGGATAGTTGGCCCTTGCAAGTTTTAAGATCACCCTACCCTTGTCTGGGATAGTTGGCCCTCACAAGTTGTGATCTACTTCCGGCCTAAGACAAGTGGACGCTGGTTAGTTGCCGTTCTTTCTCCTGCCACCATGTCTACCTTGTAACCAAATAAAGCTGACCAATTAATTTAAAGGCATAACTTGGTCTCCTGTGTTTATTTTAGTTAAGTTTAGTTTAAGTTTATGGGTCACATCTATCATCTGACGATAGAAAGTTTAATATAACGGAGGTTAGGAATAGAGCCGACGGCACATAAACTTCTAGTCAGGGATAGAGGGGTTAATAAAGTTAAAAATGTTTGTTGACAGTAGTAGGCAGATGTGATAGGACGTTAGGTTAGGGGCGGGGTGAGTGAGAGGGTGTAGTGAATCTACTGTGGAAAATCTGCCTCTTTGAATTGATCTCCCACCCTCCCTACCCTCTTGTGTCTTGTGTCGGCTTTATTTCATTAGCAGGGAAAGACCGGCAATATTGAAGTGTCCATCTTGCAGCAGTAATAGCGGTGCGCACCCCTTCAATGCACTGATAGGCTGATTTCACCCTATTGGGGTCAGCGGCACCTCTCGACCGAGCAGGATGTATGGTGCATTGGCATGGGTGTTGGGGCCGCATCACTTGCTCTGAAAGGGATAGTTGGCCCTTGCAAGTTTTAAGATCACCCTACCCTTGTCTGGGATAGTTGTCCCTCACAAGTTGTGATCTACTTCCGGCCTAAGACAAGTGGACGCTGGTTAGTTGCCGTTCTTTCTCCTGCCACCATGTCTACCTTGTAACCAAATAAAGCTGACCAATTAATTTAAAGGCATAACTTGGTCTCCTGTGTTTATTTTAGTTAAGTTTAGTTTAAGTTTATGGGTCACATCTATCATCTGACGATAGAAAGTTTAACAGTAACAATACTTACCTTAAGCCCCACTCCTCCATCCGCTGCCATCTGTCTGGCCGCTCGCTACTCGGAACTATGGGAGAGACGTCATGACACTGCGGGAACCAGAAGTCAGAGCTCGGGAGTGAACTCCAGCCTCCGGCTGCAGCTGTAGGGAAGCAGCCGGGCAGCCGCTGGTAACAAAATCTCAGTGGCGCGCAGCAACTCCCTGCGGCGCAGTGCTGACAGGTCGGGTTAGGTGGGCTGGAGGAGGCGGAACTGGTTCCGTCTCCAAATAGAACTGACGGAAAGCAGTTTGGCCCCGTTCCGGCCCACTTTAACCCATATATTGGTGGGCACTACACTGTGGTAGACTATGAAATGAGGGCACTACGGTGTGGCATACTATGAATTGGTGGGCACTATGCTGTGGCAAACTATAAATTGGGGTCACTACTGTGTGGCATACTGTGAATTAGGTTCCTGAGACTAACGTAGCTTATTCTGAATGCATGCAGGGAAGCCTAAAGGTGCATGTGTGTTGTTCTATAGAAGTTTTCATATGTTTTGGTTGCAGATGGTCTAAACCTTTAAACTGGCTCATAGATTTTAGAAAAAATGATCAAGCCCTGCATATCCACCCATCCATCCATATATACACTTATAGAACTATTTTGAGGGGGCGCCATTTTTAAATTTGCCCTGGACAACATGAATTCTAGTTACGCCTCTTGTGATGGGCCATGGGCCTGATTCAGCGATGGATGCAAAGGTGATTACGTACGCAGATCAAGCGCTTGTTTGCCATCGAAAGTACAAAATCACAGCTGCGTGCGCATTATGTCCATCTCTGAATCAGGCCCCATATGTCTAGCACTAATGGTATACATTCACGAAGCCGGCGGGCACAATGCTAATCGCCGGCTTCCCGACTGCTTAATCCCGGCGAGGGTTAAATGACTGGCGTCTAAATCGAAGGGATGCCTGGCGTGGACAGCCGCGGGGGGGGAGGGTTAGGTTTAGGGCTCCTGGGGGGGACTTAGGGTTAGGCACCCCCCCAGGGAGGTTAGGGTCAGGCTAGAGGAAGGGGGTGTTAGGGTTAGGAACCCCCGGGGGAGGTTAGGGTTAGGCACCCCCCCAGGGGACTTAGGTTTAGGCAGCGGGGAAGGGGGGGTTAGGTTTAGGCACTTAGAGGGGGGGAATTATGGTTAGGTACAGGGGGGGAGGTTAGGGTAAGGCACCCTAAAGAAGGGTTAGGATTAGGGGTAGAATAAGGTTAGTTTATACTTACCTTTAGGACGATTGGGATTTCCTCCTCTGCCGGGCTGCCGCTGCCGGGATTTGAACCGATGGTAAATCATACCGAATGCGCACTAATATGTCTGAGGCAAAGTACAGAAAAAATGTGGACATCACTAGTCAGTAGTTTCAAATTTACTTTAATCAAATCCTAATTATACTCCTTACATTTTAATTTCACTGATCACTTTGCTAATATGCTTTTAGGATTATGGGATCTATTCATTATCACTTAATTTCTACAAAAGCAGGTGAAAATTAAAATTTTCACCTGTTTTTGTAGAAATTAAGCTTTCAGGCAATTCATCAATAAGGTAATGCAGAATATATCACAGATATCACATATCCTGCTTATCTTTCTCTCCCGAAATGGCCCACTGTCCCAATACACTAGTCCACATATACTAGTATGGGGACAGGAATTCATCAAGCTCCGAAAAAACTATATTTTTGGAGCTTGACTGCGACTGGTTAAGCATTAGCCTTTTTCAGATGGTGTTTTCTCCCACAGCCTTTTGGATCCCTCATCCCCTGTTCGGCTCCTTCTGTCCGATGCAGGGGCTTTTGTGTGCCTGCATGAACTTGGTTTGGGGAGACAGCTGATTTTCGGAAAATGTTATTTATCGGGGTCCGTTTAATGAAAAGAGCCCTATGACATAACAGTGGTGAACCTATGAATTTGGGGGCACTACGATTTTGCTGACTATGTAAGGGGGGCACTGTGGTATGTCATACTATGAATTCAGGGTACTATGGTAGAATACAGGTGGGCATTACTTCATGGTATATTATGAATTGGGGGTACTACGCTGTGGCGTGATGTGCACCGACCCCCGTGTTTTGGTTTTGGATCTGTATCTCCTTTGAGGTTTTGGATCTGGATTCGATTTTGCAAAACCGCCCTTGCGTATTTTGGTTTTGGCTTTGGATCTGGATTTTTATCAAAAATGATGAAAACAGCTAAAATCACATAATTTGGGCCTGTTTTTGCTCCTGCATTATTATTATTATTATCCTTAGTAAATATAATTTTCAGGTATTTCCCGTAATTATTGACCACCTCACAGCTTACAATATTGTTTTCACTACTTTTTTTCACCAATATAGGCCAAAGGCTGCAGCGAGCTGGCTGGCTAAAGTAAGCGACAGAGCAGCAGCACAAACAAACGGCAGTTGAAAAAAATATAGGACATCTATGAAACATTACCACACAGCAGTGGCAAATAGGATGGCAGTTTAATAAACTATAAAAATGTCAAATTGTGCAAAATGTAAAGAAAAGAGGCGCAAGATGGAATTGTTCCTCCCACCCACTCTTATGTGGGATATTAAAAAGGACATGCACAGTTTAACAAACAAAGCACTTTAGTGACAAGGAGTGACACTTTTGTGGCGGAAGTCCTTGGCTTGTTTGGGCCCCCACAAAACAATTTTTTGGAAGTACTACCTCCAATCATTAAGGAGGAGCTTGATGATGAGGGTGTTGGTGGTGGAGATTGTATGTGCTGGTCCAAACTGTTGATAGCTGACACTGGAGTGCTTGTTATTAAATTACAAATTATTATAATTTTGTTAAATAAATTGCATGAACTCGCTGCAAATGACGTAACAGGGAGGAGGCGCCTAGATGGTTAACGTCCCTACCTCTACTAACTTTGGCTTCACAAATGGTACAGATGTCTTCAAAACTGTTGTCAGGACTTGGATTCAAATAATTCCACACCCAAGACATGGCTTTTCTGGTCTTATGTTTGTTTCTTTTTATCACGAGCAAGAACTGCTGCCACTGGTGGCTGCTTTACACAAACAACATCCTCATCATCAACATCCTCATTAGCGTCAGATAGGACACAAATATCTACCTCATCCTCCTTTTGCACTTTCTCCACACTATCATCCTCAATTTCTATTATTTCACCATCTAATAATAGCACAGCCATCATGGCATCAGTGATCCGCTGTGCAACTGTGTGACAGCTGTTATACTTGCTTCCTCTATCAAAGGATTGTTTAATGGTCATTTTTTTTTTAAAACTACTACTATTAGTCTTCTAGGTCCCTTCCTGGAATGAAGAACCACCCCCAGCAGCAGCAGCAGGCCTAGCATTCATGGATTCTTCTGATGAATACTGTATAAGGGAGCAGTCACCTAGCCCATACTAACCTACCCTCTTGGAAGTGTTGGGAGGCTCTCAAATTGTCGGGGAGCCCCTGCACTTTCAGAAGAGTATCCACATCTCCCGCATCCCGCCCACTTCCTAGTGGTGGGCAGTATGGGGAGATAAATTCCGGGAATCACTTCATAATTGCCATGACTCACGGCTCCATATGGAGGGGCCAAAGCTCAATTATGCCTAATGACATAGTAAGCTGGCCCCACCCCCTTAATTGGTCACCAGTGTCTGTTCCCCAGGCATCTCCCGGGGAGCAGATTAGTAGTCGGTAAGTATGTCCTAGCCTTATCCTGGATGCAGAACTACCTCCGATCATTAGTGAAGATATTGATGACAAAGGTGTTGGTGGTGGAGATTACAAGTGCTGGGATCTAGCTGAGGGAAGCTAGCTAACTGATGCTGGACTGAATGTTGTTATTTTATTAGCACCAGTTTCTTATTTTCCCAAAAAACTCCCTGCAAATGACGTAACAGGAAGGAGGTTCCTAGATGGTTAAGGTCCCTAACTCTACTTACTCTGGCTTTACAAAGGGTACAGATGGCTTGACAATTGTTGTCCGGATTTGGGTAGAAATGATTCCATACATAAGAAGTGGATTTTTTGTCTTATGGGCTTTATCTTATCATGTGTAACAACTGTTTGATCTAGTGCCTGATTTACACAAACAACATCATCAACAACATCCTAATCATCAACATCCTCTTCATCAACATCCTTATTAGCATTAGCTACACAAATATCCTCGTCATCCTGGTGCACTTCCACAGAAGCATCCTCGATTTCTATATCAGCATGTTCACTTGTGCTGCTCATCCCCACATTTGCAGAGGACTCACAAGTGGTGGAAGGAGGCTTCTCTTCAAGTACAGTATTGGAAAGGACAGGCTCACACATGGCACCCGCCGACACACTTAGACTGTCCTCAGGGATTTGTGACATTTCTGAGCAAACAGTTCCTGTACCTTAACGATTTTAATTTGTTTCAAACATCTACAGGGAGGAGGGATTACATCATCATAGGAGGCAGAACCACCTATCATAGATAAAGGCCAAGGCCTTAGCCTTTCCTTGCCACTTCGTGTGGTGAAAAACATATTGCCAATTTTATGTCTTTCTGAAGTTTATTTTCCCTTTGATGTTTTTTATTTTACTACTGCAAAAAATTGATTCTTTGATTTTAGATGCCCTGTATGCCCTTGGGCCCTTGGGCATCAGCTTTAGTAGATGACATAGATGGACTAGTATCATCATGACTGGTGGCACTGGTAACAGCTCCAGCACTGGTATCTGGTTTCTGCTCTCCATTCAACTTATCGTTCTAGATATCAACAAACACAAATGAAGTGGGGTACAGCACACACGTCAGTTTTTACTAATTTTAAATGTTACTCTGCTGTATGACCTATGGCATCACAATATTTTTATGAATATTACACTGCAGTATTACTGACCAACAGTGTCACAATACTTGTATGAATAATATTATATTTTGGTATTACTAGCCGACAGCGTCACTCACAATACTTTATTAATTTATTTTACACTGCAGTATTATGAACATACAGCGTCACTCACAATACTTTATTAATTTATTTTACACTGCAGTATTATGAACATACAGCGTCACTCACAATACTTTATTAATTTCATTTTACACTGCGGAATCAATGACCTACAACATCACAATATTTTTATTAATTTTACACTGCAGTATTACTGACCAACAGTGTCAGAACACTTGTATGGATAATATTACACAGTGGTACCACCTACAGTGTCACAATACTTGGATGAAATTGGGGTACAACTTACAGTGTCACAATAAATGTATTAATATTACACTGCAGTACCACATACAGTGTCAAAATACGTGTATGAATTTTACACTGAGGTACCACCTACAGTGTCACAATACGTGTATGAATATTACACTGCGGTACCACTTACAGTGTTACAATACTTGGATGAAATTGGGGTACCACCTACAGTGTCACAATACATGTATTAATATTACACTGCAGTACCACATACAGTGTCACAATACTTATATGAAATTGGGGTGTCACAATATATGTATGAATATTACACATTGGTACCACCTACAGCATCACAATATGTGTATGAATATTAAACTGCGGTAGCACCTACAGTGTCACAATACATGTATGAATATTATACTGCGGTACCACTTACAGTGTCACAATACTTGGATGAAATTATGGTACCACATACAGTGTCACAATACATGTATGAATATTACATATGAATATTACACTGAAGACTGACCGGCAGCGTCACATAAAATTGTACACTGGGGTACAGCACAAAAAAGATATATTATTTTTTTTAATTATAATATTAGCTTTTACTTTTTGGATGGACAGAGCACCCCTGGAGGACAAAGCAGCCTTTTGATGGATAGACAGAGAACCCCTAGATGGACAGAGCACTCCTGGTGGACACAGAAGCTGCTTGATGGATGGACAGAGCACCCCTAAATGGACAGGGCACCCCAGGAGGACACAGCAGTCCCTTGACGGATGGACAGAGCACCCCTGATGAAACAGCAGCCCCTTGATGGACAGACAGAGCACCTCAAGAAGGACAGAGCACCCCTGGAGGATACAGCAGCCCTTTGATGGATGGACAGAGCATCCCTGGAGGACACAGTACCCCTGGACGGACACAGCCCCTCTGTTCACTACAGCTGGAGTGAAATGGCACTGATGACCAGGAATCTTTATAGATTCCAAAACCCGCCATGATCCGAAAGCGGGAGGATGACTTTTTCCTCGTTTTGGATTCTGAGTTAGGGCCGTTTTCAATTAGCAGCGAAAACTGACGTTTTTTTCGCCATCTGCGAAGTCGGCTGATTTTTGCCTAATAAACAGCAAAAATGGATGTTTTTAACCAAAAAAAACCAGCGAAAATGGCAAACAGGCGACAATGGAGAAAAAAAATACTGGAGATAAGTTTTCTCTATCGAAGACTAGGAGAAAAAAAATTGCAAAATCCCTATTTTTGGCTAAAAATGTGGGGATTTCTTTCAGAGCTCTTTGGACACCCCCCCTTATGATAAATTACCCCCAATTGATCAGCCAATATTTCGCCCAGTGTGTACCCAGCATTACACTATGAGCCTGATTCTCAGATTTTAGGCTAATGCAATTGCAACTGCAATCTTTTACAGATCACAGTTGCTATAATACGCTAATGCCTTCCAAAGCTTAGCTGAGCATAGGGATGCCCACTGCTGTCTTCTCATATCCGTCCCAATACGGACAACAGCATAAACATCGGTAACATTGACGCAGATCGGCCAGTCATGCAGCTTGTAGTCATGTCTGATCTGCCTTCACACACTGCAGCTCACCTGACACGCAGGGATCTCTCATGCTGCAAAGGAGATCGCAATTGCTTATATATGGAGTGGACACCCATGAAACAGTTTAAACAGTCCCGACACACCTGCGTTGGCCTAGCCACGCCCATTACCTCCCCCAAACAATGACTTTCTATCACTGACTTTGTGAGTGAAACCTCTGTGGTCAATCTGCCTAAATATCGGCATAGTGTAAATCTCAGAATCAGGCCCTATATTTCCCTAGTTAGTGATATATTGAGTCCATGGATAGATAAAGTGAGCAAAGATAAAGTACCAGCCAATCAGCTCCTAACTTCCATGTCACAGGTTGTGTTTGAATAATGACAGTTAGGAGCTAGTTGGCTGGTACTTTATCTCCATCCAAGGCTTAGTAAACTGACACCCCCTTACACACGTTACCCCCTCCACTACTCTTATAACCCTAGACCCTACTAAGGGGCATATCCAATTAGCCACGGGATTTACCCCGTGGCTAATTATCGCACTGATCGGGATTCAATTAGCGGGGATTCCACGGGCGTGTGTCCCCGCTGTCAGACTGTACCTTGCAATTCATGTAGGTGCGAGGTAAAATCCACGTGAAGCTGCCCTATTGGACCTCGCGCGAGAGGGTATAACACACTGATTCTGCAGTTCTCGCGGAATCAGTGTGTTCTTGCGTGGGATTTCCGTTCTAATGACGCGGAGAAAAAGCTATTTAATTGAATAGCTAATCTCCTCATTGCGGGACTTTTACCTGACAATTAGCCTTGAGTGAAACTCCGCGACTATTTGGATATGCCCCTGTATGTAGTTACTGGCTTTTTGTACTCACCCACTGTCCAGTCCTCTGCTACTGTCCTCCAATATATCTGTCCCCATCGGCCAGTGTGTACAGATGATATGTCTGTGAACAACGTCATTCACAGACATATCGCATTGGCTGTGCTGCACAGCCAAAGAACAGATATGTCTGCAGACATATCTGTCCATTAACAAGTGTGTACGGGTGATCAGCCGATCGCCTGTACACAGGGGTGCAGAGAGGGGGGGAGCTGCGAGGCCTGGAGCACGCATTTAATTAGACATGTGCACAGACCCCAGTTCTCCTCTGAGCATGTGCTGGGCCTGGTACATGCATTTAATTAGACATGTGCACAGACCCAAGTTCTCCTCTGAGTATGTGCTGGGCCTGGTGCATACATTTAATTAGACATGTGCACAGACCCAAGTTCTCCTCTGAGCATGTGCTGGGCCTGGTGCACACATTTAATTAGACATGTGCACAGACCCCAGTTCTCCTCTGAGCATGTGCGAGGCCTGGAGCACGCATTTAATTAGACATGTGCACAGACCCCAGTTCTCCTCTGAGCATGTGCGAGGCCTGGAGCACGCATTTAATTAGACATGTGCACAGACCCCAGTTCTCCTCTGAGCATGTGCTGGGCCTGGTGCATGCCTATAACGGGAAGTCAGATTTTTTTTATAAAATGTTTTCAATTATGAAAATATGTGGTATATATAACTTATGTTATATTATATTATAACTAACACCTCTTCCCTGAAAGTAAAATGTATTTCTGTGGTTGATATAATGACCACATTCTTTTTATAAAGGTCCAGCCAGAAACAATTATTTGCTGTAATAATTCTATATTTCATGCTGTACTTCCTGTTGCTGCCATCCTGAGATGGCGCTAATAGAAGGCATCATGTCGGACTGTTGGTAAATGAGACTAGGTCTTTACCCTGTGATAAATACACCCTCTGTCTCTGTCACCCTCATTCTATATATATAGCGATGTATGTAACAAAACAGGAGCTGTGAAAGTCATGGTAGCTCCTCTTTAATAACAATACATAGAACAGGTTATGTAAAGTTGGTGACTATACGGCACACACCTTACTCCTCATGGCTTGTTTCTGTAGGTATCTTGCAAATCAGATGGAGGAGGATCACCACCACTTGGAACGCCAGATTGTCTGGTTTAGACCACTCATCATGAAGTTCTGGAAGGTGAAGGACGTGCTGTGGCACAGAATGCAGCACAGAACATTTGTGACTCAGGAAGAACTGGACGAGGTGTGTAACATGGTACAATGAGTGTTGGAGATACAGTATGTGTGTACAGGTGCGGTGTATGGCAGAGTTATGTATACACCAGCTCCCTTATCAATAATGAGCAGTGTAATGTTTCATGTATCTGAGGAAAAACATTTAATTCCAGTGTACAATGAGTGTTGGAGACAGGGGCATTTTAAGAGAGGAGGTGGCCCATGTGCAGCATCCGTTTGGGCCCCTCCTCTCTGATGGTGGCTCAGCGGCACCTAGCGCTTCATGCCAGAATCTACAGCGTATGCGTGGGTCTCTGGGAAAATGACGCCCGTGCCTACTTTCCCAGGGACATCTTTTCTGTGCATGGTGACAGCCACTTTCCCAGTGAGTGTTTGCTGCTCTACAGCGCCGGTATGGCGCTGCGGAGCAGCACTTCGGGAATCAGCGGAGAGGTAAGTATAATTACCTATGGGTGCAGGGTGTGTGGTGTGGGCCCCCCTGGACCCGGGGGCCCATGTGCCCCGCACACCCTGCACCCATTATATATACGCCCCTGGTTGGAGATATGTGTGTACAGGTGCTGTGTATGGCAGAGTTATGTACACACCAGCTCCCTTATCAACAATGAGCAGTGTAATGTTTCATGTATCTGAGGAAAAACATTTCATTCCAGTGTAACAAAATGAAGTTCCAGAGCATTTGGGAATAACAGATTTATTGTGCTTTGTGCAGGTTATGGATTCTCTGCATCTGCTGCAACATCATTGAAACATTAAAAAAATGTCCAATCGTTTCTGTCCCTGCTAGTTATAGTATCTAATACCCAGATTCATCTGAGGAGGAATTGTTTCTGGGAAAGCCATTTATATGGCCAATGTTCTACCCACGGAGTATTCTCAAGAGCTGAGACAGAATCCCACTTACAGATAGGCTGTGCTTCCGTGTTTAACTGTATACTCATCAATGTAAGGTGGGGAATTCTCTGCATGTGAACTGGACAACACAATGGCACAGTGGTTAGCATTGTTGTCTCACACTTCTGGGGATATTAGTTTGATTCCTGACCAGCCCCTATCTGTGCAGAGTTTGTATGTTCTTTGGTAGCTTGTATGGGTTCCCTCCAGGTACTCGTGTTATCCTCTACACTCCAAAAACGTACTGGCAGTGTAATTGGCCGCCAACGCTGTAAGCTCTGATGGGACAGGGATGATGTGAATGACAAATACTCTCTGTACAGCGCTGCTTAATTGGTAGCGCTATATATTAAATGATGATTATAACTATTAAGGTGACAAAGTCAGTAAAACCATGAACCTCTACCCAACATTGAGGAACGTTAAACAAAACAAAGCTGCCCCTCTGTAGATGGGGATCTCTCCAAGGGGACCATTTATTAATTATCTGGTTTTAATTATAATTTCTTATCATGGCAATAAGAAATTATGTACCAGGATGCATTAAATAAACATGCAGGGTCATGGGCTCTGGTAGGAGTCAGGGCCTGATTCAGAGCCGGACGCTCTGACCAGAGCGCTCGCTCTGAATCAGGGCCCTCCTACCTCAACTTGGAGCGGCCTTATGGACGCTCGCATAGCTGTGGGTTACCACCCACAGCTTATGCGAGCGTCCATGATGATGGTCGCGATGGTCAAGACCATCGCGACCATCGGGCTTGCGACGGAGACCCTGCGGTAAGGTCTCGCTGCCGCAAGCCCTGGAGTGATTTGGGCTCTATCATCACTAGTGATGTCAGTGGGGCCGGACCCAGACGGTAGGCGTTCCCATGGGAACGCCTCCGTCTGACAGCCACGCCCCCGGCACGCCCACCAAAGGGGGCGTGCTGTCAATCAACATCGACAGCACGCCCCCTTTGGTGCGAGACCCGGAGCGACGGCTACCCCGTCACTAGCCGGGTTTCGCGAATGCGCACGACGGAGCTCCCTCCATCGTGCGCATGTGCATTTGGGTACCATCGACCCGCTTGCGAGCGTCTGTTCCTATGATGTGTAAAAGTAAAATGATTGCAAACAGAACCCAAAAGGCATGCCTTCTCCTTCAGGTGTCACATTGCTATGCAAAAGATGTTTCTTAGGGCCTGATTCATTACTGATCATAACTGCGATTGCGCATGCACTCGGCCGATTGTTGAGTTCTGCACATGCGTATGCATCACAGTGCGCGTGCACGAGCACTCCACTGCAATTGGGACTGTGATCACAGTGACTATGTAGACCCATCGCAGAGTGATTGACAGGAAGTGACCGATAGGGGTAGTGAAAAGAGGGTGGTCGGAGAAAAGCAGGCGTGTCAGTGCTTTTGAACGTCGTTACAGGGGCGTGCATAAATGAGCCATTGCGATGCCATACACAGCTTAGGCTTTCACTGCGTGCGATGAGGTTAGCAAATCCTGAGTAAGATCAGGTTTTGTGCAAGTGTGTGTGCGGCTACGATGGTACTCGATGTTACCGATGGTTTCGTTGTTTTGCTAAGTATTATGGATGTGTATAAGGTAAAGTGGGTCATCCTTATGTTTGGCTGCGATGGCATTACTATTGCAATCATTAGCATATATTCACAGTGAGAATGTGTCTGTAATCGCTGTTGCGATCGTAATAGCGATCCTTACTGAATCAGGCCCTTTGTCACCCGGGCATAGACTATCACTTTGTCAGCATGTTCAAGCAAAATGTTTTCTCACACAAGATGGGGAGTCATGTCTGCGGAGAGAGTTTAGCAGTTTTATTGATGTCTGTGATGGGTGCGCTATGATGATATGATATGTCTACTTCATAATGTTGACTTTAATCATGTCAACATAGTCATAATGTCAACATTGGCCATATCAATGACAGTTTAACAATGTTGACATCATAACCGTTGTCATTGTGGTGTCAACATTCAGAATGTCGATATTGTAAATGTTGACCTACATTGACTACATCCCGTCTGTGCTATACCTCAGGCTTTGGTATAGACAGAAATATGTTATTTTTGCACATGCCTTTTATAATAGTAACACTCTAATTTTGCAGACAATCATATCTGGCAGTCAGGGGCCCAGAAAACAGTTTCATTATTCTAGAGCATCTAACAAACTGTGAGCTGATTATGACCCTGAAAATCACTTGTGTGTCCCTCATCTGAATTACAGACCTTGCCGCACGGACCCCAGAAATAACAACACCGGAGGTGAGACAGCGTGCACACTCACCGTCGGAGCGCCCACAGCAGCAGCTGCCAAATTCCATCTAAGGCAGCGGCCACAGCGCATACAGGGAACTGGAACACAGACAACGGCAGGGAGGCTACAAACTTACAATTTCACACGTTTGTGCCAAACTGACATCAAAGAAACAAACAGTACAGCAGGACGAGGCAGAAGGTGCATGCACCAAATGACTATTCACGGAAACCTGCTACATTGTATATAATACAGCAACCACCACAAGCTGTTACTATTACTATGACAAAGATACAAACCTATTCGTACTGTAACAATATTGACTATGAAAATCCTTTGAACTACAGTACATCACCAAGTTAGACTTTTTACTGCCTTCATTGTCAATACCTTGTTAATATATTGTTATAGATTGTTATTTTTACTGCTCTACAGACAGGAATTTATTCAGTTCAACAGAGACAGTTTGATTTGATTTTATTGTATTTTAAACGGTAATTTTTTTACATCATCTATACACACAATTGTATATCATCACCAGCCTTATTTATTTTTCCTTATCAAATTGTCACCTCTATTTGTGCATTTTATGTTTTAGTTTATCATACTATACAATAAATATCTAAATTTTTATTACCACTTAACTAATCATTTAACTAAATGTTGCGCTATTAAATAGACACACTACTATATCTACCACAGTCTGCTGCAATGGCCTGCAGCCACAATCTGCCATGCTCTTCTAGCACAGCCACTCATCAGTCCCTGGCACTAAAGAGACTTTGGCCTACTGAACTGGATGCTAGCCAGCGTCAGTGCACAGAGCACTGGGTGTATGAGAGGTTTAAACTCTTCCTGTTCTCCAGTGATGATTCCAGCTGAGTTTGTGCAAGCCAGAAAACCTGGAGTTCCACACCTCTACTGCTACTGGAGAATGCACAGGCTTCACTCTAGCCTCCCTTGGAGGGAGCTGATCCCACAGGAATGTGGGCAATTCAGGTGAGAGACAACCCTTTTTACCACAATTTACTATATCATAAAAGTGAATTCTTCACATGTGTGCTAGGCAGTGGTGTATCCATGGGGGTGCGTGTGGGATACCTTGCCCTGGGTGCCCAGGCAGTGATGGAAGTCCTGCAGTCTGGTGAAATGTGTCCATGGCGGGACACATCTCACTGGACTGTTCCCAATGGCCAGTGACATTTGGTACCTGCAGCAAGTTGGGTGCAACTCGCGGACCGGTGGCCATTTGAATTTGGCTCGGAGCTTGCCGCGTCATGGCTGGCATCACCTGCAGCGTCTGATGTCAGATGCCATTGGGCAGAAAAGTCAGTTTGGCGGTGGTGGAGGACAGAGGATGTAGATGTCCCGGGAAGAGCTCTGGTGGCCCTCAAAGAGGCCAGAAGATGCCAGGCTCAAGACAGAAGAGCTCCAGTGGCAGAAGACTTCGGATGAGGACAGGTAGGCTACCATTAATTCCTACCCAGACCACCAGGTTGTCATGTACTAGGCCCATGCGGTAATTAGGTAATTAGGGGGGCGCCATTTATTCCCTTGCCCTGGGCACCAAACCCCCTAGTTACCCAACTAATGCTAGGTGAAAAGAATGTATTAATTGCTCAAGTACAGAGAAAGAATAAATGTGTGGCACTACAAAATAAAACAGTGTAGAAAGTGTGTTTGGCCAGAGACACTACAGATGTGTTCTCATACACCTATCATTTTTGTGCCATATGGATGCATGGCACAACTTAGATGCTCCACCACTGTTAGCCATTCCTGTACTTTCATACATTTTCCTGAATTTTGCTTCTGATTTACATCAAAGACACATATATTGTCCTAGGTATTTAGAACTAGCATTATTGTAGCAAAGAAATTAGTATAAAGTCACAGATTAAGCATAACCATGTGTAGCATGAGACATAGGTCCTGTTTCAAGGTTGTACGTTATTGCATTCTCATCTGTGTTCGCAATCACAATGTATTCGCGAAAATATGCTAATACCTGCTAACAGTCTACTGGCCTGGAAAAGTGCATAACAGACTGTGCAATGTTGCTACACCTACTTCCCCTATCTGCGTTGTGCACAGATCCTCCAGGGGTTGGAAATACATCACCATAGATGCAACATTGGATGCACATCGACGTGGGCTTCGTAGATTCTGGGGTAACTGTTTCTCTGAAACTGGCATCTGAGACATTGGTTCTGCAATTGGGTATGCAGCTGCGAGCACAGACACCCCTGGATATCCCATAACACGCACACGGACCAGCAACTTTTTGCAAACACTTTCGGCCACCTCCCTGACTCCACCCAGGAATGCCCATGGATTGCAGTGGTCGGCTCAAGGCCTTGCGATCATGGAGCCATTGTGAATACCATCTCTCTTTAGTTTGTGCGTGTGCAGTGGGACTTTCCATGGCATTTTGCGCATGTGTAGTAGCAAAAAATCCCTCAACTGCATGAACATTGGCATAGCGTGAAACTGAATCAGGCCTATAGTGTGGGCCACTCATATCGGACCTCTGTCTTTTGCCTTTTTACCCAGATTATTAACCGAGTTGCACATAGACACATATTTAGTGAAAGAAATCTCTGGTGGACACTTGTTACAGCTAAGTCACAAATTGAATAGCATGCCAAATGGAGCTATTTAAGGATAGGTGTATGTGGTAGGGAAGAGAATTGAATGATGTTTAATCAGAACCATCAATGGTTTGGTTCTGATTGCTGACCCTTGAATGGTGAGCATCCAATGTTTCCTCACTATCGCAAGTTTTTTCCTGATGTCCTACCAATGTATTGGAAGAGCAGGAATAGACAGCCTATATGTACAGGAGATATGCACACCTTCAGTTAAACCACACTGTATTTAAAACAGATATTTCTCAACATGACAGGGAGCTCAAACTCCCAACCTCATGTACTGCAGCTAGACACTTAAATATTTGCTCCTGCATAGGAAACCTTGTCATTCTAACCATATACAGCTAGTTGTAATTCTTAGTTTAAACCATTGCAGCCAAGCAGGTCTATGTAGTGTGTGGCTGCACAGTAAATAAATCTGCTTAGCTGAAACATTGAACTGAAAAACACCTCTGCCAAAACAGGTAAGGTTTGTATACACAGCAAAAGCAGCTTTCAGTGAGTATTTCAATATCACTGATACTTTCATGTACCCAGATGAGTAATATATTTTAATACATCTAATTCTGGGTGATATTACATATCCTCATCTGGTCAATAAACTATGTTTCTAGCCGTGAATCCCAAAGTGGCTGATACCGTCCCATGGAGGGTG
Source organism: Taudactylus pleione (assembly GCA_031769625.1). Classification (NCBI taxonomy): domain Eukaryota; kingdom Metazoa; phylum Chordata; class Amphibia; order Anura; family Myobatrachidae; genus Taudactylus; species Taudactylus pleione. Next base: position 7,019,675 of record JAUIMM010000210.1, on the reverse strand, counting down.
CTGTATGGGTCTAGGTGGGCACTAAGAGGCAAGTGGGTGACAGAACGGTGCTGGTGGCGCACAGTCAGAGATCATATAAATGTCTATGACACCTTGCAAGCACCAGGAGCTCTCCAAGTATTTTAATGCTTGAAACTATTCACCAAAAGCGCAAGTTTATTCTAGCATGATGGCCAGATTAGGGCCAGTGGGATCTCTATGTCCCTGAGCACATCAGGCAGAGGGATGGCCTGTGAGCCAATAAGAAGATGGCTCGGGTGTTTGGGGCATGGTTATGGAGTACCTGTACTGAGGGTAAGTTTGAGGTTTGGGTTTTGGGGTCTAGGGGATATATTTACGAAGGGTTGATTTTAATCGATTTAAAATAGATAAAAAAACACTAAAATTGATCATCATTAATGTTGTGTTTCTGGGGCTGAATCACACATTTACTAATACTTAAAAAAACAAAATTAAAAATTGTCTGTTAGAAAATGAGTGATTTAGCCCCAGAAACACAACACTGATGTTGATTGATTTTGTATCAATTTTAAATTGAGTAAAATTGACCTTTAGTAAATATACCCCTAGGTGTGGGTGGATATTGCTGTATCTGCTAGTGATCACACTGTGAGTTGGTGATTATGGGCAAGATTCCCCTCTAACTTCTCAGCCCAAATCTGTCCTATTTGGGACTACCATGACGAAGTCTGCTAACGTTAGCAGGTATGATGATGTGGGGTTGTGTGGTATCTGGGGCATTGCTCCTACATGTATGTGATATGTGAGTACTTTGGTACTGTTTTCTGTGTTTTATATGAGGTTGTCATGTTACTGAAAAAAACCCTCTAAACCTCAGTGTATTAAATCAAATACTAACAGCTAGGCCTGTTATCAAGTATAAAGTACAGTCATTGTTGTGTGTCATCATTAAATATCCAGTAAGATCTTTATTGCATATATATGTGTATTCAGGCTCTATGAGATTATCCAATTATGTTATCATGTTGATTTAGCAACATTATGTCTCCATATTGCTGAAAAATACGAATTAATAAATCGTGCCAGCATGTTCTGCAGTACTTTACAATTGGGGACAAACAGTAACAAAATGAGACTAGTTGTTAACACACAAACAATGTGGGAGATTACATTTTGGCAAGAGTTAAACAAACAAATTCCCTCAGCAGACTGGACAGGCCAGAAAAATACGCCATCTGTTGAAATTCCGGCGTCGGAATCCCGACCCGGGATTTAACATAGGCGGCTAAATCCTGACGCCAGCCCACAGACCGATGCCGGTCAACAGCTACGGACAAGCCGTAGCTGTTAGCCGCGGGGGATTTAGCTTTAGGCACCACGGGGGGGATAGAGTTAGGCTTTGGGGGCATTAGGGTTACGCACCACTGGGGGGGGAATTAGGGTTAGACACTAAGGGGGGAGGGTTAGGTTTAGGCACCAAGGGGGAAGGGTTAGGTTTAGGCACTAACAGGGAGGGTTAGGGTTAGGGTGCAAGAAGGGAGGATTAGGGTTAAGGGGAGAAGGGGGGATCGTAAACATACTTACCTGACTCCTGTCGGGATTCCCAGCATCGGGATGCCACTGTCTGCATTTTGACAGCAGCCATCCCAACTGCCAGGATTTCATACCCAACCCGAAAAAGGGATATACCTATATATCCTACATAATAATAGTAATGCAGAGATCTCAGATGCATACATACAGTAAGCCACCAGCCACGGCAGGACGTCTCTCTGATTCCCCTGACTGAACTTAGCCAACTTACAAACACCCTTTTATGTTACTGTTATGCCCCTTTAGCCATTAGTGAAGATGCGTTTGGTTTGCATATGACTCTTAATTGACTGTATAACGTACGCTTGGTTCCAGAGGATGCGCTCCACAAATGGACTTGCCATCTTCTCTACATCTACACCTATATCATAACCAGGTTCTGCTCAACAAAATAACAAATAGTAATTTGACAAAGTAAGCACAATACATCCTGACTAAACATGGTAATGTACTGAGATGGCATCAGATAACAGGACATAGGTATCGGCTTTCAGAAGAATTATACACGTAGCAATATTCCCTCCATAATATTATAAAGTGTTTCTCTCACAGGCCAGATTCCATCTCCCAGACATGACAACTTGACATACTCAACATACTGACACATCAAAATATATGCAAACTAGTCACATAAAGGCAATGAAGGCTTCATATCATTATGGTAGTGGTATTTGAAACAGGAAGGTGACATCTTTGTGAGACCAAGAAATTGCAGTGCAGCTTTACTTGGCTGTGAAAAGCTGGAGGTAATAGGCTACACCCTCGCACTCTGTGGCTACGTAACGTCTCAGAGAGAAAACCTGGATTTATGATCAAGAAAACTTTGTAAAAGCAATAAATGGTAAACTTTGTATATGTTACTGCATTACACAGCATCCTAGTACCATACATTTGTGGTATAAAGCTAGGAAATACTCTAATCCTACATGAACATTTTAACTTTGAGTAGTTTATGATCATTTTCTTCCTGCCAATAAATGACCCTTTTACAGTTCAACCTGGATCCTAAATGAGCAATTGAATCAGGGGCGTATCTATAATGGGTGCAGAGTGTGCGGTGCACACGGGCCCCTGGGTTCAGGGGGGGCCCGCACCGCACACTCTGCACCCATATTATGTAAAATTTACCTCCCCGAGGTCCCATATCGGGTCTCCCAGCGCTGCTCAAACAACGGAAAATGGTCACCACGGCCATTTTTATGGCGTTTTGAGCATGTGCTGTGAGGAAATCGACAGGAAATAGCACTGCGCCATTTCCCCGGTGATCTGTGCATAATTCTGTGGTGGGCGGCCAGCCACATCAGTCGGCTGCTGGCCACTGGAGTGAGAGGAGGGGGCCCATGACGGGGGATGCACACGGGCCCCTTCCTCTCTAAAGACGCCCCTGAATTGAACATAAGAATATAAGAGTAGGGACAAGAGGCATTTAATTTAAATATTGACAGCAGACAGATGGATTGTTATAACACTTACTGAGACATGTGTTCCTACTTGGGGGTCTATTCATGTAGAACATGAAGTGGCTACTGAAAAATATCACTATACATCACATCACATCGATGCGATATATAGTGATATATATATATATATATAGATATATATATAGTAGGGGTGTGCACCGGCCACTTTTCGTGTTTTGTGTTTTGGATTTGGATCTGGATCTTTCTTCGTGTTTTGGATCTGGATTGGTTTTGCCAAAACCACCCTTCGGTGTTTTGGGTTCTGGGTTTTGTGTTTTGAATCTGTATTTTTTTTTAAAAAAGCATAAAAACAGCTAAAATCACAGAATGTGTTGATTTCTCTGCTCCTATGCTATTATTAACCTCAAAAACCTTAATTTCCACTCATTTCCAGTCTATTCTGAACACCTCACACCTCACAATAGTGTTTTTATGTCCAAAAGGTTGCACCGAGGTAGATGGATGACTATGCTAAGCGACACGAGTGGGCGGCACAAACACGTGGCCCATCTAGGAGTGACACTGCAGTGGCAGACAGGATGGCAGTTTGAAAAACTAGGCCCCAAACAGTACATAATGCAAAGAAAAAAAAGAGGTGCAAGATGGAATTCTCCTTGGGCCCTCCCACCCACCCTTATGTTGTATAAACAGAACATGCACACTTTAACAAACCAATCATTTCAGCGCCAGGGTCTGCCACACAACTGTGGCTGAAATTATTAGTTTGTTTGGGCCCCCACAAAACAAGCTGGCAATTAATCTGGCCCTGCACAAACTGGCTCTACGGAGGCAAGATGTCGTCCTCATCCTCCTCATTCACCGATTCCTCACCCTCTTCAGTGTGTACATCCTCATCCTCACAGAGTATTAATTCGTCCCCACTGGAATCCACCAACACAGGTCCCTCTGTACGTTCTGGAGGCTGGTCTCCCTGGAAGAGTTGATAATTCATTTTTATGAACATCATCTTCTCCACATTTTGTGGAAGCAAACTCCTACGCCTTTTGCTGACAAGGTTCCCGGCTGCACTAAACACTCTTTCGGAGTGCACACTGGAGGGGGGGCAACTCAGGTAAAATAGAGCCAGTTTGTACAGGGGCCTCCAAATTGCCTCTTTTTCCTGCCAGTACATGTAAGGACTGTCTGACATGCCTACTTGGATGCTGTCATCGATGTAATCCTTTAACAGACAGATGCACGCTTGTCGCTGCTGCTTTGAGAATGCAGGTGCGGCTACAGCCCGCACAATTTACAAAGACTGGAAAAAAAAGAATTTTTTATTTTTTGTGGAGCGCACTTTGTGGGTTACACCACCCTTTAACAGACACACGCACGCTTGTCGCTGCTGCTTTAAGGATGCAGGTGGAATCTAGACGGGATTTGGAACCGGGGACATACTACCTCCATCAATTGTCTAAATCCCACTGCACTAATGGCAGATACCGGACGCACGTCTAACACCAACATTGCAGTCAAGGCCTCAGTTATACATTTTGCTTCAGGATGACTGCTGTCGTACTTCATCCTCCTCGCTAGGGACTGTTGGAGGGTCAATTGTTTAGTAAAAGTAGTGGTGTTCCTACTTCCTCTCTGGGATGATGAACAACTCCCAGCAGCAGCAACAGCACTAGGAGGAAGTGGTTCTTGATCTTTCCCTATTTTATTTTTATCAGAGAAAGTTTGGTCCTCCATTTATATTATATTGATATATACGTGCGGCTAAGGCGCACACAAACACAGAAAATATTTTTTGATTTTTGCTGGAGAGTAGTGCACTTTGTGGGTTACACCACCCTTTAACAGACAGACACACGCTTGTCGCTGCTGCTTTAAGGATGCAGGTGGAATCTAGATGGGATTTGGAACCGGGGACATACTACCTCCATCAATTGTCTAAATCCCACTGCACTAATGGCAGATACCGGACGCACGTCTAACACCAACATTGCAGTCAAGGCCTCAGTTATACGTTTTGCTTCAGGATGACTGCTGTCGTACTTCATCCTCCTCGCTAGGGACTGTTGGAGGGTCAATTGTTTAGTAAAAGTAGTGGTGTTCCTACTTCCTCTCTGGGATGATGAACAACTCCCAGCAGCAGCAACAGCACTAGGAGGAAGTGGTTCTTGATCTTTCCCTATTTTATTTTTATCAGAGAAAGTTTGGTCCTCCATTTATATTATATTGATATATACGTGCGGCTAAGGCGCACACAAACACAGAAAATATTTTTTGATTTTTGCTGGAGAGTAGTGCACTTTGTGGGTTACACCACCCTTTAAGAAATGAGCCAGCCGGCTCTTTACTTATGGGACACAGGCGCACGCTTGGCGCTGCTCCTTTGTTGATGCACGTGCAGCCACAGTGCACACAATTCACAAACACAGAAATTTTTTTTTATTTTGTTTGGAGTGTACTTTGGGGGTTACAGCACCCTTTAACGGACAAGCCAGCCGGCCCTTTACTTATGACACATGCGCACGCTTGGCACTACTTTGTTGATGTACATGCGGCTACAGTGCACACAATTCACAAACACAGAAAATATTTTTTATTTTGTTTGGAGTGCACTTTGGGGGTTTCAGCACCCTTTAACGGACAAGCCAGCCGGCCCTTTACTATTGGGAAATAGGCGCACGCTTGGCGTTGCTCCTTTGTTGATGAACGTGCAGCCACAGTGCATACAATTCACAAACACAGAAAATATTTTTTATTTTGTTTGGAGTGCACTTTGGGGGTTACAGCACCCTTTAACAATCAAGCCAGCCGGCCCTTTACTTATGACACAGGCGCACGCTTGGCACTACTTTGTTGATGCACGTGCAGCTACTGTGCACACAATTCACAAACACAGAAAATATATATTTTTTTGTTTGGAGTGCACTTTGGGGGTTACAGCACCCTTTAATGGACAAGCCAGCCAGCCCTTTACTATTGGGACACAGGCGCACGCTTGGCGTTGCTCCTTTGTTGATGCACGTGCAGCCACAGTGCATACAATTCACAAACACAGAAAATATTTTTTATTTTGTTTGGAGTGCACTTTGGGGGTTACAGCACCCTTTAACAATCAAGCCAGCCGGCCCTTTACTTATGACACAGGCGCACGCTTGGCACTCCTTTGTTGATGCACGTGCGGCTACTGTGCACACAATTCACAAACACAGAAAAAAAATATTTTTTTTTGCACTTGGGGGGAGCACCCCTGACGGACAGAGCACCCCCTGGACAACACTACAGCACCCCTTTAGGACTGGGACACTGCACAGGACTTTGGAGTGGACACAGCCCCTATGGACAACTGACTGCACAACACAGTCCAGCCAGCCCCTATGGACTTTGGAGGAGTGGACACAGTCCCAATGGACAACAGCAGCACAGCGCAGCACAGCACAGCACAACACTACACTGCACTACACTACACTACACAGCCCAGCCAGCCCTAACTCCCACCCTCCCTCTTCACTGTCCACAGACGAGTGAGAAAATGGCACCGACGCGGGTACCTTATATAGAATCCAAAACCCGCCAGACCCGGAAGGCGGGATGATGACGTTTTGCCTCGATTTCAGATCCGAGTCAGGCGGGAAAAGTCGAGCCTGACTTGGATCGGCCTCGGATCGGGGGGGCTCGGGGGGGTTCGGATTTCAGAAATCCGAACCCGCTCACCCCTAATATATAGAAGCCATTCATGTACACTTACCTGTCCGGTGTCTTCGGGCGGTATCCGGCCCCTCGGCAATCCTGGAATACAGTGAGAAGAGAGGAGCCTGATATGCCCGTTTCTTACTGCGCATGCACTGGCATCCGAGAGCAGCAATTCAGGACAGACCTGCTGCATAGGACGCTGGCCAAAGGTGGGAGGAGCCAGTGCCAGGTGCCGGGCATACAGCAGGGAAGTGTGCAGCTACCCTGCTCTGTTCGCCTTGCGGTACAGATTACACCATCTACAGATGGCGAATCTCTATGCAGGAGAGGAACAGAAAGTTGAGCTTCCCGTTCCTTTATGATTTGTACTCACCATACAAAAGTATGGTGATGCGATTAATACACGAAGCGGGGGTGCCGCTGGAGAAGGAAGAACCTTCTCCACGGTAACCCACTGTACTTGCCGATAGCAGTGAAAAGCCCTGTTTTCAGCTAAACACTTTTTTTCACTGCTGTATAAATATACCCCTTGGTCCGAGAACCAGCAATTCCTAGCGAGTAATTGATACAAATCCCTGACATAAACAACACAGGAGCACTGAATGCATGAATACTGTATGCAATATAAAAACACTGACGCAATGACCTCTGGACAATCTGCCTGTCTACTAGTCCATAAATTAGATATTGGATATATCCTATAGATTGTCATTATATTGTTATGTGACGGGAGACTTGAATATTTGGGTGTACACAAAAGAAGTGTACTACAGGTCAAGGAAGAGGGGGGAATCCGCACAGAAACTTGTTAGTTTATATATCTATTGATATGGTAACCAACATCTAGATCATTTAGGTCTACGTGTTAACTTTGGCTCATTTACTCAAGTGGGTGCTGCTCCCTAGAGTCAAGTGTTATATATGCTTAAAGAGAGATGAAAGATAGACTCTTAATCTGGGGGACTCTTATTGATTTGTATTGTTTATATTAAAACATAGCTTTTTATCTTATTCTTTAAAATGTGTTTCTCTAACATTCATTACTCATAGCGAGTCATATATGAGAAAAAATACTTTGTTATTAAAAATGTATACTAATCGTGGATATGAAGCCCTTCCCTTCTTATTAGAGATGAGCGGGTTCGGATCTCAGAGATCCTAAACCACCCGAATTTCGGGGATCCGGGTGATCCGAACGAAGCTCGGATCTCCCTGCCTGCCACGGATCCCTCACCCAAGGCAAAACCTCGCTGTCGGGTCTTGTATTGAGCAGGCTTAACGCTGATTGGCTGATAGAGCCGCCTGTCACGGCTCTCAGCCAATCAGCTTTAAGCCCATTGAAAATGCACACAGAAGAAAAAGAAGATGGCGCCTGCCATCCCCCGCCATCTGACACTGCCGGCACCCCCACTGGCAGCATCCCCCGCTGCCGACACCATCACTGAATACACTGCCGGCACCCCTGCATTGCTGCCCCATGTACTGAGGACACCGTCAGCGACCCCCACACTGCCGACACTGCCAACACTCCCACACTGAGGACACCACCAACACCTCTGCACTGCCGACACTGTCAGCACACATGCCCTGAGGACACCGCTGGCACCCCCACAGCACTGCCATTCCATGTACTGAGGCACCGTCAGCAACCCTGCTCTGCCGACACTGCTGTCGGCAGAGCAGAGGTGTTGGTGGTGTCCTCAGTGTGGGAGTGTTGGTAGTGTCGGCAGTGTGGGGGTATCCAACCCACACTGTAAAACACACTGTATCCGTGTTGGAAATTAGAAGCTGAACTGCCACATGTTAGTGCCGCCCACTGTGTCACTTAGCTTAGTCAGCCAGCTAGCTGGATGCAACCTTTTGGCCTTAACTACATGAAGCAAATAATATTGTGAGGTGGTCAAAATTGATTGGAAATTACTGGAAATAAATGTTATTGAGGTTATTTATACTGTAGGAACAAAAACAGGCCCATTTTATGTGATTTTATCTGTTTTTATGATTTTTTTTAAGAAAAAATCCAAATCCAAAACCAAAACACGAAAACAAGACACGGAGGTGAGGTTTTGGCAAAACCAATCCAGATCCAAAACCAGGGGGGATCCAGATCCAAGACCTAAACCAAAACACGAGGGTCGGCGCACAACTCTACTTCTTATTAGAATGAGTAGCAGCAATGGGTTACTGTGTACATTATCATATACAGTACCCTGGAATTGTGGCCCTGGCTTTATCTAAGGGAAAGTATTGACAATATATATATATTTAATATAAAAGGGAGTGCACTCACCAGAACTTTTAGAAAAATCAAAGCGGGATTTACTCCAATAGTCACATCATATCCTTAGAATAACACAACATTTCGGTCTACAGGAGACCTTCTTCAGGTGAAGACAACTAGCCAAATAACTATACATATATATATATATATATATATATATATATATATATATAGTACATCAAGTCCGGCACTCTCAAAGCCAAAGTAAATGCTCCGGTGCACATCCCCATTAGACGTAGATAAACCATAGGATATGCAGGGCGGCACTAAGTGAGACTCCACTAACATGTAACAAAACACAGCACAACTTTGCTTCCTTGTCAATGTTTCAGTGTCTTGATGAAAGTGCTCAAGGACTGAAACGTTGAAAAGGAAGTAAAGTTGTGCTGTGTTTTGTTACATGTTGATGGAGTTTCACTGAGTGCCGTCCTGCATATCCTATAGTTTATGTATATATATATTGTGATAGGATCATTGGTAAAGTGGTCGGTGGCAGGTACATTTGTCCCAGATTCCTGTCTTATGTGTTTTAAACCCCCAGGAGAAAGTCTGCAGTGTAGCAGGCTTGAGTTTCGGCTTTTTGAAAAGCCGGTTTGGGACCTGGGGGTTGTGGGTGAGAGGAGAGGGAGGGCTCCACCCACGGCCACTCCAGGTTTTGGTTCTCGCAGCCTGGTAACAGGCTTGTTAGGGTTTCCACCTGAGAGTGGCCAATATAAGCCTAGTGTGTTGAGGGCTGATTGTCTCACCTGGGAGAGCAGACAGGGAGTTTGCTCAGAGACACTTGAAAACCTAACTGTAAGTGTTGTGTTGTGCCCTTGTTGCAGGTGAGGGCATTAGGCCCTGCCAGGTTCTGGTAGTGAGGGAACTACCTGTTAAGTTAGTGCCCCGACAGGGCTAGGATTTTTGTTTATGTTTTCCTTATGTTGTTTCTGACATTGTACAATAAAGACTGGCGCCGACCAGCTTGTACTTGCATCCAGTCTGGCGTACTGTTTCCCAGGTTCTGTGTGTGAAAGGAAGGAGTCCTCTACCCAGGAGAGGGACCCCCTAACCTAATTGTGTCACAATATGGTGGAGAATGCGGGCAACCACACACACTGAAGTTGCAGCAAGAGGAAAACTTTCCGTTTAAAAATTAAAGGGACAGACACCCAAGGGGGTTACTAGACATTGCCAAAGAGACATGGGAGGGGCAGTCTAGTCCTTACAAAACTGTGATTGAGTATGTTTCTCAAATGCAGGAGAGAATTGCTGCGGTAGTGCCGATAGTGAGAGAGCACCTGGAACAGGCTCAACAGGCACAGCAGAGGGTATACAACCGCAATGCTCGGTTACGCAGCTTTGCTCCTGGGGACAGAGTGTTAGTATTGGTTCCCACTGTGAAAAATAAACTTTTGGCTAAATGGCAAGGGCCCTTTGGAATCTTAGAAAGAGTGGGGCAGGTCAATTACAAAGTTTACCAGCCGGGGAAAAGAAAGCCGGAACAGATATACCATATAATCTGTTAAAGCCCTGGAAGGATAGAACGGCACTGTCGGCCGTCCGAGCCCCTCCAGTAAATCCAGGGCCCTTAGTTCCCGAAGTGACAGTGGCAAAAACCCTGTTGGCAATTCAACAACAAGAGGTCAAGGAGTTTCTGATCAGAAATAGGGTGCTGTTCTCTGACGTACCTGGGAAAACCTCGGTCATTAAACATGACATCATCACTGACCCAGGGGTTAAAGTTAATCTAAAGCCCTATAGGTTGCCAGAAGCACAAAGAGAATCGGTGTCGAAAGAAATTAAAAATATGCTAGAGTTAGGGGTTATTGAAGAATCACATAGTGAATGGTCAAGTCCCATTGTGTTGATTCCAAAGCCCGACGGGAGTGTGCGTTTCTGCAATGACTTCCGAAAGTTGAACAGTGTTTCAAAATTCGATGCCTACCTGATGCCAAGAGTGGATGAATTGATTGAGAGACTAGGGACGGCAAGGTATTTAACCACTCTTGACCTAACCAAAGGGTATTGGCAAGTACCGTTAACCGAGAGCGCCAAACAAAAGACAGCTTTTTCAGCACCAGAGGGCTTGTTTCAGTACAAGATGTTGCCCTTCGGGCTACATGGGGCACCTGCTACCTTCCAAAGAATGATGGACAGGATTCTAAGTCCCCATAGATGGTATGCGGCTGCTTATCTGGATGACGTGGTCATTCATAGTCCTGAATGGCAGTCTCACTTACCCAGGGTACAAGCAGTTTTGGACTCCATCTATAAGGCAGGTTTGACAGCCAACCCAAAAAAGTGTTTTCTAGGCATGGAGGAAGTAAAATATCTGGGATACACCATTGGCAGAGGCCTGATAAAGCCTCAGCCCAATAAAGTTGATGCCATACAAAACTGGCCACGGCCTCTGAATAAGAAGCAGGTGAGAGCCTTCTTGGGAATTACGGGGAACTACAGGAGGTTTATACCCAACTTTGCCACCATGGCAGTCCCACTGACTGACCTGACCAAAGGCAAACAAAAAGTCATGGTAGAATGGAGTCCTGAGGCGGAAAAAGCTTTTCTGGAGTTGAAAGTAGCGTTGTGTTCCCAACCAGTCCTGATGACTCCTAATTTTGACAGGGAATTCATAGTACAAACCGATGCATCAGAAGTAGGTATAGGGGCGGTCCTTTCCCAGAACAAGGAGGGTGAGGAACACCCTATTTTCTATCTAAGCAGAAAGTTGAATGTACATGAGAGAAACTATGCCACAGTGAAGAAGGAGGCGTTGGCCATAAAGTGGGCGTTAGAGGCTCTCAGGTACTACTTGGTTGGAAGAAAGTTCAAATTGATCACTGACCATGCCCCTTTGAAGTGGATGTCCGAAAATAAAGACAGTAATGCGAGAATTATGAGATGGTTCTTGGCGTTACAAACTTTTAAATTTTCAGTGGAACACAGGCCAGGAAGCCAGCTGGCCAATGCTGACGCGTTGTCATGCGTTCATTGTTTGGGGGCTTCAATTGTTCCGCCCCACAGGTCGAAACAAAGGGGGGGGATATGTGATAGGATCATTGGTAAAGTGGTCGGTGGCAGGTACATTTGTCCCAGATTCCTGTCTTATGTGTTTTAAACCCCTAGGAGAAAGTCTGCAATGTAGCAGGCTTGAGTTTCGGCTTTTTGAAAAGCCGGTTTGGGACCTGGGGGTTGTGGGTGAGAGGAGAGGGAGGGCTCCACCCACGGCCACTCCAGGTTTTGGTTCTCGCAGCCTGGTAACAGGCTTGTTAGGGTTTCCACCTGAGAGTGGCCAATATAAGCCTAGTGTGTTGAGGGCTGATTGTCTCACCTGGGAGAGCAGACAGGGAGTTTGCTCAGAGACACTTGAAAACCTAACTGTAAGTGTTGTGTTGTGCCCTTGTTGCTGGTGAGGGCATTAGGCCCTGCCAGGTTCTGGTAGTGAGGGAACTACCTGTGAAGTTAGTGCCCCGACAGGGCTAGGATTTTTGTTTATGTTTTCTTTATGTTGTTTCTGACATTGTACAATAAAGACTGGTGCCGACCAGCTTGTACTTGCATCCAGTATGGCGTACTGTTTCCCAGCTGCTGTGTGTGAAAGGAAGGAGTCCTCTACCCAGGAGAGGGACCCCCTAACCTAACTGTGTCACAATATATATATATATATATATATATATTAGGGATGAGCGGGTTCGGATTTCTGAAATCCGAACCCCCTGAGCCCCCCGATCCGAGTCGGGAACCGAGTCCGGCTCGGGTTTCCCCGCCTGACTCGGAACTGAAGTCGAGGCAAAACGTCATCATCATGCCTTCCGGATCTCGCGAGTTTTGGATTCTATAAAAGGTCCCCGCGTCGGCGCCATTTCTCACTCCGGCTGTGGACAGTGAAGAGGGAGGGTGGGAGTTAGGTCTGGCTGGGCTGTGTTGTGTTGTGCTGTGCTGTGCTGCTGTTGTCCATAGGGGCTGTGTCCACTCCTCCAAAGTCCATAGGGGCTGGCTGTGTTGTGCTGCTGTTGTCCATAGGGGCTGGCTGGGCTGTGTTGTGCTGCTGTTGTCCATAAGGGCTGGCTGGACTGTGTTGTGCTGCTGTTGTCCATAGGGCTTGCTGGCTGTGTTGTGCAGTCAGTTGTCCATAGGGGCTGTGTCCACTCCAAAAGTCTATCGGGGCTGGCTGGGCTGTGCAGTGTCCCATAAAGGCTGTAGTCCTAAAGGGGTGCTGTAGTGTTGTCCAGGGGGTGATCTGTCCATCAAGGGTGCTCCCCCCCAAGTGCAAAAAAAACATTTATTTCTGTGTTTGTGAATTGTGTGCACTGTAGCTGCACGTGCATCAACAAAGGAGCAGCGCCAAGCATGCGCCTGTGTCATAAGTAAAGGGTCGGCTGGCTCATCTCTTAAAGGGTGGTATAACCCCCAAAGTGCACTTAAAGGGGGGTGTAACCCCAAAGTGTAACCCCAAAGTGCACTCCAAAAAAAATGAACAATTCCTCTTTTCTGTGTTGTGAATTGTGTGCGCTGTAGCCGCATGTCCATCAACAAAGGAGCAGCACCAAGCGTTCGCCTGTGTCATAAGTCTGTTAAAGGGTGCTGTAACCCCCAAAGTGCACTCCAAAAAAATAAAAATTCTTCATTTCTGTGTTGTGAATTGTGTGCGCTGTAGCCGCACGTGCATCAACAAAGGAGCAGCGCCAAGTGTGCGTCTGTGTCATAAGTCTGCTAAAGGGTGTGTGTAACCCCCAAAGTGCACTCCACGAAAAATAAACAATTCTTCTTTTTTTTCTGTTTGTGTGTGAAACGTATGCGCAGTAGCCGCATGTGCATCAATAAAGGAGCAGCGCCAAGCGTGCGACTGTGTCATAAGTAAAGGGCCAGCTGGCTCGTCTGTTAAAGAGTGGTGTAACCTCCAAAGTGCACTTCAAAAAAAATAAAAAATTCTTCTTTTCTGTGTTGTGAATTGTGTGCACTATAGCCGCACGTCCATCAACAAACGAGCAGCGCCAAGTGTGCGCCTGTGTCATACATCTGTTAAAGGGTGGTGTAACCCCTAAAGTGCACTCCAAAAATTTTTTTCAATTCTTCTTTTCTGTGTTGTGAATTGTGTGCGCTGTAGCCGCACATCCATCAACAAAGGAGCAGCGCCAAGCGTGCACCTGTGTCATAAGTCTGTTAAAGGGAGGTGTAACCCTCGAAGTGCACTCCACAAAAAATAAACAATTCTTTTTTTTCTGTATTTGTGTGTGAAATGTATGCACAGTAGCCGCACGTGCATCAACAAAGGAGCAGCACCAAGCATGTGTCTGTGTCATAAGTCTGTTAAAGGATGTGTGTAACTCCCAAAGTGCACTCCAGAAAAAAAAAAATTCTTCTTTTCTGTGTTGTGAATTGTGTGCGCTGTAGCCGCATGTCCATCAACAAAGGAGCAGCACCAAGCGTGCATCTGTGTCATAAGTCTGTTAAAGGGAGGTGTAACCCCCAAAGTGCTTCTCCAAAAAAACAAAAAATAAGCAATTCTTTCTTTTCTGTGTTTGTGTGTGAAATGTATGCGCAGTAGCCGCACGTGCATCAACAAAGGAGCAGCACCAAGCATGTGTCTGTGTCATAAGTCTGTTAACGGGTGGTGTAACCCCCAAAGTGCACACCAAAAAAAATAAAAAAATTCTTCTTTTATGTGTTATGAATTGTGTGCGCTGTAGCCGCACGTGCATCAACAAAGGAGCAGCTCCAAGTGTGCGCCTGTGTCATAAGTAAAGGGCCGGCTTGCTCATCTGTTAAAGGGTGGTGTAACCCCCAAAATGCACTTAAAAAAAAAAAAAAAAACTCTTCTTTTCTGTGTTGTGAATTGTGTGTGCTGAAGCCGCACGTCCATCAACAAAGGAGCATCGCCAAGCGTGCGCCTATGTCATAAATCTGTTAAAGGGTGGTGTAACCATCAAAGTTCACTCCAAAAAAAATTTAAAATTCTTGTTTTCTGTGTTGTCAATTGTGTGCACTGTAGCCGCACGTGCATCAACAAAGGAGTAGCTCCAAGCGTGCGCCTGTGTCATAAGACTGTTAAAGAGTGGTGTAACCCCCAAAGTGCACTCCCAAAAAAATTAAAAGTTCTTCTTTTCTGTGTTTGTGTGCGCCTTAGCTGCACGTATATATCAATATAACATAAATGGAGGACAAAACTTTGTCTGCTAAAAATAAAATAGGGTAAGATCAAGAACCACTTCCTCCTAGTGCTGAAGCTGCTGCCACTAGTCATGACATAGACGATAAAATGCCATCAATGTCGTCTGCCAAGGTCGATGCCCAATGTCATAGTAGAGGGCATATAAAATCCCAAATTACAAAGTTCAGGAAAATGACCTTAAAAAAAAACATTTAAATCATCTGAGGAGAAACGTAAACTTGCCAATATGCCATTTATGACACAGAGTGGCAAGGAATGGCTAAGGTCTTTCCCTATGTTCATGACTAGTGGTTCAGCTTCACATGATGATGGAAGCCCTCCTCCCGCTACAAAAATCAAAAGAGTTAAGCTGGCAAAAGCACAGCAAAGAACTGTGCGTTCTAAGAAGATACGGTATCACAAATCCCCAAGGAGAGTCCAAGGACCTCATTCAGAGTCGGTAGTTGCGGCCGCACGGTCGTACGCCACCGATGTTCGCTAAAACTGCACATGCGTAAAATTCGCAATGCGCGTGCGTAAACTAGCTATTGCGATCAGAAATTGCTCTCTCCTTCAACTTGGCAAGGTCGTTAGTTTGAGTGGCAGGATGAGGCGTTTGTGGGTGGTAACAGGGGAAGGTGCTTGTGAACGGGGGAGTGGAGATCCGAACGCAAGCGTGCCTGACTATGCAAACGGCGTTTTATGGGAGTGCATAATTAACTAAGTAGTGTCATGGCACATGTGACATGGGAGGTTTTTACACTGACTTGATCGTAGTGCTTAAGAGAGGGTATGGTCAACCTTAAGCTCTACGACCAGCTCCGATGATTCCCGATGGTCTCGATTAATCCTTATATCCCCGGAGATGACGTGTAATGCGAACGAAAAGGGGGCGTATTTTTAGTCTTACGGCCGCATCCTCCCCTCGCTCATCCAGCTAACGATCTCATCTTAACGACGCAACTTGCGAGTGCTTCATTTGCATATCCAGCCCCTTTTACCTTACGACCGTGCGGCCGCAACGACCGACTCTGAATGAGGTCCCAAGTGTGGTGGCGGTTGCGATGCCTGACCTTCCCAGCACTGGACGGGAAGAGGTGGCTCTTTCCACCATTTGCACGCCCTCTGCTAGTACTGAAAGGAGCACCCACAGTCCACTTGTTGATATGCAAATTGAAGATGTCACTGTTGAAGTACAACAGGATGAGGATACTGGTGTAGCTGGCACTGAGGAGGAAGTTGGTGAGGAGGATTCTGATGGTGATGTGGTTTGTTTAAATCAGGCTCCGGGGAGCCAGTTGTTGTCCGTGGGATGAAAAAGCCCATCACGGTCATGCCTGGGCAGAAGACCAAACATTCCACATCTTTGGTCTGGCAATATTACTATCCTAATCCGGACAACAACTGTCTTGCCAAATGTACCATATGTAAAGGTGAAATAAGTAGGGGTAGGGACGTTAACCACCTAGGAACATCCTCCCTTATATGTCACCTGCAGCACGGTCATAAAAGTTACTGTCAAGTTCAGAAACTTTGGCTAAGAGCGTAAGCAGTCCAGGGACACCTAAATCCCTTTGTCCTGTTGTATCCAAGTGCCTGCAAATCACACCGTCATCTCCCTCCTTGTCAATTTCCTCCTTAGTCAGGATCGGAAGTAGTCCTGCAGGCCATGTCACTGGCATGACTGACTCTCCTATCCCGGATTCCTTTGGAGGATCCTGCACTGCTACGCCTACTGCTGCCGCTGCTGCTGTTGCTGCTTGGAGTTGTTCATCATCCCAGAGAGGAAGTAGGAACACCACTACTTTTACTAAACAATTGACCCTCAAACAGTCCTTAGCGAGGAGGATGAAGTTTGACAGCAGTCATCCTGAAGCAAAACGGATAACTGAGGCCTTGACTGCTATGTTGCTGTTAGACGTGCGTCCGGTATCCACCATTAGTGCAGTGGGATTTAGACAATTGATGGAGGTAGTTTGTCCCCAGTTCCAAATCCCATCTAGATTCCACTTCACTAGGCAGGCGATACCGAGACTGTATAGAAACGTCAGAAAAAGTGTCCTCAGTGTCCTAAAAAATGCGGTTGTACCCAATGTCCACTTAACCACGGATATGTGGACAAGTGGAACAGGGCAGACTAAGGACTATATGACTGTGACAGCTCACTGGGTAGATGTATCACTTTACGCAGCAACAACAGCAGCGTCACTAGTAGCAGCATCTCAGAAATGCCAGCTCGTTCCAAGGCAGGCTACACTGTGTATCACCGGTTTCAGTAAGAGGCACACCGCCAACAACCTCTTAGAGAAACTGAAGGAAATCATCGCCCAGTGGCTTACCCCACTTAGACTCTCCTGGGGATTTGTGATATCTGACAATGCCACCAATATTGTGCAGGCATTACATCTGGGCACATCCCGTGTTTTGCTCACACAATAAATTTGGTGGTGCAGAATTTTCTGAAAAACGACAGGAGCGTGCAGGAGACGCTTTGGGTGGCCCAAAAAATTTCTGGGCAGTTTCGCTATTCAGCGACTGCGTGCCGAAGACTGGAGCACCAGCAAACACTCTTGAACCTACCCCGCCATCACCTGAAGCCAGAGGTTGTGACGCGGTGGAACTCAACCCTCTATATGCTTCAGAGGATGGAGGAGCAGCAAAAGGCCATTCAAGCCTATACATCCACCTATGACATAGGCAAAGGAGGGGGTATGCACCTGACTCAAGCACAGTGGAGAATGATTTCCATGTTGTGCAAGGTTCTCCAGCCCTTCGAACTTGCCACACATGAAGTCAGTTCAGACACTGCCTGCTTGAGTCAGGTCATTCCCCTCATCAGGCTTTTGCAGAAGCAGCTGGAGAAAGTGAAGGAGGAGCTAAGACGGAGCGATTCCGCTTGGCATGTGGGACTTGTGGACGAAGCCCTTCATTTGCTTTGCCAGGATTCCAGGGTGGTCAATCTGTTGAAATCAGACCACTACATTTTGGCCACCGTGCTCGATCCTAGGTTTAAAGCCTATGTGGTGTCTCTCTTTCCGGCCAACACAAGCCTGCAGAGGTGCAAAGACCTGCTCATGAAAACACTGTCAGCTGAAGTGGAACGTGACACGTCAACAGCTCCTTCTTCATTTTCTCCCGCAACTGGGGCTGCCAGGAAACAACTTAGGTATCCTAAGCAACATGCTGGAGGTGATGCAGGACAGGCAGGACCAAGTTTGGACATATGGTCTGGACTGAAGGACCTGGCAACAATTTCTGACATGTCTACTGTCGCCATTGACAGAATGGTGGAGGATTACATCGGTGACAGCATCCAAGTAGGCATGTCAGACAGTCCGTACCTGTACTGGCAGGAGAAAGAGGCAATTTGAAGGCCCCTGTACAAACTGGCTCTGTTTTACTTGAGTTGCCCCCCTTCCAGTGTGTACTCCAAAAGAGTGTTTAGTGCAGCCGGGAACCTTGTCAGCGAAAGGTGTAGGAGGTTGCTTCCACAAAATGTGGAGAAGATGATGTTCATAAAAATGAATTATCAACTCTTCCAGGGAGACCAGCCTCCAGAACGTACAGAGGGACCTGTGTTGGTGGATTCCAGTTGGGACGAATTAATACTCTGTGAGGATGAGGAAGTACACAACACTGAAGAGGGTGAAGAATCAGTGGATGAGGAGGATGAGGACGACATCTTGCCTCCGTAGAGCCAGTTTGTGCAGGGATAGATTAATTCCCAGCTTGTTTTGTGGGGGCCCAAACGAACCAATCATTTCAGCCACAGTCGTGTGGCAGACCCTGGCTAAAGTGTGCATGTCCTGTTTATACAACATAAGGGTGCACCTCTTTTTTTTCTTTGCATTATGTACTGTTTGGGGCCTAGTTTTTAAAACTGCCATCCTGTCTGCCACTGCAGTGTCACTCCTAGATAGGCCACGTGTTTGTGCCGCCCACTCGTGTCGCTTAGCATAGTCATCCAGCTACCTTGGTGCAACCTTTTGGACTAAAAACAATATTGTGAGGTGTTCAGAATAGACTGGAAATGAGTGGAAATTAATGTTATTGAGGTTAATAATAGCATAGGAGCAGAAAAACCCACAAATTCTGTGATTTTAGCTGTTTTTATGCTTTTTTAAAAAAAAATACAGATCCAAAACACAAAACCCAGAACCCAAAACACGGAAGGGTGGTTTTGGCAAAACCAATCCAGATCCAAAACACGAAGAAAGATCCAGATCCAAAACCAAAACACGAAAAGTGGCCGGTGCACACCCCTAATATATATAGGGGCGAAATTATTGTGGGCAGTGAGAACCTATTAATATGTCTTATATTTCGACTGATAAACAGTCATCATAATACTAGGTATGTCTCTTTAAATTGTCCACTCCTGGGATAGATAAATGATCAGATGGGTACATGGATTTATCCAGATATAGTATATTTTTAATTTTACATTCATTTATGCCAGCATGGCAAGTAATAGGGGGTCATTCAGAGTCGGTCGCAAGCACTGAGCGCTCGCAAACGACTCGATGTTGCCCCACTGGGCATGCGCACAACGGAGCCGGCTAGCGACGGACGCTCCGTCGCTAGGGGTCTCGCAGCAGACAGGGCGAGCTGTCGATGGTAAGTGACAGCTCTTGCTGTTTGGGGGCGGCCCCACTGACATCATTGCTGATGTCAGTGGGAAGCTTCCTGCTCGATCAGAGCAGGAAGCTCCCTGGGGCTTACGAGTTCCCAGAACCAACCTTAGGGTCTGGTCATAAGCCCCGATGGTGGCAATGGTCTTGACCATTGCGACCATCACCCATGTCAGTCACTAGAGGTGTGGGTGTTAACCCACAGCTTAGCGATCGACAAGGAGGTGGTCGTTCAGGATGCAAGCGGCCGCCCTGATTCAGAGCGACCGCTTGCAAGTAACGACCGCCTCTGAATGAGGTCCATAGTCTCCATTCATTCAAGTAGAAAACACAGTGGGATTCAGTTTCACAGAGAAAGGCTAGAATGCGATGTCAACGCTAATTTTAACAGCAATCCATACAGTGATACATCGTTAATCTCATAAATAGCAGATATTGACATAAAAAATGTTGATTTCATAGCATCAATCAATGTAATGAGATGTGCATGTCAGATCATAGGTTATAAATCTAATGAGAGATGGCTGGATTATCACATATTACTTCTGCAATTACTTGTGCAATATACAAGACATTTATATACAATCTGATCTCTCAGCTATCAATGTACAGGACATTCATACTATTGTGTCCAATTCACTATTGGATTGTTCATCTTAAATGTAAGAGACATTTAGTAATACCATATGCATGTAAACAATCAAATCTGAGTGCAGCAAACTTCGGGCACTAGAGTATTGTCTACTGCGCAGGTCATCAGGAAAATGGCGTGGCAGATCACCTTACTACGTCTGCACATTTTCCAGGCGATTTGTAGAGGGATAGTACCACTGACGTGGGACTCTGGACAGGTAAGTATTTTATAAATGGGTGCCTGCGCCTATTATAGACACGCCCCTGTGGTGTTGTCATATCATCTGTCACATTGTCATTTACTAATATTCTGGTGTCTGTAGTTGTGCCAAGGTATTGTTGATCAAAAATATCTCACAATGATAGTATAGTTAAAAAGAATTAATGTATAGGATCCAGTGACCATCCACCTGCATATACTTCTCACCTGTGTACTCATGGAGGGCCTGATTCATTACCGATTGCAACTGCGATTACGCACGCAGACGGCCGATTGTTGCGTACTGTGCATGCATTGCAGCGCACGTGAGCAAAGTCTTCATTGCAATCGCAGTGTCCACGCAGACCCATCGTAATGTGATTGACAGGAAGTGAACATTTGGGGGTGGGAGCGGGGAGAGGTCGGGGAAATGCAGGCATGTCAGTGCGTTTGAACGCCGTTACAGGGGCGTGCATAAATTAGCCACTGCGATGGCATTCGCAGCTTGGGCTTTCACTGCGTGCAATGAGGTTAGCAAATTCTGAGAAAAGTCAGACCTTTTGTAGTTGTGTGCTGGGCCGGATTAACGGGGGGGGGCTACAGGGGCGATCGTCCCTGGGCCCCCACACGTTAAGGGCCCCCACACCCATCGGGGCTAAAGTGGACCGGAGGAGATGGAACCAGTTCCGCCTCCTCCGGCCAGCCTAACCCCGGCGCCGCAGGGAGGCTCCATTTACCAGGCGCCCGCTGGTTACAGCCGGAGTTGGAGGCTTGAGCTCATGTGAGCTCTAGCTTCCGGCTCACGCAGTGCACTGTGGCAGAGACGTCATGACGTCTCTGCCATAGTGCAGAGGAGTAGCCCAGCGGACTGCAGCGGATGCGGGGATTAGCTTAAGGTAAGTATGAGCTTGTTTTTTTTTTTTTTTAGTGCAAGCGGCCTACTGGGGGCATTACTGGTGGGGGGCATTACTACAGGGGATGTTACTCGGGGGGGAGCATTACACCTGGGGCATTACTCGGGGAGGGGGGAGGCATTACTACTGGGGGCATTACTGGTGGGGGGGCATTACTACTGGGAGCATTACTCAGGGGGGGAGCATTACTACTGGGGCATTACTCAGGGGGGAGCATTAGTACTGGGGCATTACTCGGGGAGGGGGGAGGCATTACTACTGGGGGCATTACTGGGGGGGATTACTACTGGGGGCATTACTCGGGGGGAGGCATTACTACTGGGGGCATTAATCAGGGGGCATTACTATTGGGGGCTCTACTAGAGAGGGAGCATTAGTATTGGGGGCACTAATAGAGGGGCATTACTACTGGGGGCATTTCTACAGAGGGCTCTACGAAAGGGGGAATGACTACTGGGGGCATTACTATTGGGGGCACAACTACATGGGTATTACTACTGGGGGATTTATACAGGGGGCATTTATACTAGGGCATTACTATTGGGCACACGCCCAATTACTACTTGGGGGCATTATTATTTGGGGCACAGCTACAGGGGTTTTACTACTGGGGGCATTTATACAGAGGGCATTACTACAGGGGACACTACTAATGGAAGTATTGCATAGGGGCACTGCATAAGGGGCACTACTACTGGGTGCACTGCATACGGGGCACTACCACTGTGGGCACTGACACTACTGGGGGCTCTGCATAAGGTCCCCATTGCACATACCCCCAGTTTGTCACAATTAATAGGGGCCCCTACATGTTTGCTGCCCAGGGGCCCCCACAGACCTTAATCCGGCCCTGGTTGTGTGTGAGGCTCAGATGGTACTCCATGTTATAGATGGTTTCGCAGACGCAATGTAGTATGAATGTGGGTAAGAGGAAGTGGGTGTCATTATGTTATACTGCGACGGCATTGTGATTGCAAACATTAGCATATTTTCACAGTGGGTCTGCGTGCGTAATCGCAGCTGCGATCAAAATAGTGATCCGTAATGAATCAGGCCCAGAGAGTAATGAACAGGTGAGTGAGAGTAATAATATGGCACAATATCAGGCGCAGCAAATAATCCCAATAGTACCACCAATACTAAATACAAATGGAAAATAGACAAATGAAAATTGCGCTCCTTCCAGGACAAGGACAAATAATATGTTATACCATACAAGAATGAATAATGTTCATCAAAGTCCCAATAATGAATTTTCTTCCAAAATTTTTTTTTGAATTTCTCCTTCTCCACGTTCCCTTTAGGATACCTCAGTCTTAGTAGACCCTCAGTGTGCCTTATTAGATGTGCAGTCTTGTCCTTGTCCTGGAAGGAGCGCAATTTTCATTTGTCTATTTTCCAGGTGAGTGAGAGTACCAAGGGACAAATCAGACCCTATATGAAAGTATAGTGAGAGATTGAATCTGCTGTTGCAGAAAACACAACTGGTGTTCTCCTTTTAGATAATCCAGCACAGGGGCAGCATCAGTATTGTCCCACAATGAATGTTGAATATAGAGAAAAAGGTATATGTATAAGCATATAGAACCTCATTCAGACCGGGTCGCAAGCGCTGCGCGCTCGCAACCGGGACGATGTTTTGGTCCTGCGCATGCACAGCGGCCACACTGCGCGTGCGCAAGCCCCGGAGCGAGACAGAAACTCTCTCATAACCATACTTGCCTACGTTTGAAAAAGTATTTCAGGGAGATTGTGAAAGCAGCACCCATGAGCGCATGTTACAGTGGGCGTGTCCTGATAAATCTGAGAGGCGTGTCCTAAACCTGACTTACATCCAAATGTAAACCATTCCAAAAGCAGTCAGAAAGATCTGTTTGTTGATGAAAACACACTAATACTTTTCAGAAATTCATTGGGATCATTGTGCCTTATAATAACCAATGCAAGGAAATGACACTAATGATCCCATTGGAATGTATATATCTCTGTTTTTTAATATAACAGCTTCATAATGGGGGTAAGGATGAAATGAGGGAGATTGCTAGACTCTTCAGGGAGACAGGGAGATTGCTACTATTTCAGGGAGTCTCCCTGACAATGAGGGAGAGTTGGCAAGTATGCTCATAACATAATGCAGTATCAGACTTTTATGGAATATTTCTCATTATGTTGCAGTGACATATTTCCGGGTATATTCTCCCGGGCACATTTACACTGGCCAGTCACAAATAGGCTACGTTCTGTTGCTAAGCAACATTAACTAGTGTGATTATTGATAAGTTCCGGTTGTTAGTTCCCCAACTATAATGGGGACTGTGGTTTTCTGAAATGACGCAGTCCATCTTTGTAATAAGGGGACTATGGCCCTCATTCAGAGCCGCTCGTAAGCGGCAGTATGCTCGTTCCGAGTGATGTTCGCACATCTGCGCATGCGTACGGTTTTTAGTACGCATGCGCGAACCAGTCAGTGCAGCCGAAAATCGTTTCTTCGCTATATAGCGACGGCCTGCAAATTTGAGTGACAGAATGAGGCGTATGTGGGTGGTAACAGGGGAAGGTGCTTGAAAACGGGGAGTGGAGATCAGAACGCAGGCATGCTTAAAGGTCAAAGCGGGCGTTTTATGGGTGTGCATAATTAAAACAGCAGCGTCATTGACCACGTCACTTGGTTGATTTATAGTCAGAACTGCTCGCAAAACTGTGGTAGGAAAAACCAACCACAAGAATAGCGAGCAGTTCATACGCTGTTCGATGTACTCGATTAATCAAATAAATAGCGGACATGACGTATGATGCGAGCGGCCAGGGGGAGTTTTTATCAAAATTTTGACCGCAAGTTTTGCTCGATCGTTCAGACTTATAGGCGTGAACAGACCGCAAAGAGCGAACGGTTCATTTGAATAGCCACCCCTTTTTATTAAACGAACGACCGCAAATAACGAGGGGCTCTGAATGAGGGCCTATAGTCTCAGAAGTATTAGGGTACGTACAAGCATACTTGCCAACTCTCCATCATTGTCAGGGAGACTCCCTGAAATAGCAGCAATCTCCCTGTCTCCCTGAAGAGTCTACCAATCTCCCTCATTTCACCTTACCCCCATTATGACATTGTTATATAAAAGAAAAAACAGAGATATATACATTCAAATGGGATCTTTAGTATTATTTCCCTGCACTGGTTATAAGGCACAATGATCCCTATTGTTAAATGTATTTTCTGAGAAGTATCAGTGTGTTTTCATCAACAAGTAGATCTTACTAACTGCTTTGGGGC
Organism: Taudactylus pleione; assembly: GCA_031769625.1. Lineage (NCBI taxonomy): Eukaryota > Metazoa > Chordata > Amphibia > Anura > Myobatrachidae > Taudactylus > Taudactylus pleione. The sequence goes on along the minus strand of JAUIMM010000210.1, from coordinate 6,994,951 downwards.
TCATTTACATGTGGATGTAAATCAATATTATGACACACCTCTAAGATGTAGCAGTACACGCCCACTTCACCACTGCGCTCATAGGTGCTGCTTTCACAATCTCCCAGAAATGCTTTTTCAAAAGTAGGCAAGTATGCGTACAAGTGGTAAGGAGATGGTAAGTGTGAGACACAGTTCTGTTCATAAAGGTAGTAAGTAAGGAAATTGTAAGTATGGCACATTGTTCTGTGAGTGACACCTGTCTAAGTATCATAAGACTCCAAGTTTATCATACTGTGTAAAGCTGGGTGCACACTACATGATATCTTGAGCGATTTGGTTGATTCCCACGCATCAGAACAACAAATCGTTCAAATCATATAGTATGTACCCACTATCACGATGCCAACGTTCGCTCCCGCTAGTCATCCATCACATCTTCAGATCTTTTGTACATGCAGAAAGATCCGAGGATGTCGCTAGCGATGCCATGCTTCCAAATGCCGCATAGCCCCTGCTACACTCTGCCGTCGCTCCGTCGCTGCCAGCATCAGCTGGGTTCGTCGTGCAGGATAGATCGGCTGGGTGAACATTGTGTACCCGGCTTAAGACACATTTCAGTCTATGGGCCTGATTAATCATGGATAGCAATTGCAACCGCGATCGATGGTGTGTACTGTGCATGTGTATGCATCGCAGTGTATACTGCGGGGCGAGCTGTCGATGGTGAGTGACAGCTCGCCCCGTTTGGGAGGCGGGCAGGGGGCGTGGCACTTAAAAAAGTAAGCGGCCGCCCTCATTCAGAGCGATTGCTTGCAGCAAGTGATCGACTCTGAATGAGGTCCTATATCTAGAAAGAGAATACCCTCCATGTATCTTTCCAGAACAAGGTATTGCCTCTTCCAAACCACGTCATATTGGGCTCGGGTATAGTGCTCATACACAGCTGTCATGTCATACCTCTATGGTGGAGAGTGATATGCATAAAGTGCCATGAGGAGTCATGTGAGTGTAGTACAGAATGGTTGAAAAAATCTAAAAAAAATTATAAATGCACCCTATATATGTCTATCAAGTAAAATTATAATAATAAGTAGAGTGGGTATCATTGATTAGTAGTCATGATGTGACTGTGATATCCAGGAATGCTTCAGGTAATTACGAGGTTGTTAGATCCTACCCAAAATGGTGAGGTGTATTCCTATGTTCAAATGTCTTATAGGGTATTGTACACCTCTGTGATTATTGGGGTCTGATACCAAAGTTAAATAATTATGCAGTGGTATAACGTGAGGGGGTCGAGAGGGGCACGTGCCCTGGGCGCTGGCGGTCCAGCACAGTGCAGTCCGCACACTACATACTAAAACAAACACTCCGGCGGCGGTGTGTTTGTTTTAACACTGCAGCCAATAAGTGTCTCTCCCGTAGTGCCGAGCGGGAAGGGAGGAGTGGACAGCGGTAGGTGCAGGAGCGGGGATTCTGGTAAGTATAATTTTGTCTCTCTGTGTGTGCCTGTGTGTTTTATGTGTAAAAGGCACTACTACTGAGTGAACTATATAAGGGTCACTACTGGGGGCACTGTATAAGGTGCACTACTGGGGACACTATATAAGAGGCACTACTGGATGGCACTGCATAAGGGGCACTACTGAGGGCACTGTATAAGGGACACTACTGGGGAAACTGTATAAGGGGCATTGTATAAGGTGCACTACTGGGGGCACTGTATAAGGGGCACTACTGGGGACCCTGCATAAGGGGCACTACTGCGGGAACTCAATAAGGGGTGCTACTGTGGGCACTATATAAGGGGCACTACTAGGGGCACTGCATAAGGGTTACTACTGGGGGCACTGGATAAGGAGCACTACTGTGGGCACTGTATAAGGGGCACTACTGGGGGCACTGCATAAGGGGCACTACTACTGGGGGCTTTACATAAGGGACATTACTACTGGGGGCATTAAGGTGCATATGGAATGGAAAGGAATGTTCCCAGAGTGACAAGAAATGGTGGTGTGTCATGTTGACACCCACCCATTTTTCAGTGACCAGGCCCCTCCTGTCATGTGGCCATGCCCACTTTTTTGGCATGCACACATAGTGGGGGGGGCTCTGTGTTTCATCTTGCCCTGCCCTCCACATACCCTTGTTACGACACTGTGATTATGTGGTTGATAGAGTCTAAAGGCCCACACACACGGTGCGATTTCCTAACGATCCAATCTCATTTGCGATTTCCATTGAACTCCTGAACACCCGGACAAACAATATTGTGCCTACACATGGAATGATTGTACACATGATCAAACAATATAGATCAGTCGTTAATGACTGCAGATCGTTAACGATATATCGTTTGTAGCAAACAACCTCAAGATGCATCTTCTGGAATTTAAATAATGGGAGGGCTTAACTATGGGGTATATAAAGCAGGCGCCATTTTACCGCGGTGCACTTCTGCTCTGTGACTAGACTAGTGAGGCATGGTTTATATCTGCTGAACACTGTACATTGCTATTGTGCTCTCCTTTGATTTTGGCTTGGCTTTGTGTTTATCCTGCATTCTATTCTGTGGTGATGAATTCTTATCGCTATAAGCTTCTGCTAGCCTATGGCTATATGAAGCTGAGAGATGAGGGAGCTGAAGAAAGGAGGAAGATGAGGTCCTGCTGGACGAAGGAGTGACTGATGAGGAGGGACACTCGCTCCCATATGCTGCTGCTGATAGAGTTTAGGGAGAACAACTCGGAACTACCTGCGCATGGATGACACCACATTCCAGGAGTTGTTGCATCTGGTTACCCCTATATCTGGAGGCAGAATACCAATATGAGGAGCGCCATCCCTGCTGAGGAGAGGCTGATTGTTACCCTGAGGTTCCTGCCTACAGGAAGGTACTTGGAAGACCTGAAGTTTGGGACCCTCATTTCCCCCCAGGCTTTGGGCGTCATTATTCCGGACACCTGCAAAGCCATTGTGAATGTTTTGAAGTACCAGTACTTTAAGGTGCATAAAAACAGTACACATGTTTTCTTGTGAAATAAAATGTTTTTTTTTTTACCAAAATGTACAAAAAAAACAACCAACATGGCTGTATATTTGCTACATGGTAACCTTAATGGCTGCATATTTAAAAACAGGCTACCAACATTGTTATTAACAAACATGGCTTAAATTGTTAATATAAAAGTTGCTTCATCAACATGTTTTACTAGTTCCAATAGCTATGCTGCTCTATGGTATATGGTGGGTCAGACGCAGATTGAATAGGCCAAGAAACACATGGCGCAAGTACAGATTGTGGCCCCGGCTTCCAACAATCTTTCCTTATGCCATGTGTTTAGTGACCGTGTCCAACCTGCATCCTGACTACCGTATACCATAGAGTAGCTATTGGGAGAGATAAAACTTTGTGAATCTTTTATGAGAAAATAGAAAATAAACTTTCAAAAATTTAAAAATTGTGGTGGCTCCTCCTCCACATCCAACATGGCTCTGTAGAGAGCCTCTGAGGATGTGGAGGGGTAAGTGGGTTGGGGAGTAGGGTAAGTGGCTGGGGAGTAGGGTGGGATGGGTTTGGACCCATCAGTGTTGTGGACTGGTAGGTGTCTGGGTGGTTAGAATGTCATGGGGAGGGACGAATCAACTGAAGTGGCTGGACAGTTGACTGGGGCAGAGGCTCGTCAGTAAGCCTTGTGGTGCTTGGCCAGTTGTTTTGCTTTACCCCTTATGACTGTTCCATATATGATTCGCTCAGCATAGATCTGCTGATCCTGATCCATAGCATGGAAAGAGCTAGCAATATGGCTGCCAAGAGTGTAAAACATGTCTGGAGGTTTTGGGAGGGTCTGCTCCACTTGTTTCAATAGTCCCGATACCTGAGATTGATAACTTTGGGCCTTGCGCCTTATCTTTTCAGCCATTTGGGGACTAGGACTCAGGTCCACGTTGGGTGTACCAGACTGTTAGAGGAGAGAAAAAATAAGCGTAAATATCATGTTTTAATATTGAGGTGTGGCAATCAGTTGCTGAAGAATTTGTTCGATGGTGGAATTTCCAAAACTGCGGAGGAGAGATCGATGGGAAGCATATCCGCATAACCCTACCTGCCAATAGTGGATTTATTATTACAATTACAAGGCTTTTTTTAGTATTGTACTCATGGCAGTGGTAAACGCCAACTATGAGTTAATCTTTTTGGCTGTTGGGAAAAATGGCCGTGCTTCGGATAGTGGGTCCTTTAAAAAAAACTACTTCTATGAGAAGCTTACCTTCAATAGCCTGAAATTGCCAACAAGAGCAGAAACAAAGCACGGCCTTAACTTTGTATTTGTGGCTGATGAGGCATTTGCACTACACGAACACTTGATGAAGCCATACATGCAAAGAGGCCTGACCAAAGAAAAGCGGATATACAATTACCAGCTATCCAGGGCATGGCGGATTGTGGAGAACGCCTTTGGCATCCTGAGCAACCGATTCCGCATATGCCATACCGCCATTACTTCACGTTTGGAAAAAATTATTTGGTTGTCTTGGCATGCTGTGTTCTGCACAACTTTTTAAGGTGCAAAAGAACAACCCGGCAAAGTACATCAGGTACAGCTATTGATGAAAGCGCAATAGGATGTATCAATATGATGTTTATATCAATTAATTTCTATTGAATAATCAATTAAAACCATAACATATATAACAAAGTAGATAAAATTATAACATAAACATGTGAGTCTATATTAATGCATATAATGTATAAATTGTGTACTGGACACTGCTGACATCAATGAGAACATAAACATAAATAAATTTAAATAATATAGCTCAAAATGATGTATATTTGTATTGGTACACCTCTGCCAATGAGTGGTGGTGAAAGGTACTCTCGGATATTAGAAGTGAAACTAGTGAAATCTTTGATCGACGTGCAAGTTTCACTAATGAATTTATTAACGGTGGTATTGTGCACAATACAAGCTGACCTTAAAATTGTAGCTCCCGGTTTGAACTTCACTTGGAAACAGAGGGCAGTGTCTGGAATGCCGTTCTGATATGCCCGTCACCGTGCAGAGAATGTTCTAACCTCCTACCAATGTAGGGGAATTAGTTGTAGATGAAGTGACAAAGAAGAATCAATCCAGGGTTACCACTATTGTGGAGCCGCCCGGTGGAAGTCTTAGGACTGGTCCGTGCTATGTCCTGTGAGCAGCGGTACCTGGTAGTGGCCACTGCTATCAGCAATTGGAGCTCCGTTTGCGGGAGAGCCGGGGAGGACAATAAACCAGGTGTCAGCTGTTGAGCGGCCGTTATAAAGGAGCCATGTTGACAAGCTCCGACCTCCGTCAGATAGTCGGCGGCAAGTAGTTCAAAGCCACCGTGGTGGGTGGTCAATAGAGTCCGTATAATGAATGTGTAACAAAGGTGGTCTAATGCATTTCTCAGCTCTTGTACGTTCAGCCGTTTCCTCAGAGACAATAATCCTTGTTTCACATGAAGCAAAGATATATCTCCAGTAATTAATAAAATTAATACAGGTGAAAACTCTGTTGTATTTTCCTTTTAGTACCAAAATCCCCAATGGGTTTAAATGATACAGTAGAATTGAACAACATTTAATACTTTATATCTCCTGTTTACCCCTCTACACTCTAGGGACCTCATTCAGAGTCGGTCGTTGTGGCCGCAAAGTCGTAAGGGAAAAGGGGCCAGATATGCAAATGATGCACTCGAAAGTTGGGTCCTTAAGATCGGATCGTTAGCTGGCCGACCAAGGGGAGGATGTGGCCGTCAGACAAAAAATACGCCCCCTTCTCGTTCGCATTACACGTCATCTCCAGCCATATAAGGATTAACCGAGACCATCGGTAACCATCGGAGCTGGTCGTAGAGCTCAAGGTTGACCATACCCTCTCTTAAGCACTACGATCAGGTCAGTGTACACACCACCAATGTCACGTGTGCCATGACACTACTTTGTTAATTATGCACTCCCATAAAATGCCGTTTGCATAATTAGGCATGCCTGCGTTCGGATCTCCACTCCCCCGTTTTCAAGCACCTTCCCCTGTTACCACCCACAAACGCCTCATTCTGTCACTCAAACTACCGACCTGGCTGTATTCAAGGAGAGAGAAATTTCTGATCGTAGCAGCTAGTTTTCTCACGCACATTGCGAACTTTACGCATGCGCAGTTTAGCGAACATCGGTGGCGTACGACCGTGCGGCCGCAACGACCGTCTCTGAATGAGGTCCTAGGTCCCTAGAGGTTCATGGGCTTATTGGAGGAATATTGTTATCCAGAAGGTACCCTTTTGTCATTTGCGGAGTGCACGGGCAGTGTGTCCTCCATCCAGAGATTCTCTGTGTCTGTGTGTGGTGCTGGACGCCGGCCGCAGTGAGAGTGACTCCAGGCGGCGGCGGGGAGCGGTGGTGCCGGGGAAGGGAGTGCGGATGGGGTGCGGCCCATGGGTGTGTGTGCGTTGCTCTTATGTGTCACCCCCTTGAAGGGTGACACACGGTGCGGGCCGCACTCCCCGCACTCCCCTTGTGACGCCACTGTATATAGGCTTGTTGATATTCCTTTTATGCACATCATTGACAGCATTTAGGATTTTCTGCCTCATTTGATCAGTTCCCATTTTTAGAAATTGGACGTACAGTGTAATACCATCACAACAAATGGTGTTAGAGATTATGGGAGAGATATCTGTTATTGGTGGAATGAACTGACAACGTGCCCCCCATCCTGAGTTTAAATATATCTTGGACAGGAGGACACATTTTCTCTACATTCCTCATCCATTTATTATTTTTCATATTAATCCATTCCAGTAAATTATTTTGATATCGATATAACTATATTTTTTTTGATATCGGTATTTACACATATGTATATATGTGCTCTTTGATGGTCATTATTTTTTATATATAGTACATAGATATTTTGTCTCTTTTAATAAACATTGAGTTTCTATATATTCAACAGATTATCACTCACATACAGCTTAATTCGGATATATATATATATATATATATATATATATGTGTGTTCCAATCTCTAGATATCGATAATAAGTAAGAGTATCTGTTTGGTTGAAGTAATCCTCAATTTAGATATGGATGTATGTATTATAGATTGTATAATTAGTGACTAATATTAACAAAAATGAATTGTAGTAATAATAACTTTAAGTATTATTGTTATGTTTTATGTCTTTTTATGCATTTATTTATATTCATATATATTATCAAACATTTGGAGGAACTGTGTGATATAAATCTATTTTAATCTATTTTATTTATTTCATCAATCTGTTTATTTATATTGACTATATTATATTATACATTATTTATATGTATTATTCATTTAGTACATGGGCTCTAAGTCTTTTATTTACACAATACATGAGATACTAGTTTATGTTTAATTGAAGAACGATTCTGGTACTAAAAGGAAACCTGTATTCATTTTATTAATTACTGGAGGTATATCTTTGCTTCATGTGAAACAAGGATTATTGTCTCTGAGGAAATGGCTGGACGTACAAGGGCTGAGAAACGCATTAGACCACCTTTGTTTCACATTCATTATACTGACTCTATTGACCACGACGAAGGTCGGAGCTTGTCAGCAGGCTCCTTTATAACGGCCGCTCACCAGCTGATACCTGGTTTATTGTCCTCCCCGGCTCTTCCGCACACGGAGCTCCGACTGCTGATAGCAGTGGCCACTACCAGGTACCGCTGCTCACAGGACATAGCACGGACCAGTCCTAAGACTTCCACCGTGCGGCTCCACAATAGTGGTAACCCTGGATTGATTCTCCTTTGTCACCACATCTACAACTAATTCCCCTACATTGGTAGGAGGTTAGAACATTCTCTGCACGGTGACGGGCATATCAGAACGGCATTCCGGACACTGCCCTCTGTTTCCAAGTGAAGTTCAAACCGGGAGCTACAATTTTAAGGTCAGCTTGTATTGCGCACAATACCACCGTTAATAAATTCGTTAGTGAAACTTGCACATCGATCAAAGATTTCACTAGTTTCACTTCTAATATCCGAGACTACCTTTTCACCACCACTCATTGGCAGAGGTGTACCAATACAAATATACATAATTTTGAGCTCTATTATTTAATTTTATTTATGTTTATATTCTCATTGATGTCAGCAGTGTCCACTACACAATTTATACATTATATGCATTAATATAGACTCACATGTTTATGTTATAATTTTATCTACTTTGTTATATATGTTATGGTTTTAATTAGGGGTGAGCGGGTTCGGATTTCTGAAATCCGAACCCCCCCGAGCCCCCCCGATCCGAGTCCGATCCGAGTCAGGCTCGACTTTTCCCGCCTGACTCGGATCTGACATCGAGGCAAAACGTCATCATCCCGCCTTCCGAGTCTCGCGGGTTTTGGATCCTATATAAGGTACCCGCGTCGGCGCCATTTTCTCACTCGGCTGTGGACAGTGAAGAGGGAGGGTGGGAGTTAGTGCTGTGTAGTGTAGTGTAGTGTAGTGCTGCTGTTGTCCACTACTTCAAAGTCCATAGGGGCTGGCTGTGTTGTGCTGTGCTGCTGTTGTTAATAGGGGCTGTGTCCACTACTTCAAAGTCCATAGGGGCTGGCTGGACTGTGTTGTGCAGTCAGTTCCAAAGTCCTGTGCAGTGTCCCAGTCCTAAAGGGGTGCTGTAGTGTTGTCCAGGGGGTGCTCTGTCCATCAGGGGTGCTCCCCCCAAGTGCTAAAAAAATAATATATTTTCTGTGTTTGTGAATTGTGTGCGCAGTAGCCGCACGTGCATCAACAAAGTAGTGCCAAGCGTGCGCCTGTGTCATAAGTAAAGGGCCGGCTGGCTTGACCGTTAAGGGTGCTGTAACCCCCGAAAGTACACTCCAGTCCAAACCAAAAAAAAAATTATTTTCTGTGTTTGTGAATTGTGTGCGCAGTAGCCGCACGTGCATCAACAAAGTAGTGCCAAGCGTGCGCCTGTGTCATAAGTAAAGGGCCGGCTGGCTTGACCGTTAAGGGTGCTGTAACCCCCGAAAGTACACTCCAGTCCAAACCTAAAAAAAAATTATTTTCTGTGTTTGTGAATTGTGTGCGCAGTAGCCGCACGTGCATCAACAAAGTAGTGCCAAGCGTGCGCCTGTGTCATAAGTAAAGGGCCGGCTGGCTTGACCGTTAAAGGGTGCTGTAACCCCCGAAAGTACACTCCAGTCCAAACCAAAAAAAAATTATTTTCTGTGTTTGTGAATTGTGTGCGCAGTAGCCGCACGTGCATCAACAAAGTAGTGCCAAGCGTGCGCCTGTGTCATAAGTAAAGGGCCGGCTGGCTTGACCGTTAAGGGTGCTGTAACCCCCGAAAGTACACTCCAGTCCAAACCTAAAAAAAAATTATTTTCTGTGTTTGTGAATTGTGTGCGCAGTAGCCGCACGTGCATCAACAAAGTAGTGCCAAGAGTGCCCCTGTGTCATAAGTAAAGGGCCGGCTGGCTTGACCGTTAAAGGGTGCTGTAACCCCCGAAAGTACACTCCAGTCCAAACCAAAAAAAAATTATTTTCTGTGTTTGTGAATTGTGTGCGCAGTAGCCGCACGTGCATCAACAAAGTAGTGCCAAGCGTGCGCCTGTGTCATAAGTAAAGGGCCGGCTGGCTTGACCGTTAAAGGGTGCTGTAACCCCTGAAAGTACACTCCAGTCCAAACCAAAAAAAAATTATTTTCTGTGTTTGTGAATTGTGTGCGCAGTAGCCGCACGTGCATCAACAAAGTAGTGTCAAGCGTTCGCCTGTGTCATAAGTAAAGGGCCGGCTGGCTTGACCGTTAAGGGTGCTGTAACCCCCGAAAGTACACTCCAGTCCAAACCAAAAAAAAAATTATTTTCTGTGTTTGTGAATTGTGTGCGCAGTAGCCGCACGTGCATCAACAAAGTAGTGCCAAGCGTGCGCCTGTGTCATAAGTAAAGGGCCGGCTGGCTTGACCGTTAAGGGTGCTGTAACCCCCGAAAGTACACTCCAGTCCAAACCAAAAAAAAAATTATTTTCTGTGTTTGTGAATTGTGTGCGCAGTAGCCGCACGTGCATCAACAAAGTAGTGCCAAGCGTGCGCCTGTGTCATAAGTAAAGGGCCGGCTGGCTTGACCGTTAAGGGTGCTGTAACCCCCGAAAGTACACTCCAGTCCAAACCAAAAAAAAATTATTTTCTGTGTTTGTGAATTGTGTGCGCAGTAGCCGCACGTGCATCAACAAAGTAGTGCCAAGCGTGCGCCTGTGTCATAAGTAAAGGGCCGGCTGGCTTTACCGTTAAAGGGTGCTGTAACCCCTGAAAGTACACTTCAGTCCAAACCAAAAAAAAATTATTTTCTGTGTTTGTGAATTGTGTGCGCAGTAGCCGCACGTGCATCAACAAAGTAGTGTCAAGCGTTCGCCTGTGTCATAAGTAAAGGGCCGGCTGGCTTGACCGTTAAAGGGTGCTGTAACCCCCGAAAGTACACTCCAGTCCAAACCAAAAAAAAAATTATTTTCTGTGTTTGTGAATTGTGTGCGCAGTAGCCGCACGTGCATCAACAAAGTAGTGCCAAGCGTGCGCCTGTGTCATAAGTAAAGGGCCGGCTGGCTTGACCGTTAAGGGTGCTGTAACCCCCGAAAGTACACTCCAGTCCAAACCAAAAAAAAAATTATTTTCTGTGTTTGTGAATTGTGTGCGCAGTAGCCGCACGTGCATCAACAAAGTAGTGCCAAGCGTGCGCCTGTGTCATAAGTAAAGGGCCGGCTGGCTTGACCGTTAAGGGTGCTGTAACCCCCGAAAGTACACTCCAGTCCAAACCTAAAAAAAAATTATTTTCTGTGTTTGTGAATTGTGTGCGCAGTAGCCGCACGTGCATCAACAAAGTAGTGCCAAGCGTGCGCCTGTGTCATAAGTAAAGGGCCGGCTGGCTTGACCGTTAAAGGGTGCTGTAACCCCCGAAAGTACACTCCAGTCCAAACCAAAAAAAAATTATTTTCTGTGGTTGTGAATTGTGTGCGCAGTAGCCGCACGTGCATCAACAAAGTAGTGCCAAGCGTGCGCCTGTGTCATAAGTAAAGGGCCGGCTGGCTTGACCGTTAAGGGTGCTGTAACCCCCGAAAGTACACTCCAGTCCAAACCTAAAAAAAAATTATTTTCTGTGTTTGTGAATTGTGTGCGCAGTAGCCGCACGTGCATCAACAAAGTAGTGCCAAGAGTGCGCCTGTGTCATAAGTAAAGGGCCGGCTGGCTTGACCGTTAAAGGGTGCTGTAACCCCCGAAAGTACACTCCAGTCCAAACCAAAAAAAAATTATTTTCTGTGTTTGTGAATTGTGTGCGCAGTAGCCGCACGTGCATCAACAAAGTAGTGCCAAGCGTGCGCCTGTGTCATAAGTAAAGGGCCGGCTGGCTTGACCGTTAAAGGGTGCTGTAACCCCTGAAAGTACACTCCAGTCCAAACCAAAAAAAAATTATTTTCTGTGTTTGTGAATTGTGTGCGCAGTAGCCGCACGTGCATCAACAAAGTAGTGCCAAGCGTGCGCCTGTGTCATAAGTAAAGGGCCGGCTGGCTTGACCGTTAAGGGTGCTGTAACTCCCGAAAGTACACTCCAGTCCAAACCAAAAAAAAAATTATTTTCTGTGTTTGTGAATTGTGTGCGCAGTAGCCGCACGTGCATCAACAAAGTAGTGCCAAGCGTGCGCCTGTGTCATAAGTAAAGGGCCGGCTGGCTTGACCGTTAAGGGTGCTGTAACCCCCGAAAGTACACTCCAGTCCAAACCAAAAAAAAAATTATTTTCTGTGTTTGTGAATTGTGTGCGCAGTAGCCGCACGTGCATCAACAAAGTAGTGCCAAGCGTGCGCCTGTGTCATAAGTAAAGGGCCGGCTGGCTTGACCGTTAAGGGTGCTGTAACCCCCGAAAGTACACTCCAGTCCAAACCTAAAAAAAAATTATTTTCTGTGTTTGTGAATTGTGTGCGCAGTAGCCGCACGTGCATCAACAAAGTAGTGCCAAGCGTGCGCCTGTGTCATAAGTAAAGGGCCGGCTGGCTTGACCGTTAAAGGGTGCTGTAACCCCCGAAAGTACACTCCAGTCCAAACCAAAAAAAAATTATTTTCTGTGTTTGTGAATTGTGTGCGCAGTAGCCGCACGTGCATCAACAAAGTAGTGCCAAGCGTGCGCCTGTGTCATAAGTAAAGGGCCGGCTGGCTTGACCGTTAAAGGGTGCTGTAACCCCCAAAGTACACTCCAGTCCAAACCAAAAAAAAATTATTTTCTGTGTTTGTGAATTGTGTGCGCAGTAGCCGCACGTGCATCAACAAAGTAGTGCCAAGAGTGCGCCTGTGTCATAAGTAAAGGGCCGGCTGGCTTGACCGTTAAAGGGTGCTGTAACCCACAAAGTACACTCCAGTCCGAACCAAAAAAAAATTTATTTTCTGTGTTTAGCCGCACGTATATATCAAATCGATATAACATAAATGGAGGACCAAACTTTCTCCGATAAAAATAAAATAGAGAAAGATCAAGAACCACTTCCTCCTAGTGCTGAAGCTGCTGCCACTAGTCATGACATAGACGATAACATGCCATCAACGTCGTCTGCCAAGGCCGATGCCCAATGTCATAGTAGAGGGCACATACAATCCCAAATGGCAAAGTTCAGGAAAATGACCTTGAAAAAGACATTTAAATCAGCTGAAGAGAAACGCAAACTTGCCAATATGCCATTTACGACACGGAGTGGCAAGGAACGGCTAAGGTCGATCCCTAGTATGTTCATGACTAGTGGTTCAGCTTCACATGACGATGGAAGCACTCCTCCCACTAAAAAAATCAAAAGAGTTAAGCTGGCAAAAGCACAGCGAAGAACTGTGCTTTCTAAGAAGATATCACAAATCCCCAAAGAGAGTCCAAGTGTGGTGGTGGTTGCGATGCCTGACCTTCCCAGCACTGGACGGGAAGAGGTGGCTCTTTCCACCATTTGCACGCCCCCTGCAAGTGCTGAAAGGAGCACCCACAGTCCACTTGCTGATATGCAAATTGAAGATGTCACTGTTGAAGTACAACAGGATGAGGATACTGGTGTAGCTGGCGCTGAGGAGGAAGTTGGCGAGGAGGATTCTGATGGTGATGTGGTTTGTTTAAATCAGGCTCCGGGGGAGACAGTTGTTGTCCGTGGGATGAAAAAGCCCATCACGGTCATGCCTGGGCAGAAGACCAAACATTCCACCTCTTTGGTCTGGCAATATTTCTATCCAAATCCGGACAACAACTGTCTTGCCATATGTACCATATGTAAAGGTGAAATAAGTAGGGGTAGGGACGTCAACCACCTAGGAACATCCTCCCTTATACGGCACCTGCAGCGCGTTCATAAAAAGTTACTGTCAAGTTCAGAAACTTTGGCTCAGACCGTAAGCAGTCCAGGGACACCTAAATCCCGTTGTCCTGTTGTATCCAAGCGCCTGCAAACCACACCGTCAACTCCCTCCTCGTCAATTTCCTCCTTAGTCAGGATCGGAAGTAGTCCTGCAGGCCATATCACTGGCATGACTGACTCTCCTATCCGGGATTCCTCCGGAGGATCCTGCATTGCTACGCCTACTGCTGCCGCTGCTGCTGTTGCTGCTGCTGCTGGGAGTCGTTCATCATCCCAGAGAGGAAGTAGGAACACCACTACTTTTACTAAACAATTGACCCTCCAACAGTCCTTAGCGAGGAGGATGAAGTACGACAGCAGTCATCCTGAAGCAAAACGTATAACTGAGGCCTTGACTGCTATGTTGGTGTTAGACGTGCGTCCGGTATCTGCCATTAGTGCAGTGGGATTTAGACAATTGATGGAGGTAGTGTGTCCCCGGTTCCAAATCCCGTCTAGATTCCACTTCACTAGGCAGGCGATACCGAGACTGTACAGAAACGTCAGAAAAAGTGTCCTCAGTGTCCTGAAAAATGCCGTTGTACACAATGTCCACTTAACCACGGACATGTGGACAAGTGGAACAGGGCAGACTAAGGACTATATGACTGTGACAGCCCACTGGGTAGATGTATCACCTTACGCAGCAACAGCAGCAGCGTCACCAGTAGCAGCATCTCAGAAACACCAGCTCGTTACAAGGCAGGCTACGCTGTGTATCACCGGTTTCAGTAAGAGGCACACCGCCGACAACCTCTTAGAGAAACTGAGGGAAATCATCGCCCAGTGGCTTACCCCACTTAGACTCTCCTGGGGATTTGTGATATCTGACAACGCCACCAATATTGTGCGGGCATTACATCTGGGCAAATTCCAGCACGTCCCATGTTTTGCTCACACAATAAACTTGGTGGTGCAGAATTTTCTGAAAAGCGACAGGGGCGTGCAGGAGACGCTTTGGGTGGCCCGAAAAATTTCTGGCCACTTTCGCCATTCAGCGACTGCGTGCCGAAGACTGGAGCGCCAGCAAACACTCTTGAACCTGCCCCGCCATCACCTGAAGCAAGAGGTTGTGACGCGGTGGAACTCAACCCTCTATATGCTTCAGAGGATGGAGGAGCAGCAAAAGGCCATACAAGCCTATACATCCACCTATGACATAGGCAAAGGAGGGGGTATGCACCTGACTCAAGCGCAGTGGAGAATGATTTCCGTGTTGTGCAAGGTTCTTCAGCCCTTCGAACTTGCCACACGTGAAGTCAGTTCAGACACTGCCAGCTTGAGTCAGGTCATTCCCCTCATCAGGCTTTTGCAGAAGCAGCTGGAGAAAGTGAAGGAGGAGCTAAGACGGAGCGATTCCGCTCGGCATGTGGGACTTGTGGATGAAGCCCTTCATTCGCTTTGCCAGGATTCCAGGGTGGTCAATCTGTTGAAATCAGACCACTACATTTTGGCCACCGTGCTCGATCCTAGGTTTAAAGCCTATGTGGTGTCTCTCTTTCCGGCCGACACAAGCCTGCAGAGGTGCAAAGACCTGCTGGTGAACACACTGTCAGCTGAAGCGGAACGTGACACGTCAACGGCTCCTTCTTCATTTTCTCCCGCAACTGGGGCTGCCAGGAAAAAACTTAGGTATCCTAAGCAACCCGCTGGCGGTGATGCAGGGCAGGCAGGACCAAGTTTGGACATCTGGTCCGGACTGAAGGACCTGGCAACAATTTCTGACATGTCTACTGTCACTGCATATGATACTGTCACCATTGACAGAATGGTGGAGGATTACATCGGTGACAGCATCCAAGTAGGCATGTCAGACAGTCCATACCTGTACTGGCAGGAAAAAGAGGCAATTTGGAGGCCCCTGTACAAACTGGCTCTATTTTACCTGAGTTGCCCCCCCTCCAGTGTGTACTCCGAAAGAGTGTTTAGTGCAGCCGGGAACCTTGTCAGCGAAAGGCGTAGGAGGTTGCTTCCACAGAATGTGGAGAAGATGATGTTCATCAAAATGAATTATCAGCTCTTCCAGGGAGACCAGCCTCCAGAAGGTACAGAGGGACCTGTGGTGGTGGATTCAAGTGGGGACGAGTTAATACTTTGTGAGGATGAGGATGTACACACTGAAGAGGGTGAGGAATCGGTGGATGAGGAGGATGAGGATGACATCTTGCCTCCGTAGAGCCAGTTTGTGCAGGGACACATTAATTGCCAGCTTGTTTTGTGGGGGCCCAAACGAACCAATCATTTCAGCCACAGTTGTGTGGCAGACCCTGGCGCTGAAATGATTGATTTGTTAAAGTGTGCATGTCCTGTTTATACAACATAAGGGTGGGTGGGAGGGCCCAAGGACAATTCCATCTTGCACCTCTTTTTTTCTTTGCATTATGTACAGTTTGGGGCCTAGTTTTTCTAACTGCCATCCTGCCTGCCACTGCAGTGTCACTCCTAGATGGGTCACGTGTTTGTGCCGCCCACTCGTGTCGCTTAGCATAGTCATCCAGCTACCTCGGTGCAACCTTTTGGACATAAAAACACTATTGTGAGGTGTGAGGTGTTCAGAATAGACTGGAAATGAGTGGAAATTAAGGTTATTGAGGTTAATAATAGCATAGGAGCAGAAAAACCTACAAATTCTGTGATTTTAGCTGTTTTTATGCTTTTTTTCAAAAAAATACAGATCCAAAACACAAAACCCAGAACCCAAAACACGGAAGGGTGGTTTTGGCAAAACCAATCCAGATCCAAAACACGAAGAAAGATCCAGATCCAAAACCAAAACACAAAACACGAAAAGTGGCCGGTGCACACCCCTAGTTTTAATTGATTATTCAATAGAAATTAATTGATATTAAACATCATATTGATACATCCCATTGCGCTTTCATCCATTACTGAATCTTTTCTGGGTTTCCCACTAGAATGGCTAGTCACCACTCATAGAGAGCAGCAGATTAACAATGTTATCATTGTTTATTATAATAACCACAGCACCTTTCATCGTTTGTAATGTGTATGCACTGTGCCTGTACTTGCCACATCCAAAAAGGACGGTTCACCCGCTTAGTCTGTGTCCTCTTCCCGCTCTCCTGGCACGTTCTCCACCATTAGACATTGTGAAGCTCTTTCTTGTTCTTGGTCATGAATGAACTGGAGCAGGTCAAAGTACCATAACGTACTTGTATAGACGTCTTCTGCTCCTGAAGCCCGCGAGTCCAGTTGTTTCTTGTACTCTTTGTGGTAGACTGTCTGCAGGTTTTGTATTTTGGCCTTCACCCATTTGGGACATGCCTCACTGTGATAGTGCATGCTGTATGTCACAAGCTCTTCTATGGCTGCAGCTTTTTTTGTTTGTTGCTATAATCTTTAGTTTTGGATTTTTCATAAGCACTCATGGCTTCTGTATAATTCCAGGAAGCCAGTGATGAATTGCCTTTCTCTCACACTAGACATGTCTATGTAGGAAAAGAAAACAATAACTGTTTTAATACACCAATTATTTTGATGGGGTTTTTTTTACTGTTTATACTGTCAATGTTTTTCCTGTTTGAATGTTTTTCCTGTTAGGTTTTTTCTTAAAATGTTTATATCTTTATTGTTTATGTGTTTTAAATACATAAAAAATTTATTTTCTGTGTTTTAAATTTGACATTGTATTTTAATAGAAAATTTAACATCAACATTGGTGGGCTTTTTAATAAAAAACATTTGTGGAAAACTACTTTGGTGCTACACTGACATAACATTGGTGGGGCAGTGACAAAATAATGACATCGGTGGGGCAGTAGGTTAATTACATTGGTGGTTCAGTGGGTTAATAACATTGGTGGGGCAGTGGTTAATTACACTGGTGGGGAAGTGGGTCAATTACATTGGTGGTTCAGTAGGTTAATAACATTGGTGGACCAGTGGTTAATTACATTGTTGGGGCAGTGGGTTACTTACATTGGTGGTTCAGCGGGTTAATAACTTTGGTGGGGCAGTGAATTTATTACATTTGTTCTTCAGTGTGTTAATAACATTGGTGGGGCAGTGGGTTAATTACATTGGTGGTGCAGTGGAATACATTGCTCCTATGCTAGGTATACTCAATATAAACAACTGGCAAATTCTCCCCAGATGATACATGCTTGCTGCTTCTCAGTTGTTGTCCTCGTCATCTGGCACAAAATGGAGGAGAAGAGTGGCCAGGAAAAGTGACAATTTATTGGCCATCGTCCATTGCATCATTCATCGTGCACACACATGAAATGATGTGTTACAAATCGTGAAAGATAGGTTGATATCTTTTTGCAGGTTCAATTGATCAGCGACCATGATTAGTGACTGCTGGAGCGAGCATCGGCATCGTTATCATGCCCACACACATCACTTTCTAAACAATTTGTCAATCCAATCGGTCGAAAATGGCCAAATTGTTTAAAAAATCGCACCGTGTGTGGGGGCCTTAAGAGGTATATATACTAAAGGTTGATTTTAATCAATTTTGATCAATTTAAATCGATCAAAATCTATTAACTTCAATGTTTTGTTTCTGGGGCTCAATCACACATTTACTAATACTTAAAAAAAAACGAATCAAAAATTGTTTGTTAGTAAATGTGTGATTTAGCCCCAGGAACACAACATCAATGTTGATCGATGTTTACCTTTAGTAAATATACCCCTATTAGTTTGGTTAGTTCAGTTGATTTAGATAATTGGGATAATGGTAAGAATATCAGAGTTTAACCAAGGCAGTGTGATACATCATCATATCAAAGTTTAAAAAATGAATAAAATAATAATAATTTAAAAGAATAGCCAAATTCATTAAGGAAGGGGTATTATGTCCCAGAGTTTCTACAAGTCTATTTAAAAGGAATGAATAACACTTAGTATTTTATTACTTTTTTGGGGGGCATGTGGTACATCTGCATAAGTTCATATTGTGGGTATTCAGAACATTCAAGATTGGGACAAGTCACCCTGCACCCCATATTATCCAAATGGTGAGAGAGTGATCAATCTAGGGCTGTGTGCACATAGTATATTAATAGCATCCAGTGAGTAAGTATAAGAACCTTGGTGAATAGGTGGTAAGGTGCAAAGATTCTATATGTAAGTGCAAAAATTATTCTAAGAGTGATGACAAACACAATCATAAATCACATATTATTAATGAAGGTGCCTACATGCTATCCCCGTAGGTCAGTTTAGATAGTTTAAATGAGAACATGAAATGAAAGTGACCCATGGTTCCCTAAATGAGTGAAGTGAAAATGTGAGATAAACGGCATGACTAAAAATAATAAGTTTACCAGTTTGAGGAATTCCTTTGTCAGGTCTACCCCACAAATTCCTACAGTTACTTTCTCCAACCCAAATGCCTTCATGCCTTTGTAGAAGCATTGATTGTGTTGATAAACGTGACGGGATACTGATGTTAGTTTCCTAAACTTTGACAAGTCTGTGGATGCGTTTCTTATGGAGCCTATATGTTCCAAGATCTGAATGTTCAAAGCATGAGTGGTCATACCCACATATTTTTTTCTCACAATTGCAAGTTATACAATATACCACCCCTACCACGTTACAGTTAATAAAATTCCTGATTTGGCCATATTTGTCCAATACCTTGTTTGTCCTTAAGACAAACTGAGACACCTTACAGGTGCCACAAGCACAAGGGAATGTCCCCATTACTTTTGTTGGTCTGGGTAAATTTTTGACAGAATGTTTTTTGACTCATTTGTCTTTAAGATTCTTTGAGTGTCGCCAGCTCATGGACACTCACTCATCAAGAATTTTAGATTAATCATTATCCAGGTGGAGGGTATGCCAATGTTTTTGTATGATATGATTTGTTAGTTTGAGGGTTTTTTTAGTTTCTGTTCAGAGTCTCAATGAATATCAGAAGTTTTTCATCTTCTTCCCACATTATGGATATATCATCAATGTATCTCCACCAAGATGTAATATGCTGGGTAAAGATGGCAGAGTTGTAATTCTGGATAAAGTAGTTTTCTGGTGAAAAATGTGCATTTGCACAGCAAAAAAAAATATTCTGAAATTAAAGTGCATCTTTCTATGTTATCTCTCATGATGACATCCAAGAACTACTGCACAATCTTCTTATTTCTTTTTAAAACTTGGGGGAAATGAGATATGTTAAACCATGAAAAAATTAAAATTAGGGACATATTCAGATCAAGGGGTAAATTTACTAAGGCTGATTTTGGTCAATTCCATGTTTTTCTGTGATATCATGTTGATTTTGCAAATGGAATTTGCATGTCAAACATGACTTTAGATGGCATTAGACCATCGGAGCAAACATATTATTTACATACACAACAATAGAACAACAGATTTATTGAGAATCGTGTTGACAAAAACTGACAAAACCACAGAAAAACCGAATCAGAATAGAAGATATAAATAAATGACCAACTCAGTGTCGGGTTTAGCTGTGAAAAGGCCAACAATTCATCCAGCCTTACTTATGATGCAAATGAAAGGATCCCAAATTACCTGCAGTAATGTGGCTGTTACAAATATGGCAGAAGGAGGTTTTGTGGCTGTGCTAAGCAACCAACATCTGACTGATAGGACCCAGGAGGCAAAAATAGAGTAGACTCAGTAGTGTAATGAGGTACAGAGGCTACAAAGGCCTAGATTCTTATGTGGGTGACCTCAATGCAGTGTCTGATGGCGAGGTCATAGATGTTCTGCCTCAATCATAACAACTTAATGAACCTGGATGACCTTGTCACCAGCTTGAGACAGACACTGCATGGTCATGTGCAGTATTAGGCATGCACAAACTGTTGACTTTACTGCACTTTGTTGCCACTGAGAACTTTCAGTCAGTCAGTGGTAGAGATGTTGTAATTTCACAAGCCACCTTTTCATGTTACCTCACCAAGGTCCTTGCAGCCCTGAAGAACCTCTCCTACACCTGTATCTGCTTTCCTAACCAGAAGTAACAGTTGCATGATATCAGGGTAGCTTTTTATAGTATTGCATGCATGCCTAATGTCCTGGGTACTATCGATGCACACATATTGGGCTGAGACCACTTAATAATAGGGCATAGAGATGTATTTTAATAGTTACCATGTCTATTCAACTAATGTACAGGTGGTGTGTGATACAAAACTAAAAATGATGGGTCCTGCATCTTGCCACAATGTATTTATCCTCAGCTAGTCATATCTCTATAATAAGTTTGAGGTGGGACAAATACCAGAGGGATGGCTGCTGGGTATGTTCACATTACAGTGTTCCCTTATTGACAATACTCCTTTTATTTTTTTTAAGCTTAACTCATTAAATCAGTATTGTGTTTGCCTTCACAGGTAATTCTTGCTATGGCTGTAGCTCCTGGCTTCTGACTCCACTGTCATTTATTGACACTCTTGCTGAGCATAAGTATAATGATGCACAACTAGTTCAGTGATAGAACACACTTTTGGTCTACTGAGATGTCGTTTCCAGTGCCTTGACAAATCTGGTGGAATTTTGCTGTAATTGCCATACAAAGTGGCCGATATTGTGCTTTGCTGCTATCTTTACATTAAGCAACTCTCAGAGCACATAAAGTGGGAGGCAGGTCAGGCAGTCACTCATAAGCAGCATTTTTAGCTGTAAGTATAGTTCAAGCCATTGTTAATAAAGTTTACTATATATTTGTATATAACAATGTTGTAAACAGTTTTTAAACACTGTTCTAAAATGTACTCTTAAATAAGTTTGCATTGTTGACCTGATTACCTTTAAGGTGTGTCCAAGGTCTTAACCCAAATACAAAATGTTTAGCTTGTTCCCAATAAATGAAGCCTCATACTTTTAGGGTAGCTAATCAGTAATGGAAATCCACATTACCATTCTATGCTCCTTGTTTGGAACCTAATTTAGCCTGTTACTAAAATTCTATATCATGATGGTCCAAAATATCTGAATTCAATAATTGAATTAATGGTCATATGGTATATACTACTGTTTTCCATTATGTAAACAGTGTAACAAACACAACCTTATCACACAAAATTAGTCAAAAATGGTGACAATTTTTATTATGTCACAACATGTTGAAATTAACTTTGATGCACAAAGTACAGAGTGCAAATATAAATGTTAACCAAGCAGATAAAACATTTGTATATAATATAAACTTATTGTTCTGTAAACAAATATGTATTGGTAATTTTAACAAATTAATGTTCTTTACTTGCACCTTTTAGGAGACTGAGTAGAAGGAGGACATGCAGGGCTTTGGCGAGCATAGCCGCCTCTGGTGAGCAAGCCACACCTGGTTGGTGTCATAGCTGGGGATGCAGTGTGAGGCTTGCTTGTGGTGGAGATGCTACCATGTGTCTCGGGTAAGTGCAAAAGTAACTAGCTCAATAATTGTTAATAATGGGTTTGAAGTATATACACTGTTTCCAGGACCAATGTTTATTTTTGTAATTTATAAATTACAGATACTCATCTCTGAGTCCACCAATGTTGCCTGTGATACCAAAGAAGGCATAGGAATGGTGTGAGATGCTCCTGAAAATGATGGCCCTAAAAGGAAAAAAAAACTCTCTGAAAACAAGGCTAAGCTCTCAAGGGCCAGAGGGGAGGGGGTTCTACAGATGCTGACAGTCAAGGCTCTGGAGAGTGTTGCACAAGCAGCATGCAGTCTTGATTTAAAGAAAAGGGGTGGGGTGGGATTTCAAGGTGAAAAGGCTCTTACCAAAAGTCTGCAGCATTTTCACTTTAGCAGCAAAGCCAAACACTTTTAAGCTTTGCCGATGAGGATATTACAAATAGAGATTACAGCGCTCTAGATCTTGAGACTAGAATCTCTCCAGCTGCTATCACTTCAAAGAGATACCCCAATCTCCTAAAGAACATAAATTACATATAAGATCGTGATGCGCTCAGAGATCTTCCTAATAACTTATATGCGTATTAGTATTATAGTTATAAATTTGTATGTATAAGTCCAGAAAATCAATCTGTAGGTAGGGTGTTCTTAATAAGGAATAACTGCACAGTCCAAGATAATTCTATCCCTGACCGGGAGTGATCCACTGCTTATGTCCCAAAGTCCAAATACTCATAAGAGAAAAACAAATACAGTTTTGTATAAAGTCCCAAAATTAGTAACTAATGATGTCTGTAGGAAGGGTGTTCTGATAACAGTGCTATGCCTCTTCTTCCTCCTCTCCACCTCAAATATAATACATATGCACAGTATCAGGAACTTGGAAACACAATAATGCAGTATAGGTAAGCAAAGTATGTACTCACCAAATCCGTGATTAATTCCTTTTCATATACGTCTTTCACCTGTAATTCGTCATAGTGTTTCTCTTTAAATTGATTCATCAATCTCTGTCCCTGAACCTCATAATCCTCAATGTCCGTGCAGAAAGCAACCACCATCCTAGTTGGATTCGTAGTATTCCACAGAGTCAGTTCACACGTATACGCAGAAACTGCATGGACATTGAGGATTATGAGGTTCAGGGACAGAGATTGATGAATCAATTTAAAGAGAAACACTATGACGAATTACAGGTGAAAGACGTATATGAAAAGACTAAAAAGAGACCTAGAGGTCAATTATTGACATACCATGACAAGGAAAAGGGGCAGGATGACACAGATAATAACAAAATATACTTTATTACAAATTATACCAAATCCGCTCCTAAGGTTAAAAACATTTTGCAGAAGCATTGGTCCATTTTACATCTGGACAATAAATTAACCACTATTCTACCAGAGAGACCAGATATAGTGTATTGAAAAGCGCCAGATCTGAAACAGAAACTGGTTAGGAATCATCTAAAGAAAGATAGGGCTAGGAAGCAGACCACATTGGAAGGGAAGACAATGAGACAAGGCTTCTATCATTGTGGGAGATGTCAACAATGTAAACATCTAGGTTATCGGAGTACCATTCCTACAGAGAGTATCATCAGCAGTCAGACCCATCAGAAATATAAATTACGGCACACATTAAGCTGCGACAGCAAGAATGTGATCTACTTGCTGGAATGCCCATGCCATCTGCAATACGTAGGTCGCACCACTAGGAATTTAAAAACAAGGATAGGGGAGCATATTCGTAATATCAAAATTGGTTTTGAGCAACATAGCATGTCAGAACATTTCAAAAGTAAACATCAAAGCAATCCCAAGGGATTGAAGTTCCTGGCAATAGATCAGGTCACACCCAATTGAAGGAGAGGAGACCATAATAGCAGAATAGACAAAATTGAAAGCAGGTGGATATTTAATCTACATACGCTAATTCCAGAAGGCTTGAATATAGAACCGTAGGTTTACGGGAACAATTCTTTAATGACACATTAGAACATGAGAATTAGCATGATACCCTAATCAAAATCTTATGTTAGGATATTGAGACCATACAGGTGACATATAGGACCCACATAGGCTGCATAGGATGAGGGCATATATATATATATATATATATATACATGACACAAAAACCACACAATGTCATTGATGCCTGACATTTAGTAATAAGCACTATCACTGGAGGGAGACATATGATCACCATTATAATCTGACTAAGAGTCAGATCTCTTGTAAAAACAATGAGGATAGTATGGCTCAATATTTGAGTCATAAAGATCAAAATATGTGACAGTTAGGAAGATTCAATATGATTAATGTGGGGGTAAAAACGGTATCTATATAGAACGTATAACCAATAAAATGGCCGCTCACCGTTAAGAAACATATTGCTAGCACATTCAGAGCTTGATTACAATGGACAGTCAACAAAATGGCCGCCGTATAGGGCTTTACATTATAAAATCTTCACCAAAATGGCCGCCGGGATGACGCATGCGCGGAGTAAATTTAGAGACTCCAAGACACACTCTAGTGCATAGGCTACGATTGAGAAGTACAGACATGACGAGTACACAAACCCGGAAGTGCGGATAACGCCGAACACAGCGTCGAGGACACCAACAATTAAAGAGCATATATAAGGATGTGAACATAGAAGGGCGGGTACCTTGAAAAAGTCCGCTATTCCGGATGAAACGCGTTGGGCCACGCTCCCTTTTTTAATATACAGAACCTATGTAAGAGTACATTTGTGGTAAACATTTGTGGACACTCTTTTTTATTACCAGCAATCTGTAGCTGGTTGTGTGAGGCTCTAATGAGTCAAAGCATCTGTAACTACCAATAAATAGTGTTGCATGAGACCAAGGTACTGAGTCTTGTATAGTGCACAGCCATATACCATTACCTCCATATTATCACCTCTGCACCTTCGTTCACCATTGTCCTTGCCAGCATTGGAACCATGGGAACCAGCAGGAATTAATCA
The DNA here is from genome assembly GCA_031769625.1 of Taudactylus pleione. Lineage (NCBI taxonomy): Eukaryota > Metazoa > Chordata > Amphibia > Anura > Myobatrachidae > Taudactylus > Taudactylus pleione. Next base: position 6,970,190 of record JAUIMM010000210.1, on the reverse strand, counting down.
CGGATTTGGTGAGTACATACTTTGCTTACCTATACTGCATTATTGTGTTTCCAAGTTCCTGATACTGTGCATATGTATTATATTTGAGGTGGAGAGGAGGAAGAAGAGGCATAGCACTGTTATCAGAACACCCTTCCTACAGACATCATTAGTTACTAATTTTGGGACTTTATACAAAACTGTATTTGTTTTTCTCTTATGAGTATTTGGACTTTGGGACATAAGCAGTGGATCACTCCCAGTCAGGGATAGGATTATCTTGGACTGTGCAGTTATTCCTTATTAAGAACACCCTACCTACAGATTGATTTTCTGGACTTATACATACAAATTTATAACTATAATACTAATACGCATATAAGTTATTAGGAAGATCTCTGAGCGCATCACGATCTTATATGTAATTTTTGCCGATGAGGATGCCTATGATGATGGGGAACGGGAAAGGAATATACAGCCAAAAAAATGGCGCCAGTTGTCCTGGAGTCTGGGCTACCACTTTAGTCTTCTTTCTTGGCATGCCCTGGAGTCTGGACCGCCATTTTAATCTTGTTTCTTGTCGTTAATGGTTATTGTTTTTAAATTTCTTAATATATATTATATCATGCAGAGAATTTTTGTTTATTCACATCAGTCCCAGTCCTAGAGGAGAAAAATCATACTTTACATATAGCTTAACAATAGGAAGTTTGCTGCTGGCACAAGCCGGGACCACCGATGGGTGCTCTTTAGATAATTTAAAGTGTCCTAATTCTGATTATTGGCCATTGTGGCTGGAAGGTTCTAAGAGGCCAGGAGTGGGACAGGTGTATCTTACTTCACTGCAGGCTGGCAACACACAGTAGTAATTATTTTAGAATAGATGAAAAATGTTATCGAGGGACATCCAGCTCCTCTTTCTGTATCCTGTTCACCCTTTTTAAACAGGAAGTCCAGACCAGGATGGATGGTTTGGAAGAAGAAGGCCTAGCAACAGATAGAGATGTTCATCATCAAAACCTGCTCCCCCCCAAAGGGCAGGGGCGGATCGGCCGTTATCTTAAGTGGGAAGATTCCCGGTGGGCCGATTGGTCTGTGGGGCAGCTTATCATCTGTGGCCCTGCCCCCCCAAATCACGTCACCTTTCACTGAATTCTTGCATGACAGGCTGTTACAGCCAGGCTGAAATTGCACCGCCAGGGAGTCTGAGGAGATCGCGGGAGGGCGTGTCCTTATACAGGTCACCAACAGCAATGACTTTATTTACTATTGCTGCCTGCAATCAGGGCCGGATTGGGGGGGGGGGCGACAGGGGCGGTCGTCCCTGGGCCCCCACACACAGAGGGGCCCCCACTAGCAGCTTTGCAGTCGGTGGCTTCACCCACTGCTAGTGTCCCCGCCGCTAGTGTACTGTAGACCGCGCAGTGAGCGTGGCCACACTACACAGTGACAAACACACAGTCGCCGGCGGCAGCTGTGTGTTTGTTACAGCAGCCGATGAGAGTCACACAGACTCTCATTGGCTGCTGCTTCAACGGAGGGAGCCGGCTGACGCTCACTTATGAGCTCTATCTTTCGGCTCCCCCCGGGTGATGATGGGAGTGATGTCATGATGCTGACGTCTCTCCCATACTGCAGGAGAAGAGGAGCCGGAGCGGACAGCGGCGGTCGCATCAGGAGAGGGGTTTCAGGTAAGTTGTGTTTTTTTTTGTGTGTATGTAAGGGGCACTGCATAGGGGGGCTGCTTCATGAGGCACTGGGGGCAATGCATAGGACAACTACTGGCGGCACTGAATAGGGGTGGGCTACTACTGGGGGCAGTATATAGGGGGGACTACTTCTGGGGGCAATGCATAAGGGGGGACTACTGGGGCACTATATAAGGAGCACTGCATGGGGAGGACCACTACTGGGTCTAGGGGCACTATATAAGGGGCACTACTGAGGGCACTGTATAGGGGGACCACTACTGGGGAGTTATATAAGGGGCACTGCATTGGGGGGACCACTATTGGGTCTGGGGGCACTACTAGGGGCATTGTATAGGGGAACCACTACTGGGGCATTATATAAGGGGCACTGCATAGGGGGGACACTATTGGGTCTGGGGGCACTATATAAGGAGCACTAATGGGGCACTGTATAGGGGGACCACTACTGGGGCATTGTATAAGGGGCACTGCATAGGGGGGACCACTACTGGGTCTGGGGGCACTATATAAGGGGCACTACTGGGGGCACTGCATAGGGGGACCACTACTGGGGGCACTGCATAAGGGGCATTACTACAGGGGAAGGTGGTATATAGGGGCCCCCACAAGTTTGTTGCCCAGGTGCCCCCACAGACCTTAATCCGGACCTGCCTGCAATCATCAGACTGGCCCGGCGGCAGCTGTGGGCTCCTTCACAGTCTGAGTATGATGCAGCAATAATGATGTCACATCCTATCTGTGGGAGGGATATGCCCAGCTAGATGCTCTCCCTCCACAGAGGAGCCATGTCATCTGTCTGAGTGGAACAGGTAACTGCTGCATCCTTACCAGTGAGACTGTGGTTGGCTTCCTGGGTTGGATACAGGGGATCTCTGGTGACACAGGGGCCACACTGCTACACAAGTAAAGCGGACAGTAGCACCAGTCTTCAGGGACAGTACACAGGATATATCTGACCTGTTCTCTTCAGGGGCTCCTGGATGGGATCAGTATGAATGACCACCGGACATATGTCCGGCAGTTCAAATGCTGATGCCAGAAGACTGGTAGCAGTGAAGATCCCGACAAGTAATTAAGGTAAGTATAACTAACCCTCTCCCCCTAACCCTTCCTTAGGGGTGCCAAACCTTAACCTCCCCCCCTAGTGCCTAACCCTAACCCCCCTGTAAGTGCCTAAACCTAACCCCCCTGTTCCCGCAGGTGAAACCTAACCTTCCCCCAGGGGTGCCTAACCCCCCCTTCCACTAGCCTAACCTTAACCCTCCCATGGGGGGGCATAACCCTAAGTCCCCTCTGGGAGCCCCTAACCTAACTTTCCCCCTGCGAGGGCTGTCCGCGTCCACTGCCCGGCTTACCTTCATTCGGTATGTCAGGCGTCGGGCTCCCGGCATAGGGATGATGATAGGCGTAAAGATTTTGATGCCTATCTTTAGTCCCCTGTTGGGATTGCACAGTCAGGGAACTGGCGGTCAGTTTCCTGACTGCATACCTCCTGGACACCTGCTAGTGACCACAGAGACCAGAGACACAATTGTCCCTCAGTGATGTGGAACAAGTCACCTGTACAGGGGTGAGTGAGGTGATATGCATGAAGAGCCAGATTTAGACCTCATGGGGCCCTAGGCAAGATACCAGTTTGGGTCCCCCATCCCTCAAACAATCCACAGCACTATGTTTTTCCTAATACCTTAACCCAAACGACTAAACTAACCCTTTTAGTGCTTAACCCCAACTCCCCCCAGCGGTGCCTAAACCTAACCCCCTGTCCATAGTTTAACCCTAACCTCCCCCCCCGTGGCGCCTAAACCTACCCCCCCTTCCATCCCGGTGGCTAACACATAACCGGCCCCGCTATACTATCGATCGGGACACCGGCTGTCGGGATTCCGGCGCTGGTCTTGTGGGCGGAAGTGGTGATTCCAGCGATGGGATTTTGAGAGCCGGCATCCCGGCTGTAGGTAAAGTAACTATATCCCCCTTGTGAGGGACCAGCTAATTTGCAGAGTGGGTGCTAAGACGGAGGCTATTAATGCAGGGTGGGTGGGAGGAGGGAGGGTATTAATGCAGAGTGGGTGAGAGGAGGGAGGGCATTAATGCAGTGGAAGGGGGGTATTAATACAGGGTGGGTGAGAGCAAGGAGGGTGTTAATGCAGGGTGGGTGAGAAGAGGGAGGGTATTAATGCAGAATGGGTGAGAGGAGGGAGGGTATTAATGCAGGGTGGATGAGAGGAGGGAGGGTATTAATGCAGAATGGGTGAGAGGAGAGAGGGTATTAATGCAGAGTGGGTGAGAGGGGGAGGGCATTAATGCAGAATGGGTGAGGGGGAGGGTATTAATGCAGACTGGGTGAGAGTGGGGAGGGCATTAATGCAGGGAAAGGAGGGTATTAATACAGGGTGGGTGAGAGTAAGGAGGTGTTAATGCAGGGTGGGTTAGAGAAGGGAGGATGTTGAGCCTCAATACCCTCCCTCCTCTTACCTACCCTGCATTATGGCGTTTTATTTATAACATGATATGGATCATTTATTTCCAACCGGTACTGTCCAGCCCACTTTAAATGATAGCCCAGTAATAATAAATATCAATGAGTTTGATCTATTCCCTATTTATATTACACCTCTGCTAGTGTACTCCAGCATAAAACACTACTATCTGTTATCAGGCTGTCTCCGGATTGGTAGTCAGGTCAATGTGTTGCCATTTCATGTTTTTACAAATAATACAGATTTTTCCTTCCTATGGGCAATAGGAATTACATAGCGTAGAATTATATTTTACAGTGCAGACTTCGGAAGGGTTGGGTATGAGATGCTGGTACTCGGGGATCCTAGCTGTCAGAATCCTGACACCGGCATCCCGACAGGGCTAGCATACCGACACTTGTTAGTCAGTATGCCAACCCTCCCTCTCTGGTGCCTGACCCTAACCTCCCCCCTAGTGCCTAAACCTAACTCAACCCCCTTGGTGCCTAACCCTAACCTTACCCCCTTGGTGCCTAAGCCTAACTTCCCCCTCCCTTAACCCAAAACCTAACCCAACCCCCTTGGTGCCTAAACCTAACCTAACACCTAAAACTAACCCTCCGCCATCCCTGCTACTTACCTTTGGTATCCCAGAAGTCGGGATGCCAGCACCAGGATTGACAGAGGCGTTGGGATTCCGGCATCAGTAATATCAGCGCTGGCATCGTGTCTGCCGGGATGCCGAACGCATCCCCTTCAGAAGACTCTGGGAGAACAGGATATTGGGCAGACATTGTAGTTCAGGTTTTCTAGGCAGCGTTGATAGAGGGGATTAATGTTAGAGCATCTAATGTGCATGCCCCAGCCTGAGGCACAGGGGATAGCAGCACCCATGAGTGTGGAAAGAAGTATTGCATTTAGTGTAACTGGTTTAACTTCTACAAAGACAACTATTTTGTCAAGATTTTTTTTTATTAAATTGTTCTTTTACTAGCTTGTTTTATTAGTCAGTATCTTTACCTCAAAAATTGAGGTAAGGATACTGACTAGTAAAGCAAGCTGGTAACAGGGTAAGCAGACAAAACAGGCAAGCAGGATAGGTTAGGTCAGAGAGGTCCCTTCTCCAACTAGGAACTAGCAGCAACCATGCAGGATGGGAGGGCAGGAGAGCAATGCCGGCTGAGTGTGGGCAGCACTGTACTTACACAGGGTGAGATGCATCATCCTGGCATCCAGATTGGCTCCTCCCGGGCACCGCTGCTCTGTATGCCCTGTGATGAAGGAATTTGACGGCCACAGTGGTGAGGTTATTACAGAGACCCCTCATGCGCTGCTCCTTCGTCCTGCACAGGCCAGCGGTGATCTTAGATCATCCTTGCCGCGCTCAGAGCATGTCACTTCCATATAAGGAGTGGACCAGTCCCGGCCACTTGGCTTAAGTGGCAGACGCAGACACTGACAGCAGCGAGCAGGGCCCCCCCGCCTTAAATCTGCCTCTGCTGCTGCCTGCTGCTGGTGGCACTGGCAGAGGCTGCTGTGCTAAGACTGCAATGGAGCTGACTGGGCGGCGGGCAGTGGGCTATGGTCGATGACCTTCCTATGCACAGTCTAAGACAGTTAGTGGCGCTGCAGTGGGACTCTGGGAGAGTGGGCGTGTCCGCGTGACGTCATGATGTCACGCGGTACTTGTGCACTGCATCTCTGGGAGAGTTTTCTGACTAATGGAATTTTCTGACCAAGTTAGAAATGGCACAAAATGTGGGGATGCCACAAATCCAAGAAAAGGATTTTAGCAAGATTTATTTCTGCTGAATCCTTGAGATTTATGTATTCGTAACTCTTCATCATTCTGAAGCTCCATCCCAACATTGTTTTTTTAAGAGACATTGGAATAAATTAGTTTGGTGATGGGTGCACTTCTAAAGTGATTGATGTGATGTTGAAAGTTGCTAGGCATGCCCCTAGCATAACGAAAATGGGGGGAGTGGCATGCGGGCATGGCATTTCACATACGGACACACCCCTTTCCACGAGGTCACGTCCACTTTTCGGACTTCACGCACATAGGGCCAGTATCACAGTTGTTTCCAGGGCCACTTTAAATTCCCATTCCGCTCCTCCAAAGGGTGTAGTCTGTGAGGTATTGGTTAGCATGCTGGCAGTAGAAGGATAAAGGTAGCCATTTTGTCTGTATTTACAATTCCGTATTTCAGTTTGAGGCTCAGGTAGGAATAAAGATGGCCACAGAACACAGAATCACTAGGTCTGAGGATGGAAGTGGAGCAGAGAGCAGACACATATCCTTAGTGCATTCAGGCCAGATAAGATCCATGAATTTCCAGACAGACTCTAGACATCTGAGTTCTTTGCTTGTGATGAACTCTAAAAATAGCAAAGTTGCTGCTGGCACCAGCCTGGACCGCCAATGGGTGCTATTTAGAGAATTTAAAGTGTCCTAATTTTGATTACTGGCCATTGAATTTGTGACCAAGAGGTGCTAAGAGGGTGGGAGTGGAACAGGTGTTAATTTGTCTCGCTGCAGACTGGAAGCCCAAATAAGCCACAGATGTCAGGGTTAAATAATAGTAATGATTCTACATTAATCAATTGCCACTGCCTTAATTATTTGATTGCATAACCAGTTATGTATTTTTTTCCATTTCTCATTATGATGACCTTATAATTGTGATTGCATATCTATACCAAGAGACAACGTTTTCTTCTCTCTACTGTACTTGTTCAAGTGTATTCTCTGTCTATTTGGAAATATTAAATAAAAATAGATTTTTCAAAATGAAATTATTTCTGATATATATATATATATATATATATATATAACTCTCCAAGATCCGGCACTCAAAGGTATATTGTATAACTGGACCGGGTGCCCTCCTCACTGTGACCTCCAAACGGGGATACACTGACACATACTCCAACCAATGGCGGCACTCCGGATAACAAACAATACGGACACTTAGCTGGTTTCAGCGACGTTTCAGCGCCTTTAATCAGCGCTTTTATCAAGCATATACAGTAATACAAATGTGAATAACAGACTTAAATAGCTCACCACCCAGCAGGCCAAACCTCCGATGTAGCACACGTGCGCTGCCAGACAGCAGTCGCACAGGACATGACGTCATGGTCAGCCGCTGGTGTAACCATAGTGATGTGAATGCACACTAATACTCACTGTGACTGCTCATCAAATGATCATAAGATAAAAGCAAACTCTGTGTCAAAACCGCTAAGCGGCCTGAAACAGAATGTGCACTATTAAGTGAAAATGAATGAAAACACCAATACTCTAAAACTTACTCTCGGCAGACTGCCGTAATTATGCTAAAAGCACCATGACCACTACCTACACCTATACATACATGACCGACAACATCAACACGACGTACCTTAACATATAAGACATTGGACACATAAAACGATATCAATTTACAATGTACAACAAAATATTAATGCACACAATAAACAGACGAACAGCAGCAGATATGTACCCACCTTGTATCAACCCACAAAAAACTTATTATGACTATATTCAGGTTTTAGAGTATTGGTGTTTTCATTCATTTTCACTTAATAGTGCACATTCTGTTTCAGGCCGCTTAGCGGTTTTGACACAGAGTTTGCTTTTATCTTATGATCATTTGATGAGCAGTCACAGTGAGTATTAGTGTGCATTCACATCACTATGGTTACACCAGCGGCTGACCATGACGTCATGTCCTGTGCGACTGCTGTCTGGCAGCGCACGTGTGCTACATCGGAGGTTTGGCCTGCTGGGTGGTGAGCTATTTAAGTCTGTTATTCACATTTGTATTACTGTATATGCTTGATAAAAGCGCTGATTAAAGGCGCTGAAACGTCGCTGAAACCAGCTAAGTGTCCGTATTGTTTGTTATCCGGAGTGCCGCCATTGGTTGGAGTATATATATATATATATATATATATTTATACAGATATATAATTATAAAAACTCGGAGACATAAATTTGGCAGAATAACTTATTACCTATTTATTAAACACATATAAGGAATATTTAAATGGGTTGGGTATGAGAAACCAACAGTCGGGATGCTGGCTGTCAAAATCCCAATCCCAATGCTCAGAATCCTGACAGTATTCTAATGTTGGCCATACACGGGACGATTGATCACACGATTTGGGCAATTTCTACAGGTTGGACAGACCAATCATTTGAAAATAGTTGTATTTTGAGCCTTCTGCGACCCCGATGCGCGTCCCTGCCATCGTCTACTTGGATTGCAGATCAGATGGTTTTGCAGAGAGATCTCAACTGATCGTGTAGGAATTGACACACATTATGTGATGTGATTGATCAAATCGTATGGTCTTATGTGAAATAGTTACATTTTAAATACAAATCATCCTGTATCTGAAGGGAAGAGTTTTCAAGGGAAATCGTGCAACTGATCTGACCAACTTTTGAACCTCACCATGTAAGGCCACTTTTTGCCTCCGCCCTTTACCTCCTTACCCTAACCCTCCCTTCCTGCATCCTAACCCTCACCCCCGCACTCCATGTTAGAGCCTAAACCTAACCATTCCCCCTAAGTGCCTAAACCTGACCCTTCCCTCTTAGTGCCTAACCCTAAACCTCCCCTCCCTGGTGGTGCCTAAACCTAACCGACCCTGTCCGCAGCCTAATCATAATCTTCCCCCCCTGCAGAGTAACCCTGACTCCCCGTGGTGCCTAAACCTAACCCTCCCCTGTGCAGCTAACAGCTAACCCGGCCCGCTATACTTACGCTCAGGATGCCGGCTGCTGGGATTCCGTTGTCGGCATCTCAACTGATGTTGGGATTCTGGTGCTGGTGTTCTGGCCACGGGTTGGGAGTAGAAGCAAAATAAAGACACATGAGGGTAAAGGAGAACTAAGGAGGGGGAAAGAGTAGGAGAGTGGGGAAGAGGGTAGTTATAAGAAAAAAAGCAAGGATAACACAAGTAAACTCAGCTGAAGGTAAAACCAGAAACTTGCTAAGGGACAAAAGAATTCTATTTATTATTGGCAATTAGCCGAATTAAGCCGAATTAAGTCTGTCAGTTCATGCAAAAACGCCACATCCCTCCAGACTTCCGCTGCTAACAGCAGCAAATAGCTAGTCCCCGAGTAGGGTAGACAAGGGGAAACGAGACACACAAGACAACAAAGACATAGTAATCACTCATTGCCTCTCCCGGTCACCCTCTACCTCTCCCTGTCATCCTCTACCTCTCCCTACCATCCATTGGCTCTCCCTGACTCTCCCCGCCACCCTCTTTCTCTCCATGTCACCCACTGCCATTCCCTGTCACCCTCTCCCTGCTTCCTATAGCCTCTACCTACCACCCTCCATCTCTCCTTGTTATCCTCTACATCTCTACATCTCCCTGCCACTCTCTGACTCTCACTGCCACCCTCTTCCTCTACCTGTCACTCTCTGCCTCTCCCTGTTCCACTGCCACCAACTGCCTCTCTCTGCCCCCATTACCCACAGTCTCCCCTTGCCACCGACTGCCTCTCCCTGCCACTCTCTGACTCTCCCTGCCACCTTCTTCCTCTATCTGTCACCCTCTGCCTCTCCCTGTTCCACTGTCATCACCTGACACCCACTGCCTCTGACTAACACCCACTGCCTCTCACTAACACCCTCTGCCTCTCACTGTCACTCTCTGCCTCTCACTGTTAAACCACTGCCTCCCCAGTCACCACCTAACACCTAGTGCCTCTCCCATCCACCAACTACCTAGCCCTGCCACCCTCTGCCTCTCCAGTCAACCACTGCCACCCTCTACCTCTCACTGTCACCCTCTGCCACTCATTGTCACCCTCTGCCCCGTTTTCTTCCTCCTCTAGTGACTCTAGAGCAGTGAGCAGGAGGAGAATCCGGGCTGCTAAGGAGAGTCACACACATGAAAAGCTGGGTTTGGACGCCTAGGATATTTTCTTATCGCCCAGCCATGGTGGATTTTTCGCTCTCTCTTCCATGCAGGATGACAGTCGTCTCTCATCACCTAGTATAAAAAAACTGTAATTCAATTGAGGGCCACACAAGTGATTATGAGGGTCATAATCAGCTTACAGTTTGTTAGATGCTCTAGAACAGAGGTTCTCAAACTCGGTCCTCAGGACCCCAAACAGTGCATGTTTTCCATGTCTCCACACTGAATCAAGTGAAATAATTAGCTCTACCTGTGGACCTTTTAAAATGTGTCAGTGAGTAATGAATATACCTGTGCACCTGCTGGGTAACCTGCAAAACATGAACTGTGTGGGGGTCCTGAGGACCGATTTTGAGAACCGCTGCTCTAGAATAATGTTACAAATCTTGTGGGGCAAAGAATCTGTTTTCTGGGCCCCTGACTGCCAGGTATGATTGTCTGGGGCTTATGCAGATTTGGCTGCAAAATTAGAGTGTTACTATTCTAAAAGTCATGTGCAAAAATAACATATCTCTGCCTATACCAGAGCCTGAGATATAGAATATGTCACAGACAGGATGTAGTCAATGTAGGTCAACATTTACAATGTCGACATTCTGAATGTCGACACCACAATGGCAAAGGTTATGATGTCAACCTTTTCAAACTGTCATTGACATGGCCAATGTTGACATTATGACCATGTTGACATGATTAAAGTCAACATTATGAAGGTAGACATATATCACCATTCCAGACCCATCACAGACATCAATAACACTGCTAAACTCTCTTCGCAGACATAACTCCCCATCTTGTGTGAGAAAACGTTTTGCTTGAACATGCTGACAAAGTGATAGTCTATGCCCGGGTGTCAAAGGGCCTGATTCAGTAAGGATCGCTATTATGATTGCAACAGAGATTATGCACGCAGTCTCACTGCAAAAATATGCTAATGATTGCAATCGCAATGCCTTCGCAGCCAAACATAAGGACACCCACTTTACCTTACACACATCCGTAATACTTAGCAAAACAGCGAAACCATCGGTAACATCGAGAGCCATCATAGCCGCACACACACTTGCACAAAACTTGACCTTATTAAGGAATTGCTAACCTCATTGCATTGAAAGCCTAAGCTGAATATGGCATCGCAATGGCTCATTTATGCATGCCCCTATAACAGTGTTCAAATGCACTGACACGCCCCCCATCAACACCCCAAAACAGTCACTTCCTGTCAATCACTCTGCGATGGGTCTACGTAGTCACTGCGATCACAGTCCCTATCGCAGTGGAGTGTTCGCGCACGTGCACTGTGATGTATACGCATGCACAGAATGCAACAATCAGCCGAGTGCATGCGTAATCGCAGTTATGATCGGTAATGAATCAGGACCAAAGAAACATCTTTAGCAGAGCAATGTGACACCTGAATTATCAGATAGAAAAGGTCAGCACCAGCGCTCTGCAATAGTTTCTATTGGCAATTGGGAAATGCTGGGAAATTGTTACCATGCATAATAAGGAAAATGCTCCCTTTTACATGTAACCTCACTGACACACATGTGACCTATTCTGCAGTGGCAATATGCCCAGCCCTGTGAGCCAATGCTTTACCCTATAGACATTCAGAGCATGATGCTGGCAAATAATAAGGAGCTTATTTCTCAAAGAATATTTGTGGGATATCCCCTGGGGAAAAGAAAAAAAAGCATTTTCAGAAAAATGTATCAGGAGAAGGTTCCATTTGTACTCACTTTACTTTTATACATCTTAGGAACAGAGGGCCTGATTCTGACCCCGCTTGCAAGCGGGTCGATGTTGCCCAAGTGTGCATGCGCATGACGGAGGTGGCTCTGTCGTGCGCATGCGCGAGACCCGAATAACAACGGGCAAGCCATCGTTAAGGGTCTCGCAACACAGGGGGCGTGCTGTCGATGGTGATTGACAGCACGCCCCCTTTGGTGGGTGTGCAGGGGGCGTGGCTGCCCAGATGGAGGCGTTCTCATATGAACGCCTACCATCTGGGGCCGGCCCGACTGACATCACTAGTGATATCAGTGGGAGTGCTTTTGGCTCTGATAGAGCCAAAAGCACTCCAGGGCTTGTGGCAGCGAGACCCTACCGCAAGGGTCTCGTCGCAAGCCCGATGGTCGTGATGGTCTTGACCATCGCGACCATTATTTTGGCCGCTCGCTATAGCTGTGGGTGGTTACCCTCAGCTATGCGAGTGGCCAGGAGGCCACTCCAAAAAGGAGAAGGGACAGCCCTGATTCAGAGCGAGCACTCTGTCAGAGCGTCCGGCTCTGAATCAGGGCCTGATTCCTAACAGCCCATGTCCCTGCAGGTGTGTTTAATGCATCCCGGGACATAATTTCTTATTGCCATGATAAGAAAGTATAATGAAAAAAAACAGATAATTAATAAATGGTCCCCTTGGAGAGATCCCCATCTACAGAGGGACAGCTTTGTTTTGTTTAACGTTCCTCAATGTTGGGTAGAGGTTCATGGTTTTACTGACTTTGTCACCTTAATAGTTATAATCATCATTTAATATATAGCGCTACCAATTAAGCAGCGCTGTACAGAGTGTATTTGTCATTCACATCATCCCTGTCCCATCAGAGCTTACAGCGTTGGCGGCCAATTACGCTACCACTACATTTTTGGAGTGTCGAGGGTAACACGAGTACCTGGAGGGAACCCATACAAGCTACCAAAGAACATACAAACTCTGCACAGATAGGGGCTGGTCAGGAATCAAACTACTATCCCCAGAGGTGTGAGACAACAATGCTAACCACTGTGCCATTGTGTTGCCCAGTCCACATGCAGAGAAATCCCCACCTTACATTGATGATATAAAAGAAGGAAGCACAGCCTATTTGTAAGTAAGATCCTGTCTCAGCTCTTAAGAGTACTCTGAATGGAAACAGTATGATATACCGCCAGCCGCATGTTCAAATCCCGACAGTGGAAGCCTGGCAGGGGTGAAGATCCCGAAGTTAAAAAAGGTAAGTACAACTAGCCCTATTCTACCCCCTAACCCTAACCTTCCTTAGGGGTGCCTAACCATAACCTCCACCCAAGTGCCTAACTCTAACCCCCCTCTAAGTGCCTAAACCTAACCCCCCCTTCCCCGCAGCCTAAACCTAAGTCTCCCGGGGGGGGCTGCCTAACCCTAACCTCCCCCCGGGGGTGCCTAACCCTAATCCCCCCTTCCCTAACCCTCCTGGGGGGCTGCCTAACCCTAAGTCCCCCCCGGGAGCCCCTAGCCTAACCCTCCCCCCGTGGCTGTCCGTGCCCAGCGCTCGGCTTACCTTTGATCAGTATGCCATATGTCAGGCTCCCAGCATTGGTCTAATGACAGGCATCGGGATTTCGATGCCTGTCATTAGTATCCTTGCCAGGATTTGACAGTCGGGAAGCCAGCGGTCGGCATTGCGAATGTTGATTTCCTGACTGCATCCCCTCTGAATACCCTGTGGATAGAGCATTGGCCATATAAATGGCTTTCCCAGAAACAATTCCTCCTCAGATGAATCTGGGTACAGGTTGAGTCTCCCATATCCGTAATTCTATTAACCGAAATATTCCAAAAACCGAAGTTTTTTTGGGCAGCCATGACGTCATGACGTGACCTGGCGTCATGACATCACAGATCAATGACCAATTATTAGCGGTGTGGGCATGGTCTATATACCACGCTCCCCCCACTGCAGCGCAAGCCAGGCACTTTGTGACACCCACTGGACTCCCCCGCAGCACCTGATGTACCCTATTGCAGGACCTACCCCCGCCGCACATTCCGGGCCTCACGTGACACCTGCCGGACTTCACCCGACACCCGCCGGATCACTCACGACATCCACCGGACACCCCAGCAGCACACACCAGGCCTCCTGTGACACCTGCCGGACCCCTCCGCTGCACACGCCAGGTCTCCTGTGACATCTCCTCGACCCCCCTGCAAGGTATGTTATTAACCGAAATTATCCAAAATCCGAAATGCTCCCGGTCCCGAGCATTTCGGATATGGGAGACTCAACCTGTATTAGATACTATAACTAGCAGGGACAGAAAAGACTGGAATTTTTTTTTTTTAATGTTACAATGATGTTGCAGCAGATGCAGAGAATCCATAACCTTCACAAAGCACAATAAATCTGTTATTCCCAAATGCTCCAGAACTTCATTTTGTTACACTGGAATTAAATGTTTTTCCTCAGGTACATGAAACATTACACTGCTCATTATTGATAAGGGAGCTGGTGTATACATAACTCTGCCATACACCGCACCTGTACACACATACTGTATCTCCAACACTCATTGTACCATGTTACACACCTCGTCCAGTTCTTCCTGAGTCACAAATGTTCTGTGCTGCATTCTGTGCCACAGCACGTCCTTCACCTTCCAGAACTTCATGATGAGTGGTCTAAACCGGGCAATGTGACATTCCAATTAGTGGTGATCCTCCTCCATCTGATTTGCAAGATACCTACAGAAACAGACAATGAGGAGTAAGGTGTGTGCCGTATAGGCACCAACTTTACATAACCTGTTCTATGTATCGTTATTAAAGAGGAGCTACCATGACTTTCACAGCTCCTGTTTTGTTACATACAACGCTATATATATAGAATGAGGGTGACAGAGACAGAGGGTGTATTTATCACAGGGTAGAGACCTGGTTTCATTTACCAATAGTCCGACATGATGCCTTCTATTAGCGCCATCTCAGGATGGCAGCAACAGGAAGTACAGCACAAAATATAGAATTATTACAGCAAATATTTGTTTCTGGCTGGACCTTTATAAAAAGAATGTGGTCATTATATTGACCCTAGAAATAAATTGTATTTCAGGGAAAAGGTGTTAGTTATAATATAATATAACATAAGTTATATCTACCACATATTTTCATAATTGAAATAAAATCTGACTTCCAGTTACAGGTATGCACCAGGCCCAGCACATACTCAGAGGAGAACTTGGGTCTGTGCACATGTCTAATTAAATGTATGCACCAGGCCCAGCACATGCTCAGAGGAGAACTTGGGTCTGTGCACATGTCTAATTAAATGTATGCACCAGGCCCAGCACATACTCAGAGGAGAACTTGGGTTTGTGCACATGTCTAATTAAATGTATACACCAGGCCCAGCACATGCTCAGAGGAGAACTGGGGTCTGTGCAAATGTCTAATTAAATGTGTGCACCAAGCCCAGCACATACTCAGAGGAGAACTGGGGTCTGTGCAAATGTCTAATTAAATGCGTGCACCAGGCCCAGCACATGCTCAGAGGAGAACTGGGGTCTGTGCAAATGTCTAATTAAATGTATACACCAGGCCCAGCACATCCTCAGAGGAGAACCGGGGTCTGTGCAAATGTCTAATTAAATGTGTGCACCAGGCCCAGCACATACTCAGAGGAGAACTGGGGTCTGTGCAAATGTCTAATTAAATGTGTGCACCAAGCCCAGCACATACTTAGAGGAGAACCGGGGTCTGTGCAAATGTCTAATTAAATGTGTGCACCAGGCCCAGCACATACTCAGAGGAGAACCGGGGTCTGTGCAAATGTCTAATTAAATGTGTGCACCAGGCCCAGCACATACTTAGAGGAGAACTAGGGTCTGTGCAAATGTCTAATTAAATGTGTGCACCAGGCCCAGCACATACTCAGAGGAGAACTGGGGTCTGTGCAAATGTCTAATTAAATGCGTGCACCAGGCCCAGCGCGTGCTCAGAGGAGAACTGGGGTCTGTGCAAATGTCTAATTAAATGCGTGCACCAGGCCCAGCACATGCTCAGAGGAGAACTGGGGTCTGTGCAAATGTCTAATTAAATGTGTGCACCAAGCCCAGCACATGCTCAGAGGAGAACCGGGGTCTGTGCACATGTCTAATTAAATGTGTGCACCAAGCCCAGCACATGCTCAGAGGAGAACCGGGGTCTGTGCACATGTCTAATTAAATGTGTGCACCAAGCCCAGCACATGCTCAGAGGAGAACTGGGGTCTGTGCAAATGTCTAATTAAATGCGTGCACCAGGCCCAGCGCATGCTCAGAGGAGAACTGGGGTCTGTGCAAATGTCTAATTAAATGCGTGCACCAGGCCCAGCACATGCTCAGAGGAGAACTGGGGTCTGTGCAAATGTCTAATTAAATGTGTGCACCAAGCCCAGCACATGCTCAGAGGAGAACCGGGGTCTGTGCACATGTCTAATTAAATGTGTGCACCAAGCCCAGCACATGCTCAGAGGAGAACCGGGGTCTGTGCACATGTCTAATTAAATGTGTGCACCAAGCCCAGCACATGCTCAGAGGAGAACTGGGGTCTGTGCAAATGTCTAATTAAATGTGTGCACCAAGCCCAGCACATGCTCAGAGGAGAACTGGGGTCTGTGCAAATGTCTAATTAAATGTGTGCACCAAGCCCAGCACATGCTCAGAGGAGAACCGGGGTCTGTGCACATGTCTAATTAAATGTGTGCACCAAGCCCAGCACATGCTCAGAGGAGAACCGGGGTCTGTGCACATGTCTAATTAAATGTGTGCACCAAGCCCAGCACATGCTCAGAGGAGAACTGGGGTCTGTGCAAATGTCTAATTAAATGTGTGCACCAAGCCCAGCACATGCTCAGAGGAGAACTGGGGTCTGTGCAAATGTCTAATTAAATGTGTGCACCAAGCCCAGCACATGCTCAGAGGAGAACTGGGGTCTGTACACATGTCTAATTAAATGTGTGCACCAGGCCCAGGACATGCTTAGAGGAGAACTGGGGTCTGTACACATGTCTAATTAAATATGTGCACCAGGCCCAGCACATGCTCAGGGGATAACTGGGGTCTGTACACATGTCTAATTAAATATGTGCACCAGGCCCAGCACATGCTCAGGGGATAACTGGGGTCTGTACACATGTCTAATTAAATGTGTGCACCAAGCCCAGCACATGCTCAGAGGAGAACTGGGGTCTGTACACATGTCTAATTAAATATGTGCACCAGGCCCAGCACATGCTCAGGGGATAACTGGGGTCTGTGCACATGTCTAATTAAATGCGCGCACCGGGCCCAGCACATGCTCAGAGAAGAACTGGAGTCTGTGTGCATGTCTAATTAAATGCGTGCACCAAGCCCAGCACATGCTCAGAGGAGAATGGGAGTCTGTACACATCACTGGTTACAGGCATGCACCAGTTCCAGCAGATGCTCTAGTTACAGATGTGTCCTTATACATCATTGCTCTGGTCATGATAAGAAGCCTCTCTAAGCATGCCAGGTCACATGAGACGCTGCAGGCACCGGGCGTCTTTTTTTGCCGAAAGGTGCGACTAGGACTGCAGACTGTGCTTCTTAATTAGCTATGTCACATTTGTATGTCTGTGTGCCACTGAGTCTATAATCTGCATACGAAGTGCTACAATATAGCAGTCAAATCTTTTTCATTTCAAGTTTCGCTGTGCTTCATATACACACTCAGTAGTGCACAGATATACAAGTGTCACATCAAATTAATCAGTACAGTCTGGTGAATCCTAGTCACATCGCAATTTAGACACATTTTCGGAGAAAAGGAAATGCTCAATGCTAGCAGAGATGGACAGGACCTGGTGGCTCACTCACCAGGCTAGTCATGCTGTGTGGCGTATTGAAGCTAGATGTATGAGACATGTGTGCACCAGGCCCAGTACATGCTCAGATGAGAACGGGTGCCTCTAGATCGGTCACTAACTATTACAGCTCTGGACTCTGTCTCCATGGTGGCTGGGTGTTGCTCAGTTGTCACTGTGATAAATGAGTGAGGAGTCAATGTGATAAAAAGATCATTACTGCCATGATAAACAGTGATAACATGAGAGGTACGGCCATGGGCAGTCTCATAGTGATACATATACCCCAGTGTGCTGCCCGTTGTGCTGACAGCTATGTGCTTTTCTTATACAGCAAATTGGGGAGAGATAGGGAGAAAACTTTCTCCTATGTATTAAACCTTCTAAAGAGTGGAGAAGTGGAAATGTTGACCATAGCAACCAATCAACTACTAACTAGCATTTATTAAGTATATTCAATAAAATGATAGGTACAAGCTGATTGGTTGCTATGGAACATACATGCCTACTCTCCTGGAAGTCGTGGGAGGCTCCCAATTTTTTGGGTAACCCCCCACACCCCTGAAAGAGCAGGCATATCTGCCGTTTCCCGCCCACTTCCTTGTGAAGTTGGCAGGATGGGGAGATTTTACGGGGAATTTTCGGGTCCGCGAATCACAGCCATTTTCCAGTGGTGGCCTAATGACGTATACAAAAAGATGCTATACTCACCCCTGTCCTTACGCTGGTCTCCATAGAATCCCTGAACTTGGCAAAAAAAAACAACCGATCCATGCCGGACAAGTATTGATATATGCGTTTCACGTACACCAATACTTCGTGAAGGTCTGGGGATTCTACGGACTTATCCTCTGCAGCAGAGGTAACTCTTGGTCTTCCTTTCCTGGGGCAGTTCTATGAGAGCCAGTTTCATCATAGCGTTTGATAGTTTTTGCAACTGCACTTGAGGATACATTCAAAGTTCTTGAAATTTTCCATATCGACTGACCTTCATGTCTTAAAATAATGATGGACTGTCATTTCTCTTTACTAAGTTGAGTGGTTGGTGCCATAAAATGGATTACAACAGTAGTCAAATAGTGGTGTCCACTGTGTACTAACCCTACCTCTGCACAATACAACTGATGGTCTCAAACACATTAAGAAGGCAAGTATTCCACAGATTGACTCTTGACAAGGTACACCTGTTAACTCACAACCATTCCAGGAGACTACCTCATGAAGCTGATTGAGAGAATGCCAAGAGTGTGCAAAGCTGTCATCCAAGCAAAAGGGGGCTACTTTGAAGAATCTATAATATAAAACATATTTTGATTTGTTTAACAATTTTTTGTTTACAACATAATTCCATGTGTGTTCTTTCATAGTTTTGATGTCTTCAGTATTAATCTACTATGTTGAAAATAATTTAAATAAACAAAATACATTGAATGAGGTGTGTCCAAACTTTTGACTGGTACTGTGTGTATATATATATATATATATATATATATATATATATATATATAATATATATATACATACTATACCCCACCAAACAGCTATACAGTATATATATATATATATATATATATATATATATTATATACAAATGTTATATTAATAATTAGTTGTGTAATGAAAAGTTATATAATTAAATGTAAAAATAGATAAGAAAAATAGATAAATATAGTAATAAATGGAGATATTTAGCCAAGTTGTGCAGCTCCTCAGTGGTCAGGCAGATGCGTCACCATCAGTCCCCATCAGGCATCAGAGCTCACGGCCAGTTTGAAAATAACCAACTGATGTTGCCATGGCTACTACCAGACTTAAAGGGCCACTACAGCTCACTTGCTGTATTACATAAGGCAACTAACAGTAACTTATAGTAACATTTACAATTACATATCTGTGAAATATATCTCAGGGACAGCTCAGAAATTGTAATTAGAGATGATCGGGTCCAGTTCTCAGAGAACTGGACCTATCCGAACATAGGGGATCCAAGTAGGATCCGAGTCAGGTGCGGGTTTTCCTGCCTAAAGGGCATATTCAATTAACATTGAAAACGGATTTTTTTTTTGCCATCGTGAAATCGAATGATTTTTGCCCAAAAAAAGGCAAAATCAGCAAACAGGCGAATCTCAGAACAGGAGAAAAAAAAATGCAAAATCCCTATTTTTGGAAAAAAAATTGGGGATTTCTTTCAGAACCCTTTGGAAACCACCCTAATGAAAAATTACCCCAAAAAGTTTTCTTAAGTTGTGTACTTTGGCAAAACAAGTCCGCATAAATTTTGGGTGAAAAAAAAAAATTATTGAAAATGGTTTTAACATATTGCGGTATGGATGCGTCAAGTGTATTAAACATCGCACGCTGTTGCAGCAACTGTTTTTTTAATGGTTTTTAAAATTGCGTTTTTATGACACGAATGTATACTTGCACCCATTTTAACGTCCCCCCCAATTTATGTGGAACAGTAATTTCCTGCTTTCTATAATATTCAACAATTTTTTTTCACCCAAAATTAGCGCTGTCCATCTAGGGGTACTCTTTCCATCCATTAAGGGCTGCTGTGTCCTCCAGGGGTGATCGGTCCATCTAGAGGGGTGCTCTGTCCATCCATCAAAGGGCTGCTGTGTCCTCCAGGGGTGCTCTGTACATCCAAAAAAATAAAAGCTAATAATATAATTCAACTAATATATTTCTTTTGTGGTGTACCTCAGTGTACTATATTATTTTATTATTTTTTACTGTGATGCTGCCAGTCAGACCGCAGTGTAATATTCATACAGTATGTAATATTCATACATGTTTTGCGACACTGTAGGTGGTTCCGCAGTGTAATATTCATACACATATTGTAACACTGTAGGTGGTACTGCAGTGTAATATTCATACATGTATTGTAACACTGTAGGTGGTACCGCAGTGTAATATTCATACATGTATTGTGACACTGGTGCCGCAGTGTAATATTCATACACATATTGTGACACAGTAGGTGGTACCCCAATTTCATCCAAATATTGTGACACTGTAAGTGGTACCATGGTGTAATATTCATGCACGCATTGTGACACTGTAGGTGGTACCCCAATTTCATCCAAGTATTGTGACACTGTAAGTTGGTACCGCAGTGTAATATTCATACACGTATTGTGACACTGTAGGTCATACCGCAGTGTAATATTCATACATGTATTGTGACACTATTAGTGGTACCCCAATTTCATCCAAGTATTGTGACACTGTAAGTGGTACTGCAGTGTAATATTCATACACGTATTGTGATACTGTAGGTGGTACCCCAATTTCATCCAAATATTGTGACACTGTAAGTGGTACCGCAGTGTAAAATTCATACACGTATTGTGACACTGTTAGTCAGTAATACCGCAAAAAAAAATACAAAAAAAAATCACTTCTTATGTTTGGAATAATTTCTACCCAAATCCAGACAACAATAGTCAAGTCATCTGTACGGCTGAAGGTCTATCTGAAAAAGCCAGTGAAACACGCATCGGCGTCTAGCTGTGATTGTCTTAATAGAGTGCATGATTATAACATAATATGCTGTAACAAATGTGCTAGTAGCAGGATAATATTGGTGTATGTGGGAGCGTACATTGGTTTGCGGCTGCTGCACCGTTGTGCAAACTAGTGAACCATGAGACGAGGCCACTGACCGCTATGTATACTAGGTTGCTGTCCTGACCGGCAGAACACTAGATCAGTGGCTCATAAATGTTATAAATGGACCGCGGCTGTGGCATTGCTATAACAAAGAGGCAGAGTCACTTTAGTATGGAGCAAGTGATCAGGTTAAATTGCAGTAATTAGCAATCATATTTAACGGCATTCCCACTTGTTTCTAAGTAGCAGAGTTAACAATACCAGCAATAAATATCTATAAATACAAGAGGAATGGCTTTATTCCCTGAATAAAGAACTATATATACGTGTTGTGAAGTGAGGAATATATGCTATATACTTATCTGACTATGGCCCTCATTCAGAGCCGCACGTTAACAACAGTACGCTCGTTGCGTTCCGATGTTGACTAACCGCGCATGCGTCGGTGTTACACTGCGCATGTGCGTACGGCAGATTGCGAGCTTTTTTTCTCTCGTTCCTAAAATAGCGTACAGGAAGTGACATGTCAAATGTGATTGACAGAACAGGGCGTTTTTGGGTGTTGACGGGGGTGGAGATGAAAAAACGCAGGCGTGGCGAGGCGTTTTTGGGGCGTACATACATTAGCAGATGCGAACGTCAAATGTGTTCGGACCGTCTCATACGTCACTGAAACATCCGCTTTCCCTTCAAAATGCTCGCACAGCTTAGGGTCAGGATTACTCGACCAAATTGGCGATGGCCTTCTCCTCCGTCCCGGGACTCCACGATGGTGCAGCGATTAATCGCGGCTGGTCAGTAAAGTAATTAGTGTTGGATTGAAATCCGGCTTGGTATGTGTTTGGAAAGCAGTTTATTGGGATAGCACAAAAGCGTACGCAGGTGGAAATCAGAGCTGCTAATGTCATGATTACACAATCAATTAGCGTACATTTTTGGGGTTTTATTTTGGCCACAATTTGGTGGTTATGGCCTATTGTAACAATAATGTCATCATCTTTTAATTAGCTCCCCTTTTTTTTGGTTTACTGTGGAATTTGCATCGCTATGTGATTTTTTAAACGTTCCTTAAAGAGGCCTTTTTTTTTTTTAAAGAGGGTCAGTTTTTGCGTTTAAGGCCAGGATTAAATGTAACCCATTTGTACAATAATGTCACAATACAATGTCAGTGTTTTGTTTTTAATTTATTGTTTACACACAAACAAATTGGCCTAATATTGTATTGCCTTTTTTTGTGGCCAAGATATTTGATCCAAAAAAAAATATAACATAACTACTAACATAAGCGTAAATACAAAATTTAAAAACATTTCACAAGAAAGGAGAGGGAAGTTTTGACCAGAAAGGAATATGAGCCAAGCACAGAAGGAGTGTGGGAAAAGTCGCCATTGCTGTCACCGTTTTCTCGCCCGTTTGGCTGGGTGAGGGTGGGCGCCAGACCGGGTCCGGGATGCCATCGGGCTGGCCTGTCCAGAGGCAGATGTTGTGGCCTCTGGACTAGGCACAGGGCTAGGCACATTTGGAGGATTGGCTGATGTTGTGCCAGAGGTGGAGGATCCGGATGTTCCGGCAGGAAGGGAGGTCGGCTCCACCATGTGCTGGCGAACGAGCTGCTCCAGGGCATCGGCGATGCGGATGTTGGCCCTGGTATTTTCCGCCAGGGCCTGACCAATGGTCACGTTGGCCGCAGCATTTTGCTCCAGGGCCTCAGCCACCCGTATCAGACTGGCGTCCATCCTCTGCAGAATCTCCGTATGGCAATCCGATTTAAAATTGAGTTCTGTGAGGAGGCCCACTGCCTGCGAGGGGGCACGCCCTGGACTGGCTTCTGCAGGGTCCTCAGCCGGATGTACTGGTTCCTCCCCTGCAGAGCCAGCAGAAATTCTGCGGCCAAGGCTCCCCTCTGGAGCAGACTCATCCGCCTCTGTCTCTGTTAGGAAATTGGAGAAAAGACTCACATTAGAATCTACATATTGGCACAATAGCATTTCTGAGTTGGTGACATCACAAGACTTACCTTGGCCAACATGAGGAGCCGCAAAGTCTGGCATGTCCGTATCCATGTTGGACACGCCAAACACCTCCACAGCCTGCACACACCCCTGTGCCATCTCTTCTAAGTCTGTCAACTCCAATGACACAGGGGTGGGACCCCCACCTGTCCCCCTTGCATGCCTAGCCCTGTCGGCAAGATTTTGTTTGAGACGATATTTGAAGTCTGCCCATCTGTGGAATGAATTTGGAACCATTATCCTTTTTTTTACAATGTGGTTTGTTTATAGGATGGGAAAGTGTTTACTTACCGCCGTTTGACATCCCGGGCTAGACGGACATAATCACCCACCCTATTGACAGCAACGGCGACCTCCTCCCACATTCTCCACTTCTGGCTTTGGCTCATATTCCTGGCTGCCTGGGGCAGGATGTCAACGCACTTCTGGATCAAAACCTCCATCTCCTTGCTTGTGAAATGTGGCTGCCTTTTTTTTTTGGCAGCATTGGCGGGTTGACTGGGGCCAGCAGTCTCTTCCATGTCATCCTCCTCACCTATTTGGGTAAATATGCAGATTTAGCCACTTCACAACTTGCACAATATTATGTTTTAAAAGAATCATTGACACAAAATGCATGAAGGCCTTACCGCCGCAATTTTGACCATTGTTTCCCTGGTTTGAAGCCATGTCTCTGCTTCCAGCATGAAATCATCCAGAAATTCTATGTGATTTCGTGACGTATTTATACATGCGTCCTTAGTTTGCGGCCGCATCATTGATTGTGCGTCCCTATGATTCATCCTTAATTTGTGCGGGAAAATAAACACTATTTATGGCTTGGTGTGTGTGGATTCGAGGTGGGGTTGTTGGAGTGTTGTCGGTTAAGTGGTTTGGATTTGGTTGTTTGCGTTTGGAGGATTTGGCAGAGTTGTTTTTTTGTTTGTTTTTGCTACATTTCTTTGGTTTTTCCGTTCGCATTTTTTTCATTTTTTCAACATCCTTTCCTGATTTGGTAAGTTTTGTGCATTCAAATTTGTGGCCAATTGGTGTATTCTTCTGTTTTGTGGTTCGTTAATTTGTTTAACACTCATTTCATCTTTTTTAGTTTTTTTTTGTTTTCGGACCCAAAGAAGTTTTTTGTGGAAATCTTATATATTCGAGTTGGGTAAGTCCATTTTTTGTCTTGCATTTGCGAATTAATTACCGCATTTTTGACTGTTGGTGTAGCGACTTGCATTTGCGAATTAATTACCGCATTTTTGACTGTTGGTGTAGCGACTTGCATTTACGAATTAATTACCGCATTTGTGACTGTTGGTGTAGTGACTTGCATTTGCGAATTAATTACCGCATTTTTGACTGTTGGTGTAGCGACTTGCATTTGCGAATTATTTACCGCATTTTTGACGGCTTATTCATCATATAATCCAGTTTTGCTTTTCCCTTTTCCATTTTTTGGGTCCATTTGAACCCTATTTGACGTACGGTGTGCAATGTCGTTTTCATCGATGGCCAAATGTGTTTTTCCGCTATTTTCTGTGTTGGCTTGCAACAATTTTTAAACAAAAAAAACACCCTCTAAATTTTTGAAGTCTCATTGTTGGCTTTTTTACACTTTATACGTATCATGACAATACCCCGGCATGTAAGCAGCTATGGATGGTATCAGAAAGCTAAGTTGTTTTTTCTTACTTTTGGGGTGGGTCAAAAGCCTTACATTGTAAACTTTGAATTTCAGGTAGATCTGGGGCGAATTGTTCTGGCCCTGCTCCCGGAAGACGACCAACCTCAAACTCGTCCCAGGCATAGGCATCGTAGGCATGCAAGGCCCCAGATATTTCGAACACGTGTCACCCTTTTTGGAATGCCCGATGATGAGGTTTTAAGACGCTACCGTCTACCTCCCAAAATCATCATAGACACTCTCTCATTAATAGAAAGTGATCTTGAGCGGCAAATTGACAGTCCAACAGCAATACCACCACTGACGCAATTTATGGCGGTGTTACATTTCTGTGCCTCAGGATCATTTCAAACAACGGTGGGAATAGTGGCGGGCATCTCCCAATCCTCCTTTTCCAGGATCCTGAGGGCAGTGATGGAGGCACTTTTCAAGCACCTCCATCATTTTATTAAAATGCCTTTGGATATGGGTGCCCTTAGTGTGGCCAAGGCCAATTTTTACCAAATAGCTGGCTTCCCACACATCATAGGGGTTGTGGATGGTACTCACATACCACTTCAGCCTCCAGCACGGCTGGAGGCAATATTTAGAAACAGGAAACACTATCACTCCCTGAATGTAATGGTGGTATGTGATGCCTCCCTCCAGATCCTGTCCCTGAATGCTAAATTACCCGGAAGTGCTCATGACTCCTTCGTCATCCGGCAATCAGGGATATGGCAGAAATTAAACAACCTACAAGCTGGTGATGCGTGGCTTCTGGGTAAGTGGAGACCTTTAGTACATAACAATGTTAAGCTTGATACACAGTGTTCCTGATGTGGTCTATTTTTGTTCACAGGAGACAGTGGATACCCTTGCATGTCCTGGCTGCTCACTCCTTATTTGGCTCCCACACCAGGGCCACAAAGTGCGTATAATTCCGCACTTACAGCCACCAGGCAAGTGGTGGAGCGCTGTATCGGCCTTTTAAAAGGCCGATTCAGATGCCTCCACCGCTCTGGTGGCGAGCTCATGTATGTGCCGGATATGGTGTCGAAAATTGTGGTCCTGTGTGGGATATTTCACAACATTGCCATAAGGAGTGGTGTCCCAATGCAGCCAGAGGATGCCTTACCTGAGGATGGCCCCCCCGAGGTTGGTCGAAGGTCAGTATGTGGGGGGGCCATACGCGATGATGTGGTGGCCAGATTTTTTAGGTAAGTTTGAACAAAACTCCAGTGTTTATACCTAATGTGTTTGTGTTTTTTGGCGAACATCTAATTTATTTTTAATTTTCTCACCATCTTCTGTTTGTTCACATAATCTTTGGCACTCCAACGCTCACTACTTCCTGCTACCCTTACCAAACCTGGATCTGGTCCTTTTGGGCATATATTCTTGAACCCATATCGCAACGCCATGTTTGTGGAATCATGTTGGCATGGTCCTTCGTCAACCAGTTCTTGATTTTGTGTTTTTATTTAATTATTTCTTGGTATGTGTTGTATTTGAATTTATCACTGTGTATTTTTTTTGGGAGTGACCACTTTGTTTTCTCTGTTATGTTGTGAATAAATGTTTGAAGAGTGAAATGGTCTTCCTTTTTTGGGACGTTAACAGCAAGTGTAACCAGGTTAACACAAGTTACATTTGACTAAGGGGTAAACCAGTACTGACGCCAGTTGAGCAAAACTGAAATATGTTTTCAGCTTCCCAATCCACACCAAAAGGAAGCCTGGCCCAACCTTGGGATTTGTAAGATTGGCCTAAGCAGCTTGCGCACCAAGTAGGAACCTGGAAAATGTAGAAATCTGTAATTGACACTACACCCAAAAAGGGAAATGACATTGTTACTGTTATGTGTTTCTGGTGTCTGTTTGACATACAAAGACAAAACACAATCTAACTTTTAAAAAAGGGAAATCCTTGCAGGAACTTATGTCAGGCTAAACTATCTTGGTTTTGGTTTTTAAAAATGAGCCACAACGTATATTTGTCTTAATAAATTTATTTGGAAAATCGAACAAAAAAAAAAAATCTAATGCCGAAGGAGGCCAGACAGCCGGTCGAGGGCCACCAGAAGGCCGATTACATGGTGGCGCATCTGCCCCACAACATCCGCCACCTCTTGCCGACGCCTCTGTTCCTCTGTGGGTGAGAAAAGTGTGTGGGTTAATACAACAATAGGGAATCCACAGAAAAACATAAAAAAAAAACCAAATCACTCCGAAACCCAAAAACAGAAATAAAAAGGGTGGGCTGGCAAAAATACAAGGCCTAGGTACAAATTCCCACAGGTATGATATGTGTATGCTTAAATCACCAGGAAGAGGTAAAGGCAAACCTTCACAATCAACAAAAGTCAAGCCACAAAAACACGAAGAAAGGCACGACACATGATTACATACAAACAGTTTGTGCTTTAAAAAAAAAATTAAAAAAACATACCGGGAGACAAATCGGGAGCTCCGGCCAAACCTCCATGATCCTCCTCGGAGGATCCGTCATTCCCCAAAGAATGGGGCGGAGTTATGCTGGACTCCGGGGAGGGGGTAATTGGAAGAGGGGTGGGTGGAGGAGAGGGGGAAGTGGGACGGAGGGGAAGGAGGCCCGACATTTCCGGGAGAGGGTCTGGGAAGGATGGGGAGGAGTGGGGAATAGGGGAAAGATTTGGGGTGGAGTGTTGGCTGGGGGTTGGGGAGAGTGGGCGGGAACGCCGTCAGGACGGACGTTGACGGCGGAGTCTTGGCTGTCCCCCTAAAATATGTCAAAGAAATTGCGTTTAGTTTATGGACAAATCCGGGCAACCAAACAAAAAAAAAAAAATAATAAAAAATAAAACCAAAAAAAATAGCAGTAGAATTAAAAATTCAGAAAAAGAGGGGAAACATGCAGACGCAGATATGAGTACCAATAATAAATAGAACAGACAGGAAAACATGCAGACGCAGATATGAGTACAAATAATAAATAGAACAGACAGGAAAACATGCAGACGCAGATATGAGTACAAATAATAAATAGAACAGACAGGAAAACATGCACACGCAGTTTGCCCCACAAACACAAACATTAAAACCACAATACATAACACTTACTTGCCAGGATCTGCATGCAAAAGCATGCCAGCAAGCGGGGCGTTCGCCGTTGCAGGTCGGACCACCTGCGCTCCAGCTGCCCGATGTTGCGGCGTGAGCCGAAGGACCGCAGGCGGGACCGTACCTCCGCATACGCGGAGCGCTTCTGCCGGTTGGTCATGGGTTGAGGCTGGCTGGTGATCCGGCGATCCATGACCTCCGTAAGCACCAGCAGCTCACGCCTGGTGAATGCGGAGGCTCTCATGATGGCAATGGTGTTTTTCTTAAAAATCATTTTTGATAAAGTGTGTAAAAATTTTCTGATTGGCTAATGTATTTTGGAAATTAACAGGAGCAATTTTATTGGTTAGTGTATGAGTCATGTGTTCGACAGGGCCAGAAATCTCTGGAGAGTTAGGATAGGCTTGATGCAGTGACATGCGTAAGCAAATTTAAATAAAGAAATGAACCCAGGGAAATATGCGGG
This sequence comes from Taudactylus pleione, assembly GCA_031769625.1. Taxonomy (NCBI): domain Eukaryota; kingdom Metazoa; phylum Chordata; class Amphibia; order Anura; family Myobatrachidae; genus Taudactylus; species Taudactylus pleione. Next base: position 6,941,630 of record JAUIMM010000210.1, on the reverse strand, counting down.
GATCCACAGCAATAGTACAATTGTTTAATTGTGGTTCACATGTTTTTTGAACAATAAAAGCGAATGTTTCATCCGTACGTATTCTGCGGGTAAACACAAACACGGACAAGAGTAAAGTTTCTTGCATTGTGTTGAAAAAAAACAAACAATTAAGCTAATTGATACATTGATTGGCATGATACGATTGATGGAGGTAGGCAGAATAAAGGAGCAGGTAATCGACATCTGACAAGGCCACTTCCTGTTTATACGTGTGCGTGCGTTCCTTTCAAGCCATTTCGGGGATGTACGCTCGCTATTTTGTACGCTCGTTAGTTAGAGGAGGGGTCGTCAGAGTTTAGGGAGGAATTTTAGATGCGAACGAAAATACGAGCGAGCCATTGAATTTAAATATTTTTGTACGTACGCCTAACGTACGTGCGCCCGCTTGCGAGTGGGTCTGAATGAGGGCCTATATATTTCAGTTAAATCTTGGCTGTTAATACACATTTGTGATTATATACTATATCACATGAAGGACTGTGACATTTTAAAAGCCTTCACAACTACAAGTGTAAAAACAGCCATTCTTGCATGAACCAAAATATATTACTTGCAGAGATATGATACAATTGTTTCAAAGTGTACACATTGCTCGGAATATGAAACATTGTATCTCAATGTAGGTCTGCTGCTGTGATATACACCACTGATTATAAAGCCAGTGAGGATGTTTGCTTGATAAAACATTTCCATTCAACCTGAAACATATATTCCACTGTTATTTCTGACAATCTATAATCTACATATTACCTTAGATATTTTACCTGCTAATAACTTGTATACGTATACATGATTGTAATTAATATCTAGCAGCACTACAATAGAACGGGACACTGAGACATATTGCAGCCTTATTTTAATTTTCTATTCCTGTTCTTTAATAGTTTTATTTTGTTGGAATTTGTTATAATAAATGTTTGTCTATTTAAACAATACCAATTAAAGGTTCAGTTTTAAAGTAATTCTATGTTTATGCAAATACAAGTGCACTTCATTGTAAGGACTACTTTTCTCTGTTTGTTATAGATCTCAGCACCTGAAATCTCCACCACCAACACCTTCATCATCAATATCCCTACTAATGATTGGAGGTAGTTCTGCATCCAGGATAAGGCTAAGCGACTTCTCCCTTATCCAGTATTCCTCAGAATAATCCATGAGCTATAGGCCTGCTGCTGCTGGGGGAGTACCTTCATTCCAGGAAGGGACCAAGAAGACTACTATTAGTAGTAGTAGTTTAAAAAACAAAACAACAATTGACTGTTAATCAATCCTTAGATAGAGGAAGCAAGTATAACAGCTGTCACCCAGTTGCACAGTGGATCACTGATGCCATGACGGCTGTGCTAGTATTACATGGTGAAATAATCGAAATTGAGGATGAAAGTGTGAAGGAGGTGCAACAGGAGGATGAGGGGGAAATTTGTGTGCTATCTAACGCTAATTACGCTAATGAGGATGTTGATGATGAGGATGTTGTTTGTGTAAATCAGTCACCAGTGGCAGCAGTTCTTGCTCATGATAAAAAGAAAGCCATTGTCATGCCTGAACATAAGACCAGAAAAGCCACGTCTTGGGCTTGGAATTATTTTAATCCAAATCCTGACAACAGTTGTGAAGGCATCTGTACCATTTGTGAAGCCAAAGTTAGTAGACGTAGGGTCATTAACCATCTAGGCACCTCCTCACTGTTATGTCTTTTGCAGCGAGTTCATGTAATTTATTTAACAAAATTATAATAATTTATAAATTAATAACAAGTAGTCCAGTATCAGCTACCAGCAGTTTGTACCATAACATGCAATCTCCACCACCAACATCCTCATCATCAACCTCCTCCTTAATGATTGGAGGTAGTACTTCCCAAAAAAATGTTGTGGGGGGCCAACCAACCAAGGACATCAGCCACAAAAGTGTCAGTCATTGTCGCTAGAGTGCTATGTTTGTTAAACTGTGCATGTCCTTTTTAATATCTAACATAAGGGTGGGTTGGAGAGCCCAAGGACAATTCCATCTTGTACCTCTTTTCTTTACATTTTGCACAATTTGGGGCATTGCTGACTGACATTTTTATAGTTTATTAAACTGCCATCCTATCTGCTACTGCTGTGTGGCAATGTTTCATAGATGTCCTATTTTTTTAAACTGTCATGCGTTTGTGCCGCTGCTCTATCGCTTACTTTAGCCAGCCAGCTCGCTGCAGCCTTTGGCCTATATTGGTGAGAAAAAGTAGTGAAAACAATATTGTGAGCTGTGAGGTGGTTAATAATGACTGGAAATACCTGAAAATTTTTGTTATTAAGGTTAACAATACTGTGGGAACAAAATCAGGCCCAAATTATTTGATTTTAACTGTTTGTATAATTTTTTTGTAAAAATATAGATCCAAAACCAAAACACTCAAGGGTGGTTTTGCAAAACCAAATCCAGATCCAAAACCTCGAAGTAGATATAGATACAATTTAAATTAAAAAAATGTTAATAATTGGGCTAAAGCTCTACTTCCATCTCTGTGTAACAAAAATCTATTTAATAAATACATTTTATTTTTATTCTTATTTTTTATTTTACTCTTCATCAATAAAATAAACATCATCAGTATCTACTGTTTTATTTATTTCTGTTGTATTCAATTGGTGCAGTATCAGTAGATAGAGAACCCTTTGTCGTCAAACTTAATTTGACAGGTACCACGCCCCTAACCCCTCCCCCTGGCACTCCCACTTTTCCTCCCCTTTTTGATAGTGTTTGATTTCATTTTATATGAATTTATAGCATTTAATATTAAATGAATATACATTTTATATGAGTTTATATCTTTTTGATAGTGTTTTATATAACATGTTATATAAATGAGTTTTCATCGAAAGTTGTTGCTGTTTAATCAGGGAATGAAAAGCATGCTGTGTAATGAAAGTTGTTAGATGAAGCATCATCAGTAAGATGTTATGATGTCCCAATAATGTGTTGGTTTATAAAATAGGGTTACAAGCTGTGAATATTGTTTATTTGATTCAAGCGTGATATCTATAAAAGTAAATAAATCTTTATCTAGCAGGCTGCTATGGCTACAAACTAAAGAACCGGCGCATCACGCTATGCCGCTAACCGAAAAAAGTGGTTACAGTACCTAGTGTAAGTTGGGTAGCAATAATCTCCTAAACCTATTAAGGTTTATCAATTTTCCGGAGGTCTTCTTCCCTCTCCAAAATGTAGATATATAAAACAAAGGGGAAAAAAAGGAAAACAATGTGTGGTACTGTACCAACTGGGATGGTAAATATTAATGTAAAGCTAAACATTTCCCTTATCCCACACCACCAAATATTACTTAGAGTGTGAGGTGGGGATAGCGGTGTCTATAATAAGCATGTGCCTTTAACGGAAATCGTGTGTGTAGGAACGGATATAAAATTCCCACCGCCCAGGTGAAAGAAAAGTGTTTAAGATGGGCATACCCCCATTCATTCTGACAAAGATGTATTCAGTCATATAAAGGTATCTCTCCAAATGGGTGTACCATACTCACGAGAGTTGTAGACATTTCAATCTTATAAAGGTATCTTTTTGGACAAGCAGCAAATCATGATATTGGTATATATTCACTCCAAATCTCCAGAACTGGTATTTTATTCAATTAAAACATGAAATGATCAAAAAATCAATAATAAAATTATGAAAAAAACATGTATATCTTCCAATAATAACTCTACGGTTCCTGGCTTCTGTGATACATTGGTACGTATAATATGTAAACAAGCTCAGAAAAACAACCTCCGGATAAGTTTATGAGAAAATCTGTACCTTTGTGGGAAGTCCAGGTGGTCATAAAGGAAAGTATACACCTTGATAAAGACCAGTCAGTAGAAACACGTCGGTTTGAGGGACTTTACCCACATGGACTTTCTTTTATGACCACCTATACCAAGTACTGTAGAGACATATATTCAAGTAGGAACGCCCTCATCCATTTTCCATATCTGTTCTCTAAAAGCGGGGTGTTGGATGACAGCCAGGAGTCTGTCGAAGAGAGCTGCATCTGAGTGCACAGAGGTGGATTCTTTTCTTTTTGCATGAGACTTTTACTCCAGCACAAACACTGAAAACCGACAGTCAGTAAATACACAATTTTTAGACATTAACCCACCGTTGAAATCCGTTGGTTTTGAAATGAAGTCAAAATCGATGCTTACAAAAAGTACCCCCGAAAGTATAAATGAATGTCCACTGTGATATCATTGCAGAGGAAAGGTGAGTGCAATATATGATAACCCTGAAAAAATTACTATCCACGTGGGTACATGCTTCACTTCATGTTGTAATCCTTTCACTGAGCTATGGAAACTTTCATCGGGGTGCCATAGAAAGCAATCGAAGACTGAGCAAGCACCTCACCATGCATATGCACACTAATGGAGATTGAAAAAGCAGACGGCTTGATCTGTCTATTGATAAAATACTCTCTCAGTGAAATGGTAATTTCTAGGCAGCAACTGGACGGTGATTATGCGAATGCACAGAACTGATCTGGTGGCAGTGTTGTGGTAAATGCAGATTTCACATTTTTATATAACTCAAGACTATATTGTGCCTTGTGTATATGGCACTTCATTATATTATTTGATTGTGTACAAATAGGGTAATGCAGCTTAAGCATATATTACTATGGGGTATATTACAAGGTGTCATCTTTTGCAAGCCTACGCTTCTTGGATTGTCTGACCTTGAGATTTAAAGACTTAAGGTGCCCATACACAGTGATTTTTTTCCACGATTTGGCCATTTTCGATAATTCGGAACAACCAATCATGTAAAAAGTGGTGTATTCCACTACGGTTTAGATGCCAATGTGCGTCCCCGGCATCGTGTATCAACATCGTAGATCAACTGAACCTGCAGTAAGATTTCGACCAATTGTGTATGATGTGACAAACATCGTACAGTGTTTGTGCACATCATGCATGATAGCGATGCATGTAGCACGGACCAGGGAGATCCGTGATACATGCATCTGTGTCAGTGACACAGAAGCATGGATGGGTCAGTGAGACCCATCTGTGCTGCTGTGTATTTCAATGACACAGATGCACGCACGGACCAGGAGATCCATGCTACCTTGCATCTGTGTCATTGACACAGAGCACAGACGGGTCAGTGAGACCCATCTTTGCTGCTGCAGTAAAAATAAATTAAAAGTAGGCAATCCATTGGGTCTTGGCAAAACAAAAACATGGAAATAAGCGAGCCACCGGACTTTAGTACCGTCCTGTAAAGATGGTACTTCACGAATGAGAGCTCAGTGGCGGGGTATCACTATGGAAACCCTGATGCTGAGCATTCATTGGCTGAAAGAGACAAGCCTTCTGCCTCTCAGCCAATGAATGGTTCCCACCAAGTCAATTATTTTGGTAACCAGGGCTGGTTCTAACTAGCCCGGTGCTGGTTGTGTTTAAGTACAGGGGGCCCCTATGTCGTTTGTCCCCTGTATTTAAGCACAACCAGCACTGGGTCACTTTTTTTACACAGTTTTTTTTTTACCGCAGCAGCACAGACGGGACTCACTGACCCGTTCGTGCTCTCTGCCAATGTTATAATTTGCTAATGTCGCAGGACGTCTTGTGTAAATAGACAATGCATTGGATTGTGACACCACCCCATTATCTGCAAAGCTGCTTGATGCCACCCCCAAATGGCAGCAGCCTGTCAATCAGGCATCCAGGGCACTGCAAGCGATCTCGCACAATGAGATCTGCGCATGCACAGATATCACACTATCGGGGATGTACGTAAACCATCGGGTTTGCATACACTCTGAATTAGGCCCTTTGTGCGGTATAAAATCGGGAAACCGGCTGCCTTAATACCGACAGCCGGCTTCCCGACTGTCATATCCCGGTGAGGGTGAAATGCCAGGCGTCTATATCTAGAAGCCTGTCATTTCCCACGACGCCGGGAGACAGGCGCCCGGCATCCCGGTCGAAGGGATGCCGGGCGCCGTGAGCGGACAGCCGCGGGGGGGAGGGTTAGGTTTAGGGCACCCGGGGGGGGACTTAGGGATAGGCACCCCCCTGGGAGGGTTAGGGTTAGGCTAGGGGGAGGGAGGGTTAGGCTCCCCCGGGGGGGACTTAGGGTTAGGCCCCCCCCGGGGGACTTAGGTTTAGGCAGTGGGGAAGGGGGGTTAGGGTTAGGCACTTAGATGGGGGATTAGGGTTAGGCACTTGGGGGGTAGGTTAGGGTTAGGCACCCCTAAGGAAGGTTAGGGGGTTAGGTTAGTATATACTTACCTTAGCGACGATCGGGATTTCCAGCACCGTCGGGCTTCCGCTGCCGGGAACTCTGCTTTTGTCGGCAAGGCCCTGCCGGGAATCGAACCGCCAGCCGTGCGGCCGGCGGTATTTCATACCGATTCCCTTTGTGGACTGTAAAACTGAATGTGGCTGAGGGTTAATGGACACTCACAAATAAATAGTGCAGACACAGGCTAAAGGGGAAAAAACCTTGATGATGTGTATAACGCACGCACTAAGCTGTATAGCCATTTTATTTTTCCTTATCTATGTTCCTATTTTCAGTCATTGATTTTATGTACCTGCAGTTAAAAAAAAACAATGTAGAGGGACATTCACTTTTGAGAATATGTGAAGATTCTGTATCACATATTCTCTTAACCTCTGTCAGACATGATTCAATTCATGATTTGTTAGCTAGGGACTTAAAGTATGTTGGTGATACTGTATTATCCTGCATCTCCCTCACCTAATGGAAGCGGCCAGTCGGATCATCTTCTTTCTGCCTATTCACAAATTGACAGATGTAGAGAAATCCAATTTTCTAATCTCATTTTTGCTATTGGATATCTCTGCTTCTGCTTTTTAGCTCCAGCTTCCAAAAATGTGATTGCTCCCAGCACAAACACTGCAGCCTTCTGGAGCCTGAAGCATCAATTACTATAATTCATGTTTTGTGAATCCTGACTAGATGTTATATATACACTAACTCTGAACATTCACATTCGTAAACTAGGTACTATAGCGTGTGACAGACAGAGAGAAAATCGATCAGCCTCAAATTCCGTTAAAGGTCATGGTACTCTATTACTACTGTATGTGCTCTTAATTATAATTGCTCTTATAGGAATCATTAGGAACAATTATTTTGTCCCTGAAATAAGTACATATACTTTAGATAATGAATTATTAGCCTGATTCAGCAGTGCATGCTAGTGCACTGCTGAACGCAGATTCCTGAAGGTCATGTGCCTGTCCCGTACTGCATATATGCAGCACGTTTCCTGCGTGTTTGCGCGCAGACTGGCAGCGATTAACAGTCTGCTGCAATTTGAGGGGCGGGGAGGGAGCGGCAATGGCCTCTGTATCATGCAGCTTTGCAATTCCAAAATATGATAAATCAGGCCCTATGTTACAAACTAGATAATGTAATTGACTTATTATTAATGCCACCATTATCACTATGAGAAATGTTAATTAATTCTAAATACTGTATATAATTATTATCACCTATAATAAAAAACACATTATGGGTGATCAGATCAGGCACACACCACTACATGTACTATTACATCTAGTCTTATGTTTGTTATTCCAGATTAATGATGAAACCCACAGATTCCATTGCCTAAAATGGGCATAATCCTAATACAAATTCATTACACTCTTTACAGACATTGGGGACAGGGTTGCCGACACTGAAGCTGTCCCCTCCGTGGGGCATAGCGGGGATGGGGGGGGGAGACATGGCCCGGCATGGGGAATTTGGCCGCGACTTTACCCGGCATTAGGGGATGGAGCAGGGGACGTGAATGCGCGTTCGTGTCATCGTGGCCATGTTCTTCAGCAATATATATTATTTACATTTTTTCCTATATTTAAAGGAAAATTTATATTAAAAGGACACTGTTTATTATTTTATCCCCCCCATTTTTCCTATATTCATTTGACCATATACTTATATACTACCCATTCCCTGTACCATATACTGCATACATTACTCCTCAAATTAGAGCGCATTGTGACTTCTCAATTGATTTGTTGTAGTATGTACTAGATCCATTAAAACCACCTAATATCCCTGTGTGCCTAGTATTATTAGATCTACATACACATATTGGTTGTCGCATTAGGCACCTACAGAATTATGCAAACTAGCGCAGGCACTATAACTATATATATTATCATTGTTTGTAAGAGATCTGGGATTATCTCCATAGTGCCAGCAGCTACCATTATCCTATACCAACCAACAAGCGCAGGTTTTGCATCAACGTCATATATATCAACAACACATTTTGAGGGAAATGCGATATCTCGTAATCTCAATGGATGATTGGATATATATATATATATATATATATAAACTAGGGGTGAGCGGGTTCGGATTTCTGAAATCCGAACCCCCCCGAGCCCCCCCGATCCGAGTCCGATCCGAGTCAGGCTCGACTTTTCCCGCCTGACTCGGATCTGAAATCGAGGCAAAACGTCATCATCCCGCCTTCCGAGTCTCGCGGGTTTTGGATCCTATATAAGGTACCCGCGTCGGTGCCATTTTCTCACTCGGCTGTGGACAGTGAAGAGGGAGGGTGGGAGTTAGGGCTGTGTAGTGTAGTGTAGTGTAGTGTAGTGCTGCTGTTGTCCACTACTTCAAAGTCCATAGGGGCTGGCTGTGTTGTGCTGTGCTGCTGTTGTTAATAGGGGCTGTGTCCACTACTTCAAAGTCCATAGGCGCTGGCTGGACTGTGTTGTGCAGTCAGTTCTCCATAGGGGCTGTGTCCACTCCAAAGTCCTGTGCAGTGTCCCAGTCCTAAAGGAGTGCTGTAGTGTTGTCCAGGGGGTGCTCTGTCCATCAGGGGTGCTCCCCCCAAGTGCTAAAAAAATAATATATTTTCTGTGTTTGTGAATTGTGTGCGCAGTAGCCGCACGTGCATCAACAAAGTAGTGCCAAGCGTGCGCCTGTGTCATAAGTAAAGGGCCGGCTGGCTTGACCGTTAAAGGGTGCTGTAAACCCCGAAAGTACACTCCAGTCCAAACCAAAAAAAAATTATTTTCTGTGTTTGTGAATTGTGTGCGCAGTAGCCGCACGTGCATCAACAAAGTAGTGCCAAGCGTGCGCCTGTGTCATAAGTAAAGGGCCGGCTGGCTTGACCGTTAAGGGTGCTGTAACCCCCGAAAGTACACTCCAGTCCAAACCAAAAAAAAAATTATTTTCTGTGTTTGTGAATTGTGTGCGCAGTAGCCGCACGTGCATCAACAAAGTAGTGCCAAGCGTGCGCCTGTGTCATAAGTAAAGGGCCGACTGGCTTGACCGTTAAGGGTGCTGTAACCCCCGAAAGTACACTCCAGTCCAAACCAAAAAAAAAATTATTTTCTGTGTTTGTGAATTGTGTGCGCAGTAGCCGCACGTGCATCAACAAAGTAGTGCCAAGCGTGCACCTGTGTCATAAGTAAAGGGCCGGCTGGCTTGACCGTTAAGGGTGCTGTAACCCCCGAAAGTACACTCCAGTCCAAACCAAAAAAAAAATTATTTTCTGTGTTTGTGAATTGTGTGCGCAGTAGCCGCACGTGCATCAACAAAGTAGTGCCAAGCGTGCGCCTGTGTCATAAGTAAAGGGCCGGCTGGCTTGACCGTTAAGGGTGCTGTAACCCCCGAAAGTACACTCCAGTCCAAACCAAAAAAAAATTATTTTCTGTGTTTGTGAATTGTGTGCGCAGTAGCCGCACGTGCATCAACAAAGTAGTGCCAAGCGTGCGCCTGTGTCATAAGTAAAGGGCCGGCTGGCTTGACCGTTAAGGGTGCTGTAACCCCCGAAAGTACACTCCAGTCCAAACCAAAAAAAAAATTATTTTCTGTGTTTGTGAATTGTGTGCTCAGTAGCCGCACGTGCATCAACAAAGTAGTGCCAAGCGTGCACCTGTGTCATAAGTAAAGGGCCGGCTGGCTTGACCGTTAAGGGTGCTGTAACCCCCGAAAGTACACTCCAGTCCAAACCAAAAAAAAAATTATTTTCTGTGTTTGTGAATTGTGTGCGCAGTAGCCGCACGTGCATCAACAAAGTAGTGCCAAGCGTGCGCCTGTGTCATAAGTAAAGGGCCGGCTGGCTTGACCGTTAAAGGGTGCTGTAACCCCCAAAGTACACTCCAGTCCAAACCAAAAAAAAAATTATTTTCTGTGTTTGTGAATTGTGTGCGCAGTAGCCGCACGTGCATCAACAAAGTAGTGCCAAGCGTGCGCCTGTGTCATAAGTAAAGGGCCGGCTGGCTTGACCGTTAAAGGGTGCTGTAACCCCCGAAAGTACACTCCAGTCCAAACCAAAAAAAAATTATTTTCTGTGTTTGTGAATTGTGTGCGCAGTAGCCGCACGTGCATCAACAAAGTAGTGCCAAGCGTGCGCCTGTGTCATAAGTAAAGGGCCGGCTGGCTTGACCGTTAAGGGTGCTGTAACCCCCGAAAGTACACTCCAGTCCAAACCAAAAAAAAATTATTTTCTGTGTTTGTGAATTGTGTGCGCAGTAGCCGCACGTGCATCAACAAAGTAGTGCCAAGCGTGCGCCTGTGTCATAAGTAAAGGGCCGGCTGGCTTGACCGTTAAAGGGTGCTGTAACCCCCGAAAGTACACTCCAGTCCAAACCAAAAAAAAATTATTTTCTGTGTTTGTGAATTGTGTGCGCAGTAGCCGCACGTGCATCAACAAAGTAGTGCCAAGCGTGCGCCTGTGTCATAAGTAAAGGGCCGGCTGGCTTGACCGTTAAGGGTGCTGTAACCCCCGAAAGTACACTCCAGTCCAAACCAAAAAAAAATTATTTTCTGTGTTTGTGAATTGTGTGCGCAGTAGCCGCACGTGCATCAAGAAAGTAGTGCCAAGCGTGCGCCTGTGTCATAAGTAAAGGGCCGGCTGGCTTGACCGTTAAGGGTGCTGTAACCCCCGAAAGTACACTCCAGTCCAAACCAAAAAAAAAATTATTTTCTGTGTTTGTGAATTGTGTGCGCAGTAGCCGCACGTGCATCAACAAAGTAGTGCCAAGCGTGCGCCTGTGTCATAAGTAAAGGGCCGGCTGGCTTGACCGTTAAAGGGTGCTGTAACCCCCGAAAGTACACTCCAGTCCAAACCAAAAAAAAATTATTTTCTGTGTTTGTGAATTGTGTGCGCAGTAGCCGCACGTGCATCAACAAAGTAGTGCCAAGCGTGCGCCTGTGTCATAAGTAAAGGGCCGGCTGGCTTGACCGTTAAAGGGTGCTGTAACCCACAAAGTACACTCCAGTCCAAACCCCCAAAAAAATTATTTTCTGTGTTTAGCCGCACGTATATATCAAATCGATATAACATAAATGGAGGACCAAACTTTCTCCGATAAAAATAAAATAGAGAAAGATCAAGAACCACTTCCTCCTAGTGCTGAAGCTGCTGCCACTAGTCATGACATAGACGATAACATGCCATCAACGTCGTCTGCCAAGGCCGATGCCCAATGTCATAGTAGAGGGCACATACAATCCCAAATGGCAAAGTTCAGGAAAATGACCTTGAAAAAGACATTTAAATCAGCTGAAGAGAAACGTAAACTTGCCAATATGCCATTTACGACACGGAGTGGCAAGGAACGGCTAAGGTCGATCCCTAGTATGTTCATGACTAGTGGTTCAGCTTCACATGACGATGGAAGCCCTCCTCCCACTAAAAAAATCAAAAGAGTTAAGCTGGCAAAAGCACAGCGAAGAACTGTGCTTTCTAAGAAGATATCACAAATCCCCAAGGAGAGTCCAAGTGTGGTGGTGGTTGCGATGCCTGACCTTCCCAGCACTGGACGGGAAGAGGTGGCTCTTTCCACCATTTGCACGCCCCCTGCAAGTGCTGAAAGGAGCACCCACAGTCCACTTGCTGATATGCAAATTGAAGATGTCACTGTTGAAGTACAACAGGATGAGGATACTGGTGTAGCTGGCGCTGAGGAGGAAGTTGGCGAGGAGGATTCTGATGGTGATGTGGTTTGTTTAAATCAGGCTCCGGGGGAGACAGTTGTTGTCCGTGGGATGAAAAAGCCCATCACGGTCATGCCTGGGCAGAAGACCAAACATTCCACCTCTTTGGTCTGGCAATATTTCTATCCAAATCCGGACAACAACTGTCTTGCCATATGTACCATATGTAAAGGTGAAATAAGTAGGGGTAGGGACGTCAACCACCTAGGAACATCCTCCCTTATATGGCACCTGCAGCGCGTTCATAAAAAGTTACTGTCAAGTTCAGAAACTTTGGCTAAGACCGTAAGCAGTCCAGGGACACCTAAATCCCGTTGTCCTGTTGTATCCAAGCGCCTGCAAACCACACCGTCAACTCCCTCCTCGTCAATTTCCTCCTTAGTTAGGATCGGAAGTAGTCCTGCAGGCCATGTCACTGGCATGACTGACTCTCCTATCCGGGATTCCTCCGGAGGATCCTGCATTGCTACGCCTACTGCTGCCGCTGCTGCTGTTGCTGCTGCTGGGAGTCGTTCATCATCCCAGAGAGGAAGTAGGAACACCACTACTTTTACTAAACAATTGACCCTCCAACAGTCCTTAGCGAGGAGGATGAAGTACGACAGCAGTCATCCTGAAGCAAAACGTATAACTGAGGCCTTGACTGCTATGTTGGTGTTAGACGTGCGTCCGGTATCCGCCATTAGTGCAGTGGGATTTAGACAATTGATGGAGGTAGTGTGTCCCCGGTTCCAAATCCCGTCTAGATTCCACTTCACTAGGCAGGCGATACCGAGACTGTACAGAAACGTCTCAGAAAAAGTGTCCTCAGTGTCCTGAAAAATGCCGTTGTACACAATGTCCACTTAACCACGGACATGTGGACAAGTGGAACAGGGCAGACTAAGGACTATATGACTGTGACAGCCCACTGGGTAGATGTATCACCTTACGCAGCAACAGCAGCAGCGTCACCAGTAGCAGCATCTCAGAAATGCCAGCTCGTTACAAGGCAGGCTACGCTGTGTATCACCGGTTTCAGTAAGAGGCACACCGCCGACAACCTCTTAGAGAAACTGAGGGAAATCATCGCCCAGTGGCTTACCCCACTTAGACTCTCCTGGGGATTTGTGATATCTGACAACGCCACCAATATTGTGCGGGCATTACATCTGGGCAAATTCCAGCACGTCCCATGTTTTGCTCACACAATAAACTTGGTGGTGCAGAATTTTCTGAAAAGCGACAGGGGCGTGCAGGAGACGCTTTGGGTGGCCCGAAAAATTTCTGGCCACTTTCGCCATTCAGCGACTACGTGCCGAAGACTGGAGCGCCAGCAAACACTCTTGAACCTGCCCCGCCATCACCTGAAGCAAGAGGTTGTGACGCGGTGGAACTCAACCCTCTATATGCTTCAGAGGATGGAGGAGCAGCAAAAGGCCATACAAGCCTATACATCCACCTATGACATAGGCAAAGGAGGGGGTATGCACCTGACTCAAGCGCAGTGGAGAATGATTTCCGTGTTGTGCAAGGTTCTCCAGCCCTTCGAACTTGCCACACGTGAAGTCAGTTCAGACACTGCCAGCTTGAGTCAGGTCATTCCCCTCATCAGGCTTTTGCAGAAGCAGCTGGAGAAAGTGAAGGAGGAGCTAAGACGGAGCGATTCCGCTCGGCATGTGGGACTTGTGGATGAAGCCCTTCATTCGCTTTGCCAGGATTCCAGGGTGGTCAATCTGTTGAAATCAGACCACTACGTTTTGGCCACCGTGCTCGATCCTAGGTTTAAAGCCTATGTGGTGTCTCTCTTTCCGGCCGACACAAGCCTGCAGAGGTGCAAAGACCTGCTGGTGAACACACTGTCAGCTGAAGCGGAACGTGACACGTCAACGGCTCCTTCTTCATTTTCTCCTGCAACTGGGGCTGCCAGGAAAAAACTTAGGTATCCTAAGCAACCCGCTGGCGGTGATGCAGGGCAGGCAGGACCAAGTTTGGACATCTGGTCCGGACTGAAGGACCTGGCAACAATTTCTGACATGTCTACTGTCACTGCATATGATACTGTCACCATTGACAGAATGGTGGAGGATTACATCGGTGACAGCATCCAAGTAGGCATGGCAGACAGTCCATACCTGTACTGGCAGGAAAAAGAGGCAATTTGGAGGCCCCTGTACAAACTGGCTCTATTTTACCTGAGTTGCCCCCCCTCCAGTGTGTACTCCGAAAGAGTGTTTAGTGCAGCCGGGAACCTTGTCAGCGAAAGGCGTAGGAGGTTGCTTCCACAGAATGTGGAGAAGATGATGTTCATCAAAATGAATTATCAGCTCTTCCAGGGAGACCAGCCTCCAGAAGGTACAGAGGGACCTGTGGTGGTGGATTCAAGTGGGGACGAGTTAATACTTTGTGAGGATGAGGATGTACACACTGAAGAGGGTGAGGAATCGGTGGATGAGGAGGATGAGGATGACATCTTGCCTCCATAGAGCCAGTTTGTGCAGGGACACATTAATTGCCAGCTTGTTTTGTGGGGGCCCAAACGAACCAATCATTTCAGCCACAGTTGTGTGGCAGACCCTGGCGCTGAAATGATTGGTTTGTTAAAGTGTGCATGTCCTGTTTATACAACATAAGGGTGGGTGGGAGGGCCCAAGGACAATTCCATCTTGCACCTCTTTTTTTTCTTTGCATTATGTACAGTTTGGGGCCTAGTTTTTCAAACTGCCATCCTGTCTGCCACTGCAGACAAGAACCACTTCCTCCTAGTGCTGAAGCTGCTGCCACTAGTCATGACATAGACGATAACATGCCATCAACGTCGTCTGCCAAGGCCGATGCCCAATGTCATAGTAGAGGGCACATACAATCCCAAATGGCAAAGTTCAGGAAAATGACCTTGAAAAAGACATTTAAATCAGCTGAAGAGAAACGTAAACTTGCCAATATGCCATTTACGACACGGAGTGGCAAGGAACGGCTAAGGTCGATCCCTAGTATGTTCATGACTAGTGGTTCAGCTTCACATGACGATGGAAGCCCTCCTCCCACTAAAAAAATCAAAAGAGTTAAGCTGGCAAAAGCACAGCGAAGAACTGTGCTTTCTAAGAAGATATCACAAATCCCCAAGGAGAGTCCAAGTGTGGTGGTGGTTGCGATGCCTGACCTTCCCAGCACTGGACGGGAAGAGGTGGCTCTTTCCACCATTTGCACGCCCCCTGCAAGTGCTGAAAGGAGCACCCACAGTCCACTTGCTGATATGCAAATTGAAGATGTCACTGTTGAAGTACAACAGGATGAGGATACTGGTGTAGCTGGCGCTGAGGAGGAAGTTGGCGAGGAGGATTCTGATGGTGATGTGGTTTGTTTAAATCAGGCTCCGGGGGAGACAGTTGTTGTCCGTGGGATGAAAAAGCCCATCACGGTCATGCCTGGGCAGAAGACCAAACATTCCACCTCTTTGGTCTGGCAATATTTCTATCCAAATCCGGACAACAACTGTCTTGCCATATGTACCATATGTAAAGGTGAAATAAGTAGGGGTAGGGACGTCAACCACCTAGGAACATCCTCCCTTATACGGCACCTGCAGCGCGTTCATAAAAAGTTACTGTCAAGTTCAGAAACTTTGGCTAAGACCGTAAGCAGTCCAGGGACACCTAAATCCCGTTGTCCTGTTGTATCCAAGCGCCTGCAAACCACACCGTCAACTCCCTCCTCGTCAATTTCCTCCTTAGTTAGGATCGGAAGTAGTCCTGCAGGCCATGTCACTGGCATGACTGACTCTCCTATCCGGGATTCCTCCGGAGGATCCTGCATTGCTACGCCTACTGCTGCCGCTGCTGCTGTTGCTGCTGCTGGGAGTCGTTCATCATCCCAGAGAGGAAGTAGGAACACCACTACTTTTACTAAACAATTGACCCTCCAACAGTCCTTAGCGAGGAGGATGAAGTACGACAGCAGTCATCCTGAAGCAAAACGTATAACTGAGGCCTTGACTGCTATGTTGGTGTTAGACGTGCGTCCGGTATCCGCCATTAGTGCAGTGGGATTTAGACAATTGATGGAGGTAGTGTGTCCCCGGTTCCAAATCCCGTCTAGATTCCACTTCACTAGGCAGGCGATACCGAGACTGTACAGAAACGTCTCAGAAAAAGTGTCCTCAGTGTCCTGAAAAATGCCGTTGTACACAATGTCCACTTAACCACGGACATGTGGACAAGTGGAACAGGGCAGACTAAGGACTATATGACTGTGACAGCCCACTGGGTAGATGTATCACCTTACGCAGCAACAGCAGCAGCGTCACCAGTAGCAGCATCTCAGAAATGCCAGCTCGTTACAAGGCAGGCTACGCTGTGTATCACCGGTTTCAGTAAGAGGCACACCGCCGACAACCTCTTAGAGAAACTGAGGGAAATCATCGCCCAGTGGCTTACCCCACTTAGACTCTCCTGGGGATTTGTGATATCTGACAACGCCACCAATATTGTGCGGGCATTACATCTGGGCAAATTCCAGCACGTCCCATGTTTTGCTCACACAATAAACTTGGTGGTGCAGAATTTTCTGAAAAGCGACAGGGGCGTGCAGGAGACGCTTTGGGTGGCCCGAAAAATTTCTGGCCACTTTCGCCATTCAGCGACTACGTGCCGAAGACTGGAGCGCCAGCAAACACTCTTGAACCTGCCCCGCCATCACCTGAAGCAAGAGGTTGTGACGCGGTGGAACTCAACCCTCTATATGCTTCAGAGGATGGAGGAGCAGCAAAAGGCCATACAAGCCTATACATCCACCTATGACATAGGCAAAGGAGGGGGTATGCACCTGACTCAAGCGCAGTGGAGAATGATTTCCGTGTTGTGCAAGGTTCTCCAGCCCTTCGAACTTGCCACACGTGAAGTCAGTTCAGACACTGCCAGCTTGAGTCAGGTCATTCCCCTCATCAGGCTTTTGCAGAAGCAGCTGGAGAAAGTGAAGGAGGAGCTAAGACGGAGCGATTCCGCTCGGCATGTGGGACTTGTGGATGAAGCCCTTCATTCGCTTTGCCAGGATTCCAGGGTGGTCAATCTGTTGAAATCAGACCACTACGTTTTGGCCACCGTGCTCGATCCTAGGTTTAAAGCCTATGTGGTGTCTCTCTTTCCGGCCGACACAAGCCTGCAGAGGTGCAAAGACCTGCTGGTGAACACACTGTCAGCTGAAGCGGAACGTGACACGTCAACGGCTCCTTCTTCATTTTCTCCTGCAACTGGGGCTGCCAGGAAAAAACTTAGGTATCCTAAGCAACCCGCTGGCGGTGATGCAGGGCAGGCAGGACCAAGTTTGGACATCTGGTCCGGACTGAAGGACCTGGCAACAATTTCTGACATGTCTACTGTCACTGCATATGATACTGTCACCATTGACAGAATGGTGGAGGATTACATCGGTGACAGCATCCAAGTAGGCATGGCAGACAGTCCATACCTGTACTGGCAGGAAAAAGAGGCAATTTGGAGGCCCCTGTACAAACTGGCTCTATTTTACCTGAGTTGCCCCCCCTCCAGTGTGTACTCCGAAAGAGTGTTTAGTGCAGCCGGGAACCTTGTCAGCGAAAGACGTAGGAGGTTGCTTCCACAGAATGTGGAGAAGATGATGTTCATCAAAATGAATTATCAGCTCTTCCAGGGAGACCAGCCTCCAGAAGGTACAGAGGGACCTGTGGTGGTGGATTCAAGTGGGGACGAGTTAATACTTTGTGAGGATGAGGATGTACACACTGAAGAGGGTGAGGAATCGGTGGATGAGGAGGATGAGGATGACATCTTGCCTCCATAGAGCCAGTTTGTGCAGGGACACATTAATTGCCAGCTTGTTTTGTGGGGGCCCAAACGAACCAATCATTTCAGCCACAGTTGTGTGGCAGACCCTGGCGCTGAAATGATTGGTTTGTTAAAGTGTGCATGTCCTGTTTATACAACATAAGGGTGGGTGGGAGGGCCCAAGGACAATTCCATCTTGCACCTCTTTTTTTTCTTTGCATTATGTACAGTTTGGGGCCTAGTTTTTCAAACTGCCATCCTGTCTGCCACTGCAGTTTCACGCCTAGATGGGTCACGTGTTTGTGCCGCCCACTCGTGTCGCTTAGCATAGTCATCCAGCTACCTCGGTGCAACGTTTTGGACATAAAAACACTATTGTGAGGTGTGAGGTGTTCAGAATAGACTGGAAATGAGTGGAAATTAAGGTTATTGAGGTTAATAATAGCATAGGAGCAGAAAAACCTACAAATTCTGTGATTTTAGCTGTTTTTATGCTTTTTTAAAAAAAAATACAGATCCAAAACACAAAACCCAGAACCCAAAACACGGAAGGGTGGTTTTGGCAAAACCAATCCAGATCCAAAACACGAAGAAAGATCCAGATCCAAAACCAAAACACAAAACACGAAAAGTGGCCGGTGCACACCCCTAATATAAACATTATATATACACACACACACATTCCGGCACTCAGTGGATCTGACCAGTGTCTTAAGGGCGCCATACCGATCCAACGGGGTATCAGCTAAATTCTCCAACATTCTGGATTACAGATCTATGGAGGCCTTTACTTAAGCTGGCCATACACGTTAAAATTATCGGGGCGATCCGACCAATATCCGCGGATCGCCCCGATAATTGTAGTGTGTGTGGGGGGCGAACGAGGGTTAAATATTGCTTGGTTCGGCATGCCGGATTGTCCAGCATGCCCGTCCGCTGCGATATTTACCGGTAAACTGTCGGCCACATCGGGCAGTGTTTGCCCAGCCGTGGCCGACAGATATTTCCTGTGTTCATTCCCATGGAAGGAACAGGGAAATGTCTCCTCCCCCGGGGGTGAAAAGGGGTACAGAAGTCGGCTAATACACTGTGAGAGAAATCTCACAGTGTATGCCGCGGACATCTGCGGCTGGCAGGCTGCCAGATAAAATGTCTGTCGGTCTGACCGACATTTTATCTTGCCGTGTATGCCCAGATTTAGAGAGTGTCCTCCATTTACAGATAGCTGCTGCCAGTGAAATACATACAATTTTCTGCGCTCCTACGGATGATAAAGAAAGGACTCACGATAACATTATGAGTTCAACGTTTCAGCACCTTTATTCTGCACCTTCCTGACAATAGTGCCAAATAAAAGCGTTGATATGTTGAATTAACATTGATGTTAAATTGAGTCCTTTTTTTATCATCCGGAGTGTTACCGAAAATTGTATGTGTCATATAGATAGATAGATAGATAGATAGATAGATAGATAGATAGATAGATAGAAAAACAAAAATAAGCCAGCACTCCCAATGATCTGATATAAATATATCAGATTATATAAATCTATATCTATCTATCTATCTAAAAGAATATATGACCAACAACAAGGATTGAGAATTGATCTGTAAGATCTTAGTCAGAAATAGGTCAGAAGCACAGAAGCACTAGTGGCCACTACAAACATTTATCAGCAGGGGTTTTCTTCAAGCTCTGGGGCACTTTCTCAGTACAATAGGAACTAAAGTCGCAAGTTTCTTTGCATTGCGGACCTTATTCTGTGCTGCACAATGTAACCAGGGACGCTGACATGGTGTGTGTGTATGGCTAATGAGTGCTTTCAATGCATAATGTACTGTAGTTCTGAGCAGTGACTACTGAGCTGCTCTCTGGTTGATCGTTGCTGCTGATATCTGTGCATCTGCTCCTGCACCGTATAGTCACCCCTGGGCCTCATTCTATTTACATCACGTGAGTTCTGTACATGACTGTCATATGGATCATCTGTATACAGTATGATGCACTATAGCTCTTACATATTCTGCTTGTTTCTAGGCACGTTATTTTTTATGACTCAAGATAGCATGATTACCTCTAGTTGTGAAAAGGGTTTGATTTACCCCCAACACATTTATCTGGTGAAATGTGCACTACAATTTCCCATTTAATCCCATGGTATATTTAGCTTCACCAGACTAGTTTTCATATATCTTGTAATGCTTTGACTATACCAGGAACATTTGATGTTGTATAAAATAGGACATATTAATGACAGCTCTATTAGCCTGGCAAAGAAATTAGTGGTCAAAGTTAGTGAAATCACAGGGCAGAGCTTCAATACAAAGGTTAGTGGTTACTTTTTTTGTGTCTGTGTTTTCCTTGTCTTCACCTGATCTGCTAGTGACAGTCACACCTGTTCTATAGTACAGTGTAATGTGAATAATTCTAAAGGCTCAACAGAGCCCTTTTTGCTTTATTTAAATTATTCATAGCACTAAAACATGTATTTAATCATTTTGTATATAGAGCTATGTAAAAGTATATGTATTTAATCATTTTGGTTATAGAGCTATATAAAAGTATATGCACAATATAATTATTAAGATGATTTTTAATTGTCATGTATGTGCTTTTAGGAGGCCTGCGCCTTCCACTAACCAAGTTTCTGTCATCCTTCTCACCTCCATTCTCATTATATTGTTCCTCACATAATTATACCCCTATCAAAGGTAGTCCTTTTTTCAGTACCGTGGACAGGATCATTGGGTCTGATTCACTACGGAACACGAATGCAATAGCAATTACGCACGCAGTTCAACTGCGATAGTATGCTAATCCATTGCGATCGCAATGCTGCCAATGCACTACATAAGGACACCCACTTTACCTTACGCACATCCGTAATACTTAGCAAGACTGCAAAATCATCGTACAACTGAGCACCATCGCAGCCTTATGCACACTTGCATAAGCCCTGACCTTACTCAGAAATTGCTAACTTCCACACACGCTATCAGGCCTCAGGCTGCGTAGGGCATCCCAGTGGATAATTTATGCACGCCCCTGCAACTGCGTTCAAACGCACTGGCACACCTGAATTCGGCCAACCACCTCCCGTTACCAGTTACCACCCACAAACGGCACTTCCTGTCAATCACTCTGCAATGGGTCTGGATAGTCACTGTGATCGCAGTCTTGATCGCAGTGGCTGGTTCGCACATGCGCAGTACGCAACAATCGGCCGATTGCGTGCGTATTAGCCACTGTGTTCCATGCTGAATGTGGCCCATTGTACAAATGGTAATGACAAATTATAGCATGTAGTGTTAAAATGAGCCTGATAACCATCCCAATGCTGAACCGCAGTGGTGTCTTAAATATTACATATACATATGTGGTTTAGTAGTTCTCAACCTTAAGCTGCTCCAGGCACGCTCAGCAGTAGGGCACATGTAACATGGCAGGGCTGTTTGATGTGTGGGATGGAAATTTATAAAGCATTTGTGTAAAATGAGCCACAGAAAAATAATTATTTTGCTTAGCTTACAGAGCACAATACATGTGGCTTCACAGGTATAGTAGTACATTCTAAAATGACTGTACACATATGCAATATAGTTCATGTCTGAACGTCTGAAAGTACTAATTTACTTCAAATCAATACACACATGAGATTCTGCTTTATTTCTGTAGACCAATAGCAGATGTCATATTGAAATTAGGGCTCAATCCAATTAGACGCGAAGGGTGCGTATTGCCGTTGCCACAGCATTAAAACGCTGGCAACTACACTACATCTCACACCCCTCGCGGCTGCTCCGACCCCGAAACCACACAGTTTTGCTTGGAGCACTTTTTTGTGCGAGTTCAGACTGCAGGTGTGGCTGTTGCCGTGATGACTCTTAGACTGAGGCAGCCACATTACTACAGTAGTAGCAGAAGAGGGATGGATTTAGACTTCGCCAATCAGAAGAGCCCAATAATTGTCATTAGCAGTTTCCATTTTGCACTAGGGGTCAAGCACCTGCAAGTGATCCTCCTCCATACAGTCACACGAGTATTCTGGCCGGCATGGGACTCATTTTTCACAAAGGTCTCTTATTGTACTGTAACTGTGCGTAGACATTCCCTTAGCGCAGGGAGTTGTAAGTGCAAAATGCGTCTCAGTCAGCTTGGGACCCGATGTGTACATATTTTTACTGCACATGCCCACTTGAAAAAGAGGCACAAATTACATATCTGCATGAGCCCCTATAACTGGTAGCACCTCGCGCCACAATGTGGACATATCAATTAGGCGTGGGCAACAAGCAGCCCCCCAGCTGTTGTAGCACTACACATCCCAGCATGCCTTGCCACAGTTTTGCTATTTGGCCATGCTAAAACTGTTGCAAAATATGCTGGGATTTATAGTTCAACAACAGCTGAAAGACCGCTTATTGCCCACTCTATCTGCTTGTAGGTGTAGCGAGCTCTTTGGTAATAAAGTCATTGGGAGAGATTCAATTCACCGGGAGTTTAATAGCGCCAGGAGGGAGCTCCCGGAGCTATTCAATCCTCTGTGATGTTTACTCTGACGGGAAGCGGTTAAGTCGGAGAATGGCAGTTGTCACAACTTAACCTGGGTGTTTAATTGCGAGAACCAATTAAAGTGCCGGAAAACAGCCTGGTGGCCGGCATGTTAGTCTGTTTTCTCCTAGCACCCTCAGGACGCGCATGTATAAAATGCAGATGCCCATATACCATAACTAGTAATCACAATGGAGCCCTTTTCTGGTGACCAATGTTAAATGTAGATGCCTATACTAATCACCAATATGCACAGAAGCCCACTCTACCAGATGGCATTTTTTATACAAAATGTCCTCTGACGAGGTGGCATTTCACTTGTCCGTAATAAATAGCACCAAGACACAAAAAATCGTGTTAGGCTTCAAGATTTAATGAGTAGTTTTAAATCTATTTGTTCTTTCACTTTCATGGTACAGCATGGGCTATCAGATTGATTGATTAATATTAATCCCTGATTTCTATGACCTTTGTAAAGCTTATTAGTGAGCACAGTATGGAGCCGTTATTGTGCCAGAACTTGGCTTCATAACAGCATATCAAACCCCCTTCACAATCAGTGCATCCAGAGAAGGATGTCATAGCATCATTTGTCATTGCATCATTTCCAAATGTAGCACTATTCTTAAACCCCCTAAATTATTATAGGAAACTCATCTCTAAAGGCTTCAAATGGGTGAATTGTTAGAAAATTAATTTGCCACCTAAGAGAACATAAAGCATACTTAGTGCTAAAGGAAAATCTGTTTAAAACATTCACATGCCGTGAATGGATTTAGAACTTTGGCACAACTCATTTCTTCTGCTTTAATGCGCAAATACTGTAGATTTTGTTGGTGAAAGGACAATGCTTGAAAAGCACATGGGAAACATGATGAAACATATTACTAATATTCATCTTAAATGTATTTTATACTGAGTAGACACTAGATGATATATCGTTCGTACAGCTGAAGAACTATATATATTGTACCGACCATCTGCAAGTGTGTGTACACACAATATATCTGTGAACGACGTCTTTCATAGATATATTGCATTGGCTGTGCTGCATGGCAGATGTGATATATTGTACAGATATATTGTTCACATCTTTTTGTGTGTACAGACGACCAAACGATCACACAATATGTTTGCCACAGGAAACTTCAAAAATGAAATCACATCTGGGCGGGAATATGTAAATGAGATCTTCTGACCAGACATATCGTGCAGCAGATTGGTAAGTGTGTATGCACAATATGGTTTTGTGCATCCTTGCCAAAATCAAAACATCAGTCGTCATTTAGTTGGTCGTTCGATCTATCGTTTTGTGCCCCACATAAGTTGTCATGTGTTTGTTTTTTTTTCTTTAACTATTTATAGTAGCAAAAGACATCAAAACTTCACTTTATTCAAACAGGAAAATGCAATACTGTAATTTGAACAATATTTAGAAATAACAGAAAGGTACAATTTGAAACATGGTTTTCGGGATCAGTATGAATGAGCGCCGGACCTATGCCCTGCGGTTCAAAACCCGACGCTGGAACCCTGGCAGCAGTGATAATCCCGATCGTTAAGTGGATGACTATCCCTAACCCTCCCTTTGTGGTGCCTAACCCTAACCCCCCCTGTAATTGACTAAACCTACCCCCCCCCCAGTCCCCGCAGCCTAAACCTAACCGTCCCAGGGGGTGCCTAACCCTAACTTCCCCCCGGGAGTGCCTAACCCTAACCCCCCTTCCCCTAACCCTCCCAGGGTCCCAGGGGGGTGCCTAACCCTAAGTCCCCCCCCGGGGGCCCTGAAACGTAGTGCCTCCCCCCCACCCCCTGTTCGCGCCCGCCGCCCGGCTTACCTTCGTATGGTATGCCGGGCTTCGGGCTCCCGGTGTAGGGATAATGATAGGCGTCGGGATTTTGACGCCTATCATTAGTCCCCTGTCAGGATTACACAGTCAAGAAGTCAGCGGTCGGCATTTTGACTGTCGGCTGCCTGATTACATCCCATGGTTTTCATGTGTTTTTAGCCATTTCCCCTGCACATGCATGTGAACAAGCCCTCAAGTATATTAGGGTGGATGCACAGTTGAATGCAAGTCCGTTTTGAAGATGAATCTTGTGTGTTTGGCACTGCATATGCCACTAAGCGAGTGCTCGCTTCTTGAGGTAGTAGAGAATCATATGCAATTCAGTTGTATGTTCGCTCGCAACCGATGGGGCGTAAGTAGGTGGTATCGGAGCATTCCAAAGGGATGATGTTGACATTGTTAAAATGTTGACAGGCAATGTGTCAACATTCCCATAATGTCGACATTAGTTTTAGACTGCAGGGAGGCGGTGTTAGGGTTAGGCACTAGAGCGATGGTTAGTGGTAGGGATTAGAGTTAGGGGAGAAATACTCACCTGAACTTCACATGATCTCCGGGACCCTCAAGGTGCCACTGCAGCCATAGGGAGTAGGTAAGGCACCGCGGGACCACCAGGGACGATATGTTGACAATCTAACATGTTGCCATTTTATCATTGTCTACATGATGAATGTCGATATGATGAGTGATGCCATATCATACACAACCCCATTCAAACATAGGCAGAGTATAGTGAGGATGTGTCGTTGCAACTGCGGGCTATGCAGACATCAGCATATGCCCCTATACTGTGCGTCTATTCTCAGACAAATCCCTTACACCAAGGATATGGCTGCTGTAAGTGTGTGCTTATAATGATGATGGCTATGAAAGCAAGCGTATGAACAGGGCTGATGAGTTGCAATGATGCGTACAACTCTGCATAATGGGGAATATGCGCATGTTATCTCTGTGTACGCAATGCTGGTATAATTACCTCCAACTTATATTCAGCTCTGCATCAGCCCCAAAATATAGAAGGAAACTAAGGGGCAGAGAGCAATGTGTTTAGCAAGAAATTGCAGCTGGGCATGTGCAAGCCAAAGTCATGTAAAGGTGGACGATCCCTTAAACATAATCACAGCTTTATATGCCATACATAATATAAAACACTTATATCTACTCTCAAATATTTGACACATCTTTCTCATCTTTCACATTTCTCAGCAACTAGAAGGTATTTGTCATAGGGCCTGATTCATTACGGATTGCTATTGCGATTACGCATGTAGATGGCCGATTGTTGTGTACTGCACATGCGTAAGCGAGGGTATCACTGTGATCGTACTGCGATCGCAGTGACCACACAGACCCATCGCAGAGTGACTGACAGGAAGTGAGCATTTGGGGGGTGTTGATGGGGGTGTAGTTGGCGAAACGCTGGCATGTCAGTGTGTTTGAAAGCCGTTACAGGGACGTGCATAAATTATCCACTGCAATGCCATATGCAGCTTGAGTTCCCACTGCGTGCGACAAGGTTAGCATATTCTGAGTAAGGTCTGACCTTGTGTAATTGTGCGTGAGGTTTCGATGTTACTTGATGGTACCGATGTTTTCACAGACTTGCAAACTATTACGGATATGAGAAAGGGGAATTGGGCGTCTTTATATTGGCCTTGCATTACAATTGCAAACATTAGCATATTATCGCAGCTGCGTTTGCAATAGCAATCCGTATTGAATCAGGCCCATAGTCTGTATTATGGTTTTTTTTGGAAACTAGACAGAGGCGCAAGGGAGAACTTTGGCTATAAACAGCGAGTTTTTCCAAAATGTTATATTTGCCAAGGCTTCTTTTCTCATAAATGAAAAAAAAAATATCAATTAGTAGAATAATTAAACTGCTGGTTTTGTAATGTGTCTTTATTGTGCATTGCACAGGACAAATCTTTTAAATAATGTCCCATTGTGCATTATGTCCATGTTGTACCTTACTGTAGTATACACAATACAAATAACTGTAGAATATTAGGAAATGGGAAGTGGATGATGTTATTTTCAAGTCATGTTATGCATGACAAAGTATTTCTTATTATTATTTCCCCCAAAGCCCTGAATACAGCTTTAGGTAAGTTCTTGCCAGAAACAGAATGAGAATACTTATTTTAAAGCTTTTTTTTCCATCCAATTTAAATTTTAAACCTGATTAGTTGTATATAAGAAATACTTTCATGCTGCAATATAAATAGAGAGAGTAAAGCTATAGTAGTTGTTTCATAGGAGACAGTATTTGCTGATTCTTAACATGTCATATTAAAGTGACTGCATTCTTTGGGCTCGATCCAATTAGGTGCGAAAGGGGTGAATTGCCGTTGCAACGGCATAGAAACGCTGGCAATAGCATGGCATACAGCCACACTTGCGAGTATTTCACACCTAATTGGACAGATCTGGACTTCCTTCACTCATATAGGACCATCTATATCCAATAACCCATGTACTTATCTTTTGTTCTAGTTTGAATCTAAAACTATAATACAAGCTGCCATGTAGTTTACTCACAAAGAAACATATTCTTGTTTTCCCCTTGTAATTTTTATTGGGGGGATAATAAACCATACTGGTTAAGCCACAAGTTATTTCATCATTTTGACCTTGGCTATAAGAAGGTTGGATTGCATATAATATTAGATAGTTCGATGTCTTTCTAGGCCATGATACTGGGGTCCTAATTTCAAGCACTGTGTCTAGGTCAATTATTTGATTTTAGCTTTATTTATTTAAAAACAAAAATAATAGAGTACTGTATTTATCTAGTACTTGTTCTTGAGGTTTTCTGGTAAACTATATATTAACCCATAAAGAATGTGCAACAAAGGATAAAAACAGCGCTTTACAGTGGATAATTATAAGACATGAATGGTGTCAAAAGAGGTAATAATCACAATTTACTATTCTATAAAATATAGATAAAAACATCACATGCACAATTTCTAAAGGCCCTGGTAACCAATATCTGTTCAGTTGTTTAAAATGAGTATGGGCATAGAGACTGTAGTCCCAATTCATAGAGCAATAGTTCACATAAGTGGGCCGTTGGCCCTATAGGATATGTGTCCAGCTTAGGTGAGTATTTACCAATTATGTGCTGGTATTTTGGGTCTTGATTACAATGGTCCAAGACAGCAGTGGAGTCCAATGCAAAAGGAAGGGCATGTCCCACAGTCAGCGTGCTGGATATTTCAAATACCACGATGGGTTATTCTTTATTGAAAGTTAATATATTGGGAATTATAAACAGGTATTGATTGTCAACCACATTGGATTCACTATAAATAAAGGATCTTTGGGCCCTGCAAAAACACCTTTGAAAAAGCTGCAAACGAGCAGCAAAACGCGTCAGTGCCCATCATCTGGTCATCTTCTGGTCAGTGGGAAATTGCACCAGGAGCTCCTGTAGTATCATCTGGACATCGCTTGTTATTTGGAATATCCAGCATGCTTACAAGGGCCACCTTCCTTTTGCATTGGACTCCTCTGCTGTCTTGGACCATCGCTAATCGGGACCCAAAATACCAGCACATAATTGGTAAATACTCACCAAAGCTGGACACATATCCTATAGGGCCAAAGGCCCACTTATTTGAACTATCTATTGCTCCATGAGTTGGGACTACAGTCTCTATGCCCAGAGACTCATTTTAAACAACTGACCAGATATTGGTTTTCAGCCTGATGACGGTTTGAAATAAACCGAAACGTTGCTTAGCATTGAGTATTGCTATCTACATAATTTACAAGTCCTGGAGTGCCTCCTATCCTTGCGCTTTTTATATATATCTCTTTATATATTTATTTGTCTATATAATAACCCAGCATGTATTATTTTACAGACCTGTGATGGAGCATCCCCCCAGCAATGAAGAGATCCCCGCTTCTGAGAAATCACTGTCACAGAACAGTGCATCCAGCTATTCCACCAATTCATTTGAATCCATTACAGAGGAGTCTAGTGGACAATGTGAAAGGGAATTATCTTCTTCCATTACAGATGAATCTAGTAGGAACTATGAAAGTGATTCATTTGAATCTATTACAAATGAACCTCCTCAAAATTCTGAAACTGATTCATATGAGTCCACCATAGATGATGGTAGCAGGAACTATAAAAGTGATTTGTTTGATTCCTTCTCCTCCAAACTTAACCTTCATCGAGAGTCATTATCTGAGGTGGTGTGTAGCATGTCCGAAGCAGCAGCGGGTTACGAGCAGAATGACCAAGGTACTAATAAAGCTTCAATGAATACAATACAATGAACACAAGGGTATAGCATTAGGCGCTAGAGAAAATGAAAATAGAAATATACATTCCTTAAAGCGTGGTAGTTTGTGGGATTTCTGTTATCTTTAAAATGGATCCAAAGGGTCAAGGCATGTGCAGTATTCTCATCCGGCATAAATGAATATAAAAGAAAGAAACATAACCAATGTTTTCACATGTCCATAATATATGGATAGAAAAAGGCAAGAAGGGGGGTGTGTTGAACACCACTCAGTGGAAAGGTGCGTACCCCACTCACAAGGGAAAGAGATTAATTGCTCCCGTAAAGGTTTCTTTTTTGGGGGTCCACCAACATTCAACACTCAATGAGACGTATGGAACCTTTGTCAAAGGCTCCAGTGAGAGCCGAAACGCGCGTCGACCTAGAGGATTCTGTGACTCACAAACGCCGGAGGTATTATCATTTGAACATCTTTACATTTTTTTTTTTTTTCTGTGATTATCATTTTTTTTTGTGATTATCATTTTTATTTTTTAACTTACATTTATATGTATTTTATAACTCTTTTTGGATATACCAGTCTGTTGGTTTGGCAACAGTCACTGGTCACATACATATCATTCTTGTGATATACTGGCCACATCAAAATAAATTTGCTTTGGACTATTTATTTTTACTTTTGTGATGGAGATCTCACCGTTTATTGGGATGGAATTATTGGTGTGAGATTCACCTGAACAGTAGACGTATAAAGATACCTTGATGTGGGGATCCCTATGCTATTCGCAGTAAGTTGGGGTACGCCACCTGTGTATTTGGAATATACTTTGTAAAGATACCTTTATATATCTTGCCATCACCCTGCACATGTGAGTTTTGGTACGCACCTGTTGGGAGTTCCATACGTCTCATTGAGTGTTGAATGTTGGTGGACCCCCAAAAAAGAAACCTTTACGGGAGCAATTAATCTCTTTCCCTTGTGAGTGGGGTACGCACCTTTCCACTGAGTGGTGTTCAACACACCCCCCTTCTTGCCTTTTTCTATCCATATATTATGGACATGTGAAAACATTGGTTATGTTTCTTTCTTTTATATTCATTTATGCCGGATGAGAATACTGCACATGCCTTGACCCTTTGGATCCATTTTAAAGATAACCGAAATCCCACAAACTACCACGCTTTAAGGAATGTATATTTCTATTTTCATTTTCTCTAGCGCCTAATGCTATACCCTTGTGTTCATTGTATTGTATTCATTGTTGAGTAGAGAAATAGGTGATATTCTCAAGAACTCAGGGGAATACCTTTGGGCTGCTTGTGCGCAGCTAGGTTGTGGCACGACTATATATATTTTTATACTAATAAAGCTTCAGTTTATAAATCGGAGTTTGTCCTAAAATAAAACACTGTAAATATTGCTCGCTGTGACAAACTATAGTTTTAGCTTAGAGGTAGGTGATCAGTGGCTCTTGAGCTGTTGTGGTAATGCAAATTATTATATCTGTTGCTGACCAGATGCTTCTGGATCCTGGGATTTGTAGTGCCACAACATCTCAAGAGCTATAAATTACCTAAGCATGTTATAGATTAATAATATTTTTTTAGTATTTGCAATTGTTCTATACATAGAACTAGATTTATTTTGTTAATAAAAAAAATAAAATAAAGCAGGTCGTTGCCATTTGTTTTACATAAAAAAATTGCATTACTGGATTTAAGTGAAAGTCAGCCACCCGGAAGTGTAGATTTAAGCACAATTATCTATTATCTAATTATCTATTTGGGATTTGTCTATTGCATTTAATTAACCATCAGCTTTGTTTATATTTGTAAATACTATTTCATTTAATAGAGTACTAGCAATTAAAAAAATGAAACAAGTTGTATAAACCTCTTTGGTATAGAAAAGGATCAACAACAATCTTCCAACATCAGTTTTGTCAGATTCCTCATACAGCTGGTAGTTACCAACTACAAGGTACCGTCCTTCCACAACCTGTAGTATTACCTGACTTTATTTCCAACTGGGATTTGGCTATTTAAGCCGTACACCCTGACAGGTGTTGGAACTTCCTTTTCAGTATAGAAGGACAGAGTAAAACGCTCAGTAGCGTATCTCTCCATCTATCATCCCTACAAAGGAATAACTAGGACTTGCACTGTCTTATGTATTGTCTATATGTTTTTGTTTTTATCATTTGTAGTACCTATCGGTCAATAGTTTGAAGCATCTTAAATGTATTACGTATTCTGGGAATATCCTAGACTAGTTTTTATTCCTCTTAAACACACTATTTTTATCTATTCTGTGGAAGTGTATTCTTCTATTACGTGTAGTCCGAGAATATAGCGCCTGAGGTATTTTCTGTTGTATTTTATGCATGCAGGGAAGGTGAATCACTGTATATCCCGCGGGCAGCTTTTCAATAGGACCCTTAAGCTGGCCACACACTAGACCAACTTACATCCAACCAGCCAACTTGTTAATTGGTTGGAATGAAAATCTGGTAACGTATGATAGTAACTGTTGATCAGCAATTTGCTCCTAAATGCCAGAAAACAGATGAAAATGGTCGTCAGAAAAGTTTGTTAAATGTTTAATCTAAACAATTTGTTCAAACAACAGTTTTTGTCCATTTTCTGGCGTTTGGAAGCAAATTGCTGATTGTCATTTGCTTTCATCCTTACCACATTTTCATTCCAACCAATCAACAAGTTGGCTGGTTGGACAGATAATCTTTAGATGTGTGGCCAGCTTTAGAATGTCATAGCGCAGCCACCACCGCTCCTTTCTTTCTATATCATAATTGTAGGAAAGGACTTGCTTGAGAAATGGATAAAGACTCTTGTTGATGGGAAGCACCAGTCAGCTAAGTCATCTAGACATGAGTTTGAAACCGGTGAGTAGAGCATATACTGTGGATGGCCTGTAGTGGCATATCATTATATAATTTATATCATTGTGTATAGAAAAAACATACCAGAGGAAAATCGTGATTAAAACGGACTTGCTTGGCCAGATGTTTTAAAGACTGTCAGTAGGATACACAAGGACATGGACCCCATACTCACTCTATGTACCGAATTATCTTCAGATTGGTCATATGTTATTGGCATTTGATACTGAAAAAGGTCATATGTGTACAGGAACTCCTACCGAAAACTATGCATTCTTCAATAATGGTTTTAGGTCTTGAGATTATTTTATAAGTTTTGAATATGTAGTACTGTCATGGCTTGCACTTTTCGTTTCATCACCATTATAATGTAAGAAATTCTATAGGTTTGGACACTTGGTGTGGTCCTGCACAGAGATCACAGCGCATTTGACCCCATCTGCTCCATCTTGGATCAGTGACATGACCTGTGCAGTACAATTGGCTCAGTGTGTGACAGACCATCAGTTGCTCCATATTTTGAAGATATGCAACATCTGTGTTTTGTATATAACTGGGTGTAGTTATGCCAGTGACAACTACCTACATATACCAGCTGCAGCAAGTAATGAGTACATATCGGCTTTTACTATATTTACATGACTATAAGTGCCTTTGCATGGGCAATGAAATCAGATCCCAGTGTTTATTTTCAAAGCTTGTGAAATGTGTTTTAACAATAATAGTACAAATAATAATATAAGCAAATGGAACTGTATACACATACGTACTGACAAGCGTTCCCTGTGCTGCGTGTCACTTTCAGTGATGCTCTCAGCTTTCCTGGACTGTACACTATGATGCAGAGAACACACTTTGGGCCTGATTCAGACCCACTCGCAAGCGGGTCAATGGTTGTGCATTGCGCACGCGCAAGCCCAGGAGCGAGTGAGAAATTCACTCGCTCCGGGGCTTGCTACAAATGGGGCGGCTGTCGATGCTGATCGACAGCTCGCCCCGTCTTGTAGGCGGGGAAGGGGGGTGGCTGGCCAAACAAAGGCGTTCCCGAAGGAACGCCTGCCGTTTGAGGGCGGCCCTATTGACATCACCAGTGATGTCAATAGTGAGCTTCCTGCTCTATTAGAGCAGGAAGCTCACTGGGGCTTGCGGGAATGAGACCCTACGACAAGGGTTTCGTCGCAAGCCCGATGGTCGTGATGGTCGCGACCATCACCTGGCCGCTCGCAAAAGCTGTGGGTGGACACCCACAGCTATGTGACGGCCAGGAGGCCAGTTTAAAAAAAATAAGTGTCCGTCCTGATTCAGAGCGAGCGCTCGCTTTTTGCTAGCGGCTCTGAATCAGGTCCTTTTGTCTGATCTGTGCAAAATAAGGACATACTACAAGGTTTTTGTATTGACTTTGAGCAGGCGTTGTTTCTCAGTGCTCAGGTGTACATACATTACAGTTCAGAAAGCACAGTCTTGCCAAATTTCTCTTTGTGCTATAGCAGTCATATTTACTTTATTCTCATTCCGTATTACCAATAATGTACATCATTTCATAGCCTAGATCACAGTCTATATGCATTGTATGCAGTCACTATGTCACTGTTGAACATGTCGACCTTCACAATAGAGACAGCAAAAGGCCAACATTGATGATTTTGACATGATTAAAATGTCGACATCATTAATGTTAACACCTGCAAAATGTTGACATTTCCAGTAGACTTAGGATTAGCGTTAGGGTTGCCAGTAAGGGTTGGAACAGGGACAAAATCAGTAGAAAAACAGTATGACGACATTCTAACAATATCAACGTAACATTAGTGTCGACAGGATGAATGTCAACATTCACATGTTGGCATAGTGTGAATGCTGGACATATATACTGAACCTATATGTGTTATGTAGTAATTCATGCAGCTGAGGCTGGAGAAATGTTACTCAGTGCAAGCTTTAGCACAATTATTCCCTAGCACATTTCTCCATAACTTTTCTCAGGCAACACACTTTGGTGTGATAGTATGTACCTGTGCTTGGGGAACATGTGCATGCGCATGTGTGTGTGTGTGTCTGTGTGTATGTATATATATATATATATATATATATATATATATATCTGTATCTGTCAACCAACTGGACTTACGCTTGGAGGTTCAGAATTACAAAACACTGAACATGTGTGGAATCTTGGTGTTGTCCTGGATAGTGGCATGACACTGAAACATCAGTTATCAGTCACTATCAAATCCTCATTCTTCATCTGAGGAACATTGCCAGAATCAAGCACTTAATTCCCTCAGAGGATCTGCCTAAAGTCATACATGCATTTATATCACACGCTTACTGCAAGGCCCTCTACATGGGTCTCCCAACAAAAGAATTGTACTGCTTGCAGCTGGTACAATATGCAGCTGCCAGGCTATTAACCAACCAGCCCCGTTCCAGCCACATAACACCCATTCTCTACTCCCTTCACTGGCTGTCTGTAAGATGGAGAATGTATTTCAACATTGGCTTAATGACTTTCAAAGCCCTACATAACTAGGGCTCAAGGTACCTGAAGCAGCTTCTGATTCCTTACTTCCCCGCTCATTTATTTTGGTCTGTAGATGAAGGACTATTAGCAGTACCTAGAATCTCCCTGAATTCATCTGGGGGTAGAGCTTTTAGCTTTGCGGCTCTGACTCTCTTCCCTGCACAGTTTGAGAGGCCTCCTCTCTAGAATCCTTCAAACATAGGGCCTGATTCAGACCCGGATGCTACGCTGCGCTCGCTCGCATTGAGCGATTTTTCGCAATCTGCGTATGAGTTGCAGTGCGCGTGCGCGAACCAGTCATTACATTGTGAAAGTGCTCACCTATAGCCCGCAGTCGGGCCGCTATTTTGAGTGACAATGCCGTTCGTAGGTGGTAACAGAGGAAGGTGCTTGAAAACGGGGGTGTGGATGTGCAAACGCAGGCGTGCCCGACCGTCAGAATGGCGTTTAATGGTTGTGCATAATTAGCAAAGTAGCTTCATTACACACGTGACTGGGTTGTGTCTTAGCCAGAACTTCTCGCAATGTTGTGGTGGGAAAAGGCTACCACAAGCACTGTGAGCAGCTCCGATGGCTACCAATGTTCTCGATTAATCCTACAACTGCCGGAGATGACATGTGTTGCGAGTGGCAAAGGGGCGTCTTTATACAGGTGCGAGCGCATAGTGCGGCCGCTTGCTATTACTTAGTGGGCGGCTTTACGGGACACAGTGCGAGCACATGATTTAAATAGCCGGCCCCTTTTAACCAGCGAGCGGCCGCAAATAGCGTCCGGGTCTGAATCAGGCCCATAAACTCAAGACTCACCTGTTTCCTTACACATCTCACTAATGTCCCTTCACTAAGGTTTCTCTTTTCTGTTAAGCTTATTTTGTATTTCTACTTCAGGGTCCATAGGGTATCCACAGGATACCTTGGGGTATAGGTGATGACGTCAGTCTTCAGGCACCACAGAGTTAAAGTTTTCAGCCTCCCAGGATGCATCTGGGTCCCTCTCCTATACCCCGCCCCCGGGCCAAGGCATCTCAGTTTCGTCGGTGCCTGGCCGGAGTCGGAGGCACTGTGCAGAGGGGGGCTATGAAGAGCCCCTGAAGTTTCTTTTAAAGGCAGCGCTGGCTGCACATCTGGGAGTACAGCATGGACAGTCAGTACTGACGTCCATGCCGTCTCCCCTACACCCCGCCGGTACCAGAACGCCGGTACTGATCCGGGGATGCTGGTAGACATCTGGGGTCACGGCTAGCGGTGTCCCCAGATGTTTTGGACCATGGCCGGATCCAAGGGGATGCAGGTAAGCAGCGGGGTCCCGCGGTGGGTCCCCGCTGGTCACATGGTCCTGAGTCCCCAGGCAGGGGGCTCCCTGGGGACTGGCTGCAGCGTGGAGCCAGGCGACCAACCTGCGCTTCCACTACCCCCTGGGACAGCGGGCCGCTGCTGAGCGGCATGCGCTGCGGCGTCCCAGGGGTTAAATGCATGCCAGGGGAGCGCGCTTTCCCTGTCTCACAGCCGGCGCCTCCCCTGCTGCACACAGCCTCTCTGCTCTGCCTGATTGGCCACAGTGTGTCAGCTGTCCTCCCCAGGCCGGCCTCCTTCATCTTCTGCTCCTCGGTGGCCATCTTTAAAGCATGGTGAACACTGCTGGAAGCCTGTGAGCGGTGGCATTGCGGTCTGGGTCCCCCAGCATACCTCTCCTCTGTTTGTCACAGGTCAGTGTATGCAGCGCTGAGTCCTACCAGCCTGAGGGTCTGAGTAGTTGAGAATCAGCGCTAATAGTGCAGGGATTTGTTTCTTCTGCATTGTATGTGACTGAACTGCTAGCCTGCTGTCTGTACTTTCACTTTCTACTGTCAGCTTTATTACTGTCCCTGATCTTGCTCTGCTCAAAGCCCTTGCGGTGCGCGGTGTGCAGGGTGTTATTCACACTATACCAATACGTATAGGTGTGAGTGTCACATACTTACCATCATGTCTGAGACTGATTTTCCTCTCCAGCTCATGTGTACTAAATGTAAGGTACCAATAGCGGAGGGGGAGGGTAACGCGGAGGGGTTATGCCCCCAGTGCCTGGCACTGTCACGGCCGATTATGGTCACGGTCCCGGTACAGGAACCTCCCTGGGCTTGTTTCGCTAAGGCGCTTACAACCCTTGTGGGCCAGCTAGCTCCGCCACCTGCGTTTACCCAGACGGGTTTGTCCCAGCAGTCAGTGGTGTCGTCACCCATGCGGGAGTTCCCGAGACAATTGATGGTACCCCACAGTCTCCCTGTCCCTTCCCAGGTTTCTCCGGAGCCTGCGTGGGTTAATACTCTTAACTACATCGGTTCAGCAATTGTCTGATGTTTTACAGGGGGAGTCTGTGTTGCGGCCTCATAACGGCCGGTGGCGTCTTTATCTGCTCCTTATGGGGATGACAATGAGACGTCAGATCATGGGGAGATTCTGGATCTATCTGACCAAGAACCTCTCCGTACCAAAGAGCCGGACGCTAAGTCCAAGGTGTATATCCCTGGTCTTATTCGAGCGGTCCGCTCGGCTTTAGTTATTGAGGATATTGATCCTTTGGTGGCCACATTCATATATGCCTTTTTAAGGATATTAAGGGTGAGGCTACGGTTTTCCCTCTTTCTGATCAATTAGTGGATCATTTAGAGGAGGCGTGGAAAAATCCAGGTAAACGGTTTCAGCCCCAGAGACGCTTAGCCGTGGCTTATCCGTTTGCGGTCAGTTATTTTTCTAAGCAAGTGGATTCACATGTCACACGCCTAGTCAAAAGTGCCACGTTGCCTATGCCTTCGATGTCATCCTTGAAGGATGTCACTGACCGCAAGGTGGAGATCTGCCTCAAATCCGTTTATTCCCTTGCAGGGAAGCATCCAGACCGGCTCTGGCCGTGTGTTGGGTAGCCGGAGCTATGGAGCGCTGGCCGGATAATTTGGAGGCGTCTTTGGACTCTGACTGTTCGGCTGAACAGACCGAGTTGGTGGGCAATCTCCGAGACTCGGCCACTTACATTAATGAAGCGGCTTTAGATATTTGTATGCTCACCTCTAGGATCTCCTCTGCAGCTGTGGCTGCTCGTCGCACCTTATGGTTGCGTTCTTGGAAAGCGGACGCGGATTCCAAAAAGGGATTAGAAGGTCTGGACAGGTACTATTTGGTCCAGATCTGGACAAAATTGTAGTTACGTTGGCAGCAGCAAAATCTGCATGTCTTCTGACTGCTACGATTCCTTCTAGTGCTGGTGGGTCGTCCTTTTGGCCTCACAGGGCCCAAGGTAGGCCTAAAGTACAGTCCTTTCCACGGCAGGCTGGGGCCAAGAAATTGTCCAAGCCCAAGAAACAGGTCTGGAGTACCAGACGTCCGGCTCCTAGGTCAGATAACAAACCTGCGGCCTGACGGTCCAGGCCTCCTTTTGGGGGACCCCAAAGTGGGGTGCGCCTGCTTCAGTTCGCCCGGTGCTGGTCGCAGTGCATGTTCCAATTTCCCAGAGGGGCCTGGGTTTCTATTCCATTCTATTTTTGGTGCAGAAACCCAATGGGTCTTACCGTTCAATACTAAACCTAAAGGCCCTCAGCAAGTCCTTGAGGGTGCCTCTGTTTCGGATGGAGACCCTGCGGTCCATTATTCTGGCACTGGAACCTGGGGACTACATGGTGTCATTGGACATCCAGGACGCTTACCTGCATGTCCCTATTCTTTTGCGCCATCAGCAGTTCCTCAAATTGGCAATCTGCAACGAACATTTCCAGTTCCGGGCACTGCCTTTTGGCCTGGTGACTGCTCCACGGGTATTCACCAAGGTCATGGCGGCTCTCCTGCGGACGCAGGGAGTCCGACTGTTGCCTTATCTGGACGACCTCCTGTTGATAGCGGGGTCTCCAGAGCTTCTTTTACACCATCTGGATCTGACGATTGCGGTACTGCAACGTCACGGCTGGTTGACAAACTGGCAGAGGTCCACTCTCACCCCGTCTCAGAGGATCCTGCACCTCGGGGCCTTATTGGACTCCAGGCAGCAGTGGATCTTTGTGACGGAGGAAAAGATCCTTGCTTTGTAGTTGAGGGTGCGCAGTTGTCTGCAGTGTCGTCGAGTGTCGATACACTTGGCAAAGAGGTTATTGGGCTCAATGGTGTCGGTATTCGACATGGTGGAGTACGCCCAATGTCACTCCAAACCTCTGCTGCTATTGATCCGGTCCAGATGGAATGGATTGCCTCAGTGTCTCAAGTCCCAGACGATGGGGCTCACTCCGGATGTTCGCCTGTCTCTAACCTGGTGTTTGTAGACGACCCACCTCAACAAGGGTCGCCCGTTCTGGGTGGCGAACTGGGTCTTGTTAACAACGGACGCCAGTCTCCGGTGCTGGGGAGCTGTCACGGGTCCACACTTGTTTCAGGGCAGGTGGACTCGGGCGGTAGCGGGGCTTCCAATAAACATTTTGGAGCTCCATGCGGTGTCAAGAGCTCTCCAGCGGGCACAGCCGGTTCTCCAGGGTCCCGTCGGACAACGCCACCACGGTGGCCTATTTAAACCAGCAAGGAGGAACCGGGAGAGTGGTCTTTATACCAGGACGTCTTTCGGAGTCTGGTGGACAAGTGGGGTCTTCCAGAGATAGACCTCATGGCGTCCCGGCACAACAACAAGTTGCCGGTGTACGGGTCTCGAACATGAGACGAAAAGGCGTCTCTGGTGTATGCCCTGTCCGTCTAGTAGACGTTCCAGTTTGCCTACCTTTTCCCTCCGTTTTCCCTTCTTCCGCGGGTATTACGGAAATTCAAATCAAGAAGGAGGTACGCTACTGTTGATAGCTTCCGAGTGGCCCAGACGGCACTGGTTCTCCGACCTCTAGAGTCTGTCAGTAGACGTTCCTCTGAGGTTACCATTACGACCGAATCTGCTGTCATAGGGTCCTTGTCTTCACCCGGACCTGACTCGGTGTGGCTTTTGAAACGGTCATGCTAAGGTCCAGAGGGTTTTTCTAGCTCCGTGGTGCAAACCATACTAAGAGCTCGTAAACCTTCCTCGGCAAGAATCTACCATCGTGTGTGGCATACTTTCTTCCGGTGGTGTAGACCTAGAGGGTATTCCCTTAGGGAGTTCCGCCTGTCTAGGGTGTTGGCTTTCCTACAGGCTGGACTGGATCA
Organism: Taudactylus pleione; assembly: GCA_031769625.1. Lineage (NCBI taxonomy): Eukaryota > Metazoa > Chordata > Amphibia > Anura > Myobatrachidae > Taudactylus > Taudactylus pleione. Next base: position 6,902,587 of record JAUIMM010000210.1, on the reverse strand, counting down.
TGGGCTTCGCCTGTCTTCTCTGAAAGTGCAGGTGTCTGCCCTGTCAGTCTGGTTTCATCGTAGGATTGCTGCGCTCTCTGATGTGCACACCTTTATGTGAGGTGTTCTTCGCATTCAGCCACCTTTTGTTCCACCGGTGGCGCCTTGGAATTGGGCTGTGGTCCTGAGAGTTCTCTAGGGGCCGCCGTTTGAACCACTGGACTCAGTGGACTTTAAATGGCTTACAGCTGAAACCATATTCCTTCTGGCCATTGCCTCGGCCAGACGGATTTCGGATTCAGGGGTTCTCTCTTGTAGACCCCCTTTTCTGATTTTTCATAGGAATAGGGCGGTGCTTCGCACTCGTCCGGGATTCCTTCCCGAAGTGGTATCCAGTTTTCACATCAATGAAGAAATTGTTGTGCCGGCTTTCAATTCACCTGGACTTTCAGTGGGTGACGCCACTTGGGATGTTGTGCGGGCATTGAGAATTTATGTTGACCGCACTTCTTCTTTTAGGAAGTCGGACGCCTTGTTTGTCCTCTATGGCTTCCGTAAAAAGGGTTGGCCTGCTTCAAAGCAGACTTTGGCAGGCTGTATTCGTATGGCAATTTCAGAAGCTTATCATCATGAAGGTCTTCCAGTTCCCTCCTTGGTGAGGGCTCATTCCACTAGGTCTGTGGGTCCTTCATTTGCAGCTAGACGTGGTGCCTCTGCAGTTCAGATCTGCAAGGCTGCTACGTAGTCTTCTGTCAATACCTTTGTGAGGTATTACGCTTTTGACATCTTTGCCTCTCAGGATGCTTCCTTCGGGCGGCGGATTCTCCTCTCAGCACAGGAGCGTCCCCACCCTTAAAGGATACTGCTTTGGGACATCCCCAAGGTATCCTGTGGATACCCTATGGACCCTGAAGTAGAAAATATGAGATATGGTAAGAACTTACCCTTGTTATCTCTATTTCTACGAAGTCCATAGGGTTCCACAGGACTCCTGCCCTGTCGCACCTGTACTGCAGATGGGCTTTATTCTGGTCACCGGTTTTTCCGTCTCCCTATGGTGAGAATGTGATTCCTGTGAGTGTCCAGATTTTTTTTTTTTCTTCTCTCTCTTTCTTCTCCTCCTCCGTCCTATGGCTTGTGACGTAACTGAGATGCCTTGGCCCGGGGGCGGGGTGTAGGAGAGGGACCCAGATGCATCCTGGGAGGCTGAAAACTTTAACTCTGTGGTGCCTGAAGACTGACGTCATCACCTATACCCCAAGGTATCCTGTGGAACCCTATGGACTTCGTAGAAATAGAGATAACAAGGGTAAGTTCTTACCATATCTCATATTTTTGGCATAAATAGCTTTATTATTATTATATACAGAAGATGCTTATTGTATCTAGCTATTAATTGCCCTAAAAACAATGATCACATGTATAAATGCAACTTGGACTGTTTTGCACATTTTCCCACCTCCTAATTGTTGCTAAACATGATCATTTCTCTGTAAAACAACTTTTATTAGTTTGATCAAATTGCATTTTTATCCCAGTTTATTTTACATATACCCAATAGGAAAATTGTAAAATGCAAAAAAAAAACCCATAGCTGAGATTTATATATGTTGCTGAAATGTATTCATCCAATATGCGTCATGTACATTCTAGTAACCTTTCTCCATCACTTAGGAGACACGCACAGATTATAGGGCAGGGGTCACCCATACAATTATTTGGGCAGGGATTTTAGCCTTTCACTTAAATGGTTTTGTTTCCTTTTTTTTTTTTTTTTAAAGCAGAGTTAAATTGGAGCTAAATCAATTATCCGGTTAATCTTCAATTTCCAAGTGCAATAAGCATCTGTTTATTTCAGGCTCTCTCGATCCCTGGGGACTTTGTTTTATTGTTTTATACACTTAGATGCAGCCTTGATTACCTCTTAATTGTTTTTGCATAAAATTGAAGATGATCTTGCTTAATACATTCAGCAGCATAATTAAAGCAGCTTTCTAGAAGTAGAATGAAGCTAGGTGCATTAAGGCGTTCATTGTTAGTATAATGAGATAACAATTTCACTTTATCTTGTAAAAAGTTTTATAGATACAATGATCCAAATAGGAGCATTTGTTGACCTGCATGTTTGAGGACAAGTTGAAGTCCATATTTTTATTATAATTCGTGGTATTTTAATAAATGACTTTAAAAAACACAAGCCCCATTAATGGAAACCCTTGTGGTGTATAATGTATGTAGTAAGCTCCCGTCTCATGCCCTCAGTCAACTTGCAGTTGGTGGTAGAAACCCATTGACGGTGGATGAATGGTGTAGGGGAGGGGGGGGCATAGTTGCCCCTTTGCACAATATCTCCAGCAAAAGGTCCTTTCATTCTAAGCAATATATCTTGTTCAAACTGCGTGACCCTTAGAGAATTGGAGACTGACGGGGGGATATAATTATTTCTTATGTTCGTAGCTACCGTCTAAAGTGAAATATTCAATTTGTTTGAGTGCCCATCACTTATCGTGGATTTCTGTTCACCCTGCTGAGGTGCGAGCAGATATCTGACTAAAGCAGGGCTTTTGGACTCCTGAACTGTAGTACGCCCGGGCTTGGATGCCTTAACTGGCACGTAGCATGGAGAAGCCGCTATACGCGACTAATCCTTTACATTTTGGTTAGGAGAACACATTTGAAAACAGGGCTGGTCACACACACAATTCAGTAGCTCCCGTCACTTTAAAAAAGTTATATGATTGCCGCAGATTTTAAATTGGCTTATTTAGATATTTATACACCCAAAGGCCAGACCATTACCAGCCCCCACCTGTTTTACCTCAATTAGACTGATGTAGTGGACGGGTTAAAAAAAAATAGAAATAGAAACAGGTGAAATAGAAAGGTTACACATTATGTATTACTTAACATTTTTTACTATGTAAAAAAAGTTTCCAAATTAGCAGAATGGTAGAAGTATATGACACGACCAGGTCCCTAGGATGGATCGGAGACTGTTCACCTGCCGCTGTTCTGAAGTTGTGTTATAGTTGTTTAATCTGATAAAATAATGAGACTCTTGTTTATTGTTGCAGCTGCTCATGAAAAGGCTGCAGAGAGTGAGCGTAATGCAGTTCAGTCCTACTGCTCCATAAAGATCCAGCAACTGTGCCAGCCACCAAAAACACGCAGGAAAAACAAAAGACACCCAGGAACACATCCCTTAGGTCCAACCGGCCTACATCCGTTGTGTCATGTTCCCCATGAGCTGATGAACAGATTACGGCTACAAAGTATCAAGGAAACCATAAAGCAGGTACAATGAGAGAGACTGGCAAAGAGCTACTGCATGTACAGTCACTATATTACTATTATTAGGTGTGTTCTAAGACTGTTGTACAGATATGGTGCGTACACACTAGACGATATGCTCCCTGAGCGATATCGTCTAGTGTGTCCCCGGCAGGGTGTGCTCAATGTCGTTCATGACATTGAGCACACCCGCTGAACGATATCATTAACGATATCGTTCAGCGCTGGGCTCTCTCCCCCATTCCATAACATGCAGCAACCTGACGACATCGTCAGGTTGGCCTGCATGTTAACCCGATTAACAATGATGACGAACAACCCGCGGGAACGCGCGTCGTCGTGATCGTTCATCGTTTTTGTGTTAAAAATGGACGATAAAGTGGACGACTGAACGATAACTATATCGTTATCGTTCAGTCCTCCACTTTAATCGCCCAGTGTGTACGCACCATTAGTCTCTGCAATAACAGCATCAGAAAATTCATTGACCGTTTTCATAAATATGTAGCACTTTGCCCTTGTTCTACGGCAAGTCCTTTAACAGCAGCAATTTTCCTTTAGCAAATTCTACTTATTCTTATTAAATGTCCGTTGTGCTCACACCGAGGGTCAGGGGAATGTAAAATTTTGGGCCTGATTCTGCATTGCATGTACAAAAGCAGACCCTATCAATTTTTAGATACCTTGATGGAGGCTACGTGCGTGGCCAGGAAATTATAGTTTTTGGATTTCCACTTTACAGCTAACTTGCGAATGCATGCAAGACATCCGTGCTAATGAGGCGTGTGTATGATGAAAGGACATCTGGTTCAGATGGGCCTTTTGCCCCAAGCGTCTGGCAGGTGTAGGTGCCACTCCCAATGATGTTGGCTGTGGTCAGAAAAATAGTGAGCGGTGCGAAGATGCGCATAAAGCAGTGCGGATACTCGTGCTGGCATTAGGTGGTAAATCTGGCTGCTGTTGCCGTTTATACTTATGCCCATTTGCGGGCAACTCAGAATCTGGCCTTTATGTGCATCCTGTAATACAGGTATTGCGCTCCCCCCTAAGCACAGTTATTGATAGCGATTTCAGTCGCAAATTGCTTTCATTAAAGTCTTCATTGTATTTAGTGTAAGGAAAAGAAAAAGGCTATTTTAGTCGTTGTCCTCGTGGAATGGGTATGATATTCCGCCTAACCTAACCCCCCTAACCCTAACCCTCCTTAGGGGTGCCTAACCCTAACTTCCCCCCCCCAAGTGCCTAACCCTAACCACCCCCTTCCCTGCTGCCTAAACCCAAGTACCCTGGGGGGGTGCCTAACCCTAAGTCCCCCCCTGGGGGTGCCTAACCCTAACCCTCCCTCCCCCTAGCCTAACCCTCCCGGGGGGGGTGCCTAACCCTAAGTCCCCCCCGGGAGGCCTAAACCTAACCCTCCCCCCCCGCAGCTGTCCGCTCGCGGCGCCCGGCATCACTACGATCGTGATGCCGGTCTCCCGGCGTCGGGGAAATATAAATTATCCTGCCCCATGTAAAACAAATAGTGGGATCACGCCCCCTCTGTGTGATGTCACATGGGGACAATACCACAATTGCCGGTGATTACAGCAAAGCCCGGAGCATCCAGGTGATGCTCCGGGGAGCTGTAAGGGCAGCAGTGTGATCGTCTGAAGCGTCCTAAGGACGCTCCAGGCAGCACTGCTGCATAGATTCTGACTGCAGGGTGTGATTCTAGGCACCTGCTAGCCAGATGAGGCTAGCAGAAAATTGCTTTAAGGGCCAGACCAAATGATTCCAGGGGTCTTATATGGCCCCCGGGCCTGAGGTTCCCCATCCCTGCCCTAGCGCTTCAATAGAGCTGTTTAGAAGTCCATAAATGCTACTAAAATGCTACGGGCAGCCAGCATAGTTTTCAGGATATTGGTGAGCTGTATAATCCAGTCACACAGGAAAGTTGGCCTGGGGTTAAGAGGATGTGAAATTGAAGAAGCTATGAAGGTTATGTGGGCTGTTCTGATAATGTAATGTAGTCAGTCACTTTCCTCCCTCTTTGCAGGCAGTGCAGACTGAGATACATGACCCGCTCTCCTGTCCGGACTGCCGCAATAAACAGGCGGAGCTGGCTCAGTGTCAGTTCATTAGGATGAGGAAGACAAAACTGGAAACCGATTTGCTGCACAAGAAAATGGAGGAGTACACTTACAGCAAAGTAACGTTATGTTTCTGAATATAAATAATAACCCCACAAATGCAATACTTCACCTAGATTGACATCCTTATAAATTGTGTAGCATGACAGCTGGAAGGTCATCGGCAGAGCAAGCGTAAATCTAATTTAGAGAGTAAAACTGATTGTGCTAACACATGGCTTACAGTAATAATTCAATGTGTTTTAGAGCAGATTATGTTTGAAGGTGAAAAAGGTTTAGTGTGATCTTAATGAATATAATATTTAGCAGAAGTCTGTTCTTCTTACAGTTTTGAAATAAAACCATGATTAGTGGGCCTGTGCTGCTATACATTATATTATCACTGTGATTTGCTGCATGTAGGTAAGGTTTGGGGAGCGCCTTCCACTGCTAGGGAGACAGGACTGACTTAGGAGAGGAGGAGAACTTGCCGGGGCTGGGCAGGAAGGGAGGTGATGGGAGAAGCAGGCAGAGTTGGACAGAGTGGTGGCCCTGGCTTCGCACTGGGAACAATTCATCTCGCTACAGCCCCCTGCATCTCACAACAACCTCCTGCTTCTTACTCCTGACCCCTGCGTCTGACAACAGTCTCCTGCTGCTCACTGCTGTCCCCTGTATTTCACCACAGCATCATATTTCACCACAGGCCCCTCCTTCTCTCTCCTGCTTCTTACCACAGCCCCCTGCATCACAGCACAGGAATCTGCATCTAACCACAAACCCCTGCTTCTCACGCCTGCCTCCTGCATCACACCAGTGTCACCACAACCCCAATTGCTTCTTCCCTGCAGCTGGCTGGGGTCCTGTCGCTGGGATGTGTTGGGAGAGGCAGGAGGATCATGGAGGAGAGATTTGTATTGCAGCTACCATAAGCATTAGCAGCAGCATGTCCTCTGGGTTTGGGCACCTGTGCATATTTCCGCAGCCTTCATGCGCATCCTTCCCAAGCTGCCAAACATGGCGATGAGCAACGTCCTCTTTGCACAATGTAGCCTGTATTTCCCGGGCTCCCTGTTAGCGTTATTCTCCAATATGGGCACCACGGCGAGGAAGCTCGACTTCCATGGGAGGTGCCTCCTGTTCACCAAGGGCACTTGGCTGAGCGGAAACATCACGCTGGAGAGGGAGCATTTAATGGTGGAATAGTGGCGGCTGGAGTCCGCCTGCAGGTTCAGTGTAGGGATGGACATTGGAATCTAATTGTTACCAACCATCAATGTTTTTTTTTACAATGGTAGTGTTTTTACCATTTGATGGTGGCGGTCCGATGTTTGCCACCATCGAATAAAAATCATTCGATGCTGTTCCAATGGTTGGTTGTTTTTTTTTAAATTTGTGATCATTATGCCTCCCCTGGTTCATTTCTGGCTACTGTATCTGCATTAGGAAATCTTCATGGGTTTGTTGGAGTCTCTCACTCTCTGTCTGCCTGAGACGTGACCTTGCTCAGTCCTGGACTCCCTAAGCTCTGTGACTTCCTTCACTAAAATCTTCACTGCTCGGATCCCTTTTGTCACAGATGAATGGTTCATACACCTAAATCAATGCTGTATAGAATAGTGAAAACCCCATCAAAATCCGTCCAGTGGTTTAAGAGATTAGCCTGAACAAACAGGCAGACCCCCCTAAACCGGGGACTATATTTTATATATATATATATATATGTGTGTGTGTGTGTATGTATATATCTATATATATATATATATATATATATATATATATATATAGATATATACATACACATATACACACACACACAGTCAGGGCCATAAATATTGGGACATTGACAGAATTTTCAGATTTTGGCCTCTATTCACCACCACAATGGCTTTGAAATGAAACAAACAATATGTAATTTAACTGCAGACTTTCAGATTTAATTTGAGGGTAATTACATCCAAATCAGGTGAACGGTGTAGGAATTACAATGGTTTCTATATGTGCCTCCCACTTTTTAAGGGGCCAAAAGTAATGGGACAAACTAAACAATCCTAAATCTAACATTCACTTTTTAATACTTTGTTGCAAATCCTTTGCAGGCAATTACAGCCTGAAGTCTGGAACGCATAGACATCACCAGACACTGGGTTTCATCCCTGGTGATGCTCTGCCAGGCCTCTACTGCAGTCTTCAGTTCCTGCTTGTTCTTGGGGCATTTTCCCTTCAGTTTTGTCTTCATCAAGTGAAATGCATGCTCAATCGTATTCAGGTCAGGGGATTGACTTGGCTATTGCATAACATTCCACTTTTTAGCCTTAAAAAACTCTTTGGTTGCTTTTGCAGTATGCTTCGGGTCATTGTCCATCTGCACTGTGAGCGTCCAATGAGTTCTGAAGCATTTGACTGAATATGAGCATATAATATTGCCCGAAACATTTCAGAATTCATTCTGCTGCTTTTGTCAGCAGTCACATCGTCAATAAATACAAGGGAACCAGTTCCATTGACAGCCATACATGCCCACGTCATGACACTACCACCACCATGCTTCACTGATGAGGTGGTATGTTTTGGATCATGAGCAGTTCCTTTCCTTCTCTTCTCTTCCCATCACTCTGGTACAAGTTGATCTTTGTCTCATCTGTCCATAGGATGTTGTTCCAGAACTGTAATGGCTTTTTTAGATGTTGTTTGGCATACTCTAATCTGGTCTTCCTGTTTTTGTGGCTCACCAATGGTTTACATCTTGTGGTGAACCCTCTATATTCACTCTTGTGAACTCTTCTCTTCATTGTTGACTTTGACACATATACATCTACCTCCTGGAGAGTGTTCTTGATTTGGCCAACTGTCGTGAAGGGGTTTTTCTTCACCAGAGAAATAATTATTTTTTCATCCACCACAGTTGTTTTCCATGGTCTTCTGGGTCTTTTGGTGTTACTGAGCTCTCCGGTGCGTTCTTTCTTTTTAAGAATGTTCCAAACAGTTGATTTGGCCACACCTAATGTTTTTGCTATCTCTCGGATGGGTTTGTTTTGATTTTTCAGCCTAATGATGGCTTGCTTCACTGATAGTGACAGCTCTTTGGATCTCATATTGAGAGTCGACAGCAACTGATTCCAAATGCAAATGTCACACCTAGAATCAACTCCAGACCTTTTACCTGCTTAATTGATAATGAAATAACGAGGAAATAGCCCACACCTGTCCATGAAATAGCTTTTGAGTTGACAGTCCCATTACTTTTGGCCCCTTAAAAAGTGGGAGGCACATATTGAAACTGTTGTAATTCCTACACCGTTCACCTGATTTGGATGTAATTACCCTCAAATTAAATCTGAAAGTCTGCAGTTAAAGCACATCTTGTTTGTTTCATTTCAAAACCATTGTGGTGGTGAATAGAGGCCAAAATCTGAAAATTCTGTCAATGTCCCAATATTAATGAACCTGACTGTATATATATATATATATAATATGTGTATATGTATAGAGTTACTTCCGTTGCATGAGATTGAATGGGTGATTCGAGCGATCACTATCGAGTTAGTGTTTACGTAGTCAGTTAGGTGGCCATACAGTTTCAGAAAGCATTTCAGATAAATACCTTATGGATGTTTCCCATCTTACCACTGTCTCTGTAGGTTTCTCCTAATCAAAGGAGTAACCGAAAACATCATTACTAAGTAACAGCTGCATTACAATTACTGAGAGTTGGACCTCCTCTCCCATCAGTCAGTGATTTCATTACCTGAGAGTTCCCCCACACCTACCTAGCATGTCAGAAACAAGATTGACTAAGCCAATTATTATATAGACTAGTAAAGGGACACCTCAGTTGCCTGCCTGCCTGCTGCACCACTGCCCCCTCCTCCACTGTACAGTCCCACTCCATCGTCCCTCCTTTTTCCACTATCCACCCCCATCCTAGGCTAAAGTCTGTACCATGTCACCAAACTATGGGAGTCATTGAGGTGCACGCAAACCTTAGCAAATTATCATCCTTACTAACATATTAAGAACGTTGTTTCTATCTGATTGTTCCAAGTTAGCGCAAAAACTACTGAACCGATTTTCATGAAAACTGCATAATTTTGTAGTGGAATCTCCTAGAAATAACCTGCATTTTGTTTAATCTGAGCAATAGACTGCATGAGTGTATTCCAATGAGCACACAATTCTGTGAATTAGCAGCTCCACCATTTTGTGAGTGACCGCAATCTCATTCTGTCAGAGTGCTGGATCTGCAGTTAACCACAGGGTGTGATGGCATACCATATCTGTATTGCGCAAGGAACACGTCCATTAAGGCGTCAGCCTTCTAGTGCATACACACGGTCAGATTTTTCTTCAGATCTGAACGATAACGATTTCAAAAATCGTTCATATCTGAAGGAAAATTTCAGTCATTTTAATGCAATCAAAAATCATTCGTAGTTCAAATCGTTGAAATTGTTTGCAAAATCGAACATCTGACCGTGTGTATGCTACATTAATGATCGTAATTTCACTGCTTTTTGCAGTTTGGCAGAAAATCAATAGGTTTTGTGATTTTTCAGATCATGTCTAAGCAGCCTTAATGGGACATGTGAAATCGTAAGGTTTCTTGTCTATGGAATTTCATAGCTTTTTTAAAATATATTAACTATCAGGGTTTGGATGAGCAAACCGGGCCATCTGCAGGGGAGAAGGGCAACAAAATGGTACACTAACGCAGGTGGAAGAGGGGACAGCACACAGGAGGTTGGTTTCGGAGGTGCAGAGTGCGAGACAGCTGTAGGCATGAGGGGTAGCGGCAGCAGCAGTGGTGCAGAGCAGTAGCAGCGGTGCAGTGCAAAGGGGGCATCAGTGGGCGACAGAGAGCTCACTGGTAGTGCATATGCACCTGAGAAAATCAAATCAATAAGTCACAGATGGACGAATGCAGCAGTGAGATCTACGCATCTGTTAATAATTGAATGTGTAAAAAAAAAAAGCGTAGCCCTGCCCCTCAGGAAACAACCAGCACCGGGCTTTGGAGCCCCAGTACTGGTTGTGCTAAATACAGGGGACAAATGATGTAGGGGTCCCCCGTATTAAGCACAACCAGCACCAGGCTTTTCAGAATCTGCCCTGGTTGCCAAAATACGGGGGACAAATGACATAGGGTTCCCCCGTATTTAGCGCAACCAGCACAGGGCTCTGAGCCGGTTCTGGAAATACAGGGGGAAAAATGCATAGGGCCCCGCTGTATTTCTCAGAACCGTCACCGGACACATTCTAGCGAGGGGGTGATGCCACAGCCAGGGCAGCCCTTTCATCGGGCCCCCCAGCCGCAACATCACCTCTGGCCGCTATTCAGCCCAGGCCGGGGATCCCTGGGAAGTTAGGGACCCCCCCAATAAAGGGGTCCCCCTTCTCAGGGCACCCCAGGTCCAGGCTGATAGCCCGGGGCTATCCCAGCACCCCAGGGCAGTTGGTGCTGGGTTGATTTGTGTTGTGTGGTGCATATGAATATATAAATATAGTCTTTTGCAGTAGTACTACAGGTCCCAGCAGGCATCCCCCTGCATACTGGCACTTGGAGAACCACAAGTACCAGCAGGCGGGGCACTAAGGGCCTGCTGGTACCTATAGTACCCCCTGCAAAAGAAATATTAAAATAAAACAGACACACTGTTGTTTTAAATATTTTATTTAGCGGGACCTTCACCTGGGGGGCAGCAGCCTTAAGGTCTCTGCCGCTGCCCCAGGACTTCTACGGCATCTTCACCTGGAGGGCCACGGCCTTTAAGCTCTTTTTCCTGGCTGTCGCCCATCCAAGGCTTCCGCGGCATCTTCTATATTCTGTCTTCGACAGCTCTTCTCTGCTGCTTCCCCGCTGCTGACTGAGTGCACGACAACTCGCGCTGGCAGTATTCAATCCAGACGAGGGGGCGGGGCGATGACGTTGCAAGCTGTGATTGGCTCGCGGCGGCCATCTTTGAATTTCAAAAATGGCGCTGAGGTGCCATTTTTGAATAGAGCACGCTCGGTTCTCACCATTGAATTCAGTGGTGAGAACCGCTCATTGGCTGAGAGGCGGAAGGCTTTATGGACTGAAATCCCGCAGCGGAGCTGTCATTCGGGTAGTAGTGTCCTTAGAGGAAACTACTAATGTCCGTGGGCTCGGGTAATTCGTGGGTTTTTTTTTTTGCCAAGACCCAGGATATGCCTACTTTGGAACGAAGAGGACAGATCTACGCATAGAAGGAGGTGAGTATGAAATTTTTATTACAGGCCTAGGCTGATAGCCCGGGGCTATCCCCAGCACCCCTGGGCAGTGGGTGCCAGGTTGATTGTGTGATGTGGCCCAATGCCACCTGTAGTCCACCTGTAAAAAACAATATTAAAACAACACAACACACTTTAATATTGTAATATTTTATTTTACAGGTTTTCACCTGGGGGACGGCGGCCTTTAAGCTCTTTTACGTGGCCACCTCTACCCCAGGGCTTAGGCCTCTTCGCCTGGCAGGCGCCAACCCACCAGGACTTCGGTGACTTCGCCTGGCGGGTACCAACCCGCCAGAACTTCGGGGGTTTTTGCCTGGCAGATGCTAACCCGCCAGGGCTTCGGCGTATTCGCCTGGCGAGCACCAACCTGCCAGGGCTTCGGCGTCTTCGTCTAGTGGGCGGCAGCCTGTGTTAGTTCTTTTCTTGGCTGCCTCCCACGAGGACTTCTGATGTCTTCGCCTGGTGGACGCCAACCCGCTAGGGCTTTGGCGTCTTCGCCTGGCGGGCGCCAACCCGCCATGGCTTCGGCGTCCTCACCTAGTGGGCAGCAGCCTGTGTTAGCTATTTTTCGTGGCTGCCTCCCACTAGGACTTCGGGCGTTTTCGCCTGGCAGATGCCAACCCGCCAGGGCTTCGGCGTATTCGCTTTGCAGGCACCAACCTGCCAGGGCTTTGGTGTCTTCACCTAATGGGCGGCAGCCTGTGTCAGCTCTTTTTCATGGCTGCCGCCCACTAGGACTTATGGTGTCTTCACTAGGCGGGCGCCTGTTCGGGGGTCGGTGGCGGGCCTGAATCCGAGAGGCCTCCAGAGCAGGGGTGGTTTAATAGAGGGCCTATGTGCAGACTACTCCATGTGGTCCCCCCTCCTCTCTGTGGGGCAGTTGTTGCAGTAGACTCTGGTATTGTGCATAACCTTAACCCTACCCCTAGTAAAATGGTCAATATGGACTATGGTCAACAGGGTCAAATGGTCAAAAGTTTAACACACAAGGGGGCGTGGCTTGGCAGCATGGAGTAGCAGCTTTTTTCTGTAGCTCCTGTGGTAACTCTGTGACATATCCTGTTCCTCTGGTGGTCTAGGGTCGGCATCCTCCCTGCAGTTGTGGGACCCTCTCCACTTACCTCCGGTGCTCCATACAGTTTTCTCCGGGGCTCCGTGGAACCTGTTTCAGCTGTGATGTGCGGTGGGGCCTAAGGCAGTGGCATTCCCGCTCCGCTATAAGCTGGTGATCGTTGGATCCTGTTATACTGTCCCAGCTAAGTACATCTGTTTGGCTGCATTTCTGAGGTGTGACTCACTGAGTTCATATTAGCTACAGGGCTTGACAAATTCTTCTAAAATCTAGGGGCCAGGATGAAAGTGTAGGAGCCAGACCACCGTTCACCCAAAAAAATTACGCGAGTGAGTGAGGAGCACAGCTCTGTGTGTTATGCAACTGTTATACACATTATACTAGTCCACAAAATGGACGCAGTTGAATGGATATAGTAAAATGAAGCCCCCTCACTGATTTGCACAGCTCCCCTGCTTCACCCCCCTACAGTAATAACAGACCACATTTGCACATAAAACAATGGTGCCAGAAAGTACTACAACACCCCCCCTCCCTCCCCAGGGCCACATTCCTACCCCCCCTGGGCAAATAACCCCCACAGCCGCACTAATAAGATGGTACCCCAGGCAAACCACCCCTCCGCAGCCAGAATTCTAAGCAGCTAACCCCCCCTCTCCCCCGGGCAACCATCCCCAATGGCCACACAACTAGGGGGGTACCCGCTGGCAAACCACCCCTCCAGAGTCACCACAGGCCGGGATGTAGAGGAGGAGTCACCACAGGCCAGGATGTAGAGGAGGAGTCACCGCAGGCCGGGACGGAGAGTAGTCGCCGCAGGCCGGGACGGGGAGGAGTCACTGCAGGCCAGGATGTAGAGGATTAGTCGCCGCCGTCCGGGACGTAGAGGATTAGTCGCCGCCGTCCGGGATGTAGAGGAGGAGTCGCCGCCGTCCGGGAAGTAGAGGAGGAGTCGCCGCCGTCCGGGAGGTAGAGGAGGAGTCGCCGCCGCCGTCCGGGACGTAGAAGAGGAGTCGCCGCTGCCGTCCGGGACGTAGAGGAGGAGTCGCCACCGCCGTCCGGGACGTAGAGGAGGAGTCGCCACCGCCATCCGGGACGTAGAGGAGGAGTCGCCGCCGCCGTCCGGGACGTAGAGGAGGAGGAGTCGCCGCCGCCGTCCGGGACGTAGAGGAGGAGTCGTCGCCGCCGCCGTCCGGGACGTAGAGGAGTCGTCGCCGCCGCCGTCCGGGACGTAGAGGAGTCGTCGCCGCCGCCGTCCGGGACGTAGAGGAGTCGTCGCCGCCGCCGTCCGGGACGTAGAGGAGTCGTCGCCGCCGCCGTCCGGGACGTAGAGGAGTCGTCGCCGCCGCCGTCCGGGACGTAGAGGAGTCGTCGCCGCCGCCGTCCGGGACGTAGAGGAGTCGTCGCCGCCGCCGTCCGGGACGTAGAGGAGTCGCCGCCGTCCGGGACGTAGAGGAGTCGCCGCCGCCGCCCGGGACGTAGAGGAGTCGTCGCCGCCGCCGTCCGGGACGGAGAGGAGTAGTCGCCGTCCGGGACGGAGAGGAGGAGTCGCCGCCGCTGTCCGGGACGGAGAGGAAGAGTCGCCGCCGCCGCCAGGGACGGAGAGGAGGAGGAGTCGCCGCCGGCCAGGACGGAGAGGCACAACAGTCTCCGCAAGCCGTAACGTAGAGGAGGAGTCACCTCAAGCCGTGACGTAGCGGAGGAGTCACCTCAAGCCGTGACGTAGAGGAGGAGTCACCTCAAGCCGTGACGTAGAGGAGGAGTCACCTCAAGCCGTGACGTAGAGGAGGAGTCACCTCAAGCCGTGACGTAGAGGAGGAGTCACCGAAGGCTGGGACGGAGAGGCACAGCAGTCACTGCAGTCGACTCTCAGCACATGCACTCCTGTGCATGAAATGACTGCCGCAATGCTACAGACACAAATCTCCGCTGGGGCGGATGATTCCGCACTCCCTGCAAAATCTGGTAGCCAGGCAGCAAAATCTGGTCGCCATGGCAACCTTGCCCCCGGGATTTGTTACAAAGCGATTATATTCTTTTTATAATTACTTTACAGTGCTTCCTCTACTTTATATTGTCTGTAAAAAATGGGGAAAACTACTAATGCCTCTGGGGCTGCTGCCAGATTAGAGAAGTTTGCTAGATACTCTCAAGCTCCTTAATCATCTATTCAAGGTGCATCTGACACCCCCTCCCCTTAGCCACTCAGGGTGCTGCTGATTGTAATAGTACACCGCATTCTACACAGCAGATTCTACAAGACACCTCTGAGTAACGAGTCACTGATATAATTGGCCAGGTGCAAATTGATGTCCGCTTTGTTGGGCTTCCTGAGAGGGCTGAGGGCTCAACTCCTGAAAAGTTTCTTAAAGACTGGCTGGTCCAACTGTTCTCCCGAGATGCTTTCAGTCCCCAGTTCGCTGTGGTGCGTGCCAATTAACTCCCTTCCAGACCTCCTCCGCCTGGCGCTCCCGCCAGTACCTTCATTGCCCGTCTGCTCCATTTCAAATATCTGGACACTATCCCCCGTTTGGCTCGCTCCAAGGGCCCATTACAGTTTGAGAATCATTCTGTCTCTGTTTTTCCAGACTTCGCACTGGAAGTGCAAAAGAGTCTGTCACAGTTCCGACAAATCAAGTGCAGGCTTCGTGACCGCAATATTCAATATCCAATAACCTATGTTATTCCCTGCACTTTTAAGGGTGGTGCATAGCGACTCTGCCCATTTCTTTGCCAATCCCAAGATGCGGAGGACTGGTTGGAGAGACAACTCTGGTTCTATTTCACTAAGTGCCTGAGCCGCACACTACTAGTAATATTCATATCTATATGTACGAGCGCATACTCTCTGATGTTTTGTTTCCCATTATATATCTTTCATATTTGATATATATTTTATGATCTATATTTTTTTTTTCTATTGTGCTCTGTTCTGTGTATATATTGTCTGTTATACCAGGGGACCATTTCCAGTTTTGTTTTAAGGGAGTATTCTGCTGGAAATGGCTATAGGGTTATTTTCCTACACCCTCACAAATTTGTGCCTTCTTTAGGGTTTAGCTAGTGATCATTTGGTTATGGATTTCTCCCGACATGTTGCCTGTGGTATCTGAGGTAGCTTATTTGTCTAGGGGTATTTCTGACCATTGCACTTTGTGCATGTCTGAAGACAGGGGGGGGTCTGTTTTTGGAAATTACACCTATTTTGGCTTTCTATGATGGGAGCTGGCTCTGAACTAGTTGCGGCGTGGGAGGGATTTTGATTGAATAATGCCTCGTGTCTAAATCCTACCTTTAAGGCCTATGTGAGGGGCTCCTTTATCAAAAGGGTATCTGAAATCAAGGTGTATAATAGACGGGAGTAGGCCCGCCTTGAGACCTCATGTCAACAGTTAGAGGCTCGATACATTCTCTCTCAGTCTTCTATTGATCATGATTTGTGGTTGAATGCTCATGGGGAGTGGTCGAGCTATCACTTTGAGAAATCCAAGCGTAGACTCTTTTTTTTTTTTTTTCCCAGACAGAACAGTACTTTCAAGCTGAAGTTAGGGGTAGCTATTTGGCGAGGGAAAATTCTCGTACTAATATTATTCAGAGTATTCTCAATTCTCAGGGTCAATTATGTTACTCCGGGGCTGGCATTGCAGGGGTATTTTGTGAATATTACTCTTCTTTATATGCCTCCAGAGTCTCGTATGCAGCTATACAGCTTCAGGATTATTTAATCCAGGTTGCCCTGCAGAGGCTCTCCCAAGACGCTATTGACTGCCTTGACGCTCCATTTACATTAGAGGAAATTGTGGTGGCAGTTTTCCTCTCTTCCTGTTTCCAAGGCTCCTGGCTGTGATGTGATCCCAGTGGAGGTATATAACCAGTGGAGGTATATAAAAAATTCAAAGATTTTTTTTATTCCGTATTTATTGGAATTGTTTAACTCTTTGTTTGAATGGGGTGCCCTTTCCCCCTCTGTCTGAGATAATCATTGTGGTTTTGGCTAAACCTGGGAGGGATCCTACCCTCCCCGAGTCTTACCGACCTATTTCACTTCTAACAACGAATGTCAAAATTTTAGGCAAGATACTTGCTACACGTTTAAACCTAGTAATTACATCACTTATTCACCCTGACCAGACGGCTTTCATGCTGGGGAAGTCTACGGTCCAGAATCTTTGTAGATTGTTTTGTCATCTTCAGAGAAATTATGTGCTCGAGCAGGGAGCAGTGGTGGTGTCCTTGGACGCTGCCAAGGCCTTCGACTTGGTGGAATGGGGCTACATGTGGGCTGGGCTCCGTAAATTTGCCTTTGGGCCAGGTTTTATTCACTGGATTTAGCTCCTGTATTCTTCCACGGCAGCTTGAGTATCTGTCAATGGGTATACATTGGCGCTCTCTTCTCTGGCGAGGGGGACTCATCAGGGTTGTCTATTATCCCCTGCCCTTTTTGCTATGGCCATTGAACCGCTGGCTTGTATGCTACGTGCTGATCCAGATGTCCATGGTATTAAGTGGGTGAAGATGTTGTGGCTCTATACGATGATGACATGCTTTTGTTTTTGGAGGATTCGGGGAGTTCTTTGGTGTCGGTGCTGTCTATTGTTAATATGTTTGGTACTTATTCAGGATTACATATTAATTGGGATAAGTCTAATATTTTCCCTATCTCAGGTCATATTCCTGATGAGGAGCAGTTATCTTGTCCTTTACAATGGACTGTAAGATTTAAAAATATTTATGTATTTGGATCAAGCTTCAAGCTCTGTATCACAAAATGTTGATCCTGTAACAGCCAGTTTCAAGACAAAGGTACATGTCTGAAAAAAATTGCTCTTGTCAGTTCTATGACGCTTTAATTTATTCAAGATGTCTGTTCAGCCCAAATATTTGTATATTTTACAGCATTCTCCAGTCTATGTCCTTAAAAAAAACTTTTTCTGTGATTGATAGCGTACTTTCATCCTTTATTTGGGGGGAGTGGCCCGGCTAGAATATCTATTAAAACTCTCTATAAAGCTAAAGCTTCTGGTGGGTTGGGCCTTTCTAATCTCAGGTTCTACTATCTGTCTAGTTGGGTAACTGGCTCTGCTGGGTTAACATTGTCAGGGTTTTTGGCCGAGCGGGTAGGTTCCTCCCTTACTCCGTTGTTTACTTTCTGGTGTGTCTATTTCTGGTCTGCCCCCTCTGCTTCGTCAGGCTCTGCTGGTTTGGTGATATGCCCATACTCTCTTTGAATGGTCAGATTTAGATGCAGATTCGCCTCCTTTATGGTTTAACAACTCGTACCCTGAGTTACTTAAATTATCAACTGACAATATATGGTTTTTAAATGGTGTCACGACTCTGGGCCAATTGCACGATGCAGGAACTTTCAAGTCTTTCCAACAACTACAAATTGAATTTGGTTTCCTAATACAGCCTTTTTTAGATACTTGCAATTAAGGCACGGCATACTAACGCAGTTTGCATGTACTACTCCTGTACTCTCAGCGTTTCCTGTTAAGTCTCTAGTAGCTACTTTGGGTTTGAGGTGTAGAGTATCTTTCATATATGCCTCTCTTAATGATAAACTGTATCCAGAGTTGCTCACTCCTCTTAAGTTGAAATGGGAAACAGATATAGGGCCGTATTCAAGTAGACGCAAAAAGTTGGAAAGGTTTCGCCTGTCCGATTTTCTGCCTGCATCGCCAGTTTCAGAGGCAAAAACTTTTCGTGCGCGTCCCCGCTTTTCGCCCTAACCAATTCAAAAACAGGCGAAAGCTGAAAGCGGCAAATGTAGAACAGGTGGAAAGTACTGTCAGAAGTGGGGAAATCAGTCTGTACCCCCAAAAAAGATGCTCTAACATAGGGAGTCAATGTAGATGTGTACTAATAGCCCTAATAAAAGTGTTTATGGTACTTAAGTAGTTTAAATTGCTACTTTATAATCGTCTTTGTAAAAGTGGTGAAGAATGGCATAAAGCAGTATTTTTTTGTGAAAATAAGTAGTCCAGTAAAATTTTGGGGTACTTGAAAATGGGGGCTAGCATATTTTTAAGTTGCTAAAGTGAAGTTTTAAATTACGTTAAAAATTCACCTTCCGCAAGCACCTGCAATCAAAAAAACACCTGCCCCATACTTGGGGACCCCCCTGAAGTCTATTTCGCTAGTTTTTAAGTATGTCCCCCAACTTTGCACTTTTGAGCCTCCAAAATAAAAGTACTTTTTTAGGGTGTTATGAGGTAATTTCAATTTTTTTGCAGATTTTTCCTTTGGGGGGCTGTCCCAAGGGTTATTGGGTGGTTTCCCCACGTTTACACCCCAAAATAAAGATTTTGCACTTCTTTTCACCTGCTATTCATAGGAGAATCTTTTTCACCTTTTACATTGCATTGAGTTTCCGCTAAGGCGAAAACGTCCTGGAATTGAATATGGAGATACTTTGAAAGTCCAAATCTAAATGAATACGACCTATAGGGTCAATATCTGATGACTATTGGTTGCAAATTTTAGGCTCAATCAGGTTCACCACACCTTGCATCAGATATCAGCAGGTTCATTTTTATGTTTTGCCTAGGGTGTACCGTACACCTGTTTCTTTATATCGTGCTGGTCTCAGGGAGGACCCTCACCGCCCTAGGTGTCATGGGGAAAATGCTGGTTTTTGGCATCTGTTGTGGGAATGCCCACTTGTCTATTCTTTCTGGGAGCACGTCTGGAAGGATATACTACTTACGGCTCCTTCCTCGTCCTGTCTTAGTCCGGCATTTATGTTTATTTGGCCTAGATCTGGAATAAACTCATTCACTAATTTTATATTGTTATATTATTTGCCTCTCTACATTGGCCAAAGTGATTGTGGCATGATCTTGGTTCTCAGGTGACTCCCCTGACCCGCTCAAATGGAGAATTCTGGTGAATGATGTGGTCAAACATGAAAAGCATATGTTTAAGTCTCGTAAGACCATGTAAAAATTTCATGATAGATGGTGTCACTCTAGGTCGGAGAGGACTTTTTTAACTGCCGCGACTCTATAGTCCTATCAATCTTGCGGATATGATGTACTCAAATAGATCTACGTTGACAATACTGTTGTTTCTCACTTAGCTATACAATATTTTGATGCAGTGTACTAATTATCCATTATTGCTGCTTATGTTAATCTGGTTTATATACTGATTTTTTCAAAATATGTTTTCCGTGCTGTAAACTTTGTTTGATGAGCAGATTTGTTATAATATGTTTGTTGACGATGCGGTGGAGCATGAACAAACTGCACTGATGCTTATTCCTTTTTTTTATGTACTGAGATTGTTTGTTTTTTCATTTATGTAATTGATGACTTTTGTAAGTTGCTTTTTTTATTTCAAAAAGAGAAAAAAATTCAATAAAGAATACATGATTTAAAAAAATAAGTTAACACACAAATGTTATTTCTAACCCTAATACTCCCCCTATCTCTAAGCCTCCCTCTAGTGCCTAACCCTTCCCTTAGCACCAAACTCTAACCGTTGCCTTCCGCAGCCTAACCCTCTGTCAAGTGCCTAACCTTAACCGTCATCCTCTCCATAAATATCATGAAAATCACGAAAAACCAAGCGTTGTCCTTTTCTGTGTCAATCTTTTGACCATGTCGAACATTTGACATGGTCGACCATGTCGACATTTTGACACTGTCAACCATTTGCATGTTGACCATCTGGTGTCAATCTTTTGACTGTCTATCTAGACACTGTAGATATTACATCCCTCTACCCTATGGAGAATGCATTGGAGTATGCTTGATTTCATGGACCTGTCAGCAATGGCCGGACACAATAGCAAAACATTGTTTTGCTATTGTGTCCGTCTAGCACATATGCAGTGAGAGGCAAGCTCCCCTCTCCGCTCAGCTCTCACTGGCTACCTGATGCCCAGACACGGCCTCTCTTCTCCCAGCGTGGTATGGATGCACATGCCTTGCTATAGCACCAAACTGTTGCTTCCTGTCTAATGGATAACATATATATGTATTACATTTTAAAGAACTTTGGAGGACATATAATAACAATTCATCTGATGACAGCTTTCATTGATATAGTAATGCAAGTAAACTGATTAAATACTTGATTGGCTGTGGGCTACATCACAATTTGTTATTTGCAATCTATATTAAATTGGGCCTGTCACCTGCCTGCAGACAGAGTAGGACATTTTATGCTCTGAACCTGTATTCAGCCTGTTAATGCACTAGGAATCCGTTAAAGTCGGCTGAGTACTATAACTGTACAGTGGTAAAATTGCAACATATACCTGAGATGGACCTAAAGGATTGAGGGGTGCATTTAGTAAACTAAAAAAAATCCCTTTTCTCCAGCATTTTAGCTGGAGAAAGCCTAATATTTCACATCTCCATATTTAGCATACAGAAAAGCGTGGCGAGATCACTGATTTCTCCGCCTTTTCTCTTCTCCCTCTGCACTTCTGCAGCCGCCATCTGTTTCAATGGATGGCATTATGTACATATTTAGTAGAGATGAGCGGTTTATTTCTATTCTTTTCTTTGCGCCAAAATTAGCGCAACTTCGGATTTATCTTATTGGCTATCTAAAACACTTGACACCTGGAAACCAATAAGATTCGGTTTTCAGATCCG
Organism: Taudactylus pleione; assembly: GCA_031769625.1. Classification (NCBI taxonomy): domain Eukaryota; kingdom Metazoa; phylum Chordata; class Amphibia; order Anura; family Myobatrachidae; genus Taudactylus; species Taudactylus pleione. The sequence continues at coordinate 6,881,276 of JAUIMM010000210.1, read as the reverse complement.
AATGTAACCGAGCCAAAACCGAACCGCTTATCTCTAATATTTAGTGGGCAGAATAGGATGCGATATTGTTAATGCGATGTATAGCGATAACTAAACACCAACGATCACATGTTTTACTGAATAGTCCCCTTAACATGAATTCAGCCATTTTCTATAAGTTGCTTCAGTGACGCCAAATAGCTCCTCCCAACGTACAAGGCCCCAGGGTGAGTCGGCCGTGCCGAGCGTCTTTTTAGCTTAAAATGTGCCTCTTATTTGCATAATTACACATAGTAGTGACAAATCTACATTGCTAGAATACTGAATCTGTGTAAAAAGGGCTCCGATACAGCGCCCGCGGCTTTTCCCTCACACCAAGTTCCCTTGTGCTTCGTCTGCGACTTTGTTTCTATGTAGATACCCATTCTTTGTGGGCATATGGGGCAGCCTCTTACTTCCCAAACATAGGGCCTTATTCAGTTTCAGACGGAATAGCTAAGCTGCTCGCAAGCAGCTTAGCTATTCCTTCTGTGCTGATATTGTAATGCGGCAGGAGGCATCACGCCCCCTGCTCCATTACGTATCCGAGCTGCGTTGTCCAACGCAGCACAGAATACCTTGCAGGACATCGGCCGGCTAAGGTGACACATGGGGTTACGCAGCTGGCCGCCGCAATCGAGATCAAGAAGCCAGGAAATCTCCATCAGCTGACGGAGATCCTGACTTTTTCCCTCCCCCGCAACGGTGGAGACACGCCTCTGTGTCGGGAAACGAAGGGCATCGCCGCCCCCTCCCCGCCCACAAACGCCAACAGACTGTCAATCACTTTCAGTCTGCGAGTCTGCATCTGTGCAGAGACCCGAACATCGGGAGTCTGCATTCAGCAGTGCACACTGAATCAGGCCCATAGTAGGAAACATAATATATTTTTTTAAATCCAATGTCCAGTGCAATGTTATCTTGCATTTAATTAATAGCCGCAGCAGTCTAAATGTTTTTACATTTATGGGTGTGCCTTGCATTCAACCAGACGCATCCTGTGGCCGTCATTATCGTCAGTTTGCAACTTGCACGAGAGTACCCGCAAGTCAGGTCCCTCCAAACAGGTGACTTTTTCGCCTGCCATTTTGGGTGTAATTTGTGTCAGCATGCCCAAAGTGTTATTTGGCTGCATCTACACACCCCCTTCAACCACCGACCCAGTCTTTGTCATAAAGAGTCGTAAGTCCAACTTGCTTGGCAAAAAGAAAAGCAAGTCGTGGCCAAAAACAGGCCACAACTTGTGTTTATATCTATCACTGAATGAAGTCCCTAGTGCAGACCCGGGTTTTCTTGAGTATTTAGTAAGTTTCGTACCTCAGATCTCTCTCTCTCCTCTCTCTCCACAACATGCAGGTAGGTGGCACTCTCCAGACTTTTTAAACAGGATCAAGCAACTCCAGATATCATCAACATTTTGAGTTTATTAAAAACCTGTCATCCTGATGATATCTGGAGTTGCTTGATCCTGTTAAAAAAAAAAAAAAAAGTCCAGAGAGTGCCACCTACCTGCATGTTGTATATCTCCTTCTGTGTGCACCATGGCTATTGGAATGTCTGTATTGGGAGAGCCTGCATTGCCGCACTAGGAAACTAATATTTATTATTATTTATTTATTAACAGTTTCTTATATAGCGCAGCAAATTCCGTTGCGCTTTACAATTTGAATCAACATTAACACTACACTGGGTTGTAAAAGACATACATACATACATACATACATACATACATACATACATACATGACGTACATAAGGGTAAGAGGGCCCTGCTCGCAAGCTTACAACCTATAGGGAAATAGGTGTTGATACACACGGATAGGTGTTACATATTGCAAATTGGTCCAGCCCAATTGCAGATGTTCTTGGTGGGCTGTATAATCCAATCACACTGGAAAGTTGGCCTAGGGTTAGGAGGATGTTAAATTGAAGAAAGAGAAGATGTGATAGGTGTTTACTATAAGAAGAGAGTTAGATATTGAGCTATAAAAGGGTAGGTGGGCGGCCCTGGAATCTGATAAGCTTGTCTGAAGAGGTGAGTTTTCAGAGAATGGTTGAATGTTTGGAAACTAGTGGAAAGTCTTATTGTGCGTGGGAGGGCATTCCACAGGGTGGGTGCAGCCCGAAAAAGTCCTGTAACCGTGCATGGGAACAAGTAATGTGCGGGGATGAGAGACGCAGATCTTGTGCAGAGCGGAGATGTTGGGTTGGAAGATATTTTGAGATAGGTGAAGAGATGTATGTTGGTGTGGTTTGGTTAATAGCTTTATGTGTGAGTGTAAGTATTTTAAATTGAATACGGTAGAAGACCGGCAGCCAATGGAGGGACTGACAGAGTGGATCAGCAGACATTGAACGTTTGGTGAGAAAGATCAACCTCGCAGCTGCATTCAAAATGGATTGCAGTGGGAAGAGCCTGTTTTTGGGAAGACCAATAAGGAGACTATTGCAATAGTCAATGTGGGAAATTATGAGTGTGTGTATTAGAGTTTTTGCAGTGTCTTGCGTAAGATATGGTTGAATTTTGGCTATGTTTTTTAGAAGTATGTAACAGGATTTAGAGACAGATTGAATGTGGGGAACAAAAGACAGTTCAGAGTCAAGGATGACACCTAGGCAGCGAGCTTGTGGGGTGGGGTTGATTGTCGAGTTGTCAACTGTAATAGAGATATCAGGTTGGTAACTGCTATTGGCCGGTGGAAATATAATTAATTCTGTTTTGGATATATTAAGTTTGAGGTAGCGAGATGACATCCAAGATGAAATGGCAGAGAGCCATTCAGTGACACGGACCAGCATAGATGGCGACAAATCTGGGGAGGATAGGTAAATTTGAGTATCGTCCGCGTACAGATGATACTGAAAACCAAAAGACCTGATTAGTTTGCCAAGAGAGGTGGTATATATTGAGAAAAGCAGAGGACCTAATGCTGCACCTTGTGGTACTCCAACTGATAGAGGTAGCGAAGTGGAGGTAGAATCAGAAAAGCGAACAGTGAAAGAGCGATTAGATAGGTAGGATGAGAACCAAGAAAGGGCTGTGTCTTGAAGACCTAGGGATTGTAGTGTTTGTATGAGAAGAGAGTGGTCAACAGTGTCAAAGGCAGCTGAGAGATCTTGAAGAATTGGAAGTGAATAATGGCCTTTAGCCTTGACCGTGACCAGATCATTTACTACCTTAGTCAGTGCTGTCTCAGTGGAGTGTTAGGAACAAAAGCCTGACTGGATCCAATAAGTTGTGGGTGTTAAGAAAGTGTGTGAGGCGAGTGTAGGCAAGTCTTTCCAGTAGCTTGGAGGAGTAAATAAGGTAGCTGGGAGATAGGAGGGTAAGTTGAGAGAGAGTTAGGGTCAGAATTTTGTTTTTTCCAAATGGGAGTGATTACTGCATGCTTGAACAGTGATGGAAAGATACCAGTAGAGAAAGAGAGATTACAGATTTTAGTTAAGTGTGGCATGAGCACAGGAGACAGAGCTTTACTGATTTGTGAGGGTATAGGATCAAAAGGAGAGGTAGGAGGATGAGAAGAGTGTAGATACTTCATCTTCATTAGTGGGGTCAAATGATGAGAACGTGCCACTGGGTTCAGGTAGGGAATTGAAAAAGACCCTGGCTGAGGAAGTGCATACCATTTCATTTCGGATATTATCAATCTTGTTTTTGAAATAGGAAGCAAGATCTTGTGCACTGATAGTAGCAGGTGGGTTGGGTGACGGAGGGGTAAGAAGTGATTTAAATGTATTAAAAAGTCACTTGGCGTTAGAGGCTTGGGCAGAGATAACAGATTGGAAATATGTCTGTTTGGCATTATCCAGTGCATTACGATAAGAGTGGTAGATCGTCTTATATGTGAGGAAGTCACTTGGAGTATGAGACTTTCGCCACTGACGTTCTACTTTACTTGAGAGTTTTTGTAGGTGTCTTGTGAATTTGGAATGCCACGGTTGACGTCTAAGTCTATGCGGAATGTGATCAAGGGCTAGTTCTAGGGTCTGGTTCAGGTGTGATACAGCAGTCTCAGGAGAAGTGAAATTAGAAATAGGTAAGAGTGATTGTTGCAGAGAGGTGGATAGTTGTTCAAAATTAATAGCATTAAAATCTCTGTGGGTTTGAGGAGGTTTGGTTGATTTGCTTGGCATTGCGGTTGACGTAATGGAGGAGAGTGTGCAGGTGATAAGGTTATGATCTGAGACAGGGAAAGGAGAATTAGTGAAATCAGAGACTGAGCATAGTCTGGTAAATACAAGATCAAGGCAGTGGCCATCTTGATGAGTAGAGGAGTCAGTCCATTTGGAGAGGCCAAGAGAGGATGTTAAGGAGAGAAGTTTTGAGGCATGAGGGGATTGTGGACTGTCAATGGGGATATTGAAATCACCCATAATAAAGGTGGAGATGTCAGAGAATAGGAAGTGAGGGAGCCAGGCAGTAAAATGTTCCAGAAATTGATTGGGTAGTACAGGTGGACGATAGATAGCAGCAATGTGCAGAGAGAAAGGAGTGAAAGTCCTAATAGAATGTACTTCAAATTATGTAAATGTAAGGGATGGTACCTGTGGAATAACTGTATATGTAAAAGATTGGGACAGTAGTATTCCTACTCCACCTCCTTTACTATTACCAGGCCTGGAGGTGTGTGTGAAGTGTAGGCCACCATGTGCGAGTGCTGCAGGGGAGGCAGTGTCTGTAGGTGTGAGCCATGTTTCTGTTAATTCCAGAAGATTGAGGTTATTTGAAATAAAGAGGTCATGGGTGGATGTTAGTTTGTTGCAGACAGAGCGTGCATTACATAAGGCACATTTCAGTGTTTTGGAGGGTGATGGGAGGCATGTGATGTGTCTGAGGTTTGCTGGATTTATATTCCGTTGTGAGTAGGGCATGTGTGTAGGGCCTGGATTTGGTGATATGTCACCAGCTAATAGAAGTAGAAGGAGAGAGATATAATTATAGTTCTGGGTTTTGTATGAAAGTTTTTTATGGCGACAGGTTGTGGATGTTATGGTCAGTTTAGAAAGATAAGTAAATAGCTCATGTGTGTTCACAAGAGGGGAGCAGATTATTGAGGCTGCAATGTGTACAGAGGGGTGAGCTGCAGGGTGAGTAAAGGATGTAATAGCCTTAGAGAACATGCCATGGAGTGAAATAAGAATGAATAATATTTGATACATGATGATTTAGAATAAAAAGAGAAAATCCTTAGAAAACAAATAGTTTGCATTTAGAAATTACCTGCTTTTTGATGATATTCAATGTTTGTTCAACTGATTTTTAACTGTTCATTTTTGATACTTTATTCATAGGATACTTCATGCATGGGATGCCCAGCTCAATCGAGCCCAGCTCTCTTAAGGGGGGCATCCACTACACGATTTTAGCAGGCGATTGAATGATAACGACATCGCTATCGTTCAATCGATTATAAATCGTGCAGCGTTTGGTCATTAACGATCAACGATGCACGCTCCCTCTGGTCGTTTGATCGTCTCAGCAGTCGACTGAACATGCAGGTCAATTTCACTTGATTTATTAAAGATAGTTTGCAAATGGTTTGTAAATCGTTTGCAAATCGTTCAGACTGAAAGATAAAATTTCAAGGGAAAATATCAAGGGAAAATCGTTTAGAGATTGGACAGGGAGTAGATCGTCTAGTGGATGTGCCCCATTAGATCTGACTAGTAAGATATACTGTGGCTGATTAACACAGGCTACATCTGAGACATGTCCAGCTGACCCAAGGTGTTAAATTGCCTTGTGTTTGACTATGTAAACAACAGCCCAGTATGCCATCATAAACTATGCTTCACTAACAACATTACAAAAATAGGGAATGACTATTGCAATAATTTAAGAGATCACATACATTTAAATAAGTTGAATGAATAAAGTTCAGAGTATGATTGCAGGAGGGTGGAGATCACATACCTGAGAGATGAGAAAAGAAGATGGTTAGGTCCAGATAAATGTAAATTGTTTTTAACTGTTCATTTTTGATACTTTATACATAGGATACTTCATGCATGGGATGCCCAGCTCAATCGAGCACAGCTCTCTTAGATCTGACTAGTAAGATATACTATAATAGAAATGTATTTTATATGTGTGTGTGTGTGTGTGTGTGTTATCACTTCACGGACGGCACTCAGAGAGGCTTTGAAGCAATAACTGAAAACCGCAATACTGTGCTTGTTAGTAATCGACGTTTCGGAGTTGAACCTTTTTTATCAAGATATCGACAAAAAAGACATATAATGACATACCTAATATGATGATCACCCAGTGCTAAGATCCACACTAGACAGAACCCGTCAAGATCCAATGACGTCATCTGGCGCACAATGTCGCCGCCGGCAATTTCTAAACACAAAAACGTCCTAACTGAACTGATACACATATATACAAATAGATAGTATGATCTACTCTAATACAAAATACAATAGATATACCCAGCTGTAAAATTATATGTAAATATTAGGGGAGAACCATGGAGAGCGAGCAGGGTACTGTGTGATAACTGCTGCAAAAGAAACACTTACTAAGGAGAGCATAACCCATAAGGATTTTACAGCCGGGTATATCTATTGTATATTGTATTAGAGTAGATCATACTATCTATTTATATATATATATGTGTACCCATTCAGTTAGGACGGTTTTGTGTTTAGAAATTGCCATGGTGATGATGCACATTGTAGTTAGCCACGCCCCCCTGGGATGACCGTGACGCCGGCGACATTGTGCGCCAGATTATGTCATCGGATCACGACAGGTTCTGTCTAGTGTGGATCTTAGCACTGGGTGATCGTCATGTAAGGTATGTCATTATATGTCTTTTTTGTTCATATCTTGGTAAAGAAGGTACAACTCCGAAACGTTGATTACGAACAGGCACAGTATTGCTGTTTTCATTTATTGCTGCAAACACTCTGAGTACCGTCCGTGGGCTGATAACTACATGGTGTTGGTGGAAAGGCATCGGGAGCCATAATTTTGTTAGATCTATCTCTCTCTCTCTCTCCCTCTCTCTCTCTCCCTCTCTCTCTCTCTCCCCCTCTCTCTCCTCGTGGTGGTCTAATGGTCAATTAACTGCGCAGCATTGCGCTATTTATTTGGTTGTGAAGACTCCTGAGTGCCATCCATTTCTACACGTTGTCTACCTGGCCAGAGGAGCATCTGGTGTTTGAATCGGAGTACCAGTCTCTTTCTAAATATATATACAATTGTATGAATTGTTATGTGATTTGTATTCTGAGATCTACTAATATGGCATTTGTATGTCCTTTGCAGAACCTGGTATCTTGTATTGGAGAAATTCACCAATCTCTGCCGAAACCCTCTGATGAGTGCAGTACCATCTGGCAGAGACTATATGCTAGAGTTGACAAGACATAACCAGCTTTGTGTGCTTACTAAATGGTCTGTGTATGACATATGGCAATATTAAGTGAGCAATCTCTGAATGATTTAAAAAGTTAAATCCTGACATTCTTGCAAAGGCAAAAACAGGCACAAATTTCCTCCTAGTTTAGTTTAAAATGAATTGATCACCATTTTCAAAAGTACATAGAACTAAAAGGATCACTAAACCCCAAAGCATAATCATTTTCATATATGATGCATGATGGAGGTAAAATACATTGTGTTACCCCACAATTCTGTTCTTCGTTTGTCATGATTGCTTGTCTTGTTGTCCAGACATACAAAGATTTGTGGCCGGTTTATATAAAACATCCAAATGTATTTGTGTATGGACAGACTAATCATTACTGAGCAGCCACTACACAGTATTGTATATACATGCTACACTGTCACTAACTTGTCCTATACTGATTGTTCCACCCCACGTAGCAATTAGGAGGATGGTCCCTTTTTGCTGCGTGATACTTAATCAAACGTGCTAATAACGAGTCACACACAGGGCCTGATTCACTACGGAACGCAACTGCGAATGCAATAGCGAATATGCACGCAGTTCAACTGCGAATAGTATGCTGATCAATTGCGATCGCAATGCCCTTGCAGCACTACTCAAGGACACCCGCTTTACTTACCACACATCCGCAAAGTTTAGCAAGACTGCAAAACAATCAAGTACCATCGCAGATTCACGCACACTTGCACAAGCCCTGACCTTACTCGGAAATTGCTAACTTCCACGCGCTGGCAGTTCTGCATTCCCCCGACCCCCCTGTAACCGCCCACAAGCGGCACTTCCTGTCATTTACTCAGCGATGGGTCTGCATAGTCATTGCGATCGCAGTGGCTGGTTCGTGCACTGCGATCCATATGCATGCGCAGTACGCAACAATTAGCTGATTGCGTGCATATAAGCAACTGCGTTCCTTGCTGAATCAGGCCCACAGTCCACAAAAGTGCTAAAATAAGGGTGAGATATGCTCCAGGGGCATTAAGTAGCAATGGCATAGTCCAGCTTGGTTGGCATAACAATCAGTGGATTGTAGCAGGATGGGTAAGACATTATGAGGTGGTTTGTCCAAAAGAGCAAACCATTGTACGAAACTCAGTTGTTTGTTTCCTCTCTCTCTCTCTGTTCCTAAATGGAAGATATGTGCACTGCTGTATGTTACATTGGGGTGTTCCTTTTTTGAAAAACTAAACCAGATGCCATGAACATTACACAGTAAATGGTAAACAAGTGTTATTAGATAACACCAATAAAACTATATGTACGAGGGTTGTTCAAAAAGTAATGCCTAAATGCTCACAACTCAAATTTTATTATAGATACAGATTTGAAAATTTGCAGTAAAATACTTTGAAGTCTTAGTAACAGAATGACTCTACTCAAAAAATTCACCATCTACCCTCAAACATTTTCTCCACCTCTCAACCCAAGCTGTGAATCCACTTTGGAAAAATTCCAGTGTTTGGTGTTTGACCCAGGAACGTATGGTGTTTTTAACAACCTCTATGTCTTCAAAATGTTGACCACGGTAACAGTTTTTGAGGGGGCCAAATCAGGACTGTATGGTGGATGTGGCATTATTGCTCACCCCATTTTGGCAGTGGCCGCAGATGTTGCCATCGAAGTGTGAGAAGTCTGGCATTGTCGTGGTGTCAGATGACATTTGACAGTCGAATTGTTGACCTTTTTTGCGGATGGCTTCTTTCAGCTTCTTAAGTGTAATAATGTATCGATCACTGTTGATTGATTGGTTTTGTTCCAAGTAATCGATGAGAATAACACCTCGGCAATCCCAGAAGAATGTGGCCATGACTTTGTTTACGGATCGTTGTGATTTAAACCTTTTTGGCCTAGGTGAACTTAGGTGTTTCCATTGCTTTGATTGGGCCTTTGTTTCTGGGTCATAAAGGAATACCCAGGTCTCATCTCCTGTAATGACATTTTCCAAAAACGTCTCCAGGTTGGCTTCAAAATTGGTCAAAAGGTCATTGCACACTTCCACCCTCTGGGCCTTATTATCCCTGGTTTATTGCTTTGGAACCCATTTAGCACACAATTTACGATATCCCAAATCATTGATTAGTTTTTTTTACAGTGCCATGGCTACATTCAAGTTCATCACTGACATCTCTGATGGTCACACGACAGTCTTTCTGAATCATGGCATCGACTTTGTGTCGGTTCTCTGCTGTCACTGCAGTTGATGGTCTGCCACCACGAGGATTGTCGCACACAGACTATTCTCCCAATTGAAAACACTTCATCCACCTTCTGACATTGCTATAGTCAATTGTATGCTCACCATACACTTTTTTCAGTCTTCTGTGGATTTCTGTAGCACTGCAGCCTTCTTTTCCCAGAAATTCAATGACGGCTCTTTGTTTCATGTTGGATTCCATGGTATTTCTTGGACTACTTAAACAAAACTACATATATAGTTAGCAGACATATTAAACTACAAACTTCAAATAATTGTTGCATAGTTATGAGCATTTAGGCATTACTTTTTGAACAACCCTCGTATTTATGTATTTTGGGTGAGAAATTCAGTTTAAATTTCAATACACAGGGATTTCACTGCAGGGGTGTGGTGCGGGGGGCATTCAATTGTCTGTAGCTCCCGTCTAAAGTGACCAGGACCTATTCAACTGGTTTGGGCGACCACCCCGGAGGCTTCACATATCGCAGAATTCTTCTTGCACATTCCTCAGGTGCGAGCAGGAATCCGTGTAAAGTAGGGCCTTGGGGCTGGTCGCGCGAGCCGGACGTGCCTTTACTGCAGCGGAAGATGATGTTTAACACGGCTAATCCTGTGCATTAGAGTGCGAGAATGCAGGGGTTGGTCGCGCAAACAATTGAATAGCTCCTGGTCACTTTATATGGGAGCAATAAACAATTGAATTGCCCCCTTTGTGTACCAAACAGAGGGCCTGATTCAGACCCGCTCGCGAGCGCTATGCACTCGCAAGCGGGTTGATGGTGGCCCAGTGCGCATGCGCGAGACCCGGATAGCGACGGACAAACCGTTGCTCTGGGTCTCGTACCAAAGGGGGCGTGCTGTCGATGTTGAGTGACAGCACGCCCCCTTTGGTGGGCGGGCCTGGGGAGTGGCTGCCCAAACTGAGGCGTTCCCATGTGAAGATTTCGGCTCCGGGACTTGCGGCAACGAGACCTTACTACAAGGATCTCGTCGCAAGCCCGATGGTCGCGATGGTCTTGACCATCATGACCATCTTCCTGGCCGCTCGCTATAGCTGTGGGTGGTCACCCACAGCTATGCGAGCGGCCAGGAGGCCGCTCTAATAAACAAGAAGGCCGGCCCTGATTCAGAGCGAGCGCTCTGTCAGAGCGTCTGGCTCTGAATCAGGGCCAGAGATACATAGCCATAATTACACACTCACCTTTTTACATGTGTTTGGAGCAATCTGCTTTCCAAGTTGCAAATGGTTAAATAAGAATCGTCTCCTCTAATATGAATTTGTGATATTACTAAATAATGTCTTAAAATCAGGTTTGTATAATTTAGAGGAAATATTTTAATATCCTGGAGTTTCTGTTCTCACAAACAACATTATACATTATAAATCCTATATTCATTAGCATTTATTTATACACTTTGTAAAAATGTTTGTATGAAAGAAATGTATGTGTTTTATGTGTAATAAATGATTAAAAAAGAAACTGATGAATGCGTATTTACATGCAAACTGCAATTGGAATTTACTGCAAGGAAGGAACAGCCTCCTGTGCTATAAACAAGCTGAAGCCGATCGCTTGCTTATTAAGCTGATGTGAGCGACCACCATACTTTTTGTTTGCAGTTTTGAGAGGCATGAAGGGAGCCAGCATAGGGAGGATGTGCTGGTCCGTATAGTGCCATGCGGAGGTTTCTGGAGTACCTCCTAGGTGAGTCTGCTCTCGCCTTATACATGTGCTGTTATTATACAGTACATTAATTTGTAATTATATGACCCAGAGTGGGTGCTACTATTAGGTAGCAATAATTATTTTGGGGTGAGCGTTTGGGTGTGGGGCCCCCGGAGTTGCTCTGGCTGGGCCTTTTTCAGGGCATCACACTTAATTCACATAGATACTTTTTTATCACCTCTCTATTTGTTTGTTTATTATTTATGTCATTTTAATTCTTCCTTATTTTATTAACACTTATTGATTATCTTTACATATCTATATTTTACACTTCACTATCCCCTTCTTTCCCCTTTTCGTGAGATGCCCTGGGGATGGTCTATGACTGAAATTTTTAGGGGTACCTTGCGCCTCGGATGTGAACCTCTTAATGTTAGGGACGCAGGTATAGAGGAGCCTTGACGCTGGCCTGGCGCTTATTCATATATTTGGAAATATATGTAACTAATACCTCTGAATCTCTATTATCATGTAGGATTCAAGTATTTTTGTTGATATTGCTGCAGTGTGTTGGAGGGAATCTTTTTTTCTCTGTGGTTGTCTCTGCAACAGCAATCATAATTATTCCGCTCAACCTCCTACTAAATACAATTTACCAATAGAAAAGATCTTGGCTGTAACTCTTGAATGAGGCATCTCTTGGTAAGAAATACCTTTTGTCTTATTACTATTGCCTTCGGGGAAAATGCTGGATTCTTTTCACCACCTCATTGATATCATCTCTTTAGGTTGATCCTAGATGGATGTATATCAGGATGCCACTCTTACGGCACATGGCAATTTCAGGACACGCCATAGACTACTGTTATATAGATATTAAGTGGCCAATATTATTATTAAATAAAATAATGGGGTTAATCATTTATGTTAATTAGGTCAATATTAAATCATTAATAATGGAAGCACCAATTATTAAAGTGCCAGTCTGCACATTTCCAGTGTTAATTAGTATGACCCTAATTAACTAATCAAAATTATAGCTCCTGTTAATTATTTTACTAATAATTTTGACACCTTATGTACAATGGGATGTAGTTATGGCCTCAATACTGACATCCAAATCCCGACAATGGACTTAAGATAGGCGTCGAAATACCGACACCTATCTTAATCCTGACGCCAAAACGCCAGCCCGAACGAGGTAAGTCTGGGGCACCCTTAGTGTTAACTGCGGAGGGGTGAGGGGTAGGTTTAGGGAGCTTAGCGGAGTTAGGTTTTGGAGAGGGGGGAAGTTAGGGTTGGGCACCCCTAGGGGGGAAGGTTAGAAACCCCCGGGGGGAGGTTAGGGTTAAGCACCCCCCCTGGGAGGGTTAGGCACCACTAAGGGAGGGTTAGGGGAGTGGTAGGGATTAGGGTACTTACCTGCCCTGTCGGGTTCTCCCTTCGGGCTGCCGGCGTCAAGATATGAGTCGGCGGCTGACTTCATACCCATTCCTGTATAATATGTGTTCATTATTATATTGTTTAATTCAAAAAATATCAATCTATTATTTAGTATTAAATTGTCCCAATAGTAAAAGTATAATTATTGCCACTTAAATACTTGTGTTGAATATGGGTCTTTATTACAGTAGGTTCACTCCTGGCAGGGCCATTTTCTGTTAGCTTTTCCATAGGTTTGAACCAAATCTCTGGCAAGTTGGGCTTTTCAAAACCAACGCACATTGTTGCCAATTTGCATTGTAAGCCTCCAACACGCCGGGTATTAAATCCAGTGACTTGCAATTTGTAGCGAGTTTGATCTCTCTTACTCTGAGGCATAGGTTCTCACTTACCAGTGAGTACCAGTGGTTATCTGTTGGATGGATTTTTGGGTATGGCAGAAAATGATCATACTGATTTAATTTCATTCATACTCCTATTATGTTACACATGCTACTATACAGAGAGAATTTGGCAATATGATGGCAGTATTACAGCACTTGTGGCCAGGGACGGACTGTGGCTCCAGACCAAGCCCGGCATGAATTCCTGTATGCGCGGTGTAGGCGCACTTGTGAAAAGGGGACATGGCCTGCCACACTGGGGTGTGGTTTCACTGGACGGGGACGTGTCCTCATCGCACGCCCCACCTCTCTGTATCCCGGCCGATCAGTGTGCAGGGAGGCAGAGCTGTTCAGTCAGGGTTTCAGTCTGGACCAGCCCGTCAACCCTTCTGGCATTTGCCAGATGGCCAGTCCGGCCCTGCGTGTGGCCATCTGTGGCTACCATTGAGAACCACTGTGTGTTGCATCAGGATGTGTTAATTTGTATAAATATTTGTTTTCCAGCCAAACTAGACCTGATTGGTTGCTGCGGGTTACAGCACCTTGTAATCCAATTGGTCATGCACCAGTTGAGTAAGCCACATGGAATGTGATGCTACAATATCATTTTATTATATACCACCTATTTAATTCATTGGTGGTTCAAAATTCGATGTGGCATGTCAAAAATACATTAAACTCACACGCTGGCAGGCCAGGGACGTGTGTGTGTATCTGGATTAAAACCAGCAGGTGGTCTTTGACCATAGGAACCCATGAAGTAACATTATTCAGTAGAGATCAGTGGCAAACGCAGGATTTTGAAAGGGGGGTTTCCAAATAATTGGTTACAGACCCAATGACAAAAACGTCTAACCAGAATAAGGCTGCAACGTACACTTAATTGTGTACTTCAAGTGTTTTAATAGGAGGATACTATTTATTAGATTGTGCCAGCTGTCTGCTATTCCCAATGGCTGGGGGGATGGGAGGATAATATTTATTAGATTATGCCAGCTGTCTGCTATTCCCAGTGGGTGGGGGGATGGGAGGATAATATTTATTAGATTATGCCAGCTGTATGTTATTCCAGGGGTGTGGGGGGATGGGAGGATAATATTTATTAGATTATGCAGAGCTGTCTGCTGTATGTTATTCCAGGGGTGTGGGGGGATGGGAGGATTCCTCCCATCCCCCCACACCCCTGGAATAACATACAGCAGACAGCTCTGCATAATCTAATAAATATTATCCTCCCATCCCCCCACACCCCTGGAATAACATACAGCAGACAGCTCTGCATAATCTAATAAATATTATCCTCCCATCCCCCCACACCCCTGGAATAACATACAGCTGGCATAATCTAATAAATATCCTCCCATCCCCCCACCCACTGGGAATAGCAGACAGCTGGCATAATCTAATAAATATTATCCTCCCATCCCCTCACACCCCTGGAATAACATACAGCAGACAGCTCTGCATAATCTAATAAATATTATCCTCCCATCCCCCCACACCCCTGGAATAACATACAGCTGGCATAATCTAATAAATATTATCCTCCCATCCCCCCACACCCCTGGAATAACATACAGCAGACAGCTTTGCATAATCTAATAAATATTATCCTCCCCCCTCCATCCCCTCACCGCAAATACTTGGAGCAGTCGAATGGAATGATAATAATTCATATTATCCCCGCCTGGCTGCCCCCCCCCCCCCCCATATACAGAGCAGTAGAAAATGGCCATTGTTCAACAAAATATTACTCCCAGCCCCCGCAAGACCCCCGGCGCTCCCCCGACATACAGCAGTACTCAGTCTGAGTCATCAGCCGCTTAAACAATAAATATTATCCCCCCCGGACAGGGCGGCACCCGGCGGCGGCCACCTACGTCTTGCGGCTGACAGCTCCAGAATTCCATAGCCGCTGGCAGTGTTTGTGTGTCCAGGGCGGCATGAGGTGCTGAGTCATCCGGATCACGGTGCCCGGCCTGGGTACTGACTGGAAGGAGCTTGCGCGCTGCAGCTCCCGCTACAGCCAGCCCAGGCAGTGTCAATCTTTGAAAAAAAAATAATATATATATATATATTTTGTTCAGCAGCGGCGCTGCTCGCCGGGTCGGACAGGGGGGGTTGGTAGGTACTTGGAAACCCCCCCCTGTGTGCGCGGGTGGAGATATTAACTTTTTGACATTATAATATTTTGTAAAATAGAGCAACTGTATTGTAGGCTGCAATGATCATCAAGGGAAATGTGGAGGAAAAAGCACTTTCATCCACTATTTCTTCTTGGCTTAATACTGGTCACTACGATCCAATGTTAACTCAAAATACTGTGGTACTGTACTCTCCAGCAACAGATATTTAATAGATTTGTATTTAAATGACTACAGGAAGGCCAATTGAATAAGACTGATCTAAGGCACTATTAGATACATATTTATTGTCAAGCATCTGTTGTGTTCTTTTATCATTGGGCTTCAAAAGCATCATAGTTAGGGTGATGTACTCCATTGCTAGAAGCTCTCAATATCATTTTATTGCTTTGTCCCATAGACCAAACCAACATGGACAACTGTAATGTTTTAGTCATTTTATTCTCTTTATTTTCAAATAAAAAATAAGATAAATTGAAGGTTAGGCTCACAAAGTCGCTTTCAGCGAACCTTACTGTGAAGAACAAAAGCATGAACATAATTACTAAGTGCTGTATTTATTCAAACACAGTGTAATATTCTGACACTACAAAGTGTAAAATGAATAGCTTATTATTTTCTAGCTGACGTGTTAAAACATTCATGTTTAATAGCCCTCTTTGTGTTTGACTTAGTGTTTTGTTCACAGAAGCAAAATGTACAGTAAATCACAGCTTTTTAGAGGAAAGCTGGAGAATACAATATTTTATAGACAAGCAAATTCTTTTTAAATCTGTTTTTTGTTTCTGATATATATTGTAAAACACATACAGTTAGAATGCATTCAGTAATGTTATAAAATATTACTATTTATACAACCCACACAGAGTAGTTATCTCCAGCATGGTACATGAGAAAAGGGGCATTGTCATAAAAATATATACTTTCCAAATAATTGTGGCCATTTTAAACCTAAATACTATAATAGCTATATGGAAAGGTTACTATACAATGTGACCTATTTTATGAAATTTAGATATAAATGTAATTAGAAAACGTACGTAAGTTGTGTGCAGTGCTCAATAGATGTTTTTCCTAATTGGTCTTTATAATAAACATTCCAGTAAGTTAAGATGTTTTTTTAAAAATAAAAATAAAACCTTTCTTCCTCCAACATCCGCATACCTCCGTGCTGAGGCATTGGGTCTACTGGGAAATTGGGTCACAGATTTAGAAGCCTCTACAGATATCCCATGCTAATGAAACAGTTGTAGGTTTCGGGAAGAAATTGTGTTCTGGATAACAGCCCCTGTATAAGGCTTTTCTCCCTAACACAAAGACAAAACTGCTACACTGTCGTGATTATTTAATAAAGAACAATTTCTTTACAGTAAATGTATTTTTCACTTCACCTTTGCCAGATTTTAGTACTAGCTGTATTTTACATCTTACTCTTTCCCATATTCAGTATACAGCCACAGGCACAGCACACTAATAAAGCACAAGTCTCAATAGAAGACAATGTAGAGGTCAAATTGTTCTGATAAAACATTTATATTGGAGGCTACAATCTAAATCTTAATAATATATTAGTATTATTTTTTATTAAAATATTCCTTTCTACAGAGACATCGGTACATTTTGTACTTCACAGCAATCCTGGATGAAATTGTATAATCACTAGTTTAAAGATAAAAGTGAATTCTTTAATTAACTAATATCTCGAACAAAGGTCTATTTTATTAAATATGCAACACAAAATGAATAACTAATACTTTTTACATGGCCATGTTTTTAGGAGACAATGTATTATCCAAA
This sequence comes from Taudactylus pleione, assembly GCA_031769625.1. Classification (NCBI taxonomy): domain Eukaryota; kingdom Metazoa; phylum Chordata; class Amphibia; order Anura; family Myobatrachidae; genus Taudactylus; species Taudactylus pleione. The sequence goes on along the minus strand of JAUIMM010000210.1, from coordinate 6,864,207 downwards.
GCAACTCTAGGATACAATTTCAACATAAAACCTATAATACAAACTGCTTACTAAATGATGACTTTGTATTAACTTATATCATTTCAGATCAATTCAACTGTGTAAACATTTAGTAAATAGGCCGTATTATGACCCCAATGTTGTCCTCTTTCTTCCTCCTCCTTGGTCTGATACATCACCAGGCACTTTATTCCTTCACAACTGAAAAGGTCCCCAGACATGCCACACATAGCAAGCACTCTTACATGTCAGACAATGCATCACAAATTGTGCCCTAAGCACCATTTCTCTTTGCAACTCAATCTCTACCAGCCAAGATATGGCTACTCAGCACTATAATGCTAGGCCTCGTAACAGATTTTTGGGGTAAATTAGATGTTGCAGCTCCAGAGTCCCTGACTTCCGCTCTCCTCTCCTAAACACGTGGGTCCGCAACTAAGGCTTCACTGCTTAAGTTAACAAGAGGCCCCCTGCTCTACTCTTGTGAGGGTCTGGTGCATGTGCAGTGTGACCCCAATGTGGGGAATTCTTAAAATTCCTTTTAGGCCCAATAGTGCCTAAGCAGCATTTCTGCCACTGAGGAGGTTTATTCCTGTTCTGTTAGTTGCTGCCTAGGAGGGTGAAACCATCTAGCACAAGAGGGTAATTGTCAAAGCTAAACCTACAAATACCATTGTGACTTTATAAATGAGCATTTATTGCCCATGTGCAGATGTAAATGGAACGGTCATGGATTTGTACATCCAGATGGCAGATGTTCTGGAATGTTCAAATCTTGTACTTTTTAAACAGTTTAACTGAATGGGGAATATGTGCTGGATGTGCCTAAAGATACTCAAGCTCCAAACAAAATGATGTTTATGTGAAGCTCTGAAGATTCCATGTACAGGGTGAAGAGATGAAGATTGCATGTCCAGGGTGAAGAGATGAAGATTCCATGTACAGGGTGAAGAGCTGAAGATTGCATGTACAGGGCAAGGACTGAAAATTGCATGTACAGAGTGAATGGATGAAGATTGCATGTACAGGGTGAATGGATGAAGATTGCATGTACAGGGTGAATGGATGAAGATTGCATGTACAGGGTGAAGAGATGAAGATTGCATGTACAGGGTGAAGAGATGAAGATTGCATGTACAGGGTGAATGGATGAAGATTGCATGTGCAGGATGAATGGATGAAGATTGCATGTACAGGGTGAAGAGATGAAGATTGCATGTACAGGGTGAAGGGATGAAGATTGCATGTACAGGGTGAATGGATGAAGATTGCATGTGCAGGATGAATGGATGAAGATTGCATGTACAGGGTGAAGAGATGAAGATTGCATGTGCAGGGTGAAGGGATGAAGATTGCATGTGCAGGGTGAAGGGATGAAGATTGCATGTGCAGGGTGAAGAGATGAAGATTGCATGTACAGGGTGAAGAGATGAAGATTGCATGTACAGGGTGAAGAGCTGTAGACTTCATGCAGGGCTGCCATCAGAAATTGTGGAGCCCGGGACTGATAAAATACGCAGGGGCCCCCAGACCCCATTATACAGTGCACATCTAGAAAATGGAGGCATATTAAAAATAGCTGAAGCCAGTGGAGCTGACCATCTTACAGTAATCACCTCATAGAACCCCATTCTTCAGTAATCACCTCACAGAACCCCATTCTTCAGTAATTTCTGCAGCAAGTATAGCCATCAATAATCCCTTCCTCCTTTAATAATCGCCAAGCTCAACCCCCTTCCCCTTCCCCAGCAAAACTTACCTTCTTAACTTTGGTAACGATCTCTGGTCTCCCGTTCGGTCCTGAGCCAGCAGCTTTGTTCCCTGCAGTGGCCGGCGCGCAGCAGCCTGCACTGATGTGACATTATGTCACGATTGCGCATGGGCACCTGACGGTAATACTAAGAGGAGCTCAGGCAAGCGGAGCTGCCTGGGTAACATCCTCTCTGCCTGCCTCCCACAGCCATCCATGAACACGGTGGCGGAAGCGAGAAGAGAGCTGGGTGGCTGCGCCGCAGTGCACTGGTAGGCGGCGGGGCCCCAGCCGGGTCTGTCTGTGACAGACAGTAAATCTTGTTATTGTGGCAGGGGGGAAGTAGCTAGCAGGCGGTAGCACCAGGCGGGCCCTCCGCGTGTCCAGGCCCGGGACTAATGACCCGGCAGTCCACCCCTGATGGCGGCCCTGACTGCATGTACAGGGCAAGGACTGAAAATTGTATGTACAGGGTAAGGGCTGAAGATTCCAAGTACAGGGTGAATGGATGAAGATTGCATGTACAGGACGGCCATAATTAAACTTCCCCTATTCAGAGCAGTTTGTTCTAACAATCAGAATATCACCAAATTTGGTATGGAGACTAATCAGGACATGGGTAGTAGGATTCAGCAAAAGAAAAAATAATGTGCCTCATCCAGAATATGGATAGAGAGATGTTTTATAGTTGTATTACCAATAGTGTAACACAATAAAGGTAATCATTGATTACAATTTATTATTTCTCCAATTTCACGCTGTTTTCACATTGTACAGCGCCTCATTTCCCTTTCCATGACTTTTTGCATACTTATTTTATTTTTTTTGCGGAATCCTACATCCCATGATCTAATTAAACTCCCTTCCAAATTTGAAAACGTTTTGATTGTTAGACCAAGCTACAGATGGCACTGAATAGGGGAAGTTTAATTATGGCAAGGCCACCCTGTATATGAAAGAGTACCTGACCCACAAATATGCCTGAAATCACCAAAAAGTCCTGCTTCTAATCACAAAAATGCCTCAAGGCATAACCATTATGGAGTGTATAGAAGCAGGCACAAATACACCAATACAATGCATTATATGGTATGCTAATCACATAATATTAAAGAAGTGTGATCACTTTTTTTTATAAGTTTTTAACCTTCTGGATGATGCACATAAAAATGCATGTCTTGTTCCCTAATGTTTTATTAAGTATTGTGAAAAATACTAATGAAGATAATTATAGAAAAGAGGATTTCACCCTTGAGTATGTAAGGCCCACAGTATGAGGTCTTACTGTATGAATCCATATGTGCTGTGCCACTTTTAGTCAATCACCTACATTGTATGTCTTTAATGGGACTTTGCTGATGACCAAATAGAAGTCTGCTTTGTTTGGAACAAAGGTTGGAGAAAGAACAAGAATACACAATCTCTTGCAATGGAATTATGATCTAATACCTTAATGACTGGTCTCACTAGCTCTGGTGACTTGGAACGCTACAACAACAGCTGGTCTTTCTACCAAACACTTACAGGATTTTATGCTGGTGATTGGAGATTAAAGATGGCCTCCAGTTCATTTTAAAGCAGACCTGGGAGCCATACTGTGTCACGGGTGTATGCAATAATGTTTTGCATATTAGAGGGTGTGTTAAAAACATAAAGGAATGGTCCCATTCCTCCTCAGATCTGTTGTGAGCTATTTATGAGTCAATCTTCTCCTCTTTAGTTGTTGCTGACATTACAATGGTAATAGTGCTGGAATATTTTTAATATTAGAAATAATGTGACTGAATCGGATAAAGCTGGTTGAGAATGATGAATTGCAGCTACCTGGCAAAGTGATTGGAGCCATCAGACTGCAGATAAATGCACGAAAAATTTAGGGATGTTGTATACATCCCGGCAGCGGAATCCCGACAAAAGGTCAGGATCCCGATGCCGGCATCCCGACGGTAAGTAGTGGGGTCAGATTTAGGCACTGGGGGGGAGGGTTAGGGGCAGGAGAAGGGTTTAGATACTAATCAACAGCTGTCTGTCTGTCTGTCGGGATTCTGACCAAAGGGATCCGAGCGCCAACATCCTGAAATTTACTTACATACAGTACATATATTATGTGTTTATACTGCCTCACCCCATTCCCTAATGTCTGCCATATCTGATGAGGAATTAAATTGGCATTGGAGATTAATATTCTCATTACTTACCATTTTGGACATCTATGTATGGAGGATAAAGAATAAATTGCTCTCGATTTATGATTACTTGAAATAGGTGTGACATAAAATTGGGTTTCTGTATACAGAAATAAAGGATTTTAAAACACTGCACACAGATAGTAGTCCTACATAGAGGATTCCGAAAAAAAAAAAAGTAGGTTCCTGGATACTGTATGTATTTCACACAGAAGCACTTATAATACATTGTCTTATGCCAACACAGGCTGAGATATTATCCACAGAAAATGTCAGCAAAGAAAAGAAGATAGAAAGAAAATGGCCACTTTCTCTTTAAACGTATTAATAAAACTGCAGCTATTGTAGTGAAATGTATCTTTAACTAAAAGCAGTCACACTGGGCATTAGAAGGGCTATATCTGCCTTTTTAAGTGGCACAGTCAGTAATTTGGCGCTGGTTACAAAGAGCACTGTATGCTATATTCTTATCTGTTAATTGGCTGAATCTACTAAACAAATAAAATAAGATAAATTAACATGAAATACAAAAACAATATAATGCACATTTAAATTATTTACAAAATCTTGCCAAGTTTGTATGAAAGTGAATAAATATTGTTTAGCATTATTCAGCATTTGTGTAAGAAATATAGCCACCAGATTCAAGGTGACAATTTTCACATTGCCCCTCTGCCACCTTGATCATGCCATGTATTTTTCATTTTTATACTATGCTAATCTGATGATCCCACACCTGTAATAATCCAGTAGCACATTAGCATGTCTGAGTATTAGTGTTGGTCTATTTTACAATGGACATAAAAAGTGCATTGCAACAGGACACTGAAGCCTTTTAGTTCATAGTCTCAATACTCTACAGAGCATTGTATGAAGGCAGAATGCTATTCCATATCATGATCTTATACATGTATTACATATCCATGTTTCTAAAAATGTGGCACAGCTGCTGGAGAATGATCCATTCATTTGTAGATATTAGTCTGAGTACTCAAACAAATATTTTTAGGTAGAAGCAATGTTTTTACTTGAGTGCACTCTAAGTATTAGTGATTGCAGGGCTGTAGCTGCATTGGAAGTCAAGAGTTGCATGATGACATGATTTTCTCTTGGTCTCTTTGATACTCCTCTTGTGCCCTCTGTAATTTTTTAGCTTTGAGCTTCCATTTGTGGAAGCAGTAAGTCAGCAGAGATGTCACCACCAGTGTGAAGATAATAGTTAGCACCACCACCAAAACAAGGGTGGAGGACAAAGCGCTATCCAGGAGCTCCAGCTCCATATCTTCTGTTACGTTTTGTCTTCTTAGTGCCTCAAAGTCATTGTCATACGACAGAGAAGAAGGTGTGTCAGCCGTGGCCCTCATCGGAACAAAAGGAAATTAAACTGCAGATATCTGCAAGTGTATCTAACTTAACTTAAAATTTCACTGTTGGTAATTTTGTTGACACGTTTTTAAAATCCATATTTGCACATCTACTATTTATTGTATGCTCCAAAAGGGGATGTTGAATACTGTTATTTAATTGTAGCAGGAAAGTGGAATAGTGCAATAGTGTTAAACGTGAGTACACAGTCTTTGCTGTACAATACAACCAGTTCACCAGATTGCTTGTGTGTGGTCTGCAAAGAGAACATTTAGCTTATCGTTCATGGCTGTGCAGGTCACAATGGCTGTTAAGTATGTTCTGTGTTTAATATAGTGTAATCTTCTGTAATAGAAGGATGCTAGTTGGTGACATTGTATATCGTCTCATACATTGTGTCACGCTGTAGATGTGCTCTTTTTTTCCTCTAGGCAAATGCATCCATACAGTGGTTCCCAAAGAGTTCTGAATGCAAGATGTTCACTTGAATATCCATTTTTTTCTTAGACCTACAAGAAAATTATAATGTTAAATATAATCCAGCAACACTTAACTATATGATTAGAAATTATGCACTAAAATTGGTGTTAGAAATTATTGAACAAGATTATCCCCAACTTCTAACTCAATTAAGTTGTCAATTAAAAATAAAATTGAATATTACAGGTTGAAAAAAATCCTCCAAATAACCAGGAACAGTAATAACAATATGAGATACAATGGAAAAGGGAATATAATGATTTGCTGTGCCCAGGAAAAATGCCATAACAATGGCCCTAGTCTGTATTATATATGAGCACTTATTATAAATATCACCTGTAGATATGTACTAGCTTATTTATTATAAAAATTTAAATATTTGAAATAATTGCAAGTATTTAACAATTTAATCAAGGCGTGCATTTTTTTGTCCGAAGACTGCTTTGGGAGAGATTGGAGTAAAATAAGTATTTGCAATAGAAAAAAAGGAACATTGTTGCAGTTATGCCATTCCACCATTATATCATTGTTGCAGTGATGCCATTCCGCCATTATATCAGTTATACTCACAACATTGTTGAAACAGTCCACATCCTTTTCTCACCCCTTTCGTAACCCATTTCCCCGTCAACCAGTCGCAGAATTGCAGAACATATGGCCAAACTGGGCGCCTGATATAGTTGGATCTTCCCCTCTGAGGCTCCCAGTCTGCTCTCAAAAAGAATAGAGCGTGACCTCCTCTGATAATGTGCCTCTATGGTAGCATATGTGCTCTGGGCACATTTGCCAGACTGTGCATACTCAGAAGCGGTCCCCACTCTCCTATCTTAGTTGCAGCACATACTTCCCTTTCCCCTCTGCAGCAACAAATTCTCCCCTATCTTTAATAAAGCAACATATTCTCCCCTCTTACTCCTGTAGCAATGCATTCCCCCTCCCCACTTACATACTGTAGCAACACATTCTTCTGCACAAATCTTTACCTGTCTCATGAGGCAAAATCTGAAGTTGTAAAAGTACAGTTGGGCAGTGGATCAGAGTATTTGATACCCTTTCCAGACTGACCTCACTGGTAAATGCTGGGTTCCATTATGTGGTCCCTCACAGCCTTGACAGTGTGAGTTCTGGTACAATGTGGGACATATACAGGGGGACCGAATAAGCCAGGACAGAAATGCTGCAGTAATATCTCTGCCCCAGCACACTGGATCTCCCTATACCTGGTCTGATTTCCACTCTGAAACTGACTACTCACTTCCAATTCATCCTCTCCTTCTTGCCAAATTCTCTCATCACCATGTTCAATAGCAGCTCTGCTATTGGTGTCACCCCCTCAGATGGTGTCACGCGGTGCGGCCCGCACCCCTTTGTGACGCCAGTGATCCTACCCTCCTCATCCTGATGAATTGCTAATGACTTTATAGACAAAAAAGGCTAATCCACCAATAAATCTCCCTTTGCCAAATCCATCTACCCATGCTAATTCCTCACATTACTTTACATGTACCTCTGAGTTTCCTCCTGCGATGAATCTGAGATTCTCCTCTCTTCCTATCCACCATCAACCTGCCCCATATAACCAATTCTCTCCAAGTTCATTGGCTCCCTCTCTCCCAACACCTGCCATCACTTCTTCAACATATCCCTCTCAACCAGTGTCTTTCCCTTTGCTTTCATGCATGCTTTTATATCTCTGATCCACAAAAAACATCTCTTGACCCCTTCTCTCTCACCACATACACTCACCCAATTTCTCTTTCCCATTTGCTTTAAAAATGTTTGAATGTCCTGTGTTCAACTGACTAATACAGTTGCTCTCCCGACATTGCTTTCTTGACCCTTTGCAGTCTGGCTTCCACCCTCTTCACTCCACAGAAAATCACCTCACCAAAGTGACCAATGGCCCTATCTTAGATAAGAAAAAGAGCTCATTCTTACTTCTTATATTCCTCCTAACTCTTGATATCCAATCCTGCCCATCTCCATGGGAGCCCCTTAAGGCTCTGTTCTTGGTCCTCTACTCTTCAGTCTCTTGAGATAAGACCTTGGAGTGATTAGATATTCTTAACCAGTTTCACAGTGTTAATACTGAGTCTTTAGGGTAAAAATTACAGGATATTGCAATAAAAATCTGTTTCGGATATAATTAGATAAGTAAGATAAAGTAAGACAAAACGATTTTGTTCCACTCCCTCGTTCCTTGCTTCCAGTGGAATCAAGGAAATAGGCTGGCAAAGTGGGTACAGGCACCATACCCTTGAAAAACTACAGCTACTTATTCAAAATGGTAAAATATGGTGCCTGTGTCCACTTTGCTACCCTACAGTATTTCATGTCCAGAACCTTGTTGGGCCAGGTAAAATACAACCGGGTCATATATAAGTGACTTTATTTTTTTATATACTGATAACTTTGTAATTCAACTTGATTTAATTGTTTTAATATAACATGTTCTGAACAAGAAGCTGGAGCACCAATAAGAAGTCCGCAAGAAACTGGAGCACGAATAACAAGTTAATAAGATCAGTGAACCGTTCCTGGTTTTGGTAATATGGGGGACAAAATACGTAGGTGTACCCCGTATTTTCAAAGCCAGGACCAGCTCACTAAGCCCAGTGCTGATTGTGCAAAATATGGGAGACCCCAACATCTTTTGTCCCCTGTATTTTCACAACCAGGGCAGGCTCAGAAAAGCCTAGTGCTGGTTGTGCTTATAGGGGGACTCCACGTTATTTAAAAAAAATGTTTTAACAATTTACAGACTTTTTACACACAGAAACATGCACGGATATCACTGATCTGTGCATGCATCTGTGTAATTCATACCTGCTCATGCTAAAATCACCAGCATGAAGCAGGTCTATTATTTTAGGGATTTGAAGTTCGATCTGGTATTCCTTTTCAAATCGAATATTAGTAAATGTGGGATTTGTATGTTGGTCTATGTAAAAGTACTGATGTTTTGCAGGTGTTCGATTTTGAGTGGGATTCGGTTTAATGTTCGATTTGACATTCAACTTTGCCGATAGGAAATCTGTAAAGGCAAAATCTAATGAAAATCGAATGTGAAATGACACATAACTCGAAATCGAACATTAGTAAATATACCCCCTGTAACACGAATAAGAAGTCAATAAGGAGCTGGATTGTTAATAAGAAGTGAATAAGAAGCTAGAGCATGAAGAAGTGAATAAGCAGCTGGAGCATGAATAAGAAGTGAATAAGAAGCTGGAGCATGAATAAGAAGCTGGAGCATGAATAAGAAGTGAATAAGAAGCTGGAGCATGAATAAGAAGCTGGAGCATGAATAAGAAGTGAGTAAGAAGCCGGAGCATGAATAAGAAGTGAATAAGAAGCTGGAGCGTGAATAAGAAGTGAATAAGAAGCTTGAGTATAAATAAGAAGTGAATAAGAGGCTGGAAAAGGAATAAGAAGTGAGTAAGAAGCCGGAGCATGAATAAGAAGTGAATAAGAAGCTGGAGCATGAATAAGAAGTGAATAAGAAGCTTGAGTATAAATAAGAAGGGAATAAGAAGTGAATAAGAAGCTGTAGCGTGAATAAGAAGTGAATAAGAAGCTGGAGCAGGAATAAGAAGTGAATAAGAAGCTGGATCACAATTAACAAGTGAATAAGAGGCTGAAGCACGAATAAGAAGTGAATAAGAAGCTGGAGCATGAATAAGAAATGAATAAGAAGCTGGAGCATGAATAAGAAATGAATAAGAAGCTGGAACATGAATAAGAAGTGAGTAAGAAGCTGGAACATGAATTAGAAGTGAAGGAGCATGAATAAGAAGTGAATAAGAATCTGGAGCATGAATAAGAAGTGAATAAGAAGCTGGAGCATGAATAAGAAGTGAATAAGCAGCCGGAGCGAATAATAAGTGAAGAAGCTGGAGCATGAATAAGAAGTGAATAAGAAGCTGGAGCATGAATACGAAGTGAATAAGAAGCTGGAGCATGAATACGAAGTGAATAAGAAGCTTGAGTATAAATAAGAAGTGAATAAGAAGCTGGAGCATGAATAAGAAGTGAGTAAGAAGCTGGAACATGAATTAGAAGTGAAGAAGCTGGAGCATGAATAAGAAGTTAATAAGAAGCTGGAGCATGAATAAGAAGTGAATAAGAAGCTGGAACATGAATAAGAAGTGAGTAAGAAGCTGGAACATGAATTAGAAGTGAAGAAGCTGGAGCATGAATAAGAAGTGAATAAGAAGCTGGAGCATGAATAAGAAGTGAATAAGAAGCTGGAGCATGAATACGAAGTGAATAAGAAGCTGGAGCATGAATACGAAGTGAATAAGAAGCTTGAGTAAAAATAAGAAGTGAATAAGAAGCTGGAGCATGAATAAGAAGTGAGTAAGAAGCTGGAACATGAATTAGAAGTGAAGAAGCTGGAGCATGAATAAGAAGTTAATAAGAAGCTGGAGCATGAATAAGAAGCTGGAGCATGAATAAGAAGTGAGTAAGAAGCTGGAACATGAATTAGAAGTGTGTAAGAAGCTGGAACATGAATTAGAAGTGAAGAATCTGGAGCATGAATAAGAAGTGAATAAGAAGCTGGAGCATGAATAAGAAGTGAATAAGAAGCTGGAGCATGAATAAGAAGTGAATAAGAAGCTGGAGCATGAATAAGAAGTGAGTAAGAAGCTGGAGCATGAATAAGAAGCTGGAGCATGAATAAGAAGTGAGTAAGAAGCTGGAACATGAATTAGAAGTGAGTAAGAAGCTGGAACATGAATTAGAAGTGAAGAATCTGGGGCATGAATAAGAAGTGAATAAGAAGCTGGAGCATGAATAAGAAGTGAGTAAGAAGCTGGAACATGAATTAGAAGTGAAGAAGCTGGAGCATGAATAAGAAGTGAGTAAGAAGCTGGAACATGAATTAGAAGTGAAGAAGCTGGAGCATGAATAAGAAGTGAATAAGAAGCTGGAGCGTGAATAAGAAGCTGGAGCATGAATAAGAAGTGAATAAGAAGCTGGAGCATGAATAAGAAGTGAATAAGAAGCTGGAGCATGAATAAGAAGTGAATAAGAAGCTGGAGCATGAATAAGAAGTGAATAAGAAGCTGGAGCATGAATAAGAAGTGAATAAGAAGCTGGAGCATGAATAAGAAGTGAATAAGAAGCTGGAGCATGAATAAGAAGTGAATAAGAAGCTGGAGCATGAATAAGAAATGAAGAAGAAGGAGCATGAATAAGAAATGAATAAGAAGCTGGAGCATAAATAAGAAGTGAGTAAGAATCTGGAACATGAATTAGAAGTGAAGAAGCTGGAGCATGAATAAGAAGCTGGAGCATGAATAAGAAGTGAGTAAGAATCTCGAACATGAATTAGAAGTGAAGAAGCTGGAGCATGAATAAGAAGCTGGAGCACGGATAAGTAAGAAGCTGGAGCATGAATAAGAAGTGAAGAAGCTGGAGCATGAATAAGAAGCTGGAGCACGGATAAGTAAGAAGCTGGAGCATGAATAAGAAGTGAATAGGAGGCTGAATGAATAAGAAGTGAATAAAAAGCTGGAGCATGAATAAGAAATGAGTAAGAAGCTGGAACATGAATTAGAAGTGAGTAAGAAGCTGGAACATGAATTAGAAGTGAAGAAGCTGGAGCATGAATAAGAAGTGAATAAGAAGCTGGAGCGTGAATAAGAAGCTGGAGCAGGAATAAGAAGTGAATAAGAAGCTGGAGCATGAATAAGAAGTGAATAAGAAGCTGGAGCATGAATAAGAAGTGAATAAGAAGCTGGAGCATGAATAAGAAGTGAATAAGAAGCTGGAGCATGAATAAGAAGTGAATAAGAAGCTGGAGCATGAATAAGAAATTAAGAAGATGGAGCATGAATAAGAAATGAATAAGAAGCTGGAGCATAAATAAGAAGTGAGTAAGAATCTGGAACATGAATTAGAAGTGAAGAAGCTGGAGCATGAATAAGAAGCTGGAGCATGAGTAAGAAGTGAGTAAGAATCTGGAACATGAATTAGAAGTGAAGAAGCTGGAGCATGAATAAGAAGCTGGAGCATGAATAAGAAGTGAGTAAGAATCTGGAACATGAATTAGAAGTGAAGAAGCTGGAGCATGAATAAGAAGCTGGAGCACGGATAAGTAAGAAGCTGGAGCATGAATAAGAAGTGAAGAAGCTGGAGCATGAATAAGAAGCTGGAGCACGGATAAGTAAGAAGCTGGAGCATGAATAAGAAGTGAATAGGAGGCTGAATGAATAAGAAGTGAATAAAAAGCTGGAGCATGAATAAGAAATGAAGAAGATGGAGCATGAATAAGAAATGAAGAAGATGGAGCATGAATAAGAAATGAATAAGAAGCTGGAGCATGAATAAGAAGTGAGTAAGAATCTGGAACATGAATTAGAAGTGAAGAAGCTGGAGCATGAATAAGAAGCTGGAGGACGGATAAGTAAGAAGCTGGAGCATGAATAAGAAGTGAATAGGAGGCTGAATGAATAAGAAGTGAATAAAAAGCTGGAGAACAAATAAGTGAATAAAAAGCTGGAGCATGAATAAGAAGTGAATAGGAAGCTGAATAATTAAGAAGTAAATAAGAATTGAATTGTCACCTTAGAATGCAAGAAAAGCATACTACTTTATCTCCTGCTAAAGGTCATAGTATGTTATTTGTTTGTGTCAGGACCTCCTCACTGTAAAGTGCAGCACAATATGTCTATGCTTTATAAATAAAGGATAATAATAATAACTGCCCACCACACCTGTTCAATATATGCTGACACTCTTTCTTCTCATGAGGACCACTACACCTCCACTTTTAGTCTTGCACAGTACTACATCACTATGGACTACTAATTCCCTGCTCTAGTGCAGATGTACTGTATGCAATCTAAGGTTATTCATGTGTTGTGGAACTAGAAATCACAGCATGCCAAACCAGCCAATGCTGTAACATTTAGTTCCCTAATGGCTGAGTGGCCACTTTTGCTATAGTGTGACAGTGATTGGTTGCTGTACTGGTTAAAGTGTAGATTGATGCAGGGTCTTAACTAGGGGGGGTGCGGCTGGTTCCACTGCACAGAGAGCAACAGCCCTGAGGGCAGAACTCGCCGTCCACCACAATCTCTCCGCCGGATGCCCGTTACTATTAATAACAGTGTGCTGGTTTGACTGACTAAGCATCAGGTCCAGTGCCAGCCAGAGCAGATGCGGCATCAGTTTATACTTGTCGCCGGCCACAAGACAATTGCGGGCCGGCGGCCAATCAAAAATAAGCGTCGGCAGTGGCCTTTTAAATTTGGTACCAGCCGCTAGCCAATCGTGGCTTGCAGGCCGGCAGCTAATCAGAAGCAGCCGCGTGGACCGGCAGCCAATCAGAAGCAACATTCACATTATATATTAAATATTTATATCAGATTGACAGAGTTGATGAGCTTTCCCCACATTTTCTGAAACAAGCAAAAAATCTCCTTGGCTAATTAGTTTTTTAATTTTCTCTAGTAAAAATTTTGTATAAAACTTCAGTAGATGATTTACAATTAATAGCTTTATTTTTACAATGCTCCAACAAGGATTATTGCTTATAAATACTCGCTAGTAAGTGCTCAGTACTTTATGTTCAGGTTTTGTAGTATACACAAATACATAAATGTCGTGTAAACATACTGTGTTTGAATTTCATGTACAGGAAATGCATGCACAGTCATTGAAATACATCAAATACATCAGAACCCTTAACAGATAGACAGTACATACATAAATAACAAAACATACATTTTCTCCATTGTAAAAAATAATAGGATACTCATACTGGGAATTGTTACCACAAAACTCTACTGACATACAGACGAGATTGTTTACTTTTCTGTGCTAGATATGTTATGTTATGGAACATATTTTTCAATCAATACATTTTGGATGGGATGCATCCTGCCAGTCATTGCATTCATACCACCATTTAACACCCTATGATTTAAGCAAAGGACAACTCTCCCGATACGATCTGTCCTGTGCTGTGTGGGGACTTCTGGGTTTATGACCCGGGAGTCCCTCTGTGCATGTGCGAGCCGCAGGGGACCCCGGAGGGAACCTCTGGGATTCCTCTCAAGGAAAAGCCAAAAAGAAGCCCATATTGGGCAACGCCATCCTATCAGTACCAAGCTTTGGCAAGTATCGCTTTCTGGAGCCTGGTGCATATGGGAAATCTCAAACCTCACAAAAGCTGCATTTTCGGGGGTTTGACCACATTTATCTGCACAGTGCATCCCTTCCTTTGTCCAAAATTCACCTCCCCCTCCAAAAGCCTGCACAATATATGCAGCATTCACAGAACTGCGCTTGCCAACATTCATCTGGGGAGAGCCATACTCAGGTGGGGAAAAGTAGATCAGTCCCTGGGAACACTCTTCTTTATGACAAACTTTCCTCCTCGTAACCATTATTCATGAGTAATAAAACCCAATGCACTGGAATCACACTGGATTCTGTTTTCATGAAATTTAGTTTTTTTTAAATTATTTAATGTTATTGTATAAACAGTTTCAATTACCTTCAGCAATATGTTATTGTCTGTAATTGCTGTGAAATTGGTACATTTTATAACCAATGATGATTATTGAAAAATCTCAAAATTAAAACAGAATATTCCATTTTAGAATGACTGTGACAAGCTCTATAACTGTCGCTAAAACAGCGAACTAAGAACAGAAATAACGTTTATTTTACTTTTCTGCCACCATTCCTATTATTTCTTATTCCTATTATTTCTTATAATTAATAAAGCGCCAGTGCTGTAACAGGGCTTTAATGCGCCCTATGCCGTCCTTGATGTTGTGCATAGGGAGCTGGGCCAGCCAGCACCCTGAAGCATGCAGTGTACGGAGCATCTATAAGATGCTCTGTGCAGCTGTAACCATGCCAGGGTGCCTGTCTGTAGCGTCACTTGCTTTGGGGGCGATTCAATTCAGCGCGATGCTGAATAGCCCCGGGAAGAAGTTACCAGAGCTATTCCATTCAGCGCGCTAAGTCCGACTAGAACCACTTAAGTCGGAGAATACCACTACTGCGTGTTAAGTTGGATGTTTGTTCGTGGCAACCATCATTTTCCGAATAAAGTACCGGCCGTGAGGCTGTTAGCTTCGCACACCGTAAAACAGTATCATGGCCGACACTTGAGTCGGATTTCTGCTCGCACCTCAGAAGGGTGTGAGCAGGAATCCTGTAGTCAGACTTAACAGCGCCCTGAATTGAATAGCTCCAGCAACTCCTTCCTGGGGCTATTCAGCAAAGCAGTGAATTTAATCGCCCCCATTAGTACTTGCTCAAAAAGGGGTTTAGAGTGTAAATTATCTAACACACAAGCACACACACTAGGGTTAATTACTCTTATATAAGAACGTATCCATGGGACACAAGTTAAGCAATTTCCAAATGTTTTCTACATTTTTAATTAAATATAATTAGAAAGTTTAACAACATTTACAACAGTTTTTAGTAATACCAATTATCACATAAAGCCTTTGGGCAAACTTCCTGTGAGTTAGTCTACAAATGAACACCCCCTAAACTAACAAAACTGTTTGAATTCCAAAATAATTGAGGCTTTCAAAAGACTTTGTCTAGGGGCTTAATCCAAACCTGATAGAAGTCTTCACTCTCTGAACAACAGCTACAGTATGTGCCCGGTTTTTCTTGATCTTGTGTAAGGTCAGTTATGTATCTTTAAAGAGTAACCTACTGCTTTTCTAAAGCCTCATGTTGTAAGAGACGACATATGGTCATTTTCAGTGTTAAAATAAAGTTGTACAGTATTTCCAGTTAACAATATATGTTATCTTAAATATAATACATGCATAGTGATAAATGTAGGATTCCAAATGTAAAAGATATAGTTGAACGACAACTACAACCAAGACAAACAGTTATCTTGGGCGCCATTCTATTATTATTTTTTGCTAAACAATTTAGATACTTGCATAGCACACATAATATACATACAGTTATGCTATGTGTGTGTTTCTTTTAGTTTTTTAAAGAAAATGTAAAACGGAGGAGGCGCAGGTATGGGCTAAGAAATACAGTATTAATATCTACTTCACACAACATGTTTGGGGCAATGGTCTATAGAATAGATAAAAGAATGTATCATGGATAACTGACAGGGTGTAATTAAATTGTAAGCTCTTCAGATTCTATTCTAATGTATGAACTTTTTGTAGCTTCTAAATTTGTCATTTTTCCAGTGTGTTTCTTGAATATTATGGGGCTGATGCTAAGTTGAGTAAAAATATGTATTGCTGTACACCGTGTGATGCAAACATCCATATGCAGTATCAAGCATCTTACACCTGCGATCCTGGACAGAGGAAGGAAAGAGCGGCAGAATCGGGACACAGCCACTTATACCCCAGTAAAGAGCCATATCTATTGCAGCATTAGAAGAACTGGAGCAAGATCCGTACAGATAATGGTATAAAAACAAGTTTTAAATAAAAATGACGGTGATCTCCGCTGCTCCCTAGAACCATCACTCACAGCCTAGACTATTAGCTGCAAATTCAGGGGTTAATGAACTGCATAGGGTATCCCAAAAATTCACTACAAGCACAAGGCTATGACAGGCTGGGATGCTGATACTATAACAGAGACACAACACACAGTGTGGGATCCCCGTCATAATGTCGCTTAGCTTGTTCAGCAAGAGGCTAAGCTTCCTAGGAATGTTAGGCTCCCAAACTCAAAAATGTGGGACCCCCAACCCATAAAAAAAACTTGTGACGTGCAGAACCTGTGCAGTGGATGTTGCTGTAATAGATTGGTCCAAGATAGATACTAGAAGTTTTTGCTGGTGCACTACTGGTCCCAGTAAGCCATGGCAGCCTTAACGATTTATTTACACTGACACTTATAGAACCAGAACTCCAGAGGTGCAAGCAAATATAAGCGGATAGAGGGGTGTGGCCTGGATAGACAAGTAGTAGGACACTTCTGGTCTTGACTTTCCCTGTTCTAATTACCTGATGATACAGAGGTTGCACGTCTCTGCTGCGACTAAGTTGACAAAGTTTGCCTGAGGGGATCCACCACCTGCTTCGACTGAAGCGCCGTCTTCACTTGTCTGACTGATGTCATCATGCAACAGCTACTACAGTACATGCCATCATGGACTCTGAGAAGAGGCTGGCGGACAAGGTGATTGCCATATATTGACATCTCCCTTCTCCAGCAGGATATGCAGAAAAGGAGGGATAGAATTGGGGAGACAGGCAATCATATTTCCACCCTGGAGGACTCTAGTGCTACTTTCCTGGGGAGATTGACTTTTATAGAGACCCAGATGCAGGGTGGGCGCCACCATTAGGCAGCTGCCTAGGGCGCCGGCCACTGGAGGGCGGTGCTGAGTATGCCAAACTACAGAGTGAAGGATGTCTCTGATAGAGACATCCGTATTTCACGCTGCACTGGCGGCAGCTGCTGGTGTAATCAGCCACCGCTATCACCCCACATGGTCATTGCCAGTGCGAGGTCTCAGCCAGGCTGCCGCGTCCGCCCGGGTTGTCAGTGCTGGTGATGTATGCTTGCTATTTACAATTGTCAGTGGCTCGGCGCTCTCCCCTTGGCTGGCTTTCTCCTCCCCCTGGCTGGTCGGGCTCCCTCCTCTCTTTGTCTCTTCCATTTCCCTGGAAAACAAGACGAGGAGCAGCCAGGTACTGTAGGCATCAATATTTCACACTGTAACTTTAAAAATATGTATATATAAATGTGTATATATATATATATGTGTGTGTATGTGTATATATAGATATATGCGTGTGTACTATAAAGGTATTGTGCAGAACGATGTTACCCTATATAATGTGGTCTCCTTAAACTTAAAGATCACTGGAGCATATAATAACAAAGAAATATGATCCATGATAAAATGACGTCTCCCATTATTGGAGACGAATTGCTGTAACTGCCAAATAATAATGGAATGAACCATAAATGAGATAACAAGAAAATGGTGTCTCACTAGCTATTAACTAAATAGGATCACAGCGCTGCACTACTATGGTTAAAGTATGAAAAATATATGATAACTTAATATATGATAGACTGCGCCAATATGGGAAGGCAGAATGTGTTTATTAATTTATAAATAATTGTTTTATTATGCAAGTAGCTATATGTAAAGTGCCAGCACTATAATCAGGGTGTCGAAGTCAAATAAATGGTTATGATCGTTTATAATTATTATCTGACAATCTAGTCGTTTATGGGCTGATAAAGAGTAAATCGGATGCTACTCTGCATCGGAAGCAAGCCGATGCACGCAAATTTATATATATAATATATATATATATATATAATGTAATTCAAGGTTTAGCCAAGTGTGTGAGAAGCAGGAGTATGTCTGTGACAAGTAATTTAAAATACACAAATATAGTGTGAGTGTTTGCATATATATTGAGAAGCTCTGCATACAGACACAGTATGCCTGTGGCAATTGAAGTGTAACACAGACAATGATAGAAGTGTTCTGAATGTAGAGTTAGAAACAATTGTCAGAAGTTTAATTATCATTAGCAATTGTATGCCTTGTGTCCAATGCTGATGTGGTTAAGAAGTACTGACAATTGTACTCTAAACAAACATAGGAAAGCCTTTGTTGAGTTCTTAGACTTCTGACTATGGCCAAGGCTTGCCCCACCTGTGAGCAGGACAAACTTCATTTTACATGACCTTTTATAATGAGATTCAGACGGATATAATATCAAAAATACCAGTTACTGGATAAAGCTATATTTATATATATATATATATATATATATATATGTCCATGATACAGACGCACACATTAGCGAATAAAATATAAACTTACATACAGCACCTATTTGCATGATACACGACACATACAAGCAGCGCACGTTTGCGCTGCGTTCAGACGTACAACGCACACTGATGAACTCCTGTAAATATCTCATATTCATTTATGCAAGCATACATATAAAAGGTTCCCTAGCATTGAGCGTAATATTAGAGATTTTGTTAGCTAATCATTATGCTGTAAAATGTACATAATCATATATGATATGTAAGGTATAGAACTTAGTAGACATGACATGTGTGGTATCATACTGACACCCTGTTTAATTCCAGATATCTGAATCTATCGGCAGAGGAGTTGCATCTTGCGTTCGGTGGTTATGGATTATAGGGAAATATTGGTTAGAATATGTACTTTGTATGTAGTGTTATCTCGTCTGGAGGGATGGACCATATCCCCGTTGTCACCATATGAACTGTCCTATGACCTGCATCGTACCAGAATGACAAGAACAAGTACCAATGGAATTATGCCAGCTTGTTCCTATTGTGTTGTCCACTAAATATTCAAGCACTCTCAGTCCTGTAGTCAGTCATCTTCTTTCTTTCTTATGACTGAGGCTTCACGTTTGATGCCGGGAATCTGGATTCAGAGCGCTTGCGTATGTATTGGCTGTAACTTTTGTATTTAACTGTATTTGCGCTAACTGTGATAAATCAAAGCATGTAACTTACTTATTGTTGCAATAAGAACTTTTTGTGCTTTGGAACCACAATGAAAGTCTGGAAAGCAATTATTTCTGTTTAGCGATAATTGGGGTATTCATAAGGGCTTAAGACACTGGTTAGCCACACCCACTGACGAAGTCTCTCTGACGAAACGCGTTTGGGGCGTGGCTTGGTGACGTCACAATGCCGTGATGAGGCCGCCGCAACCTTAGTGAAGTCCGTGCTAGGGAGCTGGAGCCGGGACGCTAACACCACTGTATGGGCAAAAGCTTTGCTGATAATATCTAGGCTGTTGGTGCTGCTCCTGGGCTTTGTGAATCCCACGATTTGTTGATGTATGCTGAATGCTGGAAACTTATGTGTAAGTTTTTTACGTGTGCTTCAATTAAATTATTTTTTATTATACTTACTGTGGTGCGCACCGTTCTCCTTCTTTGACTAGAAATTTCCACATCTGACTCCTGAGGAGGAGCAGGGCCGTAGCTAAGGTAGTGCGGCCGATGCCATTGCACAGGGCACCACAGGTCAGGGGGCGCTGTTTGGACCTGTCAAATTTCTGTTTATTATCATTCTTGCTTGTAGTTTCCTCTTATTTCATCCCCAGTATCTCCTGGCCTTCCCTATCACTTCCCTGGCCCTTCCCCATGAAGCCATGGCCCTTTTTTGTGTGCATTATGTCCCTTCGAAAAATGAGGGGGCGCTAATGCTCTTTCTGGAACATGGCACCAAAAAGTCTAGTTACGGTTCTGAGGGGGAGGCTTGGAGAAAAACAAGTGAATGCATAAAAAGGACTTTCACTAAATCACAAACTGGGACTAATACTCTGTGCATGGTGATATACATTTACAACTTTGAACTTTGACTATATCTATCTATCTATATATATATATATATATATATATATATATATATAGGGCCTGGGACAGACTGCTCTTCCCTTAATGGACAGATAAGCTATATTGAAATGTTATTCTTGTACGTGTGCCACCTGCCTTTTTACTGCTTGTGACAATGGAGGTCCTGTAGGCACCGGATCGAGCAGCTCTGCCCTGAGGGACCTTCTAACACTTGAGTATTCTCAGTAATTCTGATATTGCTCTTTCAGTCTAATGGTTGTCATGAATTATCTGCTGCTTACTTATCTGTTTCTAGATTGCTCTGGTATGTTTTCTTTTGACAATGTTATGCTATTCTTATGTTTTTGTGTACGGCCATGGGTTTTTTGCTATATATTTGTCTATAGTTCGGGTATGGGCTTTTCTATTTTTTAATGGTTCTAGTCCTTTAGGCTTTGTAGTTGCCCCCATTGTTATTTAATTTTCCCCTTGTGGGCTAAGTTAGTTCAAGGGTTAGGGCCTTGGTATACCTGTGTTGGGTGGATTTAGATGGTGGTGGTGGCTGGGTTTTTCTTTCTGTGTATTTTATTTTCTATATTTTTTTCTTTTACAAGCATATGTATTATTTCTGGTGCGGCTGACGGAGTGTTTGGAAGTATATATTTCCTTACTTTTGTTTGTAGTGGGGTGCTGGTGAACCCCTCTTCCTGCTTCTTGGTATTCCCCATTTTTATGTTAAATATTTTATCTTGGAATGTATGCGCCATAGTTTGTATTTTAGAGACACATTTAGTGGATAGTTGTATCCTCTCACTTTAAACCATGGGTGAGATGGACTTTCCATTCTACCTTTCACTGAAATTCTATTGGGGTTTCTGGGCCTAATTCAGACCCGCTCGCGAGAGATGAGTGCTCGCAAGCAGGTCGATGTTGGCCCAGTGCGCATGTGCACGACGGAGGCGGCTCTGTCGTGCGCATGCGTGAGACCCGGATAGCGACGGACAAGCCGTCGCTCCGTGTCTCGCTACAAAGGGGGCGTGCTGTCGATGTTGAGTGACAGCACGCCCCCTTTGGTGGGCGTGCCGGGGGGTGTGGCTGCCCAGACGGAGGCATTCCCATGGGCCGGTACAAGTGATGTCAGTGGGAGTGCTCTCGGCTCTGATAGAGCCGAAAGCACTCCAGGGCTTGCGACAATGAGACCCTACCACAAGGGTCTCGTCGCAAGCACGATAATCGCGATGGTCGTGACCATTGCGACCATCTTCCTGGCCGCTCGCTATAGCTGTGGGTGGTCTCCCACAGCTATACGCGCGGCCAGGAGGCCACTCTAAAAATGAGGAGGGACGGCCCTGATGCAGAGCGAGCGCTCTGTCAGAGCGTCTGGCTCTGAATCAGGGCCTCTGTTCTAATACATAAATCATTGTGTTTTGTTTGTCATATGGTGCAGGTGGATCCGTGGGACCAATTTGTTTTTCTTGCAGGTGCCATTCATGCTTCCCCCTTACATTGTTATCACTGTATATTCTCCCCTCCCCTTTTAGTTCAGTTACTCTCACTAAAGCCTGTGATTTCCTTTGACTTCCCCAAATGCTCCTATTATTTGTATTAGGGATTTTAGGGGGCACTTTCATTTTTGGTACATAAAACTCCCATGAAACTGTTATATTGACTAGAGCCACCCAGGACAAAATGGAGGTAGGATCGGGAGCCATGTTCGAGTAATGCACACCTGGTCTAATGTTAAAAGATTATTCACATATAATCGCAAAAGGACAGTGAGGGAACCCTCCAGGTTTAAACCAAAGAGGCAAATCAGTAAAGGAACCCAGACACTTGTATACATATACATATACAAGCAACTACCCTAGACCAGAAGGAAGCTATTCGAGGACAAATCCAGAGAAGATGCCAAAAACCAGCCGAGGGAGAAGAGTCTGAAGATGACCTACCAAACTCGGAGAGATCCTGTACAGAATATAGAGTTGGATCTGCTGATGTCTGGCATATGTCATGGCATCCCAGGGTGAGCCCATGATAAATTTTCAGTCATTATTAGATAAAACATCCCAAGTCTACATCCCAATGAGATCTAAGGCTGCACAGACCTTCTGCCCCATGAGACAGCAACAGAGAGGAGTAGGCTAGGAAAATAGATCTCTGTCCAGGGAGGATGTGGACCAAGAGTCAAAACGGAGTTTCCGAAAGGACAGGTGTAACTCGCCTCCACTGTGCAATGAGAGCATGCTGGAGCTGTAGGCATCTATAAAATTGGTGTGCTGGAAGACCATACAGTGCACCCCGAAAGTATTCACAGCGCTTCACTTTTTCCACATTTTGTTATGTTACAGACTTATTCCAAAATGGTAAAACATAATTTTTGTCCTCAAAATTCTACACACAATATCCCATAATGACAATGTGTAAAAAGATTTTTTTTGGGATCTTTGCAAATTTAATAAAAAAAAATATAAAGAAATCACATGTACATAAGTATTCACGGTCTTTGCTCAATACTTTGTTGATGTACTTTTGACAGCAATTACAGCCTCAAGTCTTTTTGAATATGATGCCACAAGCTTGGCACACCTATCTTTGGGCAGTTTTGCCCATTCCTCTTTGCAGCACCTCTGAAGCTCCATCAGGTTGGATGGGAAGCGTCGGTGCACAGCCAATTTCAGATCTCTCCAGAGATGTTCAATCGGATTAAAGTCTGTGCTCTGTCTGGGCCACTCAAGGACATTCACAGAGTTGTCCTGAAGCCACTCCTTTGATATCTTGGCTGTGTGCTTAGGGTCGTTATCCTGCTGAAAGATGAACATTCGCCCCAGTCTGAGGTCGAGAGCGCTCTAGAGCAGGTTTTCATCCAGGATGTCTCTGTACATTGCTGCATTCATCTTTCCTTCTATCCTGATTAGTCTCCCAGTTCCTGCCACTGAAAAACCTCTCCACAGCATGATGCTGGCACCACCATGCTTCACTGTAGGTATGGTATTGGCCAGGTGATGAGAGGTGCCAGGTTTCCTCCAAACATAATGCCTGGCATTGACGCCAAAGAGTTCAATCTTTGTCTCATCAGACCAGAGAATTTTGTTTCTCATGGTCTGAGAGTCCTTCAGGTGCATTTTGGCAAACTCCAGGCGGGCTGCCATGTGCTTTTTACTAAGGAGTGGATTCCATCTGCCCACTCTACCATACAGACCTGATTGGTGGATTGCTGCAGAGATGATTGTCCTTCTGGAAGGTTCTCCTCTGTCCACAGAGGAATGTTGTAGCTCTGACAGAGTGACCATCGGGTTCTTGGTCACCTCCCTGACTAGGGCCCTTCTCCCATGATCTCTCAGTTTAGACGGCCAGCCAACTCTAGGAAGAGTTCTGGTGGTTCCGAACGTCTTCCATTTACAGATGATGGAGGCCACTGTGCTCATTGGGACCTCCAAAGCAACAGATATTTTTCTGCCAGATTTGTGCCTTGAGACAATCCTGTCTCGGAGGTCTACAGACAATTCCTTGGACTTCATGCTTGGTTTGTGCTCAAGTGTGGGACCTTATACAGACAGGTGTATGCCTTCCAAAATCATGTCCAAACAATTGAATTTACCACAGGTAGACTCCAATTAAGCTGTAGGGACATCTCAAGGATGATCAGTGGAAACAGGATTTACCTGAGGTTAATTTTGAGCTTCATGGCAAAGGCTGTGAAGACTTATGTACAGTACATGTGATTTCTTAGGTTTTTTTTTTTATTAAATTTGAAAAATTCTCAAAAAAACTTTTTACACGTTGTCTTTATGGGGATTTGTGTGTAGAATTTTGAGGACAGAAATTAATTGAATCTATTTTGGAATAAGGCTGTAACATAACAAAATGTGGAAAAAGTGAAGTGCTGTGAATACTTTCCGGATGCACTGTAGGTTTTGGACAAATATGCAAATGAGTAAAGAATCCAATTGTGATAAATTTGATCAATTGCGACCACTCCACAATGAGCTACCCTCCAGCCCACGGACTTCTGGAAAGGCCGAATTATTTCAAAGTGGAGAACAGGGAGAACTGACCTGGGTGAGCTGCAAGATAATACAGGTAATAATACAGGTGCAAATCAGGCAGGGCCATACCACCCTCTCCTTGAAGCCGAAGGGTTTTATAGGCTATACAAGCTCTCCTATTCCCCCATACAAAATAGATAATACAACTAGCAATTGTGGTAAACTGGGATAGAGGAATATACAAGGGAGAGTTTTGTAGCACATATAAGAATTTGGGCTGAATTATCATCTTTATAAGATTAACACGACCTGTGACTGAGAGGGGAAGCCTATGCCACACATAAGATTTCATCTTTAAATATTCAATATGGGGGGTAAAATTTAAAGAAATAAACTCTGCCGGGGAGTGGGAGATCTGTATACCAAGGTATTTAAATTGTGTACACCATCTGGGGGGGAGAGTGGTAGGGAGGGGAGTGAAAACCACAGACTTATCCAAATTAATGCGAATGCCGGAGTATAGCCCATAACCATCCACCAGCTTAAGGAGGGCAGGCAGGGAACTCCTCATCATGTCATCAGCATATAAGCCAATTTTCTCTTCTTTACCCACAATTCTAAAACCAGAAATATCTGAAGAGGATCTAACAGCACAAGCCAATGGCTCTATAGCCAGGGTAAATAGCAAAGGAGACAGCGGACAACTCTGCCTAGTCCCCCTTTCCAGGGCCGGATTAAGAGAGGGGGCAACAGGGGCGGTCGTCCCTGGGCCCCCACACACAGAGGGCCCTCACACTACTGCATGCAGCAGCACATTCAGTGCTTGCTGCATCAGCTTGGGGCAGGGCGGTAGTGTGGACGGCACATAAGTGCCATCCGCACTACACAACACAAACACACAGCCGCCGGCGTCGGCAGCTGTGTGTTTGTTTTAGCAGCCGATGAGAGTCAGACAGACTCTCATCGGCTGTTGCGCTGTGGCCCACTGCCGGAGCCTCCGTCTTCTGGCTCCTGCAGTGGCTGATGGGAGAGACGTCGACGCCTCTCCCATCATGCAGAACGGGCCGGCCTGGGAGGACGCCGGACGGAGGAGCAGATGCCAGAGCGGGGATTAAGGTAAGTGGAGATTTTTTTTTTTTCCTGTTTGTGTGTGTGTGTCTGGCCGGCCGGGGTACGACGACTACTCCTAAGGGCACTGCTTAGGAGTGGGGGGGGGTCGGACTACTCCTAAGGGCATGGTTGGAGAGGGAACGGACTACTCCTAAGGGCACTGCTGGGGGGGGAATGGACTACTACCAAGGGTGCTGCTGGGGAGGGAACGGACTACTACTAAGGGCACTGCTGAGGGAACGGACTACTACTAAGGGCACTGCTGGGGGGGGAACGGACTACTCCTAAGGGCACTGCTGGGGAGGGAACGGACTACTACTAAGGGCCCTGCTGGGGAGGGAACTGACTACTACTAAGGGCACTGCTGGGGGTACTACTAGGGGCACTGCTGGGGATACTACTGGGGGCACTGCACACTGCTGGGACCACTACTGGGGGACACTGCATAGAGGGGGAATACTACTAGGGGCACTGCTGGGGATACTACTGGGGGCATTGCACACTGCTGGGACCACTACTGGAGGTCACAGCATAGAGGGGGAATCACTACTAAGGGTACTCCTTGGGGGACTACTGTTGAGGGGGGACTGCTACTGGGGGCACGGCTGGGCTGGGCTCTGTGTGGCTTGAAGGGGGCCCCCGCAACTTAGCTGGACAGGAATATAGCATCTTATCAGAACAGAAAGAACCTTACCCCAAACCCCCAATAGAACACATGCTTCCAAGTCCCACCACCAAAATGCTAGGTTATTTTATTATTATTATTATTATTATTATTATTATTATTAGCAGCTTTAATTGCATTTGTTCGCCAAAAGATTAGTTTTACTGTTGTTTACTTTTACTTTTGTAAATAATACATGTTTCTCATGCTTTGACAAAGAAAAATGCATATTAGTATCTTGTTACTTTGTGCATTTGTATGTAAATATACCATTGCTTTCCCACAAGGAATTTTTACTAGTCTTAAGGTGGGTACACACCTAAAAGATATATCTGCAGATGATGGTCGTTTATACACACTGAATGACCATCATCTGTGCTGCAGCGGGTCCCGGCGGCTTGGGGCCGTGGCCTAATTGCGGTGTGCGTGGCCACGCCCCCTTTGAGGAAAAAAACAAACATTTGCGGTCCTGGGGAGGGGGGCACTGTGTGCCCCTCAGCCCGGCGCACAGCCAATGGGGGGCACAATTAGCGGGATCACACCCCCCTTTGGCATAGGAGACTGCTCGGGCTGCTGCTTTAGCAGCCTCGGACAGTCTCTCAGTGCAGCCCAGCACACAGCAGCGTGTGCTGGGCTGCTGTGGGTGGGGAGCTGTGCCGGAGTCGGGTAAGTAGTACCCACTCGTGGCTCCCCCCCTCTCTCTGCACCCCTGTACACACTTGCTGATGGACAGATATATCTGCAGACATATCTGTTCATTGGCTGTGCAGCACAGCCAATGCGATAAGTCTGTGAACTACAATGTTCAGACATATCGTCTGTACACACTGGCCAACGGGGGCACGATATAATGGCCGATCAATTGATCGGACAATATATCGGCCAGTGTGTACCCAGCTTTAGGCCAGGTACACATTAGAACGATATCAGCATGATTTGCCATGTCAGAATGACAAATCATGCATACCATCTAATGTGTATGCACAATTGCGTGCTCCCATGGACAACATTCGAGATTGTTTGACCGTGCTGCATGGGCAAACAAACAATATTGTGTTTGACAGTGTATTTAAATGAAGGACGGAACGAGGTATCGTTCCGTCGTTCATTAAATCGTTTAGTGTGTATGGCCAATCTGTGATGTCCTAGGGCGAAGGGAAATCGCCCCGACCATCCGCCCGATTGGCCGTCTGTCTAATGTGTACCCAGCCTTACTCTATTATTACAGTGAGCAAACAATTTGTTCTTCTGCAATGAGTCACAGCAAATGGCACAGATGTTTGCTTGTTCTTTTCTATATATGGCATTCACTGTATCAAACGTATTATTTAAATAACATGAAAACATGAAAATACCCTAAGGAGTCAATTTACCAAAGTGCGGTTTTGCAAAACTAATTTTTTTTTTTTTTTTACATTTTATATGTGGTTTTGAAAACAACAGTTTTACTATGCAAAACTACACATACAATCTAATGTTTTTAAACCGCATGGTTTTATACTGTTGTACTGATTTTTTCAATGGCAGGTAAAAAAACTTTTTGATTTAGGAACATGCAGTTTGCAAAACCACCAAAAACAGCTGTTTTTTAGACCTATTTCTGATAAGCGACACATCGCATACTATTTCAGACATCTTGCCTGTCAAGATGTAAAAAAAAAAAACCCCAGTAAATATTATGGCAATCTGTATGTAATGCCAGCTGTGGGGATGCCTCCTGTCAAAATACAGACAGCGATATCCCAGTGGTCGGTATCCCGACAGGGATCGGGTAAGTATACTTACCCTCCCTCCTTCCCCCCCTAACTCTCCCTTCTTGTAGCCTAACCATAACAGATATTTAATCAATAAATAATGGAGGCATAATTATTAGACATTAGAATATGGGGCATCTAAAGGGGGCACAATTATGTATACAGTACAGAAAAGGGGAACAATTATGTATACAGTACAGAAAGGGGCACAATTATGTATACAGTACAAAAATGTAAAAAAACATTTTATATGTGGTTTTGAAAACAACAGAAAGGGGGACACAATTATGTATACAGTACAGAAAGCGGGCACAATTATACAATTATGTATACAGTAAAGAAAGGGGGGCACAATTATGTATACAGTACAGAAAAGGAGCACAATTAAGAATACAGTGCAGAAAGGGGGGCACAATTATGTATACAGTAAAGAAAAGGAGCACAATTATGTATACAGTACAGAAAGGGGGGCACAATTATGTATACAGTACCGAAAGGGGAGCAGAATTATGTATACAATACAGAAAAGGAGCACAATTATGTATACAATACAGAAAGGGGGGCACAATTATGTATACAATACAGAAAAGGAGCACAATTATGTATACAGTACAGAAAAGAGGCACAATTATGTATACAGTACAGAAAGGGGGGCACAATTATGTATACAGTACAGAAAAGAAGCACAATTATGTATACAGTGCAGAAAGGGGGGCACAATTATGTATACAGTACAGAAAAGGAACACAATTATGTATACAGTACAGAAAGGGGGGCACAATTATGTAACTATTTTGATGCTGCTAGCAGCTGTGGAGAATTGTCTTAGTAATACAGTTGCGTCCACATACATCTATCCTCCATGCACTACTAGTCACGTTACAAATAATGCATGAGTGCCGTACAACTCGGTAGTGTAAAGCGTCTATTTGTGCAACTTTCCCTCTTCCCAGATGGTTTGAATTAAGCTATTGAATTGAATGTCGTTACATGATGAACTATCTTTGAGAATAATTTGTTATGTGGAAGACCTATTAATAGTTTATTTATTCTTTCTAACTGTATACACTTATCCGGTCTTCATTATACTCAATATGTAACCTTGAGGTATTGGCCTCTTTATTCGACATTTTTCTTAAATACTGTTTTTTTTTTTATAGATTAGTGATGTTTACTCTCCTATTCTCATTTCCTTCTCTCTTAGCTTTCATCTATTTTATGGTTTTGTACCTATGTTCTAATCTGACACTTATACTTATTTTATATGATTTAGTGTGTTATTTAGTCATTTAGGGGTTTCCATGTGTCATTCTACAATATCATGATCATTAAGATCTTTATTTTTGATCTGGAAGCCAGATGATACACAGTGGGAATATATCAAAAACGGAGTTTCCATTGGGCCAAATGATGTCAACTCACCATCATTCACTATTAGTGATGTTACTAACTATATTTACAGGTGTTTATGTACTGAGATAGTTGGACATCTGTATTAATTATAGATGTATATATAACTTGTATGCTGTGTATTGAGAGTTCCGATCACATGATCGGATAGAATCAGGTGATTAAACACTAGGCCATATGGGAATTGGAGTTCTGATCTTGGTGGCTTTAAACTGTCCTGGTTATATTTTCACAGCTATGTCACGAATCAGATATTGATTACGTGAATCATGTGACTTATATCTATTAATAATTAGGCTCTGAACTGTGGGCCTGATTCAGACCCACTCGCAAGCGGGTCGATGTTGGCCCAGTGCATATGCGCACGACGGAGGCGGCTCCGTCGTGCGCATGCGCGAGACTCGGATAGCGGCGGGCAAGCCGTCGCTCCGGGTCTCGCTACAAAGGGGGCATGCGCTCGATGGTGAGTGACAGCACGCCCCTTTGGTGGGCGTGCCGGGGGCATGGCTGCCCAGATGGAGGCGTTCCCATGGGAACGCCTACCGTCTGGGGCTGGCCCCACTGACATCACAAGTGATGTCAGTGGGAGTGCTCTCGGCTCTTACATAGCCGAAAGCACTCCAGGGCTTGACCATCGCGACCATCTTCCTGGCCGCTCGCTATAGCTATGGGTGGTCACCCACAGCTATGCGAGCGGCCAGGAGGCCGCTCTAAAAATTAAGAGGGACGGCCCTGATTCTGAGCGAGCGCTCTGAATCAGGGCCTGTGTTTGTAGGTGTTTATGTAATTAAAGCTTTAGAAGGTTGCATTAAAAGTCCCGATCACATGATCGGAGATAATCAGAAGACCGAGCATAAGACATCATGGGGATTGGAGTTTTTATTATGGTGGATTTAAATATACTGGATACCTGTTCACAATGATGTCAGTGAACACGATTGGTCACGTGAATTATGTAACTTTGTAGTGACTTGTGGGACATGTAGTCCGAGGTATCTATCGGACTTAGCTATTTAACTTATCTCCTATTGGAATTTGATTTTGGACACATCAAACCTTCCAGACTTCGTTGGGGATTATGTTAGATTCTGAGAAACTTCAGTTCTTTCTTTATGCTAGTATTATCTCCTGATGCGATCCGACCTCTATGTCATGTGACCAGGTGTCACATTACGGAGATGTTTGGATATACACGGAGTTTAATAAGGTAATTGTACCTTCTTGATTTATTGAGTTTGTGACATTTAGGATTTTATTTATTTATATTTATTCCTTAATGGACAGTTGGTCGTTTGATATGTATTTATTGATTTTGTGATATAATTGATGAATTGAGCTACACATATGCCACTAATTATTTTAATTGACAACCACATATATATCTCTATTTGGAACACTCTGAGATATGCTCCTGAGGAAGCTGGATGGATTTTTAAACCAGCGAAATGCATTGAGCTATTGGACACTTGGAGGTTCTCCTTTCCATTATTTGGCTACCATACATCTTAGACTACAAGTTACCCTTTTTGATTTGGGCGAGATACCATATTCCGGAGGAAGACAACAGCCCCATCTTTATTATTCGGCCATTGCAGGTTGCCAGGGACTGTGGATTAAATACCTATTGGGAATCCGGTAAAACTCTATGCCTAGAGGGAGATAAGTCCTGATTGACTTTGTGAGCCTATATGACTGTGTGTTTTCATTTGCTTGGAAAGAGGATCTACCATGGATCAGCAGTGTTGATTTTTATATACTAAAAATGTGACTATTTTATATTCATACATTTTCAATATGTGCAGGTTTATTACTGAATGTCAATTTTCATTTTATTTTTATGTGTTTGTGACTTTAGTGGTGTTAAATTGTAATATTATTATGACCCACTGTCTAGTTAGTGATCACTCTACCTATATAGCGCTGGTTTTTTTCTACAACTGTATATTATATTTTATAATTTTAGGCTATTAGTTCTTGATTAATGAAAACATTGGGTTGTATAGTTTTTTAAACTGCCATCCTGTCTGCCACTGCTGTGCCGCTGTGTTTCATAGATGTGCTCTATGGGCCTGATTCAGAGCCGTTCGCTATTTGTGGTCGTTCGTTCAAAAACAAGGGGTGGCTATTCAAATGATCCGTTCGCAAATTGCAGTCTGTTCCCACCTCTAAGTCTGAACGAGCGAGCAAAACATACGCTCGTTTATTTGATAAAAACGCCCCCTGGCCGCACGCACCATACGTCATGTCCGCTATTTATTAGATTAATCGAGTACATCGTACAGCGTATGAACTGCTCGCTATTCTTGTGGTTGGTGTTTTCAACCGCTATTTTGCGAGCAGTTCTGAGTTAAAAAAAACCAAGTGACGTGGTCAATGACGCTGCTGTATTAATTATGCACTCCCTTAAAACGCCCGTTTTGACCTTTAAGCACGCCTGCGTTCGGATCTCCACTCCCCGTTTTCAAGCACCTTCCCCTGTTACCACCCACATACGCCTCATTCTGTCACTCAAAATAGCAGGCCCTCGCTATATTGCGTACCAACGATTTTCGGCCGCACTGACTGGTTCGCGCATGCGTACTAAAAACCGTACGCATGCGCAGATGTGCGAACATCGCTCGGAACGAGCGTACTGCCGCTAGCGAGTAGCTCTGAATGAGGGCCTATGTCTTTTAAACTGCCATGTGTTTGTGCCGCTGCTCTGTTGCTTAGTTTAGCTCGCTGCAGCCTTTAGCCAGTATGGATGAAAACCATATTATGAGCTGGTTATTGTTGTTAATAATACTGTAAGAACAAAAACAGGTCCAAATTACATGATTGTAGCTGTTTGTATCAAATTTTTAAAGATATCCAGATCCAAAACCAAAACATTTGAGGGTGGTTTTCCCATAACAAAAAACAAAACACAATGGTCATTTAAGACCCAAACCAAACACGGGAGTCGAACTGCGCACAGCTCTAGCATTTATAGTGGTTTGGATGGTTCTACAGTATAATAACAAATTAATATTGTAAAGTGCCTTTCAATGGTAGTGAAGGAGAACCAATTACAGTCTCCTGATTGCGACTTATAATTGGGTCTACTCAACAGTTTTTCAGCTATGGATGTAAGCGGAACAGAGAAGTCTTTGGAGAAAACAGCAGATAGAGCAGCCCCTGTGACTGGCTAGACAGGAACCACTGCACTAAACCCTTTTATTAGGTGGAAGTGCAGCTTTAAGATATGCACTTCTCATAATCTCATGACTCCCATGGAGAGGAGAATCACAAGGAGGACAGTCAGGCTATTAAAAAAGACATGCAGTAAATTGGCACACACATTGCTGATGTGAAAGATCATTTAGATTCATTACTGAAAGTCGATTATGAGAGTGATAAAGAAACTATGTTTTTACATGACAAATTGGAAGAATTATAATTAATCCTGTATGACTTGTAAAACTACTCCAGAATCTTAGGCCCAAGCATAATTTTTAAGGGGCCCCCAACTCAGGTCTTAACCAGAGGGCCCTAAGGTGTTAAATTCTAAATATATATGACATTCCCAAGGGTGTGATTGCAAGACCTTAGGGTCAGTGTGGTGCGCTACGCTGCAGACCAGATCGCTAATAGAGATTCGATCTGTGGTGTGGGGGAACTCTCAGAGAGGGGGGCTCAGGGGTACTTACTCCCCAGGTCCCCTCCCCTTAGGCAACACCAGGGCCAGCAACAGAAATCTTGGGGCCCGTTACACGGATATCTAAGGGGCCCCCCACTACACAACCCACACATCCCTCCCAATATATGTCTCACCAAATAAAATACACTGTAATTGTGCTATCAATCTCTATCTACAGTATACAGCAGTAAAAAAAAGGTCCGGCAGTCCGCTCGTAAATGATAAGAAATGCACATATACAGATAGATAGATAGATAGATAGATAGATAGATAGATAGATACAGATATACATATATCTGTATGTATCATATATATATATAAATATATACACATATACACACACACATATATACACACACACATATATATATATATATATATATATACATACACACACACACACATATATACACATACATATACTGTATATATATATATTTCAAAGCTTGACAAATTTTTCTTAAAATTTAGGAGCCAGGATGAAAGTGTATGACCCAGACACCCCCACACTACCACGCCCGCATTACTGAACACTTAACCTACCCCCCAGGCAACCAACCCCCAGGGCCACATCACTAACAGGGTACCCCTGGCCTAGGCAAACTACCCTTCCACAGCAGCTAACCCCGGGCAAACAACCCCTTCCCTCTCCCCCGCGGCCTCATAACTAAGCAGCTAACCCCTCTCCCTGGGCACTTACCCCTACAATTATCCGGTGGACAGACAGTGGAAGACTGGAGGTGAGGAGCACATTGGCGCTGGGCAGCCTGTGTGACCGGCGGCGTTCGTTTCCGATTTCTTGCCTCCCCGCTCCTCGATGGATGGATGTTGCAGTGGCAGGCCAGGAACACAGGAGGGCCGGCGCAGCCGCGTCATGCGCAGTGATGTCATGACGCACTATGCGCAGCGCCGCGGCCACTTAGGATGGGGACTGAGGAGGTCCGGTGGTGAACACATACTTACGTGCCAGACTGGAAGCCGGTGGGGTGGTAATTTTAATTATTTAATATCAGCCGCGACCCGCAGCTGCTGTTCGTGCCCCTGAGCCCTCGGGGCCCCTCAGATTCACGGGGCCCGGCATAGGTGTACCTCCCTGTCGCCGGGCCTGGGCAACACTGCAGCAGGGATCAGCATGCTGTCCACTCGCCCCATTAATACCGCTCTGGGTGCAGGGGGTTGTTTGCTGGGCCGGCGGGCCCCCTAAGCTGCCGGGCCCCATAGCAACCGCACCCCCTGCACCCTCTATAGTTACGCCACTGCCCATGCATGAGACATATCAATCAAAGTAGAGATGTGATTACAAGGTTCCATTACTTTCTCACAAAGGGCAGAACAAAGACTAAAGTGCCTTTAACTATACATACTTCAATTTAGTTTTGATTTGCACTTTGCTAATGTGATTACCATGGCAACCACAGACACATGACAAGTGAAGTAGTAAATAGAGAGATTCTGCAATATTCATAGCATAAATATTCATAGCATAAATCCAACACCCCATCCTTCAAGACTAAGGGATCAGCTTACCACAGAGATTTTGCAATAGGCAACGCTGATTTACTGTATAGGAGAAATATCTGGAAAAATGACAGATGTAGAATCATGTTAGAAAGGTACAAAAAATGTAATGAATTAAAAAAAATAAAAATAAATTGGAAACCAGAAAATGGCAAAGATTTTCCCTATGTGCTTCACACACATTTTAAATATTGCAATGTGTCCTAATTTCCTGACACTAGGCCTGATTCAGAGAAGTACGCTATGGCGATGTTTTCATAGTTATATTAATCTGAGTCGTGCTGCGCATGTGTCAAAGGGCCTGATTCAGCAAGGAACGCAAGTGAGAGAACGCACGCACTCGGACGCTGCGTGTATATGCTAATCAATGCATACGCACGGCAACCGCAGCATAAGATGCAGACACCTAGCACTACACAATGCCGCCCACTTCCCTTTATTCAAAGCCTGAGTAGTCCGCAAGACAGTGGAAACATCGAGAACCATATGCACAACAGAGGATGACCTGATGTTGTGCAGGATTTTGGGCACTTCCTGCGTGCATCGAGTCGTCTGGCTGCGTATGCAGCCGCACTGCCTTAATTATGCATGTCACTATAATGGCGTCCCAACGCACAGGCACGCCTGCGTTTGCCCAACCACCCCCCATCACCACCCACAAACGGCACTTCCTGTCAATCAATATCGGAAGGGTCTGCGTACACACTGCGTGTAGTCTGCGTACCCTTACCTATCGCACTGGCAAATTGCGCACACACAGTGCAATGCATGCGCAGTGCGAAAACATTGGCCGAGTGCGTGCATTGTCTCACTTGCGTTCCTTTCTAAATCAGGCCCAAAGTCCATTACCACACTCGCTAGCAGTGACTTTTTATTCACAGAGTGACAGTTAAGGGCCATTTAGGAGAGGTAATGGGATGTGCCGCAAAAAATGCCATAGCGACTCATCAGTTTTAGGGTTGTTGCTGCCTGCGTCTGTAATCCCATACACACATAACATGGCTCCGGTGTCTCAGTTCAGGTGGCCATTCTGCATGACCATAGGGTTACTTAGAAGGCTGATTAGCGAAGGATCTGCATATGCGGCTGCATATTAGCATAGAATTGCTTGGATTTGTGATGTGGGTGTCTCAATACAAATCCTGGCATCTGCAACAAAATCTCAACAGCGATAGCAATAGTGTGCTTCTCTGAATCATGCCCGCTATTAATACTTCTAGCGTGCTTCTCTGAATCATGCCCGCTATTAATACTTCTAGCGTGCTTCTCTGAATCATGCCCGCTATTAATACTTCTAGCGTGCTTCTCTGAATCATGCCCGCTATTAATACTTCTAGCGTGCTTCTCTGAATCATGCCCGCTATTAATACTTCTAGCGTGCTTCTCTGAATCATGCCCGCTATTAATACTTCTAGCGTGCTTCTCTGAATCATGCCCGCAATTAATACTTCTAGCGTGCTTCTCTGAATCATGCCCCCTATTAATACATCTAGCATGCTTCTCTGCATCATGCCCCCTATTAATACTTCTAGCGTGCTTCTCTGAATCATGCCCCCTATTAATACTTCTAGCGTGCTTCTCTGAATCATGCCCGCAATTAATACTTCTAGCGTGCTTCTCTGAATCATGCCCCCTATTAATACTTCTAGCGTGCTTCTCTGAATCATGCCCGCTATTAATACTTCTAGCGTGCTTCTCTGAATCATGCCCGCTATTAATACTTCTAGCGTGCTTCTCTGAATCATGCCCCCTATTAATAGTTCTAGCGTGCTTCTCTGAATCATGCCCCCTATTAATACTTCTAGCGTGCTTCTCTGAATCATGCCTGCTATTAATACTTCTAGCGTGCTTCTCTGAATCATGCCCCCTATTAATACTTCTAGCGTGCTTCTCTGCATCATGCCTGCTATTAATACTTCTAGCGTGCTTCTCTGAATCATGCCCCCTATTAATACTTCTAGCGTGCTTCTCTGAATCATGCCTGCTATTAATACTTCTAGCGTGCTTCTCTGAATCATGCCCCCTATTAATACTTCTAGCGTGCTTCTCTGAATCATGCCTGCTATTAATACTTCTAGCGTGCTTCTCTGAATCATGCCTGCTATTAATACTTCTAGCGTGCTTCTCTGAATCATGCCCGCAATTAATACTTCTAGCGTGCTTCTCTGAATCATGCCCTCTATTAATACTTCTAGCGTGCTTCTCTGAATCATGCCCGCTATTAATACCTCTAGCGTGCTTCTCTGAATCATGCCCGCTATTAATACTTCTAGTGTGCTTCTCTGAATCATGCCCGCTACTAATACTACATTAGTCCCCCCTCTCCTGAACACCTGAGGCTTACACTGAAGCCCGGGGCTCTTCCCTGCACCCCTGGCCAGTGGGTGCAGGGGTAATAGTGTGAAAAATAGAATTATACTATTGTTTTTTACAGCGGTACTACAGGTGCCAGCGTGCCTGCCCTTTGGCACTTTTGGAACTACAATTTTGCAACACTGATTTACTGTATAGGAGAAATATCTGGAAAAATGACAGTTGTAGAATCATGTAAGAAAGGTACAAATCTAAGATTACCGCTGTTTTCACAGCATCGCTCTCGCAGCTCTCGCTCTGCCGGGTCCCCGTGTCATGCACATGCGCAGACGGTCCAACGCGCATGCACATAACACTGGAGTTCTAGCAGCCCAGCGGAGGACCTCGCCGAGGATGAAGACTTCGCAGGACTTCGTGGGACCTCGCCAGAGGGGTAAGTATTAATAAATACTAGTGCCATTTATGTTTGTATCACAGTGACACTAAACAAAAATTGACGCTGGTATTTTCGTTAGTTTATAAATGAGGCCCCAAGTTTGCTAAAATTACACCCGTGATTATAAGCACGATTCTTGGTTAATTCCCGAGTTGTACTCCTGGCTATGAAAAGTACTAAAGTGTTGGTCAATGGTGTATTTTTTTTCTATTTGTGTCTCACCTGAGTTTTGCAGTGAGTTTCATGGTTTCTCACCCAAGTTTGACTTTAGTAAGTTGTAAAAAATGGCCAAACACACCCGATATTGCAATCTCGACCAAACACGATTCTTAGTAAATTTACCCCTTCAAATCCATATATATCATAATTACTCAGATCAGGATGATACAAATATAACTGTAGGCTCCAGTAATTCTGTAGATGAAACTAAAGCAAACATCTACACAGAAAATATAGAAACGTTCCCCTTCGTTACTTTGCTTTTTGATTGCCTACACAATATCTAGAGAGGTAGCTTTAATGTCACTTTCTTTCCACATATATTCAGAGAGGCATCCAAGCTCCATGGAGTGGTCACTGACTGCCCCCTTCAGGAGATCCCAGGCCACATGGCTAGATGGGAATTAGAAGGTGCATGATGCAGATTTTGTATTGAAGACAGTTTTACTTTTTGTTCAGCTGAACAAGTATCCTAATCACACATACTATAGACTGGGTTGATATTTAAATTATTATTTTCCAAATGTTGAAGGGAGACAATTTGTACCACATATGGTCAGACTATGCCATCATTTGAATTCACATAGCACAAAAGTGAAGCCTCTGTATCTATGGAAACATAATACCTCTCTACATAAAATGCCCTCATTAAAAGCCCAGTTGCAGAAAGCCTTAACTCACTATTTTCATGAAAATATGTTTGGTATCTTATCTAGTGTTGGAGTGTACTGTGCATAAAGGTACAAAGAGCTGGACAGCCTATTTTATTCCAAAACTAATAAGCTGCAATCCATGCTGACCAGGAAATGATACAAAGATATTCCACATTTCATTGTAATCTCACCAGCGGAATAGTGTTTCTGTCTCTAAGGCTGTATTATTGGATTAGCTAATTTTTATGAACGACTGTGTAACCAACAAACTCCTTACAATATACAGTGTTTATTAACATTTCCTGGTAGGCTCAATATGCTGAAATGAAATGTGGCAATGCAGGCAACCCTTCAGCAATTGATTTCAGAGAAGGAAGTAATTACTGCTATTTCTAAACTCTCAACAGTTCCAAACCTTGGTAATTTAACAGGCAGTTTTATCTGTCCAGATAATGATGCTCTCCTGCCAATGTTTTGCAAGCAAATATATTGGTTATTGCTATAGGGTGAACTAATACTGAATTTCCGGCCTATTGTTGTATGATCTGTGTTTTGTTATTAAAATATTAGTACACATTAGTACTCCTGTGCCTGCTTTATTAATTATACTTATAGGTAACTGAATCTGACTGCAGAGTATTCCATCTCCTGTGCCTGCTTTAGTAATTATACTTATAGGTAACTGAATCTGACTGCAGAGTATTCCATCTCCTGTGCCTGCTTTAGTAATTATACTTATAGGTAACTGAATCTGACTGCAGAGTATTCCATCTCCTGTGCCTGCTTTAGTAATTATACTTATAGGTAACTGAATCTGACTGCAGAGTATTCCATCTCCTGTGCCTGCTTTATTAATTATACTTATAGGTAACTGAATCTGACTGCAGAGTATTCCATCTCCTGTGCCTGCTTTATTAATTATACTTATAGGTAACTGAATTTGACTGCAGAGTATTCCATCTCCTGTGCCTGCTTTATTAATTATACTTATAGGTAACTGAATCTGACTGCAGAGTATTCCATCTCCTGTGCCTGCTTTATTAATTATACTTATAGGTAACTGAATTTGACTGCAGAGTATTCCATCTCCTGTGCCTGCTTTATTAATTATACTTATAGGTAACTGAATTTGACTGCAGAGTATTCCATCTCCTGTGCCTGCTTTATTAATTATACTTATAGGTAACTGAATCTGACTGCAGAGTATTCCATCTCCTGTGCCTGCTTTATTAATTATACTTATAGGTAACTGAATTTGACTGCAGAGTATTCCATCTCCTGTGCCTGCTTTATTAATTATACTTATAGGTAACTGAATTTGACTGCAGAGTATTCCATCTCCTGTGCCTGCTTTATTAATTATACTTATAGGTAACTGAATCTGACTGCAGAGTATTCCATCTCCTGTGCCTGCTTTATTAATTATACTTATAGGTAACTGAATCTGACTGCAGAGTATTCCATCTCCTGTGCCTGCTTTATTAATTATACTTATAGGTAACTGAATCTGACTGCAGAGTATTCCATCTCCTGTGCCTGCTTTATTAATTATACTTATAGGTAACTGAATCTGACTGCAGAGTATTCCATCTCCTGTGCCTGCTTTATTAATTATACTTATAGGTAACTGAATCTGACTGCAGAGTATTCCATCTCCTGTGCCTGCTTTAGTAATTATACTTATAGGTAACTGAATCTGACTGCAGAGTATTCCATCTCCTGTGCCTGCTTTAGTAATTATACTTATAGGTAACTGAATCTGACTGCAGAGTATTCCATCTCCTGTGCCTGCTTTAGTAATTATACTTATAGGTAACTAGCTAATCCTTTACAGAATCCTTATGC
Organism: Taudactylus pleione; assembly: GCA_031769625.1. NCBI lineage: Eukaryota > Metazoa > Chordata > Amphibia > Anura > Myobatrachidae > Taudactylus > Taudactylus pleione. Next base: position 6,824,527 of record JAUIMM010000210.1, on the reverse strand, counting down.
TATTGTTTCTAATGCCTTATGATTTGTAATAGTTAAATTGTTATAAGGATTCTCTCCAGCCTACTGACCAAAGTGAAGGCTTGATTTATTTCTAGCCCTTGGCCCTGATTCAGACCCACTCGCAATTGGGCGTACGTACGTTCGGCGTACGTAAAAAAATATTTAAATTCAAGCACTCGCTCGTATTTTCGTACGCAGCTAAAAATCCGCCCCAAACTCAGGCGACCCCTCCTCTAACTAACGAGCGTGCCAAATAGCGAGCGTACATCCCCGAAATGGCTTGAAGGGAACGCACGCACAAGTACAAACCGGAAGTGGGACTGTCAGATTCCGATTACCTGCTCGTTTTTTCTGCCTACCTCCCTCAATCGTATCATGTCAATCAATGTATCAATTAGCTTAATTGTTTTTTTTTTTTTCAACACAATGCAATAAACTTTAATCTTGTCCGTGTTTGTATTTGCTCGCAGAATACGTACGGCTGAAACCTTCGCTTTTATTGTTCAAAAGACATGTTAGCCCCAATTAAACAATTGTTCTATTTGTTTGTCTCCCCACAATTTTTCTGTGGTTCATTTCTTTATTTAAATTTGCTTACGCATGTCACTGCATCAAGCCTATCATAACTCTCAAGAGATTTGTGGCCCTGTCGAACACATGACTCATACACTAACCAATAGAATTTGTCCTGTTAATTTCCCAAATACATTAGCCAATCAAATTTTTTTGGGGTGCTTTATTAAAAATATTTTGCCAAAAAAACACCATTGCCATCATGAGATCCGCCGCATTCACCAGGCGCGAACTGCTGGTTCTGACGGAGGTGATGGACAGGCAGATCACCAGTCTGCCTCCACCCATCTCCAATAGGCGAAAGCGTTCCGCATATGCGGAGGTACGTCGACGCCTGCGCTCCTTCGGCTCACGCCGACATATTGGCCAGCTGGAGCGCAGGTGGTCGGACCTGCACCGGCGGACGCCCCGTTTGCTGGCATGCTTTCGCATGCAGATTGCGGAAAGTAAGTGTTCTGGACTGTGGTTTTCAAGTTTATCTTGTGGGCCCTAACTGCGTGTGCATGTTTTCATGTCTGTCCTATTGAGTCATTGTAGTCATATCTGCATGTGCATGTTTTCATGTCTGTCCTATTGAGTCATTGTAGTCATATCTGCATGTGCATGTTTTCATGTCTGTCCTATTGAGTCATTGTAGTCATATCTGCATGTGCATGTTTTCATGTCTGTCCTATTGAGTCATTGTAGTCATATCTGCATGTGCATGTTTTCATGTCTGTCCAATTTAGTCATTTTTTTTTTTTTTTTTTGGATTCCTGTTGAAACTAACCACAATTTTTTTTAAATTTTTTAGGGGCACAGCAAACACTACGGCGGCATCGCCAGACAAGACGCCGGTCCCGGCCCCTCTCTCCAACCCCCAATTCGTCAATTACCCCCTCCTCCCCAGACCCTGTGGCCGAAATTTCAGGCCTACTTCCCCTCCAGCCCAATTCCCCCTCTCCTCCATCCGTCCCTCCTCCAAATACCCCCTCCCAGGATTCCTCAAACACCTTGCCCCTAGGTTTGGGGAATGTAGCCACCTCCGAGGTGGTCCAGGGAGTGGCTTCTGGCTCTGTCGTTTTGGAGAACGGTATGTTTTGAAATTTTATTTTGGACACCACAAACTGTTTGTATGTAATCATGTGTCGTCCCCATTTTTTTTGGCTTTCTGTCGCCTTAGGGTATTTTTGGGGGTTGTCTTTACCTGTTCCTGCTGATGTCACCATACACATATCACACCTGTGTGCCTTTTTTTAGGGCCCTTGTATTTTTGGCCTACGACATTTTGGGGTTCTGGGTTTTATCCGTGTAATGTTTTTTTGGCCCACAAGCTTTTAAGTTTTGGTTTGCTTGTTTTGTGCTTTTTTAGAATGTTGCTTCATTATCGATTTATTAATCCCCAAACTTTTGTCACCCACAGAGGAACAGAGGCGTCGAGAACAAATATTTAATTGTGTGGGCCGTATGCGGGAGCAGGTCACCGGGCTTATGCAGGGCCTTGACCATCTGTTGGTCCTCCTTAGGAATTAGTTTTTTTTTTTTTTTTTTTTCTAATTGTTTCATAATAAATCAGTTTTAAATCAAGCTCTGTCTCATGCGTTTGGAGTAAATCCAAGATTCTTTACACTGACATAAGTAGACTCTTCAAGCAAGGATTGCCACAGAATCTCACTACAGATTGTGTGTTGTATTTTGAATGCAAACAGGCACAAGAAACACCTCCCAGTACCAATGTCATTTTCCTTTTTTGTGGTGGTCAACATGATAGTTTACACCATTTTTCAGGTTCCTATTTGGTGGCCAAACTGCTTAGGACAATCTTACGAAGGTAACTGATTGTACAGGATTCCTTGTTGTGTTGGTTAGTACCCCGAAAACATATTACATTTTAGCTCCACTTGCTTCATTACTGGGTTACCCCTTAGGTAAAATTAACGTTTGGAAGTTTGTTTACACTTGCTTCTAACGTGCCCAAAAAGGAAACAAATTACACTCTCCAAATATTTATTCACAACAGAAATCAAAATACAAAGTGGTCACTCACAAACAAAACACACAGTGATAATCAGAAATACACCACATACCAAAAACAAGAAACAAACACACAACAAATCAAGAACTGGTTGACGAAGGTCCATGCCCACATGATTTAAAAAATATGGCGTTGCAATATTGGTGTCAGAATATATTCCCGAAGTTTCCACATAAAGGTTTTTGAAGGGTAGCAGGAAGTAGTCATCGTGGGAGTGCCAAAGATTATGCAAACAAACAGAAGATGGTGCAAGAATTAATATAAAAAAAGATGAACGCTAAAAAACCGTAACACATTGGGTATACACACTGTTGTTTGGTCAATAATTACCTAAAATATCGGGCCACCACATCATCGCGTATGGCCCCCCCACATACTGACCTCCGACCAACCTCGGGGGAGCCATCCTCAGGTAAGGTATCCTCTGGCTGCATTGGAACACCACTCCTTATGGCGATGTTGTGAAAGATCCCACACAGGACCACAATTTTCGAACCATATCCGGCAAATACATGAGCTCGCCACCAGAGCGGTGGAGACATCTGAATCGGCCTTTTAAAAGGCCGATACAGCACTCCACCACTTGCCTGGTGGCTGTAAGTGCGGTATTAAACTCACTTTGCGGACCTGGTGTGGGAGCCAAATAAGGAGTGAGCAGCCAGGGCATACAAGGGTATCCACTGTCTCCTGTGAAAAAGAATAGACAACATCAGGGTCACTGTGTATCAAGCTTAACATTGTTATGTACTAAAGGTCTACACTTACCCAGAAGCCACGCATCACCAGCTTGTAGGTTGGTTAATTTGTGCCATATCCCTGATTGCCGGATGACGAAGGAGTCATGTGCACTTCCTGGTAATTTTGCATTCAGGGACAGGATCTGGAGGGAGGCATCACATACCACCATTACATTCAGGGAGTGATAGTGTTTTCGGTTGCGAAATATTGCCTCCAGCCGTGCTGCAGGCTGAAGTGGTATGTGAGTACCATCCACAACCCCTATGATGTGTGGGAAGCCAGCTATTTGGTAAAAATTGGCCTTGGCCACACTAAGGGCACCCATATCCAAAGGTGTTTTAATAAAATGATGGAGGTGCTTGAAAAGTGCCTCCATCACTGCCCTCAGGATCCTGGAAAAGGAGGATTGTGAGATGCCCGCCACTATTCCCACCGTTGTTTGAAACGATCCTGAGGCACAGAAATGTAACACCGCCATAAATTGCGTAAGTGGTGGTATTGCTGTTGGACTGTCAATTTGCCGCTCAAGATCACTCTCTATTAATGAGAGACTGTCTATGATGATTTTGGGAGGAAGACGGTAGCGTCTTAAAACCTCATCATCGGGCATTCCAAAAAGGGTGACACATGTTCGAAATATCTGGGGCCTTGCACGCCTACGATGCCTACGCCTGGGACGAGATTGTGGTTGGTCGGCTTCCAGGAGCATGGCCAGAACAATCCGCCCAAGATCAACCTGAAATGGCAAGATTGGAATGTAAGGCTTTGGACCCACCCCAAAAGAAAATTAAGAACAACTTAGCTTGATGATACCATCCATTGCTGCTTACATGCCGGGGTATTGTCATGATACGGCCAAACTGAAATTAATCCAAAAAATAATTTGAACATTTTTAGTGTGTGCATTTATGTTTCTAAATTTTGTGATAGACAAAACTTAAAATATGCGAAACACACATTTGGCCAAAGAGCAAAACGACATTGCACACAGTACATCAAAATGGTTGAAATGTAAGCCAAAAAAGCCAATGGGCAACCACCAAAAATTTAACAGGATTAATAAGCATTTAAAAATGTGCTAATTAGTTCGCAAATACAAGTCACAATAGTAAGTAGTAAAAATGCGCTAATTAGTTCGCAAATACAAGATAAAAAATGGACTTACCTTGAGCAAATATATAAGATTCCAAATCAAAAGGTCTTTGGGTCAGAAATTAAAAAAAAGCTAAAAGATATGAAATTATGGATCCAAAAATTAAAAACAAGAAGAAACACAATGAGACACCAATTGAACCAAAGTTAGACTTCACAAAACTTACCAAATCAAGAAACGAGGCCAAAAAAAAATATACCAAAAAAGAGAACGGAAAATAAAAACGCAAATCTAGCAAACAAAAAAAACTCCAAACGCCACCTCCTTTATCCGCAAACAAGAAACTCCAACCAAGGTAACCTCCAACAATCCAAAAACGCCACCTCGACTCGAGACACACCAAGCCATAAATAGTGTTTCGTTTCCCGCACAAATTAAGGAGGGATCATAGGAACGCACAATCAATGATGCGGCCGCAAAATAAGGACGCATGTATAAATACATCACGAAACACCATTTAAATTCTGGTGTATTTCTTGTTTGGACCTCAGACATGGCTACAGACCAGGGAAACAATGGCCAAGAGTCAGGCGGTAAGTCTTTCATGCATTTTGTATCAATGATTAATTTGAAACATAAGATTGGGCAAGTTGTGAATTTGAGAAATCTGAATATTTACACAAATAGGTGAGGAGGCTGACATGGAAGAGGCTGCTGGGCCCAGTATTCCGGCCAAAGCTGCCAAAAAAAAAAGGCAGCCACATTTCACAAGAAAGGAGATGGAGGTTTTGATTCAGAAGTGTGTGGACATCCTGCCACAGGCAGACAGGAATATGAGTATAAGCCAGAAGTGGAGAATGTGGGAAGAGGTAGCCGTTGCTGTCAATAGGGTGGGTGATTATGTCCGTCTAGCCCGGGATGTCAAACGGCGGTAAGTAAACACTTGCCCCCCCTAAAAACAAACACCATTTTAAACAAAAGGATAATGGCTTCCATTTTTTCCCACAGATGGGCCGACTTCAAATATCGCCTAAAGCAAAAACTCGCGGACAGGGCTAGGCATGCAAGGGGGACAGGTGGGGGTCCCACCCCTGTGTCATTGGAGTTGACGGATTTAGAAGAGCTGGCACAGGGGTGTGTGCAGCCTGTGGAGGTGTTTGGCGTGTCCAACATGGATACGGACATGCCAGACTTTGCGGCTCCTCATGTTGTCCCAGGTAAATCTTTTGATGTCACCAACTCTGAAATGTTAGTGGGCCAATATGTAGATTCTAATGTGAGTCTTTTCTCATTTTTCCTAACAGAGACACAGGCAGATGAGTCTGCTCCAGAGGGGAGCCTTGGCCGCCGAATTTCTGCTGGCTCTGCAGGGGAGGAACCAGTACATCCGGCTGAGGACCCTGCAGAAGCCAGTCCAGGGCAATCCCCCTCGCAGGCAGTGGCCCTCCTCACAGAACTCAATTTCAAATCGGATTTCCATACGGAGATTCTGCAGAGGATGGACGCCAGTCTGCTACGGGTGGCTGAGGCCCTGGAGCAAAATGCTGCGGCCAACGTGACCATTGGTCAGGCCCTGGCGGAAAATACCAGCGCCAACATCCGCATCGCCAATGCCCTGGAGCAGCTCGTTCGCCAGCACATGGTGGAGCCGACCTCCCTTCCTGCCGGAACATCAGGATCCTCCACCTCTGGCACAACATCAGCCAATCCTCCAAATGTGCCTAGCCCTGTGCCTAGTCCAGAGGCCACAACATCTGCCTCTGGACAGGCCAGCCCGATGACATCCCGGACCCGGTCTGGCGCCCTCCCTCCCCCATCCAAACGGGTGAAAAAACGGTGACAGCAATGGCGACTTTTCCCACACTCCTTCTGTGCTTGGCTCATATTCCTTTCTGGTCAAAACTTCCCTCTCCTTTCTTGTGAAATGTTTTTAATTTTTTGTTGTACGTTTATGTCTACAGTTATGTTGGGCCAATTTGTTTGATTTTGGAAATGATCTTTGCCAAAAAAAGATGTCCCCAAATTTTTTATTATTCTAGTTTTGGTTTGACCAATAAATTTATGCCAAAAATCTGACATTGTATTGTGACATTATTGTACAAATGGGTTACATTTAATCCTGGCCCAAAAGGCAAAAACTTGCAAAAAAAAAAAAAACAATTTAAAAAAAAAAGGGCTCTTTAAGGAACGTTTAAAAAATCACATAACGAGGCAAATTCAACAGGCAAAAATAAAAAGGTGAGAAAATTAAAACATGATGACATTATTGTTACAATAGGCCCTAACCACCAAATTGAGGCCAAAATAAACCCCCACAAATGTACGCAAATTGATTGTGTCATCCTGACATTAGCAGCTATGATTTCCACCTGCGTACGCTTTTGTGCTATCCCCAAAAACTGATTTCAAAACACATACCAAGCCGGTTTTCAATCCAACACTAATTGCTTTTCTGACCACCCGCGATTAATCGCAACAACATCGTGGAGTCCCGGGACGGAGGAGAAGGCCATCGCCAATGTGGTCGAGTAATCCAGACCCTAAGCTGTGCGAGCATTTTGAAGGGAAAGAGGATCATCCAGTGACGTATGAGTCGGTCCGAACACATTTTACGCTCGCATCTGCTAATGTATGTACGCCCCAAAAACGCCTCGCCACGCCTGCGTTTTTCCATCTCCACCCCCGTCAACACCCAAAAACGCCCTGTTCTGTCAATCACATTTGACATGTCACTTCCTGTACGCTATTTGACGAACGAGACCAAAAAAACTCGCAATCTGCCGTACGCACATGCGCAGTGTTACACCGACGCATGCGCGGTTAGTCAACATCGGAACGCAACGAGCGTACTGCTGTTTGCGAGTGGCTCTGAATGAGGGCCCTTGATGTTTGGTATGTGTTGCTTGTTTAGTTAATTAATTAATTAGTGTCCACACTTTCCTGCATCTCTGTATAAGTGTCAGTAACTAGTTGGATAACGTGCTGGATGGTGCAGCTTTTCAAAGTGCAGGCTTTTTTAAGTGCAAAAACTGTAGCGTTAGACCTGCGTTAAACAGAAGGATGAAACTCTAAGATCCAAAAAAACATCACACCTCAACGGTCTAAAGATTCAGGACAGGTACAACTGGATTCCCTGCACAAACAAGGCAAGAACACATTGATTACTGTGAATACTGCTGGCCTTCTGATTCTCACATACATCACGATGCTTATCATACTTGTTCCCATGTCAGTTTACATCTTTCCTCTTTGAAATACTGTCCTTTATCTTCGTTCTCTTCCCTAGCCTTACATCCTCTATCTGCTTACGATCTGCGTTATTATTCAAATTCTGCACACATTAGATCCCCACTTTTAATCCTCTCAATAACAAACTTGTTAAGCTGCATACATATTTACCATCACTGTTCTTTCACTTGCACTTCTACAAATCTCTTGTACTCATATTTCAATTACATTTCCAAAGTTCATTCCTCTTGTTTACTTATAAACACCATGACAAAGTTTTCTTCAACTCACTCCTTCAATCAGTCTCTACCTTATGCTCTGTTCTGCCCCCTGCTTCCACCTTTATCCTTTCCCCCTTATCTCTGCCACCTCCTCCTCCCCTTCTCCCCCTCCTCTGTATGCCTACTCTTCCCTCCTCTCCCATTACTCCACTTTCTTCCTGTTCTACTCCCCCTCTGTCCTACTACCTCACGAGTCACCCCCAAACCCTCCTCCTACACTCTTCTCCCTGTCACTTCACCCCACTGCCGTCCACATCTCTCTCCCTGCCCACCTCCTACAGGTTCCCTTCTAGCTCAGGTGCCCACACCATCACTAAACTCTATTCATATCGGTCCCCCAAATTTATCTTACCTCCACGTTACAGCTACCCAGATAATCTTATTCACATCTCCCCCACAAACGTTATCTCTCTATCCTGTGCCCTCTGGAATGCCAGGTCAGTCTGTAATAAACTGGTCCCCACTCATGACCTTTTCATCTCCAACTCCCTGAATCTGCTAGCCATTACTGAAACCTGGATCTCACCCTCTGACACCACTTCTCCTGTTGCCCTATCATCTGTGGGCCTCACCTTCTCCCACTCTCCCCGGCCTGGGGGTCGCCATAGTGGTGGTGTTGGGGTCCTTCTATCCACCAGTTATTCCTACCAGCTAATACCCTCTGAACCATCCCGTACATTCCCCACATTTGAGGTTCATGCTATACGCCTCGTCCAACCAGTAAATCTCAGAGTAGATGTCATTTACCGCCCCCCTGGCTCGCCCTCCGAATTCCTTGACAACTTCACTTCCTGGCTTCCTCACTTTCTCTCCTCAGATCTTCCCTACATTATCCTAGGTGATTTTAATATTCCTATTGACATTCCCATAGAATCCTCTGCAGCTAAACTCCTTACCCTCACCTCGTCATTTGTTCTAGCCCAATGGACCTCATCACCTTCCCATGTGAGTGGGCACTCACTTGACCTGGTCTTTAATCACCATTGTGATATTTCTGATTACTCAAATTCCCCATTCTCTGACCATCACCTTCTCTCTTTTAACTTATCCCTCTCTTCTTACCCTCCTTTACCTCCTAAGGCTACCATTACTAAGCGTAACATTGAGGCTATTGACACTGTTGCTTTTTCCTCCCTGCTGGACTCTCTTCTTTCCCCTATCCTTTCTCTCTCCTGTCCTGAACAAGCTACTTCACTGTACAATTCCTCCCTTAATACCACTCTTGACTCTGTTGCGCCAGCAATAACTACTCACCCTCGCAGATCCACACCACAACCCTGGCATTCCAAATGCACCAGGTACCTGCAAAAGTATTCAAGAATTGCCAAGCGTCAGTGGAGAAAATCATGCTCTAAGGCTGACTTCCTCCATTTCAAATTTATTCTCTCATCCTACAGTGCTGCCCTGTCCCTCTCCAAACAAGCATATTTCAAGAACCTCATCTCCTCCCAGTCATCAAACCCCTGGCATCTCTTTGCCACTTTCAACACCCTCCTCTGCCCTTCCCCTCTTCGCCTCCCCTCCTCGCTCTCTGCCCTTGACTTTGCCACCTACTTTACATCTAAAATTGACTCCATACGTGAGGACATCATATCCCATCAGACCCTCAGCACTCCTCCCCCTCCTTTCCCTGACCACCCCTCCCCTTCTGCCTCACCAACTCTGACATCCTTCTCCTCTGTTTCTGGAGAGGAAGTCATGGCCCTCATCCGGTCCTCCCCTCCTTCCACCTACCCTCTTGACCCTATCCCTTCCTGTCTCCTCTGTTACCTGTCTTCTTCTGCCTGTATCCATCTTGCTCACCTCCTTAATCTCTCCCTATCATCTGGCACTGTCCCTTCTGCATTCAAACATGCCCTTGTCTCCCCCATTCTTAAAAAACCTACCCTTGATCCTAACATACTTTCCAATTACCGACCCATCTCTCTTCTCCCTTTTGCTTCCAAACTCCTTGAGCGTATTGTTTACAACCGCCTTACCACCTTTCTTTCCTCCCACTCCCTCCTTGACTCATTTCAATCTAGCTTCCGTTCTCTCCACTCCACTGAAACTGCCCTCACAAAAGTCAGCAATGACCTCCTTGCTGCCAAATCCAAGGGCCACTACTCTCTGCTCATTCTCCTTGACCTCTCTGCTGCATTTGACACTGTAGACCACTCTCTCCTCCTGTAAATCCTTCACTCTCTTGGTTTACGTAGCACTGCCTTCTCCTGGCTTTCCTCCTACCTCTCTGATCATTCCTTCTCTGTGTCCTCTCATGACTCATCTTCCCCCCCACTTCCACTAACAGTAGGAGTTCCCCAAGGTTCTGTTCTTGGACCTCTCCTTTTCTCCCTATATACGTCCTCTTTAGGTGAACTCATAAACTCTTTGACCTCCAATATCATCTCTATGCTGATGATACTCAAATTTACCTTTCCACATCTGAGCTCTCCCCCTCGCTCCTTACCCGTATCTCCAACTGTCTCTCTGCTGTCTCTTCATGGATGTCCCAGCGCTTTCTTAAACTTAACATGTCTAAGACTGAACTGATCATCTTCCCACCCTCTTTCACTATATCACATCCCACAATTTCATTATCTATTGATGGCACAACTATCACCTCTAGCCCCAAAGTGCGCTGTCTTGGAGTTATCCTAGACTTTTCCCTCTCATTTAAACTGCACATTCAGCACCTATCGCAGTCCTGCCATTTCCACCTAAAAAATATCTCCAGGATTAGACCCTTCCTCACCCAGGATGCCACTAAAACCCTCATCCACTCACTGGTCATCTCCAGATTGGACTACTGTAACCTTCTCCTAGCTCGCCTCCCAGTCTTTCACCTCTCTCCACTACAATCAGTTCTCAATGCTGCTGCTCGGCTCATCTTCCTCTCCAGACGTTCTACATCTTCTTCCCCTCTCCTTCAAGACCTACACTGGCTTCCCTTCCCCTACAGATGCCAATTCAAGGTTCTTACACTCTCCTACAAAGCCCTCACCAAATCCTCTCCCACATACATTTCTGACCTTCTCTCCCTCACACTCCCACCCGTCCACTTCGGTCAATAAATGCATGCCGTCTCTCTTGCCAACTGATTACTTCCTCCCACTCCCGCATCCAATATTTTGCCTGTGCTGCTCCCTACCTTTGGAATGCTCTCCCTCTCCCTATCAGACTCTCCACCTCTCTACAAATCTTCAAGTGGGCTCTCAAGACCCAGTACTTCATCAAGGCCTTCCAGCTCACATCCTAACCCACTTCATGCTCTTTCCTCCCTATCTTCCCCTTCTGTGTCACGCCTGTCTGTCTGCCCCTCCCCTTTAGAATGTAAACTCACGAGCAGGGACCTCTTCCCTCATGTGCTTCTCTTTTTACATTTTCTTTGACTCTTTACTCCCCATTAGGGCACCTAACACGTGACTGCCAACTCCCTGCTGCTTATTGTGAGTGTTTAATCGCTATTGCACCAATGTATATAAATCGTGTCCTTGTCCTGCCCTGTAATGTACTGTAAGTTACTTGTTTCTTGTTCACTTATTAGTTCTATGTACTATGTATGGCGCTGCGGAACACTTGTGGCGCCATATAAATAAAGGATAATAATAATACACCTGCTCTATTACCGAATTCAATACACTCTGTCGAGGTGGGATTCAATGGCACATGCGTCTAAGTCGCTAAGATGTCACACAGTGCATTCGTCCCACCCCAGATAGCTCTGGGTGTGCATATGCAAATCTGTGCAGTGTGGGCCTGATTCAGAGCCGGACGCTCTGACCAGAGAGCTCGCTTTGAATCAGGGCCGGCCTAGCTTAAAATGGAGCGGCCTCCTGGCCGCTTGCATAGCTGTGGGTGACCACCCACAGCTTATGCGAAGACCATCGCGACCATCGGGCTTGCGACGAGACCCTTGTGGTAGGGTCTCGTCTGCCGCAAGCCCGGAGTGCTTTTGGCTCTATCAGAGCCAAAAACACTCCCACTGACATCACTAGTGATGTCGTGGGGCCGGACCCAGACGGTAGGCGTTCCCATGGGAACACCTCCGTCTGGGCAGCCATGCCCCTGGCACGCCCACCAAAGGGGGCGTGCTGTCACACACCATCGATAGCATGCCCCCTTTGGTGCGAGACCCCGATAGCATGCCCCCTTTGGTGCGAGACCCCCATGCGCATTTGGGTAACATCGACCCGCTTGCGAGCGTACAGTGCTCGCAAGCGGGTCTGAATGAGACCCTGTGTACGAGCTGATGACTGATAAGCCTTAAGGTATTCAGTTAGCTCTGGGCGTGCATATGCAAATCTGTGCAGTGTGTACGAGCTAATGACCAATAAGCCTTCAGGTATTCAGGTAGCTCTGAGCGTGCATATGCAAATCTGTGCAGTGTGTACAAGCTGATGACCGATAAGCTGACAGGTTTTCAGATAGCTCTGGGCGTGCATATGCAAATCTGTGCAGTGTGTACATTTTGACTATTGTAGCAATATCTTGCAAGGACAAATTGAGATTTCGTCAATCTGAAGAAACAATTGTACAGTGTATAAACATCTTTAGGCATACAACACATAACAGGGAATTCAATTAGATGCAGGATATGCCCTGCAGCTAACTGATAGCATCGTATGGGGAATAGTTATTCAATAAATTAGCCTTTTCCCCGCGTGGTAAACTAGGGCTTAACATGCACTAACATGCACTAACTCATCTGTGTAAAGTGTGGATCAATGGGTTTCTCCATGTGTTAAACTGCATTTTAATTTTAATTCAGATATTGCTTTGCAGCTCCTGAGGCTGCAAGGAAAAATCCTGCCTCGGTTCTCGCAGCTAAATAAATCGGGCAGCGCAATTATTTAACTGTGGGGTAAACCCTTGGCTAATTGAATCCCCCCCCATGGAGCTTGGTTCAGAATTGGATGTAAGCCCTGACTGCAGCCACCTGCAGCTCATTTTAACATAAATGGGTAAATTCATTATTATATAATATTAACTTGTGATAATTATGTTTTAAACTCGCTGCGAGTTTAAAAAACATTTTGTAGGCATTCATCATGCCTCTCTAACAAAAGTATCACTTCCGAAAAGCTGCTCTTTTTGCGGAGTCAGCTTTTTAGAAAAGTGAGACTTTTCCCCCTACACCTGCCATGTCCTATGGATTTCTCCGACGCCGCCGGTGTTAGCTGTGTCTAACCTCCCCCCCCCCTCCTCCTCCTCTATGCCATCTCTCCCCCTGCTGCTGTGTGCTGCTCCCCGGTGTCCGCTCTGTCAGCCGTCCGCCCCGTGTTCTCTCTCGTCCCCCTACTTTCCCCTCCGATGTTGGCTTTGTCCTTGCCCCCCGCTCCTCCCCCAGCTGTTTCCCTTAGCTGTCCCTGGTGTCCGGTGTGTGTTCAGTAACATCATCAAGTTCCAAAAGAAATGCTTTTTTGGAACTTGATGAATGGCTCTGACACTAAATTTATACAAAAGTATGTGAAAGTGTTAATTTTCACATGCTTTTGTATAAATTAAGTGATGATGAATAGACCCCAAAATGTAACTTGCTCTTGTGGCTGCATATGCAAGCAAGCACAAATTGTGTACAGAAGCTGGATTCACATGTTTCATGCCATGAGGAGATACCTTATAGTTGGCCACATCTCAATATATAGGTTTGTCTACTGTGATTCCCAAAGGTGCCGCTGCTGATGATTCAATATTATTGCAGTGGTTTATTCAGAAAGCTATTATGTTTATGAGAAGCTACGAATTCCAATAATAATTGTTGACTGCTTAGCCATGCTAGTGCCTGCAGAACTGCAAATGATAGTCTGCCCATAGTGGACATACACCAAGTATAGTGAGACCCTAACTATTAGACATGGTCTCAGTGTCACTTATGCCTTTCTGATGTCATATATCCTGCAGATATTGGAGGGATGGTGCAACAACATGTAGTGATGATGATGTCTATCAGCAGCGCTAGTTAGCTGCTTGCTTCCAATTGGCTAATTGCGCACTGACCACTCCAGGTGACAGTACTTAAATCATTAGTGTTCTGGGAACATTATATCAAATTATCACCATCTACCCCATCGTGTACTGTAATTGGCATTTCCATTTGGACTACTGCAGGAAAGAAGATTTCCATTTGATTTTCAAATTGGAAATCTATAGATTTGAAGGTGTCTGCTATTAATGACATTCTATATTACAAATATAATTTTATGTTAGAATTTAGTACTATTTATTACTAACACTGTCAAGGCACATTTCTGCATAAATCTGGAGCAAATGCTACTGATCATAAGATGAACGTAAGCTCTCATAAGCCTTACTCTCTACTCCTTACTCCCCACAAGGAGACCTAATACTTTGTTGCTGGCACCTAACACCTTGTTCCTGACGCCCTGCTGCTTATTTGAGTGTTATGATCGCTAATGCAGCAATGTGTTTAATCATGTCCTTGTCCTGCATTGTATTGTACTGTAATTCACTGATTTCTTGTTCATTTATTTGTTTATGTACTTTGTAAGGCGCTTTAGAACCCTTGTGTCACCATGTAAATGAAGGATAATAATAATGATAATTATAATTTTGCAATGCTTCCAACTTATGTACTTAAAAAAAACTTTATATAAGTTGCTTCTTTTTCTACTTATGTTTGTAGCAAAAATGAATCCACCTCTAAGTGAGCCCCATAATGATTCATTTAATTTAATTATTTATGGTGGCAGTCAAAGGGCTTTTCAGAGCACCTAGAAGAGGGATTGTCTCTTAGAGTTGTTATTTTATGTTTTCTGAATATGCTCAATAGTTAAGCAACTTTGGAGAGACAGATTTTCATTGTTACGGACATAACACAAATACATACAGTATATACCATTGGACTGAAATTTAGCCCTTTTACTTTAAAAACAATATAACAATTGGAAAAGAACCCAGCCTATTTTATTAGTAACCAGTTAAGTCAATGTGACTCCATCCAGGACAGCCTTTCACTCTTACAATGCAGTAACTAGATATAAATCTGATAAGTGGAAAACTCACAAGACTAATAAATGATGTATATGACACACTCCTAGATATCTGGAGCTACTGCTGTGCTAATAAGGGTCTTGTGGTGCAGAACCCAATATTACCCCTATTCTCTCCCACTTCTCTTAATGAGCCTGATTCAGAGGTGGATGCTGCTGCGTCCGCTGGTGCGTCTGTTACCGGAGTAATGGGTTTTAGCAAATGCTAGCATCAGCCTCCCCCTGGTGCAGTAGCCTGCGTCTGCATGAGCAAGCCCTGAAACACCCACTTTTAGCGACTCTGCGCACTGTAACACTGCCAGTGATTCTTGACACACAGCCATTGGTGCACTATTGCATGCACTATCAACACTTGCAGCTTCTCGTTATGAACATGATCTCTGTGGCGGTGGTTCTGCAGCCGAGAACACAGCAGCTTTCACTGACATGACTGCAGCACTCCCATAACAAGCCCATGAGATGTATTTTTATGCATTCACTCCAGGACCGCACCCACCCACCACCCAGGATTTGCCTCTCCATTTCTGATACCATCTCCCCATTCACAATGGAATCATAGTGCATGCACACTGTGTAACACATGTCATAGGACTTTACAGAACTGTTGGCACATGCGCAGTCGCAAATAACTGCTCAAGTACGTGAATATTGGCATTGGGTTGGAATGGCGTGCTGCTCTGAATCAGGCCCTGCGTCTTTCAGGTTAAATAACATATTTTCTCATATCAGATCTAGCTTAAATACTTGATATTGTATTTATAGTGGCTGTTTGATTGATTTATACGATATAGCTATTGTATAAGAATTTCAACATTTTCATAAATTTATGAACAGGTGTTTAATGCTTTTAATTTTTTCTTTTACGATACATAAGAAAGCTGTAATAAAAATTAATGTCGGAAAAATAAATAAAATATAACTAATGAGATTGTGTTGGCACAGCAAGTCCTTCTCTAACCCATACTGGCATTGTGGCAGGAGTATAGTTTCTATAATAACATTCTAAATAGCATCTCTTTGTATCCCAGGAGAGATTTGCCAATGGCTGATATTACTCAGGTCTATCATTTTGTGCCAGCAAATTTGTTCATTTTTAAAACACTGGCACCACATCTGCTTTATACCAATCATTTGGTTCTGTCCATGTTGTGAATGAGTCTTACAATATGATAAATGATCTATCTATTACCACATTTAACTTCCCTACATGATGTAAGTGGATATCATGTTAATCTTTCTTCTATATTTCTGCACTTCTTCCTCGGTTTAGACCTCTACACACGGAACGATGTAGGTAACGATCTGATCTCGTTAACGATTTCCCTTGAACTCCTGAACACTCCCGGACAAACGATATTGTGCATACACATGGAACAATTGTACAAACGATCAAACCACATAGATAGGACGTTAACGTCTGCAAATCTAAAGGTGCATCTTCTGTCCCTCCGTCGGCTGGCACAAAATGGTGGAGGGAAGTGTCCAGGAAAAGTGACGACGAATCGTTCGTCGTCCATGAAATCGTTCATCATGCGTACACATGGAACAATGGGGCAGATGTATGAAGCTCTGGAAAGTGATAAAGTGCAGAGTGATAAACGACCAACCAATCAGCTCACAACTGCCATGTTACAGGCTGTGTTTGAAAAATGACAGGTGGGAGCGGATTGGTTGGTCATTTATCACTCTGCACTTTATCACTTTCCACAGCTTCATACATCTGCCCCCATGTGTGGCAAATCGTGAAAGGCAGGCCGTTATCTTTCTGCCTGTTGAAGAGATCACAGACCATGACCAACGACCAGAGGGAATGCGCATAGTCATCGTGAGTACACACGGCACTTTTTAAACGATTTGAGCGGTGAGCTGGGGCTATTATGTATTTAGGTCACCTCTCACCATATCACCCTAAACCAGTCTCTCCAGTCTATCTCTATTATAAATTTTTCTTTGTTTGCATTTGTGTACTTGCTTTTAGAGGATATAGTGTTGCTTTCTGTAGCAAGTTTTCATTTTTACTGTATGTTTGCTGTTATTATTGCTATTTTAACGATTTAGGTACTTCCCTTGTATTTACTTAATGACTCTTCAGTCCCTTCAGGTATTAACACCTGAAAATTCCTCATTTCAAATTTTTCCAGATTTTCAGTTTCAATGTTTGTTGATTTCCATTGTATAGATTTAGTTATTTTACTTGTTTCTTAATACTGTATCTCAGTAGTCACTTTAGATTTTAGTACCTCTCTCTTTTTCTATGAAATGCTTCATACTATAGAATGCTTGAAAAATACCTGTGAACTGGACGTTAAATCAACAAAATTCCAGCATCGATTCACACATATCTGTAATGTGCAGCACAAGTAACAGGGGCACACAATGGTGAAGTATGTTTAGGCAACTTTACTGTAAATTAAAACACTAAGGGCCCCATTTGTCAACAATGTCATCCTTTCTGTATTCAACAAATAGCGGTAATCTAAGATGTAATCTTCAGCGAAGACTTCCAGGCACTGCCGGGTCCCCTGTCATGCACCTGTGCAGGCGGACCGTCGCTCATGCGCATTACACAGGAGCCCGTCGCTAGCAGCTTTAGGCTGACTCACATAGATGACTCGCGCTAATGTCCCAGGGTTCATGTGGTGCAACCAGGAAACTCAAGTCTCATTTTCGATGCCTGCGTCTGGCGTCCCTCCCTCGCCGATAGGCCAATGTATAGGGCGGCCAGTACACGTTAGACGATCCGGTCCCCTACCACCCAATATGTCGGCCCCTGCCGCATCACGCTGCATGGGGTCGTCAGTAGCATCATCAAATCGTGCTGTATGTAGGGATGACCTGGCGATGTGGCTGACGACCCCAAGGGAGCGTGCAATGGCCGACATAGTGGGTACACATTAGATGATTTTGACGATATGTCGGCCCAATCTGTCGATTCGGCCCAATAATTGTCTAATGTGTACCCAGCATAAGTGATTCCCCCTGGAAACCTTTTTTCATTTAATTAAAAAGAATTTTGACTCCTTATGTTGTGAGGAAATCTAGTCGAGGTAATCTTACTAAAAAAGAACATGTAGCTATTAGATAATGAAACTGATAATGGTGACAGAATCCAGACTGATTAGATGAGAAACCTGCAGATGGTAGGTAGCGGTCCTCATGTGATGAGCTGTGCCAGGATAGTGAAGTTCAAGTGTCCCGTTAATTAAAGAGCTTAAAAAGGCACTGCAAGCTGGTGTATATTTCTATACAGCAGTGACACGAGAAGTCTCTGAAGTAGGTGGATCAACTAAAGCATTTTGTCGAGCTACTGTAACAGTACTTATTTTATATATTTGTACAAATGTCCCGCTTGTTATCTGTGCCTTTCTCCTCTTATAGAAGACATTAACCTTTAAACTTTAGCTAACAATAAGAGGTTTTGCAATTAACATAAGATCTCCCCCACTCCAGTTTTAGTAGCATTACTTAAAACTTGAGAAAACTTAAGGGAGGAGATGATACAAATGATATGCAAATATAAGTGCTAACACCTTTGAGTGATCTAACTAGGCCAAGTACAGTAAGGTCATCTTCTCTTGATTGAAAACAGTGTCAGACCCCGATATATCTGGGTGCATGAGGGCAGACGCAAATGCACATTCACCTCTTCAGCTGATTTGCTTTCATCATTGCACATGTCTCTCTCACCCTTCTGTGAAGGATGCTCATCTGGCTTTATCCACCATTCATCTCCCCAGTGACCAGACCCCTCAATGCTGCTTGCTCCCTTTTCACTCCGGTATCCTTGCTTTTTTTCTTTATTTCAGTGGTAGCTGGGATTCAGGCAGGGGGTACACACACACACACCCACACACACACCCACACACCCACACACACACACACGTGCCACCAATCTGTGTGCACCGACTGTGCATGTATACATATATGAGTTATTTTTCTGCCCCCACCCCAAAATAAAGACAACTTTTACGAATGTTATTCATATACACGTATAGCATGCCTGTGTAAGTATAAATATACTTATCATGTAATCAATAGTATCCACATTTAATAGAGGCCTCATTCCCACACACTAACTAGGCCATCATTCATTTAGTAGACCCCAAATTCATAAATACTCTACATTAAATTAGCTTATAAAATATATTATTATTTAAAAAACCAACCCCAATATAACGCCCCATTTAATAGATTGAGACAAATATTTAGCTAATAGCCTCCCACATATAGGGGTCTATGTACTCTTGGAGAGAGATAAAGTGGATGGAGATAAAGTACCAACTAATCAGTTTCTAATTGTCATTTTCCAAAGTGACAGTCAGGAGCTGGTTGGTTGGTACTTTATCTCCATCCACTTTATCTCTCTCCAAGGCTTAGTACATAGACCCTTAAACTGTTAATAAATACTTTTATTTCCTAACATGATCAATTAAATTTCACCATGGATAATTGCACCCTCCACAAGCACGGTCTCTATCCTACCTCTCACTCCTCATACCCCACTTCCTTAGCATCCTCTCTCCACCTAACCCTTTATTGCCCTCCTCAGAGTTCTCTCTCTGTCCCTCTACCATGTCTTCCCCACCCTATTAGGTGCCTCCAAACCCTGTCAACTCCCCGTTCCCACTTACCCCATCTCCCTTAATAGTTTGTTACTTACCTTAGTCCCAGGCAGAAAAATTCCAAAGAAAAAATGGTGAATATTTTGTGAAAGGGTTTATAAAATGCTGCTCATCTCTACTTCTCAGCCCTCCAAACGCTCAGCTATTTTGTGACTACATTTAAAGCTTTCCTACATTTTTGAAAATGAGCAGTTAATTATATATTTGGTTTCTTAACTATTATGTATATTTGAATATGCCGGCGTCCAAAATGACCACTTACATTCTGTTTATGTTTCATGTAGACAATCTATGCTGTATTTGACATAAACTAGTAAATGAGAATTCAAGCCATAAGAAATAATTCAAACTGTTCTCACCAATATTTATATATGGAGATATTTAAACTAATGAACAAGATAAATGAACATTAAAGACGCTAGTTTAGCTCATGGCTTAGATTGCTGTACTCTCCCATGATTGCACCTTCTCTTCCCAAATGCATCTAATGACTATTATGCAGGCTCATTTTGCTGTGTACTATCAGAAGCTCCTAATTTTACAGTGTAGGACTATAATTATGTCTAATTATCAATGTTCTTAAACAACTGCCCAACCTTGTAAAACACAGTGACATGTCACAGATACCTAGAAAGTAATAAATGGATTATAAAACAATTCTCTTTATACAGAGCCAATGTATTTTCATAGAGCAGCAGCAGCATGCTATGTTTGTGACATGTGACATGACTGTTTCTGTGGTGATCCTGAAGTAGCAGATGCTTTCTCACTTCTGGCAGAATGCAGATTATTTATTTTTAGCGTTAAAAGCATTTTAAGACACATTCTGTTTGCCATTTACGATATTGCACAATAGAGAGGCTTGTAAGTGGGTACCACCTTGCTTTTATACCCGCATTTATTATCTCTATCTGTAAGCACAAACATGATGGTAACATTACTATATCTAAAACGGTACTGCAGTTAGTGTGCTTTTGTAGTGTATACATTTTCATTTGAAATTTTGCTTTTTTTCCTGCAAATAGTCTCATGGTCGAGGAAATTACATTTCAATCATAAATGAAGCCCTTTGTAATATGAGGAAGCCAGCAGAATCCACCCACAAATCAATGAGCATGTTATCAACAGTGGATTATAGGGGTAAGTGTACTAAGCCTCCAAGAGAGATAAAGTACCAACCAATCAGCTCCTATAATTTTTCAAACTCAATCTGTAAAATGACAGGAGCTGATTGGTTGGTTCTTTATCTCTCTCCACTGTATTTCTCTCCAAGGCTTAGTAAATCTAATGCTGGGTACACACTGGTCAACATATTAGTCGTCCAGTCGAATGTCCTATATATTGTGGGTACAGATGATATGTCTGTGAACGACATCGTTCACAGACATATTGCGTCGTCTGTGCAGCACAGCCGATGCCCAATATATTTGCTGTGTGTACGAGCAGTCACCTGACCGCCCGTACATTTGTTGCAGAGGCCGTGAGTAACTGACATCACAACTGGGCGGGCACACGTAAATCCCGCCCAGTTGTGACATCAGGCAAGACACACTGGGCCAATGACTGGAAAGTATGTATGCACTTACCAATCGTCAGATAGGACGGCGGATCGGCCGGCGTCCTAGTCTGTACCCAGCTTAACCCATTTTATCAAAACTGTGAACTGTTGTTAATTTTCTCCAACTCATTAATAACGGGAGGACTTCAGGTGCAGGAGAATTAGTGACTGTACTACTTACATTGGAGAAGGAACAACTTTCTGAGTTATCTGACATCCATTACTACACAAGGTAGAATACACAGTTCAGCATATTAAAATGTGAGCTTTATATAAGACAACCAACTTATCAGAAATAATTACACCTTTTAGAGACCATCATGTAATCTACTATAAAGAGCTGTATGCTACTCCATGAATTCAAAGTGATTGCACCCTAATTGAGTTACTGTTACCTTGCATGTTCCATCACTCTGTATACCACACCCCTCCACCACTATATCTCCTATAGAATAGAGAATAGAACTACAGTACTCTAGACGGTTTGTCTATATAGCAAATCAGCTCGTACAGTGTGCAGTCACAGCTCTGCAGAGGATCTCTAGCTGAAGATTGATTTATACAACTGACTCAACGTAATATTCTGTTGCTGTTCCTACACTTTCACCATACAGTGGTAACATCACTATATCACTATATCCATATAAGCAGAGGTAGCTCTTAACTTTAAAACACTATAAATCAGGCACCTGATAGCTGAAGAGATTTGTACAATATTTATTCAAAGGTACCCCAAACTCGTATGTCTGTTTTTACATAATGCCACATTGCCTGTTATTCATACTTAATGATAGCCAGTGCACTATATAAGCAGATCAGGTTCATAGCAAAATAATGCAGTTAGTAAACCCCTGTTATTCAATACTTGCACGTTCAAAGGCTCTGGGCAGCGTAGCTCTTACTGTAAGTTATTCCTGTGCTGATATACTGAACTAGCATTGTCTGCTGCATTGTATCCGCAGAATGTACTTACATAGGAAGTATTGCAGATGGACCGGACATACTAATGAAGGACAGACTAATGACTACACACTTTATTACAGTCACAATACCACATTTCAGTGTGACAAATGGGCTGATCTGGAGATTAGATGTTTCCAGGCAATCGGTACTGTTATCACAATTACAAATAACTAGGCTAAAATAAAAGCAACTGTTAAACTCTGATATGCAGATAATTAACTGAAAAAACTGCTGGAGAGGGTAACTGAATGGGCGCCTATTGTATTTATAGTTATTCGCACAGAATAAACTTTTCAATCAGAACTTTAAAATAATAAGATTTAAACACTTGGTCTCAGGTAAGATACATGGATTGGGCAGGTCACTGGGCACTTACCTGCGCGATCCTGTTAGCTGTAGATTGAGATTCTTTCCCTATGTTTCTGTCTGTAGAGCAAGAGATGGGAACTGCAGAAGAGATGAGCTGTGCAGTGCTCTGACCGGGATCCTGTATGCTGAAAGTTTTGCTGCAGACTGTCACTGGAAGAGATCCACAATCCAGCAGCAAGCTCAGATATGAAGCAGATATATGTTCAACTTTATTCGGTAAGGGCTAAATCACATGGGCTTGTTACTTAACTGGGAGGAGCAATGCATTGCAAAATCAGGTCAGCGGCAGACAGCAGGCACAGATTGCTAACTGAGATGCAGAGGAGAGGCTGGAGATGTGTAATATAAGGCGAGCTGCTTAGCACATCACTCTGGGCTGCTAGCTGTAACCAATTCTATATATACATTACTCACAACATATAACTACAGCAATACAGACACAGGCTGGCAGTCTTAAGTACACTGATTCCTCCATAAAATCAATCAGTGTAAAATGATTACCTGTAGAATCAGGACATTTGTTAGTCCCATTTTTTTGTAAATAAATTAAGAATTGTAATTACTTTTGGTGACTCTCGTAGATAACACCTAAGGATATGATTTAAGCATGCATTTACCTTAATGAATTAATTGTATTTATGCAGCCTCAGTCTTCTGGCGCCCAAGGGGTTAGTGTGTGACAGAGATGTCCCTTCCCTGTGAATGAGCTAGGCAATTGCTGACATAGAGCATTGGTTTCCCAGCAGTATCTGACCTCTACACACGGACCAATTGTCAACATCGTTCTGTGTGTACATGCATTGCGCGCTCCCAGTAGTCAATCGCATCGCCTGATCTTTTGAACATGCAGAAAGATCAGGCAATGCAGCTGACGATCTCATGCAGCACTATGCGGCGGGGACCGGCATATCTGGTGTTCGGCACCGGATCGCCACATATGTATATGTCAGACTGGGATCGTGGGTCGTATCGGCAGGTACACAATCGTACCGTGTGTACCCACCTTTAGACTGCAAGGATTTCAGTATAAACAAATGAAAAGGACTTTAGAAGGGGAGATACTAAAAGGAATGACAGCTCTGGTTGGTAAAAAGGAATGCTAACAGACTATGCGCCTGATTCAGAGTTTTCCGCTATTCCAATGTTCGCGCAGTTGAGCAAGTATCGGTGGTCTGCACATGCGTCCCAGCCACAATGCGCACGTGCAAAGATTGAATAGCGATTACAGTTGCACTGAGGATTCAGTCGCAAGTGATTGACTGTTTTATGGGAGGTAACGGGGAGCAGGGACGTATCTATAATGGGTGCAAGGTGTGCGGGGCACACGGGCCCCTGGGTCCAGGGAGGGCCCACACCGCACACCCTGCACCCATATAATTTAAAACTCATCTGTTCGTGGTCCCGCGTCGGGTGTCAGCGCTGCACAGAACACTGGAAAATGGCCACTGCTGCCATTTTTCGAGCAGCGGCGGCCAGAGTCTACTGCTTCTGCGGTGGCCAGCCAGCCGCATCAGTCGGCTACCGGCCGTCAGGGAGAGAGGTGGGGGCCCTGCACGGAGGATGCACAGGGGCCCCCTCCTCTCTTAAAGATGCCCCTGCCGGGGAGTGATGGCAAAATCAGAGGTGTGTTCCAGCCATCTTCAGGGCATCTTTCCAGGAGTGCCTGTGAATCTGTATGCAAAGAGCATAGCTCCAGTGTCTCAGGTACGGCAGCAATGTTGTGTGACCATAGACTCACTCAAGGAGTTGATGTTTGCCTGGCCTTCGTCCGATGCTGTGTATGTATAGGCAGTTGCGGACAGCTACAAAGCATCCGGTGGGCATCTCAGTACAAGTTTCTGCGGCTGTTACATTAGCATATTTTCCCACATCCACAGCCGCTAAAGTCACAGCTGCTGCAGCAATAGGGTACACATGTGAATCAGGCCCTTTAATACGAGGAGATTGAACTTTTAAGAATATTTTAAAAAATCTTAAATCTGGGCAATATATATCTTCCGTACATTTCTGGCTAAGATGACTTCACATAATTTACATGTGGAATGACCACTGTATACGATGGCATGACAGCTGTTTTATACAACACCCCAATGCAGAAATGTAAATGAAACAATGCACACAGTATGTCTCATTAAGGGCATGTATATTAGTTTTTGTTGAGTTGTGACTGTTAGCAGAGGATGGTTAGTTACCAGATCAGATCTTCTCTCATACACTGTCCGTAGGCACAGACTGGGAAACTCTGTGGAAAAAGTTAAACTACTTATCAAATAAAGGGGTCTTAACTGGCTACAGAAAATATCACTATATATCGTATCACATCGATTGATATATACAATAATGATGTGTTGGAGTCATTCGTGTACACTTGCCTGTCCGGTGTCTTCCTCCTATAACTGTCCCCTCCGTGATCCCAGAAAGCAGTGTGAAGACAGACATATTGGGAGCTCAATGTGTCTTCTTCCCACTGCGCATGCACCAGACCTGTTGCAAAGGACGCTGGGTTACAGGGGGTGGAACCAGCGCCGGGTGCTGGACAGAGAGCAGGGAAGCATTCAACTTCCCTGCTCTTTTCCTTTCACGGTACAAATTACCCCATCCTGAGATGGGGAATCTGTATGCAGCAGAGGAATGGAAAGCTGAGCATTACCTTCTTCTATGAACTGCTCTCCCCATACCAGTGTATGGGGAAGTGATCCAGCCATGGAGCGGGGGATCCGCTGGAGAAGTCATGAACTCCATGGCAACCCGCTTCATGAATAAAACAAAGCAGTGAAAAGTCCTGTTTTCAGTTAAATAGGGCATTTCACTACTTCATGAATAGATCCCATAATGGTTTGGTTTAACAGCATACAGACATGACAGGTATATACATGAACAACAGCATTACTTCAGTATCTTCTCTTATTCTTCTTCTGGAGATTCCTGTAACAACAAAGTACATAACAGTACACAGAGTGATAACACACACCAGGTCTGTGTACTAAGTCTTGGATGAAGATAAAGCAGATGGAGATGAAGTACCAATCAATCAGCTCCTAACTGTCAGTTTATAGGGTGTGTTTGAAAAATGACAGTTAGGAGCTGATTGGTTGGTACTTTATCTCCATCCACTTTATCTCTCTCCAGAGCTCAGCCTTAGTACATAACACTGCCACCTGCTGTCTTTAAAGTATAATCACTCAAATAATAAGTCTCGGCCAGATCGGGTAAAATATCGCTATGTGTGTCGCCAGCATCAGTCTGTTGTGTGTCCCATTATTAAAGATTTCTTATTGCTGCAATTCGGCGAAAAATCTGGAATCTTTGATCACCTGAATGTATTATTACCGCCGGGACAGGGGCTGCAAAAGGAGCCAGTCCCAGCTATCAGTAAGAAGTAAAGTGATCGCATATGTGATAACTTTATTTCCTTTTCCTGTCCCCACCCCCCTCCCCGAGCGCTGGCACTATCTCTACTTCACATGCGGATATGGATCCCTTCCCCGAATAAATATGTGGTAAGTAACCTATAAGCAACAGTGGCTGATGCATTCCGAAGCTTGGTAAATTCAGGGGCTGCTTTTGCAAATGTAAATCAGGGGATCGCAGCAGATATCTCTGATATTTGCTGTGGTCCCCCACAGATACGTTCAGGGGATACTTAATATTTGGTCTTTTTGGGGATAACCCACAAATATGATTTGATAAATAGGCTGCTTAAAGATCCAGTTTTCTCTAATTTCCCTTAATCGCACACACTAATCCCTTTCCATATGTAGTTGACCCCCAAAAATATAGTGATTCTTATGGGCAATGTCACCCACCGCCAAAGAACTTCAAGAAATGAGTATATGATATCCTACCACTGCGCACAGCCTAGCTTAGCACTAGAAGTAATCTATGTGAGTCACGTTATATAGTAAATATAACCACATTAATTTAAAATTATAAATAATATGCAGCAAAATAGAGAAAAAATGTAAAAATGGTATAGTCACTGGTCTTTTAGAAATCCATGTATTGTTTTAATTCGGAGGTGAACCCGAAGCTTGTCCAAAAGATCTTTTCCAGGGGGCTAATTCCTCTAAGCGTAGTCCCTCAGAAAAGAAAATAAAAGAAACAAGTGAAACAAATGGTCTGGTATGTCCCAAGAAGATGTAGTTAAATATTGTTCCTTTGTTAAAAAGTGATCATACCCCACTCATTCCGAAAGATAGGGGATGCCACCCATAAAGGTTTCTTTACATATGATTCCTTCACCTCAACGGCCGTGTGTGGATCGAAGATAAACACCCATGTGAGTATTATTAATCATTAGTCATACCATACTCACAGGGATTTATGCGAAGATATCCTCATAAAGGTTTATTTTATCTCACTTATGATCTTACCACTTTCTCCATATCATATTTACCTCAAGCTCTGTACGTAGGTAAATATCTTGGTATAAATAAGGGATTTGATCAGGAGTAGGAGTAAATCTTAACAGTTTTATTAAGTTCCATAAAACAACACAACTAAAAGCAACTCATAAAAGCAATATAGGTCACTGGTTAACAGAAAAGAATGGAAAGCATATAACCTGGAGTGGAATAAACAGTCCGGACTATCACACTGCAGATAATCGATCTCCTGTTAAGTCAGTCCTGCTACCAATGCGTTTCAATGTCCTGTTTTTATCAAGGTGTGCCAAAAAAGCCCTGAGATGAGGTAGGATGTGCCAGTCAGAGGAACAAAAAACTTAGGTGTTAGAGCAGTGGTTCTCAAACTTTTTTGAATCACGGCGCCCTAAAGTATCAGCATTGTTTTCACGGCACCCCTAAGCCAAAAGTTTGTTATTGAGAAATTCAGAAAAAAATTTAGTAAAGTGAAGTAAATTGCTTACCTGTCATCCTTAGGTTCATTTATGTGGTGGTGGACAGGTTTGCACTTCTGTTTGTCCACATATTTACATTACATTGACCATCAATAATGTGATTTGGTGCTGAACCACCAACCTGAGGCACCCCAGGGTGCAACGGAGCACAGTTTGGAAACCACTGTGTTAGAGTGTAAAAAAAACATGCTCAATGTGATCAGATTGTCATTAATCCTTAGCAGGATCTCAGATTATTTCTAGTTCTAAAATAGGCTGTGTGCAGTGGTAGGATATCACATACCCTTTTCCATATGTGTTCCCCTATACATGTACCCCACTACACATCATTTAATGTGGAATAACTGCTGTTTACTATGGAATGACAGTTGTTTTATGTGTCAACTCAATGCTAGATGTCTGTAAAGCACTTCTGTAAAAAACCTTTATTTGAATATCTACGGGGCAGTGAAGAAAACAGAAAGGCCATACCATGGAGAGTTCCCAGATTTAAGATACTCACTAAGGAGGTTTCCAACCATGCCAGAGTCTGGCCCAGCATGCAGCCTTCATCCATTGGCTCTCTATAACCATTATCTTCCAAACCTCTTGGAAGATGTTACTCACCACTTTTTTTTGCAAGGGAGGACTTTCCGATGTATTGTAATTAAAGACTGCATTGCATATGAAATATTGGACTACTGCTGGAACTAAAATCAGTAAACCTATTGAGTGCACTATAAACCCACTAAGGGTAAATAAGCACCAAAAGGTGAGGAATGCCCAAAGCTCCTGAAACTCCCTCAGAAATCTACATTACAGGGACACCAGTATGAAATGGTCCATGATCTCCACCACTCCTGGACATTCCTCCTGTTGGCAATAATGATCATAGGCACTGAGTACTTTGAGAATTTACCAAAGCTTTAAATCCCAGGGAAATGTAGGCTGGAAGGTACCCAGGTCGAATTCGAAGACTTCCTTTTTCACCACCATCTGTCCAGTCTTTGAGGAAAGGATGAACCCAGACTCAAAAAACCTTATACCCAGCAAGAAGGAGTTTACTACTATGCAGATGAAGTTTTAAAAACATAAGCATAAAGGTAGTAACTGTGCTTCTCAGTAAATAAGTATAATGGAATTGTGTGGGGATGTGGGGCAGCACAGTACTGTAGGGGTAACCTTCTTCTACTTAATAGATATCAATATGTTTACTAGTTATTTGACAGTTCATAATTACCGGAATCAAATAAATTTTGACCATGTCAGCCCTCTCCCTAAGAGACAAGTTCCATCTTCTTCCACTTAGAGGAAGTTCCTTACAGACTAAGGGCCTGATTCAGAGATGGACACTAATCTGTGATTTCATATGCATGCAGCACCAAAAATATGCTAATATTAGCAAAGATCACCCGAACATATAGACTCCCACTGCTGCCTTCTTACCTGCGTGCCACGACGCATACTGTACCTGCTTAAATATCGGTACCATAGACACACATCGGCGACCATCTAACCCTTGCTGCAAGTCTGACCTGCCGTAGCCTTGGGGGCTCTTCTGACACGCAGAGCTGTGCATGCACTCGCATTGGCTAATTTATGCCTGCCCATGTAGCGTCATTTAAACTGATACGCCTGCTTTTTTCTGACAATTCCCTGTAACCACCCCCAAACGCTGACAACCTGTCAGTCACTTTGTGATGGGATCCTCTGTGCATTCGTAATCGCAATGCGATCGCAGCACACGCGCAGTGCGACTTATACGCATGCACAATGGCAACAATCGCTCAATCTGAGTGAAAATCGCATTAGCGTCCATCTCTGAATCAGGCCCTAAGCTCACAATTCTGCTTGGACCAATTGCTTGGGCCAAATATAATACTGAAAATGTTAATTTCTTTACTCTCCTGGCATAGGCTATCCTGAAGGTCAAAATGTTTACCCTCCGCACCCATCCGGAAAGCTTCACTCCAGGGCCTCAGAGTATGTATGGATGGTTACTGTTACGTCTTTTGCCTCCTCAAAGCCAGAAATTTAAATTGTGACATCATCCTTTATAGGCCACCACTTTCAATGGCATTTCTGGCTCAGTTGCACCCCTCTCATCTTGCCACCTTCTGAATGAAGGTATCAATTGCAAACATGTACAAGAGGGGGCTCTGGGGCGCAACCATGTTTGACTCCCAAATTTACTACAAAAACAGGGCATACTCAACCATTCACAAGAGGGAAGCTCTCGGCTTGTCTGCAGGTCACTCTAAGCCAATTGACCACTGGCCCTGGAAGACCATACCTTCAAAGTACATACGAAAGGCAGGGGAGTATCTATAATGGGTGCAAGATCTCCCTTAGAAATCGATCCACCTTTTCTCTAAAAATTCACTTCTAAGAGAAGAGATTGGAATAAAAATAGCTGAAAACACAAAGAACACCCTCCTGAGGTTCCTGATTTCATCATGCAGTCCTTACACTTCCATAGTATTCACTTATTTCCTGCAACCCTGGAACCGGTGTTAATAAGTATTCGTTTGCATCATTTCAGTTTGACATCCAAAACCATACATTTACCTACTTCAAGTTCTACAACTCAGTGGATGGTTACCATAACAGTAAAGGCTACTGCCAACCCACTGTATGGCTGGTCTGCAAGAGAACAATAGGAGGAACCACTCATCCAATCACATTAGACTTTGGGCCTGATTCACCTTTGGGAATACAGTAAGACATAGCAAGTAATTGTGCATCTTGGTAAAACCATGCTGCACTGCAGGTGGGGCAGATATAAAATGTGCAGAGAGATTTAGATTTGGGAGGAGTGTGTCCAAAGTGAAATCTATATTGCAGTGTAAAAATAAAGCTGTCCAGCATTTGTGGGCTACGTGTAAAAGCAGCCAGTATTTACCCTGCATGCAATTTTTTTTATGTATTTGCACCCCTTGCATTGTAACATTGTTTGTCCCTTTGAGGAGATATGGAAGTCGACCTATTCTAGTCTTTTGCGAAAACAAAAAAAATCAACCTCAAGCATGTTGAAAAAAAAATCAAATCAATTTCTCTTTACTAGATTCGGGGCCTTCCACCAGAGGGACACCTTCTCTTACCAATTCCTGAGGAGTCCCCATGTATCTGGTCTCCCAAGTTCCCTCCCTCACCACACATCTTACTCCTTCTTAAAGTAAAAAGCAGTCACAGTGCCCTCTGAAAACTCCTTCTCCCTATCAAGTGCGACTTTTTCCTCAGCCACATAGAGGACCTCATTCAGAGGCGGTCATTAGAAGCAAGCGGTCACACAGAATCAGGGCGGCTGCTTGCATCCTGAACAGCCGCCTCCTTGTCAATCGTTAAGCTGTGGGTTACCACCCACAGCTTAACGACTGACCAGGTTGATGGTCGCGATGGTGATCACCATCGTGACCATCGGTGCTTACGACCAGACCCTAGGGTAGGGTCTGGGCACTCGTAAGCCCCAGGGAGCTTTCTGCTCTGATGGAGCAGGAAGCTCCCCACTGACATCACTGATGATGTCAGTGCGGAAGCCCAGAAAATGGCAAGCATTCCTTAAGGAATGCCTCCATTTTGGAAACCACCCCCCCGGCCTGCCTACCAAATGGGGGCAGCTGTCGATCAACATCAACAGCCGCCCCTTTGGTAACGAGCTCCGGAGCGACAGAGTTTCTCTGTCGCTCCGGGGCTTGCGCACGCGCAGTGCGGCCGCTGTGCGTGCGCAGGCCAAACCATCAAGTCAGTTACGAGCGCATCGGCACTCGCGACTGACTCTGAGGACCTCATTCAGAGGCGGTCGGAGGATGCAAGCGGTCGCTCAGAAACTGGGCGGCCACTTGCATCCTGACCGCCCGCCTCTGTTGTGGTCATCAGAGACCATCGCGACCATCGGGGCTTACGACGAGAACCTAGGGTAGGGTCTCCCTTGTCGTAAGCCCCGGAGAGCTTCTGGCTCTGTCTGAGCCGGAAGCTCTCCACTGACATCACTAGTGATGTCAATGGGGCCTCCCCCAAACGGTAGGCGTTCCCATGGGAATGCCTCCGTTTGGACTGCCACCCCCCGGCCCGCCTTCCAAATGGGGCGAGCTGTCAATCAACATCAACAGCTCACCCCCTTTGGATCGAGACCCACTATGACTGGCGCTGTCGGTCGTAGCGGGTCTCACGTATGCGCACGACGGCGATGCGCCATCGTGCGCATGCTCTGTGGGGGGCCATCGACCTGGTCCGAGTGCATCAGCGCTAACGACCGGGTCTGAATGACCCCCTGAATGAGGTCCAGAGTCCCTTCTTTTTGCCATTTTGAGATACAGTTGACGGTCTAAGCAATTATGAATTTGGACAAGACTTTTCTAAAGGATGAAAATCCTTAGCTCTAGTGTAAGTTTGAATAACATATTGTGCTCTATTTGAATTTTAATCATATCCCCAGCCTTATCCATACCCTTTCCTGGTACCAGGCCCACCACCACCCTCACAGACACCTGGACAGGCTCTTTCAACCTTCTTACCATCTTCCCATCCTCTTCTTTATCACTGAGAAATGATTAGAAAAACCTACTGGACACCAGAATTTTACTGCTTGCTCTATCTTAGCCATTTGCCGTTCAGTTTCCCTCACCTCCATCTCTGAATCTGACTTTTTACCACTAGAGGGCTTTGGACCTGATTCAGAGAGGCCCTCAGTTCACACAGCAGCTGAATCTTTGGACACAGCTGCTGTGCAAAAATATGTAAAAACAGCAGGAGGTGTCTGTAGGGGGTTGGGTGTGGGATGTCGATGCTTTGGATCCTGACAGTCAGAACTCTGATGCAGGCATCCCGACAGGGTTAGGATACCGACTTGTCGGTCAGTATCCTAACCATCACCCTCTCTCTACCCTAACCCTCCCTTCTAGATGCCTGAACCTAACCGCCCCCTAGTGCCTAAACCTAATCTCCCCCTCCCCACAACCTAAACTTAAACATCTCCACTCATAGTGCCTAACCCTCCCCCTAGTGCCTATCCCTAACCATCCACCTAACCGCAGTACTTACTGTCGGGATGCCAGCGCTGAGATTCTCACAGATATCGGGATTCCAGCGCCAGCATTCTAAGCGTCCACAACTGTTGGGATATTGACCGGTCCCATCTGTAGTAATTCCATCACTGCCAATTTTTCTTTATGTTTCAGTATAGCCAATTTGTATACTCTCTCCCAGATCTAAACTCAGACCTACAATTACTGTTTACACAGCTACTGAATCCATCCAACTGCTGGTGTACTACAACCCTCACAGTATTTGTTGATTTACTGTCTGCCCTTTCTGTAAGGGAGTATACAGATTGGCTCTACAGGGGTGTGGCACGGCAAAGCAGGTGGAGTGGAGGGTGTGATGATGCATCATCATGGCTCTACCCCAGCTACACAATGCCATGATTACTGAGGGGGGGCCTTGGTGATGGGAATCGTGTCAACCGCCTGGACCATCCACTTAACTCGGGAAGAAGGCGGGACGCGGACGGGCAGCTTCGGGAGACTTGTCCACTTTTCCAGATGTCCAGGATTGCCATCTGAGATTCGGGAGCCTCCCGGACATTCCGGGAGAGTGTGCTACAACCTGCAAACAGGATGATTCTCTGACTTCTCATAGCAGATCCACACACATCCATCTGGTCCTCTATCAGCTCTGCAACAACCTCTCACTGTCACTTCCATTTGTTTCACCAACTGCAGCCTCATACAGGGCTGTGCCTTGCATCTTATTACCACTGTCTTCACCTCATGCCTCCTTCCCACCTGAGAGGTCTCCAGATCTTTCCTCTCCTTCAGTACTCTCATAAATGAATACAATTTATTTTCATCCTTCATTCCACTCTCTTCTTCTTTGGGCAGATTTGAAAGCAAAGGGGGAGAGAGAGAAATGGCAGCCTCCACTGCAGACATTGATTGGAGACAACGGTGGACAACTGTAGGCCTCCGGTTAATAGGCGCTAATGTCACTGAGTATCTATTTGGGAGGTTGCAGCAACTTTCTTACCCCTCCAGTATCAGCTCTCAACCTCCGGCTCCTTTACAAGCTCAGTCTCTCTATATTTCTGCAGCTCCGCTTGAGGCAGTCCCTTAGGGGTCGTCCGACATACCCCTCTTATGCTGATTGTTCTCAGAACCTCCCCGGATGACATAGCTTAGTCCCATCGGATGTTCCCCGCCTCAGAGACCACCGCTGCTTGTCCCGGAGTACAGCTGCAGCCCTCAGGTAAACATCAAGGCAGCACAGCCCCTTCTCCTGTCCAGCTACCTCACCAACTGCACACACCAACTGCCATTTTTCTCAAGTTCAAATCCTTGAGCCTGCTACAGTACTCACTGGTCCCCTAACATCCACCACCACTGAGGGGGCAGTGCAAATAGTCCCTGAACCTTAATGAAACCAGTTAACTCATGCCCTATATTAGACAATGGCAGGAGTCACATTAATATTTAACATTTTCATAGAGGCACATCAGTGTGGGTAGGAACACAGGGTGTTGGTAGGGTGCCACAGATGTATCAAATATTTTAGAGAAATAAAGTAGAGATAGATAAAGTACTAACCAATAAGCATCTGTCATTTTTCAAACACAATTTAAAATGGCAGTTAGGAGCTGATTGGTTGGTACTTTACCTCTCTCCACTTTATCTCTCTCCAAGATTTGATACATCTACCGATCTGCTAATGATGCAAGGTGTAATATGGGAGCTGTTCTTGGTGCTGAATCTAATGTGCTGTTGGATAATGAAAATACAGTATATGTAACTGTCTGCTATTGTTTCCCAATCATCTATAGATGTGTGAAATGCAAATGACATTCAACAGAACTGTTATTTTGGATTGAGAACACCCGCATTTGTGAACGTTTACCCTAAACCGCACACTTCTCAGCTAAGGCTATTATATTTCCATTTAAGTACACACCCATTTAATCTTATTGTTGCTTCAGCTTATCATTATCCATTCATTCATTTAGCTGCTTATTTACATACTTTTCTTAGGTAGGAACAAATAATATTGCTGCCTAACTCAAAGAAAATAGACTGTAAATGTAAAGAAAAGACACATTACTGATTAAATATAAGTATCGTACATGGAATACATTAGGTTTAATGCTACACATAGGTCATACACATTAAACTTAGTGAGCTGTATCACATTTAAGCAGCTTTGAACTCTCATTTTCAATGTCAGAAGAAAAAAAAACTTAGTTTTGCTAATAGTCCTCTTTAGTGTATTGTTATTTGGTAAATGTTTACACAGTAAATGTCATTTTAATAATGTCTTCTGGGACAGTTAAAGTACATAAGTATTAAAGCCCACTAAGCTTTTAAATATTCTATAATCCTGTATATACATAAGTTTTGTTTTGTGTGCAGAATCCTATTAATACAGTGCACTAGGCTTTAATCAAGTCCCAGAAGCTATGGCCAGAGTGGAATTCTGAACTATTTGAGGTTCTGTAGTAAGAAGACTCAAAATACAAGTACGCATTCCAACTGTATGGGGAATTTCATTATTGCTGAAGTGTATTAGACTGTTACTGTAGGTTTAATAATGCTTTTCTTCATCCCTCAGAAATTATGTGAACTGTTTTATACCCAATGGAATCACAGCAATGCTTTCTTGAAACAATAAATATTATATGGTTCAAAGTTTTCACACTTTCCATTGCCATTATTTTCTTATTGCAAGGGTCAAGAAATTAGCCTTTAGATATTCTGTTCATCTGCCCTGACATGACTCAATTATTAATATAGTTATCACAGCACAGCTTTGAACATGTTTAGGTAATTTGTCACTACTTTTATATTAGGAGCAATTTCTATAAAGGATGTTAGGAATTTATTGTGAATCTGTGATGGTCTCCCCCCTTCTCACAAATTGTTTATCTTAGACTTTATTGCATTCCAATTTAGTGTGTGTTGAGTACAGGGGGATCGGTTCCAATCAGTGAGCACACAGACACATGTTTGTAACTTTAGTTATTAATGATCAGTAAGGCTGCATAGATGTAGGCTGCATTAGTCAGTTTTAGATTCAAAGTGTTAGATTATAAGTATAACATCTAGCAACATTCTTATGTGAATAACCAAATTCACCATCTGCTGCTGTATGCATATCCAGGAAACTCCTTACTGTACTCCCTGCTTGGACATTACAAGTACTTCCCTGTCTGCGTGCTGCTCTTGGTGATCGATCTTTGTTGTTTAAAACACTTCTGACTGGACCGGCTCTGTACATTGTAATTTTTGCCTTAATACTGCAGAAAATCTTGTTTGTATTGCCTTTTCCATTGCATCACATCTATCTACTTTAATCATTCTTTTAATAACTAATTCCTTCACCCACTACTCACATACCTCTCCTTATATTTCACTTCTGGAGCTGCGCTCATACATTAGCAGCACTGTTCTTTTACCTGTCTCTACATCACACAGCCTCCACTCCAGTTTTCATCTCACTTATTACCTCGTCCACAGCATGAACACCCTTACTTCAAGCACCCCCCATATTCAGTGTCCACAAAATCCTTTGCTTTATCCATCCCTATCCTCCCCCTCTTGTGTCCTCCACTTGCTGTTCCCCCTATTTTCTCTCATCAGTCTGCTTTCCAACCCTCTGCTTCTTTCCCCCGCCTTTCCTGTTCCTCCACTCTCAACCACCTCCCTCCCTCCGTGGCTTTGCTACCCCACCACTAAGCCCCATTCCCTCCTGGTTCTGCCTGTCACCTCTAGGGCTGCCAAGAGAATTTCTGGGCCCGGATTCAGCAACATCCTTTGGGACCACAGCATGTTGGGCATGGCTGCACCTATTTGTGGGTGGATCTAGCATGTGAGATGCACCCACTCACAGGAGCATGGTATAGCACCCAGCAGCTGGGAGTACAGAATTCACTACTGTATTAGGATGTCAGGACAGTCCCATAGCAGCATTATAGCAGGATATATTTAGATGCTAAAATGTAACACACAAAAATTAAAGCGCTACAACTGTATTTTGTACATCTCTCAAGTAATTACCACATAAACAAAATCTATTTTCTGTCATAGAGATAGAATATTGAAGGACTTAATTTTGACATAACATCAGGTCATCTTAAACACACACATTCCATAGCACATATCCTAACCCACTGCTCCATGCTCCTTCCTCACTATCTGCCACAACAGTGTCGCCCCTGTCTGTCTGCCCCTCCACCTTTAGAATGTAAGCTCTCACAAGCAGGACCCTCGTCCCTCACGTTCTTCTCCTATCCCTACTTATAGTATAATTTACTCCTAACTCCCCAATTGTCACCTAACATTTGGCTGCTAAGGTCCTGCTGCTTGTGTTATGCAGCTATGTTTATAAACCATGTTCTTGTCCTTCATTGTTTTGTATTACGATTAACTGTTTTTCTTGTGTGCTCATTTATGTACTGTGTAAGGAACTGCGGAACCTTTGTAGTGTCATTTAAATAAAGAATAATAATAATAACAACATAAAACATTTCTGATTTAATAGTAAATAAATATCCCTTTTCCACCAAAATCCTGGATTTGACCTGGGATTTGAAACAAGCCAGGTCAGACCCGGGAGTTACCCCGTTCTCCCCTGAATGCCAGACCAACAACCATGGGAGGGTGTCCTTTTGGTAGACTGTCTGATGTCACAGCTGTCACCGGGAAGACGGGCAGGGAGAGATTACAGACTCCCCATATGAAGCGGGGATGGGGTAAAAACCTGAACGGTCCGGACCATACGTGGAGGCTGTAATTTCTCCCTCCCCGATGACAGCTGTCACAGACAGCTTCCAGTTTTACCCAATCACCATGCTGTAAACAGGTCCTGGGACGGATGACCCTGGTTATCCGTTTACACTTAGCGTGACCCAGGTTTTACCCATGTAAAACCCTGCTCGAGACTTGGGAAGAAATGCTCTTCTCGAGACCCGGGATTTTTTCCTAGTAGCCTTTTCCACTGAGCCATCCAGTTAGACACGCCAATAACCCGGGTCTTTGCAGCAGTGGAAAAGGGGTATAACTTTCTATTACTTATTTACCTTTAATGATGATGAGTCTCTTATGTTCTCAACAGGAAATTCCTAGCATTTTTTGTCAAAAAGGTGGTAAGACAGGTTTAGAAGGTAATTTAGAATTGTGAAAATAAACCCCTGGCAGTGCTTTCGGAAAGTAGAAAAGTTAATTAAAACAGTTCTTTCAAAGTCTCCATACAGTCACCTAGACAATTGTTTTTTTTATTTGAAGGCAACATAGTAATGTTACATGGAGATCGCAGTTCCACAATGTAACAAAGCACTTTAAAAAATACTATAACAACCTGTTATGTTATTATAGTTTACATGGGTCCTTTCCAGCTTGCTAATGGGGACATATAATATCCAGTATGCATTGCCTGAGTCAAGAAAATAGGCATCCGTCTCCCAATTAGTTAGATGGTATTTGAAAAGGGCATTATTGTAAATACATATATATGAAATAATATGACAAACATTTTAAATAATAAATATTTATTAGGTGGTCATTTCAGAGCTCTAATAATTTAAAATGTAACCTTTTCAGAATTGTTTTTTGCATTTTTTTAAAGCTAAACTATATGAATGACCATCCCAATAATGAAATTACATCTACTTACACACCTGCAAATGCTAAAATTGTTAAAGTGGCTGACAATGGTTCTTAAGTCTTGTAGAAGGTGATTACATTTTTTTATTGGGCGCTCTAACAAATGAAAGCACACAAAGTAGCAATTCAATTGTTGCTCCATTCGGGCATGCATAGCTGCTGGTAGACACATTTGGCGACCAGATATGTGCAAGAAGTTGGCACTTTGGGCGCCCATATGGGAGTGTTAAGGTTAGGCTGTGGGCAGGAGGGCTAGGGGTAGTGGAGGGTACTTACCTGCTTCTGTCAGGGTTGTAACCTAGTTGGGATTCTGAATACCGGGATCTCAAAATGTGGTATATTAAGGACATGTTTTTGGATGAATGAAAGTGCCACGCTTTATAAAGAATTGCAGTCCGCAGAGGTCGTTTTTTATCACTACCAAGGTGTCATACACAGCTCAAATTACTCTGATATCACTTGGATGTCACACAAAGTAGCATAATGAATATTCAGACTAGCAAAGCAGAAAATAATCAATAGATTGTAAAACATGTTTATGTGTACTCTAACCACTCTCCACAATATCATGAGCCTGCATTGAATGCAAGTAACATTATGTGAAAACCAGGATTCAGTCCATTATAATGATCCCAGGATACAAAAAGTAATGAAAAAGCTCTTTCTTAATGCGTTTTTTGGCAATTTCACTACACACTATTCCTCTGCCAGAGAAACACATTAAGGAGCCTTTTAGGTTGTACATTATATAATATTGAGGAGAATATGGACATATTAGTGTGTGATAACCTATTGACAATTTCCTGCATTGTCAGTCTGAAAATACATTTGGGTCCTATTCATTGATGAATTATTTAGTTTTGCCATGATTTTAGTAATAGGCTATTCATTACCTTGGTAACATAGAAGATACTACTTGCCTTACATCGCTGAGTATGGGGATGTAGCAATTATGTTGTTCATTAATTTCTGAAAACATAGAGTTTTCAGAACTTGTTAGTGTAATTAAGAACCATCTCAGGATGGTGTAATTAGCCTCGATGTTCTTGTAAAGGTGATTTAGCTGCTATTTTGTAGAACAGAGGAATCTTTTCAGACCCGTTAATGCGGAAGTTGCTGCCCGTTCTACTTCCCTATAAAGTATATACAGAAAGTCTGCATTCTGCTTTAGTATAATTGTCTCCTTTTTAATTGATGCATTCATATATAAAACTGAATTTATTTTAACATATGTACATATAAAATGTGTGCTAAATTGTTTCAGAATTTTTATTTATTTACTTTTTGTGAATTTATTTTCATTTATGGAATTTTGTAATGTACCATACATATCCACCTTATTACAGGGTAGATCTCACTTGTCAGGGAGGGAGCATGTAGATCACATCCTCTGTGAAGTCTGCCTCCAACACATTGTGTGTTCTTAGCACTGTGCATGCCCAATATCACATAGGAGCATACATAGGGCCTCATTTATCAATGAAGGTAAACACCAGCTGAATTTTTCATTTAGTATCACTGTGATAAAAATTAAAACCACTGGTATTTACCAATACTTACCCCTCCGGTGAGGTCCAGCAAAATCCAGTGAGGTCCTCTGCTGGGCTGCTGGCAGCCTAATGCTACCAGCGATGGGGATTTGCTTGAAATGGGGACCCGGCAGTGCCTGGAAGGCTTTGCTGAAGCCTGAAATGCAGCACCGGGTCCTCATTGCTGGCAAAGGGGACCGCATCGTTCTCAATCTTAGATTACCGCTGTTTGTTAAATCCAGAAAGGAAGTTATAACCCCTTTAGCGAGCGCTAAGGGGTAATGCTTCGTTGATAAATGGAGCCCATAGATTGCAATACAGGAAGTGTTGGCTACCAGAGCTGTGGATATTTTTCATATACCTGAAGAGCACTATACACAAAAACAGCTGCTTTTGGTAAGCGCTGTAAGGTGACATGCAGGATGATGAAGTGGCACTATTTGTTAGCATACAGTGTGTGAGTACATACACGGCAAGTTCAAAGCTAAACTGGTGCCGCAGAAACATTTTTTAATGATTTTTCTGTTTCAAATCCAATTGATATTGGTCTCTTAGGATTAGAGAGTAATTTGGCTGGTATATTTAAATTGATGGTTACCAGGACATCTTTAGAGAGGAAGGGGCCCATGTGAATTCCCCGTCTGGGACCCCTCCTCTCTTCCCGGCAGCCGACAGCCGTCTGACGCAGCTGGCCGGCCACCGGAGCATTAGTAGACTCTGGGCACTAGAGTGTGCTCGGAGTCTACTGCGCACGACAGAAAAATGGCTGCAGCGGCCATTTTTCCGACTTTTTGTACAGCGCTGACACCCAGAGTGGGACCTTGGAGAGGTAAGTTTCAAATAATATGGGTGCAGGGTGTGCGGTCCGGGCCCCCCCTTGACCCGGGGGCCGGTGTCCTCCGCACACCCTGCACCCATTATAGATACGCCCCTGTGTATTACACATATGGGGCCAAATGTAGTAGGGTGAGAGTTTGGAAAATGTAAGCATTTAGCAGTAAACTCTCACACCTTTTAAACTCGGCCAATGTAATAGAGTCCGAGAACATGCAAACTCGCATGTTTTTAGACTAAAAAAACTGTCATGATTTAAACTCTCATCCAGATGTTTTCCCATTTTGAAGATAAAACTCGACCAATGTGAGAGGTTACTGCTAAACTGTCACATTTTCTTTACTCTCACTCTATTACATTTGGCCCATGGACTGCAAGTCCTTATAAAGTGAGACTTCCATTCATCTGGATAAATGTACTTAATATTACCATGTTAATCCTCACCCATTGCTTTTATCTATTGATCAATCAAATAAAATGATTCATCGATACACTGACCAATGTGACATTTCATAAATAGTTTCATATATGGTCCCCATTTATTAATGATCACTTTTGCAATGCGGAGCTGCTGGGGGTGCTGTGTATGTGCAGTCGCGCTGATTGCACATACACAGCCGCCATTGCCCTCTGCCGGCTAATTATGCACGATGTAGCCAATAGGTTACAGCGGCTAGCACCATCTTCAGATGGCGTTATCTGCAGGGGCCAATATGTGATGCTGCCAGATATTGGTGAATCTGGCAGCATCACATCCCCCATAGAAACATATGGGGGTTGCGGCTGCCAGCAGGAATGGTAGGATCATAGCAGGTATCGGAGATATCTGCTGCGTTCCCTCTGTCATACATCTGGGGGAAACTTAATATTTGTGGT
Source organism: Taudactylus pleione (assembly GCA_031769625.1). Classification (NCBI taxonomy): domain Eukaryota; kingdom Metazoa; phylum Chordata; class Amphibia; order Anura; family Myobatrachidae; genus Taudactylus; species Taudactylus pleione. The sequence continues at coordinate 6,783,374 of JAUIMM010000210.1, read as the reverse complement.
TAACGCCCGAAAACGAGTGTTTTCGGGGATATAGCCACAAATATAGATGATAAATGGGCCCCACAGACATAGATCCTATACAGTCATACATTGCTTATGTGGATTAGAATCTGTATGTTTGTATTACATTCACTGTATGTATAGTTAAATGCTCTTCTTTTAACCATGTTTATATGTGTTTACAATTCTATAGGCCAATACTAACATAATGTAAAGTGTTATAATAGATACTACTGTAGAGTGGTTCACTGTCACGGCAACCAGTAAGTAACGTGTGTGCTCATATTATCTGTGGTATTTTTAGAGGGAATAATTAGCCATTCCCAATAGGAGCAGCTGTGCTTCTTGCTTTAGTCAGGTTATATGGTTTGCTGCCGCCTGTCTCTGCGAGTGTGATTCAATGTAACAAAGATATGTTATATTATTTTGACATTTCCTTTTAAGAGAAATAGATATGTATTACCTATACTGTGTGTCCTTCCCAGCCTCAGGAATGTGTAGGAAGCAGACACTAGAACATGTCCTTATAGCATACAGTCCAGTGCTCATTAAAATCCATATAGTTAGATGTCACCTTTAATTATATTAAGTATGCTTCATTTCATTTTCTGAACAAGCTATCTTTATCATATACTGTGCAAGTCTTCATTTCTTCAGGGTACGCTAAACTTTAAGAATGTATGATATATGTCAGTAGTTTTGCTAGGATACAATACAAATCGTGCACTGTATTGTGGGGAAGTGTTATCTGAATGACATGCAAGATGTCAGACTAACTAATGAATGCAGTTATACTTACATTTTAATAATCGCTAATCATTAAAGTTTGCCGAAAAGAGCCAGCAGCGTGCCGCGAGGCCAGCCCCCGTGACTCGCGGCATGCCCCCCTCTAAACAAAAATGCAGGGCGGACTGCCAGGGCTGATATACAGCCCCAGTCAGTCCCTGCTAGGTAAGATACATATTCTGTATGGTCTTTACATCAGTTATTGCCCCTCTGATCAGGGCCGATGCAAGGTTTCTCAGCACACAAGGCAAAACGTCTGCCTACTACCCCCCCCACCACCACCACCAAACACACACATTTTAGTGTGGAATCAGTGTGTCTTAAAAGTTCCAAAGCAGCAACTGTCAAATAGAGAAATACCCCCTCCAAAAAAATTTTTTTTTTAAATATTGTGTGTGACATTTGCTGGTACACCCAGACAAGCTGTAGTGTAGTCAGGAGACGATCGATCGATCGATAGATAGATAGATTAGATAGATAGTCTATTTTTAAAAACATATTCACTTCTATATGGAATAAGTATGTATATATAGACATTGTAACACCCATACTACATGGCTGTGCCTTTCCTAATTTGAGATAAATACAACAAATAACCAACTTTTTATCTGAAGAGTGCAGATTTTTAGACAAAGACATTAGATAACCCCCTCCCACATTCTGGTGAAATAAGCTCCTTCCAAGGGGGGCTGGAGTGAAGCCTGTGTGTTCTGCATTAGCATTGGAGGTGTGGAATTCCAGGTTTTCACATTTACACAGACCCAGCTGGAATAATCACTGGAGTACAGGAAGGGTTTAAAACTCCAACACACCTTATGCTCCTTACTCCTCATGCTGGATAAGCTAGCCAGGCGATAGGCTGGGGGTGGTGGTTAGCATTAGGGTGCCAGGACCTGGAGGGTTCAAGGGCTATGCTGGGAGAGCATGCCCAAATTGTGGCTGTAAGCCACTACTGACTGATTAGCACAAGGAGTGCTGAGACTTTTTATGTTTGTTTGTTTTTTTATGTTATGTGCCTGTATGTGTGCATGCCTAAACTTATGTATGCTAAGGTGCAGTGTTTGCTGCTATTAAGAAGCCACTACCTTACCAAAAATACCTTACGGTTACTTTGCTTTATTTTTACTAAGGTGCTTGAGATATAACAAATGCTGATTAGTATCTCCACCAGCTAGTATGCTGTCTAATTAAGTTCACCTGTTGACTGAACAAAAGCAAGACACACATATTACTGAAGTCTAATGAGCCACTTGCCTGGCATGGTCACATCAGTTGCGACCATGCCAGATTGGGCTTTCCCTGACATGGTCGTATCTGATGCAACCTGTCAGATACGCCCGTTAGGCAGCTGTGGGAAGCTAATATTCCCGCTGCCGCCTGTATCAGAGGGACCTCCCGGTCCCTATGCACCTGTGGCTCCCCCTCCTTTGGGTCCTGATCACTGCTGACCACAGTGTTCAGGCACACAGCGGCACCCTCCTCCCAGCGCAGCTGCAAGGGCAGCCGTGACATCCTTAGTAGCAGCAGCTGCGGCTCCTGTAGCTTTGGCTGCTGCTGAGCCCCGATCACTGTGGCCAGCAGTGATCGGGAAGCTGGACTCATTCACTGCCTGGCATGGCTGTAGAGCAGCCGTGACCATCGTGATAAGCAGCAGCTGCGGCTTCTGGAAGCCGGCCATGACAGTGCTGCTGTGTACAGTCGGCAGTAACCTCACCTTCCTCTCCTGGCTGGTGCTGCTGTCCAGTGACGCTCCTTCAAGTTTTGGCTCCTTCCATCTGGGTCTGGCCAGTAAGGTCTGCCTCTGCCTCACATGTAGTGCCCGTTAACTGCTGGCCACAATGATCGGGCAGTACTGAGTCTGCCCACTGTGTGTAGTGTGTGTATATAATATACATTATGTATCCACCACATACACACACACACATATATATATATATATATATATATATATATAATATTATATTATATATATATATATATATTATATTAAGGCTGCATCTAAAAAAACGGAGAATTCCGAAGGGGGTGGCAGGGTGTTTAAGAGGCTACACCTCAAAAGTTACTAGAGGTACGGATCTGAAATTTGGCATGCCGGGTAGAACTGGCACTGGGTGCTGCATGCCAAATTTCAGGGCAAAACCATAAAAAATGAGGATTGGGAGTAATCTAAATCTCCAACTGTCACATTTTTCTGACATTCTCAATTAGGACCACTTTTCTGCTGTAGTCTATTGGGTTTTTTGGGAAGGCAAAACAGGGTAGGTGGCGAATTTAGACTTGGGGTTTGTTTTATTGGGTAGCTGTTGTTCCAGGGTACGTGCTTTTGGGGTTCAGGTAAATTAGAAAATTACAGTTTTTAAACTATTACCTCAAGAATGTGCCATTGTAGAGATAGGACTTTTCGACTTGTTGCACAGCCTCAGTAGGAGCCTCTAGCAGGTGTACTTGTAGTGGCTTCACTTGGGTACGGCAAGATGGCCGTCAATTGACCATGTTCGGGGATGATTGATGTGCCTACACTGAATGACTGCAGACGAGACCCTACCACACGGGTGTCGTCGCAAGCCCCAATGGTCGCGATGGTCTTGACCATCGCAACCATCAACCTGGCTGCTCGTTAAAGCTGTGGGTGGTCACCCACAGCTTAGCGAGTGGCCAGGAGGCCGACTCATTTTAGAGATGCGGCCGCCCTCATTCAGAGCGAGCGCTCGCATTTTGCGAGTGGCTCTGAATGAGGTCCTATATATATATATATATATATATTAGTGTATGTATATATATCTATATATACATATATTTACACATATACAGTATACACACATATATCTACATACATATATGTATATTGACATATATAAATATACATACACAATATACATATGTATGTATGTATACATGTATGTAAATATATGTGTGTATACTGTATATGTGTAAAAAATATGTATATTTAAATACATACATATACAGTCAGGTGCATAAATATTGGGACATTGACAGAATTTTCATATTTTGGCCTCTATTCACCACCACAATGGCTTTGAAATGAAACTAACAAGATGTGCTTTAACTGCAGACTTTCAGATTTCATTTGAGGGTAATTACATCCAAATCAGGTGAACGGTGTAGGAATTACAACGGTTTCTATATGTGCCTCCCACTTTTTAAGGGGCCAAAAGTAATGGGACTATCAACTCAAAAGCTATTTCAAGGACAGGTGTGGGCTATTCCCTCGTTATTTCATTATCAATTAAGCAGGTAAAAGGTCTGGAGTTGATTCTAGGTGTGACATTTGCATTTCAAATCAGTTGCTGTCGACTCTCAATATGTGATCCAAAGAGCTTCACTGACACTATCAGTGAAGCAAGCCATCATTAAGCTGAAAAATCAAAACAAACCCATCAGAGAGATAGCAAAAACATTAGGTGTGGCCAAATCAACTGTTGGGAACATTCTTAAAAAGAAAGAATGCCCTGGAGAGCTCAGCAACACCAAAAGACCACGGAAGACCACGGAAAACAACTGTGGTAGATGACTTGAAGAATTATTACCCTGGTGAAGAAAAGCCCCTTCACAACAGTTGGCCAAATCAAGAACACTCTCCAGGAGGTAGGTGTATATGTGTCAAAGTCAACAATCAAGAGAAGACTTCACAAGAGTGAACATAGAGGTTTCACCACAAGATGTAAACCATTGGTGAGCCACAAAAACAGGAAGACCAGATTAGAGTTTGCCAAACAACATCTAAAAAGCCATTACAGTTCTGGAACAACATCCTGTGGACAGAATGGACAAAGATCAACTTGTACCAGAGTGATGGGAAGAGAAGAGAATGGAGAAGGAAAGGAACTGCTCATGATCCAAAACATACCACCTCATCAATGAAGCATGGTGGTGGTAGTGTCATGGCGTGGGCATGTATGGCTGCCAATGGAACTGGTTCCCTTGTATTTATTGATGATGTGACTGCTGACAAAAGCAGCAGAATGAATTCTGAAGTGTTTCTGGCAATATTATATGCTCATATTCAGTCAAATGCTTCAGAATTCACAGTGCAGAGGGACAATGACCCGAAGCATACTGCAAAAGCAACCAAAGAGTATTTTAAGGCTAGAAAGTGGAATGTTATGCAATGGCCAAGTCAATCCCCTGACCTGAATCCGATTGAGCATGCATTTCACTTGATGAAGATGAAACTGAAGGGAAAATGCCCCAAGAACAAGCAGGAACTGAAGACATTTGCAGTAGAGGCCTGACAGAGCATCACCAGGGATGAAACCCAACTTCTGGTAATGTCTATGCGTTAAAGACTTCAGGCTGTAATTGCCTGCAAAGGATTTGCAACAAAGTATTAAAAAGTGAAAGTTAGATTTAGGATTGTTTAGTTTGTCCCATTACTTTTGGCCCCTTAAAAAGTGGGAGGCACATATAGAAACCGTTGTAATTCCTACACCGTTCACCTGATTTGGATGTAATTACCCTCAAATTACCCTCAAATTAAATCTGAAAGTCTGCAGTTAAAGCACATATTGTTTGTTTCATTTCAAAGCCATTGTGGTGGTGAATAGAGACCAAAATATGAAAATTCTGTCAATGTCCCAATATTTATGCACATGACTGTAAATATATATATATATATATATATATATATAGATATATCCAATAATAGGATGGCACTCCCACAAAAATTAATAATAGTCCCGGTTGCCTTCTGAGCGCTTGCCAACACGTGGCTGCATATGTGTATAAAAGAACCACGGACGCAGGTATAATCAACATTTCGATGTATTTCTCACATCGTCATCAGGATACAAAACACTTCAAAGTTACACTTACTTATACCCCACCACCGTACACCATGTGCATCGCCACCGCTTCCGGGTTCCGGTCAGTGAAGACGCCCACAGATGACGTCATCATGTACGGCCCGTTGCCATGGTGGCTAATGACACTAAAAAACATAAAACAGAAGGCACTTGAATTTACGGAGGCTGAATCCAAATATGAATAGTGCGATCATGTATTTAAACAACCATATAAGCAGTGATATCATATAAGTTTTTTCACAAGCCAATCAATGTAATACATAAGGATTATTACAAAGAGGGTGACGATTCCACTATCGCTTAAAATTATCCATCACACTTAAATAGAATGCACCAAATATAGAAAATGCAGCACATAGAAATTTTTTACCATTTATAACAATTCGTAATACTTTGTAAACACCTGGACCGATGTCCATAGTATAGCACGATTAAATACTTATATACATATAAGCGCTTGCATACTTGTTCTATAATCATATTAATTATATTAATTATACACAGTCCCTAACGCAAGTCCCAGGACCTATATAAAACAATGCAAACCAAGGCTGTCATTAAGGCCCCTGGGACTCAGTGTGCCTAACCTATAGATCCATCGCGACTCACATTGAAACAACCTGCGTGACCTATCCACACCCCTTATCATAGGTGGTATATGGTCTATCAGCATATATCACAATGTAGATAAACCATGGCCAGCTTCGGCAAAATGCCTTGCCACAGGCTGGTCGCTGGACCCAGAGGTAATGGCCGCCCTGACTGCGGAACGATGAACAGCCATACGTTCATGAAGGGTACGTTCGGTCTTACCGACATAGCTTAAACCACACAGACATGTCATCAAATAGACCACATATCTAGTGGTGCAAGATAATCGATGTCGTATTGTATATTTTGTCCCTTTATGTGGACGAGAGAAACTGTCCCCCGTGATCAGATATCTACATGTAAGGCATTTGAAGCAACCATTTTTCTGTCTCAAGAAATGTTTCTCTATGTTACCTTCCCTCTCACTTATGTCAGCCCTAACTACCCAATCACGGATATTTTTGCCTCACAAATAACATGCCATAATTCCAGTACCTGCTAGGTTCAAATCACCATCTTCCTGAACTATGTTCCAATGACTTTTGGATATGGAACTAGTACTACCACTGGATGTATTGAAGTGATTAGTCCAGGGAATACATTCTTTTTTGGTTTTAGATTCTTTGGGCTTTAATAATTGTTCCCTCGAGACCTTGCATGCACTATTCTTGGCGCTGAGCAATAATTCCTGATCATATCCTCTCACTAGGAAATCAATCATCATATTGATTTTCTGTTCGGCAACCACCTCATTGCTACAAATACGCCTTGCTCTTAAAAATTGGGAATATGGTAAACTATATTTAGAGTGTTTGGGATGAAAGCTGCTCGCATGGAGAAGTGTGTTCCTATCGGTAGGTTTACGGTAAAGTGATGTACTGAGTTTACCATGTTGATTTTGTATCTCAACATCTAAGAAGGTTACTTGTTCAGCATCTATGCACATACTCAATTTGATAGGACTACACGATGCGTTATGGTCACTAATCACCTTTTCCAATTGATCCCTAGTACCTGTCCATATAAAAAAGATATCATCGATGTATCTAGTGTAGAAATTAATCCACCTAGATACATCGGATGTAGAAAAGAACATATTCTTCTCAGCCATGAACATGTATGCATTGGCGTACGATGGGGCCACATTGGACCCCATCGCACAGCCGCTGTGTTGTAGATACACCTTGCCATCGAACATAAAGTAATTATGTGCCAACACCATCCTTAATAAATCAAGGACCAATTTAATATCAGGCCCTTTATATAATGGATTATCCCTTAATAGTTGAAATACAGCCTCTATCCCCTCATCATTCGGTATCACTGTATATAAACTGGATACATCAGCACTACACAGAAAACTGTTAGGGGGATGTCACCTATCGCTAGTAATTTTTTCAAGAAAGAAGTGGTATCCAACAGGTAATCTGGGTGACCGACTACACAAGGTTGAAGCAAAGAATCTAGGTACACCGAAGTGGGCTGGAATAGCGACCCCATAGCCGAAATGATCGGCCGCCCAGGGGGGCTATCCAAACCCTTGTGTACCTTTAGTACGGTGTATAACAAAGGCATGATCAGAAATTTTTGTAATAATGCATCACATAATTCCTGAGAAATAATCCCGTCAGCCACAGCCCCTTCAAGACAATATTGTAACTCTCCTCTAAAACGAGCAGTTGGATCCACATCAAGTGGTTTATACACCATGTTATCAGATAGCTGATGCATAATCTCCCTACGGTAATCAACCAAATCTTGTATCACAATCAATCCACCCTTATCGGAGGTTCGTATTACAATGTCATGATTAGACGCAAGTTGTTTAAGGGCTTGAAACTCATCTCTATTCAAATTATGTTGGACACCTGATTTCTTAGGTATCAATTTACTGACATCTTTGTCCAACATATTCATATAAGTCTTGATGGATGAGAGGGTATGATCAGGAATTATTGCTCAGCGCCAAGAATACAGCGTGCAAGGTCTCGAGGGAACAATTATTAAAGCCCAAAGAATCTAAAACCAAAAAAGAATGTATTCCCTGGACTAATCACTTCAATACATCCAGTGGTAGTATTAGTTCCATATCCAAACGTCATTGGAACATAGGGCCTGATTCAGAGCCGCTCGTAAAGTGGCCATACGCTCGTAGCGGTCCGATGTTGTCAAACCACGCATGCATCGGTGTACTTTTTCAGTCGTTCGTCGAATAGCGAACAGGAAGTGACATGTCAAATGTGATTGACAGAACTGTCCGTTTTTGGGCGGTGACGGGGGTGGAGATGGAAAAACGCAGGCGTGGCGAGGCGTTTTTTGGGCATACCTAAATTATCTGATGCGAACGGCCAATGTGAACGGAAAAAGTGTTACATCACTGTGTGATCAACTTTCCATTCAAACTGCTCGCTTAGCTTGTGGTCTGGTATTCTCTACCACAATGACGATGGTCTCTTCGTTCCTCCCGTGGCTCATCGATGGTTTCCCGATTTATCAATTGAGGGCTCAAAAACAATCAGTTTAGAATTGCAAAAATGCTTGTAAGGTGTTTAGCAAATAGCCTTTTTTTACTAGCAAAAAAACGTACGCAGGTGAACTACTCAGCTGCTAATTTCTGGGTTAGACAATCAATTAGCTTACAAATTTATTTTACATTTGCGTGTTTTTTTTTTTTTTTTAGGGCAACAATATTGTACGCAGGTTTGTTGTTTTTCTTCATTTTGTAGGGGCCAAGAAAACAATCGGCCTTTTTTTTTTAGATAAGTGTTAATTAAAACTCCTACATGGTTTTTAACCCTTGCTTTTTTTTATAAAAAATAATGTTTACATTTCCGTTGTATTGTTTGTAATTTTGTTAGTGGGATTACCTTTTAACCAGTTTTTGAATTAATTAACAATAGATTTTTTCAGTTTTTCCAATTATTTTTATTTTTATACACAATTTTTTTTAGTGTTTTTTTTCATAAATAAAATATGGATAACTGTAAAAAAAAAAAATGTTTTTAGAAATGCACAAACAAAAAAAGTGGCATTTTCAAACCACAAACAAACAAAATTTAAAAACAATTCACAAGAAGGGAGAGGGAGGTTTTTGCCATTAAGGAATATGGGGCAAACACAGAAGGAATGTGGGAAATTTAGCCAGTGCTTTCATCGCCTTTTGGCCCGTTTGGCTGGGGTAGGGAGGGAGCCTGAATGGGTCCGGGAGGTCCTTCGGCTGGCCTGTCCAGAGGCAGATGTTGGGGCCTCTGGACTAGGCATAGGGCTAGGCACATTTGGAGGGATGGCTGTTGTTGTGCCAGAGGTGGAGGATCCTGATGTTCCAGCAGGAAGGGAGGCCGGCTCCAACATCTGCTGGTGAACGAGCTGCTCCAGGGCATTTGCAATCCGGATGTTGGCCCCAGTATTTGCCTTCAGGGCCTGAACAATAATGGTCATGTTGGCCACAGCACTTTGTTCCAGGGCCTGCCGTAGCAGACTGGCATCCAGCTTCACCAGAATCTCAGTGTGCTGATCCATTCTAATATTGAGATCAGTGAGGAGGGCCACTGCCTGCGAGGGGGATTGCCCTGGACTGTCTTCCACAGGGTCCCCAGCTGGATCTACTGGTTCCTCCCCTGCAGAGCCAGCAGAAGTTCTGCGGCCAAAGCTCCCCTCTGGAGCAGACTCATCCGCCTGTGTCTCTGTGAAAAAAAAGAGAAAACAGTAACATTATAATCTAGATATTGTCGAAAACACATTTCTGAGTTATTAACATTACTACATTTACCTGAGGCAACATGAGGTGCCGCAAAGTCTGTCATGTCGGTATTCATGTTCGACACGCCAAACACCTCCTCATCCTGCACACACCCCTTGGCCATCTCCTCCAAATCTGTGAGCTCCAGTGACACAGGGGTGGGACCCCCACCTGTCCCCCCTGCATGAGTAGCCCTATCAGCCAGTTTTTGCATCAGCCGATATTTGAAATCGCTCCATCTGTGGGTTAAAAAGTTGGCATTATTCCTGCAGAATTTGGACCTGTAAACACTTTTTATTAAAATGTAGTTTGTACATACCGGCATTTGACGAATTGGGTTGCTCGTTCAAACTCACCAACCCTATTGACAGCACTGGCTATGTCATCCCACATTTTCCATTTCTGGCTTGCACCCATATTCCTTGCTGCCTGGGGCAGGTTGTCAACGCACATTTGGACCAAAACCTCCATCTCCGTTCTTGTGAATTGTGGCTGGCGGTTTTTTTTGGTGGCTTTTCTTGGCCTGCTAGGCCCAGCAGCCTCTTCCATTACATTCTCAACACCTTTTTGGAATTTGGAAATAACATTTTTAATGTAAAATGTACCTAAAATGTTGGTTCCACAAAATCCTTTAGGGCCAAAAAGACAAATACTTACCTGGCGCCTCTTGGCCAGTGCTTTGCTGCTCTGTTGCCATTTTTGAGTTTCAGGTCTCACTACAGAAGACAGATTGGGGTTTTCAGTGACGTTTTTATACATGCGTCAGCATTATTCGGCCGCATCATTGATTGTGCGCTCCTATTGTCCGTTCGGAATTTGAGCGGGAAAATAGACTATTTATGGCTTGGTGTGACTCGACTCGAGGTAGCGGGTGATGAATGTTGGAGGTTTGACAGAGGAGGTGTTTGTTTGCGGATTTTGGAGTTCGGAGTTTGGATTTTTCGAGTGTGATCTTTTTATTATTTTTCTTACTTAATTTTTTTACGTTTCGCTTTTTTTTATTGTTTACCTTTTTATTTTTGAGTTTTTGAGTAAGTCTTTTTCCAAACCACCGTAAACAATAATAGTAAATAGTTAAAAAATGTTAGTACAGGTTGAGTCTCCCATATCCATATATTCCGAAATACGGAATATTCCGAAATATGGAATATTTTTGGCATGACTGAGATAGTGAAAACTTTGATTTTTGATGGTTTAATGTACACAAACTTTGTTTAAAGCACAAAATTATTAAAAATAAAGTATAAAATGACCTATAGGCTGTGTGTATAAGGTGTATATGACACATACATGAATTTCATATATGTACACAAACTTTGTTTGAGCCACCAAATTATTGAAAATATTGTATAAAATTACCTGCAGGCTGTGTATATAAGGTGTAAATAAATCATAAATGTATTCTGTGTTTAGATTTGGGCCCTATTCCTAAAACATTTCAATATGGTATGCAATTATTCCAAAATACGGAATATTCCGATATCCAAAATACCCCTGGTCCCAAGCATTTTGGATATGGGAGACTCAACCTGTACTTTTTTTTTTTTTTTTACAGTTATTTTGGCCTTGCCCCCTTGACGTTTTTGGACTTTGGGTTATTTGTCTGTTTTTGGTAAGTGTTTTTAGTTTCATGAAGTTACAATTTCGATGTGTTGGTCTTCGCCTATGTTTCGCCAAGTAATTTTTTTTGGGTTGTAGGACCAATCATGTCTTCCCACTAAATATAGCGTACTCTTTTGCGAAATATTGTTTGAGTTGTTTTTATTTTTAACTGAACGTACTATTTAGCTCATTAATGTCTCCTTATTGAACTGTATAAGTAGCGTAATATTTAACGAACTCATGTGTCTTGTTTTAACTGTAAAAATACATACTATTTAGCGCACTAATGTCTCCTTATTGAACTGTAAAAGTAGCATAATATTTAACGAACTCATGTGTCTTGTTTTAACTGTAAAAAATGCGTACTATTTAGCGCACTAATGTGTTTTTATTATTTCAGTGTAAAATCATGTTTGACCACTAAATGTAGCGTGTGTTTTTCTGAACTAATGTGTGCTCCCTTCTCTTTTTTTTATGCCTAAAAAATGTGATCACAATCCAAGTTTGCCCAATAATAACTAAATATATTTTCTACTTTTGAAATGTAGGTTGTTCTACTCATGACAAGACCCCGACCTGTAAGCATCTTTGGATTTCTTAAAAAAGATAAGTATATTTTTCTTTTCAAATTTTTCGAAAATAACTACCTGGCTTACCATTTCAGGTTGATGTTGGTCGTATTATCTTGGCCATGGTTCCAGAACCTGACCAACCTTAACTTCGTCCCGGGCGTAGGCCTCGTAGGCATGCAAGGCCCCAGATATATAGAACATGTGTCACCCTTTTTGGAATGCCTGATGATGAGGTTTTACGATGATACCGTCTTCCTCCACAAATCATCCTAGACACTCTCTCATTAATAGAGAGTGATCTTGAACGGCAAATTGACAGTCCTACAGCAATACCACCACTTACGCAATTAATGTCGGTGTTACATTTCTGTGCCTCAGGATCCTTTCAAACCACGGTGGGAATAGTTGCCGGAATCTCCCAATCCTCCTTTTCAAGGATCCTGAGGGCAGTGATGGAGGCCATTTTCAAATACCTCCATCATTTTATTAATATGCCATTGGATATGGGTTCCCTTAGTGTGGCGCAGGCCAATTTTTACCAAATAGCTGGCTTCCCACACATCATAGGGGTTGTGGATGGCACTCACATACCACTTCAGCCTCCAGCAAGGCTGGAGGCTATTTATAGGAACCGAAAACACTTTCATTTTCTGAATGTAATGGTGGTATGTGATGCCTCCCTCCAGATCCTGTCCCTGAATGCCAAATTCCCCGGGAGTGCACATGATTCCTTCGTCATCCGGCAATCAGGGATTTGGCACAAATTAGACAACCTACAAGCTGGTGATGCGTGGCTTCTGGGTAAGTTGACACCTTAAGTTGAAACCAATGCAAAGCTTGTTACACAATGGTCCTGATTGTTGTATTTGTCTTTTCACAGGAGACAGTGGTTACCCTTGCACGCCCTGGCTGCTCACTCCTTATTTGGCTCCCACACCAGGACCACAAAGTGAGTATAATTCCGCACTTACAGCCACCAGGCAGGTGGTGGAGCACTGTATCGGCCTTTTAAAAGGCCGATTCAGATGCCTCCACCGCCCTGGTGGCGACCTCATGTATTTGCCGGATATGGTTTCAAAAATTGTGGTCCTGTGTGGGATATTTCACAACATCGCCATAAGGAGTGGTGTCCCAATGCAGCCAGAGGAGGCCTTGCCTGAGGATGGCCCCCCCGAGGTTGGTCGGAGGTCAGTATGTGGGGGGGCCATACACGATTATGTGGTGGCCAGATATTTTAGGTAATTATTGTAAAACATTTAGTTAATTGACACAATGTAGACATGTAAGATTGTAATGGGCAATTTTCAAATTTGTCTTTTTTGTTTTTTCTTGTATTCCCTTAAATTCCACGAAAAACCGATGCCTACTACCTGATCCCCAAAATTGTCTTCATGTGGCCACATTGGATATAACTTCGGGAACAATTATTTCTTCGCCTCATTTGTGGATTCATGTTGGCCTGCTACTTCTTCCAACAGTTCTTGAGTGTTGTTTTTTTTTTTTTTTTTGGGTGTTGGTTGTTTTTTGGCGTGTGTTTTCACTGTGTGAATTGTTTTGTCACAATTCACTTTCTGTTTATTATTTGTGTGTATTAAATTTTTGCTTGATGTTAAAAAGACTTTTCCTTGGTAAATTAAAAGCACGTGTAACCTGGGCCAAAATATGCAAACTTTCTTAATGGCTAATCCTGTAATGTGTTAAATTGTTAAGTATTTGAACATGCTTTGTGGCAAAAAACAAACACTAAAGGTATTATGGTGAAACAGTATGTTTTATAAACTAGGCCTAAGCAGGTTTGAATTAATATTTACATTACCCACCAAAAAAAAAAAAAAAAAATGCTGGTAATTCTACAAACCTATTGGTATTGTTAGGTGTTTAATGTGCCAGCTTACATACTTACTTGCGCTTTCTACAATCTAATTTACCTTACTTTAAAAAACATGCTCCAATAGTCGACTTATGGAAGGTTAAACAATCTAATATTTACAGACAAGGAATGAGACTTGTTAAAATACAACACAATTTTATTTGAAACAACATTATTTGGGGGGGAAACAAAAAAAAAATTAATGACGAAGGACCGCCGCCATGTGGTCAAGGACCACAAGCATGAGATGGGCCTGCAAGCTTTGCAATCCCACCTGCATTGATTGCAGCCGCCTCTGGTCCTCTGTGGGAAAAAAAAATGTGTGGATTAATAAAATGACACCTTACATTAGATACTTGCCAACAACTTAAAAATCAGACTATAGTTTAAACAAAGATACACTTTATTTGAAAAAAACAAAGTAACGGCAAATGTGAAGATGGTATAAATATAAACTATAAAAATTACACACAAAAAGCCAACCAAAAAAAGGGCGAAGTACACCAAAAACAAACATTTTTTGGTACGGTAAAAAAGAAATACACAAGTATGAGTGTTTGGACATGTGTGATATGTGTCAGTGGTAAACATCCAAGACATTGTCTAGCAAAAATATATATCCCAACAATTAAAAATACTTAAACATTTGGAAATGCACAGGCAAAAGGACAACATCACCCAAAATCCAAAAAATGCCAAAGCAACCATAGTTTAAAAGGGAAACATACCAGTCATCTGTATGCCAGCTCTTGGAGCCCCTACATCCTCCTCCTCCTCTGAGGTGGGCCAGTGCTGGTCCAAAGAAGGAGGGGAGATCTGGCTCAGCGAGGAGGGTGATGAAAAGAGAGGGGTGGGGGGAGGTGAGGGTGATGAAAAGAGAGGGGGGGAGGGCAGGTAGAATATGGCGGGATGGGAAAATTGGGAGAGGGAGGGGCCTCAGGTACTGGGCGGTCTGGGGTGGAGGGGGAATTTGGGGAAGGTTGTGGAGAGGAGTTTTGGCTGGGAGTGGGGGATAGGGGATGAGCCCAGCGTCATCTTCGGACGCGATGCAGGAGTCTGCGCTCAGCCCCTAAATGATTGATGAAAAAAAAGTTTAGGTTTTTTTGGGGGGTGATTTGGGAACAAATGTACAACACCAAAAATGTTAAAACAGTAAAACAACTGGAAACATGCACACGCAGGCATGTCATAAAACAACAAACAGGGCTATACTGGAAACATGCACACGCAGGCATGTCATAAAACAAACAGGGCTATACTGGAAACATGCACACGCAGGTAGGGCCGCAATAAACAAACAGGGCTATAATGGAAACATGCACACGCAGGTAGGGCCGCAAAACAAACAAACAAAAAAAAACTTACTTGCTTGAATCTGCATCCGCAAACATGCCAGCAGGCGTGGTGTGCGGCAGCACAGATCCGACCACCTGCGCTCCAATTGCCCGATATTACGGTGATAGCCGAAGGAGCGCAGGCGGCGGCGCACCTCCACGTATGCCATATGCTTCAGAAGGTTGGTGATGGGGGGAGGCTGGCTTGTAATCCTCTGGTCAATCACCTCGGTGAGGACCATGAGCTCCCGCCTAGTAAACGCGGAGGCTATCATGATGGCAATGATTTTTTTAATCACAAAACAGTTTTAATGAAGGCCCTAGAAAAAATTTGATTGGCTAATGTACTTTGTAAATTAACAGGAACCATTCTATTGGTTATTGCATGAGTCATGTGTCCTACAGCCTCAGAAATATAATGTGAGTTATGATAGGCTTCATGCAGTGACATGCTTAAGCTAATTTAAATAAACAAATTAAAAAACTACAATATGCCTCTCACAAACACAGGAAAACAATAGGATCATTCCTAAAAGCATGTAATTTTGAAAAAGAAAACCATTGGTGAAACCGTACGTATTCTGCAGGAAAAATGACACACACTGACAACAATAAAGTTTATTGAAAACGAAAAAAAAAAACGGATTGAAAACATGTGAAGAGCAATTAAGCTAATTAATATATTGATTGGCCTGAAACGATTCAAGTATGATTGAAGAATGAAAGAGCAGGTAATCGAAATCTGACAGGCCCACTTCCGGAATTGACTTGTGCGAGCATCCAAAGCAACCAAAGAGGAGACGAACGGTCGCTATTTTGAACGGTCGCAAGCTAGAGGAGGGGTTGGGAGACTATAGGGCAGAAAATTAGCTACGACCGAACTTAAGAGCGAGCGCTTGAATTAAAATTTTTCCGCTCTTACGGCGGACGAGCGAACGGCCACTTGCGTCCGGCTCTGAATCAGGCCCATAGTTCAGGAAGATGGTGATTTGATCCTAGCAGGTACTGGAATTATGGCATGTTATTCGCGAGGCAAAAATATCCGTGATTGGGTAGTTAGGGCTGACATAAGCGAGAGGGAAGGTAACATAGAGAAACATTTCTTGAGACAGAAAAATGGTTGCTTCAAATGCCTTAACTGCCTTACATGTAGATATCTGATCACGGGGGACAGTTTCTCTCGTCCACATAAAGGGACAAAATATACGATATGACATCGATTATCTTGCACCACTAGATATGTGGTCTATTTGATGACATGTCCGTGCGGATTAGACCGAACGTACCCTTCGTGAACGTATGGCTGTTCATCGTTCCGCAATCAGGGCGGCCATTACCTCTGGGTCCAGCGACCAGCCTGTGGCAAGGCATTTTGCCGAAGCTGGCCATGGTTTATCTACATTGTGATATATGCTGATAGACCATATACCACCTATGATAAGGGGTGTGGATAGGTCACGGAGGTTGTTTCAATGTGAGTCGCGATGGATCTATAGGTTAGGCACACTGAGTCCCAGGGGCCTTAATGACAGCCTTGGTTTGCATTGTTTTATATAGGTCCTGGGACTTGCGTTAGGGACTGTGTATAATTAATATGATTATAGAACAAGTATGCTAGCGCTTATATGTATATAAGTATTTAATCATTCTATACTGTGGACATCAGTCCAGGTGTTTACAAAGTATTATGAATTGTTATAAATGGTAAAAAATTTCTATGTGCTGCAATTTCTATATTTGGTGCATTCTAGTTATGTGTGATGGATAATTTTGAGCGATAGTGGAATCGTCACCCTCTTTGTAATAATCCTTATGTATTACATTGATTGGCTTGTGAAAAAACTTATATGATATCACTGCTCATATGGTTGTTTAAATACATGATCGCACTATTCATATTTGGATTCAGCCTCCGTAAATTTGAGTGCCTTCTGTTTTATGTTTTTTAGTGTCATTAGCCACCATGGCAATGGGCAGTACATGACGACGTCATCTGTGGGCGTCTTCACTGACCGGAACCCGGAAGTGGTGGCGATGCACATGGTGTACGGTGGTGGGGTATAAGTAAGTGTAACTTTGAAGTGTTTTGTATCCTGATGACGATGTGAGAAATACATCGATTATACCTGTGTCTGTGGTTCTTTTATACACCAGAGTGCCGCTGATATTGTATGTGTATGTGTGTGTGTATATATATTAGGGGTGAGCGGGTTCGGATTTCTGAAATCCGAACCCCCCCGAGCCCCCCCGATCCGAGTCCGATCCGAGTCAGGCTCGACTTTTCCCGCCTGACTCGGATCTGAAATCGAGGCAAAACGTCATCTTCCCGCCTTCCGAGTCTCGCGGGTTTTGGATCCTATATAAGGTACACACGTCGGCGCCATTTTCTCACTCGGCTGTGGACAGTGAAGAGGGAGGGTGGGAGTTAGGGCTGTGTAGTGTAGTGTAGTGTAGTGCTGCTGTTGTCCACTACTTCAAAGTCCATAGGGGCTGGCTGTGTTGTGCTGTGCTGCTGTTGTTAATAGGGGCTGTGTCCACTACTTCAAAGTCCATAGGGGCTGGCTGGACTGTGTTGTGCAGTCAGTTCTCCATAGGGGCTGTGTCCACTCCAAAGTCCTGTGCAGTGTCCCAGTCCTAAAGGAGTGCTGTAGTGTTGTCCAGGGGGTGCTCTGTCCATCAGGGGTGCTCCCCCCAAGTGCTAAAAAAATAATATATTTTCTGTGTTTGTGAATTGTGTGCGCAGTAGCCGCACGTGCATCAACAAAGTAGTGCCAAGCGTGCGCCTGTGTCATAAGTAAAGGGCCGGCTGGCTTGACCGTTAAGGGTGCTGTAACCCCCGAAAGTACACTCCAGTCCAAACCAAAAAAAAAATTATTTTCTGTGTTTGTGAATTGTGTGCGCAGTAGCCGCACGTGCATCAACAAAGTAGTGCCAAGCGTGCGCCTGTGTCATAAGTAAAGGGCCGGCTGGCTTGACCGTTAAGGGTGCTGTAACCCCCGAAAGTACACTCCAGTCCAAACCAAAAAAAAAATTATTTTCTGTGTTTGTGAATTGTGTGCGCAGTAGCCGCACGTGCATCAACAAAGTAGTGCCAAGCGTGCGCCTGTGTCATAAGTAAAGGGCCGGCTGGCTTGACCGTTAAGGGTGCTGTAACCCCCGAAAGTACACTCCAGTCCAAACCAAAAAAAATATTATTTTCTGTGTTTGTGAATTGTGTGCGCAGTAGTCGCACGTGCATCAACAAAGTAGTGCCAAGCGTGCGCCTGTGTCATAAGTAAAGGGCCGGCTGGCTTGACCGTTAAGGGTGCTGTAACCCCCGAAAGTACACTCCAGTCCAAACCAAAAAAAAAATTATTTTCTGTGTTTGTGAATTGTGTGCGCAGTAGCCGCACGTGCATCAACAAAGTAGTGCCAAGCGTGCGCCTGTGTCATAAGTAAAGGGCCGGCTGGCTTGACCGTTAAGGGTGCTGTAACCCCCGAAAGTACACTCCAGTCCAAACCAAAAAAAATATTATTTTCTGTGTTTGTGAATTGTGTGCGCAGTAGTCGCACGTGCATCAACAAAGTAGTGCCAAGCGTGCGCCTGTGTCATAAGTAAAGGGCCGGCTGGCTTGACCGTTAAAGGGTGCTGTAACCCCCAAGTACACTCCAGTCCAAACCAAAAAAAAAATTATTTTCTGTGTTTGTGAATTGTGTGCGCAGTAGCCGCACGTGCATCAACAAAGTAGTGCCAAGCGTGCGCCTGTGTCATAAGTAAAGGGCCGGCTGGCTTGACCGTTAAGGGTGCTGTAACCCCCGAAAGTACACTCCAGTCCAAACCAAAAAAAAAATTATTTTCTGTGTTTGTGAATTGTGTGCGCAGTAGCCGCACGTGCATCAACAAAGTAGTGCCAAGCGTGCGCCTGTGTCATAAGTAAAGGGCCGGCTGGCTTGACCGTTAAAGGGTGCTGTAACCCCCGAAAGTACACTCCAGTCCTAACCAAAAAAAAATTATTTTCTGTGTTTGTGAATTGTGTGCGCAGTAGCCGCACGTGCATCAACAAAGTAGTGCCAAGCGTGCGCCTGTGTCATAAGTAAAGGGCCGGCTGGCTTGACCGTTAAGGGTGCTGTAACCCCCGAAAGTACACTCCAGTCCAAACCAAAAAAAAAATTATTTTCTGTGTTTGTGAATTGTGTGCGCAGTAGCCGCACGTGCATCAACAAAGTAGTGCCAAGCGTGCGCCTGTGTCATAAGTAAAGGGCCGGCTGGCTTGACCGTTAAGGGTGCTGTAACCCCCGAAAGTACACTCCAGTCCAAACCAAAAAAAATATTATTTTCTGTGTTTGTGAATTGTGTGCGCAGTAGTCGCACGTGCATCAACAAAGTAGTGCCAAGCGTGCGCCTGTGTCATAAGTAAAGGGCCGGCTGGCTTGACCGTTAAGGGTGCTGTAACCCCCGAAAGTACACTCCAGTCCAAACCAAAAAAAAAATTATTTTCTGTGTTTGTGAATTGTGTGCGCAGTAGCCGCACGTGCATCAACAAAGTAGTGCCAAGCGTGCGCCTGTGTCATAAGTAAAGGGCCGGCTGGCTTGACCGTTAAGGGTGCTGTAACCCCCGAAAGTACACTCCAGTCCAAACCAAAAAAAATATTATTTTCTGTGTTTGTGAATTGTGTGCGCAGTAGTCGCACGTGCATCAACAAAGTAGTGCCAAGCGTGCGCCTGTGTCATAAGTAAAGGGCCGGCTGGCTTGACCGTTAAAGGGTGCTGTAACCCCCAAGTACACTCCAGTCCAAACCAAAAAAAAAATTATTTTCTGTGTTTGTGAATTGTGTGCGCAGTAGCCGCACGTGCATCAACAAAGTAGTGCCAAGCGTGCGCCTGTGTCATAAGTAAAGGGCCGGCTGGCTTGACCGTTAAGGGTGCTGTAACCCCCGAAAGTACACTCCAGTCCAAACCAAAAAAAAAATTATTTTCTGTGTTTGTGAATTGTGTGCGCAGTAGCCGCACGTGCATCAACAAAGTAGTGCCAAGCGTGCGCCTGTGTCATAAGTAAAGGGCCGGCTGGCTTGACCGTTAAAGGGTGCTGTAACCCCCGAAAGTACACTCCAGTCCTAACCAAAAAAAAATTATTTTCTGTGTTTGTGAATTGTGTGCGCAGTAGCCGCACGTGCATCAACAAAGTAGTGCCAAGCGTGCGCCTGTGTCATAAGTAAAGGGCCGGCTGGCTTGACCGTTAAAGGGTGCTGTAACCCCCAAAGTACACTCCAGTCCAAACCAAAAAAAAATTATTTTCTGTGTTTGTGAATTGTGTGCGCAGTAGCCGCACGTGCATCAACAAAGTAGTGCCAAGAGTGCGCCTGTGTCATAAGTAAAGGGCCGGCTGGCTTGACCGTTAAAGGGTGCTGTAACCCACAAAGTACACTCCAGTCCAAACCAAAAAAAAAATTATTTTCTGTGTTTAGCCGCACGTATATATCAAATCGATATAACATAAATGGAGGACCAAACTTTCTCCGATAAAAATAAAATAGAGAAAGATCAAGAACCACTTCCTCCTAGTGCTGAAGCTGCTGCCACTAGTCATGACATAGACGATAACATGCCATCAACGTCGTCTGCCAAGGCCGATGCCCAATGTCATAGTAGAGGGCACATACAATCCCAAATGGCAAAGTTCAGGAAAATGACCTTGAAAAAGACATTTAAATCAGCTGAAGAGAAACGTAAACTTGCCAATATGCCATTTACGACACGGAGTGGCAAGGAACGGCTAAGGTCGATCCCTAGTATGTTCATGACTAGTGGTTCAGCTTCACATGACGATGGAAGCACTCCTCCCACTAAAAAAATCAAAAGAGTTAAGCTGGCAAAAGCACAGCGAAGAACTGTGCTTTCTAAGAAGATATCACAAATCCCCAAGGAGAGTCCAAGTGTGGTGGTGGTTGCGATGCCTGACCTTCCCAGCACTGGACGGGAAGAGGTGGCTCTTTCCACCATTTGCACGCCCCCTGCAAGTGCTGAAAGGAGCACCCACAGTCCACTTGCTGATATGCAAATTGAAGATGTCACTGTTGAAGTACAACAGGATGAGGATACTGGTGTAGCTGGCGCTGAGGAGGAAGTTGGCGAGGAGGATTCTGATGGTGATGTGGTTTGTTTAAATCAGGCTCCGGGGGAGACAGTTGTTGTCCGTGGGATGAAAAAGCCCATCACGGTCATGCCTGGGCAGAAGACCAAACATTCCACCTCTTTGGTCTGGCAATATTTCTATCCAAATCCGGACAACAACTGTCTTGCCATATGTACCATATGTAAAGGTGAAATAAGTAGGGGTAGGGACGTCAACCACCTAGGAACATCCTCCCTTATACGGCACCTGCAGCGCGTTCATAAAAAGTTACTGTCAAGTTCAGAAACTTTGGCTCAGACCGTAAGCAGTCCAGGGACACCTAAATCCCGTTGTCCTGTTGTATCCAAGCGCCTGCAAACCACACCGTCAACTCCCTCCTCGTCAATTTCCTCCTTAGTCAGGATCGGAAGTAGTCCTGCAGGCCATATCACTGGCATGACTGACTCTCCTATCCGGGATTCCTCCGGAGGATCCTGCATTGCTACGCCTACTGCTGCCGCTGCTGCTGTTGCTGCTGCTGCTGGGAGTCGTTCATCATCCCAGAGAGGAAGTAGGAACACCACTACTTTTACTAAACAATTGACCCTCCAACAGTCCTTAGCGAGGAGGATGAAGTACGACAGCAGTCATCCTGAAGCAAAACGTATAACTGAGGCCTTGACTGCTATGTTGGTGTTAGACGTGCGTCCGGTATCCGCCATTAGTGCAGTGGGATTTAGACAATTGATGGAGGTAGTGTGTCCCCGGTTCCAAATCCCGTCTAGATTCCACTTCACTAGGCAGGCGATACCGAGACTGTACAGAAACGTCAGAAAAAGTGTCCTCAGTGTCCTGAAAAATGCCGTTGTACACAATGTCCACTTAACCACGGACATGTGGACAAGTGGAACAGGGCAGACTAAGGACTATATGACTGTGACAGCCCACTGGGTAGATGTATCACCTTACGCAGCAACAGCAGCAGCGTCACCAGTAGCAGCATCTCAGAAACGCCAGCTCGTTACAAGGCAGGCTACGCTGTGTATCACCGGTTTCAGTAAGAGGCACACCGCCGACAACCTCTTAGAGAAACTGAGGGAAATCATCGCCCAGTGGCTTACCCCACTTAGACTCTCCTGGGGATTTGTGATATCTGACAACGCCACCAATATTGTGCGGGCATTACATCTGGGCAAATTCCAGCACGTCCCATGTTTTGCTCACACAATAAACTTGGTGGTGCAGAATTTTCTGAAAAGCGACAGGGGCGTGCAGGAGACGCTTTGGGTGGCCCGAAAAATTTCTGGCCACTTTCGCCATTCAGCGACTGCGTGCCGAAGACTGGAGCGCCAGCAAACACTCTTGAACCTGCCCCGCCATCACCTGAAGCAAGAGGTTGTGACGCGGTGGAACTCAACCCTCTATATGCTTCAGAGGATGGAGGAGCAGCAAAAGGCCATACAAGCCTATACATCCACCTATGACATAGGCAAAGGAGGGGGTATGCACCTGACTCAAGCGCAGTGGAGAATGATTTCCGTGTTGTGCAAGGTTCTTCAGCCCTTCGAACTTGCCACACGTGAAGTCAGTTCAGACACTGCCAGCTTGAGTCAGGTCATTCCCCTCATCAGGCTTTTGCAGAAGCAGCTGGAGAAAGTGAAGGAGGAGCTAAGACGGAGCGATTCCGCTCGGCATGTGGGACTTGTGGATGAAGCCCTTCATTCGCTTTGCCAGGATTCCAGGGTGGTCAATCTGTTGAAATCAGACCACTACATTTTGGCCACCGTGCTCGATCCTAGGTTTAAAGCCTATGTGGTGTCTCTCTTTCCGGCCGACACAAGCCTGCAGAGGTGCAAAGACCTGCTGGTGAACACACTGTCAGCTGAAGCGGAACGTGACACGTCAACGGCTCCTTCTTCATTTTCTCCCGCAACTGGGGCTGCCAGGAAAAAACTTAGGTATCCTAAGCAACCCGCTGGCGGTGATGCAGGGCAGGCAGGACCAAGTTTGGACATCTGGTCCGGACTGAAGGACCTGGCAACAATTTCTGACATGTCTACTGTCACTGCATATGATACTGTCACCATTGACAGAATGGTGGAGGATTACATCGGTGACAGCATCCAAGTAGGCATGTCAGACAGTCCATACCTGTACTGGCAGGAAAAAGAGGCAATTTGGAGGCCCCTGTACAAACTGGCTCTATTTTACCTGAGTTGCCCCCCCTCCAGTGTGTACTCCGAAAGAGTGTTTAGTGCAGCCGGGAACCTTGTCAGCGAAAGGCGTAGGAGGTTGCTTCCACAGAATGTGGAGAAGATGATGTTCATCAAAATGAATTATCAGCTCTTCCAGGGAGACCAGCCTCCAGAACGTACAGAGGGACCTGTGGTGGTGGATTCAAGTGGGGACGAGTTAATACTTTGTGAGGATGAGGATGTACACACTGAAGAGGGTGAGGAATCGGTGGATGAGGAGGATGAGGATGACATCTTGCCTCCGTAGAGCCAGTTTGTGCAGGGACACATTAATTGCCAGCTTGTTTTGTGGGGGCCCAAACGAACCAATCATTTCAGCCACAGTTGTGTGGCAGACCCTGGCGCTGAAATGATTGATTTGTTAAAGTGTGCATGTCCTGTTTATACAACATAAGGGTGGGTGGGAGGGCCCAAGGACAATTCCATCTTGCACCTCTTTTTTTCTTTGCATTATGTACAGTTTGGGGCCTAGTTTTTCTAACTGCCATCCTGTCTGCCACTGCAGTGTCACTCCTAGATGGGTCACGTGTTTGTGCCGCCCACTCGTGTCGCTTAGCATAGTCATCCAGCTACCTCGGTGCAACCTTTTGGACATAAAAACACTATTGTGAGGTGTGAGGTGTTCAGAATAGACTGGAAATGAGTGGAAATTAAGGTTATTGAGGTTAATAATAGCATAGGAGCAGAAAAACCTACAAATTCTGTGATTTTAGCTGTTTTTATGCTTTTTTTCAAAAAAATACAGATCCAAAACACAAAACCCAGAACCCAAAACACGGAAGGGTGGTTTTGGCAAAACCAATCCAGATCCAAAACACGAAGAAAGATCCAGATCCAAAACCAAAACACAAAACACGAAAAGTGGCCGGTGCACACCCCTAATATATATATATATATATATATGTATATACATATACACACACACACACACACACAGTACATATATTTATATATACATATATTTACACATATACAGTATGCACACATTTACATACATATAATGTGTATATATATATATATATATATTTATATACATACACACACACACACACACACACACACATACATACACACACACATACACATCAATATACATACAGAATTTTTTTTTTAGAGGTGCACTCACCAGACTTCAAACAAGAGCTCAAAAAGATAGCTTTATTCCATAGAACGCTATTCCAACGTTTCGGTCCACTTGGGACCTTTGTCAAGGTGTAATGATCAACTGCATACAACACCCTTAAATACCCATACACCCTCCCCCTAAACAATAAGTAAACACACATATAAGACCAGTCATAGACACATTTAACATTAGACAAACCAGCACCTACGTATTAACAGTCTGCTTATTCACGGAATATGGCACCATACATTGCATCTCTCTGGGACCAGCATAATTAGCCGCTACCGACAGCTGATAGCTGCGGGCGGCGTCTCCATAACCCACATGGTTTGCGCATAGAGCTGACGTCACTCCCCGCGACCGGGGACACGTGACATCTCAACCAATCATAGTACCACACACAGCGCATCTCGTAGCCCAGTGAATGAATACAAAACGGAAATTATGTAACCTAGCAACCTAGTGTGCCATTAAACATATTTAAATCCACTCACTAAGTTATTCTCAAAACTCGTGGACATGCAGGCAATACATTACTTAATAAAAAATATAGGGTACGTATAGCTGTCGATCACGATATTTTTCTAAAGCATAATCCTACCAAAAAAATCTTTTAACAATACAGACACATGTGAATACATGTACAAAACAAAACATGCATGTATACAAAGTCCGCAAAAACTGCCAATACTATTTGTCATAGGCACCAACTGTCAAAAGCCACTGTAAAAAATATAAAAAATTCAAAAATGACACAAAAAAATAGTAACCAAGGAAAAATTATATCAATATCCACAATAGTTCCAAATCTTCCATTTGATGCCATTAAATTATAGAAGTTCAGTTCATTCCTCCTAATTATTCGAGGCATATAACATATCACATGATGATTTTCAGAGTGCACCCCTTATAAAAAGATGTTATAGTGGATAGCTTCATTCAATCCTCTGGGCCAGATGGTATCAAGTTTAAATACCCACATAGCTTCTTTACGTAGAAGTGTTTTGCTCTATCGCCTCGCTTTGTAGCGGTGGTATTCTATCTATAACCATACATCGTAGGGAGGAGAGTTGATGTTTACATTGTGCAAAATGACGGGCAACTGGTTTATCAGATACACCCGATGGTTTGCAAATCGTTCTCTGAACGGGCGGATAGTCTTGCCGACATAAACCAAGGAACATGGGCAAATCAATATATATACCACGTAATCCGATGTACATGACAATCGATGTTTAATCATGATTTTCTGCCCATTATGGGGGTGTGTAAAATATGTACCAGCATTCATGCTCCTACATGTGATACAATTCAAGCATCGAAAGCACCCAGTTTTAGTGGTAGTCAGCCAACTTTCCTTAGTATTATCAATCAGCATATTAGGATGCATTAACATATCCCTCAGGTTGGGCCCCCTCCTGTATGCAATGAGAGGTCTTTTTGGTAAAACTTTGTTCAAAGCGGGATCAGTCTTAACCAGTTCCCAGTTCTTCTGGATCGCTGTCCTAGTGGCATGACTTCCAGTGTCAAAAGTTATCAAGAACACAAAATTTCTCTCATCATTGGTGTTCTTACGTGGATTGCCATTTTTATAGAGGTTGCGAGCTCTTGAAAGACATCTATCGGTAATATTGGGATGGTAGCCTCTATCTAGAAATTTATTCTGCATTTCAAATAGCTGTACTTCCATTGTTTCAGGATTTGAGTTATTCCTCATAACCCTGATAAATTGAGATATAGGCAAACTTTCTTTAAGAGGCTTTGAATGATAGCTATTGTAGTCTAAAAGTGTGTTCCGATCAGTGGCTTTTCAGAACAGTCAGTGCCCATAACCTGAGTTGGTAGCGAACACAGTCACATCCAAATAATTAATCTAACATTTATCATAGAGCATTGTGAAACGAATAGGAGTCTCTAAGCTATTTAGAAATAGAAGCATCTCCTGAACAGAACATATATCCCCACGCCACACAATGAATACATCATCTATGTAGCATTTGTAATATGCAATGCTACCTCCAAACCTTGGGTAAATATAGTGTTTCTAATATTCATCCATATAAATGTTTGCATTTGCAGGGGCGATGTTACTCCCCATCACAGTACCAGAGGTTTGGAGGTAGCATCGATCGCCAAATCTAAAGTGGTTACATGTAAGTGTTAACTCAAGTAATTCCAGTAGAAATTCAATCGGAGGTAAGCCATGATGATGTAACTCCAGAGCTCTCTTAACAGATTGTATGCCTTCCGCATGAGGTATCACCGTATATAATGAAGACACGTCCATGGTTACAAGTAAATGAATATTAGTATCTATCACAAGGGACCTGAGATCTTTAACAAAATCCCCAGTGTCCTTGATATAACTTTGAATATGTTTCACACATGGCTGCAGAAATGTGTCCAAGTATCGTGCAACTGGTTGGAACAGAGACCCCCTCGCCGAAATAATAGGCCGGCCAGGGGGTCTCTGCACACACTTGTGCACTTTCGGCAATGTATAAATTATTGGGCAAATTGGAAAATCAACATGTAAATATTCATTTACACTCTCTGAAATCCAAGACTGTTTCAATGCCCCATCTAATACATAATCCAATTTATTTAAAAATTTTACTGTAGGGTCAAAATCAAGTAATTCATATGTGTTACCATCAGCTAATATATATATATATATATATATATATAATGTGTATATATATATATATATATATATATATATATATAAATAAATAAAATTTGTCAGTGACTGCATTCAAATCTTCTTGTCAGTACTTGATGATCTGTAGCAATGTAGCAGCCAGCAACACATCTATTCTGTAACCCCGACTAGCAGCAGCCAACAGGAGGACTGATCCAGTCTGATACCTCAGGAGTTCTTGCCACCATGGTCGGGCAGCCCTCACGGTGCTCACAGGTAGGCTATGGCCAGGCATCTTCTTTCTGAGCGCGGGACTGTGATAGGGTGGCACTTCTGTGACGTTGCACATGGCGACATCACGCGGCACCAAGGCTGTGTATTGCAGAGCAGGCAGGGCAAGAAAAGCCCTCCTCTGAGCTGCTATGTGCTATTTCTGCCAATATTTTAACCGCCTCACGAAAGTAAGGGGGGGCGGTGTCATGGCGCGTGGTTGGGGGGAGCGGAATCTCAGATGGCCACTAGCTGTAGCAAGAAAATACATTTCTTGTGCACAGCAGGACAGCAGATGATGGAGGCCTATTTTGATAATGGGGCCTGGAGCTACAGCTCCATCCACCCCATTGTTAATCCGGCCCTGGATACCGAAGTCTATACACACAGCAGGGCTTAGGTGCGTGGAAGCAGCCTGGGTATTCTTCCATAGGTGTGTGTTAATATCGTCCACAGGTAAGTGAAAGTAGCCTTGACATTCTTTCACCGATTTAAATCTGTATTGAAAAGTTTAGTGTTATTTTCCCAAGATGGGAGCCAAGCAAACGGTAGAGATGTTAGATGATGTGCTGCTCTTGGAAGCGCCAGTTGGGTCGGCACAGCATATAATGCATACCTAGCTAAGTACAGTACGTACGCAACTAGGTACTGTGATGTATGGTTTAAGATGACGAGAATGAGTGTGAAACTGTTTCCCAGAATTGGCAGCTTTGATAAGGAGATATTGAACACTGTCAGAGATCGCATCTGTATGGTGAAATCTTTGAAGAAAAGAGTAGAATATAATGACTGTTTAAAGTTGTGACAGCATGAGGGGAACATGTGGCTCAGCAGTGGGCACGTGATGCAAAGTAGCGTCACGCTCACACCACAAAAGAGCACACACACATGGCAAGGTAGCATTGCCGAAGGGAATGTTAGTAGCACATGTTCACCACCTCCGCCCTATGCGGATGGGGGTAACGGTACAGTCAATCTCAAAAATCTTTAAAAAAATTGGAATAAGTAATTTATGCCCTGATTTAAGTCACCTACAGGAAAATGTAATTATAGATGATGATGAATCCATCATAAATTCAGCCATTGCCCAAGCTTTTGATCTGCAACCAGAAGGGGCAGCAGTTGAAACTGGTTAGAGTAGTGGAGAGCGTGGCATGAGGGGGAATATTATTAGCACTTAAAGAGTAAGTCCAGCAATAAAAACATAAAAAATAAAAAAAATAATGTGTTTTAAGTCACCTCTAGGACTTGTACCTCTAAGGAAATGTAATAAGTGTGTGTAAGCCTCAAGTCATTGTACATGTTGGTAAAATCAAGTGTCCTTGTTTACAGTAAACATTGAGATTAAGAACTGAAGCACACTAACCCCTGCAGTATATCTGCAGTGAAACTATACAGGGCATGTTTTTAAAGCAATGGATCTGATATGTAGATGATTTATTGTTGTGGTCTGATTTTGTTTATGTCATGTTTAATGATACTAAACTGTCGTGCTTCATTTCTCATAAACAGGGCACAAGTTTGCAAAGGACAAACTACGGCCATGCCAGACCTGGGTCAAATACTTGGGACTTTGTCTAAACCCAGGGGCTACAACATTGCTGTTAACAGCTGTTCCAATAACAGGGCAGATGAAGCTGCAAAAAGGGGCAGCAGGTTTAAGAATAAATATGACGGTTGATCAAAGGGTTATTTTTCAAACTGGTGATATGCAGAAATTAATTGAGATGCAAAATTTGTGTTCCATTCAGGAAAAGGCAGTCTGGAGATCGAAGGGATGTGAGCCAGAGTCCTCTGGACTCTGGAGAGATGGACAAGGTAAGCCAGTGGCTCCCAAGGCATATTACCCAAGCTTGGCTGAGGCAGTGCATGGTCTGACTCTGACCTGCTTGAGGAAAAACATTGGGAAAACAATACTGTCCAAGTCATCACACATCCCTCCGACAGACGGACCTTTTCATGTAAAACATATTGATTTCATCCAATTACCACCCTGCAGGAATCTTAAGTATGTATTAGTTTGTGCAGATGTGTTGTCTAATTGGATAAGAGGCATATCCAGCTGCCACTAATACTTCTGTATTCACTGACAAAAAGGCTGAACAGGAGTTTGTATGCAGATACGGTATCCCTAGAATTATTGATAGTGATAGGGGTACTCATTTCACAGGTGATGTCTTCCAGAACATGTGTAAGTTGATAGGTAATAATAGCGTCAGGACCACCCCCAGGCCGCCTCTTAATCTGTCCCCCTTTGAGATACTGTTTGGTAAGCAACCTCATTTGATTGTAAGTCCACAGGATGATTTAAAGGGTAATAACGAGGTTACTGTGAGGTATCTTATAAAAATGAGTAAGCAATTGAAACAGCAGAATTTGAAAATATTGTCACCTGATATGCCTGAGACAAACTGTCATGATGTTGAACCTGGAGAATATGTAATGATCCGTAATTTCTTGCATTCAGGTTATTTGACTGACTGGTGGGAAGGACCGTATCAGGTGCTGCTGATAAGTACAACATCTGTGAAAGTAGCCGAGAGAGATACCTGGGTCCATTCCAGCCACTGCAGAATGGTTAATCACCCGCAGGAGATACAAGGCAGAATCAAGGCAGATAACGTGGACCTGTCGATTCCGAGCCTGTTCCGGGAGAGTTGGTGACTGCAGTGGAACACCTGAGCTAGAGAAATATACAGACCACTATTCCAGCAATGGAGTGGCGATGGGGGGTCTTTCTTACTGGGATTTTGTCATTTTAGTTTGTCTTGGGATGTCTCATTTCTGTAATGGTGGGCAGAGGATGGAGAGAGAGGTCGATGGTGGTATCGATGGAGTAGAGTTGAGAGAAGGAGCCATACAGACACAAGGGCAGTATCTGACCAAACCCAGTATAGTAATTGTTAAGAGATCTGTTAGCCTGGAAACTCGGAGACAGTGTGAAGGTTTATCGTCTGAGGAATATTGTATTTGTAAGTTTTCTGGGTCCCTAGTTGATGAGAGATGCATCCAGCGGTGCCAGCCTAAGTATAACCAGTATTGGGGTGGGTATCCTTTAGAGGATTATCATACCATGGGCAAAGTCTTAAACCAGACTGACTGTTGGGTGTGCTCTCACATGCCTCAAGGACAGCATAATGTAGGGTTAGTGCAATTTCCATTAAATGTCTGAGGTTTTAGAATTGCAAAAAGGGAAGACACTGGATGGAAAATTTCTTATGTCCAAACCACCGCATTTTAAACTCCACCAGTACCTAATAGATAGATCACTGTTATGTTTAAACATCACCAACTTCAACAAGCCAGGAAGTTGGGAGGTGACTGGGAATAACCAGATGATGACCTTTTCACTAAGAGCTGATAATGCATTTTATCCACAATAAGGTTAAGTGGGAGACACTTCTGGTATCGGTACACACGTAATGACACTAAAGAAATGGTTGGTAGGGTACCAGAAGGGTACTGTGCCAGGCTTATACAACCAGAAACGTGTGTTAGTCAGATGGGAGAACCTGAGATAGGATCATTTGTTAGGGAAATGTGTTGGATGATCATGATGCATTCTATTCCTTATGTTCTCCCTGATGATGTATATTTTATATGTAGAAGGAAAACGTATAAGTGACTCTCTCCGAGTTCTGAAGGTTTGTGTTATCTGGGAAGAGTACTCCCAGAGGTTATGACCCTTACACATGGTGAAATGCTTGGTATTCATAAAAACACACCATCACCATATCTTCACACACAGTATGAACATAGAGACAAAAGAAATATGATACCAGGTGATGTACATAAAGCCACATAATTGATTAGTGAAACAACTGGCTTTCAAGTTTTAGTCGCATTGGATCCCACCAGGATTGCTCGGGGTACACTAAATTTTAGATATAGCCAAGATCTTTCTAAATGAATAGATAATATCAGCGAGATGTATGACAACACTTTTAGGTATGCAGGTAAGGAGTTACAGGCCTATAAGAAAGAACTTGTGCAATATAGGCTAGTGTTAAATTATTTAACAGCTGTCACTGGAGGGTACTGTGTGACTCTAGCCACCCAGTTTGATGTCAAGTGTTGTACGTACATCACCAATAACACTAATGACCCCAAGAAGGTGATAGACCGGAAGATGGATGAGATTCTGCAGCTGAAATGGGAATTTCGTAAGAACCATAATGCTTCAGTGGCTGAAGTAGAGGAATAGGTAAAAGAGTGGTTCTTTTGGTTGAACCCAGTAAAATGGTTCTCCAGTCTAGGAAAGTGGGTCCAGGAGTTGGTTGCTAGTGTAGGTAAACTCCTGATTCTCATAGTGCTTGTCATCTTAGTAATTAGCTTATGTGTCAGGTGTGTTCCTACTGTGATGAAGTGTAGAAAAGGTACTTCCAAAACTAACAGGGAGAATGAAATCATGATGGTGGTTAGTAGCAACAATATGGATACCAAGGTAAATGACACACTGTATTACAATCCTGAACTAGAGTGTACAATCAGGTGATTGCTTAGGATTGGTCATGTATGATAAAATATTGCAAATGTTCCTTTAAACATGCTAGTTAATGTAGTCTCCATTTCCCCCACTCCACTCTTATAGGTTCCATGAGATCTCACATCCTGCCCATGGTCCCATATAGATCCGCTGAGCACATATAAGGGTTGTTTTACCCCTTCCCGAGGTGCAGTACTAATGGTTCAATGACCTAACTGTCATACTGTATAGGACATTAGATAATAATGTATTATGCATGACTAACTAGGATAAAATTGTGATAGCATCTTGTTTGCTATCAAAGGGTGGACTGTTAAAGTCGAATAATTGCATGCGACTGCAATTCAACTGTTATCGGATGATTTGGTCATCCGCTGTCCGATTTATGTTGGTACAATCCATGACGCACCATTGCGTGCACATGCACCCAGTGTGCGCACGTATCCACACATTTGCACAACACTAAATAGCGAATAATATACAACACTCTCACACTGATAAACACAATAATCTTGCAGGGTTTAGTTAGTGATGAGAAACAGCTTCTTTATAAATGTCTGAGAAAAGTAATTAAAAAAAATATATACACCAGGATACTGTGAGTATTTTACATATAAATTGAGAAGCCCCACATACAGACAAGTATGGCTGTGGCAATTGAAATATAACCCAGACACTGATATGCACAATTTAATTTGTCTGAATGAGAAGTTAGAAACAATGGTTGGAGGTTTGCTTAAGAAGTACTGACAAGTGTACTCTAAATAGGCAGAGGAAAACCTTTGAATTAGCTATCAGACGAAGTGGCAACGGCAGTCAGCTGGGGTCTCCACCCTGCTTGAAAGTGAACCTCACTGCTTGTAACACCTTGCACTGTAATTTTAAAATATGTTAGAAAGGGATAATATATATATTAAATCCATCATAAATACACTGAATTGCATAACACACACATAGACTTACATGCATAACACACACACATAGACTTACATGCATAAACACCGCACATTACACACAGTTGCCCTGTTTATCATAAGCACTCTACACATAAATGCACCACGCATATTAGCAACTTTACACAACATTCTCTTACACAAATTTCCTAAATGGTTCCTTAGTATAAAGGCTAAAATTAGAAGGTTTATTCATTATTGTATAATGTTATAAAATGCATGTATTTGATATCTAAGGTTTAGGATGTAGTAGCCACATAGTGTTCGGTGCTATTCTAAACCACATTTTATTTGCAGATCTCTGGTTCCATCGGCAAGGAGATCGCAACATGCGTCCGCAAGTTATGGATTAGAGAATTATGTGTTAGAATGTACTTTGTATGTAGTGTCTATTTTTTAGTTAAAACACACACAAAGAGCCATTGGTGGGCTGAACTACCATTGTACCAACTGACCTATGACAGAAGAACCAAGAAGAAGAATCAATAGGATTATGCCAACTTGTTTCTATTGTGTTGCCTAATCTCCGCAAGGGTTTATATGCAAGCACCCTGGACCTGTTAGTTAGTCATCATATTCTTTCTGCTGACGGAGGCTTCACCTTTGATGCCGGAAATCTGGATCCAGAGCACCTGCGTAATGTATTGACTGTACCTTGTTTATGTATAATCTTTTGTGCTAATTGTATTTAGATCACAGCGTGTAACTATCTGCTTATTGGTGAATAATATCTTTTTGTGCTTTGGAAACACAATCCAAGTCTGGAAAGCAATTATGTCTTGTGCGACTTATAACTCTAAATAGCGACATTTAGGGTGTATAGATAGGTAAGAATCAATAGTACCATTGGAATTTCAGAGGCCAATTACCTCAGGTATGTGATTGGTAATGGGCAAGTGAAACCCCAACTGCAGAAAGTGGAGGTGATTCAGCACTGGCCAAGACCCTCCACCAAGAAACAGATGAGAGCTTTCCTTGGCCCGCTAGGCTATTACTGCCATTTCATTCCATATTTTGCGACCAGAGATTCTCTGGACCAAAACATTTGAAGCACCCTGGGAAGATATGAGGATGGCTCTGTATTCCAAACTGGTTCTACAGGCACTGGATTTCAGAAAATCCTTTGTCTTGCAAACTGACCCCCCCATTACAGGCTTAGGAGCTATTTTGTCACAGTCCATTGTGGGTGAAGAAAAGACAATCCTCTACTTAAGTAGAAATCTGAGAGACAAGATATGCAATTGGCGAGCTAGAATGCTTGGCGATAAAGTGGGTAGTAGAAGCCCTGAAGTATTATCTCCTGGGAAGAGAATTTGTCTTGGTCACGGATCACGCACCCTGAGATGGATGCACTTCAACAAAGAAGTTAATCCCAGAGTGATGTGCTGGTTCTTGACCATCCAGCAGTACAAGTTTGTTGTACAACATCGGCCGGGAGGTCAACAGAAAAACGCAGATGCATTGTCCCAGAAGTTTGAGAAGCTGAATGGAGTTGGCTGTCATGAAAGAAGATGTGCGCTTTCCCAAGCTTGGAAAAGTGAAAGGTGAGAGGGATTGTCTCTCACCTGAATTACCCACTCCAAGGGAGGCTGGAGTGAAACCTGTGCATTTGAAACCTGTGCATTCTGCATTAGCAGTGGAGGTATGGAATTCCAGGGTTTCACATTTACACAGACCCAGCTGGAATAATCACTGGAACACAGGAAGGGTTTAAAACTCTCACACACCTGATGCTCATTGCCCTGATGCTGAGTAGCAGCCTGGAAGTAGGGAAACAGTGTTGTAGTGCCAGGGTCCAAGGGCTATGCCGGGAGAGCATGCCCAAATTGTGGCTGCAAGCCACTGCTGACTGATTAGCACAAGGAGTGCTGAGACATTTATGTTTGTTTATTTTATGTTATGTGCCTGTATGTGTGCAGGCCTAAACTCACGTATGCTAAGCTGCCCTTTTTGCTGCTATTAAAAAGCCACTGCTTTACTAAAAGTACCTGCCTGTCTGAAATCCTTATTTCAATACCCCGTGTTACTATATATAGTGGCCTTAAATGCACCTTGTGCATAAATAGCCCAAGATGTACATAATCAAGTAATACACACAGGGTGACAATGTACCCCAAATTGAGCAGGCATGACGCAGTGATACCATATGATGCTGAAAATAATAACAATAGCAACGATAAATGTATTTATGATCTTACCTATTCTCCTTTTCTGCAGTCATGACTTGTGCAAGAGACAGAGTAACAATATTATAGATTGCAGCAATTCTATGCCTCTGCCAAGTGTCTCAGATACTGAGGGGCAATCGCACACAAAGCAAACAGCCCAAAAACAAAAAGAACAAAAAATGTGTAAAAAGTAAGAAAAAAATGATAAAAGTAGAAAACAGACTGGGGCAGTGGGTCCTCGGCGTGTGGGCTCCGAGCTGGCCATACAGTCTCAGAACACTGCTGAGGATTGTACAGCCACCCAGGCATGGTGAAAGAGTCCTGTGATCAAACACGGTAAGAAGTGAATCTGGGGTTAACGACGCTGAAGTGACGCTGCTGCCTGTCATAGTTTCACAGGTGCTGCAGTAGTGGATAGGAGCGGGGAAAACGCCTATCCAGCCGGGTGCCTTCCTGCTTTGCTTACCCAGCTGAGTGCAACGTGCTGGTCCTGAGTGCAGCACCTTGTATATGAAGCTGGGTAGCAAGCTGTATGCCCCCTCTCCAAGGCAGCCTCAGCGGGCCACCCCCACAGATCTGGCGCCCTTAGACATCGTGTATTTATCGCCATCTTTTCACTTTATTTATCGTCATATTTATCATGTATTTTCGCCAAAAATGGAAATGTGATAAACCCCCTGAATTGTGATCATTTTTGCATTTTAGTTTTCAAAGTAGATAATGGGAAAACAACTGCATAAATGATTTTTTTCATGTTCCGATAAAAAAAATAACAACTGCGCATGCTCTGTTTCAGTTTTGGACATGCGCAGTGTACGGTAGCTGGCGTTCTGCGTGAGTGATGAGCGGAATTCTAGTGGTTCATCAAAATAAAGGAATCACACTTGCTAGGGCACCCTGTTTTTCAAATGTAAGACAAACTTTTTTTGTCTATTGCCAGGTGCTTATTAACTGATATCCCTAGGTGTGGTCATGTCTCTTTAAACCAGGACCCATATTCATGTTTAAAATGTATGCAAGCTTGAGCCAAAGGTGGCAGACCAAGATCATTTATCTGAGAATCAGTGTAGGGACTGGCCAGATGGGAATGACTGAAGTGGTGGTCAGCTAAACAAATTATTGCAATATTTTGGAACCAATAGTCCCTGTATTCAAAGGAGTTGAAGTTTGAAAGCAAGTGAGTGCCAAGTTTGTATGATTATATATATATATATATATATATATATATATATATATATATAAGAAATATCTGTGAATTTCTCAGATAAAGGCACTCAATTAAAAATTATTGATTTTATTGAGACATTTTTCTTCAAAAAACTTTTAGACGTTAAAGTCAGACACCATATTTGGTTGTGTCAACGTTTCGGTCCAATTTATGACCTTTTTCAAGACTAGTGTCTTTCATATCACAAGTTTATAGATCTACAAATGAATAAACAAAAAAACATAAGTGAAATGGTGACAATGTCTATCTGGCCCCATCCTACAAGATAATGAGCAAATAATCATTACATACGTCGAAATCATATGTATGTTCAACATACTGTATCAGAATCGCTACCTGGCACAATGAGGATATGGACGTGTTAACATCACCTATAAAGAACAAATGAAGATATATGCAAATATAAATGTACATGTATATACCCATATATGTGAACACATACATGGTCATGCAAGCACCAGATGTGGATCTGAAAATACATAAACCTATATATCTACCAAACAGGTGTTCATATATTCAAACACACATATATGTGTGCCAAACAAATAAATACCATCTTATATGCCAAAGCACCCAGAGTGCATAATTATCTAAAGCAATTCCAAACAATATCAGACAGTATATAAATAGAAAACACATTAGTATACACTTATACCAATATCATCAAACTAGTATATATCATAGAGCAACATCTTATATAAACTGAGGGTACAATGTCAGTCCTAATGATAATATAAACATTTTACAATATACTGTGGCTCATATGCTTGAACGCAGGCTGCTTAAAACCAAAGCATGTAAACTAAAGTGTATATACTAGCAATATATCAGTGTGATCGGTATAGAAAAATAAGAATAAAATTAAAACACCAAAGATAGAATGTCCAAAGAATATATTAATAGATATATATATATATATAAACATATATATATATATATATATATATATATATATACACAAAACGTGCATAATGATAAGAATTGGAAAAAATAAACTATAAATTATAGTGAGCTATATAAAATATATATATATAGAGAGAGAGAGAGAGAGAGAGACCCCCAAAAAAATAAAAAGTCACCAGATTCAAAAACAAATATACCACCACCATCAAAAAGGTTTAAATAAAAACACCAAGAGGATTATGCTCATTAAGGCCACGTGGAGCCACAGTGTCCAACGTATATATCCAGAAACACCTTTTTCTTCAATGATGACAGTCTATCACCACCCAACTGTGGTGGGGGAATCCAGTCTATAAGTTTGCACTTTAAACTTGCCAACGGATGCTTCTTCTCCATAAAATGTCTGGCCACTGGTTTGTCTGTGGACTTAGTTTGAAGAGCAGCCCTAATTGAAGAACGATGGTTGGCCATACGATCACAGAACCTTCTTGTAGTCAGACCGACATAATAAAGCCCACAGGGACATATCAAGATATATATAAGATGATCTAAATTGCAATGCAACAGATAATTAATTTTAATTTTACGGCCAGTATGAGGATGCGGAAAAGTTGGACCTGTGATCATAAAACTACATGTCACACAATTGCCACAGGAGTAGGAACCGGGTTTTTTCCTCATCAGTTCTATCTTCGTACATTTATCCGTGGAAAATAGTGTTGGTCTCATTAATAATTGTTTCAAATTGGGGCCTCTTTTATAGGCCATCATCGGGGGACCCATTTTCTTGAACGGTAAAAGCGGATCTGAAGTCAGGATAGGCCAGAATTTATTCAAGGATCTATTGATTTTATATGAACTACTATCAAACTTGGTGGTATAGATCATCCTATGTGGTTTCTTAATTTCAGGTGAGGTCTTAGTGTTCTCTCTTGAAAAAATATTACGAGCTTTTGTTAAACATCTGGATAAAGTTCCATGTGTGTATCCTCGATCCTTGAATTTGGAAGCCATCTCAACTAGCTGTAGTTCTCTCTCATTTGAACTAGAGTTAATTCTCATCACCCTGAGAAATTGAGAAATAGGTAGATTTTCTTTCAGGGCAGGAGGATGTTGGCTTGATGGAAGCAACGTAAGGTTCCGATCCGTCGGTTTTCTGTATAATGACGTGGACAAACATCCATTATTAATCTAAATCATTACATCAAGGAAATGAATTGATTGGGCATCCACTTGACATGTAAAACGGATCGGGGTGGCAAGTGCATTTAAACTTGAAACCATATCCATAAACAACTCCTTAGACCCATGCCATAAAAGGAAGATGTCATCGATGAAACGACAATAAAAAATAATTCTGTTTCCAAACTTAGGATAAATGTTCCGCTCCTCATAATGTGTCATATACAAATTTGCATAAGCGGTCGCCAAATTAGAGCCCATCGCTGTTCCGGCTAGTTGCATATAATATGTATCTTTGTATTTAAAGTGATTATATTTCAATACAAAAGCAGCAAGTTCCACAATAAATTCAGTGGGGGTATCAATATCAGGACTTTTAGCAAGGGCATCTCTTATGATATTCAGACCATCTTGGTGTGGAATAACCGTATATAAGGAACTTACGTTCATGGTAGCAAGAAGAATGTCATCAGTGATATTATACACTGAACTAATTTTCTGCAAAAAGTCGCTCGTATCACGTATGTAGCTTATACTATGCAGAACCAATGAGTGAAGTTTACTATCAACAAATACCGCTAATGGTTGTAATACAGAACCAATAGCAGACACTATTGGTCTTCCTGGAGGACATGATAGAGATTTTTGAATCTTCGGGAGCGTATACAAAATAGGACATTTTGGCATATCAACCGTGAGAAACCCCCATTCATCCTCATTAATCCAACGGTGTGTCAGAGCTTCACTCAAAAATGCATCTATTGTATGCTTAATGTCGGCAATGGGGTTCATGTCTAATCTAAGGTAGACATCACTGTCTGATAACTGTCTACATATTTCTGTGTCGTAGTCTACCCAATCCTGTACCACTATAGCACCTCCTTTGTCGGCCGATCTAATAACGATGTTAGGATTCCCTTTTAGTCGCTTTAACGCTGAGAAATTCACAGATATTTCTTATATTTTGGAACCCAAGGGTTTGGAGAGCACCCTGAACATATAACTTTTTAAGGTGTGAGTGCAGTATATTGGACTATATATATATATATATATATATATATATATGTGTTAACCACTACCTAAAAAGGAAGTGGAATCCAGCCAGCACACCGTTTGAAAAAATATTTAGTTTTAATGTCCCATAGCAGGGTGAAAAGCCATCACATAACACTTATAAAATAGGGTGGTACTTAACATCAGGTATCGATATGCATAGGGGGAGCCATGCTCTGAACCCCGACAATCAGAAGCCCCAACAGCTGTTTCGGATCCTCCTTCCTCCTTGCTAAGTACCACTCTATTTTATAAGTGTTATGTGATGGCTTTTCACCCTGCTATGGGACATTAAAACAAATTCTTTTTTCAAACGGTGTGCTGGCTGGATTCCACTTCCTTTTTAGGTAGTGGTTAACACTTGTTACGTTTTTACTCCCTTGCACCCATATGACATTCTAACTGAAGTTTTTTGTGCAGTTCGACTCTATTGATATATATATATATATATATATATATATATACATATACAGTACCAATCAAAAGTTTGTACACACCATCTCATTCAATGGTTTTTGCTTATTTAAATTATTTTCAACATAGTAGATTAATACTGAAGACATCAAAACTATGAAAGAACACATAAGGAATTATGTTGTAAACAAAAAAGTGTTAAACAAATCAAGATATGTTTTATATTTTAGATTCCTCAAAGTAGCACTCTTTTGCTTGGATGACAGCTTTGCACACTCTTGGCATTCTCTCAATCAGCTGCATGAGGTAGTCTCCTGGAATGGTTTTCCAATAGTCTTGAAGGAGTTCCCAGAGGTGCTGAGCACTTGTTGGCTGCTTTTCCTTCACTCTGTGGCCAACTCATCCCAGACCAGCTCAATTGGGTTTAGGTCAGGTGATTGTGGAGGCCAGGCCATCTGACGCAACACTCCATTACTTTCTTTCTTGGTCAAGTAGCCCTTACATAGCCTGGAGGTGTGTTTGGGGTCATTGTCTTGTTGAAAATCAAATGATGGTCCCAGCAAACCAGATGGGATGGCATGGCGCTACAGAATGCTGTGGTAGCAATGCTGGATAAGTGTGCCTTGCATTTTGAATAAATCACCAACAGTGTCACCAGCAAAACACCCCCACATCATCACACCTCCTCCTCCATGCTTCACGGTAGGAACCACACATGCAGAAACCATCCGCTCACCTTCTCTGCGTCTCACAAAGACACGGCGGTTGTAACCAAAATCTCAAATTTGGACTCATCAGACCAAAAGTACAGATTTCCACTGGTCTAATGTCCATTTCTTGTGTTTCTTGGCCCAAACAATTCTCTTCTTCTTGTTGTTCATCCTCAGTAGTGGCTTCTTTGCAGCAATACGACCATGAAGGCCTGATTCACACAGTCTCCTCTGAACAGTTGATGTTGAGATTTGTCTGCTACTTGAACTCTGAAAACTTTATGTGGTCTCTAATCTGAGGTGCTGTTAAGTAGCAGTTTCTGAGGCTGGTAACTCTAATGAACTTATCCTCTGCAGCAGAGGTAATTCTTGGTCTTACTTTCCTGGGGCGGTCCTCATGAGAGCCAGTTTCATCATAGCGTTTGATAGTTTTTGCAACTGCACTTGAGGATACATTCAAAGTTCTTGAAATTTTCTGTATCGACTGAATTTCATGACTTAAAGTAATGATGGACTGTCTTTTCTCTTTACTGAGTTGAGTGGTTGGTGCCATAATATGGATTACAACAGTAGTCAAATAGTGGTGTTCACTGTGTACTAACCCTACCTCTGCACAACACAACTGATGGTCTCAAACACATTAAGAAGGCAAGTAATTCCACAGATTGACTCTTGACAAGGCACACCTGTTAATTCAAAACCATTCCAGGAGACTACCTCATGAAGCTAAGTGAGAGAATGCCAAGAGTGTGCAAAGCTGCCATCAAAGCAAAAGGGGGCTACTTTGAGGAATCTAAAATATAAAACATATTTTGATTTGTTTAACACTTTTTTGTGTACAACATAAATCCATGTGTTCTTTCATAGTTTTCATGTCTTCAGTATTAATCTACTATGTTGAAAATAATGTAAATAAACAAAAACCATTGAATGAGAAGGTGTGTCCAAACTTTTGGCTGGTACTGTATATATATGACCACATGTGTGTGTATATGTATATATACAGGTTGAGTCTCCCATATCCAAAATGCTTGGGACCAGGGGTATTTGGATAACGGAATATTCCGTATTTTGGAATAATTGCATATCATAATGAAATATCTTGGGAATGGGACCCCAATATACACACAGAATGCATTTATGTGTTATATACACCTTATACACACAGCCTGCAGGTCATTTTATACAATATTTTCAATAATTTTGTGGCTCAAGCAACGTCTATGTACATACATGAAATTCTTTTATGTTTCACCTACACCTTATACACACAGCCTGAAGGTTATTTTATACAATATTTTTAATAATTTGTGCCTTAGACAAAGTTTGTATACATTGAACCATCAAAAATCAAAGGTTTCATTAACTGAGTCATGCTAAAAATATTCCGTATTTTGGAATATTCCGTATTTCGGAATATTTGGATATGGGAGACTCAACCTGTGTGTATATATATATATATATATATATATATATATATATATATACACCGGTTGATTCTCCCATATCCAGATATTCCGAAATACGGAATTATTTTGGCAGGACTGAGATAATGAAACCTTTGATTTTGATGGTTCAATGTACACAAACTTTGTCTAAGGCACAACATATAAAAAATATTGTATAAAATTACCTTCAGGCTGTGTGTATAAGGTGTATATGAAACATAAATGAATTTCATGTATGTACACAAACTTTGCTTGAGCCACAAAATTATTGAAAATATTGTATAAAATTACCTGCAGGCTTTGTGTATAAGGTGTATATAACACAGAAATGCATTATGTGTGTATATTGGGGTTCCATTCAAAGATATTTCATTATGGTATGCAACTATTCCAAAATACAGAATATTCCGATATCCAAAATACCCCTGGTCCCAAGCATTTTGGATATGGGAGAGTTAACCTGTTAATATATATAAATATATATATATATATATATATATACTCTACCGTTCAAAAGTTTGGGGTAACCCAGACAATTTCGTGTTTTACATGAAAACTGACTTTCATTTATCAAATGAGTTGCAAAATGAATAGAACATATAGTCAAGACATTGGCAAGGTTAGAAATAATGATTTTTATTTGAAATAATAATTTTGTCCTTCAAACTTTGCTTTCATCAAATAATGCTCCTTTTGCAGCAATTACAGCATTGCAGACCTTTGGCATTCTAGTTGTTAATTTGTTGAGGTAATCTGAAGAAATTTCACCCCATGCTTCCTGAAGCACCTCCCACAAGTTGGATTGGCTTGATGGGCACTTCTTGCGTACCATACGGTCAAGCTACTCCCACAACAGCTCAATGGGGTTGAGATCTGGTGACTGCGCTGGCCACTCCATTACAGACAGAATACCAGCTGCCTGCTTCTTCCCAAAATAGGTCTTGCATAATTTGGAGGTGTGCTTTGGGTCTTTGTCCTGTTGGAGGAGAAAATTGGCTCCAATCAAGTGCTGTCCACTGTCGAACTTTTGACCCTGTCGACCTTTTGTACCTGTCAAACTTTTTACATGTCTAACTTTAGTGTGTCTGACTTTTGTCTGTGTCAAACTTTTATCCTTGTCTAACTATTAACTGTCTAAAATCTGGTGTCTAACTAATTACTGTCTGTCTATAGTCCGGAACCTGATTCAAAGACATGTGCTGGTCCAAATACAGGGTGGGACTATGGATCAAGCAGGAAGCTGGTGCCAGGAGGAGAAATAATAGGAACATTGCATCAGACTATGGACTGAGTAGTCTGATGCACAGTCTGAGACTATAGATAAATGTATCATTAGTAATAATCTAATTGCCCACCAGCTGGGAATAGTACCCTCCACTCACAATGAGTGGAGGATAATACATGAATATTGAAGAAGATTGATATTGTTTTTAAAAAACTACCTAAGAGCACCTCCTCAATTCTGATATTTCTTGACATATTTGGACATGAGCAGAAAACATGCCCTTTCTCCCCACAATAGAGTCACAACCCTAATCCACCTCCTTGCTTTTTCTTCAGGAGGAAGATGACAACCACCAATCAGCATACAGTACTTTCAATGTCATGATGACAAACCATGGGGTAGATGTACTAATCCTTGGAGAGAGATAAAGTACAATCCAATCAGCTCCTAGCTGTCATTTTTCAAACACAGCCTGTGAAGTGACAGCTAGGAACTGATTGGTTGGTACTTTATATCTCTCCACTTTATATCTATCCAAGGCTTAGTACAGGTTGAGTCTCCCATATCCAAAACTTGGGACCAGGGGTATTTTGGATAGTGGAATATTCCGTAATTTGGAGTATTTGCACACCATAATGAAATATCTTGGGAATGGGAACTAAATCTAAACACAGAATGCATTTATGTGTTATATACACCTTATGCACACAGCCTGCAGGTCATTTTATACAATATTTT
Organism: Taudactylus pleione; assembly: GCA_031769625.1. Taxonomy (NCBI): domain Eukaryota; kingdom Metazoa; phylum Chordata; class Amphibia; order Anura; family Myobatrachidae; genus Taudactylus; species Taudactylus pleione. The sequence continues at coordinate 6,739,165 of JAUIMM010000210.1, read as the reverse complement.
CAATAATTTTGTGGCTCAAACAAAGTTTGTGTACATACATGAAATTAATTTATGTTTCATATACACAGAACCTGAAGGTATTTTTATACAATATTTTTTATATTTTGTGCCTTCAACAAAGTTTGTGCATATTGAGCCAGCAAAAAGCAAAGGTGTCACTGTCTCAGTAATGCTAAAAAAATTCTGTATTTCGGAATATTCCGTATTTCTGAATATTTGGATATGGGAGACTCAACCTGTACATCTACCCCTATATCTTTAAACATCAATTTATTAAAGACTATCCGCCTCTGTTGGCCACATTCTATACTGTGTCTGCCAATATGGACTGACAACAGTATGACATCCTCCAAAAAAGAGGACGGTTTGAATAAAAGCAAGTTTAATCTAGTCAGATAATCCTACTCAAAACTGAATCTTAGTACATTCAATTGACAAACAGAGGGCCTGATTCAGAGTTGGGAATAGAGTGATATATCTCTCTCAACTGTGAACCTGAACAAACCATATTGCAATGCAAGGGGTGTAAATACATACATTTTTTTACATGTGGGGTAAATACTGGCTGCTTTTGCATGTAGCCCACAAATACTGCACAGCTTTATTATTACTCTACAATTTAGATGTCAGTTTTGAAACACTCCTCCCAAATCTAAATCTCTATGCACATGTTAAATCTGCCCCACCTGCAGTGCTGCATGGTTTCACCAAGATGATCAGTTGAGAGTGATAACTCTCTCTGTTCCCAAGTCTGAATCAGGCCCAGAGGCCCATCTCTGAAATGTGGTATTGTAATCCTTTGCTGTCTTCCTATTTTGCTGAAAGGCCCAAAGATAAGCCTATGCAATAGCCACACCATCAGGGTCATAAAATCATACTGTACATCAATTCTAATGCAGTGAATAAATCATTAACATAGTTAAATACATTATTTGTGGGAGCCATCACAATTGCCCATGTTTGAGAATCACCGTACAAATGAATAAACTATTCCGAAAAATAAACAAACAATACAAATAGAACCACAATCAGCATTCAATATTGATGCTGCAAATAGAGTAATTGAGAAATTACAGAAGAACATCTGGCAAGAAGTTCAGCCAGCAGCAGCACTAGGAGTAGATCTAGGGGTCAGGGTGACCCTAGGCACAATATTATTGGGAGCCCGCTCCCCCCTCTTCAGGATTCTAATAAGACTCTTACCCCCTCCTGCTACCTGATTTATTGGCCTTTTGTGGGTGTCTATCATGGGCTAAGAACCTCCTTTTCCATGCACATACAAGCCTAATCTTCCATGTTCCTGGACTGCACATGTAATCTTTGTTCGGTGTCCAAATAGCCATGGCTGAATTTGGGCACCTTAAAGCTCTGAAGCAGGGGGACTGCTGTGCTGCCCCTAGGTGGTGGTGCCCCTAGGCCCATGCCTCATGTGCCTAGTCTGAAATCCAGTACTGAGCAGCACAATACTCACACACATGTAACCAAACTCTGGCAAGGGTAACAATCACATATAATAATAATATCTCCCTATACACACAACTCTGCATAACCAGCAGTCTGTCCACGCATATCCCACATGTCCCTATCACACTGTTACATACACTGTCATGCCTTCAGCATAGGGTTTGTTAATCCATCTCACTTCTGTTACACTAATTCATATTAGCAGCCCCACCTAGGGGTCAGGACAGTAGCATCTTAAATCTGATCTATTTTGTCCTTCCTAAGATGCCTTAGCAGCCTAGCAATGCATTCTGGGCTAAAGGAGTTGTAAGCAGCCATTTCTTATTCTCACATGGTTCCAGGCAGACATCACCTCATGTGCTCAACCTGGTATAGCATCCGATGGTGAGTTTCTAAGCTTCAACTGTGCCTTCATAGATCTGCTTAGCCAGTTATGTATATTGGCTGTACTATGTCACACTGCAGCCTATACTTTGCATACTGTATAACTTGATGCTATTTGCATATTCCATGTTATGTACATGTTCACCTTGCATTTCCATGTGCATATTGTAATTGCCTTTTATTGTTTACATTTACAGTTTTACCACACTCGCTTATACGCACGTACCTGTGTAGAGTCATACAAGTTCCTCTATTGAATAATAAATTCCATTCTTCAGACCACATTTGACTGGATTATTGGAAGATAGAGTATTGATTATGCTGTCTGCTCCAAATTTGTCAGATACTTAGTGAGGGGCAGAACATACTGTCCTGATTCTAGGCATCAGGAAGTGGGGAAAGGACTGCCATATATCCTGCTTAATTTCTTCTAGAAATACCACCGTTTATTGGTATAGAATACAATTACGGTCCTTATATTTTAATTTGCCCGGGACATTACGCAGATTATTTGCTGTTTGTTTCCATGTACTCAGTCACGCTACAGGTGGCATACCAATGATATATTTTCCCTGTACAATTAATATTGCTAGTACTTAACTAAAGAAAACAAATTGGCTGTTTGTAATGGATTGAGGGGGAGATTTATCAAACCTTCTAAAGAGAAGAAGTGGAGATGTTGCACATAGCAAAAAATTATATTGTAGCTATCGGTTATCTAGTACGTTCTAGAAAATTATAGCAATAATCTGTTTTTGGTTGCCATGGGCAACGCTTCCACTTTTCTTTTTTTTTTTTCATTAAATGGAATCATGGATTGTTCTTAGCTGGTAATAGTCAGTGCACTTGGAAATAAAACATGTAGTAGGGTATGGGCTGGCACATGAGGTTAGCACATTATTAGTGGAGCAAGGGCATAATATTAGTTACCCATAGATTGGTCATAGAGTTTGCATTTTAAACACATCATTCCTGGGAACAGGCACACTTACACTTGGGGTATATTTACTCAACTGTGGCTCTTAATAGCTAATGCTTGTCTGGGATCTTGGCCATGGGATTTAAAAAGCAGTAGTATTAAGTTCAAAACCAGGAGTGTGTTGCATTTTATACTATTGCCACCTTAAATCCAGCAGCCAGAACTGCAGACAATTGGTGACTGCTTAGTAAATATTATTCTCCTGCTCTCCTATGAGGATCAATAATATTAAAGAGAAATCAATCCCTGGGGACAAAGATTGTCTTATATAAATCAAGGATATGGTCAATACCAGAGCGTTGAGCATATAAAGTTGTGAGATTGGAAAGGGTCAGTAATGATGTCCTTCCTAATAGCAGTACTGAATAAATATGCCCTTCCTAATATCAGTACTGAATGTTCTGCGACTAAACAGCTGCTCTACAATATACAATGGCATTACACTTTCTTTTCTGCAACCATAGGCAAGGAAGTTATGCTTTTATCCCTGAAACTATAGAATTTTAAAAGCATTAAACATTAGGTTTACAGATTTTTTATGGTATTATGATTTTTGTAAGTGCTATTTTTTTTTTACTTGTTTTTTGTCTTCTTACAGTGCTGGTTATGGGATATGCAAGATTTAAGTTAAAGCAAAATAATGAACTCATGAATGTAGATTATAATTATAATGTTGTATCAAAAGCACAATAGGAGCAGTTGCGGGGGTAGTTATGTGGTAAGGATTAAATTATAGAATAGTAAAATGTGTGTGAGTATATTGTATTTAATTGTAAGAAAGGCAAATTTATATATTGGTTTGTCCTTGGTTCTCAAAAGAAATGTGTGTTATCTACTCTATATGTTCTTTCAAGCTTTAGGAATGAGTGGGAAGTAGACACTAATGCAGGTCCTTTGTTCTCATCATAATCTATATAGTGTTCCTTAACAAAAATATATAGAACTTTTTAATTATATTAATAATGCTTCATTTGATTTTATGTGCAATCTAATTTTGTAATTTACAGTGTGCATTGTTTTTTAATTTACAATGTATGCTAAAGTTAGTCATCAACTTTGATATTGGATGGTTTTTGCCAGTGTTGCTTATTGAAACCAATTACTCAGATTAAATTGTGGGTTCATTTTGTCCAGATGAGCCTATTCAATTTACACTTTTCACTTTGGGGCAGATGTACTAAGCTCTGGAAAGTGATAAATTTGAGTGATAAGCTACCAACCAATCAGCTCCTAACTGACATTTTTCAAATACAGCCTGTAACATGAAAGTTAGGAGCGGAGTGGCTGGTAGTTTATCACTTTCCACTTTATTACTTTCCAGAACTTAGTACATCTCCCCCAGAGTATCCATTATATAAGCAGTCATAGTGCCTGTCCTGCCTCTCCGCTCACCTCGCTCTTCCTGCTGCCCGCCCACAAGTGACTGAATGTAAACATAGCAGGCCTGCCCCACCTCCCTCCTCAACTCTGCTCAAGAATTCAGTGAGTTCCATCCTGCCCTTCTCCACTCCACTGGCACTCACTGGCACCAGGGACACATTGCTGGGAGGGATTACTGCCCACCTTCCCATACAAACAATTCTCCATAATGTCCCTGATAAAAAAAAATGCACAGACACAGCCAAAAGTTTTCCCCATTCTTCTGAGCTCCGTGTCTGTATGTACTGTATGTGTCATGTGTGTGCCCCTCACTTTTTGAAAAAACTAAAAGGCCGTTGATAGCAGTGACGTGCGGTGAGGTCAATGGCTGTTGAGGCACACATGGAAGTGGGTCTGAGTGCTAGGGGTGTGTCTCACCCCCTACTCAATGTAACTCTCCCCTGACTACACTAAGCTTCAGTGTCCATTGATTCTCCTACCTGCATCACTGTGTCTTGTCTTGCTGCTGCTGACTGATTTCTATACACTGCAGTGCACTTCCTGGTCACATGACACATCAAAGGTGTCCATCAGTGCTCAAGGAACGCCCCCATACTCAGAGGCATGCCTCTATTAGCTCTCTTTCTGTGCAGCTTACAGCCCATGGTATGACCCTGTCCCCAATTCTGCAAGCAGTATATGATTATGAAGAAGTGAGGCTGAGCTGTTGCTGCCTCATCTCCCTGAAATCCCAAGAAGCAACACAAAGCTGGTGAGTGTTAACTATAAAAATGATTACAATAAACTAAGCAGATGTTTATAAGTTATATATATCTTCTTTGTATTATTCTGATCATTTTTATATCAAATCTCAGGAGTATGACAGGGGAGACTCTGCCTCCCCTGCTCACCCTGACTGCACGTCCCTGGTTGATAGCTTATGCTCTGTGAGTCCTGCGGCCATAATATTAGAGTTTCTGCTTCATAGGTCGAACATAAGAGACTTGAGGGATATACAGACCTAGAGCAAAGGGAGAGGCGGGTGGGGTCATGTCAGAACGATTTTATGTTGCCCCCAAATAAAATAGTTCCGATGCCCCTCTAGCAATGCATATTTAAAGTTTTACTTATGGATTGTGAATAAAAGATTGGATTATTGTGTTACTGTTGTGCCAGGACTAATCTCTTATTGAATGTTATACAGACTTCAGTATAACTGTTTCATTTTAGTAAGGATTATGAATATAAAGTACTTTGAATGCCAACTCGCTCTACACCATAAAGGCAGCCATTGTTTTGGGCAGTATCAATATTCATTAAAATGTAGCTTGTCAGTTCAGTAGGAATCAGAGTATCTATAAGGTGGAAGAATCTTTAAGCAACGAGGGATTCGAATGGAATTGCTACACAAAATTAAATATATTTTTATGTCAAAATCAGCATATGGCCATAAACTAACTATATTTACCTGCAACATTTTCCAGCTTTGTTTTGGTACAAATACAGTATGCTTCCAACTCCCCTTGTCAGCAACAGGTTGAAGAGATGTAGTTTGCTCCTATAGACATGATCTTTCTTCAGGAAACAAGTATGATGTCCATAGACAATACAATCATCAGCAGCAATCTGAGCAGCAAAACTGCACCTGATCCTATGTAAGAAATCTATAGGAACCAGTTTTGCTAAAGATATTTCATTTGAAAGTGAATTTTAGCCAGTGGTATAATGATAATAAAGCAAACTATATCGTGATCCATGTTATGTTCGATCATGTCACATGACCTCACTGGCACTTTCTCCAGGAGCAGCTGGCTATATTAGGGCAAGGCAAACATGATATATGACTTCATTTATAAAATAAATAGACTTCATTGACAAACAATAGCAATAGATCACTCAGGGCTCCATTTATTAACCATACTTATTGCTGGCAGCATATTTTGTTTGGTATCACATTAATACGGTCATGCAGTGTCCCAATTTTCATTGCAGTCCTCCTCTGTGCTAGCAGCCTACTTTGCATGTGACAGGCTAATGAGCAATGAGCATGTGAGAAATCTGTCTATGGGGACTCAGCCAAGACCAGGCCTGGCCAACCTGTGGCTCTCCAGCTGTTGTGAAACAGCTTCAATAATGCCTTGCCACCGTTTTGCTATTAGGGAATGCTACAACTGTGGCAGGGCATGCTGGGACTTGTATTTTCACAACTGGAGAGCCACCGCTTGGCCAGGCCTGTCCTAGACCGTACCACTAATACCATATATAATGGCATCAGCAATATAGTGACAAAAAACGGTAATGCAAATTGCGTCATCCAACCTCTGGGAGCAATGGGAGACATGCCATCTCTGTCTGGCGGCCTGGAGAGCCCCCCTAAATTCGTGACTCTCTCCTAGCAAGTATGGTGCATTGGCAGTATACATTTCAGGTCTGTGCAGTAAGCTATCTCAGGCATGAAAGAGGGAGGGAATCAAATAAAAAATCCAATAATAAAGAGTACAATAACTAATGAAGTATAATAATAATAATAACAATGATTATTATTATTATTATTATTATTATGACACACAAACATATCTGTGCAGCTTTCACATCATATGTAAGGACCAACTGCTGTGATAGTATGAAGAGAAATATAATAGAAATTAGGCAAGTTTATAATTTTTGTCTTTTACATTTTTCCTTTAATTAAATCTTATTTGCCTTATCCCTTTCCCTCTGCTCTGAAACAGCAGATGTGTCTCCCAATTGTTGCCATAATTGTAGAATTAGGTTAAGTGCGGGAAAGAAATAAAATATCCGGTTTCCTTGAAGCATAGAAGCATAGAAGGCGACCTCCAAGTTGTGAGCAGTCTCTGCAAAAAGGCCTGAAAACGCCATGTGAAGATAGCGCTAAGGACATGAAGATCTGAATAAAACCCCTTTTTTGAGCTTGATCGATTGGCTGCATCACTGTTCCCCTAGAGGACACTTAAGTAATGCAGGAGATTTATTGTCATTTTACTTATATCCCTATTTATTAGACCACAGGTTCTAAAACTCGGTCCTCAGGACCACACACAGGGCCTGATTCAGACCCGCTCGCAAGTGGGTCGATGGTGGCCCAGTGCGCACGCTCAGGCCCCAGAGCGAGCGCAAAAAGCACTTGCTCAGTGGCTCACTACAAAAGATGTTGATCAACAGCTCGCCCCGTTTTGTAGGCGTGGCGGTGGGGTGGCTTCACAAATGGAGGCTTTCCCAAGCGAGCGGCTGCCGTTTGTGGGCGGCCCCACAGACATCACCAGTGATGTCAGTGGGAGAGCTTCTGGCTCTATTAGAGCCAGAAGCTCTCTGGGGCTTGCGGCCACGAGACCCTACCACAAGGGTCTTGTCGCAAGCCCGATGGTAGCGATGGTCTTCACCATTGCGACCATCATCCTGGCCGCTCCCAATAGCTGTGGGTTGACACCTACAGCTATGCGAGCGGCCAGGAGGCCGCTCCCAAAAAAAAACGCCCTGATTCAGAGCGAGCGCTCTTTCAGAGCGTCCGGCTCTGAATCAGGGCCACAGTGCATGTTTTCCAGGTCTCCTCACAATCACAAGTGAAATAATTAGCTTCACCTGTGGATCTTTTAATATGTGTCAGTGAATAATGATTACACCTGTGCACCTGCTGGGTGACCAGGAAAACGTGAGCTGTGTGGGGCCCTGAGGACTGAGGGCCTAATTCAGACCCGCTCGTGAGCACTGAGCGCTCGCAAGCGGGTCGATGGTGCCCTACTGCACATGCGCACGACGGAGGGAGCTCCGTCGTGCACATGCGCGAGACCCGCATAGCGACAGCCAAGCTGTCGCTATGGGTCTCGCACCAAAGGGGGCGTGCTGTCGATGGTGACTGACAGCACGCCCCCTTTGGTGGGCGTGTCGGGGGTGTTGCTGCCCAGACGGAGGCATTCCCATGGGAATGCCTACCATCTGGGTCCGGCCCCACTGACATCACTAGTGATGTCAGTGGGAGTGCTTTTGGCTCTGATAGAGCCAAAAGCACTCCTGGGCTTGCGGCAGCGAGACCCTACCGCAGGGTCTCGTCACAAGCCCGATGGTCGCGATGGTCTTGACCATCGCGACCATCTTTTTGGCCGCTCGCATAAGCTGTGGGTGGTCACCCACAGCTATGCGAGCGGCCAGGAGGCCGCTCCATTATTAGGTAGGAGGGCCCTGATTCAGAGCGAGCACTCTGGTCAGAGCGTCCGGCTCTGAATCAGGCCCTGAGTTTGAGAACCACTGCACTAGACACAAACAAAGGCACATTTAACCCCCAACGAGATATTTGTACAGCACGTCATAAATGAAGCCTGATTATAGGTAATGACAAATGTGGCAAGGTTTTGCACAAATTAGACTGGTGTAACAGGCAGTTTCTGACTAGTAAAATTCCAATGATATGGTCTTTGAGTTCTGTTTTTGTATTGCCATCCAGTAAAATGTCCATTTTGTAATTGTAAAATTGAGCATTATCCATTATTTAAAGTCCATAAGAGGACCTGCGACATTGACGTTGTCGATTTATTTCGCCGTATTGAGTGGTTAGAGTAAAATAGGGATTATTCTGTGTGGAACAAAATTGATAGGGGGAATTCCAAACAGTATACTTATTGCCCAAATACACTGGGGATGTGCAGAATTATGGGCCTCACTCTATTCACTATGTCCAAGTTGAGAATGTAGGTGTTTCCATAATTAAACCATTTAGCTGTCGCTTCAACCAACCAACTTGGTGCTGTGTGTAAAAATTAGTTTTGCTAGCAAAGGAAATCTCCAATTTTTTTTTTACTTTTACAAATTTTCATGATGGAAATGCAGACAAATAAGGATAAACTTATGAAACAAAGGAGACTACAAACACAATGACTATCAATCTTAATAACACTTGTCAGAGATCCCAATGCTTTATGCTGACAAAGCACTTACATTTTTGTCCGGAAAATGTCCGCAGAAGCTGCCAGGTGATAAGTGGTATATTAATACCAGAAATAATTATAATGATATATGGATTTCCAGAGTAGTGTGTGTGGAAGAACTTTCACTGGTTGCCACCATTTGGCACCAGGCAGCATAAATGTGATGAATGCATTATCAAGATATACGATAAGTTCTCCCGTACACTCCATGTAAGACATCCATTTATAATTTCAAGTGTGCCATCTCCTGGGGTAAACCATTGCACTTGTCATGCAGCAGCCAAGTAGTAGTAGTACACCAGTCCAGGGCCTTGGTACAAGTATCCACAGCTAGTTTTATTAACAGCACAAAAGTAAACAAAACATGAAAGTAAAGGCTGGCCTGTCTGTAAATGAAATGATTCCCTCTCTCAGAGAGGAAGGACCTAACTTCCCTGTCACAAAACAGAAGTATTTAGGACAACACTTACATTCAGTAATCACAGTGTCTTTTATAAAGTCTCTGATCTGTTTCCCAGGCAGTGAGAGGCTGACCACAAAGATTTAAATACCCTTTATCAGCCTTTCACAGGTGGTTTGGCAATCAAGGCTGCTGATCAGCTTGTGTCTACCAGACAAAAGCTAAAAAACCTTAAGCATATATACCTTCCCTTGAAAACCTTTCCAGTATTTTTGTCGCAGTCGTCTAAAATGTGTGTAAGTTCTATAGTTATGGTGACATCTGACAACAATACCTAAATGTAAAAAAACAGTAATATTAATTTTCTCCTATTTTTCTTCTATTAGTCTCTCCTTCATCCTTTGGTCAGTTGTTTTCATACTCTGTCCTCAGGACCCGAAACAGTTCACGTGTCCCAGGTGCACAGGTGTATTCATTACTCACTGGCACATTTTAAAAAATCCACAGGTGAAGCTAATTATTTCACTGCAATTATATGAGGAGACCTGGAAAACATGTACTGCTTGGGGTCCTGAGGACTGAGGGCCTGATTCTGAGCCGGTTGCTATTTGCGCTTGCTCGTCCAGAAAATAGGGGTGGCTATTCAAATGAACCGTTCACTGTTTGCGGTCTGTTCACGCCTCTAGGTCTGAACGAGCAAACAAAACTTGCGGTCGTTTTTTGGGAAACTACGCCCCCTGGCCGCTCACATCCTACGTCATGTCCGCTATTTATTAGATTAATCGAGTACATCGAACAGGGTATGAACTGCTCGCTATTCTTGTGGTTGGTTTTTGCTACCACAATTTTGCGAGCAGTTCAGGCTAAAAAAAAACCCAGTGACGTGGTCAATGACGCTGCTGTTTTAATTATGCACACCAATAAAACGCCCTTTTTGACCTTTAAGCACGCCTGCGATCGGATCTCCACTCCCCGTTTTCAAGCACCTTCCCCTGTTACCACCCACATATGCCTCATCCTGTCACTCCAATTATCAGGCATTCACTATTTAGTGAGCACATGAATTTCGACCACACTGACTTTTTCGCACATGCGTATAACGATCCGTACGTATGCGCAGTTGGGCAAACATCGCTCGAAGCGAACGAGCAGCCACTTGCGTCCGGCTCTGAATCAGGCCCTGTATACTCTCACGGATCACAGTTGCTAAAATATGCTAATGCCTTCCAAAGCATACCCGGGCATAGGGACTTCCATTGCTGCCTTCTCATATCCGAACGACAACGTAAAACAGCATAAACATCGGTACCATCGACGCACATCGGGCAGTCACGCAACATGTAATTCACTTCTGACCAGCCGCAAACACTGCAGCTCTCCTGACACACAGAAAGCTCTCATGCTGCATAGGATATAGCAATGGCTAATTTATGCACACCCACGAAACAGTGTTTAAACAGTCAGATACGTCTTCATTTTTCTAGCCCCTAGACGTTGTTCCTGTGCAGGAGCTGTGGCTCAGTATAAGGGAGATGGTGTCCATGTGGTAGAGATCACCAGAGTGTAGCCCACTAAGGATGTGAGCTGGCTGCCTAGGGAGAGACAGATCACCGACTACCACCCGAGCGGAGTCGGGTACTGCAGCTAGTTCATTATATAAATATCATATATATAGATATTATTTTGAGCTAGTTCAAAAATACTTCAGTATAAATCATTCATTTACACTGTGTTGAGAGTTAATGTACAGTGCATCTGGAAAATATTCACAACGCTTCACTTTTTCCACATTTTGTTATGTTACAGCCTTATTCCAAAATGGAATAAATTCATTTTTGTCCTCAAGATTCTACACACAATACCCCATAATGACAACATGTAAAAAGTTTTTTTGAGATTTTTGCAAATTTAATACAAAAAAAATAGTAAGAAATCATATGTACATAAGTATTCACAACCTTTGCCATGAAGCTCAAAATTGAGCTCAGGTGCATCCTGTTTCCACTGACCATCCTTGAGATGTTTCTACATCTTAATTGGAGTCCACATGTGGTAAATTCAGTTGATTGGACATGATTTTGAAAGGCATACACCTTTCTATATAAGGTCCCACACTTGACAGTGCATGTCAGAGCACAAACCAAGCATGAAGTCCAAGGAATTGTCTGTAGACCTCCAAGACAGGATTGTCTCGAGGCACAAATCTGGGGAAGGGTTCAGAAAAATATCTGCTGCTTTGAAGGTCCCAATGAGCACAGTGGCCTCCATCATCCATAAATGGAAGAAATTTGGAACCACCAGGACTCTTCCTAGAGTTGGCCGGCCGACTAAACTGAGCAATCGGTGGAGTAGGGCCCTAGTCAGGGAGGTGACCAAGAATCCGATGGTCACTCTGTCAGAGCTACAGCATTCCTGTGTGGAGAGATGAGAACCTTTCAGAAGAACAACCATCTCTACAGCATTCCAGCAATCAGGTCTGTATGGTAGAGTGGCCAGACAGAAGCCACTCCTTAGTAAAAAGCACATGGCAGCATGCCTGGAGTTTGCCAAAATGCACCTGAAGGACTCTCAGACCATGAGAACAAAAGATTGAACTCTTTGGCGTAAATGCCAGGTGTTGTTTGGAGGAAATCAGGCACCGCTCATCACCAGGCTAATACCATCCCTACAGTGAAGCATGGTGGTGGCAGCATCATGCTGTGGGGATGTTTTTCAATGGCAGGAACTGGGAGACTAGTCGGGATAGAGGGAAAGATGAATGCAGCAATGTGCAGAGACATCCTGGATGAAAACCTGCTACAGAGCGCTCTTGACCTCAGACTGGGGTGACGGTTCATCTTTCAACAGGACAACGACCCTAAACATGCAGTCAAGATATGAAGGGAGTGGCTCCAGGACAACTCTGTGAATGTCCTTGAGTGGCCCAGCCAGAGCCCAGACTTGAATCCGATTGAACATCTCTGGAGAGATCTGAAAATGGCTGTGCACCAATGCGTCCCATCCAACCTGATGGAGCTTGAGAGGTGCTGCAAAGAGGAATGGGCAAAACTGCCCAAAGATAGGAGTGCCAAGCTTGTGGCATCATATTCAAAAAGACTTGAGGCTGTAACTGCTGCCAAAGGTGCATCAATAAAGTATTCAGCAAAGGTTGTGAATATTTATGTACATGTGATTTCTTATTTTTTTTTTTTTTATTAAATTTGCAAAAATCGCAAAAAAAAACATTTACACGTTGTCATTATGCGGTATTGTGTGTAGAATTTTGAGGACAAAAATTAATTTATTTCATTTTGGAATAAGGCTGTAATATAACAAAATGTGGAAAAAGTAAAGCATTGTGAACACTTGCCGAATGCACTGTATCTATATGTAGGGTGATGTAGTGAAATATATATATATATATATATATATATATATATTAGGGGTGTGCACCGGCCACTTTTCGTGTTTTGTGTTTTGGTTTTGGATCTGGATCTTTCTTCGCGTTTTGGATCTGGATTGGTTTTGCCAAAACCACCCTTCGGTGTTTTGGGTTCTGGGTTTTGTGTTTTGGATCTGTATTTTTTTTAAAAAAAAGCATAAAAACAGCTAAAATCACAGAATTTGTGGGTTTTTCGGCTCCTATGCTATTATTAACCTCAAAAACCTTAATTTCCACTCATTTCCAGTCTATTCTGAACACCTCACACCTCACAATAGTGTTTTTATGTCCAAAAGGTTGCACCGAGGTAGATGGATGACTATACTAAGCGACACGAGTGGGCGGCACAAACACGTGGCCCATCTAGGAGTGAGACTGCAGTGGCAGGCAGGATGGCAGTTTGAAAAACTAGGCCCCAAACAGTAAATAATTCAAAGAAAAAAAAAAGGTGCAAAATGGAATTGTCCTTGGGCCCTCCCACCCACCCTTATGTTGTATAAACAGGACATGCACATTTTAACAAACCAATCATTTCAGCGCCAGGGTTTGCCACACAACTGTGGCTGAAATGATTGGTTTGTTTGGGCCCCCTCAAAAACAAGCTGGCAATTAATGTGCTCCTGCACAAACTGGCTCTACGGAGGCAAGATGTTGTCCTCATCCTCCTCATCCACCGATTCCTCACCCTCTTCAGTGTTGTGTACATCCTCATCCTCACAGAGTATTAATTCGTCCCCGCTGGAATCCACCACCACAGGTCCCTCTGTATGTTCTGGAGGCTGGTCTCCCTGGAAGAGTTGATAATTCATTTTTATGAACATCATCTTCTCCACATTTTGTGGACGCAACCTCCTACGCCTTTCGCTGACAAGGTTCCCGGCTGCACTAAACACTCTTTCGGAGTACACACTGGAGGGGGGGCAACTCAGGTAAAATAGAGCCAGTTTGTACAGGGGCCTTGAAATTGCCTCTTTTCCTGCCAGTACAGGTACGGACTGTCTGACATGCCTACTTGGATGCTGTCACCAATGTAATCCTCTACCATTCTGTCAATGGTGACAGTATCATATGCAGTGACAGTAGACATGTCTGAAATTGTTGCCACGTCCTTCAGTCCAGACCAGATGTCCAAACTTGGTCCTGCCTGCCCTGCATCACCGCCAGCTTCAGCTGACAGTGTTTTCACCAGCAGGTCTTTGCACCTCTGCAGGCTTGTGTTGGCTGGAAAGAGAGACACCACATAGGCTTTAAACCTAGGATCGAGCACGGTGGCCAAAATGTAGTGGTCTGATTTCAACAGATTGACCACTCTGGAATCCTGGCAAAGTGAATGAAGGGCTTCATCCACAATTCCCACATGCCGAGCGGAATCGCTCCATCTTAGCTCCTCCTTCACTTTCTCCAGCTGCTTCTGCAAAAGCCTGATGAGGGGAATGACCTGACTCAAGCTGTCCGTGTCTGAACTGACTTCACGTGTGGCAAGTTCGAAGGGCTGGAGAACCTTGGACAACACAGAAATCATTCTCCACTGCGCTTCAGTCAGGTGCATACACCCTCCTTTGCCTATGTCATAGGTGGATGTATAGGCTTGAATGGCCTTTTGCTGCTCCTCCATCCTCTGAAGCATATAGAGGTTTGAGTTCCACTGCGTCACAACCTCTTGCTTCAGGTGATGGCGGGGCAGGTTCAAGAGTGTTTGCTGGCGCTCCAGTCTTCGGCACGCAGTCGCTGAATGGCGAAAGTGGCCAGAAATTTTTCGGGCCACCCAAAGCGTCTCCTGCACGCCCCTGTCGCTTTTCAGAAAATTCTGCACCACCAAGTTTATTGTGTGAGCAAAACATGGGACGTGCTGGAATTTGCCCAGATGTAATGCCCGCACAATATTGGTGGCGTCAGATATCACAAATCCCCAGGAGAGTCTAAGTGGGGTAAGCCACTGGGCGATGATTTCCCTCAGTTTCTCTAAGAGGTTGTCGGCGGTGTGCCTCTTACTGAAACCGATGATACACAGCGTAGCCTGCCTTTTTAACGAGCTGGCGTTTCTGAGATGCTGCTACTGGTGACGCTGCTGCTGTTGCTGTGTAAGGTGATACATCTACCCAGTGGGCTGTCACAGTCATATAGTCCTTAGTCTGCCCTGTTCCACTTGTCCACATGTCCGTGGTTAAGTGGACATTGGGTACAATGGCATTTTTCAGGACACTGTTTCTGACGTTTCTGTACAGTCTCGGTATCGCCTGCCTAGTGAAGTGGAATCTAGACGGGATTTGGAACCGGGGACACACTACCTCCATCAATTGTCTAAATCCCACTGCACTAATGGCGGATACCGGACACACGTCTAACACCAACATAGCAGTCAAGGCCTCAGTTATACGTTTTGCTTCAGGATGACTGCTGTCGTACTTCATCCTCCTCGCTAAGGACTGTTGGAGGGTCAATTGTTTAGTAAAAGTAGTGGTGTTCCTACTTCCTCTCTGAGATGATGAACGACTCCCAGCAGCAGCAACAGCAGCAGTGGCTGCAGGAGGCGTAGCAATGCAGGATCCTCCGGAGGAATCCCGGATAGGAGAGTCAGTCATGCCAGTGACATGGCCTGCAGGACTACTTCCGATCCTGACTAAGGAGGAAATTGACAAGGAGAGATTTGACGGTTTGTTTTGCAGGCGCTTGGATACAACAGTACAACGGGATTTAGGTGTCCCTGGACTGCTTACGGTCTTAGCCAAAGTTTCTGAACTTGACAGTAACTTTTTATGAACGCGCTGCAGATGCCATATAAGGGAGGATGTTCCTAGGTGGTTAACGGCCCTACCCCTACTTATTTCACCTTTACATATGGTACATATGGCAAGACAGTTGTTGTCCGGATTTGGATAGAAATATTGCCAGACCAAAGAGGTGGAATGTTTGGTCTTCTGCCCAGGCATGACCGTGATGGGCTTTTTCATCCCACCGGACAACAACTGTCTCCCCCAGAGCCTGATTTAAACAAACCACATCACCATCAGAATCCTCCTCGCCAACTTCCTCCTCAGCGCCAGCTACACCAGTATCCTCATCGTGTTGTACTTCAACAGTGACATCTTCAATTTGCATATCAGCAAATGGACTGTGGGTGCTCCTTTCAGCACTTGCAGGGGGCGTGCAAATGGTGGAAAGAGCCACCTCTTCCCGTCCAGTGCTGGGAAGGTCAGACATCGCAACCACCACCACACTTGGACTCTCCTTGGGGATTTGTGATATCTTCTTAGAACGCACAGTTCTTCGCTGTGCTTTTGCCAGCTTAACTCTTTTGATTTTTTAAGTGGGAGGAGGGCTTCCATCGTCATGTGAAGCTGAACCACTAGTTATGAACATAGGGAAAGACCTTAGCCATTCCTTGCCACTCCATGTCATAAATGGCATATTGGCAAGTTTACGTTTCTCTTCAGATGATTTAAATGTTTTTTTCAAGGTCATTTTCCTGAACTTTGCCATTTGGGATTGTATGTGCCCTCTACTATGACTTTGGGCATCGGCCTTGGCAGACGACGTTGATGGCATGTTATCGTCTATGTCATGACTAGTGGCAGCAGCTTCAGCACTAGGAGGAAGTGGTTCTTGATCTTTCCCTATTTTATTTTTATTGGAGAAAGTTTGGTCCTCCATTTATGTTATATTGATATATACATGCGGCTAAGGCGCACACAAACACAGAAAATATTTTTTTTTTTTTGTTGGAGACTAGTGCACTTTGTGGGTTACACCACCCTTTAAGAAATGAGCCAGCTGGCCCTTTACTTATGGGACACAGGCGCACGCTTGCCGTTGCTCCTTTGTTGATGCACGTGCAGCCACAGTGCACCCAATTCACAAACACAGAATTTTTTTTTAATTTTGTTTGGAGTGTACTTTGGGGGTTACAGCACCCTTTAACGGTAAAGCCAGCCGGCCCTTTACTTATGACACAGGCGCACGCTTGGCACTACTTTGTTGATGCACGTTCGGCTACTGCGTACACAATTCACAAACACAGAAAATATTTTTTTATTTTGTTTGGAGTGCACTTTGGGGGTTACAGCACCCTTTAACAGTCAAGCCAGCCGGCCCTTTACTTATGACACAGGCGCACGCTTGCCACTACTTTGTTGATGCACGTGCGGCTACTGCGGACACAATTCACAAACACAAAAAAAAAAATTTTTTTATTTTGTTTGGAGTGCCCTTTGGGGGTTACAGCACCCTTTAGCGGTCAATCCAGCCGGCCCTTTATTTATGGGACACAGGCGCACGCTTGGCACTACTTTGTTGATGCACGTGCGGCTACTGCGCACACAATTCACAAACACAGAAAATATTTTTTTATTTTGTTTGGAGTGTACTTTGGGGGTTACAGCACCCTTTAACGGTCAAGCCAGCCGGCCCTTTACTTATGACACAGGCGCATGCTTGCCACTACTTTGTTGATGCATGTGCGGCTACTGCGCACACAATTCACAAACACAAAAAATAAAAATTTTTATTTTGTTTGGAGTGCCCTTTGGAGGTTACAGCACCCTTTAGCGGTCAATCCAGCTGGCCCTTTATTTATGGGACACAGGCGCACCCTTGGCACTACTTTGTTGATGCACGTGCGGCTACTGCGCACACAATTCACAAACACAGAAAATATTTTTTAATTTTGTTTGGAGTGTACTTTGGGGGTTACAGCACCCTTTAACGGTCAAGCAAGCCGGCCCTTTACTTATGACACAGGCGCACGCTTAGCACTACTTTGTTGATGCACGTGCGGCTACTGCGCACACAATTCACAAACACAAAAAAATATATTTTTTTATTTTGTTTGGAGTGCCCTTTGGGGGTTACAGCACCCTTTAACGGACAAGCCAGCCGGCCTTTTACTTATGGGACACAGGCGCACGCTTGGCGCTGCTCCTTTGTTGATGCACGTGCAGCCACAGTGCACACAATTCACAAACACAGAAAAAATATTTTTTTTTTAGCACTTGGCGAGAGCACCCCTGACGGACAGAGCACCCCCTGGACAACACTACAGCACCCCTTTAGGACTGGGACACTGCACAGGACTTTGGAGTGGACACAGCCCCTATGGACAACTGACTGCACAACACAGTCCAGCCAGCCCCTATGGACTTTGAAGTAGTGGACACAGCCCCTATGGACAACAGCAGCACAGCGCAGCACAGCACAACACTACACTGCACTACACTACACTACACTACAACACTACACTACAATACACAGCCCAGCCAGCTCTAACTCCCACCCTCCCTCTTCACTGTCCACAGCCGAGTGAGAAAATGGCGCCGATACGGGTACCTTATATAGGATCCAAAACCCGCGAGACCCGGAAGACGGGATGATGATGTTTTGCCTCGATTTCAGATCCGAGTCAGGCGGGAAAAGTCGAGCCTGACTCGGATCGGCCTCGGATCGGGGGGGCTCGGGGGTGTTCGGATTTCAGAAATCCGAACCCGCTCACCCCTAATATATATATATATATATATATATATATATATATGAATTATTTGTGTGCACTGAGATATGACTGATGTGTATATACAGAGTAAAGTGCTGTGGAAATGCATGTCTTTATATGCTTACTTCCGACCTGTGTTAGCCTTAGCCGTTGAGCAAAAGAACTGAACTCAAGTGACTTGAGGTAGTGAGGGTGTGGAGTGGGAGCAGGAGCTTGAAACTGAGAGCAGAGGAGCAGGTGCAGTGAAGGAGCTCTGTCCAGAAGAGGCTATTGGGGAATGACAGAAGTGCTGGCCGTAGGGAGAGGAGGAGGGAAATCGTGACCCACCAATTGTAGTCAAGGTGAGGAGAAGGGGGAGCAACAGGACCTCACCAATCGGGGACAGTAGTAGATATGAAGATGACTGGATAGGTCTCAGTGGCAAATGCAGGATTTCTAGAGGGGGGTTTCCAAATGCTTGATTTTTGAGCGAGTCTGGCCAGTCCATGAAGGAGGCAGAATTAGAACTTATCCAGCTTTAATATGTGTCATACAGTGTGTATTGTGTGTCATAATTCCAGCATATACAGGATCACAGTAAGTCATTAGATGTGTCAGTAAGCCATCCTGCCTGAGCTGAATGTTTTTATTTTAGATGTAAGCACCATTCCAGAGCATTGGAGCAAGTTCGGGAGCCTGGAGGAGCAGCAGAAGAACCTAGGCACTTCCCTGGACATATATGTACATATTGGGCTCTACAGCAGTGCATCCCTAACAGTACATGTTTTCCAGATCTCCTAGTTGGTGGACAGCTTATTTATTACTGGCTGATTTCATGTTAAAAGATCAACAGGTGGTGCTAATTATTTCATTTGTGATACTGAGAAAAATATGCAGCACTAGTAAATTTCTATTATATTACTATTTCTACTGTGGTCATGGTATGTGTTGGGGAGGGGGGTTTCCAGGCAGATGGAAACCACCCCTGCGTTTGCCTATGGGTCTGTAGCAGTACATTGCACCTCAGCCAGACTCTCTGCATACTTGCTAGGAGTCACAGTAATACCCTGGAGCTACTAATAGAGAAAGACACAGATTCCCCCATAAAAGTTTACACTTATAAGCTGCTTTGCTGGAGACTTTGGGCCTGATTCAGAGTTGGGAATAGAGAGCCTGATTCATTACGGATTGCTATTGTGGTTGCAGCTGCGATTACACACATAGGTCCACTGCGAAAATATGCTAATGTTTGCAATCGCAATGCCAACATAAAGATGCCCACTTCCTCTTTCTCACATCCATAATACTTAGCAAGTCTGCGAAAACATTGGTACCATCAAGTAACATAGGAGCCTCACGCCCAATTGTACTCAGAAAATGCTAACCTTCCTGTATGCAGTTAAAGTCCAAGCTGCGTATGCCATCTCAGTGACTACTTTATGCATGCCCCTGTAATGGCATTCAAACGCACTGACACATCTGCATTTCACTACCCCCCACCCCCCCCCTGTCAACACACCCAAATGCTCACTTCCTGTCAATCACTCTGGGATGGGTCAAATTAACTGATTGTATATAAATAAATACATTATTGCAGTAAATAGAGGTTTTTGTCATAATCTTGGCCAAGGTTATGGGCCTACCCATCACATCCGGGTAACCTCTGTAGGGTAGGTCCCTAACATACTAGGGTTCAAATCCAGAGCGCAGGACACCCCCAAACTAGCCCAGCTAAGCCACCCCAAGGCACCGCTACAATAAGAAAAGTGAAGTGTAAAGGAAATAGTTAAGAGCAGCCGCAGCTGCATATAAAGAATAAAAATAAAAAAGTAAAATACATATATAAAAAACAGACAGTGAAGTGTTAAAATGTTTTTAAGGAAAAATTTGTTATACTGCGGTGCCCAGAGGCAGATCAACCAAAGCAATCCAGGGGGACCCACGCCCCCAAAATGAACCAAAGCTGCTTTACACAGTCTATATATTTGCAGGACTTACCTATATTGTGCCTCTGACTGGTGTGCATATTACTATGCCAGACTCCATGCTCTAATAAACCAATGTAGTAGGGGTGCTAGTCTGAGTGGAAAGTGTCTCAAGCTTTCAGGTTGTGCAGTCTGAGCCCCATTTTCTATACACATGTAAAAGCAGCCAGTAGTTACCCTGCATGCAAAAAAAGTATGTATTTGCACCCCTTGCATTGTAACATGGTTTGTCCAGGTACATAGGACCTCATTCAGAGTCGGTCGTTGCGGCCGCACGGTCGTACGCCACCGATGTTCGCTAAACTGCGCATGCGTAAAGTTCGCAATGCGCGTGCGCAAACTAGCTGCTACGATCAGAAATTTCTCTCTCCTTGAACACAGCCAGGTCGGTAGTTTGAGTGACAGAATGAGGCGTTTGTGGGTGGTAACAGGGGAAGGTGCTTGAAAACGGGGCAGTGGAGATCCGGACGCAGGCGTGCCTAATTATGCAAACAGCGTTTTATGGGAGTGCATAATTAACAAAGTAGTGTCATGGCACACGTGGCATGGATGGTTTGTACACTGACCTGATCGTAGTGCTTAAGAGAGGGTATGGTCAACCTTAAGCTCTACGACAAGTTCCGATGGTCTCGATTAATCCTTAAATGGCCGGAGATGACGTGTAATGCGTACAAGAAGGGGGTGTATTTTTTGTCTTAGGGCCGCATCCTCCCCTTGGTCGGCCAGCTAACGATCCGATCTTAAGGACGCAACTTGCGAGTGCATTATTTGCATATCCGGCCCCTTTTCCCTTACGACAGTGTGGCCGCAACGACCGACTCTGAATGAGGTCCTTAGTTACTTGTTATTTCTTACTCTATTTCCAACTCTGAATCACAGTTTATTCATTTATGATCAGTATATTGGTTAAAGGACAAGTAAGATATTTGAATACAGCTTATTAATCAACTTTTTTCTCTTTTATAATAGCCTGAACTTATAACCATCCCAAGAGAAGGAGGACTTGGTCACATAGATGATAGAACAAAGTAATCAACTAGCTAACTATTGACATAGCCAGCTGCTTATGATATATCATTGGAGATTTTGGACTGTGGGCCTGATTCAGACCCGGAAGCTAAGCCGCAAACGCACGCTATGGGCGATTATCGACCATTTGCGCATGCGCGAGTCACTCACTGCGCTAGGGAATTGTGCGCTCGTAGTACACAGACTGGATGCTACTT
Source organism: Taudactylus pleione (assembly GCA_031769625.1). NCBI lineage: Eukaryota > Metazoa > Chordata > Amphibia > Anura > Myobatrachidae > Taudactylus > Taudactylus pleione. The sequence goes on along the minus strand of JAUIMM010000210.1, from coordinate 6,717,546 downwards.
TGAGTGACAGATAGCGCCATTTGTGGGTGGTAACAAGGGAAGGTGCTTGTGAACGGGGGAGTGGTGCTGCGAATGCAGGCATGTCTGGGCGTCAAAACAGAGTTTTATGGGTGTGCATAATTAGCATGGAAGCGTCATTGTACACGTCACTTTGTGTATTGCAGCCTGCAGTGATCGCAGTGCTTGCGGTGAGGTAGAGTCTGCCTCAAGTGCTGCGTGCAGCCGATGGCTCTCGATGGTTCTGATTAATAATAAACATCCTGGAGATGGCGTGTGTTAAGAAAGAAAAGTGGGCATCTTTAGACCGGTGATCTGCCATCGTTCTCTAAGACATAGAGAGCGTCCTCACACCAGACAGTGCGATAGCAGAATTTGCATACTCTGCCACTTTTGGCTGTGAGAGAGCGCAGCTTCGCATCCGGGTCTGAATCGACCCCCGTATTCAAAACCACACAGACTGAGGAGATCCTAGATTCGCATATATCCATACAGATGTGTCCTCATACATCATTGCAGCAGTCGCGCCAAACAACCCCTTTCAGCGTGCCAGGTTCTATGCTACTCTGCTAGAACCTGGCGTCTTTTTGGCATCTTCTTATTTACTGAAAATGCATCCTAGTTGTGATGTGACTAGGATGCACCAGCGCTGATTAATTTAATATGCGACTCCTGTATATCTGTGTGCGACCTCTGAATCTATATACAAACTGCTACAATGCAGCGGCCGCAGCTTTTTTCCATGCCAAGTTCCGCTGTGCTTGGTATACATACTCAGACGCACACAGATATACACGTGTCACATTTCAATTTAACCTGCACAGTCTCCTGGTGTCTCCTAATACATCACATTGCGACTAAGATGCACTTTTGACAAAAAAAATATGCAAATAAGTTGCACACACTAGCAGAGTTATACAGAACCTGGATGCTCGCTTATGCCCGGCATCTCTTGCTACGTGGTGTATTTAGACTAGATGTATTAGGACACATCCGTAGCATATATAGTTACAAACCAAAAGACCACAAGTGGATTTTATAAGTTCTTCTGGATATAGGGGCAATGAACAGAATTGCAAAGCCGCACAGAAGCGGCTTTGCAGTTCCGTCCTGCTAAAATTCAAATGCTGCAGGAGGCATCTGACGTGAAGTGATGCCTCCTATCAGCATCTGTGATCCCAGCACTGCGACTGAGATCGCAGCCTGGGATCACTATCACAACCATCGCCAGAAAGTGTACATCCATGGACGCAGACCCTGGCTTCCACACTCCTGGAAAATGGGGGTAACATGGCCTTGTTTCCAGGAACGCAGACCATCCCTGCCCCCCGCACCACCCCGCAAACACCTCTGCCTGCCAATAAGGCAGAGTCATGGGGGGACTGCGTGCAATCTCATTGGACCCATACTGCACATGAGCAAAAGGGGTTCTGCGTATGCGCGGATTCCCAATAATTGGGAATCTGTGGGAGTATAACCATCTGCATCCTCTGCTAAATCAGCCCCATAAACAGAAACTACATAATTTATGGTATCTATAAATCTTTACATTTGCTCTCATAAGAATCATACAGATCACCAGGATTACTATATTGCACTATATTGTGACATATTTTTAATTTAGATACAGAACTTAACCATGAGTCTCAATGGTTAAATACAGTGGAAGTCCTAATGTGCACCAACAGAGTTACAACACAATAGATAAATTAGAAACAACCAAAGCTTTTAAGTATTATACTGCAGTTTAAAAAATTAGCAGAGTTCATACTATGGGCGAAATGTAATAGATTCCGAGTTTTAGGGCATGATTCAGACCCTCTCGCAAGCAGCCGCTCGCTCGTACGCAGCCGATGTTATGCATTTGCGCATGCGTATGCATCGCAGTGCGTGAACTAGTTTGAGCGATTGGGAACCGCTTGCTCGCCCAGCAAAGACAGCCCAGTGGAATGAGTGACAGGAGAGGCCATTTGTGGGTGGTAACAGGGGCAGGCCAGTAGTAATGGGGGAGTGGAGTTGCGAATGCAGGCGTGCCTGAGTGTTTCAACGCCGTTTTAGAGGCGTGCATAATTAACAGGTAGCATCAGAGTACACATCATCTGGCTGGTTTTTACATTGAAATGCTCACAGTGCTTGTGGTAGGATAAAGGTAACCGCAAACGCAGTGGTCAGATACGATGGAACCCGATGTACCGATGGTTGTATATACTTTCTGGAGATGACGTGCGCTAGTGGGCAGCTAAAGACAAGCTGGTGGGCATCTTTAAACACAAAGTGATCGCTTGCCAAGACATAGTGGGCATGCTTATGCCTTGCCGCGCGATTGACTGCCTTGACGTCACTTAGCTGAATTTGCATACGCTGGGAGCGAGTGGCCGCATCTTGCGAACGGATCTGAATTAGGTCCTTAGTGCGACTATGGACTTGCATCAATTCTAGTGAGCTTGACACGAGTCTGCACTTAAAATCACACTATGTACTAGAGGGCGAGTTGGAGGGTGCGAGTATGGCAGAGATGCAAGTTCATGCAAGTTTTTCTGGGGGAAAACTCACAAGTTGTCATGCGAGTTTCATTACAAGTCATGAGTTAAGCAGAAGCCTACACAGATCAGCGAGATCCATATAGGCTTCTGTGTGTGAGAAGGGATTTAAAGTTTTAAAATGTAAAAAATAAATTACGTAAGGTCCCCCCCCCAAAAGCACAACCAGCAAAGGACTGTATGAGTCGGTCCAGGTTTGAAAATATGGGGGAAATAAGATGTTGGGGTCCATTGTGTTTCCATCAACCAGCACCAGGCTCTGTGAGCCATCCTGGTTGTGGAAATATAGGGAACAAAATGAGTAGGGGTCCCCCATATTATCCACAACCAGCACTGGACTCTAACTATTGGGGGTGTAATGCTGCAGCCTGGCCAAAGCATTCAGCACCCCACACTAGTCAGCCCAGGCCGGGGATCCCTGGGGAGGTGGGGACCCGAGCCCGGGACCGCATCCCTGGACTCTCTCTCTCTCTCTCTCTCTCTATATATATATATATATATATATATATATATAAAACACAAGAGTCCGGCACTCAAAGTAGTATAGGCTACTTAACTGGTTGCCCACACTGTGGTGGTGATGTATACAGATCGTGTAGGAGTGCCGCACTTGACGATCTGTATATATATATATATAATTTGTCATCATCATCATCCCCTAACCATAAATGTCTATATATAAGTTCCTTTTCCCTTTTTTGTATGTATTGTTTTGTAAGTAGTAAGTTGCTAAATACTTGAAAAATGCCCATCTGTTACACACCTCAAAATTGGGTACACAAATATTACCCACCTGAAAAAATATTATTGTAGGTGTTAATTTTAAAGCACCTAAAAATATAGTGTCATTTATTATTATCCACGGCATCATCTATTCTATTGTATGTATTTGCTCCTGAACACACAACTTACATTTTGTTAGTCATTACCCTTTGGACCTTCATGAACTTGTCTACATTGATATTTCAGTCTGCACATTGTGCAGTAAAAGTGCTAGTATTTTTTCTAATAGGAAGTCCCACTGGCCTATTTATTATTGTTTACAGGCCCATTACACATGCAGAGATTCTAGTTTCTGCATGTTGTACGTAACTGGCCCATTCATTTTTAGGGGCCTGATGGGGCCGCTTGGTATTCAGCAAACTCCTAAAATGAAAGATTACAGAGTTTGCCTGTGGGAACCAACACCATCTTCAGTTGGTGTTAGTTACTCTAGCCCAACTCATTCCTACGGGAAGGAGGTCTGGGATTGCGAAGAGGGATGCGATTGGATCCCTCCACTGTCTCCACACTCGTGCCCTGCAGCCTTGCAAATGTGGGAACTCAGGTCACACATGGCTGGCTCAGGAATGGCAAGTAACAGGATTAGGGATTGCAGGGACAGCTGCTTTTTGGAGCAGCTATCCCTGCACCGGAGAAATACTGAAATGCCCCAGTAGTTAAGCATCCAGCTCCGCAATTCGTAGCTAGTTGGATACATAGGGCCAAATGTAAGAGCTTAGCAGTAAACTTTTAAATTTTTGAAACTCGCCCAATGTAATAGAGTCCGAGAATATGCAAACTCGCATGTTTTTAGACTCAAAAAATTCTCATGATTTAAACTCTCATCCAGATGTTTTCCCATTTTGAAGATAAAACTCAACCAATGTGAGAGTTTACTGCTAATTCTCACATTTTCTAAACTCTCACCCTATTACATTTGGGCCCTCATTCAGAGCCGTACACTCTGAGCAGAGCGCACGCTCTGAATGAGGGCCGGGCTCCATTTTCATGGAGCGTCCTCCTGGACGCTCGTATAGCTGTGGGTCACCACCCACAGGCTATACGAGCGTGCATTGTGATGGCCGCGATGGTCGTGACCATCGCGACCATCGAAATTGCGAGCCGGAGCCTGCGGTTGAGGTTTTCAACCGCAAGCTCCGGAGTGATTTTGGCTCTATCAGAGCCAAAATCACTCCCACTGACATCACTAGTGATGTCAGTGGGCCGGCTTTTGACGGGAGGCGTTCCCGTGGGAACGCCCCCGTCAGGGAGGCACGCCCACCAAAGGGGGCGTGCTGTCAATCAACATTGACAGCACGCCCCCTTTGATCGGACACAACGAGCGAAGGACTTTCCTTCGCTCGTCGCGTCTGGCGCATGCGCACGACGGAGCTCCCTTCGTCGTGCGCATGCTCAGTCCATAACATCGACCCACTTGCGAGCGGACAGCCGCTCGTGAGTGGGTCTGAATCAGGCCCTTGGTTCCATAATCATCGGGAGCCAGGAGGCCCCAATGATGAATAGGCCCCTTAGGGATCTATTTACTAAGCAGTGTTACGAGACAGAGTGAAAAGTGATAAGAAAGTGATGAGGTGCCAGCCAATCAGTTCCCAACTGTCGTCTCACAGGCTGTGTTTGAAAAAATGACAGTTGGGAGATGATTGGCTGGCACCTTATCACTTTCTTATCACTTTTCACTCTGTCTCCTAACACTGCTTAGTAAATAGACCCCTTAATGTGATAAATCATACCACAGTATTTTCCATTTTCATTAATCATTTCAAATATAAGTAATAACATTGGAAATCACAGAATTGCCTAATGATGCATACACATGGTCAGATTTAGCAGGACGATATAAACGATAACGATATAGTTTATTGTTAGATCGTTTATATCAACCATGTTTTAGCCCATTCCAACCCCCAAACGACGGACGATGCGTGGTCACGGATGGTTGATAATGATGACGACCATCACCCGTGCATGCAGTCCAACCTGGTCACTATAGGGACTCGCTGATCGCGGGTCATTTGGGGGTTGGTGCTGTGCTGGATGTTCGATAATGATCATCCAGCACATGCAGGACAATCGGACAATGATATTTATATCGTTGTTTGACCTGACCGTGTGTATGCATCATAAGTGATACATCAAATTTAGGGGTGTGCACCTGCCACTTGTTGTGTTTTGGTTTTGGATCTGGATCTTTCTTCATGTTTTGGATCTGGATTGGTTTTGCCAAAACCACCCCACACTGATAATATCCATCTCTTACACTCCCATTTCACCCTTACAGGTCCATCTGAGTTAATCCGTGAGCCAAGCTTCTCCTTGATTACAGCCTTCTTGAAGTGAACTGGGGGTCGGGGGTTGATCTCTGAGATTAGGACTATCCCAGAGAATCTCAACTCAAAGTGTAATTTCCTTCATTAGGAAGTATCCCCCTCAGTTTGGAGCTGGTTGGCCTCAGCCCCGCTTCCCCTGTCTTTACACTAGGGGTGTGCACCGGCCACTTTTCGTGTTTTGGTTTTGGATCTGGATCTTTCTTCGTGTTTTGGATCTGGATTTGTTTTGCCAAAACCACCCTTCCGTGTTTTGGGTTCTGGGTTTTGTGTTTTGGATCTGTATTTTTTTTTTAAAAAGCATAAAAACAGCTAGAATCACAGAATGTGTTGGTATTTCTGCTCCTATGCTATTATTAACTTCAATAACATTAATTTCCACTAATTTCCAGTCTATTCTGAACACCTCACACCTCACAATATTGTTTTTAGTCCAAAAGGTTGCATCGAGGTAGCTGGATGACTATGCTAAGCGACACGAGTGGGCGGCACAAACACATAGCCCATCTAGGGGTGACACTGCAGTGGCAGACAGGATGGCAGTTTGAAAAACTAGGCCCCAAACAGTACATAATGCAAAGAAAAAGAAGAGGTGCAAAATGGAATTGTCCTTGGGCCCTCCCACCCACCCTTATGTTTTATAAATAGGACATGCACATTTTAACAAACCAATCATTTCAGCGCCAGGGTCTGCCACATGACTGTGGCTGAAATGATTCGTTCGTTTGGGCCCCCACAAAACAAGCTGGCAATTAATTTGTCCCTGCTCAAACTGGCTTTACGGAGGCAAGATGTCGTTCTCATCCTCCTCATCCACCGATTCCTCACCCTCTTCAGTGTTGTGTACTTCCTCATCTTCACAGAGTTTTAATTCGTCCCTGCTGGAATCCACCACCATGGTCCCTCTGTACTTTGTGGAGGCTGGTCTCCCTGGAAGAGTTGATAATTAATTTTTATGAACATCATCTTCTCCACATTTTGTGGAAGCAACCTCCTACACCTTTTGCAGACAAGGTTCTCGGCTGCACTAAACACTCTTTTGGAGTACACTCATGTAAAATAGAGCCAGTTTGTACAGGGGCCTCCAAATTGCCTCTTTTTCCTGCCAGTACAGTCTGACATGCCTACTTGGATGCTGTCACCGATGTAATCCTCCACCATTCTGTCAATGATGACAGTATCATATGCAGTGACAGTAGACATGTCAGAAATTGTTGCCAGGTCCTTCAGTCCAGACCAGATGTCCAAACTTGGTCCTGCCTGCCCTCCATCACCGCCAGCGGGTTGCTTAGGATACCTAAGTTGTTTCCTGGCAGCCCCAGTTGTGGGAGAAAATGAAGAAGGAGCTGTCACGTTCCGCTTTAGCTGACAATGTTTTCACCAGCAGGTCTTTGCACCTCTGCAGGCTTGTGTCGGCCGGAAAGAGAGACACCACATAGGCTTTAAACCTAGGATCGAGCACGGTGGCCAAAATGTAGTGGTCTGATTTCAACAGATTGACCACCCTGGAATCCTGGCAAAGTGAATGAAGGGCTTCATCCACAAGTCCCACATGCTGAGCGGAATCGCTCCATCTTAGCTCCTCCTTCACTTTCTCCAGCTGCTTCTGCAAAAGCCTGATGAGGGGAATGACCTGACTCAAGCTGGCAGTGTCTGAACTGACTTCACGTGTGGCAAGTTTGAAGGGCTGGAGAACCTTGCACAACACGGAAATCATTCTCCACTGCGCTTGAGTCAGTTGCATACCCCCTCCTTTGCATATGTAATAGGTGGATGTATAGGCTTGAATGGCCTTTTGCTGCTCCTCCATCCTCTGAAGCATATAGAGGGTTGAGTTCCACCGTGTCACAACCTCTTGCTTCAGGTGATGGCGGGGTAGGTTCAAGAGTGTTTGCTGGTGCTCCAGTCTTCGTCACGCAGTTGCTGAATGGCGAAAGTGGGCAGAAATTTTTCGGGCCACCCAAAGCGTCTCCTGCATGCCCCTGTCATTTTTCTGAGAATTCTGCACCACCAAATTTATTGTGTGAGCAAAACATGGGACATGCTGGAATTTGCCCAGATGTAAGGCCCGCACAATATTGGTGGTATTGTCAGATATCACAAATCCCCAGGAGAGTCTAAGTGGGGTAAGCCACTGGGCGATGATTTCCCTCAGTTTCTCTAAGAGGTTGTCGGTGGTGTGCCTCTTACTGAAACCGGTGATACACAGTGTAGCCTGCCTTGGAACGAGCTGGCGTTTCTGAGATGCTGCTACTGGTGACGCTGCTGTTGTTACAGCGTAAGCGATACATCTACCCAGTGGGCTGTCACAGTCATATAGTCCTTAGTCCATATAGTCCTTAGTCTGCCCTGTTCCACTTGTCCACATGTCCGTGGTTATGTGGACATTGGTTAAAACCGCATTTTTTAGGACACTGATGACACTTTTTCTGATGTTTCTGTACAGTCTCGGTATCGCCTGCATAGTGAAGTGGAATCTAGATGGGATTTGGTACCGGGGACACACTACCTCCATCAATTGTCTAAATCCCATTGCACTAATGGCGGATACCGGATGCACGTCTAACACCAACATAGCTGTCAAGGCCTCAGTTATCCGTTTTGCTTCAGGATGACTGCTGTCGTACTTCATCCTCCTCGCTAAGGACTGTTGGAGGGTTAATTGTTTTGTAAAAGTAGTGGTGTTCCTACTTCCTCTCTGGGATGATGAACGACTCCCAGCAGCAGCAACAGCAGCAGCGGCTGCAGTAGGCGAAGCAATGCAGGATCCTCCGGAGGAATCCCGGATAGGAGAGTCAGTCATGCCAGTGACATGGCCTGCAGGACTACTTCCGATCCTGACTAAGGAGTAAATTGACGAGGAGGAAGTTGACAGTGTGGTTTGCAGGCGCTTGGATACAACAGGACAACGGGATTTAGGTGTCCCTGGACTGCTTACGGTCTTAGCCAAAGTTTCTGAACTTGACAGTAACTTTTTATGAACGTGCTGCAGGTGCCGTATAAGGGAGGATGTTCCTAGGTGGTTAACGTCCCTACCCCTACTTATTTCACCTTTACATATGGTTCATATGGCAAAACAGTTGTTGTCCAGATTTGGATAGAAATATTGCCAGACCAAAGAGGTGGAATGTTTGGTCTCCTGCCCAGGCATGACAGTGATGGGCTTTTTCATCCCACGGACAACAACTGTCTCCCCCGGAGTCTAATTTAAACAAACCACATCACCATCAGAATCTTCCTCGCCAAATTCCTCCTCAGCACCAGCTACACCAGTATCCTCATCCTGTTGTACTTCAACAGTGACATCTTCAATTTGCATATCAGCAAGAGGACTGTGGGTGCTCGCAATTGCAGAGGGTGTGCAAATGGTGGAAAGAGCCACCTCTTCCCGTCCAGTGGTGGGAGGGTCAGGCATCGCAACCACCACCACACTTGGACTCTCCTTGGGGATTTGTGATATCTTCTTAGAATGCACAGTTCTTCACTGTGCTTTTGCCAGCTTAACTCGTTTGATTTTTGTAGCGGGAGGAGGGCTTCCATTGTCATGTGAAGCTGAACCACTAGTCATGAATATAGGGCCTGATTCAGAGCTGCTCGTAAGCTGCCGCTCGTTCGTTCCGAGCGATGTTTGCACAACTGCGCATGTGTACGGATCGCAATATGCATGCGCGAACCAGTCAGTGCGGCCGAAAATCGTTTGTTCACTAAATAGCGAATGCCAGCTATTTTGAGTGACAGGAGGAGGCGTATATGGGTGGTAACAGGGGAAGGTGCTTGAAAACGGGGAGTGGAGATCTGAACGCAGGCATGCTTAAAGGTCAAAACGGGCGTTTTATGGGTGTGCATAATTAATACAGCAGCGTCATTGACCACGTCACTGGGTTATTTTATAGTCAGAACTGCTTGCAAGATTGCGGTAGGAAAAACCAACCACAAGAATAGCGAGCAGTTCATACGCTGGTCGATGTACTCGATTAATCTAATAAATAGCGGACATGACGTAGGATGCGAGTGGCCAGGGGGCGTAGTTTTCCAAAAAATGACCGCATGTTTTGTACGCTCGTTCAGACCTAGAGGAGTGAACAGACCGCAAAGAGCGAACGGTTCATTTGAATAGCCACCCCTTTTTACTGAACGAGCGAGCGCAAATAGCGTCCGGCTCTGAATCAGGCCCACAGGGAAAAACCTTAGCCGTTCCTTGCCACTCCGTGTCGTAAATGGCATATTGGCAAGTTTACGTTTTTCCTCAGATGATTTAAATGTTTTTTTAAGGTCATTTTCATGAACTTTGTCACTTGGGATTTTATATGCCCTCTACTATGACATTGGGCATAGACCTTGGCAGACGACGTTGATGGCATTTTATCGTCTATGACATGACTAGTGGCAGCAGCTTCATCACTAGGAGGAAGTGGTTCTTGATCTTTCCCTATTTTATTTTTATCGGACAAAGTTTTGTCCTCCATTTATGTTATATTGATATATACGTGCGGCTAAGGTGCACAGAAGCACAGAAAAGAAGAATTTAAAATTTTTTGGGGAGTGAACTTTGGGGGTTACACCACCCTTTAGCAGTCGAGCCAGCCAGCCCTTTACTTATGACACAGGCGCACGCTTGGCGCTGCTCCTTTGTTGATGCACGTGCGGCTACAGCACACACAGGGCCTGATTCATACCGGACGCTATTTGCGCTTGCTCGTTCAGAAAAAGGGGCTGGATATTTAAATTGAGCGCTCGCTCTTTGCGGTCTGTTGACGCCTCTATGTCTGAGTGAGCGAACGAAACATGCGCTCGCTATTTTGTAAAGACGCCCACTGGCCGCTGGCATCCTACGTCATCTCCGCTATTTATTTGATTAATCGAGTACATCCAAAGGCATCTGAACTGCTCGCAGTGCTTGTGGTAGGATTTTCCTACCGCAATCATGCGAACAGCTCAGGCTAAGAGACAACCAAGTGACGTGGTCGATGACGCTGCTTTGTTAATTATGCACACCCTTAAAACGCCCGTTTTGACCGTTAGGCATGCCTGCGTTCGGATCTCCACTCCCCGTTTTCAAGCACCTTCTCCTGTTACCACCTACAAACGCCTCATTCTGTCACTGAAATTTGCAGGCACTCGCTATTTGGCGAGCGCTAGATTTCCGATCACACTGACTGGTTGGCACATGCGCATTACGACCCATACGCATGCGCAGATGTGCGAACATCGCTCGGAGCGAACGAGCGGCGGCTTACGAGCAGCTCTGAATCAGGCCCACAATTCACAACACAGAAAAGAAGAATTTTTTATTTTTTTTTAAGTGCACTTTGGGGGTTACACCACCGTTTAACAGACGAGCCAGCCGGCCCTTTACTTATGACACAGGCGCATGCTTGGCGCTGCTCCTTTGTTGATTCACGTGTGGCTACTGTGCATACATTTCACACACAAAGAGAACGAAAAGAAGAATTGTTTCTTTTTTGTGGAGTGCACTTTGGGGATTACACCACCCTTTAACAGACTTATGACACAGGCGCATGCTTGGCGCTGCTCCTGTGTTGATTGACGTGCGGCTACAGCGCACACAATTCACAACACAGAAAAGAAGACTTTTTTCTTTTTTTGAAGTGCACTTTGGGGGTTACACCACCCTTTAAGAGATGAGCCAGCCGGTCCTTTACTTATGACACATGCGTATGCTTGGCACTGCCCCTTTGTTGATGCACGTGCAGCTACAGTGCACACAATTCACAAACACAGAAATAAATGGGGGTTTTTTGCACTTGGAGGGAGCACCCCTGATGGACAGATCACCCCCTGGACAACACTAGAGCACCCCTTTAGGACTACAGCCTTTATGAGACACTGCACAACACAGCCCAGCCAGCCCCTATAGACTTTTGGAGTGGACACAGCCCCTATGGACAACTGACTGCACAACACAGCCCAGCCAGCCCCTATGACAGCAGCACAACACAACCCAGCCAGCCCCTATGGACAACAGCAGCACAACACAGCCCAGCCAGCCCCTATGGACAACAGCAGCACAACACAGTCCAGCCAGCCCCTATGGACAACAGCAGCACAACACAGCCCAGCCAGCCCCTATGGACTTTGGAGGAGTGGACACAGCATCTATGGACAACAGCAGCACAGCACAACACAACACAGCCCAGCCAGCCCTAACTCCCACAATCCCTCTTCACTGTCCACAGCCGGAGTGAGAAATGGCGCTGACGCGGGGACCTTTTATAGAATCCAAAACCCTCAAGATCCGGAAGGCGGGATGATGATGATTTGCCTCGATTTCAGATCCGAGTCAGGTGGGAAAACCCGAGCCGGACTCGGTTCCCGACTCGGATCGGGGGGGCTCGGTGGGTTCGAATTTCCAAAATCCAAACCCGCTCATCCCTAATCAAATTATTTATTATTTATTTATTATCAGTTATTTATATAGCGCACACAGATTCTGCAGCACTTGTACAGAGAATAGTTGGCCATTCACATCAGCCCAGCCCCAGTGGAGCTTACAATCTATGTTCCCTATCACATGCTCACACACATACACACTAGGGTTAATTTATGTTTGGAGCCAATTAACCTACCAGTATATTTTTGGATTGTGGGAGGATACCGGAGTACCCGGAGGAAACGCACGCAAGCACAGTTAGAATATACAAACTCCACACAAATAGGGCCGTAGTGGGAAATGTTACAAATCAAATGTTACCAATTCTACATTAAGCTTCAGACAGTTGCTTTGTCTGAAACACTTATTAAACCAGTACACTGTTACTGTAGAACAGATACTGATATGGGAACAAGAAAGCATTTAGAGTCCATGCCTTCTTAGAACATTATAAAAAAGCCAATTTTAACTAACAGTTGTGCACCACAGATCCCCATTCTGGTTTCTCCAAAATTAAATTAAAGGATGACCAGCATAGACAAACCTTAAGGAAAAAGAAAATGTATTCTCTACTGCTAGCAGCACAAAAGCCTTGGAGAAATACAGATTTATATAGGATAAGATATATACAATGACATTACTAATATACATTTGCCAACAATAATATGTATTCAATAATTATCTGACAGATGGGAGCGTTACACAATCAATGTTCTGTATCTTAAATAATAAAAATTATTTATTAGTTAATTGTGTCGCATTTGTGGTCAGAGAACTTAAACGATGCATATCAGCGCTGTGCCAACCTCAATCAGGGCTCAGGTGACTACAGCCTAATGTTAAGCCACGGGTGCAGAAATTGATTGGTCTCTGCAGTACTTGCCATCCATAACTAGAGTTACACAGGTCGGAATCAATAACAGAAAGATAACTGCATGTAACAGTCAATATGAATGAGCAGAAAAATGTCTGATGTGAGAAGTAATGTAGCCAATCAATGCCATTTCAGTAATAGCATTTGGATTGCATATTGTACCTATTAGCAATATGTATGCACATTTTGAAGTAGAGCCATCAAGATATAATACTTTTCTAGATTAAATTTAATATACTTCATCTTCAACAAAATAAATAATCTTTTTTTATTATTATTGTCCTTTTGTATGTTGGATTGTGATATAGATAAAGAGTTTTGTGTCCAGCGCTAACCTTATATGCGTATGAGTGTATATAATCAAGTATGTTGTTTTTTAGATGTACATGAAACAAATTGTATTAAAAATGGATGTTTAATATATAAATGAATAAAGGAGTCACAATGCTCCTGCCGAAAAATAAATGTCCAAAGGCTACAATAATGTTCTGTTGTTGATAATGGCTCTAAGTGGGTGAGGTAAGAGGGCTCCTTTAGGGTGCCTCTTTTCGTAGGGCACAATAGTGTGTCTACGTCTCCCTATAGCCAGGTTGGGTGCTCGTCCATAGTGTGTAGGGGATGGTCCAGAATGTCAGTCTGTTCTTATAATAGGGTTTCAGGTAACATAAGGAGACACTTTTAGGGTGTCCCTTTCCGTATAGCACTAAGTGCCCAGGTTTCCCTTTTACCACAGAAATGTGACAACTCGAGTTGGTCCGGTAATGAATGGTAAACTGGTCCTCAGTGAGTGATTCTCAATAGGGTTTGTGCATCCTCATATCCTGCAGATGTCACTGTGTCATTAGCCCGCAGATGTCACCGTGTCTTCAGCACCGGCGCTGGTTGCCTATTCTGTTATAGCTAATGCTGGAAAACCTGAAGAATGGGGTCACCGTGTAATAGAGGGGCTCAGCTCCAGCCTATTTAGCACAGGCCTGTATTCCATAAGGGCATCAGACCCACAAAAATAGTGTGGCTCCTGTTGTTAGCACTATAATATAGTAAAAATTGTTTAATTTTTCAGTAAGTAAAACTGTAAAAACAATTATAATATACTGTGTGGCACTACAAGGCATAGCACCCTCTGACTGAAAGATACTGTAACTGGTGTAGGTGGAAATGTGGCCTACTCAGAAGAGGTGGCTTACCACATGTACTTGTACATGCCCTTACTGTACTTTATTTGAACGTTGCAGACAGAGGGCCCACAACTACAACTTATGTGGAACTCAAACATACACATTGTTTTACTACACATACACAGTAAAACAAAGTGGAATTTTGTTCATCATAGTTGGATTTATTTATATCTAGCTATAAATTAGTTCCATTGTTACTATAGAAACATCATTAAGTTGATGGCTTTATCTTCTAGGGTGGTGGTACAGCATGTGTCACTAGCCAGGGTGCAAGGCTGAGGAGGGTGCCACTCTTATTGCCACAGTTACAATCAGAGAAGTTGTGAGGCTCTCTTTACTGGGGGGCACCATCTGAAGTCCCTCATTTTATTTAATATCCCCACCCCATTCTCATAGCCACAGCTGCGCTCATGGGTGTAATTTCATACCAGGAGCCTAGAGGCAAGATTCGCATTCACTACTAACGATACTGGATTTAAACCTCTATATGCTCCTGCCTATACCTTCTAAATCCTGCCTATACCTTCTAGAATTGCCGCTATTTGCGTACGCAGTCATACAGTAAATAAATGCCTTCAGACTTTGAAATGTGTTCCCAACGCACAAAGGTTATTATTCAACATAAAAACAGTAGGTTACACGCTGTGATCTAAAGACAATTTAGCACAAAGAAATCATACAGACCCAAGGTACAGTTACATACGCACGCGCTCTGGGACCAGTTACCGGCATCAACAAGAAACCTCCGTCAACAGCATCAGCAAGAAGACTCCCCACTGGGGTCAGAGAGTGCCCATATATACCCTTGCAGGGATTTGGAAATACAATAGATAAGTTTGGCATGATTCCATTGGTTCTCAGTCATGGTGCATCTGTTACAGGACATTTAACAGGTCACTTCAAATGGACACAGGTCAGCCTCCAACTGCCTTTTGTCTCCTTTTTCCCCATGCATGCAAATCTAAGCTGCTAACATTACAGAGTACATTTTTAATGTTTTAAGTCTCTATAGTCCATAATTTGCAGACACAGGATCTGGTCTTCTCACCGATGGTACCGGGAATCTGTGGAGACACAGTGGATCAGTACAACACCAGACATGGTCTGCTTACCATGTACTAAACCTTAGATATCAAATAACCTTTATTACACAACATTAATAATCCCTGAATAAACCTTGATATTACACTTTAGTACTAGGGAACCTTTCATGTAATTTGTGTATGTGTAAGTGTAAGAGAATATTGCATAAACTTGCTAATATGCGTGGTGCGTTTATTTGTAGAGTGAAACAGCGCAACTGTGCGTAATGTGCGGTGTTTATGCATGTGCATGTACATCTATCTATGATGGATTTAATATATATATATAGTATATATATATATATATATACATATATCATACCCCTCCAACATGTTTTTTTTAAACTACAATGCAAGATGTTATGAGCAGTGAGTTTCACTCTCAAACAGGGTGGAGACCCCCAGCTGACTGCTGGTGCCATCCTGTCTGACAGTGAATTCAAAGGTTTTCTTCTGCCTATTTAGGATACCTGTGTCAGTTCTTTTCAAGCAGATTTCTTACCATTGTTCATTCAGACAAATTCAATTATGCAGATCAGTGTCTGCACCATATTTTAATTGCCACAGCTACACCTGTCCACATGTGGGGTCTCTCCATTTACATGCAAAAACACCCACAGTATCCTGGTGCATTGTTTTCCTAATTACTTTTCTCAGGAAGCTGTTGTACTAAACCCTGCATGAATACTGTATTTGTTATGGTATTTTTTATGCAACGTTGTCCTTAGAATGGGCTTGAATACATCAGGGTATGGTTTCTGAAAGGATTATTAAAACATCGCCATATGTACTTAGCTCGTGAGTTGTAACTTAAAATGGCGCTGGGTGATCAGTCGCAAAATGGCGTCTTGCAGATTCTGATTGTAAACAGATTCTGTCTCAGCCGATTATCCAGCTTTGACACTACCAACACCCAATCTCTGCAGCACTCACACACAGACCCCGTAAACCACATTCACTACAATACCCCAGCAGCACAGTCACTCACTTTTCACCCCCTGCATTCACTTCCAACACCCCAGCAGCTCCCAGACCCACATTCTCCCCCTATCCCCCCTCCACATTCACTTCCAACACCTCACCAGCACCCAGACACACACTTTCCTCCCACTGCATTCACTACCAACATCCCAGCAGCACCCAGACACACCCCCTCCTACATTCACTACTAACACCCTAGCAGCACCCAGACACACACTCTCAATTTAGACCCTAGAAGCACCCAAACACACACTCTCCCATTGCATTCACTACTCACACTACAGAAGCACCCAGATACACTCTCCCCACAACCCTGTATTCAAACCTAACACCTTAGCAGCACCCCAACATACACCCTCCCCCTGCATTTACTGCCAATACTACAGCAGCACCAAGACACACACCCTCCCCATCTGCATTCACTATTAATACCTAAGCAGCATCAGTCACACTCTCTTTCTCCCCCTGCATTCAGTGCTAACACCCCAACTACAGTACTCAGACACACTCTCCTTCCCCAATTAATTACCAACACCCCAGCACACAAACCCACTCCCACAGCAACAGCAGAGGAAGCAAGTCCCACATGTGCAAGGGGAAAGAACCACAAAGGAGGGAGGGGCCATGCACTCCAGCCTCTTCCCTGACCCTTTTTATTTTCATTTTTTGTGGTTTCCCTACTGGAGTTCCATATCTAGAGATCAGACTAGATGGGGTCCCAGGGAGATGGAGCACCTTGGCACACCCCTGGGCTCCCTGCTTCTACCTTCTTCGCAGTGCATAAAACAGAACTTGGAGTAATGGAGGAAGTTAGGGTGCCCTCTTTAGGGTTGGCACCCAGAGGCAACAGCCTTCCATTGTCTCCTGTACATCCAGCCCTGACTGTGCTCCTGGTGGATGAACCCTCCCTTGGTACCTGTCACCTTCTATGTTCTACTATTGGAGATCCGTTTACTCTATCTCTCTTCCATTTCTCATCTCATCCATGAGATGTTGGCTATAGTTGGCGCAAGGGTGCCATTGCTATGGGGTCCAGAGAATTTTGTGGCCACAAACCCAGGTCACATAATTATCCATTACCTGGCCTAAAAAGGGAAACTCATCAATTGCTCATATAGATAACAGTCTCTGGGATATATATACTAAAAGTTGATTTTCTGTTTTTGTTCTATTTGTAGTGAATATTCATTTATTGCAAATTGGAGATTTAATAAAGATTTAATAAAGACAACTATAAAATTGACTCTAAAACCAAGCCAATTTCAGCCGATTTAAGTCGACTTTGATATCGACTACAAAATTGACCTTTAGTAAAAATACCGCTTTGTCTCTCCCACTCACAAAAGCTCCACACTGATAATATCCATCTCTTACACTCCCATCTCACCCTTACAGGTACATCTGAGTTAATCCGAGAGCCCAGCTTCTCCTTGATTACAGCCTTCTTGAAGTGAACTGGGGGTTGGGGGTTGATCTCTGAGATTAGGACTATCCCAGAGAATCTCAACTCAATGTGGAATTTCCTTCATTAGGAAGTATCCCCCTCAGGTAGGAGCTGGTTGGCCTCACCCCGCTTCCCCTGTCTTTACACTAGGGGTGTGCACCAGCCACTTTTCGTGTTTTGTGTTTTGGTTTTGGATCTGGATCTTTCTTTGTGTTTTGGATCTGGATTGGTTTTGCCAAAACCACCCTTCCGTGTTTTGGGTTCAGGGTTTTGTGATTTGGATTTGTATTTTTTTTTAAAAAAGCATAAAAACAGCTATAATCACAGAATTTGTTGGTTTTTCTGCTCCCATGCTATTATTAACCTC
Source organism: Taudactylus pleione (assembly GCA_031769625.1). Taxonomy (NCBI): domain Eukaryota; kingdom Metazoa; phylum Chordata; class Amphibia; order Anura; family Myobatrachidae; genus Taudactylus; species Taudactylus pleione. Next base: position 6,699,585 of record JAUIMM010000210.1, on the reverse strand, counting down.
AATAACCTTAATTTCCACTAATTTCCAGTCTATTCTGAACACCTCACACCTCACAATAGTGTTTTTATGTCCAAAAGGTTGCACCAAGGTAGCTGGATGACTATGCTAAGCGATACGAGTGGGCTGCACAAACACGTAGTCCATCTAGGAGTGACACTGCACTAGGCCCCAAACAGTACATAACGCAAAGAAAAAAGAGGTGCAAGAGGGAATTATCCTTGGGCCCTCCCACCCACCCTTATGTTGTATAAACAGGACATGCACACTTTAACAAACCAATCATTTCAGCACCAGGGTCTTCCACATGACTGTGGCTGAAATAATTGGTTCATTTGGGTCCCCACAAAACAAGCTGGCAATTAATCTGTCCCTGCACAAACTGGCTCTATGGAGGCAAGATGTCGTCCTCATCCTCCTCTTCCACCAATTCCTCATCCTCTTCAGTGTTGTGTACATACTCATCCTCAGAGAGTATTAATTCGTCCCCGCTGGAATCCACCACCACAAGTCCCTCTGTACGTTCTGGAGGCTGGTCTCCCTGGAAGAGTTGCTAATTCATTTTTATGAACATCATCTTCTCCACATTTTGTGGAAGCAGCCTCCTACGCCTTTCGCTGACAAGGTTCCCGGCTGCACTAAACACTTTCGGAGTACACACTGGAGGGGGGGCAACTCAGGTAAAATAGAGCCAGTTTGTACAGGGGCCTCCAAATTGCCTCTTTTTCCTGCAAGTCCAGGTACGGACTGTCTGACATTCCTACTTGGATGCTGTCACCGATGTAATCCTCCACCATTCTGTCAATGGTGACAGTATCATATGCAGTGACAGTAGACATGTCAGAAATTGTTGCCAGGTCCTTCAGTCTGGACCAGATGTCCAAACTTGGTCCTGCCTGCCCTGCATCACCGCCAGCGGTTTGCTTAGGATACATAAGTTTTTTCCTGGCAGCCCCAGTTGCGGGAGAAAATGAAGAAGGAGCTGTTGACGTGTCTCGTTCCGCTTCAGCTGACATAGTTTTCACCAGCAGGTCTTTGCACCTCAGCAGGCTTGTGTTGGCCGGAAAGAGAGACACCACATTGGCTTTAAACCTAGGATTGAGCACGGTGGCCAAAATGTAGTGGTCTGATTTCAACAGATTGACCACCCTGGAATCCTGGCAAAGTGAATGAAGGGCTTCATCCACAAGTCCCACATGCCGAGCGGAATCGCTCCATCTTAGCTCCTCCTTCACTTTCTCCAGCTGCTTCTGCAAAAGCCTGATGAGGCGAATGACCTGACTCAAGCTGGCAGTGTCTGAACTGACTTCACGTGTGGCAAGTGCGAAGGGCTGGAGAACCTTGCACAACACGGAAATCATTCTCCACTGCACTTGAGTCAGGTGCATACCCCCTCCTTTGCCTATGTCATAGGTGGATGTATAGGCTTGAATGGCCTTTTGCTGCTCCTCCATCCTCTGAAGCATATAGAGGGTTGAGTTCCACCGCATCACAACCTCTTGCTTCAGGTGATGGCGGGGCAGGTTCAAGAGTGTTTGCTGGTGCTCCAGTCTTTGGCACGCAGTCGCTGAATGGCGAAAGTGTCAGGAAATTTTTCGGGTCACCCAAAGCGTCTCCTGCACGCCCCTATCGCTTTTCAGAAAAATCTGCACCACCAAATTTATTGTGTGAGCAAAACATGGGACGTGCTGGAATTTGCCCAGATGTAATGCCCACACAATATTGGTGGTGTTGTCAGATAACACAAATCCCCAGGAGAGTCTAAGTGGGGTAAGCCACTGGGCGATGATTTCCCTCAGTTTCTCTAATAGGTTGTCAGCAGTGTGCCTCTTAATGAAACCGGTGATACACAGCGTAGCCTGCCTTGGAACGAGCTGGCATTTCTGAGATTCTGCTACTGGTGACGCTGCTGTTGTTGCTGTGTAAGGTGATACATCTACCCAGTGGGCTGTCACAGTCATAAAGTCCTTAGTCTGCCCTGTTCCACTTGTCCACATGTCCGTGGTTAAGTGGACATTGGGTACAACCACATTTTTCAGGACACTGAGGACACTTTTTCTGACGTTTCTGTATAGTCTCGGTATCGCCTGCTTAGTGAAGTGGAATCTAGACGAGATGCCAGACCAAAGAGGTGGAATCTTTGGTCTTCTGCCCAGGCATGACTGTGATGGGCTTTTTGATCCCACGGACAATAACTGTCTCCCCCGGAGCCTGATTATACAAACCACATCACCATCAGAATCCTCCTCGCCAACTTCCTCCTCAGCGCCAGCTACACCAGTATCCTCATCGTGTTGTACTTCAACAGTGACATCTTCAATTTGCATATCAGCAAGTGGACTGTGGGTGCTCCTTTCAGCACTTGCAGAGGGTGTGCAAATGGTGGAAACAGCCACCTCTTCCCATCCAGTGCTGGGAAGGTCAGGCATCGCAACCGCCACCACACTTGGACTCTCCTTGGGGATTTGTGATATCTTCTTAGAACGCACAGTTCTTCGCTGTGCTTTTGCCAGCTTAACTCGTTTGATTTTTTTAGTGGGAGGAGGGCTTCCATCGTCATGTGAAGCTGAACCACTAGTCATGAACATAGGGATAGACCTTAGCCGTTCCTTGCCACTCCGTGTCGTAAATGGCATATTGGCAAGTTTACGTTTCTCCTCAGATGATTTTAATGTTTTTTTTAAGGTCATTTTCCTGAACTTTGTCATTTGGGAGTGTATATGCCCTCTACTATGACATTGGGCATCGGCCTTGGCAGACGACGTTGATGGCATGTTATCGTTTATGTCATGACTAGTGGCAGCAGCTTCAGCACTAGGAGGAAGTGGTTCTTGATCTTTCCCTATTTTATTTTTATTGGAGAAAGTTTGGTCCTTCATTTATGTTGCATTGATATATACGTGCGGCTAAGGCGCACACAAACACAGAAAATAATTTTTTATTATTGTTGGAGACTAGTGCACTTTGCGGGTAACACCACCCTTTAAGAAATGAGCCAAACGGCTCTTTACTTATGGGACACAGGCGCACGCTTGGCGCTGCTCCTTTGTTGATGCACGTGCAGCCACAGTGCACACAACTCACAAACACAGAAAATAATTTTTTATTTTGTTTGGAGTGCACTTTGGGGGTTACAGCACCCTTTAACGGTAAAGCCAGCTGGCCCTTTTACGTATGACACAGGCGCACGCTTGGCGCTACTTTGTTGATAACCATGCGGCTACTGCGCACACAATTCCCAAACACAAGAAAATATATTTTTTAATTTTTTTTGGAGTGCACTTTGGGGGTTACAGCACCCTTTAACGGACAAGCCAGCCGGCCCTTTACTTATGGGACACAGGCGCACGCTTGGCGCTGCTCCTTTGTTGATGCACGTGCAGCCACAGTGCACACAATTCACAAATACAGAAAATAATTGTTTATTTTGTTTGGAGTGGACTTTGGGGGTTACAGCACCCTTTTATGGTCAAGCCAGCTGGCCCTTTACGTATGACACAGGCACAGGCTTGGCGCTACTTTGTTGATAACCATGGGGCCACAGTGCACACAATTCACTAACACAGAAAATATTTTTTTATTTTGTTTAGAGTGCACTTTGGGGGTTACAGCACCCTTTAACGGTCAATCCAGCCAGCCCTTTACTTATGACACAGGCGCACGCTTGGGGCTACTTTGTTGATGCACGTGCAGCTACTGCGCACACAATTCACAAACACAAAAAAATATATTTTTACATTTTTTTTGGAGTGCACTTTGGGGGTTACAGCACCTTTTAATGGTCAAGCCAGCCAGCCATTTACTTATGACACAGGCGCACGCTTGGCGCTACTTTGTTGATGCACGTGCTGCCACTGCGCACAAAATTCACAAACACAAAAAAATATATATATATATTTTTTTTGAGTGCACTTTGGGGGTTACAGCACCCTTTAACAGTCAAGCCAGCCGGCCCTTTACTTATGACACAGGAGCACGTTTGGCGCTACTTTGTTGATGCACGTGCGGCTACTGCGCACACAATTCACAAGCACAGAAAAAAAAAATATTATTTGGAGTGCACTTTGGGGGTTACAGCACCCTTTAACGGATGAGCCAGCCGACCCTTTACTTATGACACAGGCGCACGCTTGGCGCTACTTTGTTGATGCACGTGCGGCTACAGCGCACACAATTCACAAACACAGAAAAAAATATATATTTTTTTGCACTTGGGGGGAGCACCCCTGATGGACAGAGCACCCCTGGACAACACTACAGCACCCCTCTAGGACTGGGACACTGCACAGGACTTTGGAGTGGACACAGCCACTATGGACAACTGACTGCAAAACACAGTCCAGCCAGCCCCTATGGGCTTTGGAGGAGTGGACACAGCCCCTATTGACAGCAGCAGCACAGCACAACACAGCCAGCCTCTACGGACTTTGGAGGAGTGGATACAGCCTCTATGGACAACAGCAGCACAGCACAACACAGCCAGCCCCTATGGACTTTGGAGGAGTGGACACAGCCCCTATGGACAATAGCAGCACAGCACAACACAGCCAGCCCCTATGGACTTTGGAGGAGTGGACACAGCCCCTATGGACAATAGCAGCACAGCACAACACAGCCAGCCCCTATGGACTTTGGAGGAGTGGACACAGCCCCTATGGACAACAGCAGCACAGCACAGCACAGCACAACACTACACTGCACTGCACTACACTACACAGCCCAGCCAGCCCTAACTCCCACCCTCCCTCTTCACTGTCCACAGCCGAGTGAGAAATTGGCGCCGATGCGGGTACCTTATATAGAATCCAAAACCCGCGAGACCCGGAAGGCGGGATGATGACGTTTTGCCTCGATTTCAGATCCAAGTCAGGTGGGAAAAGTCGAGCCTGACTCGGATCGGCCTCGGATCGGGGGGGTCGGGGGGGTTTGGATTTCAGAAATCCGAACCCACTTACCCCTACTTTACACTCACTGTTAACTGAAATCTTCTGAACTGTGGAGGCCCTGCAGATGTGGGACAGCCATGTAAGATTCAAATGCTGCCAATAGGCATAGAGCACTAGATAAGACATTATTTAGTGACATTCAATTTTCAGTGAGCGGTTTGTGTTGTGGATGTTATAATGTTAAGCAGGGTGCATGTGAAGGATGATATATTGTACAGGGCTCTATAATGTGGTGTAATCTGAATTTGAGGCACCACAATATGGCATAATGTGAACTGGGAGCACTTCAATGCAGCACAACAAGGTGGTATAATATGTATTTGTAACACTGTGGCATCATGTGAACTGGGTGCACTGTGTGGGATAATGGGGTCTATTTACTAAGCAGTGTTAGGAGACAGAGTGAAAATTGATAAGGTGCCCTCCAATCAGCTCCCAACTGTTATTTTTCAAACACAGCCTGTGAGATGGCAGTTGGGAGCTGATTGGCTGGCACCTTATCACTTTTCTGTCTTCTCTGTCTCCTAACACTGCTTAGTAAATAGACCCCTATGTTTCCTGGCAGCTCTACAATGTGGCATATTGTGAACTGGAGGCGCTACAGTGTGGTATAAGATGAATTGGGACCACTGCAGTGGCGTATCTATAATGGGTGCAGTGTGTGTGGGGCACATGGGCCCCCCAGGTCCAGGGGGGCCCCACACTTGCACACACTGCACCCATATTATTGTAGACTTACCTGTCCGTGGTTCCACGTCAGGTGTCTGCGCTGATCAGAACACGGGAAAATGGCCGCCGCAGCCATTTTTCCGGTGTTCTGCGCCTGCGCAGTAGACTGTAGGCACTAGAGTATGCCCGGACACTACTGCGCATACGCAGAATACCGGAAAAATAGCCACCACGGCCATTTTCCGGTGTTCTGCGCATGCGCAGTAAACTCCGGCCACACTCTAGTGCCCGGAGTCTACTAAGGCTCCGGTGGCTGGCTAGCCGTGTCAATCGGCTACCGGCCACCGGGGAGAGAGGAGGGGGCCCTGCACAGGGAGTGCACACGAGTCCCCTCCTCTCTTAAGACGCCCCTGGACCACTGTGTGGTATAATATGAACTACGGCACTAGTATGGGTTACAAAATGAACTAGGTCACTGCTGAGGGGTATAAAATTAAGTAGAGCACTACTCTAGGGTATAAAATTAGCAAGTGCTGTGGAAAGAGGTGTCTCTCTCTAGAAGCATTATGGTGGGGGCCTCTTCAAAACCTTGCTATGGGGCCCTCAAATTCTAGTCAAACTGATTTCATCCTTTATATTTCAACTCCCCTTTCCACTGTCCTCTTCTTCTGCCCTCCCTCTACTATACTTCTATCCTTCCATTTCAGTGCAAAAATTAGCTTGTGTGGAAAGTTCTTGGTAAGATAAGGAACCCAGAGAGTGCAACAACATAGGTCTGTAACAAATGTGATACAGCAGCAAAAGTCAGTAACGCACAGAGGGTATAGCAACATAGGTTAGTAACACAGGAATACAGCAGCACAGGTTAGTAAGGGATGTAGTAAGGAAGCCGACAGTCTCATTGGTGACCGCCGGCTTCCCGACTCTCTAATCCCGGCAAGGTACAAATGACAGGTGTCGAAAACCTGACGCCTGCCATTAGACCTACGCCGGGAGCCCGACGCCCGGCATACCGAACGAAGGTAAGCCTGGCGCGGACAGCCGCAGGGGGGGTTAGGTTTTAGGGCTTCTGGGGGGACTTAGGGCTAGGCACCCCCCCCGGCAGGGTTAGGTTTGGGCTAGGGGAAGGGGGGTTAGGGTTAGGCACCCCTGGGGGAGGTTAGGGTTAGGCACCCCCTGGGAGACTTAGGTTTAGGCTGTGGGGATGGGGGGTTAGGTTTAGGCACCTAGAGGGGGGTTAGGTTAGGCACCCCTAAGGGAAGGTTAGGGGGGAAAATAGGGTTAGTTATCTTATTAGCGACTGGGATCTTCACCCCTGCCGGGCTTCCGCTGTCGGGTGATAATACATACTACACCCGTTAGTAACACAGGGGACCCTGCATCACAGGTTGGTACCACAGGTAGCATACTAGCACATTTTTGTGCAACAGGTGGCACAGCATCATAGGTCAGTAACAATAGGAATAGCAGAGCAACACAGGCACAAAAAACACAAAAAATGGGCTGCAGCGTCTATGAATACTTTTTAAACTGCCGGCTGTCATACTTGCCTACCCTCTTGGAACTGCCGGGAGGCTCCTGAAAATCAGGTGGCGCTCCCTGGAAAAGGGAATCAAGTATCCCGGCCGGTCGACACCCTCCCGCTCGGCACCCAATCATACGTCACACTCCTTGCCATGCCCTCTGCTGTGCCAACCTGGCTGCCACCTCCCGGAGATATATATATATATATATATATCATATATATATATTAGGGGTGAGCGGGTTCGGATTTCTGAAATCCGAACCCCCCCGAGCCTCCCCGATCCGAGTCCGATCCGAGTCAGGCTCGACTTTTCCCGCCTGACTCGGATCTGAAATCGAGGCAAAACGTCATCATCCCGCCTTCCGAGTCTCGCGGGTTTTGGATCCTATATAAGGTACCCGCGTCGGCGCCATTTTCTCACTTGGCTGTGGACAGTGAAGAGGGAGGGTGGGAGTTAGGGCTGTGTAGTGTAGTGTAGTGTAGTGTAGTGCTGCTGTTGTCCACTACTTCAAAGTCCATAGGGGCTGGCTGTGTTGTGCTGTGCTGCTGTTGTTAATAGGGGCTGTGTCCACTACTTCAAAGTCCATAGGGGCTGGCTGGACTGTGTTGTGCAGTCAGTTCTCCATAGGGGCTGTGTCCACTCCAAAGTCCTGTGCAGTGTCCCAGTCCTAAAGGAGTGCTGTAGTGTTGTCCAGGGGGTGCTCTGTCCATCAGGGGTGCTCCCCCCAAGTGCTAAAAAAATAATATATTTTCTGTGTTTGTGAATTGTGTGCGCAGTAGCCGCACGTGCATCAACAAAGTAGTGCCAAGCGTGCGCCTGTGTCATAAGTAAAGGGCCGGCTGGCTTGACCGTTAAAGGGTGCTGTAACCCCCGAAAGTACACTCCAGTCCAAACCAAAAAAAAATTATTTTCTGTGTTTGTGAATTGTGTGCGCAGTAGCCGCACGTGCATCAACAAAGTAGTGCCAAGCGTGCGCCTGTGTCATAAGTAAAGGGCCGGCTGGCTTGACCGTTAAGGGTGCTGTAACCCCCGAAAGTACACTCCAGTCCAAACCAAAAAAAAAATTATTTTCTGTGTTTGTGAATTGTGTGCGCAGTAGCCGCACGTGCATCAACAAAGTAGTGCCAAGCGTGCGCCTGTGTCATAAGTAAAGGGCCGGCTGGCTTGACAATTAAAGGGTGCTGTAACCCCCAAAGTACACTCCAGTCCAAACCAAAAAAAAAAATATTTTCTGTGTTTGTGAATTGTGTGCGCAGTAGCCGCACGTGCATCAACAAAGTAGTGCCAAGCGTGCGCCTGTGTCATAAGTAAAGGGCCGGCTGGCTTGACCGTTAAGGGTGCTGTAACCCCCGAAAGTACACTCCAGTCCAAACCAAAAAAAAAATTATTTTCTGTGTTTGTGAATTGTGTGCGCAGTAGCCGCACGTGCATCAACAAAGTAGTGCCAAGCGTGCGCCTGTGTCATAAGTAAAGGGCCGGCTGGCTTGACCGTTAAGGGTGCTGTAACCCCCGAAAGTACACTCCAGTCCAAACCAAAAAAAAAATTATTTTCTGTGTTTGTGAATTGTGTGCGCAGTAGCCGCACGTGCATCAACAAAGTAGTGCCAAGCGTGCGCCTGTGTCATAAGTAAAGGGCCGGCTGGCTTGACCGTTAAGGGTGCTGTAACCCCCGAAAGTACACTCCAGTCCAAACCAAAAAAAAAATTATTTTCTGTGTTTGTGAATTGTGTGCGCAGTAGCCGCACGTGCATCAACAAAGTAGTGCCAAGCGTGCGCCTGTGTCATAAGTAAAGGGCCGGCTGGCTTGACAATTAAAGGGTGCTGTAACCCCCAAAGTACACTCCAGTCCAAACCAAAAAAAAAAATATTTTCTGTGTTTGTGAATTGTGTGCGCAGTAGCCGCACGTGCATCAACAAAGTAGTGCCAAGCGTGCGCCTGTGTCATAAGTAAAGGGCCGGCTGGCTTGACCGTTAAGGGTGCTGTAACCCCCGAAAGTACACTCCAGTCCAAACCAAAAAAAAAATTATTTTCTGTGTTTGTGAATTGTGTGCGCAGTAGCCGCACGTGCATCAACAAAGTAGTGCCAAGCGTGCGCCTGTGTCATAAGTAAAGGGCCGGCTGGCTTGACAATTAAAGGGTGCTGTAACCCCCAAAGTACACTCCAGTCCAAACCAAAAAAAAAATTATTTTCTGTGTTTGTGAATTGTGTGCGCAGTAGCCGCACGTGCATCAACAAAGTAGTGCCAAGAGTGCGCCTGTGTCATAAGGGCCGGCTGGCTTGACCGTTAAAGGGTGCTGTAACCCCCAAAGTACACTCCAGTCCAAACCAAAAAAAAAATTATTTTCTGTGTTTAGCCGCACGTATATATCAAATCGATATAACATAAATGGAGGACCAAACTTTCTCCGATAAAAATAAAATAGAGAAAGATCAAGAACCACTTCCTCCTAGTGCTGAAGCTGCTGCCACTAGTCATGACATAGACGATAACATGCCATCAACGTCGTCTGCCAAGGCCGATGCCCAATGTCATAGTAGAGGGCACATACAATCCCAAATGGCAAAGTTCAGGAAAATGACCTTGAAAAAGACATTTAAATCAGCTGAAGAGAAACATAAACTTGCCAATATGCCATTTACGACACGGAGTGGCAAGGAACGGCTAAGGTCGATCCCTAGTATGTTCATGACTAGTGGTTCAGCTTCACATGACGATGGAAGCCCTCCTCCCACTAAAAAAATCAAAAGAGTTAAGCTGGCAAAAGCACAGCGAAGAACTGTGCTTTCTAAGAAGATATCACAAATCCCCAAGGAGAGTCCAAGTGTGGTGGTGGTTGCGATGCCTGACCTTCCCAGCACTGGACGGGAAGAGGTGGCTCTTTCCACCATTTGCACGCCCCCTGCAAGTGCTGAAAGGAGCACCCACAGTCCACTTGCTGATATGCAAATTGAAGATGTCACTGTTGAAGTACAACAGGATGAGGATACTGGTGTAGCTGGCGCTGAGGAGGAAGTTGGCGAGGAGGATTCTGATGGTGATGTGGTTTGTTTAAATCAGGCTCCGGGGGAGACAGTTGTTGTCCGTGGGATGAAAAAGCCCATCACGGTCATGCCTGGGCAGAAGACCAAACATTCCACCTCTTTGGTCTGGCAATATTTCTATCCAAATCCGGACAACAACTGTCTTGCCATATGTACCATATGTAAAGGTGAAATAAGTAGGGGTAGGGACGTCAACCACCTAGGAACATCCTCCCTTATACGGCACCTGCAGCGCGTTCATAAAAAGTTACTGTCAAGTTCAGAAACTTTGGCTAAGACCGTAAGCAGTCCAGGGACACCTAAATCCCGTTGTCCTGTTGTATCCAAGCGCCTGCAAACCACACCGTCAACTCCCTCCTCGTCAATTTCCTCCTTAGTCAGGATCGGAAGTAGTCCTGCAGGCCATGTCACTGGCATGACTGACTCTCCTATCCGGGATTCCTCTGGAGGATCCTGCATTTCTACGCCTACTGCTGCCGCTGCTGCTGTTGCTGCTGCTGGGAGTTGTTCATCTTCCCAGAAAGGAAGTAGGAACACCACTACTTTTACGAAACAATTGACCCTCCAACAGTCCTTAGCGAGGAGGATGAAGTACGACAGCAGTCATCCTGAAGCAAAACGTATAACTGAGGCCTTGACTGCTATGTTGGTGTTAGACGTGCGTCCGGTATCCGCCATTAGTGCAGTGGGATTTAGACAATTGATGGAGGTAGTGTGTCCCCGGTTCCAAATCCCGTCTAGATTCCACTTCACTAGGCAGGCGATACCGAGACTGTACAGAAACGTCAGAAAAAGTGTCCTCAGTGTCCTGAAAAATGCCATTGTACACAATGTCCACTTAACCACGGACATGTGGACAAGTGGAACAGGGCAGACTAAGGACTATATGACTGTGACACCCCACTGGGTAGATGTATCACCTTACGCAGCAACAGCAGCAGCGTCACCAGTAGCAGCATCTCAGAAACGCCAGCTCGTTACAAGGCAGGCTACGCTGTGTATCACCGGTTTCAGTAAGAGGCACACCGCCGACAACCTCTTAGAGAAACTGAGGGAAATCATCGCCCAGTGGCTTACCCCACTTAGACTCTCCTGGGGATTTGTGATATCTGACAACGCCACCAATATTGTGCGGGCATTACATCTGGGCAAATTCCAGCACGTCCCATGTTTTGCTCACACAATAAACTTGGTGGTGCAGAATTTTCTGAAAAGCGACAGGGGCGTGCAGAAGACGCTTTGGGTGGCCCGAAAAATTTCTGGCCACTTTCGCCATTCAGCGACTGCGTGCCGAAGACTGGAGCGCCAGCAAACACTCTTGAACCTGCCCCGCCATCACCTGAAGCAAGAGGTTGTGACGCGGTGGAACTCAACCCTCTATATGCTTCAGAGGATGGAGGAGCAGCAAAAGGCCATACAAGCCTATACATCCACCTATGACATAGGCAAAGGAGGGGGTATGCACCTGACTCAAGCGCAGTGGAGAATGATTTCCGTGTTGTGCAAGGTTCTCCAGCCCTTCGAACTTGCCACACGTGAAGTCAGTTCAGACACAGCCAGCTTGAGTCAGGTCATTCCCCTCATCAGGCTTTTGCAGAAGCAGCTGGAGAAAGTGAAGGAGGAGCTAAGACGGAGCGATTCCGCTCGGCATGTGGGACTTGTGGATGAAGCCCTTCATTCGCTTTGCCAGGATTCCAGGGTGGTCAATCTGTTGAAATCAGACCACTACATTTTGGCCACCGTGCTTGATCCTAGGTTTAAAGCCTATGTGGTGTCTCTCTTTCCGGCCGACACAAGCCTGCAGAGGTGCAAAGACCTGCTGGTGAACACACTGTCAGCTGAAGCCTAACGTGACACGTCAACGGCTCCTTCTTCATTTTCTCCCGCAACTGGGGCTGCCAGGAAAAAACTTAGGTATCCTAAGCAACCAGCTGGCGGTGATGCAGGGCAGGCAGGACCAAGTTTGGACATCTGGTCCGGACTGAAGGACCTGGCAACAATTTCTGACATGTCTACTGTCAGTGCATATGATACTGTCACCATTGACAGAATGGTGGAGGATTACATCGGTGACAGCATCCAAGTAGGCATGTCAGACAGTCCATACCTGTACTGGCAGGAAAAAGAGGCAATTTGGAGGCCCCTGTACAAGCTGGCTCTATTTTACCTGAGTTGCCCCCCCTCCAGTGTGTACTCCGAAAGAGTGTTTAGTGCAGCCGGGAACCTTGTCAGCGAAAGGCGTAGGAGGTTGCTTCCACAGAATGTGGAGAAGATGATGTTCATCAAAATGAATTATCAGCTCTTCCAGGGAGACCAGCCTCCAGAAGGTACAGAGGGACCTGTGGTGGTGGATTCAAGTGGGGACGAGTTAATACTTTGTGAGGATGAGGATGTACACACTGAAGAGGGTGAGGAATCGGTGGATGAGGAGGATGAGGATGACATCTTGCCTCCGTAGAGCCAGTTTGTGCAGGGACACATTAATTGCCAGCTTGTTTTGTGGGGGCCCAAACGAACCAATCATTTCAGCCACAGTTGTGTGGCAGACCCTGGCGCTGAAATGATTGATTTGTTAAAGTGTGCATGTCCTGTTTATACAACATAAGGGTGGGTGGGAGGGCCCAAGGACAATTCCATCTTGCACTTCTTTTTTTTCTTTGCATTATGTACAGTTTGGGGCTTAGTTTTTCTAACTGCCATCCTGTCTGCCACTGCAGTGTCACTCCTAGATGGGTCACGTGTTTGTGCCGCCCACTCGTGTCGCTTAGCATAGTCATCCAGCTACCTCGGTGCAACCTTTTGGACATGAAAACACTATTGTGAGGTGTGAGGTGTTCAGAATAGACTGGAAATGAGTGGAAATTAAGGTTATTGAGGTTAATAATAGCATAGGAGCAGAGAAACCAACAAATTCTGTGATTTTAGCTGTTTCTATGCTTTTTAAAAAAAAAATACAGATCCAAAACACAAAACCCAGAACCCAAAACACGGAAGGGTGGTTTTGGCAAAACCAATCCAGATCCAAAACACGAAGAAAGATCCAGATCCAAAACCAAAACACAAAACACGAAAAGTGGCCGGTGCACACCCCTAATATATATACACATACACACAGGACTACTTCAGTTAAATTGTAATCCCTTCAACACACATATTTTGTGAAACGTGCACTGTAATAATTTTTAGATTGTTGACTCTCATTCTTTACTGGATTTGTTTATACTGGCTTGATGTAGGAACAGACAACATAGCATTAGGGCACAGGGTCAACTTTCAACTGTCAGGGTAGCCTCAGGATCAAAATGTTTGCCAGTGAAATATTTTATATCAGTCCAACTCTGTATCATTTAACTGCATATTGCATACACAGTCACATCTACCTACTTGGTCACTCAATAATCAGTTACTAGGTGTACATTATTGTTTGTGTCATTACTTTGCAGAGAAAACTTTAATTTCAGCCCACATTGTATGCAAACTGTCAAGCATCATTTCACTCATAGGGGTCAATCCAATAAGCCATGAAGGATGCAAGGTGCTGTTGCCACGGCGTTAAAACACCAGTAACGTCACCTCATCTCGCACCCCTCGTGGCCTGCGCTGAGTCCGAATTTGCACAAGTTTGCGTGCAGCCCTATGGGGCTGTGAGCACTTTTGTGTGAGTTTGGGCTGCCGTAAAGTGAGGCTGTTGCCACGATGACTCGCACTGCGAGTTCATCACGACTAACTGGATTAACCCCATAGTACAGCACATATTCTGGCATTTTATATAGTAATAATAATAGTATTAAAACAAGGGAAATCATAATGATCTTTTGTCACAACCTCTTTTTCCAGTTAGAAATGAATTAACTATTTTACATCACCCTTAAGGAAAAATGATGAACTCTTTTACTTGCACTGGCTCTGTATACCTGGCCGCTGTGTATTGTCACATAAAATTAGATTGGATTATGGCAGGCAGGATATGGCTCAGCAAAATATGACATGACAGAAATATTAATGAATGGAAAGACTCCAGTGAGATTCACTTGATACAACAGATGTGTAAAAAACTCTGGAGTTGTCTGCGAGCACAAATATCCTGGGCATCATATCTTTCTATATAAACACTGGGGAAAAACAAATATGAAGTGAGCAGATCTTGATACAACTACAGGACCCATCTATAACTTATTCATGGGAGTTCATAGGGATCAAGCAGACCTGAAGTATGTTTTATATTGCACTCTTAAGTCATAATTCAAGGTGACAAACATAATATAGAAGTTAAAAAATATGTGTATGTTATAAAAGCAAATAAGTCATTGACAATCTTTTATTATTTATCGGAAGACTTAAATTAAGGATGAGGTGAGACTCTATATAGTAAGTGCCTGGTTTTTATGTAATCTTACTGCTAGGGTTGTTAAAGGTCAAAGGTTAAAATTTAGGCAAGGTTACCTGTAAGTAGTCAATCTTGATTTAGCCATCCTATTAGGTTCTATAGAAGTAGTCATGTATCCCATATAAATAGCCTAGAAGATGATCCATTATTTCCAGTTTGTGATTCTCAGGACCTAGCTGGCTTAGTTATTCTCTCTGATGTTATTGCCATTATTGTTAATAATTGTGCTATTCTAAATTTCATTTGTTCTCTTCTTTCACCCATTAATTATTCTCTTTCTTCTGTCTTTTGGTCCTGTTAGAACCCCAGAATTGTGAAGGGGCTCATTACTTTCCCATCCATGTAGATTCACTCAGGATTCCTTTTGCTCATGCAGCCTGTATTGCCTGTTGTCTCCTCCCCTCCCCTGCCAGTCGGTCTCCATATTTTCAGGCCTCTGTCCCCCCTCTGCCTTTGCTCCCTCTTTTGCCCACTTTTCCTGCTTGCCACAGCCTATCCCTATTCCCATTTTCCAGCTCCCATTCGAATTGGCCTAGCCAACACTTTATTTGTCCTATGACCTATCATCTTACAGGTAGTATCATGCATCTCAACACATTTTGAACAGCTACAGCCACTTCCATTGGTTTTCCCTCCCCCCCACTGCCTATTCCCCCTCCTCCTCTCTTCTCTTATTCCCTCACCACTGACTGCCTCTCCTACATCTGTTCCCCTTTGTACTTCCTTGTCTTAGCTGAAGTTTTGCATGCTGTCTCTGTTACAAGTTCACAGGTTTTGTCTATTGTGGTGGATCCAGCCGTCAGCTCTGTGGCAAGTTCTGTGAATGATCAAAGGTCATTAGGTCAAGCTTCAACAGACATGTTGCACTCCAGGGGATATTCCACTGGCTCAAAGGATGTACTGGCAGTCCCTTCCACATCTGGATCAGGTGAGTAGGTTGTTGAAATTCATCACTTCCCTTATTCCCCTTTCAGGTGATTGTAGTGATTCATACAGCTACTCAATAGGCTACTACTTAATAGGCTGCACAAATGTATGTTTGGTGGCAGTATGACTACTTTTTTGTTGGAAGCAGGATGGGGAGAGGGTTCAGAGCTGCAGTTTCATGGATGTTGAAGTCTGGTTCGAGGTCATCAGATATTGTACTCCTTGGCAGGCCGGAAGCCACCATTTCTGGTCTATTCAGGATTTGGTAGGAGTGCTATACATTTAGTAATGTGCTGTGCAACAAAGGAGCAGAGTGTTGCTATCCTCGCTTGTACATGCTGTGGACATCAGACAAAAGACTATGTTAAACGCAGTGGTCAGCAGCAGGTCGAGGCAAGCAGCGGGGTGGCACTAAGTAAAGTGGCCTCCTGGGTGAATTGTGAGATGTTGGAGCAGTGGCTGAGTCATTATTCTCTCAGGGAGGAGGCAGCCTTTTTGTAGGGTTTTGGGATGGTTTTCAGTTGCCCTAGTCTCATTTGGTTTTAGTTGTCGGAGGATCTTAAATCTGTAAAAATCTGCAAAATTTTCCTGCAGCTATTAGGGATAAACTGGAGGCAAAAGTCGTGCTCAGGCGCATGTGCAGTCGATTCCTTTCTCCTCCTTTAGAGGGTTTATGCATTTCTCATTTGGGTGTGGCGCAAAAGAAAGAGCCTGATACAGCAGCTGTCTTAACCAGAGGCAGGTTCAATAACCAATGCACAAGATGCTGCAGATTGCCATGTCATTTATATGTCTTTTGAGAAAGCTTTATGTATTTTACAAGGTTTTAGGAGAGGGGTGTTGTTAGCCAAGGTTCTTTCAAAAAAATTATCAGGTACCTAGGTCCCAACTTTGTGAAAAAACAAAGGAACAGTCATTGTGAACTAGATCCAAGGAGAGAATATCGTAGATGGCACCTCCCCATAGGGGACAAGGTAGATCCAGACATATGGATTATACCCCTAGGCAAAATAGAAGATTTAATTGACAATCAACTCAAGATACCAACCGACGAGTTAGTTTTAGAGATTATAAACAAGATGCCAGATTTTTCAATTGCCCTCCTATGTTTACCCCAAAATCCAACATATCTCTTTCCAACCATTTCCATACTTTGAGTAACACCAGAGAGAAAGATTTTTTAGAGCAGAGGTAGAATTAGTCCACCACAAAGTTACCCATAGGAGAAAAAAGGAGAGACAGTATCAGAAAAAATTAAAGCATAAGATAAAGAATCATAAAAAGAAATTAAAAACTGTAATTGAAGAAATAGATGTTAAAACTAATCATGATAAGGAGTTCACTAAAATCTATAATTTAAGCGATTATGTCCTAACAGACCAAGAAAAAAGGGTCCTTCAAAAAGGACTGAAATTCACCCCATCAAGCAAGATCGATACATTTCAGGCCTGCATAGATCTGCAATGTTTTATTCGAAGACTCACATTAAAGAAATGTTTTGGTGATGACCAGAGGATTGACGACGGTAGTAGTATCTCCATCTTTAAACCTTAGTCAGTCTTTTACCCAACATATAAAAAAGGGTGTTATATTGAGATGTTTGAAAGGTTAGTAAAAGAGGAAATTGAAACTACTAGATTTAAGGAGGTCAGAGGTAATATAAGTAAATTAGAAAGAGAAGCCTTAGAAAAATTCTAATCCAATGATAATTTTGTGAGTAAGCCAGCCGACAAAGGTGGGGGAGTCGTTATACAAAATGTAATTTATTATAATCAAGAAATTTACAGACAGTTAGCAGATACAGAAACATAGAGGTAATCCTGCAGTCAGTATTGGTGAGGCACTTAATACTTTACTACTGAAGTATAAGTAGAAATGGGTCTTGACTGACAAAGAATGTAAATTCATTAAAATAGTCAATCCATCTATCTGGTATTTTATACCTTACCAAAGATCCACAAAAACCAGGATCATCCCCCAGGCAGGCCTATTGTGGCAGGCACGGACTCCATCTCCTCAAATCCTTCTCAATATGTAGACCACATGCTACAGCCAATAGTGGTGAAAACCCCAGCCTATTTAAAGGATTCTCTCCAGGTTATCACTAATTTGGAGAAGATAGAGTGGAGCGCAGATATGGTTTTGGTGACAGCGGATGTCACTTTGCTGTACACCATTATAGACCACACACAGCGGTTAGAAGCAACCAGGTATTTTTTAGAGCATGAGGGTCTTGAATTGGAAAAGATTTTTATTCTTGGAAGTATCAAGTTTATTCTCACCAACAACTTTTTTTTGGTTTAATGAGTCTTATTATTTACAGTTCAAGGGGACTGCAATGGGCATCTGAGTTGCCCCTAGCTATGCTAATTTATTCATGGCCATCTGGGAGAACACCTCTGTCTGGGAGGGCCATGAATATGGGGCAAAACTGGTGTCCTTGATGAGGTACACAGATGACATCCTATTCATATGGAGGGGCAATCATACCGCTTTAGACAAGTTTTGTGAGTATCTCAATTCCAATGATAGGAACATCCAACTTACTTTTCATATTAGTAAAGAATCTGTCAATTTATTGGATCTGATGATCTTTATTGAGGACAATAAGATCTGTACAATTTTTTTTACTAAACCCACGGATTGCAATTCTTTTATTAATTTTGATAGCAACTATCATAATAATTGGCTATCTGCTATAACAGCCAGTTTCATTGTATCCACAGGAACTGTACTAACTATGATGATTATTTAGCATAGGGTTTAATGATGAAGGATAAGTTCCTTAAAAAAAGGATATAAAGAAGATCTAGTAGAAATTTCCTTCAATAAATATGCAGATCTAGATAGGTCAGTTCTACTGAATCCTGTTATCCCTGGAGAGAAATCAGAGGGTAAGGTTATTCCATTAACTACGAAAATGGACAACATAAAGGACTGGAAAAAATTATTACTAAATATTGGGATATTATTAAAAAGATTAGTAACCATATTCCTAATAAACCTAGATTTGTTTATCGCTGAGCGGATAATATTAAAAATAATTTAATCAAGAGTGCCTATAATTACTGAACCCTATCAACTCTAAAGGATTTTTTAGGTGTGGAAATTGTTTAATGTGTAAGGACTGCATCATGGTCTGATCCAAAATTATTGAATACACTTCTAGCTCAAATAATCTGAAACGGAATCTAAAAATGATTATTACTTGCAACAGCTAGAATGTAGTTTATTTGTTGCAGTGTTCCTGCAGCAAACAGTATGTTGGGAGGACCACACGCAAACTAAAGGAAAGAATAGCGGAACATGTACGCGATATCAAGAGGGGTCTTTTGACTCATAGCATGTCAGCCCATTTTGATAGTATTCATGGTCACAATCCAGGTGACCTTACTTCTTTCTGTGGCATTATTCAAATCCCCAAATCCTGGCGTAAAAATGATGAAGAAGATAGATTAGCTAGAGCTGAAATGAGAGCCATATTCGAATTGGGGACCCTTGGACCCAAGGACTCAACTCAGATTTTGAAATCAAGTGGTTTTTGCCTTAAAGTGTAATTAATATGGTTCGTTTTGTAGAGACTTGTTATATTATTTTTTATATGATTTTTTTCACACTTTTTTATATATTTATACCTTTGGATGTCTTTTATGAATTGGATTTTTGGGTATTCTATTTTAGATGTTAAAATGCATTTTCTTCTTTTTTATTGTGGCCCACACCTCCTGTTTGCGTTCCAGCACTGGAATGCGGAAACGCATCCAGCCTGGATCTGTATACGATGCGCATGACTTATCTTTATTTGACACTAGAGCTTTACTATTGGGCCTCTAGTGAGTCATGCGCACATGACCAGTCACGTGACCTGCTATTCCCAGCGGAAGGTGATGCGTTCCATCAGTGGAATGCATTGTGGCAATTACATTTACTCCCGGGACCTGCATAAGGTATGTGGTGGGATTGATTAGCTCTGGGTGACTTTATGGGACATTTTATATACATTTTATTTATGTATAATGTGTGAAATCATCTGTAATCTTGTTCCTGTAGATTTTATGTGTTTTTAATTGATTGAACTCCACCTCCTAGAATGGGGGCAGAGGTGAGGGTATTTAAGTTGGATCCGAGATTCAATCCTGTTATGCCTTGATAAAGACCTGCAGGTAGAAACGCGTCAGCTTGTGTATTCTATGGACTCACCATCTGGACTATATCATCTATTCGAGGGATTAACTTTTTTGACTGGCATATCCGGATTAGCCATATTTTGAGTAAATTTTGTGCTTACACCTGACTATCCCTGATCCAGTTTGGACTTACATTGAATGGTGACATTCTTTCATGTTAATTGTTTTATTTTATTTTATTTGAATAAATTTCATATAAAGATTGGATGAAATTATCTTTGACCCACTTTAAAGATACCATTATAGGAGAGAACATCTGATGCCACATATGAGTATGGTATGCTCACTGATAAAGAAACTGTTAAGATTGTGTTGATTTACGTTTCAGAAAGTAGGGTACATCCCTTTTCTATTGCATATGGTGTTTGGAGTATGCTGACAGTGTCCTGAAAGATACTTTTTTACGCTTACATACTTGCTTTTCCATGTGAGTAGGGTGTGTCGTGTTAATATCCATATCCCTATTGTGACATAATTTTTGTTTGAATAAGGACCGATACATTGTCCTCTTTCTCCTTTATGTTATGTGGTTTCGAACTATCGATGAGGAAGGAGAAAAGGGACTTGGATGCAAAGGTTTATACATCTCATCTGCAATATTTTTCTACTTTCTCTGATTTATGGACAGTTTGACATTTTTATAGCTCTTATATCTGAGGACTTCCTTTTCTTTTTTCTTTTTTGCTTGATATTGAATCTGCTTTTCAGCTGCTGCACTTGCATCCACATTTTGGGTTTTAAGGTTGATGGTCTCTATTATGTACTTAAGTGTTTACTGATGGGTTGTTTGATCTCTTGTGCCGTTTTTGAGTTATTTAGGGGATAACTTGATTTTCTCTTGGTAGGTCCTGCTAACAGCAAAGTTTGTAGGGAGTTGCTTTTTTTGGTCATGACACTTTTTTTCTGTCATAAAGGTTCCCATTGCAAGAGAAAAAACTGAAGGTCCCGTGACTCAGCTGTCCAATTTAGGTATCAAGATCGAAAACTGGTAAGGCCTTTGCCATTTGCCTTGTGAAAAGGTGTGTTGGTTACAGAAGTTGCTTGATTCTTTTGCTTCAAAGAAGAAGGTTTCGCTGAAGCAGTTGCAGTCTTTGTTTGGTTTAATTAATTTAGCATGTTGGGTAATACCTATAGGCAGGGTTTTTTGTCAAAGGTTAGAAAGAGCCACTGCAGGTGTAGAAAGACTCACCATTTCATTAGCATTTTTCTTGAATTGATGGAGGTTTTGCGAGTTTGGTCTCCTTTCTTGCGGAAATTTAATGGGGTTCGGATATGACTGCCTCAGCCGGTTGCAAACTCTGAACTCCAATTATTTATAGATGCTTCAGGTTCTATTGGTTTCAGGGCATTCTTCAAGGATAAATGGTGAGCAGAGACTTGGCATGATTCTTGGTGGGTGGAATGTTTAACTGCAAACATACTGCTGTTTCCATTTGTGGTGTCGGTTAGGCTTTCTGCGGTTAGGCTTAGTAACCGGCGGATAGTGGTTTGTTGCAATACATAGTGTTGTGCAAGCTATCAATGACCAGAAGGCAAGATTCGCGACGGCCTTGCAGTTGTTGAGAAATTTAACCCACTTTGCCTACATAGAAATATTGATTTTAGGGTTCTGCACATTCCTGAGGTTGAAAACGAGATAGCAGATGCTCTGTCTTCAATAGGCTAGGTTTCGGTCACTTGTGCCCTTTGCTAGGTTATCTGGTTTATCTTGTCCTGGTCATGTTTGGCAGAGCATGAGGCTGGCATTGAAGGACTCACTTTGAAGGCTTTGGCTTCGGGTATGAGGAAGATTTATTGGCAGCTTGGAGCAACAGGCAGGGTTTCCTCACATCATGGGGTAAAGGAAGTAATGTTGCTCATGATTATATGTTGGAGTTTGTTTGGGGTTGGCATGAGCTCAACTATTCAAAAGCAGCGAAAAAGGATCATCACAACGGCGCTTAAACCAAAATCGACACACACATAATTTTCAATCAGATTTATACGTCCCTTAAATTTGGTGTAAATCCCTTCATGTATCTCATATGTTTCTTATGTGGTGTCACGTTCTTTTCTCTCATCACGATGTGTAAAAAAGAAAAAAAGATATATATCTGTCAGTAACCATAATGTGACTCTTTAATTTCATAAAACTATGAGATTTGGATACATGTATGTATGTAGTTCTGGTTGCCACCGACACCACACCAAAGAGCGTACCCCACTCACAGGATATATGCCGTGTCTTTGCATGTAAAGGTATCTTTTAAAATACAATCCCCACTAGATGTGAGATAGTGGCTGGAAAAAGAAGTGTGACGTACCCCTTACTCACAAGACAGCGTGCAGGAGGGAATTATTAGGTTGGTTTACCAGACTCACAATTAAGGAGTGTAGATCAATCCCATAAAGGTATCTTTATGTAAAGTACTTCATCCCACCGATGCAAATAATGTGGTTCAACTGGAAGGGAAAATTCATCCCAGACTCACAGGATAAAATATCCAAAATGTATTACAAATGTTCACATAAAAGGTCCAATTGCAAAGTGCAAAATTGATGCAAGTTGAAGAAACATCAGTTCAGCAATAAAAAAACATACAGAGTACCAAAGGTATGTAAACATATCCCAATAAGTAAAAACAAGCAGATGCTCAAAAGCAGTCTTTCTTGGTAAACTTACCTCAGGATAAAAAAAGATGGCTTAGATGAATTACACTTCCTTATTGGCGATGTGATTTGACTCGCTAGAGAGCCTTTCTCAAGACATAAGGACTTGGTGAGACATTTGTACCACTTCCCCTATCAGAGACAGGTAGGAAATGGCATCATAATTAAAAATACGTTACCTAAAAATAATCATATAAAAACTGCATTATAAATAGTATGATACTACATCCACACAAATTTGCCGTAACCTTTTGCCCGATCCCATAAAAAATTTGGAGTGGTTTGTATAAGTCCCCATCCTGGCCTGCATCACCGCGAGCAGAAATGACGCCTGCGTGTCACTTACAGGAAGCAAAAATCCCTTAGGCGGTAATCCTAAATTTCAACACATTATCTACCAACCACACAATCGCGACTGGGAGTGATGTAAGCTTGTCACTCACCGGAAGTGGAGGTGGCATCTAAAGTTGCCTTGGTAACCCATTAAAGTCCAACACATACTGTAGCATCTATGTTTCCCCTATGTTTAAAGGAACATCATAAGATACAAACATCATGATTATCCATTTAATAGTTTGACACAGGGAATCTTAGTAGATATATACAGAAATATACAACATATACAGTTTTTCAGTAATGTAAAATAATCTTTACATAGCTACCTCATGACAATTATATAAAATAAAATAAAGATATAAGGGAGGCTTATATTTTTAATATGACCCAAAAGTCACATCGGAGTCGGTGGATCTGATGAATATATAGGTAAAAGCGGAGGGCTTGGTGTCATTATCATCATCCTGTATTATCCAATGTCCAAACACTCCAAAACGGGTCCATTTACTGAATTCCTTAAAATTCCAAAATCCCCAACTGGAATTTTGAATACTTATATATCGTCCTATTAATATTCCACACGTCTAAAATAAAACTATAAGTACAATAATTAGATGAATCATAATAAAGAATGAATATAACAATACAAGAGTAAAATAACCATCTCATAGAAACCACTTAAGTTTGAAGTCCTTGTTCAAACCCTTTGGAATCAATGTATTCAAAGTATACAGTAGATGTGGTTAATTTCTGCCTTTTCCAGCAAGGTATTTCTCTAGTTGGCTTTGACAATCTTGATATCATAAAAACCAGTGATCTCAGCAGAAGAACATTTATGGACCTCTTTAAAGTGGTCAGACAGCGCATGGGTCTCCAAACCCTTTTTGATGTTATGTAGGTGTTTACCTACCTGAACCTTTAGAGCTCTACTTGTACGCCCAATGTAAAATTTATTACATTGGCACTAGATTGCATAAATAACATTCTTGCTGTTACAGGTGATGAAATCTTTTATTGCACCTCCTTACTGTTAATGGTAACATTTTCTATTTTACTTTTCCCATTACTCTTAATAGACCTACAACCCTGACATCCTGCACACCTATAAAAAGCCTTTGAGGTAATGGTAGGCTACTGGTTGATGGTAATGCGTTTATCACTAGTTTTGATTTCAGATTAGGGACTTTCCTCTAAATGTGGACAGGCCTATTAGGGATCACTGTGCCAATCACCGAGTCTTTTTTGAGGAGACCCCAGTGTTTAAAAAAAAAAAAAAAAAAAAACATTTCTATATCTTTATGATGTTCAGTATACTCTGTGGTAAAAGCCCACTGATATTGATCACTATTTTTTTTGCTTTTATCATTGGTAAAAAGTTAATTATGTTCTACCTCCATTACTTTGTTTAAAGCTTTATCTACTCTAATTTTACTGTATCCACATGCTAGAAACTTTTCCTTCAAGTCATTGGCTTGGGTGACTTGTTTGTTGTTCTGTACAATTCCTTTTCTTCCGTTTTGTTTTTTCTACTCTTCTATTTTTTTTTTTATTTTTTTTTTCAATTTAGTGATGTTTAAATACTGCAATATTGTGCACATGCATGCGACTTACGCCACAGCAAGTCCTTTTAACAGTAAATAAATCCTTTTTCAATAAAAAAAAAATTGGGGGGGAAGATTTACAGTATGTAGGATCAAATTCTTCAGTTTATGAAACACATCTTTGATCTGGAAGAAGTTTTTATACATCTAATATAAATGCGTTGGCCTTGCTTGTGGAGGTGCTACTTGTACACACTGTAAACATACGTTTACATTATGCTCAGGGAGGATGTTAAGGATAATGGGACCAAGACTTGCTGTTTACATCAGAGGAAAGCAGCATGTAGCTCTCGGGCTGATCTAGAACTCCCAGCATCTGTGATGTTTGCTGGGCCTACTGGAAGTTATTTGTCAACAACAGATGGCATGCCTCAGGTTACCTCAGCCTGCTTTACGCACTGTATGTAACATATAAATAATATGTATGTAATGTGAGTGACCAATATAAATAACTAATTTTTGTATTAAATGTATTTACACTTTGTTGCACACATACTGGCAGAAAGATGCTCTGTGCTGCTAATCATATTTCTGGTCTCAATCATGACACCCACTGTCTACATTATCCAGTTATTCCACTTAGAGTCACCTACATAGAAAAGGGGCAGATGCTGAACCATTATTCATAACAGCCTATCAATTCACCAGGGTCCTGGGACAACCGGCTGGGGTTAGGGGGGAGCAATTAAAAAAACTAGGTAAATATGAAAATCTGCCATGTTTTGCCCACCCCATCAACTTGGTGGTTCAGAATTTTTTTAAAAAAATGAAAGAGGCATACAGGAGATGCTGTCTGTGGCCATAACAATTTCTGGATATTCATAAACTATAAAATTAAAAATGTCAGGCAGCATTGCCCCAAACAGCACATAATGCAAAAAAAGAGGTGCAGGATAGAATTGTACTTGGGCCCTTCCACCCACTCTTATGTTGTATATAGGACATGCACAGTTTAACAAACCAATCACTTCAGCGACAGGGAGTGCCAATTGTGGCTGAAGCGATTGATTTGTTTGGGCCCCCACAAAACAAGCTACCAATAGGCAGCTGACATTGCTGGCAATGATCTCTTCAAGCACAAACTGGTTTTACAGATGCAGGATGTTGTCGCCATCATCATCCGATTCCTCACCCTCATCAGTGTGTACATCATCTTCGCACAATATCAATTCATTCCTGCTGGAATCCATCATTACAGCCTCAGGGCCTCTGTAATTATTGGACGTAATTGGTGATAAAGGTCTTCCTTGTGGAATTTGTAGTTCATTTTGATAAATATCGTCTTTTCCACATTTTGAGGAAGTACGCTCCTACGCCGATCGCTGACAAGGTACCCGGCTGTGCTGAAAACTCTTTTGGAGTACACACTGCAGGGTGGACAGCTCAAGTAAAGCAAAGCCAGTTTGTGCAAGGGCCTACAAATTGCCTTCTTTTCCTGCCAGTAGTCAAACGGACTATCTGACATGCCAATTTAGATGCTATCATTAAAATAGTCCTCAACCATTCTTTGAATGGTGAATGTATCAGATGGAGTCATGGTGGAGGTCTCATTAATTGTAGGCAATTCTTTTAGACCCGACCAGATGTCAATACTTGGTTGTGTTGACTCTACATCACCAGTGGGTCTTTTTTGGGGAAAGTTTAGTTTTTTCCTGGCAGCCGCACTTGCTGGAGATGAGCCATTCCTGTATCATGTGCCGCTTGAGCTGACAATTTCCTTACAAACAGCTCTTTGCATCTCTTCAGATCTGTGTCTGCTGGGCAGAAAGACACAATGTATGACTTAAACCTAGGATCCAGCATGGTCACCAAAATTTATTGATTCAATTGTAAGATCCTGACATCCCTTGGATCCTGGCGAAGCGAATAAAGGACTCAATCTACAAGTCCGACATACTTAGCGGAATCATTTCGTTTCAGCTCATTCTTCAGTTTTTCAAGCTGCTTTTCCAACAGTCTAATTTGGGGAATTACTTGACTCAAGCTGGCAGTGTCTGAACTCACTTCACAGGTGACTACTTTGAAGGGTTTCAGCACTTTGCACAACATGGAAAGTATTTTCCACTGAGCTTGTGTAAGGTACATTCCCCCTTCTCTTCCTATGTCATGTTTCGTTACGTATCTTTTGATGTTTTTTTGCTGTTCCTCCATCTGCTGAAGCATATAAAGGGTTGAATTCCACCTTATAACTACCTCTTGTTTCAGCAAGTGACAGGGCAAATTCAACATTTCTTGCAGGTGCTGCAATCTTCTACATGCACCTGCTGAATGGCGAAAATGTCCAGAAATTTTACGGGGCACAGAGAGCATCTCCTGCACTGCCCTGTCATTTAAAGAAGAAAACATTTTGCACCACCAAGTTGATTGTGTGAGCAAAACAAGGGATGTGTTGGAATTCATCCTGCATTAATGCTCTCACAATATTGGTGGTGTTGTCAGAAATCACAAATACCAAGGAGAGTCATTTTGCAATGAATTCCCTAAGTTTTTCTAAAAGGTTGTCAGCAGTATGCCTCTTAGTGAAACCTGTGATACATAGAGTAGACTGCCTCTGAATGAGCTGCTTTTTCTAAGATGCTGCTGCTGTTGGTTCTGCTGAAGGCAATACACCCACCCAGTGGGCTGTTACAGTCATGTCATCTTGTATTTTGCCCCGTTCCACTTGTCCACATATCTGTGGTTAAGTGGTCAGTGGGTACAACAGCATTTTGGAGGACACTAATTAAGATTTTTTTAATGTCCCTGTACAGGTTGTGAATTGCTTGTCTAGTGAAGTGAAACCTAGATGGGATTTGGTAGCAGGGAAACAGGACCTCAAGAAACTGTCTAAAACCCACTGCACACACATCTAATACCAGCATAGATGTTATGGCGTCAGTGATCTGCTGTGCAACTGGGTGACTGCTGTCATACTTGTTCCCCCTTGCAAAGGATTGTATAACAGTCAATTTTTTTTTTTAACTACTACTAGTAGTCTTCCTGGTCCCCTTCTGGGATGAAGATCCCCTCCCAGCAGCAGCAGCAGGTGTAGCGCTCATGGATTCTTCTGAGCAATTCAGGATAGGGGAGGACTGAGTGAGCCTTATCAAATTGGATGCATGACTAGTTTCAATCATGATTGAGGATATTGTTGATTAAGGTTTTGGTGGTGAAGATGCCAGGTGCCTGGATATAGCAGAGAGAAGGGAGCTAGCGGATCTGGACTGCTTGTTGTTACTTTTTTAGCCAAAGTTTCTGAATTTTGCAAACATTTTTGATGGATGCACTGTAGATGATGTAATAAGGTGGAGGTTCCTAGATGGTTAAGGTCCCTACTGCTTCTTACTCTCGCTTTACAATGGGTACAGATGGCTTGGCAATTGTTGTCTGGATTTGGGTAGAAATGATTCCACACATAAGAAGTGGATTTTTTTGTTTTATGCCCAGGCATGACAATGGGCTTTGCCTTATCATTGGCAACAACCACTGGGGCCTGATTTACACAAACAACATCCTCATCAGCATCTTCATCATTAACATATATCCTCCTGATCCTGGTGTACTTCCACAGAAGCTTCCTTGATTTCTATGTCAGCAAGTTTACTTGTGTTGCACATACCCACATTTGCAGAGGATGCACAAGTGGTGGAAGGAGGCTCCTCTTCGAGTACAGTTTTGGAAAGGTCAGGCTCACACATGGCACCCGCTGACACACTTAGACTCTCCACAGGGATTTGTGACATTTCTCTGATAACAGTTAGTTCCTGTGCCTTAACGATTTTAATTATTTTAAAACATCTACAGGGAGAAGGGCTTACATCATTATTAGATGCAAACCCACCAGTCATAAATAAAGGTCAAGGTCTTAGCCTTTCCTTGCCACTTCATGTGGTGAAAGGCATATTGCCAATTGTATGTATTTCTGCAGCTAACTTTCCCTTTGTTTTTTTCTTTACCAATGTAAAAGATTGCTTCTTTGATTTTAGAAGCTCTAACTGAAGCCCTGTATGCCCTTGTGCATCGGCTTTAGTAGATGATGTAGATAGACTAGTATCATCATGACTGGGGCACTTGCAGCAGCTTCAGCACATGTATGTGGTTTCTGCTTTTCTCTCAACTGATCATTCTCCATATCAACAAACATGAACAAAGTGGGGTACAGCACACACATCAATTTATACCAATTTTAAATTTTACACTGCAGTATCAATGACCTACAGTGTCACAATATTTTTTATGAATAAAACACTGCGCTACCACTTACATTGTCACAATATTTTTTATGAATAAAATGCTGTGCTACCACTTACAGTGTCACAATACGTGTTGAATATTACACTGCATTTCTACTTACAGTGTCACAATATTTTTTACAAATAAAACACTGCGCTACCACTCACAGTGTCATATTTTTTATGAATACACTGTGCAGAACTTACAGTTTCACAATACGTGCATTTCCACTTACAGTGTCACAATATTCTTTATGAATAAAGCACTGTACTACCACT
Organism: Taudactylus pleione; assembly: GCA_031769625.1. Lineage (NCBI taxonomy): Eukaryota > Metazoa > Chordata > Amphibia > Anura > Myobatrachidae > Taudactylus > Taudactylus pleione. Next base: position 6,670,826 of record JAUIMM010000210.1, on the reverse strand, counting down.
TATAGTGTCACAATACGTGTTGAATATTACACTGCATTTCCACTTACAGTGTCGCAATATTTTTTATGAATAAAACACTGCCATACTTAGAGTCTCAATATTTTTTATGAATAAATCACTGCGCTACCATTTACAGCGTCACAATATTTTTTATGAATAAAACACTGCACTACCACTTACATTGTCTTAATACGTATTCAATATTTGAATGTATGGCTACCGCGCTAAAATTGTAAAGCAGCTCAATGGGCTAAATTGATAATAGCAATATAAAATGAGCGCTATATATATATAGTATGGTGTGGCACCTGTAAAAAATATATAAGTTAATTTCGGGCATATGTTATAGCTCCTTTGTGAACATTTGATATAAGGCTCCAAAACTCAGTCACTGCTGTCCCGTTTGTGACACCCTAACTTTCCCTACCTTTCCGGGCTCCATCCTTCTGATGGTATGTCAGGCGGGGTTCAGGCTGGAAGGGAAGCCGGCGTTGGTGGTGGTGTTGACTAAGCCTCCACATGTGTGTTTCTCGCGCACCGCCGATTGCGGGTGCGGATGATGACATCACACAGGTGACGGCAGGCAGAGTGAACGGCCGTGTGGCTGGAATGTCCAGAGTTTGGAATAAGTAATTGCCTCCAACGCATTTCGTGCCCCTAGGCAAAAGTTCCTTGACAAAGTGCGGGGAGGGACTTATATACAATCCAAACCCACAAGAATCCAACATCGGGATGATGATGTTTTGCCTTGTTTTGGGATCCTACTTAGGTGGGAAAACCTGAGTCAGACTCAGATCCCGGCCCAGATCGTGAAGTTCGAGTGGGTCCAGTTCTCTGAGAACTGGACCTGCTCATCTCTAATTATTTTAGTGAAAATAATATTAATCAATATGCTCCATAAAAGTAGAAACACAACAAAATACAGGAACATTTGTAAAACATGACATACAGTACATCATTATGACAATCAAATGTTTTCCTTAAACAGTCAGTGTGGCTACTAATGGAAAACTCCACAGATGGAGTTCTCATAGAAGATTTTAGTTTTAATTTTAATCTCTATGGTTTTGACCTCATTTAGGGTGTTTGAGATCAGTGAAACAGGTTCACTGGGGGACCTGTACTAATCACTGGGAGACCTTACTAATCACTGGGGGACCTGTACTTATCACTGGGAGACACGTACTAATCACTGGAAGACACATACTAATCAATGGGAGACCTATACTAATCACCGGGAGACCTTCTAATCACTGGGGGACCTGTACTAATAACTGGGAGACACGTACTAATCACTGGGAGACCTGTACTAATCACTGGGAGATACGTACTAATCACTGAGAGACCTATACTAATCTCTAGGAGTCCTGTACTGTACTAATCACTGGGAGACCCGTACTAATCACTGGGAGACCTGTACTAATTGTCACGGCCAGGGTATTTCAGCATGGCGCTAGGCTGGTGTTACCTGTGAGGTCGTTGTGGCGCGGGCTGTCTGGTGGCGGAGCTGGTGTCTGGTGGGGGGCTTTGGCTGTGCGCGTTGTTGTGCGGCCCTGTTGTCACTCTACGCTGGTGAGGCCTGGCGGCGTCTCCGTTCCGTTTGGCATGGGCGCCGCCATCTTGCCTTCTGGCCATGTGATGAGGCTGGCCAATCCTGGTGAGTCACATGTTCCCTCCGGCCAGTAACAGCACGGCATGGGGTATTTAGGAAGGGTCAGTGCCTTCCTTCTTTGCCAGTGCAACGTGTATCTCAGCCTAGCTGAGAGGGAGTTCTCTGTGCTTTCCTGTTCCTGTGAATTCGCTGTCTGCCAGTCTGCCTGTCAGCTCCTAGTTCCCACTGGACTATCCCGCTACCTCCATCACCCTTGCCCATACCTGAGTGCCTGAGCCTGCTGACATCCTGCGCTTCAGTTCACTATCTGCAAACCTGGCTTGATTATTTTCAGTTCACTACCTGCAAACATGGCTTGATTATTTTCAGTTTCACTACCTGCACACCTGGACTGGTCTAATTGTTTCTACCTGGACATTTACCCTTTTGCTCCCACCACAGAACTCTTGTGCACATTTATATTTTCCTGGACTTTTATTTACTGCCACATTATATGTCTACTCAAGCACTTATTAAAAATCCTAGTTTTATTTTCAAATCTGCTTCTGTGATCGCTCCTGCTACCACCCCGGGTCCACAAGCAACCCAGAACATAACAGTTTGCACTGGCCCCATGGAGCCGGCCACGGATCAGGAGTCAGGAGTGGATTTGTTCAGGTGCACTTGTTTGGTCGTTTAGAAAATCTGGAAAACATGCAGCATCAGATGGCTAAATTTCTGCAAGAGATGTCCAAGCGACAGGATAGTTTGCAAACTTCCTTTTCTACCCCTGAAGTACCAGCATCTACATCCGCATCAGCATCTGGGAATACAGGAGGCAGATCATCTCCCCGCTTACGTCTTCCTTTACCAAATAAATTTGACGGCAATCCTAAACTCTGCCGAGGTTTCCTAAATCAGTGTGACATACATTTTACCCTGCAGCCTGACAACTTTCTAACTGCAAGAACTAAAGTGGCTTATATAGTCTCTCTGTTATCCGGCCAGGCCTTGGAATGGGCTTCCCCAATCTCGGAGCGCTCAGATCTGCTGCTGGATAATTACGCAGGCTTTGTGTCATCCTTCAGGAGGATTTTCGATGAACCTGGGCGTACTGTATCAGCATCATCAAACATCATGACACTGAGACAAGGGGTCCATCCTGTCAGTCAATATGCCGTGCAATTTCAAATTTTAGCATCAGAGCTCAAATGGAATGAGGAAGCCCTCACCTCGACCTTCTGGCATGGGTTGTCAGACCGACTAAAGGATGATCTAGTCACTCGAGAGCTTCCTACTAATCTGAACAACATGATTTTGTTGTGTATCAAAGTTGACCTACGCTTCAGGGAACGTCAGGCTGAAAAAAACAGAACTGATCAGCAAAGGTCATTTACCCCCTCCATTTCTACCCGTCCCATTCCTTCCCCTACTGAAGAGGAGCCTATGCAGGTGAATCATACACACCTCTCTAAAGAAGAACGTCAGAGAGGACTGCAAAAGAACCTCTGTCTGTACTGCGGAGAGTCTGGTCACCTGCTGATCTCCTGCCCCCATAAACCGGGAAATGCCAAATCCTAACTGACCCTGGAGACATCAAGTTAGGAGTTATGAACCCGTCTCCAAAAATTAAAGATTTCACGATTACCCTAGCCTTGGATCTTAAACTCAAACCTGTCTTTGCTACTGCTCTACTCGACTCGGGAGCAGCCGGAAATTTCATAATGTCTAGTTTCATAGATAAATTTCAGATTCCTTGTTTGTCTCTCAGCCATGCCATCTCTCTGACCTCTATAGACGGACGCCCTCTAACTAACGGGATAGTCACCAAAGAGACTCAATTAGTATTGGTCCGAATTGGGGCACTTCATTCTGAGTCCTTAAGAGGCCTCTCAAGAAATTGTTCTTGGTCTACCCTGGTTACATCAGCATAATCCCAGGATTGATTGGAGTTCTATGCAGATTCTGTCATGGGGTATGGACTGTCAGAAATCCTGTCTTCCAAAAATTCGACCTGTGAGAAAGACAGTTCCATTAGTTTCTTCTGCCATTCCCAAGGAATATCAGATGTTCGCCGACGTTTTCTCTGAACAACAAGCAAATATCTTACCCCCTAATAGGGAATGGGACTGTCCAATTGAATTGATACCAGATAAGATACCACCTCGTGGTCGTACCTATCCGCTATCCTTGCCTGAGACTCAAGCCATGACCGAATACATCCGGGACAACCTGGCAAAGGGGTTCATTCGCCCCTCCACTTCACCTGCCGGAGCTGGGTTTTTCTTCGTTGGCAAGAAGGACGGTGGTCTAAGACCATGTATCGATTATCGAGGCCTTAATGACATTACTGTAAAGAATCGATACCCTCTTCCCCTGATTACTGAGTTGTTTGATAGGGTCAAGGGCTCTGTCATTTTTTCGAAATTAGATCTAAGAGGGGCTTACAACCTCATTCGTATCCGAGCTGGCGATGAATGGAAGACCGCTTTTAATACCAGAGATGGACATTTCAAGTATTTAGTAATGCCTTTTGGATTGTGTAACGCCCCTGCAGTCTTTCAAAGTTTCGTTAATGAGATTTTCCGGGATCTGTTATATGTTTCGGTTGTTGTCTATCTGGATGACATACTGATTTTTTCACCCTCTGTGGCTAAACATCAAGAACATGTTAAAGAAGTTTTGACCCGTTTGAGAGAAAACCACCTTTACTGCAAACTGGAGAAGTGCGTCTTTGGAGTGCCCAGTGTACCTTTTCTCGGCTATGTAATATCTGGCTCCAGTTTAGAAAAGGACCCCAAGAAGGTACAGGCAATTCTGGATTGGACCCGACCTCAGACACTGAAGGCCATCCAGAGATTGTTGGGCTTCGCAAATTATTATAGACGCTTCATTAAGGGATTTTCTACACTGCTGGCTCCCATTACAGCCTTGACCCGCAAAGGTGCTAATCCTGCCCAATGGTCACCTGAGGCAGAGTCTGCCTTTCATTTTCTAAAACAGGCCTTTATCTCAGCACCAGTTCTTCGACAACCCGATCTGGACAGGCCTTTTTTGTTGGAAGTAGACGCATCATCTGAAGCTGTGGGAGCAGTCTTGTCTCAACGTTATGAAGACAACCGAGTCCATCCGTGTGGGTTCTTTTCTAAAAAATTCTCTCCTGCCAAAAGGAACTACGCCATAGGTGAGCAAGAACTACTAGCTGTAAAGTTGGCGTTGAAGGAATGGAGATATTTGCTAGAAGGCGCCAAGTTTCCATTTACTGTATTTACGGACCATAGAAATCTCCTATTTCTCAAAAACCTCCAATGTATGAGTCCTCGTTTGGCCCGCTGGGCAATATTCTTTGCCAGGTTTCAGTTCACCCTGACCTTCCGGTCTGGAGCACTTAATCAGAAGGCTGATGCCCTATCGAGATCTCTCCTCTGTGATGATCAATCTGAAAATCAAAGCAATACCCCTCTCTTGGAATCAAGAGTTTTCACCGCATTACAACTTCAGCCTCCTACGGGAAAATCATTTGTGCCCCAGAATTAAGGAAGCAGCTTCTCACCTGGGCACATTCCTCTCGCTTCGCAGGGCACTCAGGCACTCAGAAGACCTTGGAGTTCCTGAAAAGACACTATTGGTGGCCTTCTATGAATGCAGATATAATGGAGTTTATCTCTTCCTGCTCCTCCTGTGCCCAGCATAAATCATCACGACAAGCTCCAGCTGGGGAATTGCTTCCATTACCTACTCCATCACGTCCATGGACGCATCTCTCCATGGATTTCGTCACAGACCTGCCAGTCTCTCAAGGTTTCAACACTATCTGGGTTGTAATAGACCGATTTTCTAAGATGGTCCACTATATACCTTTGAAGAAGTTACCTTCTGCTCCTGACCTGGCACAGTTGTTTGTCCAACACATATTTCGTCTACATGGCCTTCCTGCTGAAATTGTCTCTGACCGTGGTGTGCAGTTTACTGCAAAATTCTGGAGGGCTTTGTGTTCTGTTCTTCAAGTGAAGTTAAACTTTTCCACGGCTTACCATCCACAAAGCAACGGCTCCACCGAGAGAGTTAATCAAGATCTAGAGACTTTCTTAAGAATTTTTATGTCATCTTCCCAGGACAATTGGGCTGCCTTGCTGCCGTGGGCTGAGTTTGCACATAATGCTTCCTACCACTCGTCAACTAACCAAACGCCATTTCAGGTTGTATATGGCCTTCATCCTCGTGTTCCCGAATTCCGAAGCCTGCCTGTTTTCGATGTTCCGGCCGTGGAGGACACGGTGCGGAATTTTGCTGCCATCTGGACTCAAGTACGGTCTGATTTGTTGAAGGCATCCTCTCGCTATAAGACCCAGGCCGATAAGAAGCGTAGAATAGTTCCACGCATGCAAGTAGGTTACCAAGTCTGGTTGTTTACTCTGAACCTTCGTCTAAGAGTTCCGTCTATGAAATTCGCACCATGCTTCATCGGTCCCTTCACCATATCAGAAGTCATTAATCCAGTGGCCTACCGTTTACAGTTACCCCCATACCTAAAAATTCCCAATTCCTTCCATGTTTCCTTATTAAAGCCCCTAGTCCTGAATAAGTTCCATAATGCTCTACCTGCTTCTCCTCGAGTCCAGATGGAGAGAGGAGTTGAGTTTGAAGTCGCCCAGATCTTGGACTCTCGTCTGCGCTGAGGTCATCTTCAGTATTTGTTTGACTGGAAAGGTTACGGTCCAGAGAAACGTTGCTGGACCGATGCTCGTGATGTCCACGCTCCCACGCTCATCAGGAGATTCCATTCTGCCCATCCGGAGAAGCCTGGTGAGTGTCCTGAGGCCACCCCAAAAGGGGGGGTCCTGTCACAGCCAGGGTATTTCAGCATGGCGCTAGGCGGGTGTTACCTGTGAGGTCGTTGTGGCGCGGGCTGTCTGGTGGCGGAGCTGGTGTCTGGCAGGGGGCTTTGGCTGCGCGCGTTGTTGTGCGGCCCTGTTGTCACTCTGCGCTGGTGAGGCCTGGCGGCGTTTTGGCATGGGCGCCGCCATCTTGCCTTCTGGCCATGTGATGAGGCTGGCCAATCCTGGTGAGTCACATGTTCCCTCCGGCCAGTAACAGCACGGCATGGGGTATTTAGGAAGGGTCAGTGCCTTCCTTCTTTGCCAGTGCAACGTGTATCTCAGCCTAGCTGAGAGGGAGTTCTCTGTGCTTTCCTGTTCCTGTGAATTCGCTGTCTGCCAGTCTGCCTGTCAGCTCCTAGTTCCCACTGGACTATCCCGCTACCTCCATCACCCTTGCCCATACCTGAGTGCCTGAGCCTGCTGACATCCTGCGCTTCAGTTCACTATCTGCAAACCTGGCTTGATTATTTTCAGTTCACTACCTGTAAACCTGGCTTGATTATTTTCAGTTTCACTACCTGCACACCTGGACTGCTCTAATTGTTTCTACCTGGACATTAACCCTTTTGCTCCCACCACAGAACTCTTGTGCACATTTATATTTTCCTGGACTTTTATTTACTGCCACATTATATGTCTACTCAAGCACTTATTAAAAATCCCAGTTTTATTTTCAAATCTGCTTCTGTGATCGCTCCTGCTACCACCCTGGGTCCACAAGCAACCCAGAACATACATAATCACTGGGAGACCTGTACTAATCACTGGGAGACCTGTACTAATCACTGGGAGACCTGTTCTAATCACTAGGAGACACATACATAATCACTGGGAGACCTGTACTAATCACTGGGAAACCTGCGATGGAAATTATTTTTCAGGTTTTTGTATTTTTTTCAGATCCTTGGAAATCCGGCAATTTGCAGATCAGTTTTCCATCAAGAGATTCAGGAATTAGGAAATCATCCTAAAATCACTAGACATAGGGATTTTCATTAATATCTATGTGAATCATTCTTTATTCAATACCTCTAACATTGATTTTAGGGGGAGGTTGTTTGCAAAATACTAAAAAAAAATATTAACAAAAGATGACTGGAACCATTTCACATAGCTGATATGATATATACATAACCTAATGCCTTACTGAATTGGATAGCTTACTGAGTGACCAATTTTTAAAAAAGTGTTGAAAAGTGATAGATTTCTATTGCCACTTATCACAGTTAAAAAACTCCTATTGCCATGATTTACTATACAATTTCCTCATGGTAGCTGAGTAGTACTCAGCTGTCTGGCTATACTAGCACAGGATGGTAAGAGTAGACTTAACCACTTCGCTGGGCCAGTATCATGGAATAGGCACCTTTGTGCCATTTCATATAAAGGGAGAACCCGATCTCCAGTGAAAATATAGAGATAGAGCTTTTCTCTGGTTAATAAATAAGCCTGTGAATGTTATTTAACGATAATTAATTCACATTAAGACAGATATTTACTAATCCTTGGAGAGAGATAAAGTACCAACCAATCAGCTTCTAATGGTGCATACACACGGTACGATCAGTCAGTGATAACGATATCGCTGACTAATCATCCAGCACCTTCCCGATGCGCGGGATGATCGATATCGTACATCCAGCACACCACCAACCCACCAACGACGGCCCAGCGACCCACGATCAACGATCACGGGTCCCTATGTATGGCTTGCATGCACGGGCGATGGTTCATATTGTCCATAAATGCCCACGCATCGCTGGTCATTGGGCACCAAAATATTAAGGATCTGAACAATAACGACAAGGTCAATATGGTTATCGTTCATATTGTGCATTTTTATCATACCGTGTGTACGCACCATAACTGTCATTTTTCAAACACAGCCTGTAAATTGACAGTTAGGAGCTTATTGGTTGGTAATTTATCTCTCTCCACTTTATCGCTCTAAAAGGCTAGCACTGTACATCTTCCCCTAATACTGTAAAGCAGAATTATTCTGCCATGCATAGAAAGTATAAGCAGAACTATTTAAAAAATTCAGAGCCTTTTAAACGTGAATATATATTGTATGTATATTTTTTAATATGCTTACTGATAATCATGTGCATTTTGTGGCTATGGTAAATGCGTATTTGACAATGCAATGCAAACATTTATTTTAACTTGTGTCTATATAAAAGTAAATTTTGACACTTGCCATTCTGGATTTTAAAAAAATGCAGATTCATTTTTAATTATGCAAGCTAACCCATTCACACATTAATCACACATATTATTTATAACACCCAAATGTAGTCTATACAGTATACACGTGTATGATAAATGTTTGAAAGCGATCTTAGATGATTTGGGCCAATTGTCATATGAACAAATGTTTAAGCTTTATCCTGACATGTACTGTGAAGCTTAATGGTGATTTATGTTATAGCATTTCCAATATGGGGCAAATCGTTATATGCTTCACAACTTTGATTCCCACTGTTTTTGCACAATTCATTGAACTCTGGTGTGAAGAAAATGTTCCTGAGAATGATTTAAAACATTTCGTGTGACCCTCGGCCTTGAGCTGGCGTAAATGGTGGATATGTGCAAAAAGTGTTTCATTTCTTTGCCATTTGTTCCATGCTTCGTTAAATCCTGGCTAATAAGCATCTGTCCTGTGCTTCATTGATCTCCCTTCCTGAGATCTGTGTGCCTGGGAGCCTTTGAACGACTTGCAGGGTTTTGTTCTATTACAAAGCTCACCACAATGACAGAAAAAGCTCCTGCTAGCTTTTTAGATGTAATGTTACAGAGGGCAGCGGAGCCAGGAAGTTCCCTGTCAAAACTCGAACCCTCTTATTTTATAAGAAAGAATTTAAACTTATCTCTGCATTAACGCCGAGAACATGTGGATAGTAATACACTGAATTAACTTTATTATCTTATATTTTATTTATATATGTCATAAAGGGGAAGTATATTTGAAAACAATAATGGCAATACTTTACAATGGGTGTAATTAAGACTTCTGCATTACTGTATATACCAAATACAATAGTGATATTTTTGTTCTGATTTGAGTGTGTTTGGGAACTTATTTGCGTGCTTCTCCCCCTCCCTTTCTAACACTGTTTTGTGTATCACTGTCAAAAAGGCACATATGGGACTTATGGGTTCAGTATTTGACATGGAGGCCATACATGTCTAATCTCCTGGAATGTTAAGAAGACTCCCAAATTTGGCAGAGCACTCCCTGACTCCTGGGGTAGCAGGGAATCTTGGATCCCGCCCACTTCCCTGGACTTAATGATGCAATTTGCAGTATTACACAGTTGGGGGCAGGGCCATGATTATGAGAATCATATCGCTTGCCACTTGGACTTCATGGAAGGAAGGTCCTAAAAGTTGGCAAGTACTGGGAGTGTGGTCCTTGTAGTGGCATTATGGAGGTTCTTTGGGTACATTAGAACATAGGTAAATATTAACTAACATTGATTGTTATACCTATGCTTCAGCTCATTAGTTACACCTATGAAGGAGCTATTACTGCTGTCATACAAGATCAAGGAACCTATCACCACTGTGTAGTCCCCCCCCCATACTTGTGCTACCAGTAAATACAATAATTAGGGAGGACTGGTGCTAGGGTGTTTGATTGCCTCCTGCAAACTATAAATTTGCGCCCTCTCTCCCATTTTCTATAAAGGTGCAGTGCGTGCAGAAGGCAAGCATCACAAAAAAGGTGTGGTCTCACAAGAAAGGGACGTGGCCACACAATAGTACCCCCAATTCAAATGATACCACACAGTAGCACAATCATATTTACATTACACCGCACATAGTGCCCCTGATTTATATTACACCACATAGTAGTGTCCCTTATTCACATTACGACACACAGTAGTGCCCCTTAAACACAATATCCACATAAATTGCCCATTCAACAAATAAGGCTCACAATAGTAGTGCCCCTTTTACAATGCCCACAGAAGTAGTGCCCCTTGTACAAAATGTTATCAGTAGTAGTGTCCCTTATACAATGCCTACAGTAGTAATGCCCCTTATGCAGTGCCCACAGTAGTAGTGTCCCTCACACAATGCCCACAGTTACATGGCTCCTTATACAATGCCCACAGTAGTAGTGCCCCTTATACAATGCCCACAGTAGTAGTGCCAGGGGCGTATCTATAATGGGTGCAGGGTGTGCGCTGTGAGGAAATCGATGGGAAAATGGCATCGTGCCATTTCCCAGGCAATCTGTGCATGTGCAATAGACTTCGGGCACACTCTAGTGCCCAGAGTCTATTGATTCTGCGGTGGCCAGCCAGCCGCATCAGTCGGCTGCTGGCCACCGGAGAGAAGGGGGCCTGTGATGGGGGATGCACATCGGCCCCCTCCTCTCTAAAGATGGACCTGAGTAGTGCCCCTTATCCTTAGTGTCTCTTACACAATGCCCACAGTAGTGTCCCTTATACACAATGCCCACAGTACTGCCTCTTAAACATATAATGCCTACAGTAGTAGTGCCCATTATACAATGCCCACAGTACCGCCCTTTATACACATAATGCCCACAGTAATAGTGCCCCATATACAATGCCCATAATACTTGTGTCTCTTATAAAATGCCCACAGTAGTAGTGCCCCTTATGCATTGCCCACAGTAGTAGTGCCCCATATACAATGCCCACAGTACTAGTGACTCTTATGCAATGCCCACAGTAGTAGTGACTCTTATGCAATGGCCACAGTAGTAGTGCCCCATATACAATGCCCACAGTAGTAGTGCCCCTTACACAATACCCACTTTAGTTGTGCCTCATATACAATGCCCACAGTAGCAGTGCCCCTTATGCAATGCCCAAAGTAGTAGTGCCCTCTATGCAATGCCCACAGTAGTAGTACCCCTTACACATAATGACACACACAACATTGTACTAACCTGAATCACTGCTCCAGTGCCCACCACTGCCCGACAGTTCCTCACACTCGGCACTTTTGCTGATGTCATGACGTCTCTCTCTACACACACTGCGGGAGCCAGAAGTTAGAGCTCAGGAGTGAGGTCCAGCCTCCGGCTGCTGTGAAGGAGCTGCCAAGCGCTCACTGGTAGCAAAATCTCAGCGGGCACCCGAAGAATGGAGAAGGCCTCTCCAGCCCATTGCCTGCCGGCTGTGCAGGGCCAGCTTACTCTATTGTGCTGGCCCTGTATGCAGGCCCCCTATACTTACTCTGTATGTGCAGCTTTCTTTCCAAATACCATGTAATTGAAAGCATGGAACAGAATAGAGCAAAAGTTCTGGTGCCAGAGATTAATTTAAACAATGCATGACCCTCCACCAATCAGCAATCAGAGGGCACTGAAGGGCAGGTCTATAGAACAACCACTTGCCAGGTATTTTAAGGAAGTAGGACACATGATGGTACAAAATAATTGATAATCTACCAAAATCTCTGAGAGGGGATGATTGGGCCAAACATATTTTGTGAATAGAGGCTAAATGGACACAACATGTGGAAACAGTATATGCACATTAACTTAATGAAAACAATTCTTGGGGATCTTTACTTTAATCCCTTTACCTGTGTTTTGTCATTATGTTTGTGTCAAGTACATCGTGTGTATATTATAATAAGCTTTTATATAACTTTGCTTTTTGTTGTCCCCCTAAACCTGTTCCTTTTTTGACTTTTTACTTTTTATACTTATCAGTGCTATTTGATCTCTGTATTATTCTAGCATTTCAACCAGGACTGGGGAGCCTCATGTTACTATGACAACGGACACCTGAATTGCAGGTCTGCAATAGATCACTTCCGGTCTCTTGTTACCTGTCACAGCCAGGGTTTCTCAACATGGTAGTCACCGAGTATTACCTGTGAGGTCGTTATGGTGGGGGCTCTCTGGCAGCGGTGCTGGTATTTGGCGAGGGGCATTGGCTGTGCGTGGTTCTGTGTTGGCACATTGTCACTAGGCCTGGTGAGGTCTGGCGGTATTTCCGTTCCATTGGCATGGACGATGCCATCTTGCCTGTGGCCATGTGATTCCAGCTGTCCAATCCTGGTGGGTCATGTGCTTATTCCAGCCAGTCACAGCGCGGCACTGAGTATTTAGGAAGGTCCAGAGCCTTCCTTCCTTTGCCAGTGCAACGTGTTTCTCAGCTGCGGCTGAGAGTACCTGTGCCTTACCTGCCTGCTTGTAAATGCTACTAGCCTGAACCATGCCTGCTCCTACCTGCTGGACTTACCCTGCACCCTCCATATACCTTCTCACCTGCCTGAGTACCTGAACCTGCTGTTTCCCTGCACCTTGCCTCCATTCACTCCAAGCTGGACTTCACTACCTCTGCCTGCAATTGTTACAGCTCACCATACCTGCATTCAGCTACAGCTCATCATACCTGCATTCTGTTACAGCTCACCATACTTGTATACTGGACTGGTCCTGCCTGTCACTATCTGGACATTCTCCCATTAACCCCCACTACAGTTATCAAGTGCACTTTAGTGCTATACCTAAACTTTTTTCATTTGCTATTCCCATGTCTTCTAAGCCACTTATTAAAAACTCCACTTTTTCATTTAAGTCTGCTTCTGTGTCTGCTCCTATCACCACCCCGGGTCCACAACAAAATCAGAACCTCACATTACCTGCATGATGGTTTTCATCTTTGGGACATAGGCTTCTGTGGGATATAAGGTGATGGCTCTGTGGGATATAAGTTGAGTGTTCTTCTTCATTTATATTGTACCCTGAGGCAATAGCCAAAAAAGCTCTGAAATCGGTATTCTCTAATAAATTTTTGCAATCTCAAGACCTGTAGTGTTCCCTCATTTATTTTATTTTAGGGGAAAAAAATTGTATTCTTGTATTCCTGTGTGTGATTTTTTTTGGAAATATGTGTGTACAGCTGCAGTGGTATGGCAAAGTCTATGTACACACCAACAGATGCCTTATCACTAAGAACAATCCAGTTGCTTAATCAGTAGAATGGTTTATTGAAGGACAAATTAACTACAGCAGTACTCACTGTGATACACATTGGTTTGGATGGAGCGGAGCGCGGTGTCAGACAGCTCACCAGCTGGTGAGTGTATATAGCGTGCAGGTAGCAATGTAGGATGCTGGAATAGTGGTAAATGCAGGTAATGTTGCAGGTCTCACCAGAGCTAATTGAAAAACGCCCATCTTCCACTATGGCACTCTAAAACAGTGACAAGATGTCGCCGCCTAGTCATTGTACTGACATCGGAACAGGGAATGAAGCCTCCCTTGGGGAACAAAATGTAGTCTGCTCTGTAGAGCACTCCACTATCAACACCTCTCTTGCTACAAGCTTCTCCATGTTACACAAACATTCTGTCAGGGCTCAGCCGGGGATCAGCTCCGCTTACCGTGCCGCCGGCTTCCCCTGTCATCCTGGGAGGTCGGGCAGCTGGCGCGGTGGGGGAGAAGCTGAGCATTCTCCCCTCATGCAGTGGCTTCCTGGTGGGCTGGTGTCTGGCATCGCAACTCCGGACATGGGCGCCGCCATGACAGTCGGCCCATGTGACAATATCTTCTTCCCAGGATAGGTGAGTGATCAGCTGAGGCTGTGCATCTATCAAAGGGTTCCCCTGGGTATATAACTGTTCCACAGGTTACAGGAAGTTGCCTGAACAACGGTTGTCTCCTAGCGTGCCTTAGTGAGTTCCCGGTCCAGGTTCCTAACCTTCCTTACAGCAGCAGTGTTACCATTTCTACCTGTGTGCCTCCCGTCTCTGGTGAATATCCATGCAGCAGTGTATACCATCTCTACCTGTGTGCCTCCTGTCTCTGGTGAATATCCGTGCAGCAGTGTATACCATCTCTACCTGTGTGCCTCCCGTCTCTGGTGAATATCCGTGCAGCAGTACATACCATCTCTACCTGTGTGCCTCCCATCTCTGGTGAATATCTGTGCAGCAGTGTATACCATCTCTACCTGTGTGCCTCCCATCTCTGGTGAATATCCATGCAGCAGTATATACCATCTCTACCTGTGTGCCTCCCGTCTCTGGTGAATATCCATGCAGCAGTGTACACCATCCCTACCTGTGTGCCTTCTATCTCTGGTGAATTCTCAAGTAACCGTGAGTCTCTCCACTTGAATTTATATTGATATTTGATCTACGTGTCAAGGTATAGTTACTGTACGGTTAGGGTATTGCTAGTGCCTATCCAGGCATAACCTCTCTGGGCCACGGGTGTTGTGTCTCTATTCCCGCAGGGCTTGGGTACCTGGTCAAAGGACCGTGACCTGCTCACGGGGTGCAGCTAAGCCCAAATCCCAATTGGAGGGGTCACTGGCGAACACCATCATGTGGGTTAGATTCCGCACCTTTGCCCAGGTCTCGCCAACACTCAAGACCTGTGGATGAGGAGAACATATATCCAGGCCCCTCGTCTCCGCTTCCTCCCACAACCTAGGCCCACCACCTTATCCTACTCCAGTCTCAGACGTGACACATTCAATATAAGCTTCTCTATAGCAACCTGAAATGGAAACAGGGTTAAACACATGAAAATCCATTAACATATCACATGACTTTGGTGTGGTCTTCTTAGTAGACACATCAATAAGAGTACCCTCACTGACAGCATGGACCATAGCAACAGTCTTATGACTCACAAACTCAGGACTGCTGTCACTGTCATGGTTCTTGAGGTCTTTGACACCAGTGACTATTAGATCTTGCAAAGTCTCTCTGACTATCTTGGACTTCCACTCACACCAATCAAATCTTGGCTTTGGCTTCTGGATATCTTGAGGCTCACTGAATGCAATATTTGCAAATTTCTCATCATACCTCTTAAGTGGTTTGCTGATTTTTGATCTTGCATAAGACTTATCCTGTGGTATAAGATTTGTTCCCATTTCTGGTACATAAAGCATGTCTTGGATTTTTGTGATTTTAATTTTAGTCCCAACTTTTAGGTGGGTTTTCATTATTCCAACTTGGAAGACCACTCCTCATTGCAGCTGAAATGTCTTGTTGCACCTGAATCAATATACCAGCAATCCTTTCTGTGACTACCTGTAACCCTTAGGGATGATTCATCATTGCCATTGCATTTTGATTTGTATAGGATTCACATTATTTTGTTTACACTCAAATGATTGTGACCTATCTTATATTGTAGCAATCACAGCACTTGAACTTGAATTTTCTAAATGTTTCCCTTTTTGTGTGTTATGCAGTAGTCTAAGCACTTGACTCACATGACACGCATTCTTGGAACTGCAGTAACTTTGCTCTGACTGTGCCTGTGGCAAATTTTGCAGTGTTTGTTTCCAACATCACAACAAAGAAGTCTACTTGTGATGTCAAGTTCTATAGCATTGCCGTAGCATTCTCTTCATCATCTACTTTCACTCCAACAGACAATAGTTAATGAGATACAGACAACATTATGTAAATGTGATCATACAGCTGCATTAGCATAACTTGGTATTGTATATTACACGTCTTAAGTTAATTCTTCTCATGAGATCTCCATCTTGGTATTCTTCCTGCAGTGCTGTCCACATACTGTATCATTTGCTGACATCTTCCAATGTATAATAGAGTGTGTTGCTCTACACTTATGTCATGGTACCCATGGCTCTCTCTATATTATCTTGGATCTGCACCTGAATCTACTTTGACACAACCTCTCACCCTTTAATTACATTTCCATAGAAAACTTCCAGGTTGTATAGTTCCTTGCACCTTTTAATTTGATAAATCCTACCATAGGTGTTGCTCCTGTGTTTATGCCTCTCACAAACATATCTATGCAGATTCTGTGCACTAATCAGTTCTGTATTGTCACACTGAACTGGAAACACTTTTGTTTTTGTGCAGTCTGTGTTTGCATGTGCCTATGATGGCGTCTGTATTTTGCTGTGGGCATTCTAGTAATTTAGGACCTGTGTACTTGTAACCTGTGTGCCTGGGTCCCTAACCTGTTGGAAATATGTGTGTAAAGCTGCAGTGGTATGGCAAAGTTTATGTGCACACCAATGGATGCCTTATCATTAAGAACAGTCCAGTTGCTCAACCAGTTGAATGGTGTATTGAAGGACAAATGAGGTACAGCTATACTTACTGTGATACACACTGATTGGGGTGTCATACAGGTCACCAGCCAGTCAGTGTATGTAGCTTGCGGGTACTGGTGCAAGATGCTGGAACAGCTGTAAATGCAGGTAATAGTGGAAGTATCACCACAGTTAAGTGAAAGATGTCCGTCTTCCAATGTGGCACCCTAAAACAGTGACAAGTTGGTGCTGCGCATCTGCAGTACTAACCTCTGTGGCCATCATGGAACAGGGAATTTAGCCTCTCTTGGGGAATAAAATGGAGTCTTCGCAGTAGCGCATTCCACTTTGAACAATTGTGTTATCCTGAGACTGGGCTTCCAGAGAAGTGTGCATGTGTGAGAAAGTCTCTGCTTACTGCTGCAAGCCAGTATCACCAGGGTGCTGAGCGTCATTCAGCTTCCCGGTAACTTTCCAATGAAAAATGTAATTCTTATAACTAGTTACGGGAAAGAGGATGAAATCAGTGAAATTATTTTTAAAAATTAATTATATGAACATCTGAAGGCTTCTCCAGAATATGCAAGCTACTATACAACTTATAATAATTTCTAACTTTAGGTTACTACTGGTACTGCTCATGTCATTATGATTCCAATACTGTGTACATTTTCCAAGGTGTAGCTGACTTCTTTAGTGCTTGCTTTCCACTCCCCAGTGTGTTTTATAAAGTTACTCTGAAATAATTGCTATGTATGAATATATAAATGAAGAGTGACAGATGAGCATCAATACCATAGGTGTAGGGATAATATGCAGTTTGTACAGAAAATAGGACTGCCTTTGGGTGGGATAACTTTTTTGAATAAAGTTTTTAAAATAATAAAAAAAAAATCTACATTTTTATTAAAGATGAATGTATATTTGTACACAGAATATACATTATTATAGACAGGGTATGTTTTAGTAACTAGGGTGAATTGATTTAAGTAATCAGCCCACAGTAGCTCCTAGCGGTAAAATAGCTTATCCAGAAATGTGAGCAGGTAGCAGTCACTTATTACTCGATATCCTGCCAAGCAGACTAATACCCCTTTTCCACCTAAATTTCGGGTCTGACCCGGAGTTGGAACAAAGTTCCTATCCGGATCAGACCCAGAATTTTGCCGGCGCCGACTCGGGATATTCCCGAGTCGGTGCCGCTCACACCGGAGTCGGGTCTGCATAGACCCGGCTTTTCCGGAGTGAAAGTGGTCGCTTGGAGATGACGTCATCTCCAAGTGCCACTGAAGCCGGACCAATCGGCAGCGCATTCCAGGTCATCGTGACCCGGAGTGAGCTGTTCTCACAGCAGGGTTTCACGGGCTACGCCCGTGTTAAACCCTGCTGTTTACCTGGGTTGGATAGCCGGGTCTCTCGACCCGGCGATCCAACCCTCTCCCCTTTTACACCAGGGATCTGCCCGGGTTAACCCCTCAATAACCTGGGTTTTAGCTCCGGTGTAAAAGGGGTATAAGATGCTTACAAGTATGTATATCCCATTCTAATTAATTGTCCATCGTGCTTGCCCTGCATCTTTATCTGTCAGGAGTGAGGAACTAGAGTCAAATACGCCTGATCCTCCATCACAGCCACTTTTGCGTGGATGTAATTAAGACGGTCAGATTTTCTCAGCAGTTGTCACAGACGTCTTAATTAGCTGCTCTCACATTATTTGCATCTGGGCTCTCTGTCTGCAACTTGAACAGAATTGTTGGCCTACATCATTTCTGAGTTTCTACTGACTGTGCTTCCATAAATATATCTGAGGCAGGTCCTGGATTACACCTAAATGATCTAAGGCTGCATGGGTCTGAGCCCAAGGTAAATTAGTCTCATCTTCCCCTTATGCGCACTTATATTAATTGCTAATTACTATACTCAAACTCTCAAAAGATAATTCCAGCAAGAAATTATTATCTAACAAACATCTCTCTCTACCCTCTAACTCTAACAGAACTGTGGGACCATCAGTCACCCCAGGTCTTTGCTGTATCAGCTAATGAGGAAAACTAGAATGTAAACAGTGCTGAATTTCCTTGTAATAGAATAATTGAATAGGCAGATGACTATCAGCAGCAAGGACATATTGAAGAGGAACATGGCTGCTGCCCGACGACACCTGTGGTTTGTTTGTAAGATGTCTGGAGAGGTGCTCAACACCAGGCTTCCTCTTCTTGCAGTGCACAGGACATTGTGGAAGTGAGCATGCAGAGGATCCAACTGGACCATCCATCAGACAGAAGAAAAAGAAGATGTGAAGAAGAAGAAAAAAGAAGATGCTGAGATGATACTGAAAGAGTGAGGTCAAACCCCAAATTGTGCATCGATTTCAGGGCCTGATTCAGACCCGCTCACGAGCGCTGAGCGGGTCGATGTTGGCCCAGTGTGCATGCGCGCGATAGAGCCGGCTCCATAGTGCGCATGCGCAAGACCCGGATAGCGATGGGCATGCCGACGCTCCAGGTCTCGCACCAAAGGGGGCGTGCTGTCGAAGGTGAGTGATAGCACGCCCCCTTTGGTGGGCGTGCCGAGGGCGTGGCTGCCCAGACGGAGGTGTTCCCATGGGAATGCCTACCGTCTGGGGCTGGTCCCACTGACATCACAAGTGATGTCAGTGGGAGTGCTCTCGGCTCTGATAGAGCCAAAAGCACTCCAGGGCTTGCGGCAACGAGACCCTACCACAAGGGTCTCATTGCAAGCCCAATGGTAGCAATGGTCTTGACCATCGCGACCATCTTCCTGGCCACTCGCTATAGCTCGCTATAACAGTTTAATAAATATTAATTATGCCTCTTCCATAGTAAAACATATGTGTCAATTTATAATAATAAATAAAATGTTCCCCTTATTAAACGAATATATATATTGGGCTCTTTATTATTATTATTATTTTATATATAATAAGCGAGAAAGTAGGTAGGTCTGCCAGTCTGTTTGTTTGTCCTTTATGAACAGCCAGCATTTTGGACCTAGTTCCACCAGGTTTGAACTTTGTCTGGGCCACACACTGTCAAACAATCGCTAAAAATTGGAACTTACATTACACAAGTTCCAGCGCTGGCTCCAGTGGAAATTGGCAGTCTGCCAAAAATCTGTGTGAGGGCTACAAATGTATCCTTTTAATCTTACAGGCAACTTTATGACTCATCCAAGTTTATATTAAATCCAGAGTTAGTCCTTTTTAAAGTTACCATATATAGTAGTCAGCCCTCTGTGTTTGCATGCAAGGGCATAACTTTGGGGGCCACATAGCAAAATCTTAAAAGGCCCCCCAGAGGTAAAACAAACACATTTGCCCCCACACAGAGCCCATTCATGTTATGCCATACAAAGCATATTCAGGTTATGCCACACAGTAGTACCCCTTATACACATTATGCCATGGAGTAGTAGTGCCCCTTATACATTATACCCCACAGTAATGCCCCTTACACTACACATTAATGCCAGTTAGACATTATACCACATAGTAATGCCCTTTACAGATTATGCCACATAGTTGTAGTGCCCCATAGAACACATAATTCCACACAATAGTCGTATCCCTTACACATTATGCCACACAGTAATGCCCTTTATAACTGTGATAGGATCATTGGTAAAGTGGTCTGTGGCAGGTACATTTGTCCCAGATTCCTGTCTTATGTGTTTTAAACCCCCAGGAGAAAGTCTGCAGTGTAGCAGGCTTGAGTCTCGGCTTTTTGAAAAGCCGGTTTGGGACCTGGGGGTTGTGGGTGAGAGGAGAGGGAGGGCTCCACCCATGGCCACTCCAGGTTTTGGGCCTTGCAACCTGGTAACAGGCTTGTTAAGGTTTCCACCTGAGAGTGGCCAATATAAGCCTAGTGTGTTTAGGGCTGAGGGTCTCACCTGGGAGAGCAGGCAGGGAGTTTGCTCAGAGACACTTGGAAACCTAACTGTGAGTGTTGTGCTGTGCTTTTGTTGCTGGTGAGGGCATTAGGCCCTGCCAGGTTCTGGTAGTGAGGGAACTACCTGTGAAGTTAGTGCCCCGACAGGGCTAGGATTTATATTTATGTTTTCTTTATATTTCTGACATTGTACAATAAAGACTGGTGCCGACCAGCTTGTACTTGCATCCAGACTGGTGTGCTGCTTCCCTGCTGCTGTGTGTGTGTGTAAGGAAGGAGTCCTCTACCCAGGAGAGGGACCCCCTAACCTAACTGTGTCACAATATGGTGGAGAACGCGGGCAACCACACACACTGAAGTTGCAGCAAGAGGAAAACTTTCCATTTAAAAATTAAAGGGACAGACACCCAATTTGTAAGTGTGGAAATAACGCTGTGTCCTTGGAGTCCCATAGAGGAGGCGTCAGCCAATGCTCAGAGAGGCAAGGTTCAGCTTCCAGCCTACACCCCAGGACAAAATGGAGGACATTATTAAGGCCTTGCTCCAAGCTACAGCAGCTCAGCAGGAGACAAACAAACTTCAGCAGGAATCTACCAGAGCTCAGCAGGAATCCACCAGGGTGCAACTGTTAGCCTTGGAGACAGCCCAGAGGCAACAACAGGTCGCCATCGAGGAAACCTGCCAGGCCATAAAAGAGGTGGTACAGCACCTGCTCGCCCAGCCCAGAGATGTTGCTACTGGTCCTCCCACCCCCACTCACTCCGTACAAGCCAGTCACTTACTCCAAAAGATGACTTCGGGCGATGATGTGGAGGCCTATCTCACCGCGTTTGAAAGAATGGCCGAAAGGGAGAGTTGGCCCAACGAGCAGTGGGCAAGTCTGGTGGCACCTTTTTTGTCTGGGGAGCCACAAAAGGCCTATTTCAACTTATGCCTGGCTGATGCCAAGGACTATAAAAAACTAAAACAGGAGATCCTAACTCGCTTGGGAGTCACCACCTTTGTTTGTGCCCAACGGGTCCACCGCTGGGAGTTCCATAGGGACAAGCCTCCACATTCACAGATGCATGACCTCGTCCATCTGTCCTCAAAATGGCTACAGCCCGAGACGCTGACGGGACCACAGATCGTGGAAAGGGTCGTGATGGACCGGTACCTGCGATCATTACCTGTGACTCTGCGCAAGTGGGTGAGCCATTCAGACCCTAAGTCCACGGACCAGTTGGTCGAGCTGGTGGAGAGGTACATGGCGGCTGAGGAGCTGATGAGTATGCCCCACCGAGCCCCGATGGTGCACCGGCGAAATGCCACAGACACTGGTAAGACTGTTCCAGGGGAGAAGGGTGCTGGGCGGTGGAATGTACCTAAGACTGAGGGTGTAGAACCTGGAGACATGCCTGCCAGGCCAGGAAGGTTCTTGCCCCGTAAACGACTAGACATTAATATGACTCAGTGTTTCCTATGTGGTGGCTTCAGCCATATTGCCGCTAATTGTTCACTTACAACTGAACCTATGCAATGTGATACTGCTCATGTCTACCGCAGGGGGTCTTTCTTTGCACAGACAGCCTGTATGGCTGACCGGCAGGCTGAGACTGATAAGCACATGTGTGTACTCACTGTAGATGGCAACCGAGTAGAGGCACTGTTAGACTCTGGTAGCTTGGTGACACTTATAAAAGCTGAGCTGGTGAACCCCTTGAGGCATACAGGGAAAACTGTTGGTGTGACCTGCATACATGGGGATACTCAATATTATGTTACGGCCGAGGTGAACATCGAGACACCATGTGGCTCTGCTATAGTTTCTGTGGGTTTGGTGCATGGTCTGGTGTATGATGCAATATTGGGGAGAGACTTTGCTCACTTCTGGAAGTTGTGGGAAAGCCGTTTTGTTTCAGAGGTGAACAACCCTGATCCATTTGAGAAGGTTGTCGATGTAGTGGAGGAGGGAGTTTCTTTTGAGTCAGAGTTATTCCCTTTTTCTACTATGGTTGGCGAACTAGAGAATGCGGAACGTGACGGTGGCCCGCCAACTGATGTGCCTCCCATTGAAGGGGGAAGTGTTGTTGGGCCAGGCGATCGCCTGCCTGATTTAGAGGTCAGAAGAGAGGTCGTTGCCGTGGAGCAGTTGAATGACTCTACTTTGGTAAAAGCCAGGGAGAATGTAAAAGTAGTTGATGGTAAACCCGTAGACCCTGATAGTCCTTTGTCCTATCCCCACATGGCAATGTGTCAGGATTTGTTATATCAGGTGACTAAGAAGGGGGAAGATATTGTGGAACAACTAATAGTTCCCAAAGCCTACAGAAGAACAGTGTTGGATCTGGCCCATGGTCATATAACGGCAGGCCACCTAGGGGTAGAGAAAACCACTGAGCAAATAATGCAGAGGTTTTTCTGGCCCGGGCTTCATAAAGAGCTGTCTGACTTTTGCGCATCCTGCCCTGAGTGTCAGTATCATGCTCCCAGGCCACATTTTAAGGGTCCACTAGTTCCATTGCCTATCATAGAGGTGCCGTTTGAAAGAATAGCGATGGATTTGGTGGGACCATTAATGAAGTCTGCCAGGGGACACCAGTATATTCTGGTCATAATGGATTACGCTACCAGGTACCCGGAAGCGATCCCATTGCCAGAGAGCTAGTTCATGTCTTTAGCAGGCTGGGTATACCCAAGGAGATACTAACTGACCAGGGTACACCGTTTATGTCAAAAGTCATGAAAGAGTTATGCCGCCTGTTCAAAATTGAACAGTTAAGAACTTCGGTTTATCACCCCCAAACCGATGGGCTGGTCGAGAGGTTTAACAAGACGTTAAAACACATGCTTAGGAAAGTGGTCGACAAGGATGGTAGGGATTGGGATTACTTATTGCCGTATTTATTGTTGGCCATAAGAGAGGTTCCCCAGTCCTCCACCGGTTTTTCACCCTTCGACTTGTTGTATGGGAGACACCCAAGGGGGTTACTAGACATTGCCAAAGAGACATGGGAGGGGCAGTCTAGTCCTTACAAAATGGTGATTGAGTATGTTTCTCAAATGCAGGAGAGAATTGCTTCGGTAGTGCCGATAGTGAGAGAGCACCTGGAACAGGCTCTACAGGAACAGCAGAGGGTATACAACCGCAATGCCCGGTTACGCAGCTTTGCTCCTGGGGACAGAGTGTAAGTGTTGGTTCCCACTGTGGAAAATAAACTTTTGGCTAAATGGCAAGAGCCCTTTGAAATCTTAGAAAGAGTGGGACAGGTCAATTACAAAGTTTACCAGCCGGGGAAAAGAAAGCCGGAACAGATATACCATATAAATCTATTAAATCCCTGGAAAGATAGAATGGTACTGTCGGCCGTCCGAGCCCCTCCAGTAAATCCAGGGCCCTTAGTTCCCGAAGTGACAGTGGCAAAAACTCTGTCGGCAATTCAACAACAAGAGGTCAAGGAGTTTCTGATCAGAAATAGGGTGCTGTTCTCTGACGTACCTGGGAAAACCTTGGTCATTAAACATGACATAATCACTGACCCAGGGGTTAAAGTTAATCTAAAGCCCTATAGGTTACCAGAAGCACAAAGAGAATCGGTGTCGATAGAAATTAAAAATATGCTAGAGTTAGGGGTTATTGAAGAATCACATAGTGAATGGTCAAGTCCCATTGTGTTGATTCCAAAGCCCAACGGGAGTGTGCGTTTCTGCAATGACTTCCGAAAGTTGAACAGTGTTTCAAAATTCGATCCCTACCCGATGCCAAGAGTGGATGAACTGATTGAGAGACTAGGGACGGCAAGGTATTTAACCACTCTTGACCTAACCAAAGGGTATTGGCAAGTACCGTTAACCGAGAGCGCCAAACAAAAGACAGCTTGTTCAGCGCCAGAGGGCTTGTTTCAGTACAAGATGTTGCCCTTTGGGCTACATGGGGCACCTGCTACCTTCCAAAGAATGATGGACAGGACGGTATGCGGCTGCTTATCTGGATGACGTGGTCATTCATAGTCCTGATTGGCAGTCTCACTTACCCAGGGTACAAGCAGTGTTGGACTCCATCTATAAGGCAGGTTTGACAGCCAACCCAAAAAAGTGTTGTCTAGGCATGGAGGAAGTAAAATATCTGGGATACACCATTGGCAGAGGCCTGATAAAGCCTCAGCTCAATAAAGTTGATGCCAAACAAAACTGGCCACGGCCTCTGAATAAGAAGCAGGTGAGAGCCTTCTTGGGAATTACGGGGTACTACTGGAGGTATATACCCAGCTTTGCCACCATGGCAGTCCCACTGACTGACCTGACCAAAGGCAAACAAAAAGTCATGGTAGAATGGAGTCCTGAGGCAGAGAAAGCTTTTCAGGAGTTGAAAGTAGCGTTGTGTTCCCAACCAGTAATGATGACTCCTAATTTTGAAAGGGAATTCATAGTACAAACCGATGCATCAGAAGTAGGTATAGGAGCGGTCCTGTCCCAGAACAAGGAGGAACACCCTATTTTCTATCTAAGTAGAAAGTTGAATGTACATGAGAGAAACTATGCCACAGTGGAGAAGGAGGCGTTGGCCATAAAAAGTTCAAATTGATCACTGACCATGCCCCTTTGAAGTGGATGTCCGAAAATAAGGACAGTAATGCGAGAATTACGAGATGGTTCTTGGCATTACAAACTTTTAAATTTTCAGTGGAACACAGGCCAGGAAGCCAGCTGGCCAATGCTGACGCGTTGTCACGCATTCATTGTTTGGGGGCTTCAGTTGTTCCGCCCCACAGGTCGAAACAAAGGGGGGGGATATGTGATAGGATCATTGGTAAAGTGGTCTGTGGCAGGTACATTTGTCCCAGATTCCTGTCTTATGTGTTTTAAACCCCCAGGAGAAAGTCTGTAGTGTAGCAGGCTTGAGTCTCAGCTTTTTGAAAAGCCAGTTTTTGACCTGGGGGTTGTGGGTGAGAGGTGAGGGAGGGCTCCACCCACGGCCACTCCAGGTTTTGGGCCTTGCAACCTGGTAACAGGCTTGTTAAGGTTTCCACCTGAGAGTGGCCAATATAAGCCTAGCGTGTTTAGGGCTGAGTGTCTCACCCGGGAGAGCAGGCAGGGAGTTTGCTCAGAGACACTTGGAAACCTAACTGTGAGTGTTGTGCTGTGCTTTTGTTGCTGGCGAGGGCATTAGGCCCTGCCAGGTTCTGGTAGTGAGGGAACTACCTGTGAAGTTTGTGCCCCTACAGGGCTAGGATTTATATTTATGTTTTCTTTATATTTCTGACATTGTACAATAAAGACTGGCGCCGACCAGCTTGTACTTGCATCCAGATTGGTGTGCTGCTTCCCTGCTGCTGTGTGTGTGTGTAAGGAAGGAGTCCTCTACCCAGGAGAGGGACCCCCTAACCTAACTGTGTCACAATAACATTATGCCACACAGTAATGCCCCTTACTAATTATGCTCTTCCCAGCAACTCACCCCCCCCTTTTCCTTCCAGAATACTTTTGCCTCCCTCTGTCTGACATCAGCAGCCAGCAGGTATGGATTTGGGGCCGGGCCACCAACTAATTACAGCTGGAACACTGGCAGGCAGCGGCAGACATGTACAGACAGCTCCGGTGTAATTTGAATCTAGCATGAGTCCCGAGAAAATTGGAGATCGTGGACTGGCAGCCAATATGGAGCTGCCAACTGCTGCTGGTCCGCAGGCTCTGACTGACTCGCGACTGGCGGCATTATCTCTCCATGTCTGCCTGCCAGTGCACCAGCTGTAATCAGTTGGCAGGCCGACACCTAATCAACATCGCTGAAACCCTGGCCCCCCTCGGCTGCCCTGACTGGACTGGCCCACCTTGTATGCGTGACTGGGTGCATGGGGAGCGGCAGGCCACCATAGCAGCCACACCCCTTGCACCCATGGTAGTTACGCCACTGTTTGAATGCATGTTAGCAAACAGTGGGATCCTTTTCAGGATCAATGGAATGGTGTTATAGGCGAGGACAATGTAAACAAATTAAGGGTGCAGGTGTAAATTTTACTTTTAGAGCATTAATACCGGACATAATAAAATAATCAGACTGTTGCCTGTTAGAAATCAGGTGTGCTGGTCATTACGCTGCAGCTAGTGGATTACTATTTCTCTCTACGGCCCCGGTGGCAGCTCACCGTTGGCATTGACTGTGCTATCTGGTGTAGTGTCTGTGCAGGAGGCTGGCTGCAGTGGAGCTGGAGATGGAGCTGTAAATGGTAACTGATGGCCCTGGGCTCCACAAAGACTAATGGGAGGAGCTGCTGCGGCTAGGCATGCGTATCAGCTCCCCCTTCATCCATTTTTTTATATTAACTTCACTAAGCTTTCGTTGAGCAGCAGGACAGGGTCAGTCAGTGAGGGGTGGGCTGAGCAATGGTCGGGGCACCCCATGCAATTGCATGGCTCACTCGCCCCTAGAAATGGCCCTGTCCACTGATATTCCTGATGGTGATCTGATGCTGCATGTTGCAGCAGATCTGAGAAAGCACAGGTCGGCTAATTATTGGGAATCTGTGCAGTGGCGCCAAGAGGGGGGAAGCAGGTACTAATTATCCAGGCCCAGGCTTGCTGGAGGGGTCCGCCGCCACCCCCCCTTACCTTACTTATCAGCAGCCCAACACATGCTGCTCTATGCTGGGCTGCTGTGGGAGACTGCTCGCTGAAGAGCAGTCCCCTCTGCCTGTGAGGGGGAGCGATTACACTGATCGCACCTCCCCCTAGCTTTTGCACCGGGCTGAGGGCTCAATAGTGCTCTTTTTTTGTCTAAGGGGGTGTGACCACGCCTACCATGGTTAGGTCACGCCTCCTCCACTGGACCCAGGCCGGCTCTTAACAGTCATGCACCCATTCTGTGCATGTATAGAACAAGTCCTGTGTGATCGCACACAGGCCCCCATATGCCTCTGCCTGATTGATAGGCCAGGGCGTTTATGGGGCGGGACAGGCTGCGTTCCCCTAAATGGGGGCGTGTTGCCCCTGTTTTCCAGGAGTGGCAAGTACGGGATCTGCGTCCTTGGAAGTAGATTCCTGGCCTTCCATGTCGGCCAGCCTGCGTTAGTGACTATTGGTCTTCACTAGTCCGGATTGAGTTGATTATTTATTTTTAAGTGCACCATAAATATACCATCAGGTTGTAACTTTTAAATCCATTTTTTGAGACTATGGGTTGATACAGCGTTGAAAATATGCCTTTTTAGAAGAGTGTTGCATATTTTCTTATTACACCTGCTCCAAAACTAAGTGCATGCAAGTACGGGATGATGGAGAGTCATATGCATTCCAATCACATCTACACCTATGACTAAAAAGACGTAGCTGGCAGGGCCGTAACTAAGAGTGTGTGACCTGCGGGTTTAGGGGACGGGGTTGGCATTGAGTGCACTGTTGTCCTTTCATGGTGCTGGGTCATTCTCAAGTAGGAATCTATGGTGAGTGCATGTTGGTTATGTACAGCTCTGTATACAGGTGAATATAAGCCTCTTTTCTTTACATACGGTTCAGCAGCAACATACGCCCAAGTTACTTGAAATGCTGCATAAGGCCCTACACGACTCTGGGACTTGTTTTTGGTTTATACAGGCACCGCGACTGAGTTCACTTGAGTATCATTTTAGATACCATTTCTTACTTTCTCTCATCCTAGTTAAGATTCAATATTAACTATATATATATGCATGTATTGTATTCACTGGGGGAAATTTAATTAGACACGTGGTTTACCCCACAGCTAATTGATCACGTTGTCTGCTTCAATTAGCTGAGAGAAACCCATGCGCTAATCCCCAGAGGCAGGATTTTCCATGCATTTTTCTCTGCGTTTAAATGAGAATTCTACATGTTAATGCTCAGGGAAACCCATTAGATTCCACACATACATTTTAATGTTGCGCTTATAGGTGTTGCCCTAAAATGCTTTTTCAAAAGTAGTCAAGTATGTGTAAAAGTAAAGTGAAAGCAAATGCGATCACTTTATTTCTGGGTTCAGCCCCGGCCGTGCTACTTCAAATGCACGGTCATCAGACATAGCAAGGGGCTACTGCCGGTGGTGAGGTATAGTATAAATCCCTCTCTTGGAAAATGTTGTGATCTGTAGCCCATCTGAGGATGGTAGCTCTGTGGCCAAGCTCCAGAATGCTTTAGAAACCTATGGGACTACTTTTATGAACGAAAATGGGGGATAGCAGCAGATATCTCCAAAATCTGCTGTGGTTACCCGTACATACATCCAGGTACCACTTAATATTTGCAGGTACCACCCAAAAACGTTCAGGGGCGTAAATTCACCCCAGTCCCCCGGGGGCAAGTTAGAGTTTGGGGCCCCCCACCCCCTCAAAAAAAGGGAAAACAAATATGGTGTGTTTGAATATATATATACATATATATATATATATATCCAAATAGCGGCACTCCGGGCTGAAATAACTTGGTACACAGAGACCTTCTTAAAGCAACGTTTCAGCGCCTTTATTAGCGCTTTTGTCAAGCCAACATAAGAATAATAGAACAAACAATGCAGTATAAATAGCACACCCCTCGTGGAGATTGGCTGCATGTCACTCAGTGTAACGCCCCCAAGCTTGTCATAACAAATGGACAAATCAGTTCACATACCCCTATTAACAAAAGACACAGATAACATTCTATACATAACAATGGACACACAATTAACCCCTTGTAGAAAAAATGAAAACTAACATACATACAAATACACTAAAAAAACACATACAAATATCAATAAAAAGACCTGGCATTCATGAACAAGCACAATGCCAGGAAATATATCTTAATAACAGGTTAACACATCTGGGGAACCCATTAGATAACATAAGAGGAGATAACCCAATGCTGTTCAAATATAGTACCTGCTGTCTATTACGACAGAACTAAATTAATCTCTAGTATAATACAGCAATTTAAACAACTAAATAACATAGTATAAAGTAGTATAAAGTGACACCGAGACGTACATATTCAAGCAAAATGTAAAAACCAACACTATGCATGAAAACTAACGATGAAAGATCAAAATATCTAGCTGACAGCTATATCTAGGTGAAACAATGTATACCCAATGTTTCATTAAGGCCACGTGGGGCCAATGTGTCAAGCCTAATGATCCACTTCGTTTCTCTTTGTAATAATTTACGTGCTCTGTCACCACCACGTGTCAGGGGAGGTATGTGATCAATAATTCTAGATCTCAAAGAAGAGATATTCTGTTTAGCCACAGCAAAATGTCTGGCAACAGGTTGTTCACTGTTACCAGTAGATATTGCTGCCCTTATGGCTGAGCGATGCTGAGCCATACTTTCCCTGAAGGTACATTCTGTCTTACCTATATAAAGTTTAGACCATGGACAGGTGATAGAGTAGATAATAAATTTACTAGTACAAGAGAGATGATATCTTATATTAAATTTAGTCCCTGAAAATGGGTGAAAAAATGCTGGTCCTGTCTGCAAATATCTGCATGTGGTACAGTTCGGACATTTAAAACAACCCAACCTAGGGGTACCTAAAAAGGAAGAACATTTATTTTTACCCAACTGTGAAATATCATTGTGTACTATATAGTCACTCAAATTCTTTCCTCTACAATAACTGGACCTCAGCGAGGAATCATGCAAAGGATATAAATCTTTGTCAGATGTAATAATCGGCCAAAGCGATTTGGCTTGACGATTAATCATATTACTCATATGGTTATACTTATTAACCCACACATGGTTATTTAAATTAATTTTTTTCTTTTTGTTAGTAGACAACAACTCAGATGGAATTGCCAAAGCTTTAGCTTTAGCTTGTTCTAGGATGGACAGACTATAACCCTTCTGACTAAATTTGGAGTACATCACATCTAATTGTTTAATACCCTCCATACGATTGGGGGCTATTCTCAAAGTTCCCAGAAACTGAGAGAAAGGTAATGCATTTTTCAAAGGTGCTGGATGTGCACTACTGGCTAAAAGGATGTTGTTCCTGTCAGTGGCCTTAGTAAACAATGAGGGTAATAGTTTGCCCTCCTCCTTGGTTAATGTCACATCAAGAAAATTGACCTTAAAAAGATCCATAATATAGTTAAACCTAACAGGCTGATTTAAAGCATAGTAGTGTTCAATGGTGTCCATAAACGCTTGTGGTGTACCACCCCAAATAATCAAGAGATCATCTATGTAACGATAGAATGCGATTATGTTTTTAGCAATATCTGGATCAGTAAAAAATACATCATGTTCAACACTGAACATATACGCATTCGCGTACGATGGGGCCACATTGAACCCCATCGCACACCCCAGTAGCTGAAGAAAATAAGATCCATCATACATGAAATAATTAGGGGATAGAACAAGCTCTAATAGCTCCATAAACAGATCTACAGGTGGGCCAGTATACAGCGGATTGTTGGTAATCAACAGCCTAGTAGCCAGCATACCTGCTGCATGAGGAATGCAGGTATACAGGCTACAGACATCAACAGAACACAACAGGCAATTCTGTGGTAATTCAGGTAGTTCAGAAAGTGACAATAAAAGACTATTCGTGTCTTTAAAAAATGATGGACGGGCCTGTACACAAAGTTGTAATAAGGTGTCAAGATACATCGAAATAGGTTGATATAATGATCCACGGGCGGCTATAATCGGTCATCTGGGAGGTTTTACTGGGTCTTTATGTATCTTCGGAATAAAGTACAACAATGGTTTCACAGGATGGTTCACTTCTAAGGCTTTTTAGATGGTGGGAGAAATGAACCCATGTGAGACAGCAGTGGACAACACAGAATCAAGCTCTTTCTTAAAAGCTACAGTGGGATCCATAGTTAATTTTTTATACATCACTAAGATGTCTCTCTGCTTCAGATTTATAATCGACAAGGTTTAACACCACAATGGCGCCCCCCTTGTCAGCTTGACGAAATACCATATCTTCGTATGTTGCCAATTCTTTTAAAGCTGCTTGTTCATCCTTACTAAGGCCCTCATTCAGAGCCGTACGCTCTGAGCAGAGCGCACGCTCTGAATGAGGGCCGCCCTCCATAAAAATTGAGCGTCCTCCTGGATGCTCGTATAGCTGTGGGTCACCACCCACAGCCTATACGAGCGTGCAGTTTGATGGCCGCGATGGTCGTGACCATCGCGACCATCGAAACTGCGAGCCGGAGCCTGTGGTTGAGGTTTTCAACCGCAAGCTCTGGAGTGATTTTCGCTTTATCAGAGCCAAAATCACTCCCACTGACATCACTAGTGATGTCAGTGGGCCGGCTTCTGACGGGAGGCGTTCCCGTGGGAACGCCCCCGTCAGGGAGGCACGCCCCCGGCATGCCCACCAAAGGGGGCATGCTGTCAATCAACATCGACAGCACGCCCCCTTTGATCAGACACAACGAGCGAAGGACTTTCCTTCGCTCGTCGCGTCTGGCGCATGCGCACGACGGAGCTCCCTCCGTCGTGCGCATGCTCAGTGCAGAACATCGACCCACTTGCGAGCGGACAGCCGCTCGCGAGTGGGTCTGAATCAGGGCCTAAGATTCCAAAAATGTGTTTTTTTTATCATTGGATCATCACAAACTGCTTTATCTAAAAGACGTGAAAACGTTTTGATAGAGGCAATATTACTCATTGGATCAAAATTAGATCTCTGCTGTAATTTGAGTAATTGCGGGGGAACATCTGAGGGTAAAGAAATTTTATCAGAAAAATATTCTTTAATTTTAAGACTTTTATTCAACAAATGTGCTTCTAATTTCCATTGTGTCATATCAAAGGGTACAGTTGGGACAAATGAAAGTCCCTTTCTCAAAACTGATAGTTCACTATTAGACAAAACCCTATCAGACAAGTTGAAAACAAGTCCTCCATCCCCTGGGAGGTCTTCTGCAAGGTAATAACTCTAGTAAATTATACATAGTAACACAGTATCATAAATGTTATACAACAATCAGAGCAACATGCCTGTTCCAATTCTGCAACATATTTCATAACATTTCAATTACCTTTCTCATTACCCTTTTTCAGAAGAATTCGTTTAGCAACTTTCTATTCCAATGTGTAACAATAAATATACATAACTCAGTCCACTAAACTACTATTATTCTTAATAATCTTAGTCTGGACTAGATTAATTCCCCTTGTAGAGTCTACACTTGTTGGCCAATATGCTTTCGTTGGTGCACATACGATTCTAAGCTTGTTAGCTCTGCCACAATAAGTGAGGAGATGATTGTGTAACTAGCTGCTTCCCTGGGCTCCTTTATTTAGCTAATTCACCTTGAGGGGACCAGTCTGCGCAGTACTGGGTATTCCTTGCTATGGTCAATACTGATAGCCCATGTACATATAGGAGGAGCTTTTATCTAACTCCCTTCTCTGCAGTTGGGATAGGAGTGAGCACATCCCTGCATAATGCTCAGTCTGTCCCTGAGTGCTGGGAAACTGTCACCTGAGCTGTCAGGTAATTAGCAGTTACCTTCCTTCTGATTTTAAGGTAAATGTTTCTCCTTTCAGCTAGGTTCACACTGTGACCACCCTCTGACAGGGGCACTGGGAGACACAGACCCTCCACTTCAGGTGCTTTACCAGGAAAATGCCACTCTCAGTGCCTCCTCACAGCATCGCTCTGTTCTCCAGGTTAGTTACCTCAGCACTCCCCTGACCAACTGTCACATGTCTGACCACCTGATGCTGCCCATGTGACCTGCTCCTGGCCTCTTCAGCAGCTGCAGAGGCTCCTGCAAATTGTGCTATGCCTATGTAATGGCACCAAACAAGTGCTATAGCAAGCTGTACAGTGTCAAGACATAATACTTCACATACAATCACAGTTAAATAGAATATATGATTCTATGGGGTCTAGAGGTTTATGATAATTAACATAAATATACAGTAATTGTACATGAGCATCTGTGCCTAAGCCCCAGTGTCCAGCAGTATTGAGACCCAGGGATAGTTCTCCTAAAGTTTGTGCTTAGGTACAAACATATATATGTAGTATTCACAATTTGTACACGTTATCAGACACACAGCAGGACACTGACATGCGATTCGCTGTGGCTTTTACAAGGTTAGCATTGGCAGTGCCGAATTAGGCACAGACCCTCATATACAATTATGCCTGATATGTACATTTTGTTCCATGGCTCCAGGTATGATGTGTGACAATGGCTGGTGGGTCAGAGTCAGACACATTCACTGAGTTTCAGCCGACTCTGCAGCAGCATATGCTGATGAGCCACCATTTGTTGTGATGCAGAATCAGCAGTTATTGGTGGGTGGTGCTCTGTACTGGTGGTCCCTGGGATAGGAGATCATACAGGTGTTTTGGGTTCCAGCTCACTGTCCAGCAGCAGAGGGGGGTGCACCATCACTAGCTACAGTGCAGGCTGAGGGGTATCAGGTGGGAGCCTTCCTGTCCCCTATTGCAGGTGGTAGCGGGGCTCCCTGGACAAAGCTGATCAATGGTGCAGCAGCAGTGGGAGTGCTGCTGCAGAGTTGCAGTGGAAGATCAGCGGTCACACTTGTTTTCCTCTGTGAACCATACAAATGCTGCTGTACGTGCTATAGATGGAGGAACCCCTTCAGGGCTTGGTGCCAGAGGCAGGTGCCTCTATTGTCTCTTTGAAGAACATCTGGAAGGAAAATTTCTGAAAAGAAAGGACTTTTATCGTTTATTGTTTTTGTCCATGGACTGATCCTATTTTTTGGTATTTCTGTGCATCAAATGTAATGAATCTGGTTTTAAGACTTATTTCTCGATACCCTAGAGAGAGTAGAGCTTGAAAATTCTTGTTTCTCTATTCTGAAAGTTATATGTTGGGGACAACACTCCTTCAAGCAGCACGTTAATCGTTGAGTAGCGCAAGACTTCCTATTTTCTTATCTGTTTACAAGATACTAAGCCTGACCCAGTCACAGATAAATGGACTGATAAAGCCCAGAGTACAATATCTTTCAGTGTAGATAATGATGTGCATATATTTATAACTGTGACATTGCAAGATGTGGGATGCACTGCAGAAAGTGCATGAGAGAGTTAATTTAAACAATAAGCTGTATTTATCAAGAAAGTTGTACCTGACTAAACTGGTTTTAGGCCAGCAAATGCAGGTTGATATAAAGTGTATTCTAGAAATGGTAGAACAACTGCACTGTATAGGAGAAGAAATAAAAGACTTTTATATAGCAGGTCTGCTACTCAGTGGTCTCCCAGACAGCTATGGGACACTCATAACAGCATTTAATGCCAGACCAGATGATGAACTGACATTGATTAGAGTAAGTTAAATTGAAATTTCTGGATGAATGCAATCGCAAGATATAAAGTGCAAATAATCATGTTTCAGCATTGAGAATTCAGGACTGCATTGTATTATTAAAAGCACTAGTCAGGGACTAAAAACACATGAATGATTTGTGTGCAAGAAATGTGGTCACTGAAAGGCAGATTGCAGAGTCTGGAAAACCAGAATCAGTTAAAGAAACAATAAGCAAAGCAAAGCGTGCTATAAAAGATGTGGAAAATGCTTCTAATGCTCAATGTGCTTTCAATTCACAATTCAATTAATATCATAAAAACAGCTAAAATCACATAAATGGGCCTGTTTTGTTCCTACAGTATTATTAACCTCAAAAACATTTATTTCCAGTGATTTCCAATCAATTTTGACCACCTCATGATATTATTTTTTTCATCTAGTTAAGGTCAAAAGGTTGCATCCAGCTAGCTGGCTGACTAAGCTAAGTGACACAGTGTGTGGCACTAACATGTGGCAGTTCAGCTTCCAATTTCCAACATGGATACAGTGTGTTATACAGTGTGGGTTGGATACACCAATAGCGCACTTACTGTGACAGCAGTGTTGGCAAAGCGGGGTTGCTGATGGTGTCCTCAGCATATGGAATGGCAGTGCTGCAGTGCTGGCAGTATCCACAGTGCAGGGTATCGGTGGTGTCAGCAGAGTGGGGTAGCTAGCGGTGTCTTCAGTGTAGATGTGCTGGCTGTGTCGGCAGTACAGGGGTTTCTGACGGTGTCCTCAATACATGGAATGGCAGTGCTGCGGTGCTGGCAGTGTCTTCAGTGAAGGGTACCGGCGATGTTGGCAGTGCCAGTGGTGTCTTTAGTGCAGGTTTGCTGGCTGTGTTGGCAGTGCGGGGGTTGCTGACGGTGTCCTCAATACATGGAATGGCAGTGCTGCGGTGCTGGCAGTGTCCTCAGTGAAGGGTACCAGCGATGTCAGCAGTGCCAGCGGTGTCTTTAGTGCAGGTTTACTGGCTGTGTCAGCAGTTCAGGGGTTGCTGATGGTGTCCTAAACATGGAATGGCGGTGCTGGCAGTGTAATCAGTGGAGGGTACCGGCAATGTCGGCAGTGCCAGTGGTGTCTTTAGTGCAGGTTTGCTGACTGTGTTGGCAGTGCAGGGGTGTTCTCAATGCAGGGTGCCAGCGGTGTCGGCAGAGCGTGGGTTCCAGCAGTGTCCTCAGTGCAGGTTTGCTGACTGTGTCGGCAGTGCAGGGGTGTTCTCAATGCAAGGTGCCGGCGGTGTTGGCAGTGTGGGGGTGCTGGTGGTGTAGGAGTGCCGGCAGTGTCGGCAGTGTGGGGGTCGCTGACGGTGTCCTCAGCACGTGGGGCAGCAGTGCAGGGGTGCCGGCAGTGTCGGCAGTGGTGGTGTCAGCAGCGGGGGTTGCTGCCAGTGGGAGTGCCAGCAGTGTCAGCAGTGTGGGGTGCCGGCGGTGTCAGGCAGCAGGGGATGGCGGGCACCATCTTTTGCTTCCTGTGTGCATATTAAATGGGCTTAACGCTGATTGGCTGAGAGCCATGACAGACGGCTCTCTCAGCCAATCAGTGTTAAGCCCGCTCAATACAAAACCTTGCGACCCAACAGCGGGCCTCGGGTGAGGGATACAGGGCAGGCAGGGAGATCCGAGCGTGGCTCGGATCTTCCCGGATCCTCAAAATTCGGGTGGGTTTAGTTATCTGAGAAGCGAACCCACTCATCCCTAATGCAGATAATGGCACAGACTATACCAGTTACAAGGCACAAGCCATGCTGAAAAGATATGGATTATGTGTCAAACAACAGTATGCGCAATCCAAAGCAAAATTATGTCGCTGAGAGGATGAATCAGACACTGCAAAAGTGGGCAGAGCATGCTCTTTGGTGCAGATTGCCAGCAATTTACTGGGAAGAAGCAATCATGATAGCCTGCTATTTTCAAAATAGTTTATTGGGAAAATCAATGGAAAAAATTTCATATGAACTGTGAACAACATATAAAAATATTTGGAAGTAAAGCATTTGTACACTCAAAGTGGGATGCTCATGCAAAGCAAAGTGTGCTTGTAGGCTACAGTGAACCACTAAAGGGCTACAAAATTCTACATAAAGTAACCAATCAGGTGAAAATAAGCAGATGTTATTGATAAAAACTCAGTGTATACAAGCAGGACAGCCTGGGGAAGACGTTTAAAACAAGAGTTCACAAGAAGTAAAGCTGATCCATGCCTAAGCTTAGTAAACTCAAACTATGAAAAAGGCAAATTAATATATCTGCTCTTTTATGTGGATACCATGATTATTGTCCATGACGAAGAAGAGAGCAAAAAACTGTGATGTTCTAGACTCACACTTTGATACTAAAGACCTGGGAGAGGTGACATACTGTACTACAGTACCTAGGAATCCACATACAGCGAGAAAATGATGGAGGTATTCTACTCAGTCTGCTAAAATTGGTACAACCCTCAGTTTGGAATGTCAAAAGCAAAAGGTGTGACAATACCTATGGATACATCATATCTGACATTAGAAGGAGCAACTGATCTCTTGCCAAATAAGGACCAGTACAGACAAACAGTGGGGGCACCTTTATATGTATCAACTGCTACAAAGCATAGTATTTCAGTAGTCATGGCTCATATTTGTAGACGTGTGAGTAAACCTCGTCGAATCGATTGGAATGCAGTTACGAGAGTGATGCAGTACATTAAACACATGCTGGGCTTGAACCTGATATTGTCAGTAGAAGTTTAACGTGAATTGCAAAGATATGTAGATGCAGATTGGGCAGGTGATTACAGGGATGGCAAGTCAATAAGTGGCTACTTGTTCATATATGGGAACAGTCAAATCTCATAGTCCAGTAAAAAGCAAATGTCAGTTGTTTTATCATCAACAGAAGCTGAATACATTTCATTGGCCTCTGCCAGTCAAGATTTTGTTTGGTTCCGTCAGCTATTACAGGATTTTTGAGAGCTAATAGCTCAACTGACAGTACTGTTGGAGGACAATCAAGGATGTATAAAGCTTGCCAACAGTGACAAGATAAACGGTAGAACCAAACATGTTGGTGTGAAGCATCATTAACGTCATGATCAAATGGAGCAAGATGTGATTCTGCATACATACTATGAGACTGACAATATATTGCCAGATGTTTTGACAAAGCCGATTTCAAGGCCAAAGTTTGAGGACATTAGATCCAAGAATGGAATTCTGCTGAGTGGGGTTATTAGACATGTCATTTTTATATTAGAACCACTGTTCTATACTGTGTTTATTATTTATTACATACAGTATGCCGATGTCATCAGTGTTCAGCTGCTCATAATGTTAGCTATAAAAGAAGGTAGCCAGGGGGTGTGTTTATCAAAACTCTGATATAGATGAAGGTGTTTCCTTTTTTCCTTTCTTCAATGTTTAAAGAAAGCAACGTGTGTTTGTATAGTTCCTAATGATACTTTCTGCTGCTCCTACAGTATATAGCGTATCTAATAAAAATGTAGGTTTTAATTAATTTGGTAATCTTGACATGGGGTGATTGTAGTGCTCCATGGTCCACCAACCCAGTATCGTGTGTGATATGCTTAGATACACTGGCCACCCAGTTGCCCTGGATACTGTTTTAAAATGTTGTCACAAATGCTATGTGGAGCAATGAAGGGTAATATGAGGCGATGAGGATGGTATATAAGGTGATAGGGACATGTGAGAGTATGATGGCATGTATTGTGGTACAGGAAGCTATATATGGGCATATGGGTCTGACATACACAATATTTCTTTGTTACAGTCAACACATTTACATGTTTTCTTTACTCAGAATTCTTTTGTATCCTTTTTACTACAACACATATGCTAAGCATTGACTTTATGCTACATTAGGTACACTTGTATGCCAAGCTAATAATTGTGCTATCTTTTGTGCTGTGCAAATTATACTACATATATATCATTTTTGTTGGCAGGTGAATTTAACATTTTAGAATTAGTATAAACTGTTAATTTTGGGGTATGCAAATGTAACACTTTAAAGTTACTTTTTTCGATGTTCATAAGAATACAGCATTTCAACTGACAAAAAGCCAGCAACTGGGGTACTTTATAGGCAAATATTCATGAGATGCTTAATACAAACAAGTGAATAGGCTACAGTCCCACTGATACTGTACCTGTTCAGCCAACAAAATGGCTCCCTGCATTGTTTTTAGGCGACGGGTTTAGTTTATTAATGTATAGAAAAAAGGCAGTGTGCAGTCATTTCATTTTAATTGCTTCATTGCTACAATTATATTTTTTTAGATTTTTTGCAGAACATCTTCATCCTATTTTATGTTTGCATTGTATTTTTTTAATGGATACATTTCAATGAAGTCTAGAAAATGAGTAATTTATTCAAACAAATCGTGCTTAGAAATGTAATACATGAAACTGTAAGGTTCTAAAATAGGTAGAATGCTAGGCTTACCTCCATGTATCACCATGGCAACATCTGTGACCCAGAAAAATTATCCCCCCTACTGTTTCAGTTTTATCATTGGGTGCCACAGTAACACAAACAATACATTTATATACTAAATCGTCACCTCAGAGCATATGTCAGCGCACATGGCACAATCTATATTAGTAGTTTAAAAGAAAACATTGTCCAAGATACAGTTTTCTTAATGTTCTATAAAATTAAAATATTATCTATCTATCTATCTATCTATCTATCTATCTATCTATCTATCTATCTATCTATCTATCTATCTATCCAGTATGTTTTACTTTAAACACACTTTAAATATAATGTATTTCATTGTTAATATAGCCCAGTCACTAGCAAACTATCACCAGTTTATTGATTTCAGCAGATTCTCATAATGTATTGTTACTAAAATCAAGCAGGGACATTTTGTTTTCTGATCGGGTTTAGCTAAGTGGATTTTTTCTGTTAAAAAATACAAGATAGGATATAAGATTGGATTCATATATGTAAGATTGGACTAATTTTACTTATAAAGCAAAGGCATAAAATGTGTACAGAGCAAAGATACAATTACGAGTATGCTGAGTCAGGCACATCTCAAGATGCATCCAGATCTGCAACAGTAGCATATACACCAGGAGAAGAAAGTAGCATATGCACCAGGAGATGACAGTAGCATATGCACCAGGAGATGACAACAGCATATGCACCAGGAGAAGATATCAGTATATGGACCAGTAGAAGACAGTAACATATGTGCCAGGAGAATACAGAAGCATATGCCCCAGGAGAAGGTAGACACTTATGCACCAGGAGGAGACAGTATCATATGCACCAGGAGTAGACAGTAGAATATGCACCAGAAGAAGACAGTAGCATATGCACCAGGAAAAGACAGTATCATATGCGCCACGAGAATACAGAAGCATATGCCCCAGGAGAAGGTAGAAGCGTATGCACCAGGAGAAGACAGGAAAACACAGTAACATATGCGCTAGGAGAAGACAGTATCATAGGCACCAGGAGAAAAGAGTAACATATGCGCCAGGAGAAGACAGTACAATATGCACCAGGAGAAGACAGTAGCATATGCACCCGAAAAAGGCAGAAGTGTATGCCAGGAAAATACATTTGCGGCAGGAGAAGACAGTAGCATATGCACCAGGAGAAGATAGTAGCATATGCACCAGGAGAAGACAGTAGCATATGCACCAGGAGAAGACAGTAGCATATGCACCAGGAGAAGATAGTAGCATATGTACCAGGAGAAGACAGTGGCATATGCACCAGGAGAAGACAGTAGCATATGCACCAGGAGAAGGTAGAAGCGTATGCACCAGGAGAAGACAGTTGCATATGCGCCAGGAGACTGTAGTAGCATGTGTGCCAGGAGAAGACAGACAGTATAATATGTGCAAGGGGAAGGCAGTAGTGTATGCTCCAGGAGAAGATAGTGACATATGCGCCGGGAGAAGACCGTATCATATGCACCAGGAGAAAAGAGTAACATGTGCCAGGAGAAGACAGTGGCATATTTGCCAGGAGAAGACAGTAGCATATGCATCAGAAGAAGACAGTTGCATATGCATTAGGAGAATGCAGTAGCATATGTGCCAGGAGAAGACAGACAGTATAATATGTGCAAGGGGAAGGCAGTAGTGTATGCTCCAGGAGAAGATAGTGACATATGCGCCGGGAGAAGACCGTATCATATGCACCAGGAGAAAAGAGTAACATGTGCCAGGAGAAGACAGTAGCATATTTGCCAGTAGAAGACAGTAGCATATGCACCAGAAGAAGACAGTTGCATATGCATCAGGAGAATGCAGTAGCATATGTGCCAGGAGAAGACATACAGTATCAAATGTGCCAGGGGAAGGCAGTAGTGTCGAGAAGACAGTAGCATATGCACCAGGAGAAGACAGTAGCATATGTGCCAGGAGAAGACAGTATCATATGCACCACGAAAAGACAGTAGCATATGTGCCAGGAGAAGAGAGTAGCATATGTGCCAGGAGAAGGCAGTATCATATGCGCCAGGAAAACACAGTAACATATGCGCTAGGAGAAGACAGTATCATAGGCACCAGGAGAAAAGAGTAACATATGTTGCAGGAGAAGACAGTAGCATATTTGCCAGGAGAAGACAGTAGCATATGCACCAGAAGAAGACAGTTGCATATGCATCAGGAGAATGCAGTAGCATATGTGCCAGGAGAAGACATACAGTATCATATGTGCCAGGGGAAGGCAGTAGTGTCGAGAAGACAGTAACATATGTACTAGGAGAAGACAGTAGCATATTCACCAGGAGAAGACAGTAGCATATGTGCCAGGAGAAGACAGTATCATATGCACCAGGAAAAGGCAGTAGCATATGCACCAGGAAAAGACAGTAGCATATGTGCCAGGAGAAGACAGTATCATATGCACCAGGAAAAGACAGTAGCATATGTGCCAGGAGAAGACAGTATCATATGCACCAGGAAAAGACAGTAGCATATGCGCCAGGAGAAGACAGTATCATATGCTCCAGGAGAAGACAGTAGCATATGCACCAGGAGAAGACAGTATCATATGCACCAGGAGAAGACAGTAGCATATGCGCCAGGAGAAGGCATTAGCATATGTGTCAGGAGAAAAGAGAAGCATATTTGCCAGGAGAAGACAATAGCATATGCGCCAGGAGAAGGCAGTAGAAAAGAGAAGCATATTTGCCAGGAGAAGACAGTAGCATATGCGCCATGAGAAGAAAGTAGCATATGCACCAGGAGAAGACAGTAGCATATGCACCAGGAGAAGAGAGTAGCATATGTGCCAGGAGAAGACAGTAGCATATGCACCAGGAGAAGACAGTAGCATATGTGCCAGGAAAAGACAGTAGCATATGTGCCAGGAGAAGACAGTATCATATGCACTAGGAAAAGACAGTAGCATATGTGCCAGGAGAAGACAGTATCATATGCACCAGGAAAAGACAGTAGCATATGCGCCAGGAGAAGACAGTATCATATGCACCAGGAGAAGACAGTAGCATATGCGCCAGGAGAAGACAGTATCATATGCACCAGGAGAAGACAGTAGCATATGCGCCAGGAGAAGGCATTAGGATATGTGTCAGGAGAAAAGAGAAGCATATTTCCCAGGAGAAGACAATAGCATATGCGCCAGGAGAAGGCAGTAGAGAAGAGAAGCATATTTGCCAGGAGAAGACAGTAGCATATGCGCCATGAGAAGAAAGTAGCATATGCACCAGGAGAAGACAGTAGCATATGCACCAGGAAAAGACAGTAGCATATGTGCCAGGAGAAGACAGTATCATATGCGCCAGGAGAAGGCATTAGCATATGTGTTAGGAGAAAAGAGAAGCATATTTGCCAGGAGAAGACAATAGCATATGCGCCAGGAGAAGGCAGTAGAAAAGAGAAGCATATTTGCCACGAGAAGACAGTAGCATACAGAGCAGGAACTAGACTTTTTGGTGCCCTGTGCCAGAAAGAGCTTTTGTGCCTCCCTCATTTTTCAAAGGGACATAATACACCCAAAAAAAGGGCCATGGCTTCATGGGGAAGGGCCATGGAAGAGATATGAGAGGCCAGGAGATGCTGGGGATGAAATAAGAGGAAGCTACAAGCAAGAATGATAATAAACAGAAATTTGAAAGGCCCAAACAGTGACCCCCTGACCTGTAGTGCCCTATGCGATGGCACCAGCCGCACTACCCTAGCTACGGCCCTGGTAGCATATGCGCCATGAG
The DNA here is from genome assembly GCA_031769625.1 of Taudactylus pleione. Classification (NCBI taxonomy): domain Eukaryota; kingdom Metazoa; phylum Chordata; class Amphibia; order Anura; family Myobatrachidae; genus Taudactylus; species Taudactylus pleione. The sequence goes on along the minus strand of JAUIMM010000210.1, from coordinate 6,627,927 downwards.
AAGAAAGTAGCATATGCACCAGGAGAAGACAGTAGCATATGCACCAGGAAAACACCGTAGCATATGCACCAGGAAAAGGAAGTAGCATATGCACCATGAAAAGGCTGTAGCATATGCACCAGGAAACAAAGAGTAGCATATGTGCTTGGTTTACGCCTGGAGTAAAAAGAGATGAAGTTTATTTACGCATGGAGTAATAAAAGATGAGGCTTGACAGTACTAGTAGTAAATTCTAAGGTCACATCATCCAAATTGTGCAGGAGGAATAGTGTCTTTGGACAGAGAAATTAAAAATCGAAACAGTGTTATAAAAAAATAGTCCATTTATTCAATGTGAATACGGTATAATAATAATAATTATGGCTGGTAGATTTACTTGAAACATTTGAAATTCAGTTGAAATTCACTATTTCAAAATCCAAAACATGTTTGTGGTGCATCTGCCAACAGACCTCGAATATAAAAATGCAGCTTTCATTCAACAAATTCAGTTTGCTCTCCCTGTTTAGGGTTTGTACATTGCTTTTGAGGTTTGTGGCTTTCGGTTTGGGGATGTAGTTATGAGTCCGGAGGCCGCATGGCCTCAATCCCGACACTTCTATACTGGCAAGGGATTTAACATAGGCGTCGAAATACCAACGCCTATGTAGTTATGAGTCCTCTGCCGGGGGTAAGTATACATGTAGCTGGGGATGGGGGGGTTAGGTTTAGGGACCCCCGGGGGGACTTAGGGTTAGGAACCCCCATGGGGAAGGTTGGGTTTAGGCTAGGGGAAGAGGAGGTTAGGTTCAGGCACTAGGGGAGAGGTTAGGGTTAGGCACCCCCTCGAGAGGGTTAGGTTTAGGGTGAGGAGGAGGGGGGGGTTAGGTTTAGGCAATAATGGGGTGAGGTTAGGGTTAGGCACTAAGGGGGGAGGTTAGGGAAAGGCACCCCTAAAGGAGGGTTAGGGTTAGGGGGGCGAGATGGAATGGTTAGGCTTCAGACTTACCTCCGTCGGGATCTTCACCCATCGGGCTGCCGGCATCGGGATTTGAACCGCCGGGCTGACGTCTGGCGGTCTTTCATACTGATTCCTTCGGTTTGTGTTAAAATTTGTATTTTATCCTTTATTTGAAGAAAAAAAATATTTAAGTAGTACTTCTAATTAATAAAAAGATATATCAACTTTCTTTTCAAATTAAAGTGCAACCGACTGTCTTCAAAGATCGCAACTCGCGGTTCACCATTTGCTCTCAAAGTTTGCCATTTGCAAAAACAGCTGCCAAAATATTTAAAATGTAGCTGAAACGGGGCTAATTTGTCTCACAAATCCGTGAATAGACTGAAATATAGTTGAAGTGGTTTGATCATGGTTGAACCTGACCAACTTTTTCAAACAATTTTTTAACATTCTAAAATTTGAGAAATTGCAGTAAATTGTTGAACCAATTCGGTAAACAATTTGAGAATCAATATTAGTTTTGAATGTAACCTGATAGATATTCTATGGAAAAAGGAGGGGCTGGGCTGCACATCCTAATATTAAACATGATAATAGGTGCTACCATGCTGAGACCTGTAGTTCTACAGCAGAAAAGAAAGGGGGAGGAGCAGGTGCACACTATAAGCACTAAGAATTCTAGTGATCAAAAAGTCTATAATAAACCGCAACAATTAACATGGTTTTGAAAGTAAGGTTTCTTAGTACATGTTTGGCCAAAGATCTTTGCCCACCTACCACGTCACGGTGAACCTTATACAGGTGGGTCTCTAACATTCCTAATACTGATATTCTATGGAAGTCAAGTAGATCATAAGCTTTGAGCTGCTGCTGGGTTGACAGTTTAAGGATGCAAGTTATTAGCACAAACAGACAGGGTCAAATATATGAAGTTAATTAGGTTTAGTTAAGAAGGAATATGCACCTGGAGTGTGTTCCTGATGTTTCATAATTAAATTATGAAAATATTATATTGTCACATGAGAGACAAGATCTACTACATACACTTCCTGAGAAGGGGAATGTATCATCTTCGGTAGCAAATTCACGTTGGATCTGCAATTTAACAACACATGGGTATAGACTTTGCTGAACCAGGATATATTTAGTATAATAACTACAGTAACTGTAACTTTTCTTATTTTATTCTTGTTTCCTTTTCATTTCTATAAAAAATAGAGATGATTGAGAACTCCTGACATTTATACCTAAATTGATTATACTTCTTGGTTCTGGGAGACTTCATTAAACCGAAACTGGATTATCCATCTTCCCCCATCTATATAATCCTTGTTCATAAAACCATTTTTTTATTGCTAAAATGGCTTGTGTGCATCATCAGTGTGCCATGGCACGAGTGAACGAAACATGGGCCCAGAGAGAAATGCATTTTTAAATTGACTTTTATTTAAATTATATTATAGATTTATAACAATATGCTCATATACTTTTATTTTACTTTAGCACCAGTATAGTCCAAATGAATGCAAACCTTCTCTGTTATTTGTATTTAAATATAACATAATGTAATGTGTATGTGCATAACAGCAGCAACTAAAAATGTGGGGAAGAAAGGAGCTGGGTGCACGGCTGACGTAACATGTATCGCGGCGGGCACCCAGCAATAGGGATTGTGGTGGTGGGTGAGCATGACGGGGTGGGGCAGCGGCCGTGCTGCCCACAGGGCAATGGTCACTGTGTGATGGCACCAGCCACACCGCCCTACTTACTAGCAATATAGCAACCCAACAATATAGCAATAAAGCAACCCAACAATAATTACACAATTACCTACCTGACTTTATGGAAATATGATTACCCCAGCTTTAGACTGCTACTTTGCAAGCATTTGATTCTAGTTACAAATGTTTTCATTAAATCTAACAATTAATTAAAAACAATAATAGTAGACTTGCAAGAGACTATGGTAGAATTTACAATTGGTTCTGCTGTTGAAGCCCTGAATGCAGCCCTAAAAATGAATGCAGCTGTCCCTGTGTTTTACTCACAATGTAATTTGAGATTGAGAAGAGTGATTTAAAGTCAATTTCAACCTAAAATTTGAAATTTACTTTTTGGTAAAGCTAGTTAACATAAATTGAATAAGGAAATGCTATTTTGCTCCACTTGCCCTGCTTTGTTCTAGTGGGTTCACAATGGCTTTAATGGTCAGAGCAGCAGATCCATTCACCCCTATAGAGAGCTCCTGGGGAAGAGGACTTCTTAATATTGCATGGAAGTGTGATAGGGGGAGATGTATCAAACCTTTTAAAGAGGACCAGTGGAGACGTTACCTATAGCAACCAATCAGCTACTAAATATCATTTATCTGATACTTTCTATAACATGATAGGCAGAATCTAATTGGTTGCTATGGGCAACTGTTCCACTCATTGGGTGAAATGCACTATTGCTGTTTTTGTAGTCAAATCTCCAAAAATGATGTATTTGGAGGTTTGGCCGCATACCACACATGCACCAAGACCTGCCAGGGCTTGCATACTGTGGGCAACGCCATCATATAATTAGAAGGCTATGGGCTTCTCATCATGACTCCCCCATTGGAGGGATTCAATTGGATCCCTCACGCTGCGTGTGCGTCACTCAATGCATGCGCAGAAGGACTTCTGGGTCATAAACCCGGAATTGCTTCTATGGCAAAGGACAGCTCTTACCAGGAGAGCTGTCCTTTGGGATGTTTTCTTGCATACCAGCATTATTTACTTATGACGACATGCATAAGATTGATTGGCGGGATGCATCGTATGCAAAATGTAATGCATCATGCATCCTGTCCGTTATCCTGAGAAGGTTAGATACAGCTACTTATAGACTAATCTGCTAACTATTAAAACCATCAGAGGACCTGACATATAAGAGGATGGATCAGTAGGAGGTGAATCAATTTGTCTAATTTCATTTACTTTAACTAACTCCACATAAAACTTAATGTTTAGTATTGGGTATAGTTGAGCCACAATGATAGAAAGTCTATTATTTGGTTTTATTAATAAGGTTACATAAAATTTGTAATCATTCTAATTATCTATAACTCACCTCTAATTACTGTATCTAAATGTGAAATATCCTGTATAAAACCAATAATATGAAGGCACCTGTAGCAAGAAATCATGTTATTATGTGAATCGTCAGAGGAGACTGATTAGATTTACACGTATCAGACATTCCGAGGCTCTGTGAGGAAATAAAAATCAATCCGTCTTCTGATCAATTTGCTGTTTTCCAGGAACCCAGGAGAGTTACAGCTCATTACCTGTAAAAGTCATAGGGTTTCTGCATGAAGCTTTGTATCTTTGTCAATGACAGTTATGACACACAGCAAATGTGAAGCCTTCCCCAATATGCTGAAATAGCAAAGTCAAAAGAATAAAATGTACATGTTTTTTTTATGGACTGGCATATTAAATCATGTAGGGACTGTGTCAAAATTGGACCTTAGGTGACCCAAGAGGACCAAAGATTTTTCACATTTTACAACATTGGTGACAGTTTTGCTGGAAATAACAATTTTTTATTCTTTTTTTTTTTTACTTAAGTATTTTTTTGTGGGATAAATATAGCTTCTATTTAGTATTATAGATGAATACATATCTTTTTATGGCCATTATACGGGAAGAAATGGCAAGACTTCCTTTTAAATCTTTTACATAGCTACTTTTAATGTATCAAATCCACAGAATAAACTCATTATTGTCTTCTACAATTCATAATGTTTACAGGGATAACAAGGTTGGAACTGGATTGCAGGTTTTGTCTATTGTGTATATATAAAGTGTTGTGTGGCTGCATTTTATAAAGCTTTTTAACGCTACGGTTTTATTTTTTGATTATTCTTATTATTTGTGTATTCTGCAGCATGGATGTGTTAGTAGCATCCCCCTGCAGCAGGGCCAACGGGGAATGTCGCTAGCCAGCTGCGGGAGCGCACATAACATGGGTACACACTAGACAATGCACCCGATATGTAGCTCAACATATCGTCTAGTGTGTACCCAGCTTAACATTTTCTCACATTATTGGCAGTATTGACAAATACTTTTCTGAATTCCCATAACTCTGAGGTGGTGGCTACTGTTTTCTAGACAATGCATTGGAGATGTGTGGTTTGGTTCTCCAGTAATCCAAATCCACCCGAATTTTGTGAATCCGGACAGACATGAGTCTAGGTTTTAGTTCCGGATAAATTCAAGTTACGGTTCTGATTTTCCAGTGGTTTGGAATTCGGATTTTAAATTTTAATTTCGGGGGTTTGAATTGCAAATATTAAATGATTTTAAGGGCTTTTAAAAACTTTTTATCATTTAAAAAAAAAAAATCCAGATCCTAAACCAAAACACAAAGATGAATCCAGATCCAAAACCAAAACACGAGGGTCAGCGCTAGAGATGAGCGGGTTCGGATCTCAGAGATCCAAACCCACCCGAATTTTGGGGATCCGGGGCGATCTGAGCGATGCTCGGATCTCCCTACCTGCCCCGGATCCCTCACCCAAGGCAAAACCTTGCGACCCCGCTGTCGGGTCGCGAGGTTTTGTATTGAGCGGGCTTAACGCTGATTGGCTGAGAGAGCCATCTGTCACGGCTCTCAGCCAATCAGCGTTAAGCCCATTGAAAATGAACACTAAAGAAGAAGATTGCGCCCGCCATCCCCCGCCGCCTGACACTGCCGGTACCAGCGGCTGCCGACACCTCCGGCACCCCCACTGGCAGCATCCCCTACTGCCGACACCACCGCAGCCGACACTGCCGGCATCCCTGCACTGCTGCCCCACGTACTGAGGACACCATAAGCAACCCCCACACTGCCGACACTCCCAAACTGAGGATACCTCCAGCACCCCTGCACTGCCGACACTGTCAGCGCACATGCACTGAGGACACTGCTGGCACCCCCGCTCTGCCGACACCGCCGACACCCTGCATTGAGAACATCCCTGCATTGCCGACACAGTCAGCAAACCTGTACTGAGAACACCGCTGGCACCTGCGCTCTGCCGACACCACCAGTACCCTTCACTGAGAACACTGCCAGCAGCACTGCCAATCCATGTACTGAGGACACCACCAGCAACCCCCGCACTGCTGACACAGCCAGCAAACCTGCACTAAAGACACCGCTGGCACCCCCGCACTGCCGACATCACCGGTACCCTTCACTGAGGACACTGCCAGCACCACAGCACTGCCATTCCATGTACTGAGGACACCGTCAGCAACCTCGCTGTGCCGACACTGCTGTCACAGTAAGTGCACTATTGGTGTATACAACCCACACTGTATAACACATTCTATCTGTGTTGGAAATTAGAAGCTGAACTGCCACATGTTAGTGCCGCCCACTGTGTCACTTAGCTTAGTCAGCCAGCTAGCTGGATGCAACCTTTTGGCCTTAACTAGATGAAGCAAATAATATTGTGGGGTGGTCAAAATTGATTGGAAAGTACTGGAAATAATTGTTATTGAGGTTAATTATACTATAGGAACAAAAATAGGCCCATTTTATGTGATTTTAGCTGTTTTTATTATTTTTTATGAAAAAATCCAGATCCGAAAACAAGACCCCCGCCTGTCCCCCCTGCATGCCTAGCCCTATCAGCCAGTTTTTGTTTAAGCCGATATTTGAAGTCGCTCCTTCTGTTGGTTTAAAATTTGGCATTATTCCTGCAGTATTTTGACCTGAAAACACTTTTTATTAAAATGTAGTTTTTACGTACCAGCGTTTGACCTCCCGGGTTGAATGTTCAAACTCACCCACACCATTGACACCACTGGCTATGTCGTCCCACAGTTTCCATCTCTGGGTTGCACCCATATTCCTTGGTGCCTGTGCCAGGTTGTCATTGCACATTTGCACCAAAACCTCCATCTCCTTCCTTGTGAATTGTGGCTGCCTTTTTTTTGGCCCTAGTTTGCCTACTAGGGCCAGCAACCTCTTCCATGGCATCCTCCACACCTTTTTTTTTAAATGTTAAAAAAGATTTTTAGTAAAATGTTTTAAAATGTAATGTTAAACATACGCATTTTCCCATAAAAAAAAAAAACACTTACATGGTGCCTGTTGGCTAGCACTTTGCTGCTCTGTACTCATTTTTTTTTGTCAATGTAGCAGACCGATTTTGGCCTTCAGTGACATTTTTATACATGCGTCAGCATTATTCGGCCGCATCATTCCTTGTGCGCTCCTATTGTCCGTCCTTAATTTGAGCGGGAAAATAAAGCCTATTTATGGCTTGGTGTGACTCAAGGCGAGGTGGCATGTTTTGATTGTTGGAGGTTTAGCGTTGGAGTGGATTGTTGGCGATTGTTGTGTAGAAGGAGGACTGGTTTATTTGGATCTTTTTGCTTTTTTTCTTCATTATTTTCCGTTAGCATTTTTTTTATATTTTTCGGCTTTTTTTATTTGAATATTTTAAAAAAACACCTAAAAAAATAATAGTAAATAGTTTACATTTGTTTCTAATTTTTTTTTTTCAGTTATTTTGGCAGTGACTGAGTGACGTTTTTGAACTTTGGGATATTTGTCTGTTTTTGGTAAGTGTTTTTGGTTTCATGAATTTACAAATTCGATGTGTTGGTCTTAGCATATGTTTCGCTAAGTAATGTTGGTTTTTTTCTGTGAACAATCATGTCTTACCACATGTCTTCCTACTTAAATGTAGCGTACTATTTAGCGAACTAATGTGGCCTTATTTAACTGTAAAAGTTGCGTACTAATTAGCGAACTAATGTGGCCTTATTTAACTGTAAAAGTAGCGTACTATTTAGCGAACTAATGTGGCCTTATTTAACTGTAAAAGTAGCGTACTATTTAGCGAACTAATGTGGCCTTATTTAACTGTAAAAGTAGCGTACTATTTAGTGAACTAATGTGGCCTTATTTAACTGTAAAAGTAGCGTACTATTTAGCGAACTAATGTGGCCTTATTTAACTGGAAAAGTAGCGTACTATTTAGCGAACTAATGTGGCCTTATTTAACTGGAAAAGTAGCGTACTATTTTGCGAACTAATGTGGCCTTTTTTAACTGTAAAAGTAGCGTACTATTTAGCAAACTTATGTGGCCTTATTTAACTGTAAAAGTAGCGTACTATTTAGCGAACTAATGTGGCCTTATTTAACTGTAAAAGTAGCGTACTATTTAGCGAACTAATGTGGCCTTATTTAACTGTAAAAGTAGCATACTATTTAGCAAACTAATGTGGCCTTATTTAACTGTAAAAGTAGCGTACTATTTAGCGAACTAATGTGGCCTTATTTAACTGTAAAAGTAGCGTACTATTTAGCGAACTAATGTGGCCTTATTTAACTGTAAAAGTAGAGTACGATTTTGCGAACTAATGTGGCCTTATTTAACTGTAAAAGTAGCGTACTATTTTGCGAACTAATGTGTTTTCAATTTTTCTGTGTAAAATCTTATCTTACCACTAAATGTAGCGTACTATTTTGAGAACTAATGTGTGCTCCCTTCTCTATTTTTTAGAATACGAAATTTGTTTTCAATCACAGTTTTTTAAATTAATATCTTAAAAATTTTCTAATTTTGAAATGTAGGTTGATTTGCCCATGACACGTCCCAGGCCTGTAAGCATCTTTGGTTTTCTTGGAAAAGATAAGTATATTTTTCTAAACACATTTGTCTAAAACAATAACTACCTTGCTTAACATTTCAGGTTGATGTTGGTTGTATTATATTGGCCATGCTTCCAGACCCCGACCAACCTCAACTTCGTCCCAGGCGTAGGCCTCGTAGGCGTGCAAGGCCCCAGGTATATAGAACACATGTCACCCTTTTTGGAATGCCAGATGATGAGGTGTTAAGGCGATACCGTCTTCCACCACAAATCATCATAGACACTCTCTCATTAATAGAGAGTGATCTTGAATGGCAAATTGACAGTCCTACAGCAATACCACCACTTACGCAATTAATGTCGGTGTTACATTTTTGTGCCTCAGGATCCTTTCAAACCACTGTGGGAATAGTCGCTGGAATATCCCAATCCTCCTTTTCAAGGATCCTGAGGGCAGTGATGGAGGCCCTTTTTAAACACCTCCATCATTTTATTAAAATGCCATTGGATATGGGTTCCCTTAAAGTGGCGAAGGCTAATTTTTACCAAATAGCTGGCTTCCCACACATCATAGGGGTTGTGGATGGCACTCACATACCACTTCAGCCTCCAGCAAGGCTGAAGGCTATATTTAGGAACCGCAAACACTTTCACTCGATGAATGTAATGGTGGTATGTGATGCCTCCCTCCAGATCCTGTCCCTGAATGCCAAATTCCCCGGCTGTGCACATGATTCCTTCGTCATCCGGTAATCAGGGATTTGGCACAAATTAAACAACCTACAAGCTGGTGATGCGTGGCTTCTGGGTAAGTTGACACCTTCTGTTGAAACCAATGCAAAGCTTGTTACACAATGGTCCTGATGTTTTTTTATGTTTTCACAGGAGACAGTGGTTACCCTTGCATGCCCTGGCTGCTCACTTCTTATTTGGCTCCCACACCAGGGCCACAAAGTCAGTATAATTCCGCACTTACAGCCACCAGGCAGGTGGTGGAGCACTGTATCGGCCTTTTAAAAGGCCGATTCAGATGCCTCCACCGCTCTGGTGGCGACCTCATGTATTTGCCGGCTATGGTTTCGAAAATTGTGGTCCTGTGTGGGATATTTCACAACATCGCCATAAGGAGTGGTGTCCCAATGTAGCCAGAGGATGCCTTGCCTGAGGACGGCCCCCCCGAGGTTGGTCGGAGGTCAGTATGTGGGGGACCATACGCGATGAAGTTGTGGCCAGATTTTTTAGGTAATTATTTCCTCATAATGTTTAAAAATGCCACAATGTAGACATGTAATATTTTAAAGTACACTTTTAACTGTTTTTTTTGTTTTGTTTTTAATCCCTAAATTGACCATAAAAATCCATGCCTACTACCTGATCCACACAAATGACTTTATGTGGACACATTGGATATAACTTCGGGAACAATGATTTCTTCTCCTCATTTGTGAATTCATGTTGGCATGCTACTTCTTCAAACAGTTCATGATTTTGTTTTTTGGGGGGTTTTGGTGTGTTTTTGACTTGTGTGTGTGTGTTTTTAATTTTTGAATTTATTGTGTGTATTCACTTGGTGTTTATTATTTGTGTGCATTAAAATTTTATTTTACGTTCACCAACCATTTCCATCGTAAATTACAACCAAGTGTAACCTGTTTCTAAAAATGCAAAGTTGCTTAATGCCTAATACTGTAATTTCTTATTTGGAAAAGTTTAGTACCCTACTTTGTTGCTAAAAACAAACCCCATAGGTATTATGGTGAATCAGTATGTTTGCAATTGTAGGCCTAAGCAGGTAGCTTTAAATTTAACATTACCCACACCAAAAAATAATCACATTTTGAGGTTACTTCTCCAAACCTATTGGTATTGTTATGTGTTTAATGTGCAAGCTTACATACTTACTTGAGCTTTCGACAAACAAATTTCCATTTCTTTAAAAATCAGGGAAAAATAGTAGACTTATGTAAGGTTCAACAATCTAAGATTTACACACAAGGAATGAGACTTAAATAAATCAAAATAAATTTTATTTTTAACAACATTTTTATAGCGAAAAAAAAAAAATTAGTGGCGCAGGCGCACCAAAATCTGATCCAAGGCCACAAGCATGGCAACGACATGGCCCCTCAAGATCTGCAAGCTAGCATAAATTTCTGCGTTACGCCTCTGGTCCTCTGTGGGTAAAAAAAATGTGCGGATTACTAAAATGACACCTTAATTTATATTTTCCAAAACAAGTAAAAAATCAGACTATACCAAAAAAGGTAAAAAAAACATCTCCAAAACAAAAGGAATGCCAAACGAAAAGATTGTTGAAAAAAAAAGTCAAAAAATATTCTTCAAAAAAAACACAAAAGAGAGTTACAACTACGCAAAAATACAACATTTGTTGGTACCGTAAACAAGAAAGTCACAAGTATGAGTGTTTGGACATGTGTCATATGAGTAAGGGGAAAACATCCTAGACATTGTTTCACAAAGATATATATAAAAAACATTAGAAATACTTTACAATTTTGAACTGCACAGGCAAAAGGACAACATCAACCAAAAACAAAATAATGAAAAAACAACCATAGTTTAAAAGGGAAACATACCGTTCATAATGCTGACTGGGCCTGGAGCCCCAAAATCGTCCTCATCAGAGGTGGGCCAGTGCAGCACGGATGGAGGAGGGGTTATTTGGGAGGAAGTTGAGGGTGAGGAAAAGAGAGTGGGGGGTGGAGGGGAGTGAGAATTTGGAGGGATGGGAATGTGAGGAGAGGGAGGGGCCTCACGGTCTGGGTTGGAGGGGGAATTTGGGGAAGAGTGGGGCGAGGATGTTTGGGTGGGAGTGGGGGATAGGGGACGAGCCCGATATCGCTGGCGTTGGAGTCTGCGCTTAGCCCCTAAATGATGTAGAAAAATTAATATTATTACATATTTCTTTTTTTGTGAAAAAAATTACACACCAAAAAAACCAAACAAACAGGGCTATACGGTAAACATGCACACGCAGGTATGTCCCAAATAAAGAAACAGGGCTATACGGTAAACATGCACACACAGGTATGTCCCAAATAAAGAAACAGGGCTATACGGTAAACATGCACACGCAGGTATATCCCAAATAAAGAAACAGGGCTATACGGTAAACATGCACACGCAGGTATGCTTGCATTTTAAATAAAATAAAAAAAAACACTTACTTTCCTCAATCTGCTGTCGCAAATTGGCCAATAGGCGTGGGGATCTGCACCTCAGATCGGACCACCTTCTTTCAAGTTGGCCGATATTTCTGCGGTAGCCGAACGCACGCAGGCGGCGCCGCACCTCCACGTAGGCCAGCCGCTTGCGGAGGTTAGTGATGGGGCGCGCGTAATTGGTGATTCTCTGGTCCATCACTTCAGTGAGGACCAGGAGTTCACAGCGACAATAAGCGGCGGCTCTCATGATGGCAATGATTTTTTTTACACAAAACAGTTTTAATTAAGGTCCTAGAAAAAATTTGATTGGCTAATGTACTTTGTAAATTAACAGAAACCATTCTATTGGTTATTGTATGAGTCATGTGACCTACACCCTCACAAATATAATGTGAGTTATGATAGGCTTGATGCAGTGACATGCGTAAGCTAATTTAAATATTAAAAAAAAAGTTGATAAATCAGCCTATAAAAAAAAAATGCAAAACAATAGTAGCATTCAAACCAACTTTTAATTTTGAAGAACCATCCCCTTGGTACAACCGTACGTATTCTGCGGAAGCAATGACACACACTAACAATAATAAAGTTTATTGACATTGAAAAAAAAAAAGGAATAAAAGTGAATAACAATTACGCTAATTAATATAGTGATTGCCATTAATCGATTCAAGTATGTTTGCTGAATGAAATAGCAGGCAATCGAAAACTGACAGGGCCACTTCCGGAATTGACTTGTGCGAGCGTTGCCTGCAACCAAAGAGGAGACGGACGGTCGCTATTTAGAATGTTCGCTAGCTAGAGGAGGGGTTGGGAGACTATGGGGCGGAAAATTAGTTGCGAACGAACATACGAGCGAGCGCTGGAATTTTATTATTTCCGCTCGTATGGCGGACGAGCGAACGGCCACTTGCGTCCGGCTCTGAATCAGGCCCTCAGTTCCCTCAAGCCTGAGTGAACTTCCTGCTCTAATAGAGCAGGAAGTTCACTACTGACATTACAAATGATGTCAGTAGGGCCGCCCACAAACGTCACGCTTTCCTTCGGGAATGCCTCCATTTGTCCAGCCACCCCCCATCCCCGCCTACAAAACGGGGCGAGCTGTCGATCAACATCGACAGTCGCCCCGTTTTGTAGCGAGCCCCGGAGTGAGTGAAGTTCTCACGCCGCGCATCGACCCACTTGCGAGCGCTATGCGCTTGCGAGCGGGTCTGAATCAGGCCCTTAGGCTGCAGTATATAAAGGGGGGCTTCCTTCAGTGGGTACTGCAGCTCCTGTGTCACTTGGCCTGTCAATTAACTGTGGCTGCTGCTGTATTTTTGTCCTGTCCATAAGGCTAGGGCTGCAGTCCATAAAGGGGTGTTGTGTTGTACAGGGGGGGTGCTCTGTCAATTAGGGGTGCTCCTCTCCAGTGTAAAAAAAAAATTGCTTTGTATCTTTCTTTTTTTTTGTGTGTGTGTTAGAAACTTAGCTGCGCTATTATTGTACGGAGACACTGTCGCAGTTTATTGTCCATGTATTTGTGACTCTGCAGGTGGTCTGCCCGCACTCAGCAGGGGTGATTTGTTGTCCATAAAGAAGGGGTGCTGTCTGTGTTGTTCATCAAGGGACTGCTACCTCGTTCAGGAGTGCTCTTCCCCAGTGTCAAAAAAATATTGTTTGGTGACACTACCGGCCAGACCGTAGTGTAAGTTTGTGGATATGGAGGATGATCAAATGAGAGGAGAGCAGGGAACTACATACCAGTCTTGCAGCTGGTGCCAGCAGTCATGATGACATTGCAAGACTGTCAACGTGATATACGAAGGCCAGTGCCCAAGGGCTTAAGTCAGGGCATTTAAAATCAGACAATCAATGTTTTACATTGTTAAAGAAAAAAAATGTAAAAGCTAAGTTAGTTGCATAGAAACAAATAATTGGCAATATGCCATTTACTACACGAAGTGGCAAGGAAAGGATAAGGCCTAGCCCTTTATGTATGACTGGTGGTTCTGCATCTTGTGATGATTTAAGCCCTTCTCCTTGTAGAAGTGTCAAAAAAAATAAAATCCTTAAGCACATGAACCAACTGTGTGCTCAGAAAAGTCACAGATCCCCGAGGAGAGTCCAAGTGTGTCTGCGGTTGCCATGTGTGAGCCTGACCTTTCTAATAATGTACTTGAAGAGGATCCTCCTTCCACCATTTGTGTGCCCTCTGCAAATGTGGGGATGAGCGGCACAAGTCAACATGCTGATGTAGATATAGAGGATTCTTCTGTGGAATTGCACCATGAGGATGAGGAGGATATTTCTGTAGTTGGCGCTAACAAGGTTGATGAGGATGTTGATGATGAGGATGTTGTTTGTGTAAATCAGACAACAGTTGTTGCCCATTGTATGAAAAAGCCCATTGTCATGACAGGGCAAAAGACAAAAAAATCCACTTCTCATGTGTGGAATTATTACCACCAAAATCCAGACAGTTTTCAAGCCTTCTATAATGTTTGCCAAGCAAGAGTGACAAGAGGTAAGGACCTTAACCATCTAGGAACCTCCTCCCTGTTACGTCACTTGCAGCGCATTCATCAAATTCCAAAGTGTTTGCAAAATTCAGAAACTTTGGCTAAAAATGTAACATCTTGCTCCTCTTTTCTTTATATTTTGCACAATTTTGGGCATTGCCAATGGAATTGGTATGAAATACCGTCGGCGGTTCAATTCCCGGCAGCGGAAGCCCGACAGCTGAACAGATCCCGGCAGCAGCAGCCCGACAGTGCTGGAAATCCCGAATGTCCTTAGGTAAGTAAAAACTAACCTAACCTAACCCCCCTAACCCTAACCCTCCTTAGGGGTGCCTAACCCTAACCTCCCCCCCAAGTGCCTAACCCTAATCCCCCTCTAAGTGCCTAACCCTAACCACCCCCTTCCCTGCTGCCTACACCTAAGTCCCCCGGGGGGTGCCTAAACGTAAGTCCCCCCAGGGGGTGCCTAACCCTAACCATCCCTCCCCCTAACCTGTATATATATATACAGTCAGGTGCATAAATATTGGGACATTGACAGAATTTTCATATTTTGGCCTCTATTCACCACCACAATGGCTTTGAAATGAAACAAACAAGATGTGCTTTAACTGCAGACTTTCAGATTTAATTTGAGGGTAATTACATCCAAATCAGGTGAACGGTGTAGGAATTAAAACGGTTTCTATATGCGCCTCCCACTTTTTAAGGGGCCAAATGTAATGGGACAAACTAAACAATCCTAAATCTAACTTTCACTTTGTAATACTTTTTTGCAAATCCTTTGCAGGCAATTACAGCCTGAAGTCTGGAACGCATAGACATCACCAGACGCTGGGTTTCATCCCTGGTGATGCTCTGCCAGGCCTCTACTGCAAATGTCTTCAGTTCCTGCTTGTTCTTGGGGCATTTTCCCTTCAGTTTTGTCTTCATCAAGTGAAATGCATGCTCAATTGGATTCAGGTCAGGGGATTGACTTGGCCATTGCATAACATTCCACTTTTTAGCCTTAAAAAACTCTTTGGTTGCTTTTGCAGTATGCTTCGGGTCATTGTCCATCTGCACTGTGAAGCACCGTCCAATGAGTTCTGAAGCATTTGACTGAATATGAGCATTTAATATTGCCCGAAACACTTCTGAATTCATTCTGCTGCTTTTGTCAGCAGTCACATCATCAATAAATACAAGGGAACCAGTTCCATTGGCAGCCATACATGCCCACGCCATGACACTACCACCACCATGCTTCACTGATGAGGTGGTATGTTTTGGATCATGAGCAGTTCCTTTCCTTCTCCATACTCTTCTCTTCCCATCACTCTGGTACAAGTTGATCTTTGTTCCGGAACTTTAATGGCTTTTTTAGATGTTGTTTGGCAAACGCTAATCTGGTCTTCCTGTTTTTGAGGCTCACCAATGGTTTACATCTTGTGGTGAACCCTCTATATTCACTCTTGTGAAGTCTTCTCTTGATTGTTGACTTTGACACATATACACCTACCTCCTGGAGAGTGTTCTTGATTTGGCCAACTGTTGTGAAGAGGTTTTTCTTCACCAGGGAAATAATTCTTCTGTCATCCACCACAGTTGTTTTCCATGGTCTTCCGTGGTCTTTTGGTGTTGCTGAGCTCTCCGGTGCATTCTTTCTTTTTAAGAATGTTCCAAACAGTTGATTTGGCCACACCTAATGTTTTTGCCATCTCTCTGATGGGTTTGTTTTGATTTTTCAGCCTAATGATGGCTTGCTTCACTGATAGTGACAGCTCTTTGGATCTCATATTGAGAGTCAACAGCAACTGATTCCAAATGCAAATGTCACACCTAAAATCAACTCCAGACCTTTTACCTGCTAAATTGATAATGAAATAACGAGGGAATAGCCCACACCTGTCCATGAAATAGCTTTTGAGTTGATAGTGCCATTACTTTTGGCCCCTTAAAAAGTGGGAGGCACATATAGAAACCATTGTAATTCCCACACTGTTCACCTGATTTGGATGTAATTACCCTCAAATTAAATCTGAAAGTCTGCAGTTAAAGCACATCTTGTTTGTTTCATTTCAAAGCCATTGTGGTGGTGAATAGAGGCCAAAATATAAAAATTCTGTGAATGTCCCAGTATTTATGCACCTTACTGTGTGTATATATATATATATATATATATATGCAGTACATGTAGCATATATAAATATAAATATGTGTATATATATATATATATATATATATATATATACACAGAGAAATTAATCGGCACTCACCACTCGACGTTTCGATCCCAATCCAGGATCTTTATCAAGACCTCAGCAACCATGCAACAACAGATTCTGATAAACAGCCAAGTGCACTTGGCTGTTTATCAGAATCTGTTGTTGCATGGATTGGGATCGAAACGTCGACTGGACTGAACCCTTGTATCTTGCTGCTATGGGTATTTCAAATCCTGTTTTTTGCTTACATAAAAAGTTTTTTTCATATATTTGGTGAGTGCCGATTAATTTCTCTGTATACAATTGGTCAGTTCTGCTGCCTTTAAATTGAGCACCCCGCCTGTACTCTTGCTATATTGGAGTGTGGACATCTCGGAATATATATATATATATATATATATATATATATATATACATATATGAATTCATATATGTATATAAATTATACTATGTATGTGTATATATTAATAATATACAGAGGGTGTGTATGATTTTCTTATATATAGATATATATAAAAATATATATTGCATACATATAATCTGTTATGGGATTGCAGTGCCCTGGTGCACTGGATATATGCAGTATATATATATATATTGTGACACAGTTAGGTTAGGGGGTCCCTCTCCTGGGTAGAGGACTCCTTCCTTACACACACACACAGCAGCAGGGAAGCAGCACACCAGTCTGGATGCAAGTACAAGCTGGTCGGCGCCAGTCTTTATTGTACAATGTCAGAAATAACACAAAGAAAACATAAACGTAAATCCTAGCCCTGTAGGGGCACTAACTTCACAGGTAGTTCCCTCACTACCAGAACCTGGCAGGGCCTAATGCCCTCGCCAGCAACAAAGCACAGCACAGTACTCACAGATAGGTTTTCCAAGTGTCTCTGAGCAAACTCCCTGTCTGCTCTCCCAGGTGAGACAATCAGCCCTAAACAAACTAGGCTTATATTGGCCACTCTCAGGTAGAAAACTAACAATCCTGTTACCAGGCTGCGAGAACCAAAACCTGGAGTGGTCGTGGGTGGAGCCCTCCCTCTCCTCTCACCCACAACCCCCAGGTCCCAAACCGGCTTTTCAAAAAGCCAAAACTCAAGCCTGCTACACTGCAGACATTCTCCTGGGGGTTTAAAACACAAAAGACAGGAATCTGGGACAAATGTACCTGCCACAGACCACTTTACCAGTGATCCTATCACATATCCCCCCCCCTTTGTTTTGACCTGTGGGGCGGAACAACTGAAGCCCCCAAACAATGAACGCGTGACAACGCGTCAGCATTGGCCAGCTGGCTTCCTGGCCAGTGTTCCACTGAAAATTTAAAAGTTTGTAATGCCAAGAACCATCTTGTAATTCTCGCATTACTGTCCTTATTTTCAGACATCCACTTCAGAGGGGCATGGTCAGTGATCAATTTGAACTTTCTTCCGACCAAGTAGTACCTGAGAGCCTCTAACACCCACTAAATGGCCAACGCCTCCTTCTCCACTGTGGCATAGTTTCTCTCATG
The DNA here is from genome assembly GCA_031769625.1 of Taudactylus pleione. NCBI lineage: Eukaryota > Metazoa > Chordata > Amphibia > Anura > Myobatrachidae > Taudactylus > Taudactylus pleione. The sequence goes on along the minus strand of JAUIMM010000210.1, from coordinate 6,609,949 downwards.
TACATTCAACTTTCTGCTAAGATAGAAAATAGGGTGATCCTCACCCTCCTTGTTCTGGGACAGGACCGCTCCTATACCTACTTCTGATGCATCGGTTTGTAGTACTATGAATTCCCTTTCAAAATTAGGAGTCATCAGGACTGGTTGGGAACACAACGCTACTTTCAACTTCTGAAAAGCTTTCTCTGCCTCAGGACTCCATTCTACCATGACTTTTTGTTTGCCTTTGGTCAGGTCAGTCAGTGGGACTGCCATGGTGGCAAAGTTGGGTATAAACCTCCTGTAGTACCCCGTAATTCCCAAGAAGGCACTCACCTGCTTCTTATTCAGAGGCTGTGTCCAGTTTTGTATGGCATCAACTTTATTGAGCTGAGGCTTTATCAGGCCTCTGCCAATGGTGTATCCCAGATATTTTACTTCCTCCATGCCTAGACAACACTTTTCAAATGGATCGGGGTTGTTCACCTCTGGACAAAATGGCTTTCCCACAACTTCCAGAAGTGAGCAAAGTCTCTCCCCAATATTGCATCGTACACCAGACCATGCACCAAACCCACAGAAACTATAGCAGAGCCACATGGTGTCTCGATGTTCACCTCGGCCATAACATAATATCGAGTATCTCCATGTATGCAGGTCACACCAACAGTTTTGCCTGTATGCCTCAAGGGGTTCACCAGCTCAGCTTTTATAAGTGTCACCAAGCTACCAGAGTCTAACAGTGCCTCTACTCGGTTGCCATCTACAGTGAGTACACACATGTGCTTATCAGTCTCAGCCTGCCGGTCAGCCGTACAGGCTATCTGTGCAAAGAAAGACCCCCTGCGTTAGACATGAGCAGTATCACATTGCATAGGTTCAGTTGTAAGTGCACAATTAGCGGCAATATGGCCGAAGCCACCACATCGGAAACACTGAGTCATATTAATGTCTAGTCATTTACGGGGCAAGAACCTTCCCGGCCTGGCAGGCCTGTCTCCAGGTTCTACACCCTCAGTCTTAGGTACATTCCACCGCCCAGCACCCTTCTCCCCTGGAACAGTCTTACCAGTGTCTCTGGGAGTTCGCCGGTGCGCCATCGGGGCTCGTTGGGGCATACTCAGCAGCTCCTCAGCTGCCACGTACCTCTCCACCAGCTCGACCAACTGGTCCGTGGACTTAGGGTCTGCATGGCTCACCCACTTGCGCAGAGTCACAGGTAATGATCGCAGGTACCGGTCCATCACGACCCTTTCCACGATCTGTGGTCCCGTCAGTGTCTTGGGCTGTAGCCATTTTGAGGACAGATGGACGAGGTCATGCATCTGTGAACGTGGAGGCTTGTCCTTATGGAACTCCCAGCGGTGGACCCGTTGGGCACGAACAAAGGTGGTGACTCCCAAGCGAGTTAGGATCTCCTGTTTTAGTTTTTTATAGTCCTTGGCATCAGCCAGGCATAAGTCGAAATAGGCCTTTTGTGGCTCCCCAGACAAAAAAGGTGCCACCAGACTTGCCCACTGCTCCTTGGGCCAACTCTCCCTTTCGGCCGTTCTTTCAAATGCGGTGAGATAGGCCTCCACATCATCGCCCGAAGTCATCTTTTGGAGGAAGTGACTGGCTCGTACGGAGTGAGTGGTGGTGGGAGGACCCGTATTAACATCTCTGGGCCGGGCGACCAGGTGCTGTACCACCTCTTTAATGGCCTGGCTGTTTTCCGCTAAGGCCTGGCGGGTTTCCTCGATGGCGACCTGTTGTTGCCTCTGGGCTGTCTCCAAGGCAAACAGTTGCACCCTGGTGGATTCCTGCTGAGCCCAGGTAGATTCCTGCTGAAGTTTGTTTGTCTCCTGCTGAGCTCTGGTAGATTCCTGCTGAGCTGCTGTAGCTTGGAGCAAGGCCTTAATAACGTCCTCCATTTTGTCCTGGGGTGTAGGTTGGAAGCTGAACCTTGCCTCTCTGAGCATTGGCTGACGAGGCCTATGGGACTCCAAGGACACAGCGTTATTTCCACACTCACAAATTGGGTGTCTGTCCCTTTAATTTTTAAACGGAAAGTTTTCCTCTTGCTGCAACTTCAGTGTGTGTGGGTGCCCGCATTCTCCACCATATTGTGACACAGTTAGGTTAGGGGGTCCCTCTCCTGGGTAGAGGACTCCTTCCTTACACACACACACAGCAGCAGGGAAGCAGCACACCAGCCTGGATGCAAGTACAAGCTGGTCGGCGCCAGTCTTTATTGTACAATGTCAGAAATAACACAAAGAAAACATAAACGTAAATCCTAGCCCTGTCGGGGCACTAACTTCACAGGTAGTTCCCTCACTACCAGAACCTGGCAGGGCCTAATGCCCTCGCCAGCAACAAAGCACAGCACAGTACTCACAGATAGGTTTTCCAAGTGTCTCTGAGCAAACTCCCTGTCTGCTCTCCCAGGTGAGACAATCAGCCCTAAACAAACTAGGCTTATATTGGCCACTCTCAGGTGGAAAACTAACAATCCTGTTACCAGGTTGCGACAACCAAAACCTGGAGTGGCCGTGGGTGGAGCCCTCCCTCTCCTCTCACCCACAACCCCCAGGTCCCAAACCAGCTTTTCAAAAAGCCGAAACTCAAGCCTGCTAAACTGCAGACTTTCTCCTGAGGGTTTAAAACACAAAAGACAGGAATCTGGGACAAATGTACCTGCCACAGACCACTTTACCAGTGATCCTATCACAATATTTATATATATATATATATATATATATATATAGTATATATATATTTGCTCAGTATTTGTAATTGATATATATATATATATATATATATACATACACATATGCAGTATATGTAGTATATATAAATATGTATATATATATATATGAATTCATATATGTATATAAACTATACTGTGTATGTGTATATATTAATAATATATACAGAGGGTGTATATGATTTTCTTATATATATAGATATATATATAAATATATATTGCATACATATATACTGTGTATGTATATATATATATATATATATATATATATACATACACACACATGCACTTCTGTTATGGGATTGCAGTGCCCTTGTGCACTGTATATATACAGTGTATATATATATATATATATATATATATACATATATATATTGTGTATATATGTAATATATATTTTTTAGGTAGCTTGCTATGTCATCACAACGTGAGGAAGCTTCGGTCTTAGGGCCTGATTCAGACCAGTTCACTAGGCTGCGTTCGCACATAGCCTACCGATTTTTGCAATCTGCGCATGCATATAAGATGCAGTGCCTGAACTAGTCCATCGCGATCGCACCCTGTGCACAGACGCTCCGCTAGAATGAGTGACAGGATGAGCCGTTTGTGGGTGGTGACAGGGTGGACGATGGAAACAGGGGTGTGGTGGTGCGAACGCAGGTGTGTCTTTGCATCTGAACGCCGTTTCAGAGGCGTGCAAAAATATGACTCAGCGTCAGCATACACGTCACATGGCTGAATTACACACAACAGCACTCGCAGTACTTGCGGTAGGGTATGGTCAGCCACAAGTGCTGCGTATGGGTCTGATGTTACCGATTGTTTTATACACTTCCTGGAGATGACGTATGCTACTAAGGGAAAGTGGGTGTCTTGTATCAAGCTGGTGGGCATCTAAATACATACCGCGATCGCAGGGCAAGACAATGGGCGTTCTAATGTCTTGCTAGCGATCGTGGAATTGGCATACTTTGGCAGCTGATGGCTGCATACGAACACATCCTAGCGAACGGGTCTGAATCAGGCCCTTAGACCCATCTTCTATTAGAAGGCTTGACAAATTTTTCTAAAATCTTGGAGCCAGGATGAAAGTGTAGGAGCCAGATCACTGTCCCCCCAAAAACAATTACAGGAGTGATTGAGGAGCACAGCTCTGTGTGTTATGCAACTGCTATACACACTATACTAGTCCACAAAATGGTCACATTTGAATGGATATAGTAAAATGGAGGCCCCCTCACTGCTCTGCACAACTCCCCTGCTCCACCCCCACCCTCCAGTAATAACGGACCACATTTCATATAAAACAATGGTGCCAGAAAGTACAACAGAACCCCCCTCCCCTCGTGGTCACACCACTATCCCTCTGAAGCTGCTCCGCAATTCCTGGCCACGCATAGACCCTACTACTGGGGAGCTCTATGCAGCCAGAGATAGGCAACAGTAGACAGCCGGGACATACAGGAGGATCAGCGTAGACTGAGACAGACAGCATGGGTCAGAATTGTATTAGTGGTGTAGTGTAGTGTTTTAGCGGTAATGCAGCAGATGTGTGTGTATGTATTTTTTATCTATAGTACCCATTGGAAAACAATTCCTAATTTCTGTCAAGGTGGTTACCTGGCATTAATGGCTGGCTGGTAATGACCGCTGTTAATTGTACTAATTCTTATACCAAGAATATTTAAAATTAGCTGATATTTGTACATAATACACGTGCACTATCGGCCTGATTCAGAGCCACAAGCAAAGCCAATGTTCACGTAGTTAGGCAATTATTTTGCTACTGCACATGCATAAAGATCACTAACATCATGTACGGCGCATGTGTTACACAGTGTGTACGCATAGTGACGCTGTTGTGATTGAGACGCACAGTATCAGAAATGTCTTGGAAAAGTGCCGGGCGTTCCTGGGAGATGGCTAGTAATGTGCGCAAAAAATGGTCTGTCTCATGGTGGTCACTAAACTGTTTTCATACACAGGTGCTTCATTATTCACATCATTCACACTTCAACTTGCACATATGCTGGTGGCAATCCTCTTAGAAATAGAAAACACGTGGGTGAGGTTTGTATAAATAAAAGACATCCAGGATGGCACTCAGAAGCGTTGATGTCAGCATTTTTAATATATATATATATATATATATATATATATATATATTTATTAGGGGTGAGCGGGTTCGGATTTCTGAAATCCGAACCCCCCCGAGCCCCCCTGATCCGAGGCCGATCCGAATCAGCTCGACTTTTCCCGCCTGACTCGGATCTGAAATCGAGCCAAAACGTCATCATCCCGCCTTCCTGGTCTCGCGGGTTTTGGATCCTATATAAGGTACCCGCGTCGGCGCCATTTCTTTACTCGGCTGTGGACAGTGAAGAGGGAGGGTGGGAGTTAGGGCTGGCTGGGCTGTGTAGTGTAGTGTAGTGCAGAGTAGTGTTGTGCTGTGCTGTGCTGCGCTGTGCTGCTGTTGTCCATAGGGGCTGTGTCCACTACTTCAAAGTCCATAGGGGCTGGCTGTGTTGTGCTGTGCTGCTGTTGTTAATAGGGGCTGTGTCCACTACTTCAAAGTTCTTAGGGGCTGGCTGGACTGTGTTGTGCAGTCAGTTCTCCATAGGGGCTGTGTCCACTCCAAAGTCCTGTGCAGTGTCCCAGTCCTAAAGGGGTGCTGTAGTGTTGTCCAGGGGGTGCTCTGTCCATCAGGGGTGCTCCGCCCAAGTGCTAAAAAAATAATATTTTTTCTGTGTTTGTGAATTGTGTGCGTAGTAGCAGCACGTGCATCAACAAAGTAGTGCCAAGCGTGCGCCTGTGTCATAAGCAAAGGGCCAGCTGGCTTGACCGTTAAAGGGTGCTGTAACCCCCAAAGTACACTCCAGTCCAAACCAAAAAAATATATATTTTCTGTGTTTGTGAATTGCGTGCGTAGTAGCCGCACGTGCATCAACAAAGTAGTGCCAAGCGTGTGCCTGTGTCATAAGCAAAGGGCGGGCTGGCTTGACCGTTAAAGGGTGCTGTAACCCCCAAAGTACACTCCAGTCCAAACCAAAAAAATATATATTTTCTGTGTTTGTGAATTGCGTGCGTAGTAGCCGCACGTGCATCAACAAAGTAGTGCCAAGCGTGCGCCTGTGTCATAAGTAAAGGGCCGGCTGGCTTGACCGTTATAGGGTGCTGTAACCCCAAAGTACACTCCAGTCCAAACCAAAAAAAAAAATATTTTCTGTGTTTGTGAATTGTGTGCGCAGTAGCCGCATGTGCATCAACAAAGTAGTGCCAAGCGTGCGCCTGTGTCATAAGTAAAGGGCCGGCTGGCTTGACCGTTATAGGGTGCTGTAACCCCCAAAGTACACTCCAGTCCAAACCAAAAAAAAAATATTTTCTGTGTTTGTGAATTGTGTGCGCAGTAGCCGCACATGCATCAACAAAGTAGTGCCAAGCGTGCGCCTGTGTCATAAGTAAAGGGCCGGCTGGCTTGACCGTTAAAGGGTGCTGTAACCCCCAAAGTACACTCCAGTCCAAACCAAAAAAATATATATTTTCTGTGTTTGTGAATTGTGTGCGCAGTAGCAGCACGTCCATCAACAAAGTAGTGCCAAGCGTGCGCCTGTGTCATAAGTAAAGGGCCAGCTGGCTTGACCGTTAAAGGGTGCTGTAACCCCCAAAGTACACTCCAGTCCAAACCAAAACAAAATATTTTTTCTGTGTTTGTGAATTGTGTGCGCAGTAGCCGCACGTGCATCAACAAAGGAGCAGCGCCAAGCGTGCGCCTGCGTCCCATAAGTAAAGAGCCGGCTGGCTCATTTCTTAAAGGGTGGTGTAACCCACAAAGTGCACTACTCTCCAGCAAAAATAAAAAAATATTTTCTGTGTTTGTGTGCGCCTTAGCCGCACGTATATATCAATATAACATAAATGGAGGACCAAACTTTCTCCGATAAAAATAAAATAGGGAAAGATCAAGAACCACTTCCTCCTAGTGCTGTTGCTGCTGCTGGGAGTTGTTCATCATCCCAGAGAGGAAGTAGGAACATCACTACTTTTACTAAACAATTGACCCTCCAACAGTCCCTAGCGATAAGGATGAAGTACGACAGCAGTCATCCTGAAGCAAAATGTATAACTGAGGCCTTGACTGCTATGTTGGTGTTAGACGTGCATCCGGTATCCGCCATTAGTGCAGTGGGATTTAGACAATTGATGGAGGTAGTGTGTCCCCGGTTCCAAATCCCGTCTAGATTCCACCTGCATCCTCAAAGCAGCAGCGACAAGCGTGCGTCTGTCTGTTAAAGGGTGGTGACACCCTCAAAGTGTGCTCCACAAACAATAAAAATATTGTTCTTTTTTTTTCTGTCTTTGAGAATTGTGTGGGCTGTAGCCGCACTTGCATCCTCAAAGCAGCAGCAACAAGCGTGCGCTTGTCTGTTAAAGGGTGGTGACACCCTCAAAGTGTGCTACACAAACAATAAAAATATTCTTCTTCTTTTTTCTGTCTTTGTGAATTGTGTGGGCTGTAGCCGCACTTGCATCCTCAAAGCAGCAGCGACAAGCGTGCGTCTGTCTGTTAAAGGGTGGTGACACCCTCAAAGTGTGCTTCACAAACAATAAAAATATTCATCTTTTTTTTTCTGTCTTTGTGAATTGTGTGGGCTGTAGCTGCACTTGCATCCTCAAAGCAGCAGCAACAAGCGTGCGTCTGTCTGTTAAAGGGTGGTGTAACCTTCAAAGTGCGCTCCACAAACAATAAAAATATTCTTCTTTTTTTTTCTGTCTTTGTGAATTGTGTGGGCTGTAGCCGCACTTGCATCCTCAAAGCAGCAGCAACAAGCGTGCGTCTGTCTGTTAAAGGATTACATCAGTGACAGCATCCAAGTAGGCATGTCAGACAGTCCGTACCTGTACTGGCAGGAAAAAGAAGCAATTTGGAGGTCCCTGTACAAACTGGCTCTATTTTACCTGAGTTGCCCCCCCTCCATTGTGTGCTCCGAAAGAGTGTTTAGTGCAGCCGGGAACCTTGTCAGCGAAAGGCGTAGGAGGTTGCTTCCACAAAATGTGGAGAAAATGATGTTCATAAAATGAATTATCAACTCTTCCGGGGAGACCAGCCTCCAGAACGAACAGAGGGACCTGTGGTTGTGAATTCCAGCGGGGACGAATTAATACTCTGTGAGGATGAGGATGTACACAACACTGAAGAGGGTGAGGAATCGGTGGATGAGGAGGATGAGGACGACATCTTGCCTCCGTAGAGCCAGTTTGTGCAGGGACAGATTAATTGCCAGCTTGTTTTGTGGGGGCCCAAACGAACCAATCATTTCAGCCACAGTCGTGTGGCAGACCCTGGCGCTGAAATGTTTGGTTTGTTAAAGTGTGCATGTCCTGTTTATACAACATAAGGGTGGGTGGGAGGGCCCAAGGACAATTCCATCTTGCACCTCTTTTTTTCTTTGCATTATGTATAGTTTGGGGCCTAGTTTTTCAAACTGCCATCCTGTCTGCCACTGCAGTGTCACTCCTAGATGGACCACGTGTTTGTGCCGCCCACTCGTATCTCTTAGCATAGTCATCCAGCTACCTCGGTGCAACCTTTTGGACATAAAAACACTATTGTGAGGTGTGAGGTGTTCAGAATAGACTGGAAATGAGTGGAAATTAAGATTATTGAGGTTAATAATAGCATAGGAGCAGAAAAACCCACAAATTCTGTGATTTTAGCTGTTTTTATGCTTTTTTAAAAAAAAATACAGATCCAAAACACAAAACCCAGAACCCAAAACACGGAAGGGTGGTTTTGGCAAAACCAATCCAGATCCAAAACACGAAGAAAGGTCCAGATCCAAAACCAAAACACAAAACACGAAAAGTGGCCGGTGCACACCCCTAATATATAAATATAATATATATATATATATATATCCAAATGGTCGGCACTCCCACAAAGTAATATTATCACGCCCCGGTGCCAGCTCCCTCCATGAACATATACAAATAGCAAGATTGTGGGGGGCACTCCAGGGTCTCGACGGTTAAATCATAAGTCGAACACGACAGCCATGGTCCAACGTTTCACTTACTTTGTGGGAGTGCCGACCATTTGGATTTGTATTATCTTTGCCTATTTGGCCACCCAGCCCACTTAGGATTTGTGCACCCCTTACCCATTTTTATTATACATCTACATCGGATCAAGGATTCTTTGGACATTTGCATACCACCGTCTTGTCATCTCGTCTGTGACATGATCACAGTTGTAAAGTGGTATTTTTAACTCTTTTATATCTTTTTCAAGCACTATGTCACTTACTTCAAACACAGATGATTGCAGTGGATTTAATCGTCCTAATTTGCCTCTCAGGGAGGTGCTTAGTTTCTCTGAAAGTGAAACAGAGGCTGCTCTATTCAAAGAACGATTTGAGGACACTGCAGGAGAGACCAGTATCAGTGATCTATATAATGGATGGATTAAATTGAAAAACAAAGAAACAGATTTTTTATTTCATGGGATAACATTGTCGGAATATATTCGTGAGAAAAAGATTCCTCGAGGATTCCGTGTAAAAAACATACCGACCATAGGTCGCTACAATAATGAATTTTGTCGCCGTTGGATCGCTGTACTGAACAAATGTTCATTTGATTTGATGACCTTAGTAATTGAGGAGTCAGCACGTGAACTTGCATGTACGCGCACTAAAATCCAGGAGTTTGAAGAATTACATAAATCTTCTATTCTGGCAGATACTACATCGGATTGGCTACAGAAATTTAACCATCAAGCATCATTGTACAAAAAAGAACTTATTGCATTTAAAAAACAAAAATTTGATAAAGTGAATCGCGATTATAGTGAACAACAAGTGTACAGGTGGCTTACTGGATCGGGGGAACCAGATACCAGACCATTTAGAAATCGTCCGCTATACCAGAGTAGAATGATTCCTGTACATAATGCAAATTATTCTTCCTCTAGTGACGACAATGTGGCAACTACTAGTACTGTGAGCCACCAGCAGAGACCACCTACTGGCATGAATACGCGCAGAGGTCGGGGTTTTTTAGATGCCCCACGAGGAGGGGGGGGCAGGGGCTCAGAGGTAAGAGGACGAGGAAGACCGAGGAAACATTAGTATTCAACCTCTCGAAACATATTTTGACGGCGGATGAGATTGCGGTGCTTAACAAGGGACTATCATTTGTTCCTACTGTTGAGGGGTGTTTTTTTCCTTTTTCCTATTTGTACACCCAGGCTATTGCCGGCCTGTTTAATCCCAGTATATCTGAAGCAAATATTCTATTTTTCATATAATAACTATCAGGTTATAAGTAACATAAATATATGAACTTCGCAAAGTGTTAACCAGAATTATATACCTTTTAAATCATTTGGATAATTTCCTTTCATAAAGATAACGATGCACACCAAGTGTTATAGGTAAAACGTTTTATATATCAAATCTTCATAAAATCAATGCTTGTTAAAATACAATATAGACGATACAAAGAGAAAGAGAGAGAGAGAGAGAGAGAGAGAGAGAGATAGGAAATGATTGCCGAGTGTGTGAGTGGGGGTTGTTGGGACCCTTTGTCCTATTGTTCAAACCGCATGGTCTCTGAACACAAACTCCATTTTGAAAACTCACATTGAAGACTCCCATAATGCCATGTTCTGGAATACCAATACTCTCACCCACTACAACTGTGTGATATCTTTTGACCAAAACAGTACATTATATTGTATACTAGTGTCTAATATTTTCAACTTTCCTGATATAACACTGATACTAGCCTATGATTACATCCACTATACTATACAAGCTTTTCAGATACTATAACGTTGTATAATACATATATGCTGATTCCTCTGTAATAGTTAAAATACCAGTATACAACTCATAGTACACAATTCTATCATAATACTATAAAGCATCCACCAACCACATGGACCAACTTCAATTTCCATTAGAGACATGGGTCAATGGGGGAAGGGGGAGAGCACATGGAATTTCCTTTGTTCATACCACATGGAGGTAGCATCTTTAAATTCCCAAACTATGATAATATATAACTTCACAATACTATCACAACATGGCCAGCAATCCGCAACTCCCATGGAACCACAACCACCAGCCGAACCCAACCTGATTCCACTACATAATGTCCCACAAAGCACAAACTACCAAACAGTGTACACCACCCACAAACCTAGCACAATGCAATTGACCACCACCGAGTCACGGGTTCCCTCATCATCAGCTGATATCAAACAACCACACATCCACAGACTGCAATACTCCACCCAATTTCCATCCCAATCCCAACCACACAATGATACAGTCAGACCACAAGAATACAACACACACCAAACCCATCCCACTCAGACTATGCCACTGTCCAAGCACATGGGAAGGAAGGGGGAAAAAGTACACCTATATCACAGCCAGCTATATGTATAAAACTGAACCCAAATCACTACAAACTATCTATACAAGCTATAAACAGATTAAATCAAAGTTAGTTACAAATACCCATTATAGGCTAACTAATGTACAGTTTACTTAGCCATTATGAGCAGATATCTCCAGGCGATTGAAGCTGCATCTTGGCAGTCTTCTGGGGAGAAAGTCTGCTGTCCTTGTGTCTCCCTGGTGTGTCCTTGCAAGCATGTGTGTTTCTCCAAGTGTTTGTGTCTGCATCTGTGTGAGATCCTTCCTGTGTCTCTGTAGCGTGTTTGTGTGAATGCCATCCTGTGTCTCTCTCACCTGTGAGGTGTGGTTAGAAAGGGAATATCCGATTGGTCAACTGGACTATTGTTCTAAGCTTTCCTGTGTGAGGCTTCAAGAGGAAGGTATGGGGGTATGCTGTGGAGTTGAACACCTTAACAAATGCTAATTAGCTTGTATTGTGAGCTGGTTTCTGTTACCTCTATTGATATGCTGGAATAACCAGTTCTGTGTAAACTTCTAAGCTCTGTGAAAATTATCACATCTCATTTATATATTTTGGTTTTAGCTGTATGAGGAATTATTATTATTGATTTTAATATACACACTGTAACACCTACAAACACCTTTAATGTATTTGATTGGAAAGTTGATCAATGTAGATTACATAGACAACTTAAGTTATGTGAATTCTTTCAAGATCAGGACCAAAGCGTCATTCCTGCACAAGTACCAAACCCTTTTAAGAAGAAATCAACTTTTGAACCGCAAACACAAAACGCTTCTATTATGGGCTTTATGAAGGTTCTTGATTTTCAAGTTATGGAACAACTTAATCAAAATCAACATCGAACATACAATAACTTGAATAAAAAAGAATGGAAAGCACTCAAAAATTTGAGTAAGTACAAAGACATTGTTATAAGACCCACCGATAAAGGCGGAGGGGTAGTGGTACAGGATATACATCAATATACTGATGAATTGCTGATGCAATTGTCGGTATCCGATGTATATACTAAATTATCTGGTAATCCCACTGTACGATTTAAAGAAGAACTTGATACCATATTGCAGGACGCTTTGACTAACGACTTGATAGAGGCTGATGTATTTGCTTTTTTGACTACGGACTTTCCTAAAGTGCCTTTACTGTATAGTCTACCTAAAATCCACAAGAATGCGACTAAACCGCCTGTTAGCCTTATTATATCTGCACGAGAGTCTTTATATAGTAATGTTTCGCAATATTTAGACTATTATATGCAACCGTGTGTTCAACATCAGGATACCTACCTGAAGGATACTACATCCCTTCTAAATAAACTGGAACGCATAGGTGATATACCATATAACACCTGGCTTGTGACTCTAGATATCTCGAGCTTATATACCAGCATTCCTCACAAAGAGGGCTTATTAGCCACGAGAAAATTGCTGGAAATTAATTCCCTTTACAATGGTCCTGATTTAAATCTGTATATTCAACTACTAGAATTGACTATGACTAGAAATTTTTTCTATTTCAATGGGCATTATTACCTACAGCGTACGGGGTGTACGATGGGTTCGAACGTCGCACCCTCGTACGCTAATGCATATATGTTTGACATTGAACAAAATATGTTTTTACTCGTGATGTCCGTGATAGAATTATCTTCTATTCACGTTATATAGATGATATTCTATTATTGTGGAGAGGTAACTTTGAAGATTTTAATCAGATTATGACCCAGATCAATAACCTTGATTGTCCTATCAAATTCACCTGGTCCATGAGTTTGGAATCCATACCATTCCTTGATGTTTTAATTTCTGTTATGAATAACAAAATTTGTACTACCATTTACAACAAGGTTACGGATCGAAATACCCTTTTGTTGGCAAATAGCTATCATCCATCGGCTCTTAAAAAGGGTTTGCCCTTCTCGCAATTGTTGCGAGTTAAAAGAATAACAAGCTTGGATACTGAAAGGGAGACCAATATGGCTACCATGTTAGATAAATTTGAAGCACGAGGCTATTCAGATAAGATTCTTCGGAATGCCAAACAAAAAGTAGATTTGATTTCTAGAAGAGAAACACTTATTGATTCTAAATTGGATACTAGATCTGAGACTATCAATTGGGTGCATAAATATGACACCGCCAACTCACAGATTTCTAAGTCCATCAATACTTTATGGCCCTTGTTACAACAAGATAAAGATTTGAAGTGTTTCAAATATAAAAGAATTAGACATTGCTATCAAAGGGGTCGTAACCTTCGAGATTGGTTGGTGCATTCTGACATCACGGATCATTTGAAAAGTCAATCAGTTGTCCAAAAAAAGAGTGGTGGTTGTTACCAGTGTGTGGGATGTACTACTTGTAGATATATGATTAGTAATAAATTTTTCTTTCATCCCCATACGGGTCTTAAATATTCCATCAATTATGCCCTTACTTGCACTAGCACGTATGTAATATATCTCATTAAATGCCCGTGTGGGCTGTGCCATTAGGGCTGCGATCAATGGGAAAACCTCGGATCAGCCCGTGGCTAGACATTTTTTTGAAGCCAAACACAACCTCGCCAGCCTCAAACACATTCTCATTGACCACGTTCCTGAAAATATCCGCGGTGGAGATCGTCACAACAGACTTCTTCAGTTAGAGTCCCGATGGATTTTTACTTTGGATACAGTTAAACCCCGTGGCCTTAATGATCACTTAACCTTTAATGCATTTTTATGAGGGATTTAGGAGAGATGGATTTTATGAATACTTCCTTTTTGGGCTTATGCATCCATCAAGTATATAAATGTTCTGCATTAGTTACTTTTCCAATACTGCAACTATTGTGTCTCATGTATATGTGCTATAAGTGTGTTATGCTTATATGCCTATTATTTATTAGCTATCAGTATTAATAGCGCAGCGAATTCTGGCTATAGTCATAGGAATTCATACTCATGATCTTCATTTTTATCCTGCAGATTTGCTCTGTTGTTTGTTTATGGTGGTGGGATGTCACCGGATTCAGGCGTCACCGGTTGCTGGGATACGATGACGCTCCGGCTCTGTGATCGCTTCCGGTTCACGCTTCTGGAAGTGGGTGTCTCGTGCACCAGTGGACAGGAGACGCTGTTACACACTGGGTGTATAAAGGTATGTTAATATTTTGTACATCTTCTTATTCCTTGAAAAAGGGTAATTAAATACCCGAAACGTTGGACCATGGCTGTCGTGTTCGACTTATGATTTAACCGTCGATACCAGACCCTGGAGTGCCCCCCACAATCTTGCTATTTGTGTATATATATATATATATATATATATAAATATATATATAGCCTTGAGCTGGTATCTGTCTAGTGCCACCGTGGGCCCAAACAATTAAATTCCCATGGTGGCCCCCTCATACCCCAGTTCTCCAATGTTCATAACCATAACAAAATAGAATTAAAGCACATAATTAGCATTTTGTTAATAAACCATAGTTTGTGAGTTTTTATTTAAATTTTTTATTCAGTGGTCAATAGTATACCCGGCGGTGTAATGCTTCATATAAGCAAAGAGGGTAATAACCACACCCCATGGCACAGGCCACACCCCTATGTAAACACATTAGCTGGTCACACCTCCTGCGGCAGCACGCAACAGGCCCTTTATAAAGGTCAGCTCCAGGCCCATGTGGACCTTAATCTGGTACTGCAATCGGGAAACCGGCTGCCTTAATACCGGCAGCCGGCTTCCCGACTGTCATATCCCGGCGAGGGTGAAATGCCGGGCGTCTAGACGTAGACGCCTGACATTTCCCCGATGCCGGGCACCGCGAGCGGACAGCCGCTGGGGGGAGGGTTAGGTTTAGGGTACCCAGGGGGGACTTAGGGTTAGGCACCCCCCTGAGAGGGTTAGGGTTAGGCTAGGGGGAGGGAGGGTTAGAGTTAGGCACCCCTGGGGGGGACTTAGAGTTAGGCACTCCCAGGGGGGGGACTTAGGTTTAGGCAGCGGGGAAGGGGGGGGTTAGGGTTAGGCACTTAGAGGGGGGATTAGGGCTAGGCACTTGGGGGGGAGGTTAGGGTTAGGAACCCCTAAGGAGGGTTAGGGTTAGGGGGTTAGGTTAGTTTATACTTACCTTAGGGATGATCAGGATTTCCAGCGCTGTCGGGCTTCTGCTACCGGGCTCTGCTTATCTGTTGGCCATGCAGCCAGCGATATTTCATACCGATCCCATCCATAAGTGTTTCTTTGAGTTCACGTTGTAGATGTGAATGACCAGAAGCTCTTTGTATTAGCTATATCTTATCAAATGCGATCTGGGTGGGACTAAAGTTACAGGAAGTTGTCACATTCATTGTATTGTAATGCCATGGATGGAATGCATCACACATCACATTTTGAATGCGATACATCCCGCCACTTATATGCACAGCGGCATTTATTAATGTTGTAAGTATGTGGATTTGCAATTAAAACCACAAAGGACAGCTCTTCCGATAAGAGCTATCCTTTGCTGTGTGCAGACTTCCGAGTTAATAATCCAGGAGTCCTTCAGAACATGCTCGAGCTGTAGCGCACACTGGGGAGGGGGATCCTCTTGGATCCCTCTCTGGGAAGTCTGCAGTAATAAGCTCATAGGCTTATATTAGGGGAACAAGTTCCAGAAACTTTTGCTTTCCGGAGCTTGATGTATAAGGGGGCATGTGGTCAAGCATTTTTGGAGGTTTGACAGCATATTTGAGGAGAGTGCATCCTGCCCCATGTGAGGGTCTTCTGGAAAACCCTGTAGCATACAGAAGGTTTTCTGGTCTCTGTGTATGAGAGGGCTATTGTATGTTTGTTTATATGTAAATAATTATGGCCGTATCAACACAACTTGAATAAAACACAATGAGTCTTTTATTAAAATATGTTGTGTGTGCTTCCTCCATAAATGATCCTTACTTGACACATTCTACCTTACCAAGATGCATATGCACTGCACCATCACTGTGTATGAGCTCCATAGTGGGACATATCACACATATCAACAGTCTTAAGATAAATTGTAAGACAATTGGCAAATACTGTAACACACTGTATCGGGTGTGTGGCAGCTTACAATTCCTTAAGCTCATGGGGTTTAGACAACACTGCATGTGGTTTATGTTGGAGAGGAGTGTTCTCATGCACTGTCTCCTCTCTGGAATACACTCTGGGCACTAGGACCCAGAGTCAGCCAGAGGTGCGACCTCTGGCCCAGTAATGTCACTGCCCATGCGCAGCCTAGTGATTGCCACAGTACTGTGTGGATGCACAGTACTAGCTCCTCAGAGTGCTACCTGTTATAGGCATTATAGCCATCACTGTGACCACCACTGTGCATAATGCATACCGCTGTTTAACCTTGTGTGTCACCACTGCTACCAATAAACCTGCAAGCCTGGTTAAGGACCTCTGTGTGGGGACAAACCTCCATTTTATACCCACTGGCACCTGTGGCAGCCACCCAGGTCATACCAATAGGTTATATCAATAGCTTGGCTTAAATTGCAAGGAAAATCCAGATGTGAAACATCCAGTTTTATCCATTCTGTAACCATCCAGTTTACTCAGGATCAGGTACAATCCTAGAGTACCTCATGGTAAAATGGTAAAATATGAAAAAAAAAATAGTGCAACCACTTGTTGCACTAAAAGTGCCAGTATGAACTTGAGCATAGATCCATATAAACTCTAGTAGTGCCACAAGCGTGAATTATAAATAAGTTCCCATTACAATTGTAGTAGTGCCTCCATAATTCATAATAAATGTCCTTTTCAGGGGCTTAATAGTGCATCTCTGGGCTTCATAGCCAAAACTAGGTAGCAGTCCGGCAATGCCGACAAAGCATCCTGCCCCACCTTCGCTAGGGGGCTCTACACAGCATGCACAATCTACCATTTGCCCCAGGTAGAAGAGGCCCTCCCCCATCAGTAATAGTTACATATTGCTAGCATATTAAATCCTTACTTATAAATCTTTATTTCTTGCTCCACCATAATCCAATTGAAATCTGTTAAAGCATAAGGAAAAACAAATTTACTGTAAATACTATGGAATGGATCAACTTCTCCAAAAGAACACCTGACATGAACGGAATCAATCTTCGGGGAGCTTGGCTAGTTTATAGTCGGTCAACCAATCAGGAATGGCATCTGCTTAAACCCATTTTTTTTTCAAAGCCACAGATAATAACCAAGCAGTTTCTAAGCAGAATATAAGTAGGAAATTGCTACATATTAGTAATTGTTTTTATTTGAAAATTCAATGTTCATTGCAATAGCATGTGCTTCATGTCTGTGTTTGTGATGTTATTGTTGTAAACCAAGCAGTCATTGCCTTCTCCTAAACAATTTTCCTTTACAATATTAGGACAGATGAGTGTCACTGTGAAAGGGAAAGGTCTCCTGCTGAATTGTTGTCACATGCTGACGTTCTATTTCACTTCCACAGTCTGCCAACTTATTTGGCCGTCAAGATAAATGTGTTATATTACCTGCATGGGAAGGAAGATTAGGACAAGGCTGTTCTACTAGAAATTGTGAGCGCCCATAACTAGCAAGGCCCTTGGGCTCAGAACCTGGGTTTTGATATGATTGATGGTGTGAGAGATCTGAACTGAACTTGCAAAATGGCCTTATTATTCTTCATTATTTTCCTGCTTGTGATCCTTCAGTGCTGCTAAATCAAACCCCAATCTAATTGCACAGGTAAAACTTGGAGAGCTAATATGGGATGTGATACCTGCAGAATCAATAGAGAGTATAATTTTTCATTTTATTACTAACTACTACAAAATTACTTTGGGGTTTATTCACTAACATACCTAGTACCAGTGCTTTGTTTTGGATGCCATATGCGATGCCATAAGTAAAATCTAGTTAGTAGACATAATGCAGCTCTGCTCAAACACAGCAAAGCTGAGCTGCACGGTAATGATTAATTTCAAATATCATTATATATCCTCCACCTGATTATTTCATTTTGATTTTTTATTTGATTTTCAATTTAACAATTTACAGAAATGTATTACCATTACAAAGTGAAGTATTTGCACGACTACATAAACAGCAACAAGGTTACTAAGACAAGAAGGTTACATATGATTTGTCCTACAGAATTATTTTTAAAGAGTTCTGTACGTAGTGTTGATGATTTATAGGCTATTCACTTAAAAGTTTATTTTTATTTGTTTATGTCTCTACTTTCATGGTAATTCCGTAAGCTGCATATACACGGTACGATCTGTACTACCAACGACTTGAAAGATATCTTTCAGTGAAGTCATCCTGCCACATCTCTGAACAGGCAAAGTTGACAATATCGTGCAAGTTGGCCTGCATGTACTGAAGATCATAGATATCATTATTGTTCATGCGAGAACGTGCATCGTTGGTTGTTCACTGCATAAAAATGAACAATATGAATGATATATCGTTGAACGATATTGTTATCGTTCAAAGACATCGTACAGTGTGTATGCAGCTTTCTACAAGTTATTATGACTTCTAAACAATCCAGCTATTCAATTAAATTTTTTGTCCACTGTCTGGTTAATCTCATCCAGTTACATTACTCAGGGGTCCATTTATCAACGAATTTTATTAAAAAAAACAGACGAAAATGGCAACAGGCGAAAAAAAAACTGGAGAAAAGTTTTCTCCATCCCAGACCAGTAGAAAAAATATGCAAAATCGCTATTTTTGGCTAAAAATGTGGGGATTTCTTTCAGAACCCTTTGTGCACCCCCGCCCCCTAATGATAAATTACCAGGAAAAAAAATTGTAAGTTGTGTACTTTGGTGAAAAACGAGCACGCAAATATTGGATGAAAAACAAAAACTAGTTGAAAATGGTATTAACTTATTGAGTCTGATTTGTCGGGGGGCGGTATGGATGCGTCAAGTGTTTTAAACATCGCATGTGGTCGCAGCAGGCGTTTTTTTAATGGTTTTTAAAATTTTATTTTTACGACATGAAAATATACTTGCACCCATTTTAACGTACTCCCAATTTAAGTGGAACAGTAATTTTCTGGAGAAAAAATTGCTGTCCAAAAAACGCAACTTATTATTATTTTTTCTAGTAATTTATCATTGGGGGGGGGGTGTCCAAAGTGTTCTGAAAGAAATCCCCACATTTTTTGCCAAAAATAGGGATTTTTCATTTTTTTTCTCCTGGTCTGGGATGGAGACAACTTTTCTCCAGTTTTTTTTCACCTGTTGCCATCTTCACCTGTTTTTTGGTGAAAAAAATGTCAGTTTTCGCCGCTAACTGAATACGCCCCTTAGTGGTACAGCTATAAAAAAATGTATCCTCCTAATTCAAACATAAACATATTTACCTAATCAATCAATTATCAAAAAAAAAATGATAGAAAACAATACATACATTTAAGCCTATATATAATAAAATATAATAGCTAAGAATTATAATCACATCATAATCCAAAATAGATTGTATAGATCATAATATATATAAAAAAAATGATGTTATAAAATCATCTATAATTAATTACATATCCAATAAAAAGATGTTTAACAATAGTATATTAGTAAACATTATTTTTTCTTAAATATATTACTCAAACAAAGTAATTAAATTTGAGACCTAGGAGTAAATTTACTAAGATTCAAGTTTAGTCGAGTTTTTTTTAGTTTTTAAACTCACTTTGCTTCACCAAAACTCGGGTGAGTTTTCCCTTATCAAACTCGCAAATTTACTAAGAAGTGAGTTTAGCTGAAAGTTTTTTGATGTTGAAGCAGATAGAGTTTTTTCTCCCAAATTGCGAGTTTAGATGAGAGTTTAAGGTGAGTTTAAGGAGAGTTTAGACGAGAGTTTAAAAAACGGATTAAATAATTAAAAAAAAAAATGACATAGGGTCCGCCCCTTAAAGCTTACCCAGCCCCGGACTTGCCAGCCTGTCCTGGTACCTAAAATTACAGGGAACAAAATGAGTAGGGGTCCACCGTAAATGAGGTACCAGCACCAGGCTGCAGGGCCAGTCCTGGTTTTAATTATAGGGGTAAAAAATTTGCGTAGAGGTATCCTTATAATTAAAACCAGCATTGGACCCTTTCTAGCGGGGGGCTGATGCCACAGCCCCTCCAATAAAGGGGTCTTCCTCTCCAGAGCACCCCTGGCCTAGGCTGATAGCCCAGGGCTATCCCCGCCACTCCTGGGTGGTGGGTGGCAGGTTGATAATGTAGGAGTAGTGTTAAAAAATAATTAACAACATTACCTTTACAGTAGAACATGTCCCAGCAAGCCTCCCCCATATGCTGGTACTTAGAGAACCACAAGTACCAGCATGCGGGGTATTAAGGGGCCACTGGTACCTGTAGTTCACCTGTAACAAAATGTGTTTAAAAAAACAAGACACACATACCGTGAAAATTAAGTTTTATTACATCCATATACACTCACATCCCCTTCTCAACGTAAAGTATCCAATGGAAGTACCTGTAAAAAAAGATCCAATACTCACCTTTTGTCTCATGATGTTCTCCACAGTATTCCAAATAGGGCTTCAGAAACACTGTAACAAGATGCTACAGCATATTGTTACAGTAGTGCTAATGACAGCTCTGGGCTTGAGCTATCATTAGTGCAGGGCGGCCAGCCAATCAGCGGCGGCTTCCATTAGCAGGCGCTCATTGGCTGGGACCCACATGGGCTTAGCCAATGAGCGGCTCCTCCACGTGGGTTCAAGCCAATGAGTGGCCGCTAATGTTGATTGGCTGGCCACCCGCACTGATGATAGCTCAAGCCCAGAGCTGTCATTAGCACTACTGTAACAATATGTAGCGTCTTTTTACAGTGTGTCAGAGGCCCTATTTGTAGTACTGCCGCTGATTGGCTGGCCACCCGGTACTAATGATAGCTCAAGCCCAGAGCTGTCACTACTGTAACAATATGCTGTAGCATCTTGTTACAGTGTGTCGGAGGCCCTATTTGGAGGACTGTGAAGAACATCATGGGACAAAAGGTGAGCATTGGATCTTTTTTTACAGGTACTTCCATTGGATACTTTATGTTGAGAAGGGGATGTGAACATCTGGAAGAAGTTGAGTATGTGAGTGTGTATGGATGTAAAAAAAATTTATTTTCACGGTGTGTGTGTCTTGTGTTTTTTTACACAATTCGTTACAGGTCAACTACAGGTACCAGTGGCCCCTTAATGCCCCGCATGCTGGTACTTGTGGTTCTCCAAGTACCAGCATGCAGGGGAGGCTTGCTGGGACCTGCAGTTCTACTGTAAAGACAATGTTGTTAATTATTTTTTAACACTACACCTACACTATCAACCCACCACCCAGGGGTGGTGGGTATAGCCCCAGGCTATCAGCCTAGGCCAGGGGTGCCCTGGAGAGGGGGACCCCTTTATTGGAGGGGTTCCCAACTCCCCAGGGATCCTTGGCCTGGGCTGACTAGCGGTCAGGGCTGATGCTGCGGCTGAGGGGCCCGGTGAAAGGATCCAGTGCTGGTTTTAATTATAGGGGTAGCCCTACACAAATTATTTACCCCTATAATTAAAACCAGGACTGACCCTGCAGCCTGGTGCTGGTACCTAATTTACAGTGGAACCCTACTGGTTTTGTTCCCCGTAATTTTAGGTACCAGGACAGGCTGGCAAGTCTGGGGCTGGTTAGTCTTTTGGGGGGGACCTCACTTCATTTTAAAAAAAAATAATTAACCCTACTTAAACAAGTTAAAAAAAGAAACATACACAAATCACAATGATTTGTATATGTTTCAGCCAAACTCGCAGCTCAGGAGGTGAGTGTTTAAAACTTCTATTTCACAGTGAGTTTGCTACAATCTCACACGAGATTGGAAACTCAAATCTTAGTAAATTTGCAAGTTGCATCTTTTTAATCTAAAGTACAGCACTTCCTATTTTGGCTGATGGTGAGTTTTTTTGAGTTTGCAAACTCACATGAGTTTTAACAGTGAAAAAAGAGAACTCACTTCAAACTCACTGGAGTTTGTCTTTAGTAAATTTGCGAGGTGAAAAAAATGGCTAAACTCACGTGAGTTTGCAAACTCACACAAACTCGACCCTTAGTAAGTTTACCCCCTATAGTTTATCTTTAAATAAAGAGATCATTAGTTACATGCATAACTACTTCATCACTAGATAACAATTCCACATAATTCCAAACACTGCATTACATCCTTGGTTCCAGGTGCGTACCTATAATGGGTGCAGGGTGTGCGGTACTACATCCATAATATTTATAACTTACCTCTCTGAGGTCCCGCGCCAGGTGTCAGCGCTGTACAAAAACCCAGAAAACTGGCAGCTGCAGTCATTTTCCCTGTGTTTTGTGCATGCGCAGTAGACTCCGGGCACACTCTAGTGCCCAGAGTCTACTAATGCTCCGGTGGCTGGCCAGCCGTGTCAGTCAGCTGCTGGATGCTGGGAAGAGAGGAGGGGGCCCATATGGGGAATGCACATGGCCCCCCTCCTCTCTAAAGATGCCCCTGCTTGGTTCACCAGTACTCCAGAATCTTTTAATGTAATATTTATTGCAATATTTACCATTGTCTGTGATTTATTTATTTGTCCTAACCTCCCACTCTATACCCTCCCTGACACTTTCTTCCCATCCTCCACAGTTTTTCTCTCTTCCTCACCCCAACACTTTCTTCCGAGCTCTCCT
This sequence comes from Taudactylus pleione, assembly GCA_031769625.1. Classification (NCBI taxonomy): domain Eukaryota; kingdom Metazoa; phylum Chordata; class Amphibia; order Anura; family Myobatrachidae; genus Taudactylus; species Taudactylus pleione. The sequence continues at coordinate 6,587,108 of JAUIMM010000210.1, read as the reverse complement.
TCTCCCTTCCCGACTGTCTTGCTATCATTGCTCTCTCTCAAATGGGCAGTTCTGCAGCTGTTGGAAGGGGTCAGAGCTGGTACCTACTGCCCTTACATTGCAATTTGATGACATAATTTCTATCAATCAATTTTATTGTATATAGGGTTGAGGCTCCCATATCCAAAATGCTTGGGACCAGGGGTATTTTGGATAACCGAATATTCCATATTTTGGAATAATTGCATACCATAATGAAATTTCTTGGGAATAGGACCAAAATATACACACAAAATGCTTTTATGTGTTATATACACCTTATACACACAGCCTGCAGGTAATTTTATACAATAAATTCAATAATTTTGTGGCTGAAACAAAGTTTGTGTACAGAAATTAAATTCATTCATGTGTCATTTACACCTTATACACACAGCCTGAAGGTAATTTTATACAATATTTTTAATAATTTGTGCCTTAGACAAAGTTTGTGTACATTGAACTATCAAAAATCAAAGGTTTCATTATCTCAGTAATGCCAAAAAAATTCTGTATTTCGCAATATTCCGTATTTTGGAATAATTGCATACCATAATGAAATATCTTGGGAATAGGACCAAAATATACACACAGAATGCTTTTATGTGTTATATAAACCTTATACACACAGCCTGAAGGTAATTTTATACAATATTTTTAATAATTTGTGCCTTAGACAAAGTTTGTGTACATTGAACTATCAAAAATCAAAGGTGTCATTATCTCAGTAATGCCAAAAAAATTCTGTATTTCAGAATATTTGGATATGGGAGACTCAACTTGTAATTGTAAATGAAAATCTCTACAGAATGTTTAATATCTCACAGATTCATTTTATAAAGAATTTTGAAAAATAATGTGATGTATCATTATATTTAATATTATACAGAGTATATGTTCTCTTATGGGCTTTTTTATGGATATAGGGCCTGATTCAGACCCACTCGCGAGCGGCTGTCCGCTCGCAAGTGGGTCGATGTTCTGCACTGAGCATGCGCACGATGGCGGGAGCTCCGTCGTGCGCATGCGCCAGACGCGACGAGCGAAGGACTTTCCTTCGCTCGTTGTGTCTGATCAAAGGGGGCATGCTGTCGATGTTGATTGACAGCACGCCCCCTTTGGTGGGCGTGCCGGGGGCGAGCCTCCCTGACGGGGGCGTTCCTAAGGGAACGCCTACCGTCAGAAGCCGGCCCACTGACATCACTAGTGATGTCAGTGGCAGTGATTTTGGCTCTGATAGAGCCAAAATCACTCCGGGCCTTGCGGTTGAAAACCTCAACCGCAGGCTCCGGCACGCAGTTTCGATGGTCGCGATGATCAAACTGCACGCTCGTATAGGCTGTGGGTGGTGACCCACAGCTATACGAGCGTCCAGGAGGATGCTCCATACTTATGGAGGATGGCCCTCATTCAGAGCGTGCGCTCTGCTCAGAGCGTATGGCTAAGAATGAGGGCCATTGTTCACTCCCATAGTCAGGGGCGTATCTACCCATTAGCCAGGATGGCACTCGCCAGGGGCGCCGACCAAAGGGGGGGCACCACCCGGCAGTGCTACCAGTAGCCAAGGGGTGGACAAGTCCCTCGGCCCCACAAGTGTAGAGCAGACCGCAGTGAGAGTGGTCTGCCCTATACAGTTTACAAACAGACAGCCGCCAGCACTGTTTAGGGGGGCTACTACTGGGGGCAATGTATAGGGGGGACTACTACTGGGGGCACTGTATAGGGGGACTACTACTGGGTACTATTACTGGGGGCACTGTATAGGGGGGACTACTACTGGGTACTATTTCTGGGGGCACTGAATAGGGACTACTACTGGGGTCTACTACTGTTGGCACTGTATAGGGGGGGTTACTACTGGGGGCAATGCAGCATAGGGGGGATTACTACTGGGGGATTACTACTGGGGGCACTGCATAAGGGGGGTAGGGGGGCACCAGTACATTACATTGCCAGGGGCGCTTGGATCCCTAGATACACCCCTGCCCATAGTTATTAACAAATTAATTTTCAATGTATTGCTAATGCTTGGAAACAATCTGCCAGCATAAATGTCTCTCATACATTGTAATAGAGGAAAGTGTTATAACGTTATATTTCAAATATCATTATAAACAACACAATGGGATAGATGTTCGAACCGGCAAAGAGGCATCAGCGCACGTTGTGTGCGCTGATACCGCTTCTCCCCCATGTATTAATGGGGGTCTGGGCGGTAAATGACAGAGGCGCTATCTACAAGACAGAAGCACTGATAGGTAGGGCAATGCATGAATGGTCACTTCGCCTGTCCGTTCTGACAGCTGCAGCTATCGATATCGACAGCTGCAGCTTGGAGATGCCCTATCCCCACAGCAGGGACAGCGCTGTCCCTGCGGTGGTGGCTGGGAGAGAGACACAGTGCATCAGCACTAGGCTGATGCGCTGTGGGTCTAGCAGGGATCACCAGAGGGGGAGTTATCACTCCCCAACTCCGGCCGATGAGATGTTAATAAATCTCATCAATAGTGCTTCCTGCTTCACCTCGGTAAAGAAGAGAAGCAGGAAGCATTTTAGCGGCATGACAAGTGCCAATATAATACATCTCCCCCAATAATCCTTATAAGTGGACATAGGTTATTCATTGATTTGCCCATTTTACTCCTACCAATTTACTGTACAACCCAATAGTACTAAATGGCTTTATTAGTTTGTTTTACTCTCTCGCTCTCTCCCCCCTCTATGCAGCTTCAATACTAACATAAACTTTTCACAAAGCTCATGTTTTCTGTATTCAAATATCTGTTAGTCTGAAGAACTCTTATTAATTCTTAGGAATTGACTGGCTGAAATGTGGTGTAACAAGGATCCAAGTTGATAATATTTAGTTAGCGCTCAGTTTATTGCCACAAATTTAGTTTACAATAAATATCTGTATCAATATTTAAACACTCTTTAATATTTACTGTAAATATGAATCTAAGAAACAGAATAGATGGATGTGTTTCCATAGTGAATTTCAAGTTAAAGTCATCATTATTCAATCATCTCACAAACTTATTTTGCTCTAACTGTGACCCTTTCTAAAAAAATAATGAAATAGTCTATAAAGAAACAAGGTGATCCCATAGGGATTAATGTGCCCATTATTGGTGGGACTCCAATAATCCAATAAAGCGATTTGCATGAGAGGGTGCAATATGGCTGTGCCATGCCTTTGGAGATACAACATATCTTTAAACATTAAATAATGATGCACTAGTATGAAACTAATACATTTAATAATGAAATCAAAATGTGACCTTTACTGAACTTTATATTTATTATTGTGTATGAACAATAGAAGAATGTAAAGAGGCCATGTCTAAATTTACCCAGATATAATTCTCTCACCAACCTAGACCTGCACTAGCAAAAACAACTAGAGTCCATTAAGTATGAAGGGAAGTCCTAGAATAACTGTTGCAAAAATATATCCATATACACCTTCCCTGAGATACTCAATGCCAGAGACAATTGATAACCTGGAGGGATCCATAATAGATTTATGTGTTTTAGATAAAACATGAAAGTTTAGTTAGTACAGGTGTGTCCACAATTAGATACTTATAGTAATTTTTTGCATAAGGATTTTAAAAAGTTTTACCTGGTATAGTAAAGTCTGGGTCCATTTCTTTGATACATTTTTGAAGATTCTTATAAGCTTCATATTCATTATTATGAAGATTATATTATATGTGAGAATTTATTGGACATTAATTTATGTAAGCCATTTTAAACATCTTTAAGGTTTCTATCTAAATACAACCTAATATTAGCTGAATAGAGAATGGCGTTTCTTCTTAAAATTTAGTATAATTCAGCACTTTTAATTAGTAGACTCAGAACTTTACTGGTGCAGTAGCATGGTTTGGAAAACCTATTATAGATTTCATATTTCATAAAGGCTCTACAATTTTCCCATCTATTAAATTAATGTGAAAAAAAATTAAGGAATTATCAGTATCTTTTATATATTTTATGAGAGTATATTTTGATTATTAGCATCCAAAATAATATTAAAGTTATTAGAGTGTGAAGTTGGTGCAAAATGCTGATCTTTAGATAAAACTCTTAACTAGCTCTCAGACAATACTAACAAATTAACAACACTGGACTCACCAAAGACACTGCTGGCGGTGAATGTATTTTTCCTCTTCCTTCATTGTCCTCTTATGCTTTGTGGAATTGTGTGTGCTACTGTATGTGACTACATTCCTAAGTCTTTCATCAAAGACTCCAAATTCTTATTTTAGAACAGGGATGGGGAACCACAGGCCCGGGGGCCATATAAGGCCCTTGGAGTCATTTGGTCTGGCCCTCTGAGCTTTTTTCTGCTAGGCTCATCTGGATAGCAGGGTGCCTAGACTGGTACCCAGCAGCCAGAATCTATGCAGCAGTGCCACCCTGAGCATCCTTAGGACACTTCAGATGGTCACACTGCTGCCGTTACAGATCCCCGTAGCATCTTCTGGATGTGACATCACATGGAGGGGGTGTGGCCTGCATCAGGCCCATAAATAAAGTTATATATATCAAAATGGCCCTCGGCAGATTAAAGATTCCCCACCCCTGTTCTAGAACCACAGTTTGGTACCACTCAGGTCTCCTAAAAAAGATGAAACAGCTACTGTAGAGCCAAACCATTTTCTGGATCAGAAAAGAGGGGGTAAGGTGCGCTTTTATTTGGTGTTATGGTGCTGACTATTATGGTATGGTTGCTGAGTGCAGTGTGGGGTGTGCGGGTCCAGGGAGAGGGGAAAGGAGAGCGGAAAGAAATGAAATGAAAAAACCAGGCAGGTAGTGGGAGCCAAATCTTTTATTGGAGAAGTCACAATGCTGCTCCGATGAGGTCCCGGGCAATGCGGGGGGGTCTGTGGGTGTGGATAAAGATGAGACTCCAGGTTGGGAGGTGGGTGGACCCTTTCAGAGGGCTCCTTGATGTGCGGTTCAGTGACCGGCACATATCCCCTGCTGGACCTATGGTCTACAGTCTATGAAGTCTCAGGGGTGGGTGTTAGAGTTTGGTGAGAGGGGTGTGAGCACTGAGGTGGCGTCCCGCGTGGTGTAGAGAATGTCTCGGAGTACTTACCTACTGGTAGGATTTGGAGTAAGTGGTGTGTCGACGTTGCGGCCATACAGTAGAATGCTGGTTGTTGCAGTGCTGAACTTGCAAAAGTCAATAGGAGCGCAAATCAGACTTTGGATTGAAGTGCTGCTTGTTGTAGGAAGTCACTGGAGGTGTGATCAGTACAGGCCAGAGTGTGCCCTGGTGCTGGGTGAGGGGTGGCCACGACCAACAGCGATCCCTGATGGAGAGAGGGAGCATCAGTGGAAGCAGGCTGGGTAGTGTGGGATGAGTGGGGAGTGTCTCCAATGCATTTTGGCAAGGTATGCCTTCTTCAAGGATGTTATGGGAAGACAATGTTTGTGCAGGTGTTTTGTACTGAGCTTCTGGGGGTGGGTAGTCAGGTGACATGTGCGGCCGATCAGGGGAGAGATGGTGGGTGGCAATATATGGTGTGGATGAGTCATGATGGGGATATTCTGTCATGCGTGTGTGGGGCGGAGTGCAGCCAATGGGGATGGCGGGCATGTGGTAAGTGTGGACACAGGTGGGCGTGTGCTAGTGCAGCTGGTCATGTGCTGTACGAAAGCTGATGCAGGGGCGGGTGGGGGTTCCCTGGTTGGTGTGGTTGCATCACGCGCTAAGGTGGCGAATGGTGTGAGGGCGGATCAGGATTTCCTGTTGTTGGTAAACATGTGATGGCACTTCCGGAATTAATGTGGGGGGGGGAACGTGGAAGGTGAGGGTGAGCAAAAGTGGCAGATGGTGGGGGTGTGTAGGTGTAGTAGGGGCTCTAAGCACAGGTGTGCATGGTGGCAGGTATGAGACCGAAGGGCGGGGGGGAGATTTGCTTGGGGGCATGTGGGGTGAAGGGGGGCTAGTGATGGGTTAGCTTGTGTGGTAGTGCAGAATGTGGTATCCCTAGACCACCATCTCCCCCACAACATGACTCCAGTCCCGTTCCCCATGCTGCAAGACACCATCCACATTACCAGTCACCACCCACCATGTAAATCACATCAAAACTACTAGTCACCACCAACCATGCTCCCGCCCCTCTGTCTCATACCCGCCACCCCGCACACCTGTGCTTGGAGCCCCTACTACACCTACACACCCCCACCATCTGCCACTTTTGTTCACCCTCACCATGTCTTCCCATAACCTCCTTGAAGAAGGCATACCTTGCAAAAATGCGTTGGAGACACTCCCCACTCATCTCATGCTACCCGGCCTGCTTCCACTGATGCTCCCTCTCTCCACCAGGGACCACCGTTGGTCATGGCCGCCCCCCCGCACAGCACCAGGGCGCACTCTGGATGGTACCGATCACACCTCCAGTGACCGACCCCACCAGCCTCTACACGAGTACGTCTCTGCAACGTTTGTCCCGGGCAGACCACCCTCCGTTAGGGTGGTTCCATCAACACTGCAGTTCAGAAGTCGCAGCCCCAGTGGTTCCCCCCCTCCCGCTCCATTAACCCTGTGGACTGGGCACAACCACCACAAAGCCCAGGGGAACCAGAACCCAGCTGCCAGCATACTCCTACAAGCACCGCACACCGGTCACTCACCACTACAGGTCCGGTGACCTCCTGCAACAAGCAGCACTTCAATCCAAAGTTCGACCTGTGCTCCTATTGACTTTTGCAAGTTCAGCACTGCGACAACCAGCATCCTACTGCACAGCCGCAACGTCGACACACCACTTACTCCAAATCCTACCGGTAGGTAAGTACTCCAAGACATTCTATACACCACGCAGGACGCCACCTCGTTGCTCACACCTCTCTTATCGAATGCTACCACCCACCCCCTGAGACTCCATAGACTGTAGACCATAGGTCCAGCAGGGGATATGTGCCAGTCACTGAACCGCACGTCAAGGAGCCCCTTGAAAGGGTCCACCCACCTCCCAACCCAGAGTCTCATTCTTATCCACACCCCCACGGACCCCACGCATTGCCCGGGACCTCATCGGATCAGCATTGTGACTTCTCCAATAAAAGATTTGGCCCCCACGACCGGCCTGGTTTTTTCATTTCATTTCCTTCCACTCTCCTTTCCCCCCTCCCTGGACCCGCACACCCCACACTGCACTCAGTAACCATACCATAATAGTCAGCACCATAACACCAAGTAAGAGCACAATTTTCCAATTCGATTACAGTGCAGGACCTGGTGCTGCACTAAGGTGCAGCACTTCATACACCCATAGCACCCCCATCTATATACCTACCTTAGAACCCAACATCAGTCTACCTACTATTCACCCAACATTTCCCTACACCCCCCCCTTTTCCACATTCCCACACACCACCACCACCACAGCACACAGTAACATGCCACCCGCCAACATGCATGAGTGGAGTTCAACCCCCTATTGAATCTCATTTTCTAGATCAGATTAATACACATTTACTGGTGTTAACTGTACTCTCTTTGTTTTGTTTATGTTTTTTTAGTTTTGCTAATTTTTTTTCCCTTTTATTTTAAATATTTTATGTTTCCATGTTAACTTTGAGAATTATACAATATTCAGCATCATCTTTGACATTGACTCACTTTTGTTGAACAACCAGTTTTTTAATATCGCGATTTTTTTGTTTTTGCATCTTTATGTTTGATAATTAACTTTATAAAGTTTATGTATTTTTATTAATTTAAAAAAAATATTAACAAGTATTTGTTTTCCAGGAGGTAGTAAATTCTGTATTAAACTTGTTAAAAGTTAGTAATTTTTAAATTCTTAGTCCCCCCTGGGAATCTTTGTACTTTTACATAATTGAACAAACTTGTTATATATCCCTCCAAGTTTATACAGAATGTATTACCTCTTGGTACCAAATGCTAATAATGTGTTCCTTTAACCATAGGAATTTAATTATCAGACATAAGACACAAGTACAGAAAAACAGAATTATTACACTACAGGATTTACAAGTAAAGCTTGTCAAGTTGAAAGATGAGGCTGAATTTAATTTTAATCAAAAATTAATGTGCAAAAATAATATATAAGCAGAAAACAAATTAATAATAATAGATATAAGTTGATCATGATAATTTTGAATCTACACCTGGAAATATGTAATACTTTGTTTAGATAGGAGACAAAGAATATAATAGAAAATTGGAACTAAGTAGAAAAGGAGTAGAGGTAACAGATATGGCTTCATATGGTGCAGAAAATACGTTGTCAGGATCAGAGTTGGACATCTCAATAAAAGGCAGAAAAGCAGAGCAAGGTAGAGTAATATACGAGTCACATGACAAGTCAAGAGTGATCTGAGTTACACATTAATATAGTCACTGATAATAACAGAACACTTGTCATTATACCAGTTTGAAATCTAATGAAATAAAACTTTCTAGCATGCATGTATTAGGAAAAGCGCACTGATCAAAGCAATTACAGAGAAAAAGACCAATAGCTGTAGAATGTAAGTGTAGCTAATTTCATATGCAACACCCATGGGGCATGATTCAGTCACAAGTAATGGCCATGTTCACATAGTTCATCGATTACTTGCTACTAAGCATCACAAATGTCTTGGAAACAGGATGGTGTCTGGACAGTGACTGGCAGGTGGCTAAACCGATGCACAGAAATGGTCCGTCTGATGGACATGCTATGGGAGTGTATCAGGCATGTTTCTGAAGTGGTTGTGTACACAGATGCTCAATCGTTCACTTTGGAGCCATACTAAGACTGAAAATCTGCACCTGTCATAGGACTGGGCATGTTCTGATAGTGTAACCGATGATGGTGGCATCTAAAGATACACCAGGTGGTATTATTGTGTCTACAGACACTCAAAGTGGTTGTCCTTGTACACTTATACACATGGATGTACACCAAGCAATGACAGCATTTGCATAAAGTCACAGATGGGCAAACCCCATGGCCGCATCTGCATCCACCTCGGATCCAGGCCCATGATGTGAAGCAATTCCTTTTTAATGTTGTTTAGGAAATACTCAGTATTCAGGTATTGATAAGAATCTGGAAAGTATACATTATACATTTTTGCTGATTTCAAGAGCAACACACAGAACTTGGAATATTAATTCTGTTCTGGAAAAGATCACTAGCAGCTAAGTAAAGTACATTCTAACTGAATTCAAAGGCAACAAGTGAACTTGTAGTAACAACATTGAAGATGGAAATTAGTGACAATAAAACACAGAATCAGATAGTCCAGAATTTCAAAACTCAACATAGGTAACAATCCAGGGTCAAACCTGAGCCAAGAGATACTGGAACCCATCAGCTGAGATCAGATGTGCAGAGATTGTCAATAACTGTACCAGGAACTATTTAGGAGTAGGCCATGTGAGTATAACCTAATGTTAACCCTGTCCTGGCATCATCTTCCTACTCATTAGACAGCCTCTGGTTGCCTGTGGCCAGGTTTTGGAAGATTATGGGCAGTGAAATAGCTACATGTAATAAAAAGTGTGAAAATTAAGACCAGATTCCCAAGAATGTTCGTTCCTTGACCTTGACACTATATAATTATCACCACACCATATATTGAGGCCTTCCACTATATAACCTTGAATCCAGCATGTCAGACACTAGGGGGTAAATTTACTAAGATTCGATATGGTCCAGATTTTTGAAGTGATTTATCTCTCTGGACCTCGCCAAAATTCGGGTGATTTAATCCCTTTTCTTTTACCAAATTTACCAACAGGCAATTTCAGGCTAAACGAGATTGCCGATGGTGAAGCAGAACGAGATATCTCTACCTAGTAACTCATTTTGCAGGAGATTACTCACCCATGATTGCAGTGTTTTCTCTCTGCAAATTTCTCCTGAGCTAACAGCCTGCACATATCAGTGAGATATGTGCTTGCTGCTTGTGTGTTAAAACGTGTAAAAAATAGATAAATGTTTTTGTTTTTTTTAAATGACGTGAGGTCCCCCCTAAAACACTAATCAGCCCTGGGTTTGCCAGCCTGTCCAGGTTCTTAACATTACAGGGAAAAAAATGTGTAGGGTTCCACTGTAATGTAAGAACCAGCACAAGGCAGCAGGGACAGAGCTGGTTTTAAATATATGGAGAAAAAAATTATGTGAGTTCCACTGTATATTTAAAACTAGTCCTGGACCCTTTCTAACAGGGGACTGAGGCTAACATTATTGGCCACTCATTGGCTGGGACCCACGTGGAGGAGCCGCTCATTGGCTAAGCCCACGTGGGTCCCAGCCAATGAGCGGCCGCTAATGTTAGCCACCGCTGATTGGCCGGCGGCCCGAGACTGAAGTCTGCTCGTTCCAACAAGCAGACATTAGCACAGTGTAACACCATGCAGAAGCATGTTGTTACACTGTATCCGCCCCACTGCAGAGAACATCGAGGGACATAAAGGTGAGTATTGGATCTATTTTTACAGGTAAATCGTATGGATACTTTACATTGACAAGAGGACATGAACATCTGGAAACAGGTTGAGTAAGTATAAGTGTGTTTATGGATGCATTAAAGCTTTATTTTCATGGTGTGTTGTGTGTTTTATTAACCATTTCTTTACAGGTGAACTACAGGTACCAGTGGGCCCTTAATGCCACACATACTGGTACTTGTGGTTCTCCAAGTACCAGCATGCGGGGGAGGCTTGCTGGGACCTGTAGTTCCACTGTAGACAATGATGATAAATGTAAATTTTACACTACACCTTACACTATCAACCCGTGAAAAGTACTTCTGATTTGGCCCGATGGTGATTTGATTCGAGATCGCTATCTCACCCGAGTTTTACGAGTGAGATAAGAGAAATCTCTCTCTAACTCACCCAACATTACCTTTAGTAAATTTGCAAGCAGGAAAAAAATCAATAAATCACCCGAGATGGTCATCTCGACCTATCTCGAATCTTAAGCTGGCCACACACTAGACCAACTTACATCCAACCAGCCAACTAGTTGATTGGTTGGAAAGAAAATCTTGTCTGAACGACCATTTTCATCTGTTTTCTGGCATTTAGGAGCAAATTGCTGATCATCATTTACCCCCATTCCTTACCGAGTTTTCATTCCAACCAATCAACTAGTTGGCTGGTTGGATGAAAGTGGTCTAGTGTGTGGCCAGCTTTAGTAAATTTACCCCTTGGTATTCTTTTTCCCATCACCAGTAGCAGTCTAGGAGCTAAATATAGTCAATGGAATGTACTGTCCAGATAAAAGGCTTTACAGTAATAGGGACATGAGAAAATTGGATGGGTCTTAGGATATATAGAAAAAATTTAACCTGTACACCTCTCATTAAATCTGAGGTGTTATAGTAAATGGTCCTAAATGTTCCTGTTTACATCTGACAATTTGAAAGGAGCCAGGTGAAGACACTGTATTCAGATTTGCTGTGTATAGGATGAGTGCTTCAATAGTCAGAGATGTCTCTGAAGAATTTACAAAATGTAGCAAAAGAGTTGTACAGATGGAAGGACATACATATATATTCATAATTATTGTATCTGGTCCTGAAAGCAGTTTTGCTCTTGTCACTTGATTTTGCACAAAATTTTATAATTCTGGTAGATCCAACTCAATGCATGGTTAAAGACTCTCCTTTGTTTTCTACAAAATCAATAGTGTATGATTAATGGGTTATTCCCTTTTACAAGTTTTTATCAATGTGTTCTTTGAGTTCAAGATATTTGGAGCATCAACCTTTATCACTAATGTGAAATTAATGACAATGTTAATTTACATATGAAGATTTCCAGTTCTGTGTCTTAGACAGAATATTGGTAAAAATAAGTTGAAATTTGTATAGTGCCTGAATTTGTTCCCTTATAGTGGTTTATTAAATAAAGTGTGATTTTTAAAATTTGGTGATTTTCTTTGTTATATATATATATATATATATATATATATATTCAGCAAGAATATAGTGGTATATGGCGCTAGTCCTTGAAAATGTCACTTAGAGTCTTATAAGAACATCAGTGATGCAGCACTCCCCAGATCTTCAGGGTGGCAGCTCTATCTCCCAAAAGCTGTCGTTCAAACAGTTAAAACCTATAAAACAAAAAGTGGAGAAGGAGCGCCTCCTAGTGCAATATCATAAACCTTTTTTGGACCCTTCACCATTATTAATCACCTATGTGGTGGAGGTGTACCTTTAGCAGTGGAATAATCCACAATTATATCAGCATAAAAGAATCACAGTTCTTTCAGGGTTCTTCCTTCCTCATCCAAATAAGGGGACCCAATCTTTTGCAAATCAGTCTCAGTAGTATATGCAATTAGGGTAAAGAGGAAAGGACCATAGTGTAGTATTTTACACAAACAGTTTAATCACACATAAAAAACAAAGTAGAATGCCCGTACAATTTAAAAAGAAAAACAAGCTTATCTGTAAGTGATCACATCACAGGTGCCCCGGGCAGTGGCTCACAACTGAAAACCTCAACGCTTTTCGTCCATTAAAGATTCATAGGACTTCATCAGGAGGATAAGAAAGATCATATCAGACACCCTTATATACCCTAGATAATTATTTGATACATGGGCGTGGGTAGCGCCAATTCCACAACTGGAATTGCGTTCCACAGGCCGGAAATGAACCGGAAGTGCGTTCAATTAACCGGAAATAGAAGATCCAAAAACCATTCTTCGGTTCTAATAAAGTTTTAGTTGCCCCTCTTAGAAGCGGATACCCCTCTCCGAGCACACCGGCATGCCAGATAAGCGGCTAGGGTCACAGTGCCCCCCGCACCAGCAGCCGCGTGTAGCTCCAGCGGGCTTCGCTTCTAACATGGCGGCGGCCATTTTCTTGTAGCGCATCCTCTAGTAATCCCTCTAGTGGAGGGTGGCGCCATTTTGCCATAGTCTCTATACAATTATAAGTAAGTGATTGCTCAGGATGATCGCAAACATCACATATAAAATAAATAGATAATTAGCATATAATAACAATAGGAAACAATATCAGATCATCTTAAATATATATAAAATGTATATGAAAAATATATGAAATGGATATTAAAAACCTCTAAGAATCATAAAATCATTATTAAGACAGGGACTAAAAAAAAATATACATAAAATGAATACATTAACAGTATAGTGAGATTAATAGCCAATAACTCAGTCTAAAAATGGGGCAATTTCATAGTTATCATTCAAACCTTTAGGAGCCATAGTATTAAGACAATAAATCCAAAACATCTCACGTCTAGATAATTTATTGTCTAAATTGGAACCTCATTCTCCCATCTTAACGTGTTCTATTGCTTTAAATTTGAAACCATTCAATTATGAATTGTGGAACTGCTTGAAATGCTTTGGTACACTATGATTTTCCAGTTTATTTTTTATACTACGTACATGTTCCTGTATACGCATTTTTAGGGGACGGTTCATTTTGCCAATATATTTCAGTCCGCAAGGACACTCTAACATGTAGATTACCCATGTTGTTATACAATTCATAGACTCGTAGATAGGAAAACTTTTTGAATTATCAAAATTCATAAAACATTTATTCTGCGGATGAATGTATTTACAGATGATACAGTGGCCATTTACTCTCATTTCTTTGAGTTTTCACCTTCAGTTGACTAGGAGCCAGTATACTTTTCAAATTCTTAGCTTTTTTAAAAACAATTTTTGGTCTATCTGGTAAAACTGTTTTTAATACAGCATCCATTTTCAAGATATCCCAATGCTTGGTCAAGGTTTTCCGTATCCTTTTCTCCTCTTTATTAAATGTAGTAATGAAGAGGACTTCATTATCATTGGTTCTTTTCTTTTCTTTATATTTTAATAACTCAGATCTGCTCTTATTTATAACTCTTATTTTAGAATCATTTAACAGGTTAACAGGGTACCCCCTATCCTTAAACCTCTCCGAATACAATTTGAGTTGTTCCTCACAAATTTTTTTTTCACTGCAATTACGTTTAATTCTGCAAAATTGTGAGAATGGTATATTTGTTTTCCATTTATCCACATGACCACTTTTAAAGTGTACATAGGAGTTAGTATCCACAGTTTTAATGTAATTTTTAGTTTGGATGATATTATTAGTACTCGTTAAAACTAAATCCAAATATTCGACCTGATGGTCATCAAATTTAAACGTGAAAGATAAATTATAAGTATTTACACTGATAAAATCCATAAAATCATCAAATTCAGATCTAGAGCCTTTCCAAACAATTAAAATATCATCTATATAGCGCTGATACAAGATAATGTTATTATTAAACACATTGTTCCCATACATGAATACGTTCTCCAAGCTCCCCATGTGCAAATTGGCAAAACTTGGTGCGAAAACAGTCCCCATCGCTGTTCCACAAATCTGTAGGTAAAAATCACTTAAAAATTTAAAATAATTGTGTTTCAATATAAAATCCATTAAGATACAAATAAAATTCTTATGTGATTCGCTTAGCATGGGAACTATAAGTAAAAATTCTTTACATGATTCTATTCCCTTTGCATGATCTATAGACGTATACAATGATTGGACATCAATGGTTACCCAGTGATAATCCTCCTTCCAAATTAATTTCTCCAAAATTTGTAAAATGGCTGTGGTATCTTTAGTATATGACCTCAATGCGCAAACATATTTCTTCAGAAATATTTCTACATACTCTGAAATATGTGCTGTTATGGAGTTGATGCCTGCTACGATTGGTCTCCCGGGGGGGTTTTCCAGGCACTTATGGATTTTAGGGAGGAAATAAAAAATAGGTATCACTGGGTTATTCTCAATTAGATATTGAAATTCATCTTTCCTAATGATGTCCTGTCTCAATGCATCTACCAAAATAATCCTGAGTTTTTCCACAAACCCTTCTGTTGGATCTGTCTCTAATTTTTTATAGGAAACAGCATCATTTAACAGTCTGAGACCTTCAACTTCATAGTCTTTCCTGTTCATGATGACCAGTCCTCCCCCCTTATCGGCTTGTTTGAGGACTATCTCATCATTATTTTTTAACTTTTTGATGGCGTTTTTTCAAAGTTTGTTAGATTATCTTTCATGCCTATTTTCTGGGTAATAATATTGGTATCACAAAATTCTTTTTTCACCAGTTCGTAAAACATCTCTATCTGGCTACTTTTTGATTCTGACGGATAGTATTTAGAAGGAGGTTTTAATCCTGACTTGGAGCAATTTATCACACTAGTCATTTTTGTAGGCTCTTTTTTTAGGAAATGTCTACGTAAGGTTAATTTCCTAATAAATTTGTTGAGATCAATAAACAATTGAAAATTATTAGACTGTGCTGTGGGGGCAAACGTCAGACCTTTGTATAGTAATGAAATCTCAGCTTCAGATAATTGGTAAGATGAAAGGTTAAAAATCCCTTTTTCCTTTAAATCTACTGTTCCATTTAATTGAGTAGGTTTCGTCTTTTTTTGTACTCGTTTAAGGCCCCTCCTTCTCCCTCGTCATCTGCCAACCTTCTTTTTAGTGGTGATGATCTTCTCACCTGTTCTTGGCATCCCATAATTCCCATTGGTCTCGCTCTCATATCTGAGGCCATTGGGGATAAAAAATCAGAATCACTATTAGATCCCAATCTATTAAGTGTAGAGTAACGATTATGATTCACAAAACTCACTCTTTTAGGAGTTGGGAATCTTTTGGGGGTAGGTCTGGATTTGTAATGTACCTTTGTCCATTCTCCTAATCCCCTCTGTCTTGAATTTTCTCTACGTTTTTCCATGTTCCCATTCCATCTCTTAATTCTACCATTTTGATAATCAGATTTGTCTCTGAAAAATGTTTTCTCCTTTATTTTAATAACATCTAATTCTATTTTTCCAACTTTTTTACTAAAATGATCTCATTGGCTTTATAGTCTTCACTATCCTTAGATTTTTCCATTGAAGCTTCTTTAGTGGTTAATTCCTTTTCAATATCAGTGAGATCCTTTTTTTTCTCCTGAATGATTAACTGTATTAACTTCATGGAGCAGTCATGAAGTATAGTGTCCCAATCCTTGAGGAACTGCTCATTGCAGCTGATAAAACTAGGTTGTTTGATTATCCTTAGACCCCTTAGGATCCTGTTCACTTTTACATATTGTTCCAGCCCCGCAATATCCCACATGTTCTGATCTCCTTAGCCAGTATTTTCTCCATATCCCAAAACTGGTCATCTAGGGAATCATTTCTGGTAGGTTGCTCAACATTATTATCATTAAATATTTTTTCACAAAGGTCCACCCTTCTCCTATTTCCTATACACGCAATTTTAGGAAACGATTAATGTTTATTTGCAAAGAAGAAATTAGTTGACGTTGAATTGCAGTTCTACAATCTGAGTTGCAAGATCAATAACAGTAACAATTTCTGTCACAATGTACACAAACAACAACGAATCAATTTTATTTATCAGGAACACAACTTTCTTGCAGTAGCTAATGATCTCTCTCCACCTGTTGATCTCAAAGGGTTAATGCATGCAATACAACTCTAAATAGCAGTTTTACCCTAAATGTTTGTAAACCTCCACATATAATAACAATAAAACAGTATTGAATATTTATGCTATATCTTAACTATTTTCTCACTATTTTCTGGCCAGAAAACATATAGTATTTGAATACCGGTATTACCAGGTCCCTCCAGTGTGCACTGCGTTGCCCGGGTTTACAAATGCTGGTACTGACTCTAGCCTTTTCCTAAATAGGGCTTTTCCACCTGCCTCCACTGAAAATGGTTCAATCTATGCTGGCACCTGCTGTACTTGTCTCTCCTGAGTTATTCTGGCTGACTGCCTTTACTGGTAAGTTACAGTGTCAACACTATGGCAACAATTCAGGGTGTAGTTTGATTGTTACTGATGTTGCAAGTTTATTACTTTTGCCCAGTCACCTAAACGCTGGCTGTCCGTTTTTATTGTTACAAGTGTGGGTGCAGCTGAGGCTTTCCCGGGGATCTAAGCAGGGCTTAGATGGCTCAATCTGTACGAGTCCTGTCCTCTCCTTTACACTGACTTCCCTGCTGGCTAACTTAGCAGTATAGATCCATTGCTTAGGGGAACAATGTGATGCTCATTAGGGGTGTCTCTCTTGACTACTGATGGGGAGCTCCCTGGTGTGCACTGCTCTGGTGCGATGAATGCAGCGGCCTGACTGTTGGGGACGGCTAGGGTCAGATAGCTGGGAGGAGTAGAGACAAGTCTCTTACCACCGCCTCTTCTTGGTATTCCTTAGAGCCCGACACAGCCTTCTAAGTCCCCGGGATAGACCCACCTCTGCCTGGGTGCTGCTCCTCCCCTGACTCCGCCTAAGCTGCGCCCCTGCCCCAACGGATTTCCCCTTCCTGCCATCAGATCTCTGCTGCTGCCGCACTGTCTCCTGACGCTAGCCAAGTCTCTCCTGGCCTCCGACTTGCCACCCCTTTACGCCGGCCAACAGGTAAGCAGTCAGCCGCACTGTGGAACTCCCTTACCACACGGTTGCTCCCTGGAACTGCGCACAAGTCACGGGTACGGAGATTTTTATACCAGTCCTCCCCCACTTGTGCTCCTTTCAACGGGCCCTTTACATTCCACGAGCTAACTCCCTGTGTTCTGTCCCAATGTCCAACTGGGGTATAGTTTCCCCTATTTGCTGTCTCTTGGTAGCATCCCGTTCTCGTGGGTCTCAGGTTCCACAGGGCCATTTGGCTCAGGCAGAAACATCTTCCCCCCTTGTAGGGAGAGTTCATGCAGGACCTTTTCCGACCCTATTATGTGATTACAGCATTACATATATATATAAAAGCTAGGGACACTCATGACCTTTCATGCTGGTACAGTTTACATAACAGTGATATCCCGGGGAATACAAGGGCAGTTCTCAGCATATGAACCTGGCATAACAATACCCATACTTTGCCCAACATACGTGCACATTACAACCTTATAACAGCAAAACCTACTGTATTTTATAGGCCACCCCCTAGGTGTTATAATGAACACACTACAGAGGAATTCTCCCCGAACTCGGGGGTATCACACACACACACACACATATATATATATATATATATATATATATATATATATAGCATTCTGTGAATTGGATGTCTGGTGAAATACAGGTACTTATATTGGGAAACTTTGGATACTTAGATGTACGTGTTTGCTACTAGTAAAGTTGTGCTTTTATATCTTACCATGTTGTGTCCCCTTGTCTGCTCAAACCGAATCCCAGCTTGGATCACTTCAGGGTTCCGAGTAGAAATTAGTCCTGACTCGGGTCTTCCTTGCCAAGTTTGGAACTCAGATCTAAAAAACGGATTTTGCACATATTGGATTGCATTTAAGTCGCTCCCTCCTGATTTCATGTGGTCAATATTGACTGAAAATTACTGGAAAGACCAAACCATTTGAGGGTGGTTTTGCCATATATTAGGGGTGTGCATCGGTCACTTTTCGTGTTTTGGTTCTGGATCTGGATCTTTCTTCGTGTTTTGGATCTGGATTGGTTTTGCCAAAACCACCCTTACGTGTTTTGGGTTCTGGATTTTGTGTTTTGGATGTGTATTTTTTTGGAAAAAAGCATAAAAACAGGTAAAATCTGATTTTGTTTTGTTCCTACGCTATTATTAACCTCAATAACATTCATTTCCACTCATTTCCAGTCTATTCTGAACACCTCACAATATTGTTTTTAGGCAAAAAGGTTGCACCGAGGTAGCTGGATGACTATGCTAAGCGACACAAGTGGGCGGCACAAACATGTGGCCCATCTAGGAGTGGCACTGCAGTAGCAGACAGGATGGCAGTTTGAAAAACTAGGCCCCAAAGAGTACATACTGCAAAGAAAAAAAAGAGATGCAAAATAGAATTGTCCTTGGGCCTTCCCACCCACCCTTATGTTGTATAAACAGGACATGCACACTTTAACAAACCAATCATTTCAATGCCAGGGTCTGTCACATGACTGTGGCTGAAATTAGTGGTTCATTTGGATCCCCACAAAACAAGTTGGCAATTAAACTGTCCCTGCACAAACTGGCTCTACAGAGGCAAGATGTCATCCTCATCCACCGATTCCTCACCCTCTTCAGTGTTGTCCTCATCCTCACAGAGTATTAATTCGTCCCCGCTGGAATCCACCACCACAGGTCCCTCTGTACTTTGTGGAGGCTGGTCTTTCTGGAAGAATTGATAATTAATTTTGATGAACATCATCTCCATATTTTGTGGAAGCAACCTCCTATGCCTTTCACTGACAAGGTTCCCGGCTGCACTAAAAACTCTTTCGGAGTGCACACTGGAGGGGGGGCAACTTAGGTAAAATAGAGGCAGTTTGTACAGGGGCCTCCAAATTGCCTCTTTTTCCTGTCAGTACAGGTATGGACTGTCTGACATGCCTACTTGGATGCTGTCACCGATGTAATCCTCCACCTTTCTGTCAATGGTGACAGTATCATATGCAGTGACAGTAGACATGTCAGAAATTGTTGCCAGGTCCTTCAGTCCGGACCAGATGTCCAAACTTGGTCCTGTCTGCCCTGCATCACTGCCAGCGGGTTGCTTAGGATACCTAAGTTGTTTCCTGGCAGCCCCAGTTGAGGGAGAAAATGAAAAAGGAGCTGTTGACGTGTCACTTTCGGCTTCAGCTGACAGTATTTTCACCAACAGGTCTTTACACCTCTGCAGGCTTGTGTCTGCCAGAAAGAGAGATACCACGTAGGCTTTAAACCTAGGATCGAGCATGGTGGCCAAAATGTAGTGGTCTGATTTCAACAAATTGACCACCCTGGAATCCTGGCAAAGCAAATGAAGGGCTTCATCCACAAGTCCCACATACCAAGCAGAATCACTCCATCCTTCACTTTCTCCAGCTGCTTCTGCAAAAGCCCGATGAGGGAAATGACCTGACTCAAGCTGGCAGTGTCTGAACTGTCTTCACGTGTGGCAAGTTCGAAGGGCTGGAGAACCTTGCACAACATGGAAATCATTCTCCACTGCACTTGAGTCAGGTGCATACCCCTTCCTTTGCCTAAGTCATAGGTGGATGTATAGGCTTGAATGGCCTTTTGCTGCTCCTCCATCCTCTGAAGCATATAGAGGGTTGAGTTCCACCACGTCACAGCCTCTTGCTTCAGGTGATGGCAGGGCAGGTTCAAGAGTGTTTGTTGGCTCTCAAGTCTTCAGCACGCAGTGGCTGAATGGCAAAAGTGGGCAAAAATTTTTCAGGCCACCCAAAGTGTCTCCTGCATGCCCTTGTTGTTTTTCAGAAAACTCTGCACCACCAAATTTATTGTGTGAGCAAAACATGGGATGTGCTGCAATTTGCCCAGATGTAATGCCCGCACAATATTGGTGATGTTGTCAGCTATCAAAAATTCCCAGGAAAGTCTAAGTGGGGTAAGCCATCGGGTGATGATTTCCCTCAGTTTCTCTAAGAGGTTGATGGTGGTGTGCCTCTTACTGAAACCAGTGATATGCAGCGTAGCCTGCCTTGGAACGAGCTGGCGTTTCTGAGATGCTGCTAGTGGGGACGCTGTTGTTGTTGCTGCGTAAGGCGATACATCTACCCAGTGGGCTGTCACAGTCATATAGTCCTTAGTCTACCCTGTTCCACTTGTCCACATGTCCATGGTTAAGTGGACATTGGGACCAAATACATTTTTTAGGACACTGAGGACACTTTTTCTGATATCTCTGTACATCTCGGTATTGCCTGCCTAGTGAAGTGGAATCTAGACGGAATTTGGTACCGGGGACACACTACCTCCATCAGTTGTCTAAATCCCACTGCACTAATGGCGGATACTGGATACATGTCTAACACCAACATAGCTGTCAAGGCCTCAGTTATCCACTTTGCTTCAGGATGACTGCTGTCGTGCTTCATCCTCCTCGCTATGGACTGTTGGAGGGTCAATTGCTTAGTAAAAGAAGTAGTGTCCCTACTTCCTCTCTGGGATGATGAACGACTCCCAGCAGCAACAGCGGCAGCGGCAGCAGTAGGCGTAGCAATGCAGGATCCTCCGGAGGAATCCTGGATAGGAGAGTCAGTCATGCCAGTGACATGGCCTGCAGGACTACTTCCAATCCTGACTGAGGAGGAAATTGACGAGGAGGGAGTTGACAGTGTGGTTTGCAGGTGCTTGGATACAACAGGACAAAGGGATTTAGGTGTCCCTGGACTGCTTATGGTCTTAGCCACAGTTTCTGAACTTGACAGTAACTTTTTATGAACACGCTGCATATGACATATAAGGTAGGATGCTCCTAGGTGGTTAACATCCCTACCCCTACTTATTTTACCTTTACATATGGTACATATGGCAAGACTGTTGTCCGGATTTGGATAGAAATATTTCCAGACCAAAGAGGTGGAATGTTTGGTCTTCTGCCCAGGCATGACCGTGATGGGCTTTTTCATCCCACGGACAACAACTGTCTCCCTCGAAGCCTGATTTAAACAAACTACATCACCATCAGAATCCTCCTGGTCAACTTCCTCCGCCAGCTACACCAATATCCTCATTCTGTTGTACTTCAACAGTGACATCTTCAATTTGAAATATATCAGCAAGTGGACTGTGGGTGCTCCTTCCAGCACTTGCAGAGGGCATGCAAATGGTGGAAGGAGCCACCTCTTCCCATCCAGTGTTGGGAAGGTCAGGCATCGCAACCGCCGCCACACTTGGACTCTCCTTGGGGATTTGTGATATCTTCTTAGGACGCAGTTCTTTGCTGTGCTTTTGCCAGCTTAACTCTTTTCATTTTTCTGGGAGGAGGAGGGCTTCCATCATCATGTGAAGCTTTACCACTAGTCATGAACATAGGGAAGGACCTTAGCCATTTCTTGCCACCGTGTCGTAAATGGCATATTGGCAAGTTTACATTTCTCCTCAGATGATTTCAATTTATTTTTTAAGGTCATTTTACTGAACTTTGGCATTTTGGATTTTACATGCCCTCTACTATGACATTGGGCATTGGCCTTGGCAGATGACATTCATGGCATTTCATTGTCTATGTTATGACTAGTGGCAGTAGCTTCAGCACTAGGAGGAAGTGGTTCTTGATCTTTCCATATTTTATGCTCCACATTTTTGTCCTCAATTTATGTGATATTGATATACGTGCGGCTAAGGCGCACACAAACATAGAAAAAAACACATGATTTATTTGGGCACTTGGGGTTACACCGCCCTTCAACAGACCAGCCGGCCTTGACTTATGACACAGACGCACGCTTGGCGCTGCTACTTTGTTGATGCACGTGCGGCTAATGTGCACACAAACACAGAAAAATAAACACTTTTAAACTGTTTTAATTTTTGGGTGCACTTTGGGAGTTACACTGATCTTCCACAGACCAGCCGGCCCTTGACTTATGACACAGGTGCATGCTTGGCGCTGCTACACAGTTGACAACACTACAGCACCCTTTTAGGACTACAGTGATACAGGAGCCACTGAAGCCCCCCCCCTTCTATCTGCACACAGCTCCTATGGACAACACAGCCTTTATGGGACAATAGCACTGCACAACACAGCCCAGCCAGCTCCTATGGAGAACACAGCCTTTATGGGACAACAGCGCTGCACAACACAGCCCAGCCAGCCCCTATGGACTTTGGACACAGCCCCTATGGACAACAGCAGCACCAGCACAGCAACCCCCACCCTCCCTCTTCACTCTCCACAGCCGGAGTGAAAAATGGCGCCGACACAGGGACCTTTTATAGAATCCAAAACCTGCGAGTATCCGTCTGCGGGATGATGATGTTTTGCCTCAATTTCATTTCTGAGCCAGGCAGAAAAACCAGAGCCTGACTCTGTTCCCGGCTCAGATCGAGGGGGTTCGGATTTCTAAAGTCAGAACCTGCTCATACCTAATATATATATATATATATAATTATATATATATATATATGTGTGTGTGTCTGTGTGTCTATATACAGTATATATATATATATATATATATATATATATATATACAATCAGGTCCATAAATATTGGGACATTGACAGAATTTTCATATTTTGTCCTCTATTCACCACCACAATGGCTTTGAAATGAAACAAACAAGATGTGATTTAACTGCAGACTTTCAGATTTAATTTGAGGGTAATTACATCCAAATCAGGTGAACGGTGTAGGAATTAAAACGGTTTCTATATGTGCCTCCCACTTTTTAAGGGGCCAAAAGTAATGGGACAAACTAAACAATCCTAAATCTAACTTTCACTTTTTAATACTTTGTTGCAAATCCTTTGCAGGCAATTACAGCCTGAAGTCTGGAATGCATAGACATCACCAGACGCTGGGTTTCATCCCTGGTGATGCTCTGCCAGGCCTCTACTGCAAATGTCTTCAGTTCCTGCTTGTTCTTGGGGCATTTTCCCTTCAGTTTTGTCTTCATCAAGTGAAATGCATGCTCAATCGGATTCAGGTCAGGGGATTGACTTGGCCATTGCATAACATTCCACTTTTTAGCCTTAAAAAACTCTTTGGTTGCTTTTGCAGTATGCTTCGGGTCATTGTCCATCTGCACTGTGAAGCGCTGTCCAATGAGTTCTGAAGCATTTGACTGAATATGAGCATATAATATTGCCTGAAACACTTCAGAATTAATTCTGCTGCTTTTGTCATCAGTCACATCATCAATAAATACAAGAGAACCAGTTCCATTGGCAGCCATACATGCCCACGCCATGACACTACCACCAGCATGCTTCACTGATGAGGTGGTATGTTTTGGATCATGAGCAGCTCCTTTCCTTCTCTTCTCTTCCCATCACTCTGGTACAAGTTGATCTTTGTCTCATATGTCAATAGGATGTTGTTACAGAACTGTAATGGCTTTTTTAGATGTTGTTTGGCAAACTCTATAATCTGGTCTACCTGTTTTTGTGGCTCACCAATGTTTTACATCTTGTGGTGAAAGCTCTATATTAACTATTGTGAAGTATTCTCTTGATTGTTGACTTTGACACATATACATCTACCTCCTGGAGAGTGTTCTTGATTTGGCCAACTGTTGTGAAGGGGTTTTTCTTCACCAGGGAAATAATTCTTCTGTCATACACCACAGTTGTTTTCCGTTGTCTTCCGGGTCTTTTGGTGTTGCTGAGCTCTCCGGTGCGTACTTTCTTTTTAAGAATGTTCCAAACAGTTGATTTGGCCACACCTAATGTTTTTGCTATCTCTCTGATGGGTTTGTTTTGATTGTTCAGGCTAATGATGGCTTGCTTCACTGATAGTGACAGCTCTTTGGATCTCATATTGAGAGTTGACAGCAACTGATTCCAAATGCAAATGTCACACCTAGAATCAACTCCAGACCTTTTACCTGCTTAATTGATAATGAAATAATGAGGGACTAGCCCACACCTGGATGTAATTACCCTCAAATTAAATCTGAAAGTCTGCAGTTAAAGCACATCTTGTTTGTTTAATTTCAAAACCATTGTGGTGGTGAATAGAGGCCAAAATATGAAAATTCTTTCAATGTCCCAATATTTATGGGCCTGACTGTATATATATATTTATACATATTTGTACGTGTATGTGTATTGTTGCACTGTGGAATATAAAGCATATTCTTGAGTGCAAATTCTGTCAGCAAATGGGACTTTTGTCACTGTAAAAAGTGCACATAACATCTGCCTATTGATTTGTGGATTATAAGATTTAATAAAATGGATATTGATATTCAGAACATTAGAAAATTGCCACAATGCTGGAGATGTAAACTGCGGATCTCTATCTGACTGTATACTGTATTATCTAGAACTCCAATAATAATAAAAAAAATCATATTTTTATCATTACTGCTATTACTAAAATATTGAGCTCACTGACTCAGGGAAAGGTTATTTGGTGTGTTTCATACATGACAGCTTATTGGTATCAGTGAGATCTACGTCTTAATGGTATGGTGCTCTTGTAAAATGTCACCGTGCCATTAAGACTAAATTAAAGGCCAGAAGTTGTTTGTTGCCAAACTGTAATTTCATTCAGCAGGAAAAACACTTTGACAGCTGTAGTAGAGTTATCATTGTACAGATTTTTATTGTTAAACTCTGCACTAATTAAATAGTAAGGGAAGATATGGCTGGGAAAAATCACATAATCATCATATAATTTATCAAGAGTAAATTTAATATCCTAAAACGTCAATTTGACCGGTCAAGTAGAAATAAATACTTCATATATATAACAACATTGCACAAAAATATCTATTATTCATTATATAAAATAGCACAATTGCCCTTATAGTATATCTAAAGGAGGTGGAGCCTGAAAAAAATTCTGGTATCCGAGAGGATCCAGTCCCTGCCAGCCATTCTGCCGAGTACGGCAATCACGGCTCATGGTGGCCATTTTTGAAATGGGCACCGCTGAATGGCTGGCGGGGACTGGATCCTCTCGGTGCTGTGTCACGGCTTGGCGTGCGCTTGGACCCAGAGTGGAGTCGGATGAGGAATGAGGACTTGTTTGCTGGTACTTGAAGGCAGCCGGCCTTAGGGGAGTATGACTCATGAAGCAGTGGCATGCGACGGGATCAGAACCAGGCTGCGAGACACTGGCGGAACTTAGAGACCCGGGGTAGGCTGGGTATAGCAGGTAGACGGGATCAGGAGACAGGTAGTAACAGGAGCAAACTGCACCAAGGCTGAGAGGGGAGTCTGCAGAAACACACTGGTACTGACACTTTAAATGAGCAAAGGAGCACAGAGAACTAGCTCACAGCATACGCTGTGATAGACGTTGCACTGGCAACTAAAGAGCCTCTGGACAGCCCTTTAGTACCCTCAGGTAGTGCAGGATTGGTTGCTAGCCTCCCCAGCCCAGACTGAACCTGATTGGCCAGAAAAGACATGTGACCCAAATCCAAGATGGCCGCGCCCAGTGGTCACAGCATGGAAGCTCTGCCAGTCTCAGCCCCTCTCACCTGCCTCCAGATGGAAGCCCTTGGTCTGCGGAGACTCACAGCACCCAGCGCTATTCTCCAGGAACCTGCACCTCCGCTGGAAACACCATGCCACAGCGCCCGGAGTGGTAAGCACCGCGATCTCAGCAGCCTGTCACCCCTGGTCATGACAGTACCCCCTCCTTTAGGAGTGGCCTCTGGACACTTCTTGGGTTTACCAGGATTCTCAGAGTGAAACTTAAGCACTAGGCGAGGAGCGTAGACATCCTCAGCTTTCACCCAGCAACGTTCTTCGGGACCGTAACCTTTCCAATCCAGTAGATATTGGAGTTGCCCATAACGAAAACGAGAGTCCAGGACCTGTTTGATCTCGAACTCTACACCCCTCTCAGTCAAGACTTTGGGGGAGCGTGGCAGAGTCTTGCGAAAGCGATTCAGGATGAGAGGTTTCAGCAGGGAAATATGAAAGGAATTTGGTATTTTGAGGTAGGACGGAAGTTTTAATTTATAGGCTACGAGGAAACGAGGAGCAAATTTCATAGACGGCACTTTAAGGCGAAGATTCCGAGTGGATAGCCATACTAAGTCACCTGTTTTTAGGTTGGGCACCGCTCTCCTTTTTTGTCCGCTGTTAATTTATATCAAAGAGAGGCTTTTTGTAAGGAGGAATGGACCTGAGTCCAAATCTGAGACAATTTCTGTAGGGTGGGGGTCACTGCTGGTACATCGAAGACTGGCAATTCTTGAAACTCTGGTACTCTGGGATACAGTCCAAAAACTACAAAGAATGGGGTTTGCCCCGTAGATGAATGATAGGAGCTGTTATGGGCAAATTTGGCCCAGGGTAAGTTGTCCGCTCAGTTGTCTTGTGATGAAGACATGTGAATTCTTAAGAAAGTCTCAAGGTCTTGATTGACCCTCTCTGTAGACCCGTTAGACTGAGGATGGTAAGCTGTTGAAAAATTCTGTTTGATTTGAAAGATAGAACATATAGCTCTCCAAAATCTGGCTATGAACTGTACCCCTCTATCAGAAACAATCTCAGTTGGAAGTCCATGGAGACGGAAGATGTTGTCGACGAATAACTGAGCCAACTCTGGAGCAGATGGCAACTTCTTGAGGGGAACGAAATGAACCATTTTGGAGAAACGATCCACTACTACCCAGATGGTGGTAAACCCATTAGAAACAGGTAGATCCGTTACAAAGTCCATGGAAAGGTGTGTCCAAGGATGGGTTGGTACTGACAGAGGTAGGAGTGTGCCGGCAGGAACCTGTCTGGATGTTTTATGTTGAGCACACTGTGGACAGGAGGCAATAAAAGCTTCAATTTCTGACTTCATAGCAGGCCACCAGTATGATCGTTGCAGGATTTCCAAGGTCTTGCGTATGCCCGGGTGTCCGGCAAAACGAGAGGTATGAGCCCACTTCAAAAACTGCTTGCGCATATCTGAGGCCACAAATGTCTTCCCGGGAGGAGGTTGAATGCAAGTGGTAGTGAATACTATGGAGTCTAGAACTGGAGTTTCCTTATGACTTTCGGAAGATGCATCGGAGGAGAGTGATCGAGAGAGGGCATCTGCTTTTTGATTTAGTGAGCCTGGGCGAAAAGTTAAAGTAAAATTGAAACGAGAAAAAAATATTGACCATCGAGCCAGACGGGAACTCAGGCACTGAATATTTTTTAGGTATAGGAGATTCCGATGATCTGTATAAACGGTGATAGGATACATCGCGCCCTCAAGGAGATAACGCCACTCTTCAAAAGCAAGTTTCACAGCCAATAATTCCTGCTCTCTAATGGGATAATTCTTTTCTGCTTGGGAAAATTTCTTTGAGAAGAAGCCACAGGGATGAAACTTGCTATCCTCGAGTTTCTGGGATAGTACTGCCCCTACCGCTTCAGAAGAGGTGTCTACCTCAAGAAAGAATGGGTAGTTAATGTTGGGTTGTCTCAGCACGGGGGCGGAAATGAAGGCTTGCTTTAAGAGTTGAAAGGCAGTTTCAGCCTCTGGAGGCCATCGGGATGGATTTGCCCCCTTGCAAGTTAGGGCGGAAATGGGTGCCATGAGAGTGGAAAATCCTTTGATAAACCTTCGATAATAATTTGCGAAGCCCAAAAATCTTTGTACTGCCGTCAAAGAATTCGGACGAGACCAATCCAATATTGCCTGAACTTTCTGGGGATCCATTTCAAGGCCGGCACCTGAAACGATGTAACTTAAAAAGGGAACTGAGGGAACTTCAAATACGCATTTTTCAGCTTTGCAGTACAGGTGGTTCTTTCGTAGGCGAGTTAACACCTCCTTGACTTGGGATCGATGTCTGACAATGTTGGAGGAGAATATCAGAATATCGTTGAGGTATACTACCACAGACATATATAATAAGTCCCGAAAGATCTCATTCACAAAGTTTTGGAACACAGCAGGAGCGTTACAGAGACCAAAAGGCATTACCAGGTATTCAAAATGCCCGTCTCGAGTATTGAATGCTGTTTTCCATTCGTCCCCGGCTCGTATCCTAATGAGATTGTAGGCCCCTCTTAAATCCAGCTTGGTAAAAATAGTAGCACCTTTTACTCGATCGAAAAGTTCGGTAATGAGGGGTATCGGGTAGCGATTTTTGATGGTTATATTGTTTAAGCCGCTGTAATCGATGCAAGGACGCAGGCCTCCATCCTTCTTGGACACAAAAAAGAATCCTGCCCCTGCCGGTGAGGAGGATGGTCGAATGAACCCCTTTTGCAGGTTCTCCTGGATGTATGCTGACATGGCTTCAGTCTCGGGTAGGCAGAGTGGGTAAGTACGACCTCGCAGAGGAGTTTTGCCAGGAATCAACTCAATAGGACAGTCCCACTCCCAATGAGGAGGCAGAATATCATCTCTGGTCTTACAGAAGACATCGGAGAAGGAGCGATACTGGTAGGGAATTGGAGTAGTGTTTGCAATGTAAGTACCTTTGACGGGTTTGATTTGAGGAAGGCAGGATACTTGACAAGTTTCTCCCCAGGACAAGATCTGCATGGTGCCCCAATCAATATTGGGGGAGTGCTTGCGTAACCAGGGGTATCCAAGGATGACCTCATGGGAGGCTTTGGGAATTACTAGGAATCGGATAGTTTCAGTGTGGAGAGCTCCGATACGAACTGGCACAGGAAGGGTACGTTGAGAGACAATTCCGTTGGTAATCTGAGTGCCATCTACAGCAGATAGAGTGATGGTGTGGTCGAGAGAGGAGACAGGAAGCCGGAGCCTCTGGACAAGTTCAGCGGTGATAAAATTTTCAGCGGCCCCTGAATCGAGGAGAGAAAGAACAGTTTTAGAACCAGTGGAGATCTCAAAAGTAATGGAGAGGGTAGATTCATTTTTTGACGGAGACGGAGACATCACTCCTAACCTGGTGTCTCCGGCACAGATTAGGATCGGGAGTTTCCCGGACGACGTGGGCAGGCTGCAACCATATGACCGGTCTCCCCGCAGTACATGCATAGATTTTCTCTTCGGCGTCTTTGCCGTTCTTCTACTGTGAGGCGGACCCGGTTAATCTGCATGGGTTCGTCACCCGCAGGTTTAGACGGAGGGAGGGTTGGAGTAGTGGTTGGCCGGAACCTAAAGCGATCTCCCCTAGTTTTTTCACTCTGGCGTTCTCTGTACCGCAAATCCACTTTATTGCAAAGGGAGATAAGCTCATTGAGGGTAGCCGGCGGATCATGAGTGGCGAGGTCATCTTTTATGCGATCTGTCAATCCATTCCAAAAGGTGGAAGTCAGGGCTTCTTCATTCCATTTTAGTTCCGAAGCCAGCGTTTGAAATTGAATGATATACTGACTGACTGGTCGGTTCCCTTGGCGAAGTCGCAGGATTTCCGTCGCCGCGGAGGTTGTTCTGCCGGGCTCGTCGAAAATCCTCCGGAAGGACATGAGGAATCCAGAGTAGTTGTCTAGTAACGGGTCGGACCTCTCCCAGAGAGGCGAAACCCAGTCCAGGGCAGAACCGGTCAGTAGAGACACTATATATGCCACTTTGGATTTTGGAGATGGAAAGTTCGCAGGCTGTAGTGTGAAGTGGACGTCACACTGGTTGAGAAACCCTCGGCACAACTTGGGGTTCCCGTCAAACTTATTGGGAGTCGGAAGGTGCAAATGAGATGGTGCAGGTGGAACAGGGACAGCTGGAGCTGCTGGCTGGTTGGTGGCGGCAGGCAAATTAACAGTAACCAGGGAAGCTTGCAGCGTATCCTGACGAAGAGACATTTCCTGCAGGAACTGAGCCATTTGGTGCTGAGACGCCTCTAGTCCCTCTAGGCGACTGGCGATACCCTGGAGCAAGTCGGCCCTCAGATCCTGTCCACTGGCCGAATCCATCGGGCCAGTGCAAACTGTCATGGCTTGGCATGCGCTTGGACCTGGAGTGGAGTCGGATGAGGAATGAGGACTTGTTTGCTGGTACTTGAAGGCAGCCGGCCTTAGGGGAGTATGACTCATGAAGCAGTGGCATGCGACGGGATCAGAACCAGGCTGCGAGACACTGGTGGAACTTAGAGACCCGGGGTAGGCTGGGTATAGCAGGTAGACGGGATCAGGAGACAGGTAGTAACAGGAGCAAACTGCACCAAGGCTGAGAGGGGAGTCTGCAGAAACACACTGGTACTGACACTTTAAATGAGCAAAGGAGCACAGAGAACTAGCTCACAGCATACGCTGTGATAGACATTGCATTGGCAACTAAAGAGCCTCTGGACAGCCCTTTAGTACCCTCAGGTAGTGCAGGATTGGTTGCTAGCCTCCCCAGCCCAGACTGAACCTGATTGGCCAGAAAAGACATGTGACCCAAATCCAAGATGGCCGCGCCCAGTGGTCACAGCATGGAAGCTCTGCCAGTCTCAGCCCCTCTCACCTGCCTCCAGATGGAAGCCCTTGGTCTGCGGAGACTCACAGCACCCAGTGCTATTCTCCAGGAACCTGCACCTCTGCTGGAAACACCATGCCACAGCGCCCGGAGCGGTAAGCACCGCGATCTCAGCAGCCTGTCACCCCTGGTCGTGACATGCTGCTGATGATGATGTTATGAGCTGTTATTTCAAAGATGGCCACCGCAAGCCAATCATGGCTCACGACTTCATTGGAGGCGGCGGGACCCACCAGCAGCACCTGAAGAGAACCACAAAAGCCCTGTGGAGGTGGCAGCCACCCCCCAGGTGAAGATGCCAGAAGCCCTGGCGGGTTAGCGCCCACCGGGCAAAGATGCCAAAGCCCTGGTGGGTTGGCATCCACCAGGCAAAGATACCATAAGTCCTAGTGGGCGGCAGCCATGAAAAAGAGCTGACATACTGTCGCCCTCTAGGTGAAGACGCAGAAACACTGGCAGGTTGGCGCCCGCAAGGCAAAGACACCAGAAGCCCTAGTGGGCGGCTGTCATGAAAATGAGCTGACACAGGCTGCCGCCTACTAGGTGAAGACGTCAAAGCCCTGCGGGTTGGTGCCCGCCAGATGAAGACGCTGAAGCCCTGGCGACTTGGCGCCCACCAGGCGGAGACCCTGGAAGTCCTAGTGGGTGGCGGCCAAGTAAAAGAGCTGACATAGCTGACTCCCACTAGGTGAAGATGCCAAAGTCATGGCGGGTTGGTGCTCGCCAGGCAAATACGCCAAAGCCCTGGCAGATTGGCATCTGCCAGGCAAAAACGCTGAAGCCCAGGTGGGTTGGCGCCCACCAGGTAAGACACTGGAAGTCCTTATGGGTGGTGGCCATGTAAAACAGCTGACACAGGCTGCCGCCCAGTAGGTGAAGATGCTGAAGCCCTGGTGGGTTGGTGCCCAGCAGGAGGAAACACCAAAACCCTGGCGGGTTCGCACCCACCAGGAGAAGTCGCCGAAGCCCTAGTGGGTTGGAGCCTGCCAGGCAAAGATGCCTAAGCACTGGGGTGGCAGCGCTCTCGTAAAAGAGCTTAAAGGCTCCCCCAGGTGAAGACCTGTAAAATAAAATATTACAATATTAAAGTGTGTTGTGTTATTTTAAGATATTTTTTACAGGTGGACCACAGATGGCAGTAGGCCCTAATGCCCAGCATGCTGGTACTTGTGGTTTTCCAAGTACCAGCATGCAGGGAGGTGTGCTGGGACCTATAGTTCACCTGCAAAAATATTCTTTAAAATGCACCACATCACACAATCAACCTGGCACCCACTGCTATCAGCATAGGCTTGGGGTGCCCTGGAGAGGGGGACCCCTTTATTGGGGTGGTCCAGCTCCCCAGAGACTAGTGGTCAGGGTTGATGCTGTGGCTGGGGGCCCAGTGAAAGGTATCCCCTGGCTGTGGCATCAGCCTCCTATTAGAAATAGTCCGATGCTGATTCTGGGAAATACAGAGGAACCCTACTCATTTTTTTCCCCTGTATTTCCAGAACCAGGACCAGATCTGAGCCCAGTGGTGGTTGAGCAACTTACGGGAGACCCCTACGTCATTTGTACCCCGTATTTTGGCAACCAGGGCTGGTTCTGACTAGCCCAGTGCTGGTTGTGCATAAATATGGGGGACCCCTATGTCATTTGTCCCCTGTATTTAAGCACAACCAGGACTGTCCACCTGAGTGTTTAAAAAAAAAAAAGGTGTAAAAAAATGGCATGGCCCCACCCCCCAAAAAACAACCAGCACCGGGGTTTTGAGACCCAGTGCTGGTTGTGCTAAATACAGTGGACAATGTAGGGGTCCCCCATGTTAAGCACAACCAGCATCAGGCTTTCAGAACCAGTCCTGGTTGCCAAAATATGTGGGACAAATGACGTAGGGGTCCCTCATATTCAGCGCAACCAGTACTGGGCTCTGAGCCGGCCCTGGTTCTGGAAAAACAGGGGGAAAAATCTGTAGGCCCCCCTGTAATTACCAGAACCAGCACTGGACCATTTCTAGCAGGGGGTGATGCCACAGCCAGGGGAGCCCTTTCACCAGGCCCCCCAGCCGAAACATCACCCCTGACCGCTAGTCAGCCCAGTCCAGGGATCCCTGGGGAGCTGGGGACCCCCCTCAATAAAGGGGTTCCCCTCTCCAGGGCACCCCAGGCCCAGGCTGATAGCCCGGTGCTATCTCCGGCACCCCTGAAGAGGTGTGTGCTGTGTTGATTGTGTAAAGTGTGGTGCGATTGAAAGAAATCAAATATTGTCTTTTGCTGTGGAGCTACAATTCCAAGCAAGCCTCCCCCACATGCTGGTACTTGGAGAACCACAAATATCAGCATGCAGGTATTATGGGCCTGTTGGTAGCTGTAGTTCCACAACAAAAGCAATATTAAAAAAACACACAACACACACACAGTAAAAAGTTACATTTTATTAAAACATACATGCACACACTATCTCACATACTCACCTATGTATCCCTGAAGCCAATCTGTCCTCTTCTCCAGTAGGTAATCCAATGGTGTAGCTGTAATAACAAATTCCATACTCATCTCCTCCTATGCGTAGATCTGTCCTCTTTGTTTCAAAGTAGGCAAATCCTGGGCCTTGGCAAAAAAAAAATGCATTTCCCGAGCCCACAAACATTAGTAGTGTCACCTAATGACACTACTACCTGAATTACAGCTACGCTGCAGGATTTCAGTCCAGAAAGCCTTCCGCCTCTCAGCCAATAAGCAGTTCTCACCATTGAAATCAATGGTGAGAGCTGAGTGTGCCCTTTTCAAAAATGGCGCATCAGCGCCATTTTTTTAATTAAAAGATGGCCGCCACGAGCCAATCACAGCTCGCTATGTCATCGCTCCGCCCCCTCAGCTGGCTTAAATACAGCCAGCGCGAGGCGCATGCAGTGAGTCGTCAGCCGAGGAACTGGAAAGAAGACCAGCAGAAGAATGAAGACGCCGTAGAAGCCCACGTGGCGGCCGTGTAAAAGAGCTTAAATGGTGCTGCCAACCAGGTGAAGATGCCGTAGAAGTCCTGTGGGAGTGGCAGTCATGTAAAAGAGCTTAAAGGCTGTCGCCCCCCAGGTGAAGGTCCCACTAAATAAAATATATTAAAAAACAGTGTCTGTTTTATTTTAATATTTCTTTTGCTGGGGTACTTGTGGTTCTCCAAGTGCCAGTATGCAGGGATGCCTGCTGGGACTTGTAGTGCTACTGCAAAGGACAATATTTATAATTACATATGCACCACACAACACAAATCAACCCAACACCAACTGCCCAGGGGTGCTGGGGATAGCCCCAGCCTATCAGCCTGGGCCTGGGGTGCCCTGGAGAGGGGCAGCCCCTTTATTAGGTGTGTCCCCAACTCCCCAGGGATCCCCAGCCTGGGCTGACTAGCAGTCAGGGGTAATCTTTGGCTGGGGGCCCGGTGAAAGGGCTCCCCTGGCTGTGGCATCACCCACCTGCTAGAAAGGGTCCGGTGCTGGTTCTGGGAAATACAGGGGGGCCCAATGCATTTTTTCCCTTGTATTTCCAGAACCAGGACCGGCTTAGAGCCCAGTGCAGGTTGCGCTAAGTATGGGGGACCCCTACGTAATTTGTCCCCCGTATTTTGGCAACCAGGACTGGTTCTGAAAAGCCTGGTGCTGGTTGTGCTTAACATGGGGGACCCCTATGTCATTTGTCCCTTGTATTTAGCACAATCAGTCCTGGGGCTCCATAACCCAGAGCTGGTTGTTTTTTTGGGGGGAGGGGTCAATACCATTTTTTTTACACTGGTTTTATTTTTGAACACAGAGACGGGTCTCACTGATCGGTCCGTGCTTCTGTGTTTGTTTTTTTAAAACACAGATGCAGGTATCACGGATCTTTCAGATCCGAGCCTGCAATCTGTCTGCTGCTGCCTCCCCCAGGTCCTTCCGCCTGCACCACCACCACCACTAATGCCCTCGGGTCCCAGTCACAGCTAACGCCTGCTACCCCCTCTTGGTTCCTGCCGTACCTTACGGCTGCTTCCTTCCCCCAAGCCTATATGCCGCTACTACCCGCATTGACCTGCCATCTTCGTGCACCCAAGTGAAGCCACAGTAAGTACCTGATAGATGCTCTTACTGAGGCTGCGCATCAAGTTGAATCTTCCTATCTCTATAATGGCAGATTTGGGAAGTTGTTTAAAAACTGTAACTTTCTCGATTACCTAAACCCAAAAGCACCTACCGTTGAACAATAGTTACCTAATAAAACAAATCTCAAATCTAAATTCACCCCCTACCCTGAGTTATGCCTTCCCAAAAATCCACCTTAGAAAACAGCAGAAAAGTGATCCTAATTGAGTGTCAGAAAAAACTGACAGTTGGAAATTTAGATTACTCCCAAGTCCTAATTTTTTGTTTTTGCCCTGAAATTTGGCATGCAGCACCGAGCGACAATTCTACCAGACCATGCCAAATTTCAGCTCCGTACCTACCTCCAATAGCTTTAGAGGTGTAGCCCCTTAAACACTATTCCCCCTCCCTTCTCTATGGGAATATTCAGTTTTTTTTTGTGCTGTGGAGGCACGTCATTTTTTTTTGTTTACAGATTCATTTTTTAAAACAATGCATAGATGGATCTCACTTATACGTCCATGCATCTGTGTCTTAGCAATTTGATTTTCTCAGGTGCATGCCCAGCACCAGTGAGTCCCTCTGTGGCCCGCTGATGCTTCTGTGCCTGCCACTGCTCCCGGTTTGCTCGTCAAAACCCTGATGGTTAATACATTTTAAAAATGCTATGAAATTCCATAGACAAAAGACGTTACGGTTTCACCTCTCCCATTAAGGCTGCTTAGACATTATCTGAAAATTCACAAAACCTATTGAATTTCTGCCACTCAAACTCCAAAAAGCCATGAAATTACGATCATTAAGGCTGATGGCTTAATAGATGTGTTCCTTGCGTAATACAGATATGGTATGCCATGACACCATGTTGTTAACTGCAGATTCAGCACTCTCACAGAGTGAGATTGTTGTCACTCACAAAATGGTGGAGCTTCTAATTCACAGAATTGTGTGCTCATTGGAATACACACATGCAGTCTATGCAACTGAGGTCTGAGTATACAGCTACGCAGATGGGATAAGAGTATGGTGGATGGGGGAACAGGGGCAGAACTATGGGACCAATGGAGGTGCCTGCCATCGGGTGCCAGCACTGAAGAGGCACCTCCTATATTCACCCCGCTTAAGGCTATTTTGTATCAGTGTTTTGTGCATATGTGATAGATAGATAGATAGATAGATAGATAGATAGATAGATAGATAGATAGAAAGATAGACAGATATGCACAATATATATTTCCCTTTTTTTAGGGGGGGACCAAATTAAAACTTGCCTCCGGGTGTCTGGGATGAACTTACACAACTGTGGGGGAAGAAGACAGAGAAGTGTGGATGAGGGAGACAGAATGGCGTGTAGAGGGGAAGATTAGGCAGTACAGATGGGGGAGAGCCAAAGTGATGCAAATTGGTGGAAAATGGTGCACATGGGGGAGACAGAGTGGCATGGTTTGGGGGAACAGAGCGACATGAATGGGGGGTACAGAGTGGCATGGATGCGGGAAGATAGAGCAGCGCAGATGGGTAAAGACAGATTTATGTGGATGAGGAATACAGACTAGCACAAAAGGAGAACACACAACAATAGGGATTGGGGAAGACATATTGGTGCGGATGGGAGGGGAAAGATAGAGTGGCACGGTTGGGAGAGACAGAGTTGTGCAGATGGAGGAATAAAGAGTGGCAGAAATAAGGGAAAGACAGAGTGATGTGGCTGGGGGCAAAGCAGTGGTGCAGATGGAAGGAAACACAGTGGCACGGATGCAGGAAGACAGGGCGGTGCACATGGGGAAAGACGAATTGGTGTGGATCAGGGCATGCAGACTAGCACAGTTGGGAGAACACACAGCTGTGGGGATTGGGGAAGTTATAGCAGCATGGAGGCACAGATAGTGTACATGTATAGACAGAGTATGATAGTTTTAGCAATTGGGAAGCTGTATGTGTACAATGAATTAGATGGATGTATGGAGTGAGCAGGATGTTGGAACTCAGTGGGATTATTGTGGTGACTGAATGGGAAGATTGTGGGCACTGAGTGGGATGTGTGTGCCACATAACTGCTCAGACGTCAGTTGCATAGACTGCATGTGTGTATTCCAATGAGCACACAATTCCCTAATTAGCAGCTCCACCATTTTGTGAGTGATAGCAATCTCACTCTGTAAGAGTGCTGACTCTGCAGTTAACCACATGGTGTCATGGCATACCATATCTGTAGTACGCAAGGAACACGTCCATTAAGGCATCAGCCTTAATGATCACAATTTCATGGCTTTTTGGAGTTTGAGTGGCAGAAATTCAATAGGTTTTGTCAATTTGTCTATGGAATATATATATATATATATATATATATATACATATATATAGAATATATAGAATACACTCCACCCGGCACTCCTACCAAACAGTGTTATCTTGCCCGGTGCATGGATGGAGTGGGGGCAGGACAGGGATGGCTGGCTGCACTAGGGGGGAGATGCACAGTGCAGGGAGGGCTGGCTGTACTGGGAGGGCAGGACAGTAATGGATAGGTAGACTACGGGGGAGTTGAACAGGGTAGGGAGGGCAGGCTGGTCTGGGCAGGACAGGGATGGCTGGCTGCACTAGGGGGGAGATGCACAGCACAGGGAGGGCTGGCTGGACTGGGGGGCAGGACAGTGATGGCTGGCAGGACTAGGGGGAGTTTCATATGGTAGGGAGGGCTGGCTGGTCTTTGCAGGACAGGGATGGCTGGCTGCACTAGGGGGGAGATGCAAAGCACAGGGAGGGCTGGCTGGACTGGGAGGGCAGGACAGTAATGGCTAGCTGGACTACGGGGGGAGGTGAACAGGGTAGGGAGGGCTGGCTGGTCTGGGCAGGACAGGGATGGCTGGCTGCACTAGGGGGGAGATGCACAGCACAGGGAGGGCTGGCTGGACTGAGGGGCAGGACAGTGATGGCTGGCAGGACTAGGGGGAGTTTCATATGGTAGGGAGGGCTGGCTGGTCTTTGCAGGACAGGGATGGCTGGCTGCACTAGGGAGGAGATGCACAGCACAGGAAGGTCTGGCTGGACTAGGGGGGCAGGATAGTGATGGCTGACTGGACTAGGGCAGAGTTGCACAGGATAGGGAGGACTGGCTGTTCTTTGCTGGACAGGGATGGCTTGCTGAACTAGGGAGGAGATGCACAGGGCAGGGAGGGCTGATTTGAACAGGGGGGAGCACAGGTCAAGCACTGTAAGGGAATTTAGTACCTGGTTTGCATTTCTTCAGCTGGCTGTGCTGGCATGATAAAGGCACATATACATTTTGTCAAATGTAAGGCCTCCTGATAAAGGCTTCTACTTAGTATGACCCCTCCCTTTCATGCACCTGATTAGTGCTGCTAGATTGATTGAGCAGCTGACATTTTTTGTTTGTTTGGTACGAGTGGCATGAAGGAGCCAGCATTAGTAGGGCATGCTGGTTCTGGTAGTGCTAGTTGGAGTTCCCAGGGGTGACTCCCAGGTAAGCTGGCTCTCAATGTGGATGCATTTATGTATGTGCCTTTATCAGGAGGCCTTACATTTGACAACATTTCTATGTGCCTTTATCATGAGGCCTTATAATTGGTATATTTTACATTTGGGGTGAGCGTTCGGGCGTAAGGCCCCCGGGGCTGGTCTGGCTGGGCCCCCTCATGGCATCACCACTTAATACACATAGTTGCTTTTTACATCACATATTATGTTTGTATTTTTTTCATATAATAATGCACATATATTTTAACCCCTTTTTCCAACACTCATTTATTAGTCTTACGCACCTATACTATACACTGCACTGTCACTCTTTTTCCATTTTTCTTGTGATGCCCTGGGGGTGTCCTGGGCTGGACGTTTTTCTGGGTGCACTGCGCCCCGGATGTGAACCCCTTAGTGTTAGGGACTGCTAGTGACAGAGAAGCCGTGACGTGGCCTAGCAGCTTCCCATGTATTTGCAAATGCATGCAACTAATATCTCTGATTTCTATGACCATATAGTTTTCATATATTGTTGCAGGTACTATTCAGTGTGCTGAGGAACAATAGGGGGTTAAACCCCCCTCCTTTTTCTACTTAGTATGACCCCTCCCTTTCATGCACCTGATTAGTGCTGCTAGAATGATTGAGCAGCTGCCATTTTTTGTTTGTTATGCTCTATTGTCTATACAACTTACAGCGACCCAAATGACAGTACCAACGTAATTCTCTGTGTAATAGCGCTGACTCGCTAAGAGTCAGACCGCTTTCAGCCAATCAGAAGGTGGTTTCAATGGCAGTGACTGCTGTTTGGGTGAGAGTAATCTGATTCTTAGCCAATCACACTGTCTCAGATCGCTCACATACTAAAACATGGTTTCAATAATATTGACCGCTGGGAGGAGATGAGGGAGAACACAGATAATAGTTATATTTACAGTTTCATCAAAGAAACAACCTACATAGTAAATTATAGGTAATTATTCTGAAGAGAGTTTAAAAGCGAGGTTCTCTATAGTATTTCTGACTCTCGATGCTGCAGGAACTGTGACAAAAGCATGTATAAACACTGAAACACGTCTTAACTGCATATTTACTATGCACTTCCACTGAGATAAAAGAAAGTGCGTTAGGTACAATAAACAGTTACAAAAATGTTCTAAGGTGCTATGCAAGGTGAACTCATGCAAATGTACAAAAATACACTTATCTTATTTGGTACAATAATTTTTATTTTCTTACAGATGATTAATTAGTATTTCTGACACATCTCTTAATAGCATTAGTCTATTACTAGTCTGTACATAGCCTGAGATTATTTTAGTGAATTAAGGAGCATTTGGCCTGATTTAGAGATGTACACATTGGTGAGATTTATGCAATAGAGGGATTCAAGGTACATTACCATAATCGCTTGCCGTATGATTAGCAGACAGGGAGCATTTGGGGGAGGTAACAGGAATTGGTGGCAAAAAATGTAGGCGTGTCACCACCGTCTTCAGATCAGGCCGGCATCTGTGATCTTGTATACAGTAACAACGGCTCCATCGTCTCATTATGTGTGACCATTGGGTTACTCAGAAGACCAATAATCTAATGATCTGCGACCAATGCTGCATCTTCGTACGCAGATGATTGGATTTCCAAAGTTTAGGTGGGTGTCTCCATACATTTCTCTGCGTCTGCTAGATTTGCATCTTTTCACACAGCAGCTGCAAATATAACATAAGAATATGAATACAGAGCAAATAACAATTGGAGGATACTTCTCTTTTTACGTTTCTTTTCTCATTTCTAGCGCTTCCAAAAAGAAACTGAAGCATGTCACCCAGATATCCTACATCCTGCTGGGGTCATTAGCCTAATGAGAGCACGACTGGAATTTCCTCCTCAATGTGCAGCCTGACAAGTAAGTGTTGGTATCTCTATGTCTGGTAATTGCTGTCAATTGTAGCTTTCATACATGAGAATCAATTTGTAATAATTCAACTCTGCTGTCTGTAGAGCTCCTGTAATAAGCTGTGACACAAAGCAATCTGATTCTAACTGCAAGTCCAGGGATTCCTTATGGAGGAGAGGACAATGAGCCTGACTCATTGTTGCTTGGTAGGCTGATATGAGCGCAGATGGCCGATGCTTTAAGTACTGAGCATGTGTCCCGATTGTTAGCACCAGGGGCGCCGAGAGGGGGGGAGAGCAGGTACAAATTACCCAGGCCCGGGCTTGCTGCAGGAGCCTGGTGGGGGCCTGGGTCTGGCACCACTCCCCCTCCCTCTTAAGTCACAGCAGCCCAGCACATGCTGCTGTGTGCTGGGCTGCACTGGGAGACTGCTCGTGGCTGATGAATCAGCA
Source organism: Taudactylus pleione (assembly GCA_031769625.1). Lineage (NCBI taxonomy): Eukaryota > Metazoa > Chordata > Amphibia > Anura > Myobatrachidae > Taudactylus > Taudactylus pleione. The sequence goes on along the minus strand of JAUIMM010000210.1, from coordinate 6,546,304 downwards.
GCTGGAGCAGTCTCCTATGCCTATGGGTGGAGCGATCACGCTGATCGTGCCCCCCATTGGCTGTGCGCCGGGCTGAGGGGCACACAGCGCCCCCTCCCCGCGGCGCTGATAAAAAATATTTTTTTCCATTTTTTCCTAAGGGGGCGTGGCCACGCTTCCCGCGGATAGGCCACACCCCCTGTAACCTGGGCCTGGCGCAGCTCTCGTCGGCCCTGGTTAGCACACCAAGACACAGAACGAATTTGGATGCAGGGAGTGGGGTTTTTACTGGGCATTCCTGGGATGTAACCGGGGGTGGCTAGGCAGACATGGGTGTGTTGCTGACAGTGGCTGCGTCTATATACACACAATACAGTATGCCATACTCAGATGGAGAAACTGCACCTGCCACAGTGGTACAAAGAAGATGGACGGAGACGGTTTTGCACCACCAAATGCTGCAAGTGGGCATCTCAGATTTGTAGAAATTGACCGCGTCCTTAGCATTTACATCTGCGTGTGACTCATAATCAAGCCCAATGTCAAGACATTACTGCCTTCTAATAATAGTATAGAGAGTGGGCAAATAGAAAATATACTATTAGAAGTTGTATATTAGGTCAGAAACCACATTATACTGACATTAGTGTTACACTTGGGTAACAGCAACATTTATTTTCATTAACCTATGTACTGTAATTGAACTTACAGTATAAATTAGTTCAGAGACATTCATTCCTAAAGGCTGGGTTAACACTTGCAAATTTCCCCAGGTGTGCAGATGGACAGTGAAGGTTTTTCTGCACCCTAGACACAGCTGGGGCCTACACACCTCTCCCCCCAGGGCCGCCGAGATTCCCATCAGGCACAGATACTTGGAGTGTGTGGTCACAGGATGGAGCCTGGATATTCCCCCTTGCTTAGTAAATTCCTATGGTGTGTGCCACCACAAAGCTGTGGTCAACTCCCTTGCAAACCCCCCTTATTGGGCCCATGCCCCCCATCGCCAGGAGGCTCATCAACACCTTTTTGTGTGTGTGACCACTGCAGATGTCTCTTTATTAAAGTCATTCTTGTTACTGCAGCTTTTTTTTTTTTTAACTATTTACATTTCCAAGTGAGAAAAGAGGGTGTAACCACATCCCAATCCAGGGAAGTTAAATATTTGGAAGTATGAATATAATAATTTACTCTCCTAACTTGCATAACTCAGGAGGATTTGCCTAGTGCAGCTCAGTGGACATATATATTTGTGGGGACCCCATGGCAAGCATATTGTGGAGGCTCTGCCACTAAAGCTTCATTATGCCTCATAACTTTTTATCTAGATGTGTGTGTGTGTGTCTCAATCAATAAAATAAAATTGTTTAACTCTTTAATTAAGGCTACGTTATTTTCAGTGGCAGCTCTAGAGGTGGGGCTGCAGTGCAGTCCAAAATTCAAATAGTGTCTACAATGACGCAATCATGCCCCATCGTCGCTCCAGATCCAGCCACCTCTGGCGAGCCCTGCCCCCCACAGAGCCGACCTGGCTAAGCCAAAAGGTTGGCAACTATACACTAACAGGAACAGTGCAAACAGAAATCATGCAGTGAAATGGTAAGGCAGTTGTAAATGTCCAAATCTTGATATCCTATAGTAAATACTAAAGCTGCAGATCCCTGTTATTTGCTTCTAGATTCTAGAGTTTTTAGAAGTGAGTTTTAGAAGAGATGTTGCCCATAGCAACCAATCAGATTCTACTTAACATTTAACTAGCACCTTCTAGAAGATAATAGCTAGAATCTGATTGGTTGTTATGGGCAACATCTCTTCTAAAATTCACTTCTAAAAACTCTCACTTTAGTAAATTTCCCCCCAGATGTTAGACAACAATAGGTCGACAGGGACAATAGGTTGACAGGTAAGAAGGTCGACAGGTACAAATGATCGACAGGGTCAAAAGGTCAATACAAAAATGGTTGACACAAAAAATGGTCGACACAATTTTTTTTTCCGTTTTCTAGCCCTAATCTTTACCCTATCCCTCCCCTTGGTGCCTAACCCTAATTTTCCTTCCTGGTGCCCTACCCTAACCATCGGGTAGATGCCTGACCCTAACTTTCCCTCTAGGGCCTAACTCTAACCCTCCGGTAAGTACCTAACCCTAACCCTAAAAAACAAAAAAAAATCACGTGTCAACAATTTGTGTGTCAACCTTTTGAACATGTCGACCATTTGTGCATGTTGACCTTCTTACATGTCAACATTTAGTGTGTCTACATATTGTCCCTGTTGACCTATTGACTGTCTAACATCTGGCGTCTATCTAGACATTGTCAATCTTTTTACTGTCTATCTATAATCCGGAACCTGTCTTATATTGCCCACTTTCACCTGGACAAATGCAGTGGGATGTAGGAGGAAGAGCACCAGGCAGACGACTAATACTGAGCAATGCACCCAAGCTAACATTCAGACTGGTGCCATAACATACCTAATCTCAGCCTATGTTGTATCTAGCACTAGGACTGCACACCCAGCTGCAACACCGCTGCATCCCCTCCAGATCTCTGCAACCTGCATCCTTAGTCATACGCAGGCAGGCAGGGAACGCATGTGCAGTGCAGTCTGCTGCTGCTGCTGGCTGGCCGGAGGCTCAGTGCTGATCACAGAGCACTGCCAGGCTGCTGCCTCCCTGTAGTGTGGCTGCTCTCAGTGGCAAACGCAGGATTTCTAGAGGGGGGTTTCCAAATGCTTGATTTTAGAGCGAGTCTGGCCAGTCCATGAAGAGGGCAGAATTAGTACTTATCCAGCTTTTAATATGCATCATACAATGTGTATTATGTGTCATAATTCCAGCATATACAGGATAATAGTAAGTCATTTGATGCGGTAGTAAGCCATCCTGCCTGAGCTGAATGTTTTTATTTTAGATGTGAGCACCATTCCAGAGCATTGGAGCAAGTCCTGGAGTCTGGAGGAGCAGCAGAAGAACCTAGCACTTATCTGGACATATATGTACATATTGGGCTCTATAGCAGTGCATCACTAACAGTGCATGTTTTCCAGATCTCCTAGTTGGTGCACAGGTTATTTATTACTGGCTGATACATGTTAAAAGATCTACAGGTGGTGCTAATATCATTTGTGATACTGAGAAGAACATGTAGCACTAGTAAAATTCTATTATTTTACTATTTCTACTGTGGTCATGGTATGTGCTGGGGAGGGGGGTTTCCAGGCAGACGGAAACCCCCCCCTGCATTTGCCTATGGCTCTCAAACCTCCTACGCTGATGCCACTCATTCACAGAACAGAGCCTGTCTGACCTCCCTTTAACATCCTTCCTTCATGTCTTAGAATCCAACAGGGAAAGAGACAGTGCACAGTGGTCCGCCCCTGCCCCCGACATGAAAGGAAGTGCTAGTTCTCTTGAATTATCTAAATCCATGGGTTTAGAAAACAAAATAAAATTACCTGTTGTCGGTGGCCCACTGACATTCTTATATTAAAGGACTATTTTGCCCCTTGCCGCCATGCCATAGGCCCTGCCCTCCCACAGTAAAGGGAGGGGTTTAGAGTCAGTGGGGCCCACCGGAGAATACCCCGGCTCTGCGGCAAGCCAGTCTGAGCCTACTCTTGGGCATAAAATTAACAACCGCTGTGGAGCAGTGTCTTTTTAGAAGCATTGGGGGCCTTTTCAAAATGTTGCTATAGACCCCACAAAGTTCTAGTTATTCCCCTTCCTACTAATGTCTCCAGAACCAAGTATTAAGGAGGAAGATATGGCAGATAGGCACTTGTGAGTGTGGGGGGACAGTACAACTAACTTGTTTACATTTAATATTAACTCAGAAATCAGAAATACACAGTCCTAACTATATTAGGTCACTCAAATGTCCCAATACTAATAGAACAGTTCTTTGTGTATATGCCTTGGGAAATCTTTCATTTAGAATGCATATTTTCCAAGAAAATGCCTGAAGCACCTAAAATAACAAGATCTGATATCTTACTACTGTACTGTATATGACACCAGATGTAAATGATTTCAAAGGCTTATTGTGATGTTTTACACCTGAGAAAGAGAGAATTTATGGCAGTTTTATATTGGAACATGAACCGGGAGTTCATACTTGTATATGTTTCCATAATATTTGGAACACTCCTAAATTTTTGTGAGTTTTCCTGGGCTCCTGGGAGAGATGATAACCCTCCCAGATGCTACCACTTTCACCGCTGTGTAATGCCAGTGTTGTAGATGGAGCTGCGATTATGTGATTCACGGTGTCACATCTCTCTCCCGCTTCCCACCTGTACCTCTCCATTCTCGAGATCAGATAACAAAGTAGAAAAGTATTCTGTTAGTAGGATGAACACAGGGCCGTAGCTAGGGTAGTGCGGCCGGTGCCATCGCACAGGGCACCACAGATCAGGGGGCGCTGTTTGGGCCTGTCAAATTTTCTGTTTAATATCATTCTCACTTGTAGATTCCTCTAATTTCATCCCCAGCATCTCCTGGCCTCCCCTATCTCTTCCGTGGCCTTCCCCATGAGTACATTCCCCTTTTTTGGGTGCATTATGTCCCTTTGAAAAATGAGGGGGGAGCCAATGCTCTTTCTGGCACAGGGCACCAAAAAGTCTCTGGATGAACATAAGAGTTTTGTACCTAGGGTTCACTGACAGGAGATAGCAGCCGATGGGTAGTTGTAACAGGAAGTTACTGGACAGTTGTATCTAGCATCCCCTTACTTCCACTGACATCTAACCAACATTAAGCATTCATTCTCACAGTTCTTACAAGAGATGGAGGCAGCTAATTGCTCCTGCACATTTTGGCCATGGGCTGCTCATGATCCAACTTTAGAGACATAGGGGCTGACTCAGTATCACACACTGCTGTGACTGTTTTAGCGTGTTTTGCCGTAGTCATGTATGTGACTTTATGCCAATGGTAGTATAAACCCTTCCGTGGTGCATAAGCGTGCTGCTGAATATGCAAGGACTGGGATGCCCACTTTGTGTGTATTTAGACGCAGCCATCGGCCTCACAGCGGAAACTTGCAATAGCCCCATGCTGGGTGCAGATTCTGCACCAAAGTATGGCCTCCAATGCAAGCCATTAACCATCTGGGGCCCATTTATATATATAAGAAACTGTTAATAAATAAATAATAAATAAATATGCAACAAGTTTTAAAACTTGTTGCGCATGATAATGGTGCTCCAGCCAATCTGTCATCTGTTTGAAAAATGACAGTTGGAAGCTGATTGGCTGGAGCACCATTTATCATACGCAGAAAGTTTTAAAACTCGTTGCGTATAATAAAACTCGTTAATAAATGGGCCCCCTAGTTTGCAGCCAATTATGTGACACTCCCATAAGACGGCCATTAGACAGTGCTTTTCCGTGCATCTGAATAGTCACCTCCTAGTGACCGCCCAGGAACGACTAATACATTTCCAATACATTTCAGACACCATGCACCTCAATAGCTATTATCACTCTGTATGGTCAACTTTATTACATTTATCAGGGACATGTATTCAATCTAAACTCCTATTAATTTTTCAAATATACATATATTTCATATTGCATTGGAAAATAAAAAAAAAATGTATGCAAAAACTGTAAACACATTAATAACTGGGATACATTAATAGATACAGATGAAAGAAATTACAGATAAGTATAAATAACCAGAGATGCTGTTCCAACCAGTGCTTAGCAACAGATATTATTACTGCCAACCAGTTTGCAAGTGTGGCAAATAGTAGTTATTAAATGGTAATCAAATATAACTGTCTCACTCTGGGCGCAGCTTGAGGAGTAATCCTTTCAAAGCCGCAGTCTGTTGTCAATATAGGAAGAACATTTTAATGACAATTCTGTTCATTTCCTTTAATTATATTTTAATGACTATTCCACTAGTAAATGGCTTCAGTGATCTTACAGATCCTTGTCTCTGTGCCTTTGTCCCTAAGTTGCACACATAACTCTGCGATCAGTAGTCCTTCCAATAATCAGAATTACATGAACATTAGGCTGGCTTTGATATCAAACATTAGAATTGCTATTACAGTACAAAAGAAAGAGTTTTGTATGATGAAAGTGTGATTAATAACGTTCTCTATTTATGTAAGCTTACCAGAGCAGAGTGTATATAATGTGCTGTGATCTATGGAAGAATAATAAAAGTAAAATTGAAAAAACGAATGACCTAATTCAGATATACGTAAAGTCGATTTTTTAACGTAAATCTCCGATGTTTGCAGATTTGTGCATAGACCGGAGCCGCACTGCGTATGTGCAGATCTGTTTCTGCGACATCGGTTGCAGTGTCCCAAATTCGCAGCGTCATTAACATGCTGCTGACACCTAGGGGGCACTGATGGGGTGGGGACAGGGTGCGTTCCAAATAAACGGGGGCACATTGGCTCCGTTTTCTGGGCGTGCAGAAAACACAGTTTCACCTGCCCTGGCAGCGTGATCTGAGGGTTACTCAGGTGTCTGATATTCACACAATTGTTCCGATACTGCATCCTCTGATGCAGCAGTGGATCACAGAAGCCAGAAGTGGGCATCTTTTTACTTTTCCAGATTTTAGCACAGACGATGCGTACAAAGACACAGCGGTTGTGCCATAGCGTACATCTCTAAATAAAGCCCTAAATCACATCATTTACCACAAATTTTAAAATAGATAGGAAGTTATTTGAAGCTACTTTTAGGGGTTGTTTAATAAAGTGCGATTTGCAGGGATTTTTGCAGCTGGATTTAAACCAGATATTTTTAAAGGCAACCCGTCATGTTTTACAAATTACCATCACTCTGGCTGCAAAAATTGTAGATTTTGACAAATTACAAATCACAAAATAATTCCTGTTGTATACTTTAGGTAATGCACTGAGGTGCAGGTAATAAGGGTCAATACATTTTGTATTGCGTTGGAAATCTGAATGTATACATTTGTGAATATGATGAGCTAAATTTCAATTTGTGTTTCAGGTTTGGTGATTCTTCAATACACACTTCACTTCATGTAATTATGTTGTGATAAATTTATCAAGTACAGAATTCATTTGTTAAACAAGGAGTATGACAACTAATCATGTAATGCCAAACAGAGAGCTAGTAATTATCCACTTTATTTGATTACAGCAGTTCCTGGATAAGTCAATAAATATTTCAATAAAGTGTAATTGCTCATATGAAAAATATTTATAATGCAATTACTGTCTAGCACACTCAGTATAAATGCAATGTGTTTTCCAGGCTAAGTCATCCCAATAACTTATGCTTCCAGGACAAGTTATTGGCCCATTACTGAAAAGGTTACATACACATCTACTGTACATAACATTTGTAAAACCTTTGTCTTAAAACATGTCGTATCATACACAGTATTGTAAGAGAAAGCATGTGTGTGTGTGCGTGTGCATGCACTCAATAATATACCCATGTGTCCCACCCTCATCTTCAGGATGCTGCAACTCAGGGTCAATGCTGCTACGAGATCTGTCCCATCTCTAAGAGAATAACCCAGATCACTACCATAGTTTCATAACGTTACCTAATCAGGTCAGGCGGAACTAGCAACTGCAGAGCCATATTACCAGTTTGGGTGTAATGAAATCGCTGTCACAAGTGCCACAGACATCATTTTTTGTCTTTGTTAGTGCCCACGCACTTCAGAGGAGGTCTGCCTCTAGCAACAACACGCGTCAGAGAGACACTTGCCCAGCCTATACATGAGATCACAAGGTGACCCTAATACTCACCGAAATTGCCAAGGGTCTTTCTGTGTTGCAGTGTCATCTTCCAATGATACCTGTGTCATGAAACAGTATTGATCATCTGCAGACGCTACTCCCTGGCTCTCCTCCATCTGGTGTAGTGCACCACTAGTTTCATGGAGCAGGTGCAATATTATCACCTCAAAACAATCTCTACATGCTGAGTGTCCTAACCACAGACTAGGTGGTAAATTTCCTAAGATGGGAGTTCTATTAAGAAGTGATGTTGCCCATAGCAACCAATCAGATTCCAGGTATTATCTCTATAACAGGGGTGGGGAACCTTTTTCTGCTGAGGGCCATTTTGATATATATAACATTATTTGCGGGCCTGGTAAAGGGCGTGCCCCCTCTGTGTGATGTCACTCGGGGGCGGGGCCACAATTGCCAGTGATTACAGCAATGCTCGAAACACTGAGGATGCTCTGGGGAGCTGTGAGGGCACCGGTGTGACCATCTGAAGCTTCCTCAGGACACTCCAGGCGGTACTGCTACATAGATTCTGGCTGCAGGGTGCCATTTGGTTCGTGAGTACCCCATATTGGGAATACTTTTCTTTTTTGTTTTGTGCAGGGTGCCATTCTAGGCTCCCTGCTAGCCAGATGAGGCTAGCAGAAAAAAGCTCTGAGGGCCAGACCAAATGGATTCGGGGGCCTTATACGGCCCCCGGGCCTGATGTTCCCCATCCCTGTTCTAGAAGGTGCTAGATAAATGAGAAGTAGAATCTGATTGGTTGCCATGGGCACCATCACATCTTAAATATAACTCCCATCTTAGTAAATTTACCCCTAAGGTGCACTAGCCTAGCAAGACTACTTAAACTTATGTTAAATATGTGTAAGTGAGTTGAATAAAATCTACACAGTACATGCATTCAATTAAATAAGTAACTACAGATTGCTAGTTTCTCTATCTAGGTGAAGAGTTAAAACTGTTAATTTTATATTGTAACATGGATTTCTCAACTGTTCCTATCCTTCAAGGCTTACAGAATTTAATTACTACAATATTGTATTCTGGAATTTAACAAGAGTAATAACTGAATGTAATTATTTTCTATTGTTCAAAAGTGGACGCCTAGTTTATGAAAATAGCTTACAAAATTTATATTAGCACCTTTTTCCTGCATTTAATGGGTAAAGGAAAAAAGACAAAAAAAACCACAAGGTCAAGAAATTGAGGATGGATGTCAGATATCCAAATAGCAAAATATGGCTTGAAGCCAAAATGGATGCTTTCAATATTGGTTTCACTTTTTATGTCTCTGTTCAAGTTATCAAAACTCAATATAACCAATCACCTGAAGCTATGGACATATAGTCCTATCATGATGTAATATTTTAATATATTTTGGACATATTTACTACTTTTGTTTTACATATTTCCCTCCTTTATTGTACAATATATAATATGCTGTGTCTGAGGGGTAGAGCTCAGACTTATAAATTCTCATGTTTTAAAGCATATACTGCATACTAGTTGGCTGAATTATTTTTGCTTGCAATAAAAGAAACCTTCTTAATCAACACAGCATTGGTAGTGGACAATGGAAATTATTATTACTGCCTTAACATATTTAAGCAAATAAGACTACCCAATTTGTTAGTTTCACTCACTACATTATATAACACACTTAGGATTGAGACCTGTGGCTGTGATCGGAGGTCTGTAGATGAATGACTGATCGGGTCCTCTTCAAGTCCAGACTTTTCTGCTTCATGAGTGTTCCTAACCCCTTTACTCCTCCTTCTCATGGGTGCCACTGGCTGTTGCTGCGGCTGGTGACACCTCTCACATCCAAGTTTTTTCGAATTTCCTGCTAATGGCAGGTTGGTATATCAGACATATGATTTCGCCTTTGTGCCACCTGGTACAGTGGTAAACTGCTGGAATCCTCATCATCATATTTTTCTTCAATTTCTCCTTTGTAGTCCCTAAAACGGCACTGGAGTTCTGGTCCATCATAAATCAGTGTGTTCTCTACCATTCTCTACTTCATGCTCTGAATCATCCCTGGAAGAGGCATCTCAACTGAGCCTTTAAGTTCTGAGTTTTGCAACTTCTACTTATCTTCTAGCTCTTCTGGGGTATTCTGCTCATCTTCAGTGGATGATAGCTTTTACTTTCCCATGGTTTCACTTGCTTGGGCCTCTGTCTCTGCCATCCCAGGCAAATTCTCCTATGCAAAGCATGTTTTCACTTCCTGTGGGACATTTCTTTGGAGAGAATCATTACCTGTGAGCCAGTGTCTGACAGGTACTTTAATTCACATTCTCACACTCCATATCACCTAGGTCTTCTTTCACATTTCTTTCAAGGTAGACCAGCCATTATTCTAGTTAAAGAATGCAAGCTCTTTCAACCAGGGTCCTCTTGCCCTCTTGTGCTTCTCCCTACTGTAATTTAATTTATATCTTATGGCCTACTAGGGCAACCAACACTCGGCTACTTATGTGGGCGCAAAGGTCGCTAATATAGCAATGTTTATTATACATGTCCATGTCCTGCTTTGTATTGTAAGTCACTGGTTACTTATTTGTTCATGTGCTTTGTAAGGCACTGCGGAACACTTGTGGCGCCATATAAATAAATTATAATAATAATAATAGTTGTCTGAAGCCTCCCTTGCCTTAAAATCCACCACCTGCTGGTATGGGTCCCAACTTTGGGAATCCTGCCAGATGAAATGAGCACCTGCAATACATCAGTTGCTCACTGTGGGTGGGCTAAGGGCTGGCAGTGCACAATTGATCTTTACAGATATAAGTGGCTGGCACTACATTCCCTGTGAAGTCTAATGATAGACCCAGAATGCAGCCAGGAACAGCAAGAGCTTTCAACAAGGCCCCTCAAAAGGATAATTGTATTGTGAAGTGGTTCCGGCGCTTCCTGTGATCTAATGAAAGTCTTTTCTTTTTGGTATTTCTCTCCAAAAAAATATATGAAAAAGAAAAAGAAAATATATAATGTAAAACTGTAATAATGTTTTAGAAATCGTGAAAGGTTGATATAAACTCATCCTTTAGAAGTGAGTTGTAGACGTTGGACCCAATTTTCACCGTGGTCGTGCTGTGGTTGCAAAATGCAATGCTGGCCTTTAAGGTGAGGTCTTCAATTCCTCCCACATATAGTGTGGGACCAGTTTCTGCCAATGCCAGTCCTCCCATTATACCATTGGCAACTACAGTATGTCATTTCTTTGGTAAACATATCATACCAATGGCAAACATTATTCTGCTTGTATGTGATATTCGCACTCCAATATGTGGTGGAGTCCATTGGGAGTAGAAGGATTAGGGGTTGGAGATTTACCAATAGACATGTATATGGGTTTATTTCAAGTAATTTCAGTACTTATGAGGTGTGGACATCACGTACAACAGTTTTTATGAGCTTGGGAAAACATTTAAATTGATACCTGTGTGATGCATGCTACATGAGGTGTTACTTCTTAAACAAAATACTACACTATATTTGCTCTCCTTGCCCATACGTTCGAAGAAAGAATTACCATGTATCAAATTGACCACATTCATGTGGATTATTCATGTGGATTAACAGAATAGTTATATATATATATATATATATATATATATATATATAGCAATATTTCCACAAACAGGAACGACCAGCACACCTTCATATAAATGCAAAAAACTTTTTATTCATGTATTTGGATGAGACAAATCAGCTTCCAAAAAAAGTACCTTCATAGTAAAGTGCATAGTGCAAAAAAGAGCTATACTTAGCGGACTTCACAGGGCCCATATGGAGCCATGATGTTAGGCAAAGGCAGCCCGATGGCTGTTTTGGTGCTCAGAAGCACTGTCATCACGGGGCATAACACCAACTGAGGTGTATAAACAAAGCAAGAGTATATCAGTATATATAAGGCAAAGCATCCACCCCCTGTGTGACAATAATTGGGAACACTACTCACCTGCTAAAGAAAATCAGTCAGACTCAAAAGGGACACATGCATGCAGCATCTAAACCACCAGAGAATCCGGAAGTGACGCATGCGTGTCAGGGACAGTAATAGAACGAACATAGCGTTCCAGCAGCCGGAAGTCTATAAACGGCAATACCACTAAAGAAAAAATGAATCACAAAGCGATCAGTAACCAAGGTAACTATGCCATATTAAAAACAACAATAATAGTGGAATAATAGTCAAGGAACAAAGTAAATAAGTGAGTTTGAGAGATCAAATATGGTCACACATGGGGGATAGCAGACAATAAAGTACAACATAGAAAATCACACACAATAATCTAACCACATAGTCCGTGAAAAGATTAAAAATAAAATCAGATGTGTAAAATAGAAATCATAGGTAATAATTAAAGACAACAAGTTAAATTGAATTCTTCATTTAACCCTGCCGATGCCAAACAGTTTAAGTCATATATCCAGTGTGCTTCTTTTTGAAGTAGAAGCTTTTCTCGATTACCTCCACGTTTAAGGGGAGCAACATGATCAATAGGGATAACTTTAAATTCAAACAATTGCATAAATAACGAATTTACTTTCGCACATTAGATGATGTCTGATGTTAAAAGACCGTCCAGATTGAGCATTACAAAATTTGTCTCCTGTGAGCATAAAGCGACAGGTCGTGCATCTAGCACAACAGAACGAGCAGGTTTTTAAAGAAAGCCAGTTTTTCTGAACCTTAATTCCAATATCGGAAGAAGTGATTTTATCCTTGATATTATTACTGCATTTGAAGTAGAATAATGGTGGTTCTTGACTGAGAGCTCCCAAAATTGGATATGTTTGAATGATGTGCCAATGTAGTTTGAATGCAGGTTTGATAATATGTGACCCAATTGAGAAGGTACTAGAAAAATTAAACCTTTCGGTTGTATCGCTTGTTCGTCCTCTTGTTAACAGATCAAGTCTATTCAATTTTAGACATTTGGTAATAGCCTCTTGAATGTCTTTATTATCATATCCTCATTGTGAGAATTTGTTACCCATATCAGTCAGGGCTTGAGATAATTTGGAGCGGTCTGAGGTAATTCTGGTCACATGAAGCATCTGAGAATATGGCAATCCTCTCTTAAGTGGAGCTGGATGGAAGCTGTCGGTTGCCAGCAGGGTATTTTTATCAGTCAATAGAGTGTAGACAGTGTTGACAAACTGTTCAGAAGATATATCAACAGTTACATCTAGATAATTAATCTGTTTATTACTGAAATTTTATTTAAATTTAATCACGTTACTGACACTGTTTAGCTCTTCAAAAAATGTAAGTAATAGATCTTGACCACCAGTCCATACAAGAAAAACATCATTAATGTATCTTACAAAAAATTAAATAAATCGAGACAATGGATGGGACATAATATGTTGTTTCTCAAAAAAGTGCATGAAAAGATTCACATATGAGGGGGCCATATTGGACCCCATTGTGGTACCATGGCATTGTAAAAAGAGTGTTATTAAATAAAAAATAATTTTTATGAAGTATGATGTTAATAAGAAGAAGTAGTCGACCGGTGGACCTACATAAAGCGAATTAGAAGTGACCATATTTCTAACAGCATCCATTCCCATATTATGTGGGAAACTAGTGTATAAATTTACTATATCCAATGTCACTAATATACAGTCAGAGGTTGGGGCAGGTAAGTTGTCTAATTTATTAAGAAAATCAGTAGTATCTTTAAGATAAAAATCTGTATTTTGTACCACTGGTTGAAGCAGGAAATCGACATATTGGGATAATGCTTGGCACAGAGAGCTCCCGGGCGATATAATGGGTTGACCAGGGGGATTATGAAGGGTTTTATGGACCTTAGGTAATAAATAGATATAAGGTACTGTAGGATGTTGTTGGATCAAAAATTGTGCAGTACTTTCATCAATCCAGGAGTTGTTTAAACCTAATTGGATAATATTGACGATTTCTCTCTTATAGCCAGTGGTAGGATCATATGTAAGTTTCTGATAACATTGTTTGTTAAACAATTGTCTATACATTTCTTAAAGGTAAGAAGACTTATTTAATATGACAATGCCTCCGCCCTTATCCGCAGGGTGGATGACAATGTCATTGTTATTCTTGAGACTAGTAATAGCCTCATTTTGTTCTTTAGTAAGATTGTTAAATGAGATCTTTTGCCATTTAATCGTATTCAACGTGTCTCTTTTTACTAACTTCATGAAGGTGTCAATGTACTGATTATTGACTAAAGGAACAAAAGTGCTTTTAGACCTGAAAGTGCTAGTGCATTTGTGGACAATAGGTTTAGTACCAAAATGGTGTTTAAGTTTCAGTTGTCTTTCAAATTTAAATAGATCCACCTCAAGATCAAAAGCTTCTTGTTTAAATGTTTTTACAAAGGACAAGTATCCATAAGTTCCTTGATGGATACTCCCTCCAGATATATCACAGTCAAATGCTGGGTAAAGTGTGGTAAAGTTAATGATATCCCTTAGGTGATGAAATTACCAGCATAGGTCATGAATTATCACAGACATTGTGATATGGACCCATGAAGTTAGAGTAAAGGCAGCCCATATGGTCCCTGTGAAGTCCGCTAAGTATAGCTCTTTTTTGCACTATGCACTTTAATATGTGACTGAAGGTACTTTTTTGGAAGCTGATTTGTCTCATCCAAATACATGCATAAAAAAGTTTTTTGCATTTATATGAAGGTGTGCTGGTTGTTCCTGTTTGTGGAAATATTGCTGTGATTTATTTATGACCTAGCACCCATCACTCTATACTCATTACGAGTGTGCAATACTTGTTGCTCCCTTTAATATATATTTATCCTTCACGATAATGGTCAACATTTGGATGTCATGCCTCACACCAGAGACCTCAGATACAGACAACACTGCTTACCTGTCAAGGCGCTGGATGTTCTGCTCAGTGGCGCACACAGAGGGTGTTTACGGTGGCTTCTCCTGGCTCAGGTCCCCACCGTGGGCGACTTCCCTCCTGGACCTCCGGGGGCTGTGAGTGGCTCCTTTTCTCAGATCCAGCGTCAGTGTATAATAGGGGCCACTTGTGCAGATTACAGCACTTCCGGGAGTAAGGGGGCAGCCATGTTCCTCCCAGTCACATGACAGCAGTTCCACCAATAGAATCTTTGCTTCTGCCTTCAAAAGTGATCCCAGCTAATAAGCTGCAATCAATCCCTACAAGAGAATTTCCTGGGGAGCTAACAGGCTCCCAGTGCAACAAGTCTCACAGATCTCTGTGTGGTTCTTGTTTCTGTGCTCCTCAGAGTGATCCTAGTGAAATCTCTGATTCTGCCACTGATATTAGCATTCCAGCTAGTTTTGCTCCAGCTCTCAGGTATCAGCCCAGGGTTCAGCTGATATCTCTCTGGTACCAGCCCGGAGTTCAGCCAATATCACTCCAGTACCAGTCCAGAGTTCAGCTAATATCTCTCCGGTACCAGGTCAGAGTTCAGCTGACATCTCTCCAATACCAGCCCAGAGTTAAGCCGACATCTCTCAGGTACCAGCCTGGAGTTCAGCCAATATTTCTCCGGTACCAGCCCAGAGTTCAGGTAATCTCTGGCATAGGAAACACGCCTTAGAGAGAAAATGATATGACTGAGAAAAACCTCAGTCATATCATTAGAATACTGGGACTGTTGAGGACACTCTGCTTTTCAAATACTGAAACAGGCCTTCATCTCTGAGCCAGTCCTGAAACAGCCAGA
Source organism: Taudactylus pleione (assembly GCA_031769625.1). NCBI lineage: Eukaryota > Metazoa > Chordata > Amphibia > Anura > Myobatrachidae > Taudactylus > Taudactylus pleione. The sequence goes on along the minus strand of JAUIMM010000210.1, from coordinate 6,530,858 downwards.
TATCACCCGTCCTTTTATCCTGGAGGTCGATATTTCAACAGAGGGAGCATGGGCAGTGCTCTCTCAAAGGGCAGATAATGACAAGCTCCATCCTTGCGGCTATTTTTATAAAAAATTCCACCCAGTGGAAAGCAATTACTAAATTGATGAGCAGGAGTTACTAGCTATCAAGCTTGCTCTAGAAGAGTGGCGATACTTACTTGAAGGAGCTCATTCAGACTCACTTGCTAATATGCATACTCTCGCTGCTGCCAATGGTATGCAGTGTGTATGCATTGTGCGCATGTGCATACCTTAGCGAGAGTTCCCAATGCATTCACTCGCTGTGCATAGACAGCCCAGCAGAGTGAGTGACAGGAGAAGCTGGTTGTAGGTGGTAACAGGGGCTGGCCATTAAAAATGGGGGAGTGGAGGTGCAAATGCAGGCATGCCTGAGCATCTCAGTAGCATTTTAGAGGTCTTTTAAAGATAAGAGGCTTCTCAAGTCCAACTCATCCATTTATTCAGGATATGTCATCTCGCTTGGATAGCATTCAGGCTCTACTACCTAATCCTGCACCGATTAATCCTCAAGCTGCAATTCCCTCCTCTGTGGTGTCTCCACCTTCAGTACCACCTACTCCTCTACGGCATAGAGAGCGTGCCCTGGAGAGAGGCAGATTCGACCATGGGAGACCATGTCCAGCCCCTCATTTACATTCGCCTCTCATGGGCGAAGAACCCATGCAGGTTAACCGCTCTCGTTTGTCTGCTGAGGAGCATCTGAAAAGGCAGAGACAATGGACCTCATTCAGAGTCGGTCATTGCGGATGCACGGTCGTACGCCACCGATGTTCGCTAAACTGCGCATGCATAAAATTTGCAATGCGCGTGCACAAACTAGCTATTACGATCAGAAATTTCTCTCTCCTTCAACTTGGCCAGGTCGTTAGATTGAGTGACAGGATGAGGCATTTGTGGGTGGTAACAGGGGAAGGTGCTTGTGAACGGGGGAGTGGAGATCCGAACGCAGGCGTGCCTGACTATGCAAACGGCGTTTTATGGGAGTGCACAATTAAGTAGTGTCATGGCACATGTGACTTGGGAGGTTTTTACACTGACTTGATCGTAGTGCTTAAGAGAGGGTATGGTCAACCTTAAGGTCTACGACCAGCTCCAATGGTTCCCGATGGTCTCGATTAATCCTTATATGCCCGGAGATTATGTGTAATGGGAACGAGAAGGGGGCGTATTTTTAGTCTTACGGCCGCATCCTCCCCTCGCTCGTCCAGCTAATGATCACATCTTAACGATGCAACTTGCGAACGCTTCATTTGCATATCCGGCCCCTTTTACCTTACGACCGTGCAGCCGCAACAACTGACTCTGAATGAGGTCCAAAATCTCTGTATGTATTGTGGATCATCTCAACATTTAATAAATCCTGTCCCATCCATCTGGGAAACGCCTCCTCCTAACTTATGATAGAGAGGTCAAGTTAGGAGTTTCTATTGACTCACCTAGGAAGTCAGATTCTACCATCCAGGCTCAGCTGAAGCTTCCCCGAGGTCCCAAAGCCGTACTCGCTCTGTTAGATTCCGGAGCTGCAGTAAATTTTGTGACTTCAGACTTTGTCCATAAACATCGGATTCTCACTGAAGCTTTGATTCGAGTCATCATTCTAACTGCCATCTATGGTAGTCGCATTATAAGTGGAACCAACACTCATTGTACTATGCCACTTAAACTTACCATTGGAGTGCTTCATTCTGAAGATTTATCCTTCCTAGTGATTCCCAAAGCCTCTCGTTCTTTAGTTCTGGCCTACCCTGGTTACAGAAACATTCACCACAAATCGACTGGTCTACTATGCAGATAACCTCCTTGAGCTCTGTTTGTTTTAAGAACTGCCTCCATCAGATAGTACCTGTTCATTCATGTTCTGTTTTACTGATTCCTGAAAATCTACCCAAGCCCTATTTGGACTTCCAAGATATTTTTAGTAAACAAAATGCTGATACTTTACCTCCCCATCAGGATTGGGACTGTCCCGTTGACCTGATTCCTGGGAAAACTCCTCCTAGAGGACGAACATACCCGCTATCCTTACCTGAGACACAAGCCATGTCGGAGTATATTAAGGAGAATCTGGATAAAGGTTCTATTTGACCCTCCACATCTCCAGCTGGAGCTGGATTTTTTTTCGTAAAAAAGAAAGATGGTGGTTTATGCCCATGTAATGATTACAGAGGTCTTAATGACATAACCATCAAGAATCAATATCCACTTCCTCTTATAACTGAACTGTTCGACAGAGTCAAAGTGGCCATCATTTTCACCAAACTTGATTTAAGAGGAGTCTATAATCTGATTTGTATACGGACTGGAGATGAGTGGAAAATGGTCTTCAACACCAGGGATGGGCACTATGAATACCTCGTCATAAATTGGAGAAGTGTCTTTTTGAAGTTACTACGGTACCTTCCTGGGGTACATAATCTCAGGTACAGGCCTTCAGATGAATCCCTCAAAATTACAAGCATTCTTGACTGGTCCTCTCCTTCATCGTTGAAAGCTATAGAGCCATCTTGAAGCAGCCGGATTTAACATGACCCTTCATTCTGGAAGTCGATGCATCTTCTGAGTGAGTTGGAGCAGTTCTCTCTCAACATTTTGAAGATTAGAAGCCTCACCCCTGTGGATTCTATTCCCGGAAATTTCTGCCAGCAGAGAAGAACTATTCAGTTGGTGACCAGGAGTTATTCACCATAAAATTGGCTCTCGAGGAGTGGTGATATCTCTCAGAGGGGGCTCAATATCCAATCACCATTTACACAGACCACGAGAATTTACTGCACTTACAGTCTGCTAATTGTTTGAATCCACGGCAAGCCAGATGGGCAATGTTCTTTTCTAGGTTTAACTCCAAACTCTTCTATCATCCCAGATCACAGAATTTTAAAGCCGATGCTCTTTCTTGTTCCATGGAAAGTGGTTCCGGACAGCTCACTGAACAGTCTCATCCAATCCTGGACCCAACTTCTTTTGCTACTACCAACATCTCTATGTCACCTCCTGTTGGGAAATTGTTTGTTCCTCCTCATCTTCACAAAAAGTTGTTACAGTGGGCACACGTGTCTCATTTCTCTGGACACTTTGGCATTGATAAAACTTTTCAATTCATCTGGTGATCTTATTGGTGGCCTTCCATGAAAGTGGACGTTGCCTCCTATGTTTTGTCATGCGTCAAGTGTGCCCAACATAAAGTACCCTGGCAGGCTCCATCCAGGCAACTCCAACTGCTAGCCATTCCTTCGCAGCCATGGACACACTTATCAATGGACTTCATCACTGACCTTCCCCCATCTTGAGGTCACAACACAATCTGGGTTATCATGGACAGGTTTTCCAAAATGGCCCATTTTGTGCCCCCTTACCGGGCTTCCATTTGCGCCACTACTTCCTCAAAACTTTATAAAGGAGATCTTCAGACTCCATGGTCTACCACAACAAATTGTTTCTGACAGAGGGTACAGTTCGTGGCGAATTTTTGGAGGTCGCTTTGTTCGGCCTTTTGGGTGAAACTTAAATATTCCACTGCATACCATCTCAAACCAATGGACAAACTGAAAGGGTCAACCAAGACCTGGAGCAATTCCTTTGCACCTTCATCTCCTCTTCTCAAGAAGACTGGATCGAGTTTCCTCCATGGGCAGAATTCTCCCACAATAATCAATTATCATACTTCCACCAATTCAACTCCTTTTCTTACAGTTTTTGGTCATCATCCTCAGATTCCAGACTTCCCTCTACTCCTGGCTCTGTATGTGCCTGCTGCCAAACTATCCCTTCAACAATTCTCTGACATTTGGAGAAAGGTTCGTTCTGCTCTCACTAGAACATCAGCCCAGTATAAGAAATTTGCTGACCGCAGAAGACGAGCTGTTCCAAGCCTTCAACCTGGAGATATGGTCCGGCTCTCCACTCAAAACCTCGAATACCCTCAATGAAATTTGCTCCATGTTATATTGGCTCATTTTCAGTTACCAAAGTCCTGAATCCAGTGGCTTACAAGCTAAAACTGCCCCCACATCTTCGCATTCCCAATTCCTTTCATATTTCTCTTTTGAAACCGTTGATCCTAAACAGATTCCAGAAGGACCGTTCTAAGACTTCAAGTGTCCAAACTCAGCAGGGAGAGGAAATCGAAGTTGACAGGATCCTAGACTCTTGTTGTCGATACAATTGTCTCCAATATCTCATCGACTGGAAAGGTTATGGTACGGAAGAAAGAATCTGGATAAATGCTTCTGATGTGCATGCTCCTTGCCTAGTCAAGGCCTTTCATATGAAATTTCCTCATAAACCTAGAAAGTGTCCACTGATGAAGAGGGATGTACTGTCACAGCCTGCAATAGAGACCCCAGAATCAGACTCTGGCACTTACCTGTCAGGACACTGCGTCACGGCTCTCTGGCTCCCCGCTGGTCAGCTCCTGTGAGTTCCTGTTTACCTCTTGATGTGGGTGGTCTCTCCTCCTGCTCTCCACCGGCTCCTGCATTCTGACTGTTGCCTCAGGTCCGGTATCTCAGCTGCGGTCCTTCTGTCCATAGGCGCGGCCATCTTGGATTGTCCATGAGTCGCTGAGTCCTCCAATAGGATCCATCTCCCTCATTCTCAGCCAATCAGCATCCTGCACTTCCTATTTAAGGATCTCTACTGCTCTCACAACTTACCAGTGCAACAAGTCCCTTAGGTTTACTAAGTGAGCTTCCTCACTGTGCTCCCCAAAGTAATTGCTACCTTCAAGTAATTACTTTTTCACCTTACGGCTTCCTAAGCCACTCCAAGCAGTCCATACTGCCACCGTTCACCTTACGGCTTCCTAAGCTGCTCCAAGCAGTCCGTACTGCCACCATTCACCTTACGGCTTCCTAAGCCGCTCCAAGTAACTTCCGTGCTACCACCATTCACCTTACAGCTACCCAGCCGCTCCAAGTAACTTCCATGCTACCACTGCTCATCATATGGCTACCCAGCTGCTCCAAGTATCGTCCGTGCTGCCACCATTCATCTTACGGCTACCCAGCCACTCCAAGTAGCTTCTGTGCTACCACCATTCATCATACGGCTACCCAGTCGCACCAAGTAGCTCCCGTACTACCACTGTTCTTCATACAGTTTCCTAGCAACTCCCGTGCTGCCATCAGCTCATCAGCTTTCTACCATCTAATTCCACTCATTCATAAGTTCCTAACACTCTTCCATGCATAGGAACTTCATCAGACCTAGGGCCTGATTCAGACCCACTCGCAAGCGGCTGTCCGCTCGCAAGTGGGTCGATGTTCTGGACTGAGCATGCGCACGACAGAGGGAGCTCCGCCGTGCGCATGCGCCAGACGCGACGAGCGAAGGAAAGTCCTTTGCTCGTTGTGTCTGATCAAAGGGGGCGTGCTGTCGATGTTGATTGACAGCACGCCCCCTTTGGTAGGCGTGCCTCCCTGACGGGGGCGTTCCCACGGGAACGCCTCCCGTCAGAAGCCGGCCCACTGACATCACTAGTGATGTCAGTGGGAGTGATTTTGGCTCTGATAGAGCCAAAATCACTCCGGAGCTTGTGGTTGAAAACCTCAACCGCAGGCTCCGGCTCGCAGTTTCGATGGTCGCGATGGTCAAGACCATCGCGGCCATCAAACTGCACGCTCGTATAGCCTGTGGGTGGTGACCCACAGCTATACGAGCGTCCAGGAGGACGCTCCATTTTCATGGAGGGCGGCCCTCATTCAGAGCGTGCACTCTGCTCAGAGCGTACGGCTCTGAATGAGGGCCCTAGTCTCCTCCAGAAAATCTAAGTCGCATAACACCGATCCAAGGCCCAGCCTGGGAATACAGCTTCAAAATTCTATATCTGTGACACTACACTTTTTGCATACACATTGTGCAAGTGGCTCTGAATCAGGCCCTCAGTACCCAATAACTATCTTCACTGATCACAACAACCTGTTATATCTAAAAACCACCCAATGTCTTAATCCCAGGCAGGCTCGATTTGATTTTAAGGTTACCTTGCATCCTGATTCACAAAATTACAAAGCAGACACTCTCTCAAGATCCATGAGTTCGAAGGAACAGTCTACTAACATGGAAATTCACTCCATCTTAAATCTGGCATCCTTTACCTCTACTAAAGTGATCCCAACTCCACCTGCTGGGAAAACTTTTGTAGCTCCTGATCTTTGGAAGAAGTTGCTTCATTGGATTCATGCTTCTCAATTTACCAGTAATTTATGAATCCAGAAAACACTTTCATTCAGCGTTCTTATTGGTGGCCTGCTATGAAAGCTGACATTCAGGCTTTCATCTCATCTTGTGTAAAATGTACCCAGCATAAAGTTCCTCAATGTTCACCTGTGGGACAGTTTCAGCCTCTTGCAATTCCCAGTCAACCCTAGACACATCTGTTGATGGACTTCATTATGGATCTACCCCCGTTGAAAGGACACAACACAATTTGGGTCATAGTGGATTTTCAAAAATGGCTCCTGTTATTACACTCATTGAACTCCCTTCTGCACCTCGCTTTGCTCACCTTTTTATTCAAGAAGTCTTCAGATTCCACGAGTTACGATTATAAATCATCTCAGACAGAGGGGTTCAGTTTGTAGTGAAATTTTGGAGGTCTCTGTGCTCAGCATTACAAATTAAATTTTCTTCGGCAGATCATCCTCAAACAAATGGTCAAACCAAAATAATTAATCAACACCTTGAGACTTTTCTCAGGATTTATATCTCTTCTTCCCAGGATGATTGGGTCGAACTTCTTCCCTAGGCAGAGTTTTGCCCGTAATAACCACTACCACACCTCTTCTAATTCAACACCATTTCTAATGGTCTATGGCCTTCATCCTCGAGTACCGGAGTTGCACCTCTTTTCCAGCCTTAGAGGCCAGTAGCTAATTCCTCTCTCCAGAATTTCTACAAAAATTGGAATGATGTATATACCTCTTTGGCAAAGTCTTCTGCTTATTATAAAGCTTTGGCCTACCACAAACGTCAGGCAGTCACTATTCTGAAGCCAGGAGATCAGGTCTGGTTATCTACTCATAACTTAAGACTACCTGTTCCTTCTATGAAATTAGCACCACGATACATCAGACCTTTTCCCATTGAGCAAGTTATTAATCCTGTATCCTTCAAGTTCAAACTACCTTCCTTTCTCCGAGTACCAAATTCCTTCCATATATCTCTACTGAGACCTTTGATTCTAAATTGATTCCAACCTGTTCTTTCCAAACTACCCAAGGTCTGTACACAATGAGGTGTAGAGTTTTAAATTGAGAGAATACTGCTGATATGGTCAACTCCAATACCTCATAGATTGGAAGGATTATGGACCCGAGGAAAGAGCCTGGATCAATTCTGAAGATGTATATGCACCCTATTTAATTTAAGCCTTCCATGCCAAGTATTCCCAAAAAATCAAAAAGTGGCCACTAATAAAAGGGGGATACTGTCTTGTCTCACACCAGAGACCTCAGACGCAGACCCCACTGCTTACCTGTCCTCCTTCTGTTCTCCTCTGACATCTCTCCGGTACCAGCCTGGAGTTCAGCCGACATCTCTCTGGTACCAGCCCAGAGTTCAGCCGAAATCTCTCTGGTACCAGCCCGGAGATCAGCCAACATCTCTGCAGTACCATCCTTGAGTCCAACCTTGAGTTCTCTGATTCCACAGAAATCAGTCAATCTTCCTTCAGTTACCTATGGATCTCAAGCTACTGATTCCTTATGAACTCGTCCTCACATTCCTACGTCCAGCTGAGTTCTATTTATTAAGTTCCACTTCTGTTCCATTTCACTACAAATTTCCATCTGGTGTGACTCTCTATTTCCAGTTGCCCACTACGCTCATCTGGAATTCCCTTAGATCATCACAGACTTCCCTACTTTGTACATACATTAGGGATGTGCGCTGGACCATTTTTGCCGGATTTGGATTTGGTTCTACTTCGTCGTCTGGCTTTGGATTTGGAATTGCCAAACTGCGGTGACTGGCTTTGGATTTGGGTTTGGATTTTTTTACAAAAATTGACAAAAAAAGCTAAAATCACATAAATTGGTCTTTTTTTTCTCCCTAGAGTATTATTAACCTCAATAACATTAATTTCCAGCCAATTTAGAACACCTCACAGCTTATAATATTGTTTTCAACATTATTGGCCAAAGGTTGCAGTGAGCTGACTGGTTACTAAGCGACAAAGCAGCGGCACAATGACACGGACACCACAGTATAATGTCATGATTGGTGTCTGCGAGTTACCTGTCTCAGGTGGTGATCGGGTTTCAACGGAGGCCGGCATGACTGGAATCACAGATAATGTAAATAGCTCTATTTACAAGACTTGGGTAGCAGTAAAAACTGCCTTTGATGATAAATGACAGGAACTGGAGGGACCGGACTGGGACCGGCAGGAAGACTTGTTGAATTGAACTGATGAACTAAGAACTTGACTCTGGACTGGAACAACGTGGACTGAACTGATGAGCTTGGAACTTGACTCAGGACTGGAATGTGACAATGGCTGAATGGAAGTCAGGTAATGCTGAGACGAGGGCTAAACAGGGTAATCTGAAATTACTATGACAAAGGCTAGAACTCAGGTGCAGGCTGGACAGGATAATTGGAAATAACAGGTTTCAGGAAGGATTGGGTAGGTTTGGGAATTTGCAGGCTGGACAGGATAATTGGAAATAACAGGTAGGTTTGGGAATTTGCAGGCTGGACAGGATAATTGGAAATAACAGGTTTCAGGAAGGAATGGGTAGGTTTGGGAATTTGCAGGCTGGACAGGATAATTGGAAATAACAGGTTTCAGGAAGGAATGGGTAGGTAACAGGGGCAGGAGTTGATCCACAGCAGGAAGCAAGGCAGGGTAACATGATGCAGGTTTACAGAGTGCCAGGGACCAACCAGGAGTAGGACTAGCAGCAGAGCACAGGCCAGGTATTGCTGTAACAGGACGTCTGGATGCCAGGTATTACTGTAGCAGGTTTTTGGGATGCACCAGTGGTTACTGTCAGCAGGCTTACTGGATTGCCAGGTTTGGCTGTAACAGGTTTTCTGGAAGCACCGGGGGTTGCTGCCAGCAGATTTACTGGATTGCCAGGTACAGCTGAAACAGGTTTTCTGGATAGCGCCAGGGATTGCTGTAGCAGGTTACAGGGACAGACTTGAATGCATGAACCATACACCACAGGAAGACGAGATGTTCAGGCCCAGAATGCTATCAGGAGAGGATATATATACCATGGGTCTGGCAGCAATTGGTAGATACGGACAGGTGGTCTGGTAGTAGCATTCTGAGTGGTGGAAGGCACAACATGCAGAGGGAGTATTCATCTCTGCAGCTCTGAGAATCAGAACCACACCTGTGATTCCAATCAGGGCTAGCAGTGCTCACAGACAGAGGAGAGGCCAGGTGCAATAATCAGAGCAAATCCTCCAGGCAAATTACACACACAGCTCCATGGGGAAGCTGACAGGGATAAGTCTCAAGGCAAAAAGGTGACAAGTAGACAGGGTCATGACATATAAAGCACATCTATGACACATTGCCACACAGCAGTGGCTGAAATGAAAAGTAGTGCACCCACCCAGTGTGGTACGGCCATCAGAATCACAGTACTTTTTACAAAGTGGGCTACAGCCCAAGGAGTCACAGTGCACAATCTTATTAACATTACACCGCACATAGTGCCCCTGATTCACATTACACCTTAAAGTAGTGTCTCTTATTTATGTTATGACACAGTAGTGCCCCTTTTGCACAATTCCCACAGTAGTGACCCTTTTACACAATGCCCACAGTAGTAACCCTTTTACACAATGCCCACAGTAGTGACCCTTATAAACAAAGCCCACAGTAGTAATGCCCCTTATACAATGCCCACAGTAGTAGTGTCACTTATACAATGCCCACAGCAATAGTGTCCCTTACACAATGCCCCCTGCAGTGGTTTCCCTTACACAATGCCCCCAGTAGTGGTACCCCCTATGCAATCCCCTTAGTAATAGGGCCCCCTATGCAGTGCCCCCAGTAGTAGAAGGCCCCCCAGTAGTATTTCCCCCCCAGTAGTATGCCCCCATTAGCAGGCCCCCCAGTAGTATGCCCCCCATTAGCAGGCCCCCAGTAGTATGCCACCTAGTATTATGCCCCCCCAGTAGTATGCCCCCCATTAGTAGGCCCCCCAGTAGTATGCCTCCCCAGTAGTATGCCCCCATTAGAAAGCCCCCCAGTAGTATGCCACCCCAGTAGTATGCCCCCCATTAGCAGGCCCCCAGTAGTATGCCCCCAGTAGCATGCCCCCAGTAGCAGGCCCCCAGTAGTATGCCCCCCCAGTAGTAGCCCCCCCAGTAGTAGGCCCCCCATTAGCAGGCCCCTCCATTAACAGGCCCCCATACACACACATAAAAAAAAAAACTTACCTGTATCCCCTCTCCAGCCGCCGTCTGCTCTGCTGCCACGCGATGAGGAGGGAGCCGGAAGACGGAGCTCCTGAGTGAGCTCCAGCCGGCTCCCTCCGTGCAGCAGCCAATGAGAGTCTGTGTGACTCTCATTGGCTGCTGTAACAAACACACAGCTGCCGCAGGCGGCTGTGTGTTTGTTCTGTGTAGGGCAGACCGCTATCACGGCGGTCTGCCCTACACTCAAGGAGCCCTGATGACGGATTCTCTAGCGAGAATCCGACATCAGGCGGCCGCCGTTCAGCCCCGAACGGGGATCCGAGTCAGGCGGGGAACACCCGAACAGGGTTCGAGTGGACTCGGATCCCCTGTTTTCGGAGCGGTTCGGCTTCCACAGAATCCGAACCGCTCATCTCTAACATACATAGAAATTACATCAAGCCACCAAGTTTTCTGCACACTGCTGCCTCAACTAATCCAGACCCAGATTCCAGGCCGATAACACAAATCTAATTATCTCTGACATTGTACAGGAAAATGTCCAAATAATTATAGTGTTGATCATTGATTTGATATTACTCTGTATACAAACTTATTGTGACTATTATTTGCCTCATTTTTTTAATCAGGGAATTGTTCCCATTAGTACTACATTGTTTTTGTATGACCTGATACTGTAACTTATGTTTTAATGAGGTCTGAGTGCCCCAAATAGTAATAAAGCATGTACACACTGGACGGACGATGTGTACCGGATGGCATATCGTACCTTGGGTACACTTTAGAGCGATGGTATGAACGACGGAATGACCACTTGTTTCATCTTTCGTTAACATGAATGGGGCCGCTTGCGATATCGTCAGGTTTGATGAGCAGCACATGAAACCTGATGTCGCATGCGACCGCTGGAGTGCACATATTGTGCACAAACACTGCATGATATGCACGATATGTTGTTATGATTTGGCCAAATCAACTGAATTGTAATGACATCGCTCCAGTGTGTACCTAGCTTAAGAATGCCTCTTTTTCTCTCCTTGCCTACTTTGATACTTACTCTCATGGGTGCACCTCAACATATTCTATGTAAAATCCGGTACAACGGTACCATCATTGCGTGATTTTGAATTTACAGTACCTACAAAGTTATTATCATTATTATTACACCAGCTAGAATACCTGGTCTTAGATCTATTTCAGACACAACGGTTTTGTCCATCAGGTTTTTTCCCGTAGAGTGTTTGTAGTCAAACAGAAAAATACAATCATGCTTTCAGGCGACATGAATACGGCACAGTCACCATGTTACAGCCGTGAATAACTACTGACAAAGATGGGTGCTATGCCGTCACCGTAAGATAGTGAAGTACATTATTTTATGCATGTTTTCAAATTCCACAGTATTTAGTTGTATGTTGACCTTCTGCCCGTACACAGTTTTAAATTTTAAAGATTGAATAGAGATCAAAAGCACACAGCATTAACATTACATACAGCACAAAACCGTTGCTCGTGAAAGTGGCTGATCCAAGGGAAAAAAACATTGTGTCTAAAACAGTCCTTAGGATCATCCACTTTTCCACTGCTCCCTGCATCATATGTAGTATGTTACAGAGTAACTATAAATGTATTTAACATGACAAAACAGTTACTTTCCAGAGGGGTAAATACAATTAGCTGCAACAATTTACCGCATGCTAATTGACCCCCTGGATATTCAATTAGTCCTGAAGGCAGTCCACAGTCTGCAATTAACAGGGATTTTTCTTTCAGGTCTGATCAGACCCAAATAAAGAATCTTTGATAAAAAGGCTGTTATCAGGTGGAAAGACTCTATTAACGGATAGGTTGGTGAATTTTTTACAGATACTATGTGTTCATGCCTGTTAAATGTGTTAAAGCCCGTTAACGGCCGTTAAAAGGGTCTTGGGTGAAAAAAGGATATAATTGAATAGCCTGGGCAATAAAACCCGAGTCTATCATACTTTTACACCCTGGGCTAATTGAATTTGGCCCATAGTGTGAGGATTCAATTGTGACTGGCAGTGATGAGTATTGCTACATACTGATAACTGACTGCTATTTACTGCATTTGGAATACTAATAGCATTGAGAGGATAATACTAATAATTCTGTCCTCTAATTAATCAATGCCAAAGGTCCAAACAGATGAGAATTGCAGTTCTCATACATAAATAAGTGCAACCCTGTAACAGCCTAATTACAGATTAGTTGTCTGATACAGGTAAAGTATACAAATTACTGATAAGGGTAAGGGGTAAATTTACTAAGAATGGAGATAGGTCGAGATGACCATCTCGGGTGATTTATTCATTTTTTTCAGCTTGCAAATTTACTAAAGGTAAAGTCGGGTGAGTTAGAGAGAGATTTCTCTCATCTCACTCGTAAAACTCGGGTGAGATAGCAATCTCGAATCAAATCACCATTGGGACAAATCGGAAGTACTTTTCACCTAAAACATACATCTGTCAAATTTACCGAGAATCGGGATGTCAAGCTCGGGAAAGATAGGAGCAAACTCTCTGTCAAAATCACTTTTCAAACTCTCAACCCCTTGAGCTGCGAGATGGTCAGAAAAATACGCAAATCATTGTGATTTGTGTATGTTTCTTTCTGTAAATGGTTAAAATAGGTTTAATTATTAAAAAAATTCAAATAAAAAAATGAGTACCAGAATCCATGATCGACAGCTCGCCCGTTTTGTAGACGTGGCGGGGGGGTGGCTTCACAAACAGAGGTGTTCCCAAGCAAATGCCTGCCATTTGTGGGTGGCCCCACTGACATCACCAGTGATGTCAGTGGGAGAGCTTCCGGCTCTATTAGAGCCGGAAGCTCTCTGGAGCTTGCGGCCACGAGACCCTACCACAAGAGTCTCGTTGCAAGCTCCTATGGTCGCGATGGTCTTGACCATCGCGACCATCATCCTGGCTGCTTACAATAGCTGTGGGTGGACACCCACAGCTAAGCGAGCGACCAGGAGGCCGCACAAAAAAAAAAAACACCCTGATTCAGAGCGAGCACTCTTTCAGAGTGTCCGTCTCTGAATAAGGCCCACAGCCAATTAGCGAGCTGCTCCAATGGAGATGCCCACTGATTGTCTGGCAGCTCCTTCAATGTCGGGGCCCACGTGTGCCCTGGTCATTCGTGCGGAGTAAAGCTATGTGGAAACACATACCTTTGTTCGGTCCAGCTTCGATTCGGGTACTCGTTTTTTGTTTTAACCCTTTGGATGCCTACTTGGAGAAGAGGACGTGACCTAAGCATAGGAGAGGTGAGTATGGATTTTTTTTATACAGTAGGTACCCCTGTTTATTACTTCGGATACTAGGTGAGTATGTGTGATAGTGAGTGTGATAGTGAGTGTGAGTGTGCTTGTATGTTACAATAAAATTTTACTGTCACGGTGTATGTTGTGTTTATTACGTATTGCTTTGGTTGTGGAACTACAAGTGCCAGCAGGCCCGTAATGTCCCGCATGGTGGTATTTGTGGTTCTCCAAATACCGGCATGTGGGGGAGGCTTGCTGGTACGGGTTGTTCCACAACTAAAGACAATATTTAACCATTTCTTTTACACTACACATACACATCAACCCACCACCCACCACCCTAGGGTGCCGGGTAATAGCCGCGGGCTATCAGCCTAGGCAAGGGGTGCCCTAGAGAGGGGTACCCCTTTATTGTAGGGGTACTCAACTCCCCAGAGATCCCTGCCTGGGCTGACTAGTGGTCAGGGCTGATGCTGCGGCACTGCAATCTCAGGTGAGCAATCTCTTATGCTTCACCATCGGCCAACTCGTTTAGCCTCAAATCGCCTGTTGGTAAATTTGGTTAAAAAAAGGGATTAAATCACCCGAGTTTTGGCGAGTGCCAGCGAGATAAATCACTTTGAGAATCTTTGTAAATTGATCCCTAATAACCTAAATATTTTTTTATCACAGGAAATTTAATGGCAGCCTAATTATTTTTTGGCAGCACCATTTTCCCAATACTAATAATATAGTGTGACAATTCTAAATAGATGAGGATTGTGATACCTATATTAAAAATTAAGTGCAATTCTGTAACAACGTTATTACAGACTGGTTGGTTATCAAACACAGAGAAATGTGTACAGACTATTGTCAAAGCTAAAAGCTCAATTAACAGCAGCTTAATATATTGTGGCCGTACCATCCTCATAATATGGATAATACCTAACATTAACAAACTTAAGGGAAATAATATGAAGAATACCTCACATTAATAACTTTAAGGGAATAGAAATTCATGTCCTCCAAACGAATTGATACAATCTCATCTAAACATCTAGGATACCACACATAACTAATTAATTAATGGAAACTTTGGCTGATGCTGCGGCTGGGGGGCCCGGTGAAAGGGCTCCCCTGGCTGTGGCATCAGTCCTCCGCTAGAAAGGGTCCAGGGCTGGTTTTAAATATACGGGGAACCTCACGCCATTTTTTTCTCCGTATATTTAAATCCAGCTCTGTCCCGGGTGCCTGTTGCAGGTTTGTAAATTTACATTGGAACGCTACACATTTTTTTCCCCTGTAAATTTAAGAACCAGGACAGGCTGGCAAGCCCGGGGCTGGTTAGCCTTTTGGGGGGAACTCACATCATTATTTAAAAGAAACATTTAACCCTGTTTAACAAGTCTTAACACACAAGCAGCCAACACATACTGTATCTCACTGATATGTGCAGGCTGCTAGCTCGGGAGAACTTTGCAGAGAGAAAACACTGCAATCTCGGGTGAGTAATCTCTTCTGCTTCACCATCGGCCAACTCATTTAGCCTCAAATCGCCTGTTGGTAAATTTGGTTAAAAAAAGGGATTAAATCACCCGAGTTTTGGTGAGTACCAGCGAGATAAATCACTTTGAAAATCGGGACCATCACGAATCTTAGTAAATTGATCCCTAATAATCTAAATATTTTTTAACACAGGAAATTTAATGGCAGCCTAATTATGTTTTGGCAGCACCATTTTCCCAATACTAATAATATAGTGTGACAATTCTAAATAGATGAGGATTGTGATACCTATATTAAAAATTAAGTGCATTCTGTAACAACGTTATTACAGACTGGTTGGTTATCGAACACAGAGAAATGTGTACAGACTATTGTCAAAGCTAAAAGCTCAATTAACAGCAGCTTAATATATTGTGGCCGTACCATCCTCATAATATGGATAATACCTAACATTAACAAACTTAAGGGAAATAATATGAAGAATACCTCACATTAATAACTTTAAGGGAATAGAGATTCATGTCCTCCAAACGAATTGATACAATCTCATGTTAACATATAGGATATCACACATAACTAATTAATTAATGGAAATTTTGGTATTTGGGACTAGTGGTCCTTTAATATTGTACAACATATAAAAAAGACAGTGACCACACACAATATATATATATATATATATATAATATATATAGCTAGAGAAAGAATGGCGGTACTCAGTGTCTTGATGAAATAGTGAACTTTTAATCCTACATGATGTTGAGTATTTTCTACCTTAGGTGCTTGTGTACTGCTAACCATTTTTTAGCACTGTACATATATTCAGTACTTTTTAAAATAGATTGTATGTATATTCCATACCTGATCCATTAGTATTATGTGATTGTTATTGAAGATTTAGTATGCTACAATTTTGGCAATTATCGGAATCTATTAAGACAGCTATCTGTATTGTTTTGTTCTGTTTTCATAGGAGCTAATCAAATCTACATACACATGGGTGGTGCGTTGTATGAAATCACACCCGCTGTGACTCCGCTTGTTGGTGAGCCCTGGAGGAGTGATGCCGGCGGCAGCGCTACACATGTGAGTATCATTTGTGATCAGGTATGTAAATGTGGTTGGGTATATTAAGGAGATGATGTTTATGTCACATTTTGTATCCTTGATAATGGGCATGTGGCCCGAATTGTGGTAGGATTAAAAGTTCACTATTTCATGAAGACTCTGAGTGCCGCCATTCTTTATCTATATATGCATTGGAGCTTGCTCGTTCCAAGGAAGGCACCATCCATATCCAGCTTTAACTTAGGAGTGCCGGGACAATACAAGAATATTATATATATATATATATATATATATATATATATATGTATATAAGTCCAAATTCAGCCCTGCACTCCCCTCCAATATCCGCAGACAGCTTGCTCCTGGTGCCCTCCACTGGGGTACAAATCCCCCACAATATAGAAATGAAGAACTGGCGGCACTCAGGAGACTTGTAGAAATAGTGAAAAACTTAGTGCTTTTAATCTACGTTTCGGGACTTTAAAATCCCTTCTTCAGGATACACAACATGGGATTTTAAAGTCCCGAAACGTAGATTAAAAGCACTAAGTTTTTCACTATTTCTACAAGTCTCCTGAGTGCCACCAGTTCTTAAAAAGTGGGAGGCACATATAGAAACCTTTGTAATTCCTACACCGTTCACCTGATTTGGGTGTAATTACCCTCAAATTAAATCTGAAAGTCTGCAGTTAAAGCACATCTTGTTTGTTTCATTTCAAAGCCATTGTGGTGGTGAATAGAGGCCAAAATATGAAAATTCTGTCAATGTCCCAATATTTATGCAACTGACTGTATATATATATATATATATATATATATATATAATAAATTATTATTACATTTTATGTATAGGGCACAACAAGTGGTCCACAGTGCCGTACATACAGTACAGGGTACATAGAACATTACTTTACAATACAGTAACCGAACTATAAATAGATCACAAGTAACAAAAAACAACACAATTCTCTATACACAATACAGCTGGGAAGGTGAAGGCTGTCAATGAAGTGCTTAAGAGGGCTGTGAGACAGTAGGGAGGAGGACCCTGCTCTTAGGAGCTTACAATCTAGGGGAGAGAGGAAACAGACAAAAGACATGAGGCAAGAGTGTGTAGAAGGGGACCTGAGTGCAGGAAGTAGGCAAGTTAGAGATGGCTGAGGCAGGAGGGAGAGCAACCTGGGGGCAAAATCTTGGATACGAGCATGAGATGAAGTGACCAGGGTGGAGGAGAGGTAACAGTCATTGGCAGACCGGAGTGGTCGGGAGGGAGTATGTAAGGAAATGAGGTTGTAGATGTAGGGAGCAGTGGAGTTATAAAGGGCCTTGTATGTGAAGGTGAGGAGTTTGAAGAGGATTCTATTGGGGAATGGGAGCCAGTGCAGGTTTTGGTAGAGGGGAGCAGCAGAAGTGGAATGGTGGGAGAGGAAGATGAGTCTAGCTGCAGCATTGAGAACAGACTGGAGGGGAGCAAGATGGCAATGTGGGAGGTCAGTGAGGGGAAGGTTGCAATAGTTGAGATGAGAAATGATTAGTGAATGAATAATCAGTTTGGTAATATTATAGGAGGGGAAGGGCCTAATGTGAGTGATGTTGCGTAGCTGGAGCCAACAGGATTAAGCCAGAGATTGAATGTGGGGAGTGAAGGAGAGGGTGGAGTCAAGGGTGACACCCAAGCAGCGAAGTTGGGTGACAAGGGAGATGATGGTGTTGTCAACAGTGATAGCGAGATTGGTTGGAGGAGATTCTATAAAATTGTCGAAACTAGATTATTGGCTGAGACAAGATTAGTTTAAAATTGAATCGCAGCGACACCATCTTGCGACTGGCCGCAAGATGCCATTTTGTGAGATGGCCGCCTAAGCGCCATTTTAGATAAACTCTCTATTAGCAAGTTACAGCGATTCACCAGAAGCCTATTTCATGACTTTACGTATTATAAAGGATATATATTTTAGAAATGATTTTATAGTATGTTAAAATTGCATTAGAGCAAGTGGCCAGGTGACAACTGGCTTGTGTAGATAAGCTTCCTGGATAGTGTTTGCCCTCACTACAGGTGGTCTGGCTTGAATACAGGTGGTCTGGCTTGAATACACACACCTTACATTAGCAAGCTTCCTGCAATGAAGATTAGAGTGTCATCTTAGGTCTGTCTCTTGTAGCTTGGGTATTTGCATTTCACACAAGAGTTTCTTTTTGAAGCCTGGGACAAGTGGGGGGGGGACTTCTCACAGAGTGGGCTTGTGGAACTACCTGGCTCAGCATGTCACACTGCTAAAATGTTCACTCAGTGAGAGTTAACTGCACCCCTTCCTCATACACACATTAATACATCTTTATATCAAACCCTGGATACCCACACATTACATATCTACACATAAGGTTCTATAAGCTCTAAAGTGTATGATTTAAGTTGGTTCAGTTAGTTTAAATGCTGAGAAATAAAGATATTTGATAACTAAGGTATTATACATGCTGAACCAGTCGTGTTTGGAATTGTACCGATGCGAACTCTTTTCACAGTATTCTGGTGTTATCGGTGGGGAGATCGCATCGTGCATTCCCAAGTTATGGATCGCAGAACTTACAAGCAACAAAATGTAAATTTTAGAAACAACTGTTAGGATGCTGCCGGAGGCGTGAAGTGGAAGACCCCCAGCTGAGGCAGGGAGTGTCTGTTTGAACCAGCCTGTTAAATGTGCTGTAATAGATGCTTCACCCCTGAGAACCAATGATATCGACAACAGACTTCCCTATTGTCCTGTTTATTCTGGGGAGGTATAAATATGAGTGTATGAACGCTGATTCTCAGTCTTCGTGCCAAATGCTGAATTACTAGGGGTCTCTTGTTGATGCCTATCTCTGGGTCCAGAAGCGCCTGCGTATGTATACTGTACTTGGGTCTGTATAATTTCCTTTTGCGCCTAAATTGTGTCTTGATCAATTGCATGTAACTGTCTGAACTTTTACCTGAATATCACTTGTGCTTTGGAACCACAGATTCCACGTCTAAGTCTTTATTTATGGTATGACTGTGTACGCAAATTAGCGTCATCCTTAGAAGGTATAGGCAGGACATTAGAAGGTATAGGAAGGTGTGTATAGAGGTTCATCCTAATATTAACAATATATTTATATATTATATATTGTGGCTGTATCACCAGAGATGGTGCTGGTGAGCAGCAGATTCTGTGTGGGGTTGGAGAGATCCTCCCACACAGGGTAAAAATACTGAGTTGTAACACACCTTTGTGCTGCCTTGTGTAGAGAGCTCAGGTGTGGGCTGATGAGAAGGCAGACCAGTCAGGCTGCCATTGGAGACAGTATACTGTAAGTGGGACTGTTGCAGCCAAAGAGCCCAGTGAAGCTAAGCTAAGCCATTGGGGACAGAGGGCCTGAGTCCGGAACTGCAGGAGGCAGGGGGACCACAAACCTCTCAGACTGTGTGACATTGAAGCAGCTGGGCTGCAGGCTGGGGAAGCCAGAGACTATACCTGGAGAAGACAGGGAAGGCCACCAAGACTGACTGTGTTTTATATAGCTGTGGCAGCCAAGCCAGGCTGGAGCCAGCGATAGACCTGCAGAGAAGCAGGCAGAGACTTTATTGGCAGACTAGCTTCACCATGATAATCAGGGGTCAAGAAGTAAGTTAGACGCCCTAAATAGGGGCTAGGCTGTTTATTATTTTCTGCTCACTTTTGTTTCCTGATTTCCATGCTGAAAATTAAAGCACTATTTCATTTATTTACACAGAAGCTGTGTGTGTGGCCCCTCATTAAAGCACCTAAACAATGCACCATACCACCCTCTAACGATGTAATTACCCCAAGTTATCACATATGGTGGAGAATGTGGGCAGAAAGATTCTCTGCATATAGATTCTCTGCAATAAGGTCTATGCAAGACAGATCTGCACAAAAGTGGATTACAGCAAGTAAATGGAAATAAGGACACTCACTGCACCTGCATGGTGGAATGCCCATCAAGGTGGTGAGTGAAGATAAGTCTGTTACGAAGTGTTGTGTAAACAAAAATATTTTCTGAAAGTGTACACTTTTCCTTGGAAAGGAAGAGAAATAAGTTTTACACAAGTTGCTGGAGTATTGTCTGCAATATGGGAAACTGTTATTATGTGCAAATATATGTTAATGGCCAGCTATGAAATATATATTATCTGTGAAAAGAAATGTGCACTTTCCTCAGCATTGGAAGGGTTAAAAGAAATTGTGTGGTTTATTCTGCTGAAATGCTCAAACTGTTTGAGACTGCTTGATACATGCTGGTAATTGTAGTGTGACATGAGGAAAAATGTTTTGCTGTATTGAAAATACTTTTGAAGGCAAAGTGTGATATAGTGAAAATAAAATCAAGTTGTTCCTGTGTATTTTGTGCCAAGAATTATGGGAAATAAAACAAAATATTCTAAATGCAGAACACCTGGTACAAAGGTTAATTCTCAAGCTAATTAGATGGAAAAACCGAGCTGGAGTTTACAGTCTGAATGTGAAAAAATTCTGGGCCTGATTCAGACCCGGACGCAAGTGGCCGTTTGCTCGTCAGCCATACGAGCGGAAATATTTAAATTCAAGCGCTTGCTGGTATGTTCGCTCGTTGCTAATTTTCCGCCCCATAGTCTCCCAACCCCTCCTCTAGCTAGCGAACGTTCAAAATAGCGACTGTCCATCTCCTCTTTGGTTGCAGGGAACGCTCGCACAAGTCAATTCCGGAAGTGGCCCTGTCAGTTTTCGATTGCCTGCTATTTCATTCTTCAAACATATTTGAATCGTTTAATGGCAATCACTATATTAATTACCTTAATTGCTATTCACATGTTTGCAATCCTGTTTTTTTTTTCATTGTCAATAAACTTTAATCTTGTCAGTGTGTGTCATTTGTACCGCAGAACACATACGGTTTCACCAATGGGATTAGAAACGTGTTGTGAATAAATCCCGCACCAGCCTTGAATTAAGATCCACATTTGAAATAGCAGCCGTTATATTTTAAATACACTTTTTTCTTAACTTTTCACCTACTGAATTTGAATATTTCGCCAATTCTCATAAGATATTTTATTACATACCAATAAAAATTATAAGTTTTAGAATTAGTTGGTTCAGAGTGCACCAAATAGGATGCTTTCTTTCTTTTCAAATAAAATTGTCCATGTTTTATAGCATTATGGTAGCACCCTCATTACAAATTTTTGATAATTAAAATATATAGTAAGTCAGAGTAGAGGAAATTGAATACCTTTTTCCAAAAAAGATCAATGTAATTTATGAGGTTTGAACCTAAGGTAATATAATACAGCACATACCTAGTCCTTTGGACACTGGTGCGGGATTTATTCACAACAAGTTTCTAATATACAATAACTAGTGCTTCACTAGTATTTCTTTTAAATCCCAGCACAGTATATTAAATAAAAATAGGTATTATACCAACAATTACATAATATTACTAACCTGAATCACTTACTATCATGACTACATTTAATTTGTGTCAAGATTTGAATAGTCGACAAGAGAGATGGCAAACAAATATGAAAGAAACTTTTGGAAAAGGCTCAATGAAAGATATGGGATCCTGTGCACATTGGTCTAATGACCTAGTGTTACTCAAGAATTTATTATTGAAACAAACTAAATCATTCTGGAATAGGACAATGTTTGACAGTTATCAAAGCAATAAACTAACACCAAGAGGTTTAAGGCCTAATATCTTTCCTACATTTGAGCTGGCAGAAAATTTGAAAAAGGAATGGGAAGATACTTTATTAGATTGCTCAAAAAATCTCATTAATATTCTTATCAAACATGATGAGAGCAAAATTAAACAATATACAGAAGAAATTGAAACACTCGGAGAGAAATTGAAACAATTTGAGGGTCTGGAGCAGTTCCAAAATACATATTTAAAATATAAAAATGAGGTTGAAATAGCCGAAAAAAATATTATAGAAAGAAAACAACATACATTTTTGAGAGATAAAAATGATTATCTAAATGGAACAGTTTTCAGATGGAATACAAAAAGAACATACAATAGAAACAAGGGTAAAGATACTAAACATTCGGTATCAGAATTGGAAACATCAGAGAGTGATATTTCGGATCATTCTTCAGAAAATACCAAAAGGAGACATTTTCCTTTTTTAGGATCAGGCCCCAGTATACCCCCAGAACCGGGATTCCTAAGAGAACTAGAAGAGGATATAACAACAAAAAACAAAGGTAAAAGAGAAAGAGGAGACTGGGGAATGAATCCGAAGAGAAAGTACAACTCCTTCAGGAGATGATTCCAGAAGATACTATGAAAATAATAAATCTTAGTGATATAGTATTAAATGAACACCATCAAAATGTCCTATCAAAAGGACTATCCTTCTCTCCAGTAAGAACTATGGATAGATTTACAGTAGAGAAAGATCTTAATTTATTCATAAGGAAAATATTATTACATAAATTTTATAATAATAAGGATAACCATACCCTTAACATTGAGAATCAAGAAATGGAGGCTATCAATGCTCTTGAAGAATTAATGGAAGATAATGAAATGACACAAACAGAAGAAATAAAAGAACTTCGAGATATGAAATTAAAGAAAAAATCAACTGTTTTTCCTAATTACCAGATTTGTCCACAAGCAAAAATCTATTTGGATCTGGTATCTAAGGATTTGGATAAATTAAATACGAATAAAAGTAAGATCTGTCGCTCTAACCTAACAAAAGATGAAATAAAAGCCCTTCATGAAATTGAAGAATGGGATGATGTTGAAATAAAAGCATCAGATAAAGGTGGGAATATCGTTATTTGGAAAAAAGATCTTTATTGTGAAGAAGTGATGAGACAACTAAATGATCAATCATGTTACCAAAGAATGATATTTAATCCCACAGCAAACTTCCTGAATGCTTATAAATGTCTAGTAGAAGAGAATTATTGTGATGGAATCATCACAAAAATGGAAAGAGATTACCTATGGGTAGAGAGTCCCAAAATACCAACTTTTTATGCCCTACCTACAATACATAAGGACCCTGATAGACCACCTGGAAGACCAATAGTATCAGGCATTGGAGGTCTGACAGAAAAGGCAAGTACTTTTGTTGACAGACAACTTAGGGGTTTTGTTACAGAATTACCATCGTATATTAGGGACACTTTAGATATCTTTGGCAAAATAGAAAACATAACTGTAACACCAAATACATGGCTATGCACTTGTGACGTGGAGTCACTCTATACGAGTATAGACCATAATAAGGGACTCAAAGCTGTGTATTACTTTTTAAACATCAAAAGAAAAAATTAATTTGATGAATTCACCTTGAAATTACTAGAATTCGTATTGCAGAAAAATAATTTCGTTTTTAATGAGCAGTACTACCTACAAACCCGAGGTACAGCAATGGGCAGCACATGTGCACCAACTTATGCTAATCTGTACCTCGGGTGGTGGGAGAAACAACACGTCTTTACGGACTTGAATGATAAATATACAGATCATGTTATAGGATGGTTTCGTTATATAGATGACATCCTGATCATGTGGGAAGGTGAAAAAGAACTTTTGGAAGCTTTCATTGATACCTTGAACCATAATTCTCTGAATTTAAGATTAACCTCTGAAATGAGCAAAAATTCAATTACATTCTTGGATTTAAAAATTGAAGTAGATGATGAAGGTGGAATTATATCAGATCTTTATAGAAAAAAGACGGCAACTAATAGCATTCTCCATTACAAAAGCTCACACCATCCAGCAACTTTACGTGGAGTACCTAAAGGAGAATTCCTCAAAATACGTCGTAATTGCTCTAACAATAAACAATTTGATAAAAGAGCAGAGGAACTGACAAACAGGCAGAAAACAAGGGGATACAGTAAAAGGATCATCAAAAAGGGCTACAGAACAGCCAAGAAAAGTGACAGAAAATCCCTTATTTATCCAAGCAAAAAATGTAATAAAGAGGATAATAAGATCAGATTTATAGGTACATTTTGTGAGGAATATGAACAGATCCAAGACATTTTACAAAAACATTGGAATGTGATAACAACGGATATGGATCTAAAGCAATCCCCGGGAGATAAAATATTTACCAGTTGGAGAAAGTCTCCTAATATAGGGGACACTAGTACATAGCCATTTTTTGTCTGAAAGATCATACAAAAAGAATAAACTTAAAACCAAGGGATGCTACCCATGTGGAACTTGCAGTACATGTGAATATATCGAACAGACAAAAGGAATTAAAGATCGTTATGGTCGAAATAGAAAGATATATGATTATATAAACTGCAAAACGATAGGAGTAATATACTGCCTCATTTGTCCTTGTGGGAAGAAGTATGTAGGCTTGACAAGCAGACAATTAAGAACAAGAATCATGGAACACATAAGGAATATCAAGAATGCATCATCTGACGTACTGAAATGTAAAAAATTAACTAGTGTAGCTCGTCATTTTCTACATAATCATCAGGGAAATCCGAAAAAACTGAAGGCCTTCGGTCTAGAACGAATACATCTAGGAATTAGAGGAGGAGACTTCATGAAGGAACTACAGAAAAAGGAAACCAAATGGATATTCCTCCTAGATAGTGTTGATCTCCAAGGGATGAATGAATTTAATCAATTTTCAGCTTTTCTTTAAATTATCCAAAAAACTTAAGATACAAGTACTAAATAGGATATTATCATTATTGAATTGTGACATCCATTATATATAATGTCATTATTGGAAATATTACTTACTTGAAGCACGTTTTATTGATATGGATATTAATTATTATATGGTATAAGATAGGAACACTTTGTCTTACATTTATATGATTATTGTTAAATATATATACCATATTATTCAGATCATATTATATACATCCTATACACTGTTTTAAGAATCTAACACAGTAACTTTATCAATAATATATATATGTATGGGCATGTATATATATTTATATATGTATATAAATATATACAAATTGTGTACACTATACATTATATTTATATTTATTTTAATTTATTTCAGTATATTATTAAATAATAGTTTATTTAGTTTTTTATCTTCTAGTTTACTTATGATACCCCATAATTTGTTTATCACTTTTCACATAATGTAGTATTCACATTAACACTATTAGAATTTTTACTATTCTAGTTTTTTCTTTCTTTTATTTGTTTATATTTTTTATATATTTTTTATGTAATTATTTTATTTTCTTTTTCTATTATATTTAATATAATATTGCACAAATATATCAAATACTGATATTATATAAGGAGTTACACAATATTGATGCACTGGTACATTACATTCAGCAATAACAGTAATCACTAACACATTGAAAACTTTACCCTCTTTTTTTCTTGCATGGCTTATTTTGTACACTTAGTATAATTATTTACAGACATATTATGAGTACACAGCTATATTGTTTATCTAGTTTAATTTTAAAGATATATATAGTGGAAGGATATTAAAATTATAGTCACATATTATGGTCACTTTATTATTGAGTAGAAATAGGATGCATTTATATAGATCTGAATGTGAGAAATAAATAGTGACATGGGATTAATTAATGAGGTTTATAGAATGGATTATTTGATAATATAAGATTATGTTGAATGAAATAAATTATGACATTAATCAATGGTGATGAATAGAAATCTAATCACCGTTTTATTTAATAGTTAAGTCTTGTTTTTGAGACAAACTGTCAATCTTAATGATTGACATAACCCTTATCCAATGAGAATAAACTGCAGGAAATAAAAGGTAGCGGAAGTATAGGTTCGGGTTAGAGCCTTGAGAAAGCCTATGGTGAAATGGCCGTTGGCGTCCTAAGGGTTCTATAAATAAAATATGTGATCATCTATTATATAATATACTGATACTGATGTTATACTGATAGTGTTGAAGTGCATATTGTTGAAACCAACGTAACAAATGATGTCCATGATTGCGATTGGGAGCAGCCAATATAAGTGAACCGCCGCGCAGCGTGATTTCATGTCAATAGAT
This sequence comes from Taudactylus pleione, assembly GCA_031769625.1. Classification (NCBI taxonomy): domain Eukaryota; kingdom Metazoa; phylum Chordata; class Amphibia; order Anura; family Myobatrachidae; genus Taudactylus; species Taudactylus pleione. Next base: position 6,504,528 of record JAUIMM010000210.1, on the reverse strand, counting down.
CACAGGCAGCAAGCGGAACACCTTAGCCTGCTGTTTTAATATGTGGCTGTGATGGGGAATAGTGTATGCAAGAGAATCACGGAGTAGTGCCGACAATACTACACAGATAGTGAGTGGGATATCTTACCTTGCCATCCAGATACGTGTTTTAGTTTGGCGCACACCGTCGTGATAACTATTAGCCACCACAGGAGACTAGTTCATGACTATAATTGGGAACTGCTAACATAAGAGAATCACCGAGCAGCGTTAATTTATTTTATTATAATACAGGCCGTAAGCGGGATATGTTACCCTGCTGTCTAAATACGTGGCTGTGACGGGGCATAGTTTATGTTAGAGAATCTCTGAACAGTGTAATCAATACAATGCATACAGTGAGTGGGATATCTCATTTTGCCACTTTAATACGTGTCTGGGTCTAGCGCATCCTGCCGTGATAATCATAAGTTATTATAGGAGATCACTTTGTGAGCAGCAGCATTATTACCCCATTACACATTACAATCTGATGTTCTGTTGATTTATGATTGAAATCAAAGAATAAGCACTGAATAGCGGTAATATACTTATAACAAGAGGCTGAAAGCGGGATATTGACTTTGTTTCCCTATAATTGCACCTTATGTTCACATGCGTTGTGTCCCAATAATAGCCTAGAACTTATTCACTGAGATAGACAACAGATAAATTAAAAATAAGAAATAGCAGCTGACGAGCTGCCCTATGTATCAGTAAATTGAAATCCATTATTAAAATATTAGTCTGTCTCCTTGAAGTTTATAAGGGCAGAAATTATTATTGGTTTGATAATAGAAATATACTGTTAATAAAATCAATTGTTCAATATAATAATGATACATCTGGTTGCAGATAAAAAGGATGAAATAAAAGTGTGGTAGACAAAAAGGACACATGGTGAATGTGTTAAGTATTGTATCAGTTTATTTTGAAACATATCTGCTATATAAACACAGTACTTTATGTAACAACTTAACATTCCAACCATCAGTATAACTAAATATTTAACTATCAGCACAATTAATAGAGCATTTGAGCCTTACATTAAGATCCACTTATTAAATAGCAGCAGTTATATTTTAAATACACTTTTTTCTTAACTTTTCACCTACTGAATTTTAATATTTCACCGATTCTCATAAGATATTTTATTACATACCAATAAAAATTATAAGTTTTAGAATTAGTTGGTTCAGAGTGCACCAAATAGGATGCTTTCTTTCTTCTCGAATAAAATTCACCAATGGGATTGTTTGTAGAAAATAAATGTTTTTTGGAATGATACTTTTGTTTTGCATTTTTTTTTATAGGCATATTTTAGTACTTTCCTTTTTTTATTTAAATTAGCTTCCGCATGTCACTGCATCAAGCCTATCATAACTCACATTATATTTGTGAGGCTGTAGGTCACATGACTCATACAATAACCAATAGAATGGTTCCTGTTAATTTAAAAAGTACATTAGCCAATCAAATTTTTTCTAGGGCCTTTATTAAAACTGTTTTGTGTAAAAAAAATTATTGCCATCATGAGGGCCTCAGTGTTTTGTAGGCGTGAGCTACTGGTCCTCACTGAGGTGATGGACCAGAAAATAACCCATCATCCTCCCCCATCACAAACCTCCGCAAGTGGATGGCGTACGCGGAGGTGCACCGCCGCCTGCGTTCCATCGGCTATCGCCAAAATATCGGCCAACTGGAGCGCAGGTGGTCAGATTTGAGATGCCGAACCCCACGCCTGCTTGCACTTTTGCATCTCCAGATTGTGGAAAGTGTTTGTTTATATTTTTATTTGTTTGTTTCTTTGGCCCTACCTGCGTGTGCATGTTTACAGTATAGCCCTGTTTGTTAATTTTGGCCCCACCTGCGTGTGCATGTTTATAGTATAGCCCTGTTTGTTAATTTTGGCCCTACCTGCGTGTGCATGTTTACAGTATAGCCCTGTTTGTTAATTTTGGCCCTACCTGAGTGTACATGTTTACAGTATAGCCCTGTTTGCTAATTTTGGCCCTACCTGCGTGTGCATGTTTACAGTATAGCCCTGTTTGTTAATTTGGGCCCTACCTGCGTGTGCATGTTTACAGTATAGCCCTGTTTGTTAATTTGGGCCCTACCTGCGTGTGCATGTTTACAGTATAGCCCTGTTTGTTAATTTGGGCCCTACCTGCGTGTTCATGTTTATAATATAGCCCTGTTTGTTAATTTGGGCCCAAACCTGCGTGTGCATGTTTACAGTATAGGCTTTTTTTTATTTTTAGGGTATTTTTTTTTTTAAATATAAACAAAAAAGCATTGTAATTAAATATGTTTCTCTCCATCATTTAGGGGCCAAGCGGATAATGAGACAGCGCAGACGGGTGTCTCGACCCCTATTCCCCACTCCCACCCAAACATCTTCTGCCCACTCTTCCCCAAATTCCCCCTCCACCTCAGACCTTGCCGGCAGTCAGTCCCCTCCCTCTCCTCACCTTACCATCCCTCCAACTTCCCCCTCCCCTCAAACCCCCCCTCTCTTTTCCTCACACTCCACTTCCTCCCAAATTACACCTCCTCCTGTTTCCCAGAACCTCTGGCCAACCTCAGAAGAGGAGGATTTCGGTGCTCCAGGCCCAGGCACCATTTTGACCGGTATGTTTACATTTTAAACTATGGGGTTTTTTGGGGATATTTACATTTGGGCTGATGTTGTCCTTTTGCCTGTGCAGTTCAAAATAGTAAAGTAGTTCCATTATTTTTTATATATATCTTTGTGAAACAATGTCAAGGATGTTTTCCCCTTACACATATGACACATGTCCAAACACTCACACTTGTGTCTTTCTTGTTAACACTACCCGCAAATGTTGTATTTTTGCCCCTTTTTTTTTTTTTTTGGATTTTTATTTTTTATTTTTGAGTCCTTATTTGTTTTGAATCTGTTCGTTTTGTATTCCTTTTGTTTTGGGCATGTTTTGGTATATTGTTTTTTTTTTAGCGATAGTCTGAATTGTTGGATGTTTTTTAAAATATAAATGAAGGTGTCATTTTACTAATCCACACATTTTTTTAACCCACAGAGGACCAGAGGCGGAACGAGGCATTGGCTGTGGGATTAATGGAGCTACGGGGCCATGTCCTTGCAATGCTGGTCTCATTGGACCATCTTTTGGAAGCCTGCGCCACTAATGTTTTGTTTTTTGCCAAATCAGTTTTTGTAAAAATAAAGTTTATTTTGATTTATTTAAGTCTCATTCCTTGTGTGTAAATCTTAGATTGTTGAACCTTACATAAGTCTATTTGTCCATGATTTTTAAAGTAATGTAAATTTGTTTGTGAAAAGCTCAAGTAAGTATGTAAGCTTGCACATTAATCACATAACAATACCAATATGTTTGGAGAATTAACCTCAAAATTAGAATAATTTTTGGTGTGGGTAATGTTAAATTTAAAGCTACCTGCTTAGGCCTAGAATTGTAAACATACTGATTCACCATAATACCTTTGGTGTTTGTTTTTAGCAACAAAGCAGGGTACTAAACTTTTCAAATTAAGAAATTACAGTATTAGGCATTAAGCAACTTTGCATTTTTAGAAACAGGTAACACTTGGTTGTAATTTCCGATGGAAATGGTTGGTTAACGTAAAATAAAATTTTAATGCACACAAATAATAAACACCAAGTGAATTGACACAATAAAATCAAACATTGAAAACACACACACAAGTCCAAACCACACCAAAACCCCCCAAAAAACACAATCAGGAACTGTTTGAAGAAGTAGCATGCCAACATGAATCCACAAATGAGGAGAAGAAATCATTGTTCCCGAAGTTATATCCAATGTGTCCACATAAAGTCATTTGTGTTGATCAGGTAGTAGGCATGGATTTTTAGGGTCATTTGAGGGATTATAAAAAAAAAAAAAAAAACAGTTAACAGTGTACTTTAAAATATTACATGTCTACATTGTGGCAATTAAAAAAAATTGTGGAAATAATTACCTACAAAATCTGGCCACAACTTCATCGCGTATGGCCCCCCACATACTGACCTCTGACCAACCTCGGGGAGGGCCGTCCTCAGGCAAGGCGTCCTCTGGCTGCATTGGGACACCACTCCTTATGGCGATGTTATGAATTAACCCACAAAGGACCTCAATTTTCGAAACCATAGCCGGCAAATACATGAGGTCGTCACCAGAGCGGTGGAGGCATCTGAATCGGCCTTTTAAAAGGCCTATACAGTGCTCCACCACCTGCCTGGTAGCTGTAAGTGTGGAATTATACTGACTTTGTGGCCCTGGTGTGGGAGCCAAATAAGGAGTGAGCAGCCAGGGCGTGCAAGGGTAACCACTGTCTCCTGTGAAAATATAAAAAAAAACATCAGGACCATTGTGTAACAAGCTTTGTATTGGTTTCAACAGAAGGTGTCAACTTACCCAGAAGCCACGCATCACCAGCTTGTAGGTTGTTTAATTTGTGCCAAATCCCTGATTGCCGGATGACGAAGGAATCATGTGCACTGCCGGGGAATCTGGCATTCAGGGACAGGACCTGGAGGGAGGCATCACATTCCACCATTACATTCATTGAGTGAAAGTCCTTTCAGTTCCTAAATATAGCCTCCAGCCTTGTTGGAGGCTGAAGTGGTATGTGAGTGCCATCCACAACCCCTATGATATGTGGGAAGCCAGCAATTTGGTAAAAATTAGACTTCACCACATTAAGGGAACCCATATCCAATGGCATTTTAATAAAATGATGGAGGTGTTTAAAAAGTGCCTCCATCACTGCCCTCAGGATCCTTGAAAAGGAGGATTGGGATATTCCAGCGACTATTCCCACAGTGGTTTGAAAGGATCCTAAGGCACAAAAATGTAACACCGACATTAATTGCGTAAGTGGTGGTATTGCTGTAGGACTGTCAATTTGCCGTTCAAGATCACTCTCTATTAATGAGAGTGTGTCTATGATGATTTGTGGTGGAAGACGGTATCGCCTTAACACCTCATCATCTGGCATTCCAAAAAGGGTGACATGTGTTCTATATATCTGGGGCCTTGCACACCTACGAGGCTTATGCCTGGGACGAAGTTGAGGTTGGTCGGGTTCTGGAACCATGGCCAATATAATACGACCAACATCAACCTGAAATGTTAAGCCAGGTAGTTATTGTTTTAGACAAATGTGTTAAGAAAAATATACTTATCTTTTCAAAGCAAACCAAAGATGCTTACAGGCCTGGGATGTGTCATGTGCAGACCAACCTACATTTCAAAAGTAGAAAATATTTTTAAGATTAATTTAATAAACTATGAATGAAAACAAATATAGTTTTCGAAAAAATAGAGAAGGGAGCACACATTAGTTCTCAAAATAGTACGCTACATTTAGTGGTAAGACTTGATTTTACACAGGAAAATTTAAAAAACATTAGTTCGCAAAATAGTACGCTAATTTTACAGTTAGAAACAAAAACACATTAGTTCGCTAAATAGTAAGCTACTTTTACAGTTAAAACCACTAAAACATTAGTTCGCTAAATAGTAAGCTACTTTTACAATTAAATAAGGACACATTAGTTCGCTAAATAGTACGCTACTTTTACAGTTAAATAAGGACACATTAGTTCGCTAAATAGTACACTACTTTTACAGTTAATTAAAGGCCACATTAGTTCGCTAAATAGTACGCTACTTTTACAGTTAAATAAGGACACATTAGTTCGCTAAATAGTACGCTACTTCTACAGTTAAAAAAACACATTATTTTGCTAAATAGTATGCTACATTTAGTGGTAAGACATGATTGTTCACAGAAAAAAAAAACATTACTTAGTGAAACATATGCTAAGACCAACACATCGAATCTGTAAATTCATGAAACCAAAAACACTTACCAAAAACAGACAAATATCTCAAAGTTATAAAACGTCACTGGGTCACTGCCAAAATAACTGTAAAAAAAAAAAATATAAAAAAAAATTGGAAACTATTTACTATTAATTTTTTAGGTGGATTTTTGAAATACTTACTCAAAAATTCAAATAAAAAAAGCCAAAAAAAACACAAAAATACTAACGGAAAAAAAACAAATACGAAAAAAAACAAAAGTATCAAAAATAACAACTACTCCTTCGAAACAACCACAAATCACCAACAATCCACTACACCGCAAAACCTCCAACAATCCTAAAATGCCACCTCGACTCGAGTCACACCAAGCCATAAATAGGCTTTATTTTCCCGCTCAAATTAAGGACGGACAATAGGAGCGCACAAGGAATGATGCGGCCAAATAATGCTGACGCATGTCTAAAAACGTCACTGAAGGCCCAAATCGGTCTGCTACATTGAGAAAAAACAATGAGTACAGAGCAGCAAAGTACTAGCCAATGGGCACCATGTAAGTGTTTTTTTTTTATGGGAAAATACGTATGTTTAACATTACATTTGAAAACATTTTACTAAACAACATTTTTTAACATTTTTAAAAAAAGGTGTGGAGGATTACATGGAAGAGGCTGCTGGCCATAGTAGGCAAACTAGGGCCAAAAAAAAAAGGCAGCCACAATTCACAAGGAAGGAGATGGAGGTTTTGGTGCAAATGTGCAATGACAACCTGGCACAGGCACCAAGGAATATGGGTGCAACCCAGAGATGGAAACTGTGGGACGACATAGCCAGTGCTGTCAATGGTGTGGGTGAGTTTGAACGTTCAACCCGGGAGGTCAAACGCCGGTACGTAAAATATACATTTTAGTAAAAAGTGTTTACAGGTCAAAATACTGCAGGAATAATGCCAAATTTTAAACCAACAGATGGAGCAACTTCAAATATCGGCTTAAACAAAAACTGGCTGATAGGGCTAGGCATGCAGGGGGGACAGGTGGGGGTCCCAGCCCTGTGTCACTTGAGCTCACAGATTTGGAGGAGCTGGCCCAGGGGTGTGTGCAGGATGAGGAGGTGTTTGGCATGTCAAACATGGATACCAACATGCCAGACTTTGCGGCTCGTCATGTTGCCCCAGGTAAATGTTGTAATGTTAACAACTCAGAAATGTGTTTTTGACAATATCTAGATTATAATTTTACTCTTTTCTCTTTTTTCTCTCAGAGACACAGGCGGATGAGTCTGCTCCAGAGGTGAGCTTTGGCCGCAAAATTTCTTCTGGCTCTGCAGGTGAGGAAGCCGTAGATCCAGCTGGGGACCCTGTGGAAGACAGTCCAGGGCATTCCCCCTCGCAGGCAGTGGCCCTCCTCACTGATCTCAATGTTGAAACGGATCAGCAGACCGAGATTCTGCTGAGGATGGACGTCAATCTGCTACAGGTGGCGGACGCCCTGGAGCAAAGTGCTGCGGCCAACATGACCATTGCTAAGGCCCTGGCGGAAAATACTGGGGCCAACGTGTGAATAGCAAATGCCCTGGAGCAGCTCTTTCGCCAGCACATGTTGGAGCCAGCCTCCCTTCCTGTCGGAACATCAGGACCCTCCACCTCTGGCACAACAACAGCCATCCCTCCAAATGTTCCTAGCCCTATGCCTAGTCCAGAGGCCACAACATCTGCCTCTGGCCAGGCCAGCCAAAGGACTTCCCGGACCCGTTCAGGCTCCCTCCAACCCCCGGCCAAACGGCCTAAAAGGCGATGAAAGCACTGGCTAATTTCACCACAATCCATCTCTGTGTTTGCCCCATATTCCGTCATGCCAAAAACCTCCCTCTCCTTTCTTGTGAATTGTTTTTATTTGTTTTATTTGTGTTCAAATGCCACTTATTTTGTTGCTGTGTGGCCAAAATGATTTACACATTTTGTTCCCTGAAAAAAAAATATGTTTACTTAAAAAAAAACTTTAAACCCCCCCAAAAAAAAATTCATAAACTTTGGAACCAAATTTGCCAAATTCTATTGTTGATTTATTCACAAACTGGTTAAAAGGTAATCCCTCTAACAAACTTACAAACAATACAACGGAAATAGAAATATTTAATATTTTTAGACAAAAAAAGGGTTAAAAACAATTTATGAGTTTTTATTAACAATTATCCAAAAACAAAAGGACGAGTGTTTTCTTGGTCAAAAAATAAAATTGAAAAAAACCAAGCATGCGTACAATATTGTTTGCTTAAAAAATAAACACTTACAAATATGCCAAAAGCACACAAAAAACACAAACATTTGTTAGCTAATTGATTGTATGCCCCAGAAATTAGCAGCTGAGTAGTTCACCTGCGTTCGGTTTTTAGCTACTAAAAAAGGTCTATTTGCTAAACACCTTACAAGCTGTTTAGCAATTAAGAGTTAATTGTTTTTGTTGCCTCACTTGATTAATCCCAACACCATTGATAAGTCCGGGGAAGAACGAGGAGACCATCGTCATTGCGGTAGACTATACCAGACCACAAGCTGAGCGAGCAGTCTTAATGGAAATTGGATCACACAGTGACGTGTACAAAATAGCGTCCACATTGGACGTTCGCACAAGATAATGCATGTATGCCCAAAAAACGCCTTGCCACGCCTGCGTTTTCTCATCTCCAGCCCTGTTACCACCCATAAACGGAACATTCTGTCAATCAAATGACATAGGTCACTTCCTGTTCGCTGTGTATACGATCGAACAAAAAATGCCCGCAATGATCCGGCCGCACATGCGCAATGAGAACCGGACGCATGCGTGGTTTAAAACAATCGAATGCGTACGAGCGAACGGCTGATAGCGTCCGGCTCTGAATGAGGTCCTCTGTTACAAGGAAGTGATTTAAAGCTATTTGAAATCCTCTGTGGTGAATCTTTTAATGTCCCAGAGAAAGAGACATTTAAATTGTCAAAGAAGAATAAAAATGTCAGTGTGTGTGGTCAGTGTATGGTGCAAGGTCCGTTCAGAGAGGATTATATCAGCATAGAAAAAGTTGACTCTCTGTGAAGTTTGGCGTGAAACACTTTTGCAGTATTTTGACCAGATAAGTGAAATGGAGGACAGGCTGCAAAAGAGAAGTTTTTGTATACGCAAATTGAAAAGACATTACAGAGTGAGTTGTCCTCTTTGAAAATGGCATTTGAGCAGGAAGAAATAAAAAAAAACATGAAGTTCTTAAAGAGACAGACCTCAAATTGGCAGCTGTGTATGAACACCTTGAGAAGGCTGAAGCATTCAAATGTGTTAATTAGGGCCATATTGAATTGTCGGCGAAAAGTCCCGTACGAGACTTTTCACATGCCGGAGTTTTTGCCATCATCGGTAGTTTTGCCTCTGGAAAAGTATCGCGCTCGTCACCGCTTTTCGCCCTACTAAATTGCAAAGGAAGCGGGAACGCATCTGGCGAAACTCAAATTGGTGAAAAGTCCTGTCAGAAATGAGGAAATCATCCTGACACCCCACAAAAGATGCACTGACTTGGGGAATCACTATGGATACCCATGAATAGTCCTGCTGAAGGTATTTGGGGTTCTTAAATGCTCTCAATTGGTGCTATTTAGCGTCTTTGCACCACTAGTGCAACTGCATTCAGCAGTTTTTTTTGGCAAAAATAAGTAGTCACAGTTAATTCGGGTACATGAAAATGGGTGCAAGCATGGTTAAAAATCGCTGAAGTGTGTTTTTAAGAAACATAAAAAACGCACCTTCAGCAAGCACCTGCAATCAAAAAAACTGCTTGGACATTTTCTTGCTGAAAAGTTTTGTGAAGTAAAAGAGAAGTATCTCCAGATTCTGCACACTTGCGCTCAGTGGGAAACAGACTGTGAAGAAAAAGAGATGGAGATGGTCCGTTTTGAAGTCAGCTGTAAGGAGCAAGTACAAACTCTCCAATCCAATTTAGCTGCAGCTAGAGGAGTTTCAGAGGGTCTGACGGAAAGAAAGGTATTCCTGGAGGAAAGTCTGCATAAAGCTGCAAATCAAAGTGAATCTTTGGAGAGAGAGCTAAAACTTGCCCATGGTAGGGCTTGGAAGTTGCAAGAACAGAGTGAGAACCTTGAGAAGTGTCTGCTAAGTACACAGGACCAGATGCAAAGATTTCAAATGGAGAGGAATAAGAAAAAACTGGAGTTTAAATATGAATTAAACGTGGCAGAGTCTGAAATAATTGTACAAAAGTTGAGAATAGCTGAATTTGAAGTTGTGGAGAGCAATCTGCTGCAATCTGAGAGTAAGTTGGAAGGCGCCATGGTGAAAATTGCCCAGCTGGCAGAGCACCTGTCTACAGCTCAGAAATAGTTCCACATGGTAGTGGGAAAATCAGAAGAAGCAAAGTAATTAAATAACATTCTGATGTTGGATTCTGCACCCAAAATAGCGTCCAATGTCTTCGCTGAATCCAGTGTGGCAGAAGTACATAAACACAAGCAGCAATTGTTACAGATTGATCCTAAAAAGGCTGACGCGCAGAGTGATATGCTACCGGTGCAGAGTGTATTGTGTAATGAGCAGAAGAGGAACAGTAAAATGCTTAAATAAAGTAAGATGTTCCATAAGACAGATGTTTGTCAGCAGCAATTTGCAATGAAGATGTCCCCATTAAATTCCCTATTGAATGTCACAGTGTCCAAGATGGGACCAAAGGATCAAAGTTGGGAAGCTCCCTAAAAGACTGCCTTACAAAAGTGGATGAGATTCCTTGCAGTGTGTTTCAGCTTACAGTGATAGCTGAGGGTGTGAAGTCCTCTCAAGGGGTACAGGTCCAGATTGCAAGTCTATGGGCCATTCAGACCCATTCACAAGCAGCCGATCGCTCGTATGCGGCTGATATTATGCATTTGCGCATGCGTATGCATTGCAGTGCACATGCGCAAACTAGTTTGAGCTATCGGATAGTGCGCGCTCACCCACCAAAGACAGCCCAGTGGAATGAGTGACAGGAGAGGCCATTTCTGGGTGGTAACAGGGGCAGGACAGTAGTAAGGGCGGAGTGGAGTTGCGAACGCAGGCGTGCCTGAGAGTTTTAATAATGCCATTTCAGAGGCATGCATAATTAACAGGCAGTGTCAGAGTACATGTCACCTGGTTGATTTTTACACAGAACTGCTCGCAGTGCTTGCGGTAGGGTACAGTCAACCACAAGTGCTGGGGCCTGATCCGATGGTTCCCGATGTACCAATGATTGTATATACTTCCTGTAGATGACGTACGCTAGTGGGCGGCTAAAGACAGGCTGGTGGGCATCTATAAACACAAAGTGATCATTCGCCAAGACATATGCCTTGACGTCACTTAGCTGAATTTGCATATGCTGGGAGCGAGCGGCCGCATCTAGAAAATGGGTCTGAATCAGGTCCTATGTCCGAAGTGGATGATAAAGAGCTGACATATACAGATGGTGATCGCATGACCTGTAAAGCAAAAGTGCAGGATGTACAGAAGTCTTAGGAGATAGTGATGGCTTCAAAGGATGAGACTCTCTTGTTGCCGTGTGTTCAGAGTGATATGAATATGACTCAATCACACAGTTTTGAAGTGCAAAGCAGAACCTTAAAGAAAGTTAATTCTGAGAGTCTTGTGAAGAATAATACTCGTGTATGTGAAACAATGCCTACATGCAAGCAGGATGGAACTTGCAATGTTGCTGATTTTGTCTGTGTGTAAGTGGAGTGGTCTCACATTATAAAGCTTGAAGCAAGTAGTCCAGCTAGACAGGATTTGAAAATAAAGAACTGTGTGGAAGGTGTGTCACAGTCCACAACAGAGACCTCAGACTCCGACCCCAACACTTACCTTTGCGGGTCCTATTCCGCTGCGCAATCCAGCTCCCACGACTTGCAGCGCTGCCCGCTGTTCTCTCTGACGGGTCCCGCTGTCTTCTCTCCTCCACGCCGGCTACGGATGGCGGCTCCAGCTCCAATACTTACATGCTGAAACATGCTGTTCTCTGGTCCATGGGCGCAACCATCTTGGATTGACATGTGATGCGATCTCCTCCAATGAACATCCAGCACTCCCTATAAAAGGATCTCCACTCTCCCAGCAAGTTGCCAGTGCAACAAGTCCCCTAGTTTAACTAGTGAGCCTCACCACTGCGTCTCCATATGGCTACCCAGCCGCTCCAAGTAGCATCTGAGCTACCACCATCTCCATACGGCTACCCAGCCGCTCCAAGTAGCGTCCGAGCTACCACCATCTCCATACAGCTACCCAGCCACTCCAAGTAGCTTCCACGCTACCACCGTCTCCATACGGCTACCCAGCCACTCCAAGTAGTTTCCATGCTACCACCATCTCCATACGGCTACCCAGCCACTCCAATTAGCATCCGAGCTACCACCATCTCCATACGGCTACCCAGCCGCTCCAAGTAGTGTCCGAGCTACCACCATCTCCATACGGCTTCCCAGCCATTCCAAGTAGCGTCTGAGCTACCACCGTCTCCATACGGCTTCCCAGCCGCTCCAAGTAGTGTCCGAGCTACCACTGTCTCCATACGGCTTCCCAGCCGCTCCAAGTAGCGTCTGAGCTACCACCGTCTCAATACGGCTACCCAGCCGCTCCAAGTAGCTTCCATGCTACCACCGTCTCCATACGGCTACCCAGACACTCCAAGTAGTTTCCACGCTACCACCATCTCCATTTGGCTTCTCAGCCACTCCAAGTAGCTTCCACACTACCACCATCTCCATTCGGCTACTCAGCCGCTCCAAGTAGTGCCCGAGCTACCACCATCACTCTACGGCTCCTTAGCCGCACCTAGCAGTCTGTTCTTCCACCATCCACTACACGGCTTTCCAGCCACATCAAGCAACTCCCGTGCTATATCAATCCTCTACCAGTCTTCTGCATCCTATCATGTGGAGGAACTTCTTCAAACCTAGTCTCCTCCAGCGAGCAACCGAGCTAAGTAATACAGGTCCAAGGCCCAACCCGGGAACACAGTCCCAGATCCCACGACTCTGATAGTTTGCACTGACCCAATGGACTCGGCAAGTGGTCAAGCATCTGGAGTAGATTCCTCTCAGGATGTGCTATCTTGTCTGGAAAGACAAGAGGCCTCTCAGGCCCAGTTGATACAATTCATCCAGGATATGTCATCACGTCTGGACAACATTCAGGCCTTGCTAGCCCATCCTGTTCCAGTTGGCGCTCAAGATGCCCCTCCTCCTGTGGTGTCACCTGCTCCTCTGGTTCCACCTTCTGCTCATCTTCAGCTCTCACCTCCGAGCAAGTTCGAGGGCAACCCCAAGTTATGCAGGGGTTTCTTGAATCAATGTGGAATCCATTTCGAGCTTCAACCTGCTAATTTTCCGACAGCCAGAACCCAAGTGGCATACATTATCTCTCATTGCTGCCTTCTGGAGTGGTCTTTCAGAAATATTCAAAGACAATCTGGCTTCCCGCGACCTTCCAACCAGTCTGGACGATTTAATCACTCTCTGTAATAAGGTGGACCTTCGACACAGAGAGCGTGCCTTGGAGAGAGGCAGATTCGATCGTGGATGACCACATCCAGCTTCTTGACTACCTTCTCCTCCCATGGGCGAAGAACCCATGCTGGTCATCCGCTCCCACCTGACCCCTGAGGAATGGCAGAAAAGGCAGAGACAGAATCTCTGCATGTACTGTGGATCTTCCCAACATTTAGTTAAATCCTGTCCCATTCGTCTGGAAAACGCCTCCTCCTAACTTATCACAGAGAGGTTAAGTTAGGAGTAGCCATTGAATCACCCAGGAAATCATATTCCACTATCCAGGCTCAATTGAGACTCCCACAGGGTCCTAAAGTTGTTCCAGCTCTTCTAGATTCTGGAGCGGCAGAAAATTTTATGAGTACGGACTTCGTCCATAAATATCGTATTCCTGTTGAAGCACTATCATGAGTCATCACTTTGACTGCCATTGATGGTAGTCAAATTAATAGAGGAACCATCACCCATCGCACCAAGCCACTTGAGCTTACCATCGGGGTTCTCCACTCTGAGAATTTGTCTTTCCTAGTGATTCCTAAAGCTTCTCATCATCTAGTCCTCGGGTTACCCTGGCTACAGAGACATTCTCCACATATTGACTGGTCTGCCATGCAAATAACTTCTTGGAGCACTAACTGTTTCAAGAATTGTCTTCACTGAGTAGTCCCGGTTCGAGTCTCTGATGTTCAGTTACCTTTAGCCTTTCCCGTACCCTACTCTGACTTTTCAGATGTTTTCAGTAAGCAAAAGGCAGACTTATTACCTCCCCATCACAATTGGGACAGTCCCATAGATTTAATTCCTGGGAAAAATCCTCCGCGAGGACGCACCTGTCCGCTTTCACTCCCTGAAACTCAAGCCATGTCTGAGTATATTGCAGAAAATGTAAACAAAGGATTTATTTGGCCCTCTTCATCCCCAGCAGGGGCTGAATTTTTCTTCGTAAAAAAAAAGACGGGGGATTACGTCCGTGAACTGACTATCGTGGGCTCAACAATATAACCATCAAAAATCGTTACCCTCTTCCTTTCATAACTGAATTATTCAACAGAGTCAAAGGGGCCACAATCTTCACGAAGCTAGATTTAATAGGAGCCTACAATTTGATCCGTATTTGTCCTGGAGATGAGTGGAAAACATCTTTCAACACCAGAGTTGGGCACTACGAGTATCTCGTCATGCCCTTCAGCCTTTGTAATGCCCCAGCTGTTTTTCAATTTTTCATCAACTAAATCTTCTGGGATCTCCTACACAAGAGTGTGGTCATCTACTTGGATGACATCCTAATCTTCTCTCGGGATTTGACGACCCATCGGATCCAAGTGAAAGAAGTCCTCCTGAGGTTACACTCCAATCAACTCTTATGCAAATTGGAAAAATGTGTATTTGAAGTAACCAGTGTGCCATTTCTGGGTTACATCATCTCCGGAACTAATCTTCAGATGGACCCCGTGAAACTTTAAAGCCATCCTCGATTGGACTGCTCCAATATCTCTGAAATCGATACAGCGGTTTTTAGGGTTTGTCAACTACTACCACAAGTTTGTAAAAGGGTTCTCCACGTTGGGGGCTCCCATCACCGCTCTCACCCGCAAAGGAGCGGATCCAACCATTTGGTCTGTGGAAGCTGCCTCGGCCTTTCAACTCCTGAAACAGGCATTCATCTCTGGCCCCATATTGAAACAGCCGGATTTAACACGACCCTTCATTCTGGAGGTCGATGCCTCTTCTGAGGGAGTTGGAGCGGTCATCTCTCAACATTTTGAAGATGAAAAACTCCATCCTTTCTACCAGCGGAGAGGAATTATTCCATCGGTGAACAAGAGTTACTCGCCATGAAATTGGCTCTCGAGGAATGGTGATATCTTCTGGAAGGGGCTCTATACCCGATCACTATTTACACAGACCACAAGAACTTACTTTATTTAAAATCTGCTAACTGTTTGAATCCTCGGCAGGCCAGATGGGTGATGTTCTTTTCTAGGTTCAACTACAAACTCTCCTATCATCCCGGATCACAAAATTGTAAAGCTGACGCTCTTTCTTGTTCCATGGAAAATGATTCCAAGCAGCTTCCTGAGCAGTGTCATCCCATCCTGGATCTAAGGTCCTTTGCTACTGCCAGCATCTCATTGATGCCTCCTGTCGGAAAAACGTTCATTGCATCTCATCTCCGCAAAAAGTTGTTACAGTGGGCACATGCGTCTCATTTCTCTGGACACTATGGTATTGAGAAGACTCTTGAATTTGTTTGGCGATCTTATTGGTGGCCTTCAATGAAAGTGGACATTGTCTCCTATATTTCTTCATGTGTGAAGTGTGATCAGCACAAAGTACCTCGGCAGGCTCCTTCCAGACAACTCCAACCATTGGCCGTTCCTTCCCAGCCATGGACACACTTGTCAATGGATTTCATCACTGACCTTCCTCCATCTCGGGGTCACAACACAATCTGGGTTATCGTAGACAGGTTTTCTAAAATGGCCCACTTTGTACCCCTTACTGGGCTTTCGTCTGCATCACTACTAGCCCAGAATTTCATAAAGGAGATCTTTCGACTTCATGGTCTACCACAAGAAATCATCTATGACAGAGGTGTACAGTTCATGGCAAAGTTTTGGAGGTCACTCTGTTCAGCCCTTTGGGTGAAACTCAAGTTCTCCACCGCTTATCATCCTCAAACTAATGGACAGACCGAAATGGTCAACCAGGATTTGGAACAGTTCCTTCGCACCTTCATCTCCTCCTCCCAAGATGATTGGATTGAGCTTCTCCTTTGGGCTGAATTTGCTCACAACAATCTGTATCATACATCCACAGATTCAACTCCATTTCTTACAGTCTTCGCCTTCATCCTCGGATTCCAGACTTCCCTTTACTCCCGGCTCTGGATGTGCCTGCTGCCAAAGTATCCCTTCAACAATTCTCTGACATTTGGAGAAGGGTTCACTCTGCTCTCACTAAAGCTTCAGCCCGGTATAAGAAATTTGCTGACCGCATAAGATGAGCCATTCCAAGTCTTCAAACTGGAGATATGGTCTGGCTTGCCACTCGAAACCTCAGACTCCATGTACCCTCAATGAACTTTGCACCATGTTATATTGGTCCTTTTCCATTTATCAAGGTCCTGAATTCAGTAGCTTACAAACTGAGACTACCGCCTTTCCTTTGGATACCCAATTCCTTTCATATTTCTCTCCTGAAGCCACTGGTCCTAAACAGATTCCAGAAGGGTCTTCCCAAAGCTTCTAGTGTCCAGACTCAACAAGGAGAGGAATTTGAGATTGACAGAATCCTAGACTCCCGTTGTCGATACAATCGTCTTCAATTTCTCATCGACTGGAAGGGATATAGTCAGGAAGAAAGGACTCGGATAAATGCTTCCTATGTTCATGCTCCTTGCTTAATCAAGGCCTTCCATACGAAGTTCCCTCATAAACCAAAAATGTGTCCAGTGGCCACTCATGAAGAGGGGGGTACTGGTACAGCCCGCAACAGAGACGTCAGACTCAGACCCCGACACTTACCTTTGCCGGTCCTATCCCACTGCGCATTCTGGCTCCCACAACGTGCAGCGCTGCCCACTGTTCTCTCTGACGGGTCCCGCTGTCTTCTCTCCTTCACGCCGGCTATGGTTGGCCTCTCCGGCTCCAATACTTACACACTGAAACATGTTGTTCTCTGGTCCATGGGTGCAGCCATCTTGGATTGCCCATGTGATGCGATCTCCTCCAATGAACATCCAGCACTCCATATAAAAGGATCTCCACTTCTCCCAGCAAGTTGCCAGTGCAACAAGTCCCCTAGTTTAACTAGTGAGCCTCACCACTGCACTCCGTAGGTGTTGTCGCCGCTCCAAGTAGCGTCCGAGCTACCACCATCTCCATACGGCTACCCAGCCACTCCAAGTAGCGTCCGAGCTACCACCGTCTCTATACGGCTACCCAGCTGCTCCATGTAGTGTCCGAGCTACCACCGTCTCCATACGGCTACCCAGCTGCTCAAGTAGCTTCCATGCTACCACCATCTCCATATGGCTACCCAGCCACTCCAAGTAGTTTCCACGCTACCACCATCTCCATACAGCTATCCAGCCACTCCAAATAGTTTCCACGCTACCACCATCTCTATACGGCTACCCAGCCACTCCAAGTAGCTTCCATGCTACCACCTTCTCCATTCGGCTAATCAGCCACTCCAAGTAGCGCCCGAGCTACCACCATCACTCTACGGCTCCTTAGCAGCACCTAGCAGTCCGTGCTTCCACCATCCACTACACAGCTTTCCAACTGCATCAAGCAACTCCCGTGCTATATCAATCCTCTACCAGTCCTCTGCATCCTCTCATGCGGAGGAACTTCATCAAACCTAGTCTCCTCCAGCGAGCATCCAAGCTAAGTAATACAGGTCCAAGGCCCAGCCCGGGAACACAGTCCCAGAATCCCACGACTCTGACAAGGTGAACTTCAGCCTGTGCTGGAGGAACATTTGGAAGTTACTCATCATATTTTCAAGGCTCAAAAAGCGGGAGCACAAGAAAATGCATGTGATCTATGTCTTAATGAAGTGGTAGATAGCCATCAAAGCCGTGAGATAAAGTCTGCGGATCAATGAAGCAAAGATTCAAGTATCTTACATTGGCATGAGTGTCCGGTATCTGAGGTTGGCAGTGCCAGTACATGGTCTGTTGACATAAAACCAAGATCCAGAAGTTGTAATGCTAGTGACTCTCAGGATGAGGTTGACACTTTGAAAGGAAATTATTTGCCAGTGAAGTATGACAAAAGCCAATATCGTGCTGAAAAGCTGAAGGTTAGAGATGTGACAAACAGAAGTTGGCCATCGGGTGTACCTATAAGAAGTTTAAGCAAGAGAAACCTTTGTTCTATGAAAAAAAATCAAAGAAAAGTTGTTCTTTGTCTAAATCAGAAGATTCTGAGGAAAATAACTTGCTGGATTTTGAGGCAGTTGACAAATATGATGATGATGTCACTTTGGGAAAAAGCACAATAAAGAAAGAAAAAAGTTAGGAGTAAGATAAACTCTGGAACCTGGAGGATGAGACCCCCAGAGATCACAAGAGTCTGTATGACCGTGGATGCAGTGGATTTCCCTCATCATAAAAATGCCTTGTCCCATGTCGCTGAACCCAAAGGTTTCAAGCTGGGGAAGGATATATGTGGCAGGATCACCAGAGATGGTGACCTCTCAGACTATGTGACATTGAAGCAGGGCTGGGCTGCAAGCTGGGGAAGCCAGAGCCTATACCTGGAGGAGACAGGGAAGGCCGCCAAGACTGACTGTGTTTTATATAGCTGTGGCAGCCAAGCCAGGCTGGAGCTGGCGATAGACCTGCAGAGAAGCAGGCAGAGACTATATTGGCAGACTAGCTGCACCATGATAGTCAAGGGTCAAGAAGTGAGCTAGACACCCTAATTAGGGACTAGACTGTTTATTATTTTCTGTTCACTTTTGTTTCCCGATTTCCATGCTGAAAAGTAAATTAAAAATTTCATGTATGTACACGGAAACTGTGTGTATGGACCCTCATTAAAGCACCTAAACACTGCACCAAACCACCCTCTATCAAGCTAATTACCCCAAGTTATCACATAATATAATTTTTTTTTTATAGCTCCATCCTGTCACAATCCTCCAACTCAGACCCCTACATCTTCCCACTGTGCCATCGCTGCCCACTGAGCCATCAGTCTGTTGTCCCGGTGATCTCCAATGCAGTACCTCCACCTGAGGATCGTCTGCAGCATCCCCGCTGTTGCCTGTGTCCCTTTCCAGCAGATCAATGCACGCACGGCGTGCCAGTATGCAAGTTTTCTGGAACATGGGCGTGGCCATCTTGGGCCAGATAAGGTGATACTCGTGCATCTAGACAGCAGCAGTCTCAAGTTGCTTCAGCCAATCTGCTTCAGCCTGATGGTATAAAAGACCTTCCTGTAACACATGCTGGTTTCCAGTGCAACAATGTCCATTGCTGCTGCATGACTTATGTTCCTGAGCTCCCGATGTGAGACCTATGCTTCCTAGCATAGCAAGGCTGATGCTCACTTAATACCTATGTTCCTGAGTTTCCTGTGTGTTACCAGTGCTACTCCAGTCCAGAGTCAAATTCCAAGTGCTTCAAAGTTCATTCCACGTTACTCCAGTCCGGAGTCAAATTCCAAGTTCTAACAGTTCATTCCACGTTATTCCAGTCCAGAGTCAAATTCCAAGTTCTACAAGTTCATTCCACGTTACTCCAGTCTGGAGTCAAATTCCAAGTTCTACAAGTTCAATCCTTGTTGCTCCAGTCTGGAGTCAACTTCTATTCTTCAAGTTCATTCAGTTCCAAGTCTTCAGTTTCTTTCTACTCTTCCTTTCCAAGTCCAGTGACTATTCAGAGACTTTTTTTTTACAGATTTATTCAGTATCTTCTAGTTGTGTTATTTCTGCACAGAGGACTATAGTATAACATCTTATATCACAGTCTCCTCTATTACTGTATGAGCAGAAACTACATTAAGCGATCCAGTTTCAAACTACCTGTTGGTTCAGGTGTCTCTGTCTTACAACCCAGTTCGAGTACACAACCCCAAGTTCCCCAGTCCGTGACACATCCCCAGTAGCTCCTGAACCTATTTTTGCAGAAAAATAGCTATAATATATATATATATATATATATATATAGCAAGTAACTCCAAAAGGGGAAGGATTGCTTTCTAATTACTGATAGATTTCAGCTGGTGTCTTGGCTTTCCATGCCTTTTTGCACCTCCCTTTCATTGTGTGTTCAATACTTTTTCCCTGTGCCATTTCACATTATTACACATAACTACATTTAGAGAACATTTCATTACAATAGCCCCATTACAATTATAATTAATGAGAAAAATGTTGATGTGTTCAATACTTATTTTACACGCTGTGTACTGTATGTATATATATATATATATATATATATATATATCAGTGTATATATGACGTAGATAATGATAAACAATAGGTTATAAAAGATACAAATGTATCATCAATGTGCTACATAAATCATATAAAACCATGTGGGTGAAAATTACAATTATATAAAACATACAAACAAAAAGTATGGACTGCTTAACCAATGCATATTTTCAAGGGGCTCTCACAATGACCCTTAGGTCTGTATAAGTGCAATGGGTGTATTTTAAGAAGTGCAAAGTGCTAATAAATATTTAAAAACTGGCCTTAATAAAGATTCAATAAAATACAATACATGATTCAGAAATAAAAAAAGTAGATAATAAGAACACAGGAGACTACACATATAAAAATGAGAGCTTCAATAGGTGTTCTAAAAATACTCTAAAAACACTCCAAAAAGTACAAAGTATAAGAAGGCTCTCTGAAATTCATAAGGTGCTTATCTTTAGTAGTTCATTAGGCAAGAGGCAGCTTCCCAATGCATTTCATCCACTAGGGACTTCATCAAGGGGTGCCTTTAGCCTGGGTTGAATGCTCTTTATACCTCATTTTTTTCAGGACTCAATTTGCCTAATTTAGATCAATTGTGACATCACTTCTGGTTTACAACTTCTGGAATCGTAGCCTTAATTCCACTATCGCTATCTATGCAGTGCCAGAGATCCTATGTAGACTCCCTCTGGATGACTATGTACCTCTAAAGGATGTTGCAATAAGTAAAGAATGTCTCTAGGGCTTATTGCCAAAGTTCTCCTTTCCATGTGTCTTCTGGCTTCAGCCCTTCCTGGAGTGACTTCCACCCGGCGTTGACATCATATCTGCTTTCTTACATCGGTGGCTTCAGGGTATGGTGCTTTTGTCCCTTTATGGAGATCGTCTTGTTGTGCATGCGTGGATGGTCAGGATATCGGGTCTTCTACATTCCCTCTCTTACAGTGTCCACATTTAAGGTTGTCATGGCAACGTGGTTGCCATTATAGTGTAGTTCATATGCGGCTGTCATTATGATAAAAAGGGGAAGAATTTTTAGCAAACATATTTATATATATCCTCCTATATCTTACTTCATGGGGAGGTACTATATATTAGATGACCACTATAGAACCACCGGGAAGACCTATTGTAGTGGGTATTGATTCACTGACCTCACACCTATTGGAATATGTGGATGTTTTCTTGCAGAAGTATGTTTTGAAATTGAACTCATACCTCCAAGACACAACCAATCTACTACAATGCATGCAGGAGATTGAATGGCAAGACACCTACAGATGGGTCACAATCGACATACAGGCCTTGTACATCTGTATTGAACATAGCAAAGGCATTAATTCGTGCAGAGTAGTCATTGGAGAAGATGATTCTATAGGCACAACACTTCATGATTTTTTATGTGATCTTATGACTTTTATACTACAGGCAAAATTTACTAAGCGGCGGTTTGGCGGCGGTATCTATTCTATTTGGGTTATATTCTGTTCTAAACCCCGTGGGTTTGGTGGCAGTTTTGGAGCAGTTTCTAAATGATGGCCCTTACATTTTAGAATAGAATAGAACAGAGATGTCATTTAGAAAACTGCTGCAAAACTGCCACCAAACCTGTGGGGTTCAGAACAGAATAGAACCTGCCACCAACCCACCAGGGTTTAGAATAGAATAGAGCCCGCCGTCAAACCACCGCTTAGTAAATTTGGCCCTAAATCACAATTATTTTACATTTTTAAATGTGTTTTATCGCCAGATATGTGGGACAGCAATAGGTACCATCTTCACGCCCGGTTTTGCTAATATTTTCATGGGGTGCTGGGAGAAAGAATACTTCTATGCTAATAATCCTTTCAAAATGAACATAGTTATATACAAAAGATATATTGATGACATTTTAATTATTTGGAATGGTTCAGAGGGAATGGAGAAGACCCAATATCCTCACCATCCACACATGCGCAACAAGACGATCTCCGTACAGGGAGAAAAGTGCCATACCCTGAAGCCACCAATGTAAGAAAGCAGATATGATGTCAATGCTGGGCGGAAGTCACTCCAGGAAGGGTGGAAGCCAGAAGATGCATGGAAAGGAGAACTTTGGCAATAAGCCCTGGAGACATTCTTTACTTATTACAACATCCTTTAGAGGTACATAGTCATCCAGAGGGAGTCTACATAGGATCTCTGGCACTACATACATGGCGATAGTGAAATTAAGGATACGATTCCAGAAGTTGTAAATCGGAAGTGATGTCACAAGTGATCTAAACAAGTTAAATTGAGTCCTGATTGAAATGGGGTATAAAAAGCGGTCACCCCACATTATCTGCACCCCTTGATGAAGTCCCTAGTAGATGAAACATGTTGGGAAGCTGCCTCTTGCCTAATAAACTACTAAAGATAAGCACCTCATGATTTTCAGAGAACCTTCTTATACTTTGTACTTTTTAGAGTGTTTTTAGAGTATTTTTAGAACACCTATTGAAGCTCTCATTTTTATATGTGTAGTCTCCTGTGCTCTTATTATCTACATTTTTTATTTCTGAATCGTGTATTGTATTTTATTGAATATTTATTAAGGCCAGTTTTTAAATATTTATTAGCACTTTGCACTTCTTAAAATACACCCATTGCACTTATACAGACCTAAGGGTCATTGTGAGAGCCCCTTGAAAATATGCATTGGCTCAGCAGTCCATACTTTTTGTTTGTATGTTTTATATAATAAATTGTAATTTTCACCCACATGGTTTTATATGATTTATGTAGCACATTGATGATACATTCATATCTTTTATAACCTATTGTTTATCATTATCTACATCAGTCACCAAGACCTTATACACATACACATACTGCACTAAGGGGCAATCCCAAATACCCCACTCTATTTGGTCCAGCTGACACCCTTGACATATAGGGAGAACATAGCAAACACAATTTTTAACAAATACATCCACCTTTGCTATAGCAGTATTCTTCTATTAAATTGGTGCCGGTACCTCTTTATTTATATATATATATATATATATATATATATATATATATACAGCTACGGAACAGTGATGAGAACAACCTTTGTACTCACTTTCGCGAATCTGTATATGGCCTTGTTCAAACGGTATATATATGATATTATTATTGTTTGGCGAGGTACTGAAGGTGAATTTAATTCATTTATAGAAAACATAAACAGAAACATCGTCAATTTGAAATTTACTTCCAATTTTCAAACTAAACAGATTGAATTTTTAGATCTAATACTAGATATAACAGAATGGAGAAAAGGCTCTAAAATATGTACATACACATATATAAAAAATGTAGATAGTAATAGCTATCTACATTATGAGAGCTGCCATTTGAAAGCTTGGAAAGGAAACATCCCATTCTCACAAATAGCAAGAGTAAGGGGAAACTGTCTAGAAACAAAGAAATTTTATGAACAGGCAAAAATTTATCAAGTCTGCTTTCTAGAGAAAAAATACCCCAAAAAACTAGTTAAGTCCAATATAGAAAAGGCAAGAAGTGTTCAATGAACTGAATTGTTAAAATATAAGATAGAACAGTTGAAATTTACTTCCAATTTTCAAACTAAACAGATTGAATTTCTAGATCTAATACTAGATATAAAAGAATGGAGAAAAGGCTCTAAAATATGTACATACACATATATTAAAAATGTAGATAGTAATAGCTATCTACATTATGAGAGCTGCCATTTGAAAGCTTGGAAAGGAAACATCCCATTCTCACAAATAGCAAGAGTAAGGGGAAACTGTCTAGAAACAAAGACATTTTATGAACAGGCAAAAATTTATCAAGACTGCTTTCTAGAGAAAAAATACCCCAAAAAACTAGTTAAGTCCAATATAGAAAAGGCAAGAAGTGTTCAATGAACTGAATTGTTAGAATATAAGATAGAACAGTTGAAATTTACTTCCAATTTTCAAACTAAACAGATTGAATTTCTAGATCTAATACTAGATATAAAAGAATGGAGAAAAGGCTCTAAAATATGTACATACACATATATTAAAAATGTAGATAGTAATAGCTATCTACATTATGAGAGCTGCCATTTGAAAGCTTGGAAAGGAAACATCCAATTTTCACAAATAGCAAGAGTAAGGAGAAACTGTCTAGAAACGAAGAAATTTGATGAACAGGCAAAAATTTATGAAGACTGCTTTCTAGAGAAAAATACCCCTAAAAACTAGTTAAGTCCAATATAGAAAAGGCAAGAAGTATTCAATTAACTGAATTGTTAGAATATAAAGATAGAACAGTTAATAGGAAAAATGATGATAAACAAGATGTTTGTTCCATTTCTAACCACCTTTAATAACAAAGAAAAATAAATTAAAAATATCCTAGTGAAACACTGGGACATCTTGAAACTAGATCCCTTACTTCAAAAAGTAATTCTGGTCAAACCAATAGTGTTTTTTAGAAAGGCTCCAGTGATTAAAAATAGATTGGCTTCAAGCAAATTAACTTTGAATGGACTGAAAGACTCTGAGAACTTCCTGGATAATGTAAAAGGCTTTTACCTATTTACGCATTGCAAAATGTGTCAATATTCCAGTAAAGAAAGAAAACAATTTTTAAATGCAGATAGTACCAGAAGTACTAATATCAAGAGTAGGATGAACTGCCTCACTACATCAGTAATCTACATGATCGAGTGCAAATGCGGAAAAAAATATGTTGGTAAAACCAAACGACATCTTAAACTCCACATTCTAGAGCATACACGTAATATAAAAAATAAGGTTTTGAACCATAGTGTCTCTAGACATTTTTTAAAGTGCCAAAATTCATCCCTTAAAGGTTTTTCATTTACGGGGATAGAGCATGTGATTTTAGATGAAAGAGGGGTGACCTAAATAAAAAGCTGTCCAGAAGAGAAACCTTCTGGATACATTCTCTTAATACCATGATTCCTCAGGGATTAAATGAGGGATGTGACATAGTACCCTTCTTGCGTGATTAAACATAGTGCTATGAGACATGGATCTGGTGTAGTTGGGAGATCTACATATGCAATTGGCAGAAAGAAGTTATAGAATAATTAATTTCTAACTGGTAACATATCTTCCTTATCCTCTATATATTGTACATGGCTGAGTTCACAAATAATGATAACGTTTTTCTTTATTTTATATATAAAAAAATATTTTTATCTATTTATTATAGGGTACGCTCTTTTTTTAATTACAATCTTATGTGTAGAAAGTGTACAATTAGATGCACAAGATTGTAAAATATCTTCCCAGTATACTGTCCTAGTTTATTAATCTTTGTATATATGAATAGTGAATCTATAAATATTGATGTAAGAACGACATCACCTGTAAGTAATGATAAATGCTACAAGAAAATGGCAAATGGAATATTCTGATAACCATGTTGTTATGAGTAAACCTATAACAAAATTACGTCGCCTGAACTAGGGACAGTCTACGTTAGAACTAGTTTCTATATAATTGTATTGATAAAAGTGATAATTATTATATAGATTATGTTTTTATTCTATCAGGATTGTGCTTCCAATGTTAGCAGCATCGTAATCTAGATAGTGAGTACAAGATTTTAGTATAAATTATGTAATTTGTTTTATGATTGGATGGGACATGTTGGTAACATACTTGCCGATATCCTGGCTGCCCCTTTCGGGAAGGAGGCAGCCTGGTCAGCTTAGCAGGGGGGTGGGGCCGGCAAAAGTGGGTGTGACCAGGATGGCACATGCCTTTTGGGGGCAGGGCGGGGCTGGGGTGGAGCCACATACTCGCATCATTTTGGCCCCGCCCCCACTACACAATTTTGAGATTCTCGGTATTGCGGAGCAGGGGGCGGGGTCATGATGATGCAATTCGGCGAGAATCACGTCATCAGCTCCCCCCACTGCGGGTGTTTGGGGTGGTATTGCAAGGGGCGACTAGAGGGGCTGGGAGGCATGCTTACTTTTCCAGGAGGTCGGGAGTGTCACCTGATTTTCGGGAGGCCCCTAACCAAATTGGGAGAGTAGGCATGTATGGCTGGTAACCACTTAAGATGGGTGCTCGGCACCATGTAGCCACACCCACTGATGAAGTCATCACGTTGAACTGTGTTAGTGGTGTGGCTTTGGTGATGCCACGATGTTGTGATGTCACCCGCTGGAAAGAGTGATTGTGAGCGAGCTGTCGGGAACCGGACTATAGAGTATGGAGGATATACAGCTAAACCACTGCTACTGCGGTCCCATGATTTGTGTAACCTCTTGATATGAAGCTGATTGTCCTTTATTGTGTTTAAGTTACTATGTATGCTACAATTAAAAAGCCTATTATTTTAACTCACTTTGGTGCGCACCTTCTGCTCTTCTTTGAAATATATATAATATATTGTGTGGCAATATCACGCTAGGTGGCGATGGTAAGCCCTGTATTCTTTAGAATGAAAGCTCTCATGAGCAGAGCCCTCATCCCTCACATGTTTCTTCTCCCCTCTACTTATAGTATCATTTACTCCTAAACCCCCAATTGTCACCTAACATTTGGTTGCTGAGGCCCTGCAGCTTATGTTATAAGCACTGTTTATAAGCCATGTCCTTGTCCTGCACTGTTTTGTATTACTATTAACTGTTTTTCTTGTGTGTTCATTTATGTACTGTGTAAGGCTCTGCGGAACCTTTGTGGCACCATATAAATAAAGGAGGATAATAATAATAATATTCTGTGTGGGGGTGCAGGAATCTGCCCACATAGGGTAGAAAAACTAAAGGCTGCCCAGTGGATTCAGTCCAGTCAGGCTGCCAGAGGAGAGTCCAAGTGGGATGGTGACAGCTACAGAGCCCAGTGTGCCTGCTGGCCAGTAGGGGCCAGGCTTGGCCGTGTCCAGACCTGCAGTCAAGCAGGGAAGATTGCAAATTTCTGGGACTGTGTGTGTGACTTTGTGGAAGTCAGGTCAAGGGACCAGAGTCCAGACCTGCAATTCAGGCAGGGAGGAGCACAAGAGAGACATTGGGCTCTATTTACTACAATCCGCATTGGGAATGCAGATTGTAGTGTGACATTACCGACTGAATTCGCATTGCGAATTCAGGCAATATCACAGGGATTTACTACAAATCCTTTGCAGGGACAGAGATTGCGACAAAGCTGTGTCCCTGCAAATCAACTCCGCACACCTATGACAGTATTTTTTTTAAAAATACTGTGACAAGTGCCCGCGTATGATCCGACCGGCCGTCGCTAAGCCCCACCCCTGTCGCTAAGCCCCGCCCCTGCAATCATGACACACACCCTCGCCACTTCCCCCGCAACCCCCCCTCACTTAATTGCACTTACCTGCAGTGATCGGGGCTCCGGTGATGTCCTCGATGGCTCCGGTCAGCTGACATCCCATCCTGCACTGGGACCTGGTTACCTGATGACTGGGTCACAGTAAAGGATGGGAGACCAGCTGACCGGAGGGAGGACATCACCAGAGCACCAATCTCCGGTCCCTGGACTCAGGTAAGTTTTTTTTTACAATTTTTTTTTTTTGCAGTGTATCAGCGTGTGGTCTGTTTAGACCACACAGCTGATCACTGGGGCCAGCTCTGGGCTCTGCTCTGCCTGTTAGAGTGGAGCAGGAGTCCAGTAACTGGGGGAGACCCTGGATACTGCCACCCCCAGGTGGTGTTATTATCACAAGCCCTCCCCTGTATTTTTTTCACAATTTATTTTTAGTAACTACCAGGCAGATCACATGTCCCATTACAATGATGGGAAATGCGATCTGATTACTAAATATAAGTGATAATTAGGGTTTGGAGTAGAATTTTACGAATTCTACTCTAATTGCCCTTTAGTAACTTTAGGTGAAACTAAAATAATATGAAAAGGGTGTGAAAACACCCCTTTTCAATTTATTTTAGTAAGAATAATGATAATCAATAGAGCCCTTTGTATGAAGGCCAGGAGGCCATGTTTATACCTGTAAGATACAGGATTGTGACTGTGTTACGTTTACAGATTAGCTGCCCATTATAACTGGGGTTCAAGCAGTGAGGTAGTCCCCTGCATGAGGGGCTAAGTTGTAATTATTTTGTTAGTGAAATGCTAACAGTATAGTATCATTTATTTTCACTTTAACCTTTTCCAAGGTAGGTAACTCCAAATGTGCAAAGAATTAACCTTAAAAACTACAAGTGGGTCCGTCCCACATGAGCTGCACAAGGAACCCGGAAGCCCCGACTTCCTCAGAAAAATCCGACAGAGACGTCAAGGCGCCATCTGTGTTCCATTGCCCCAGCAATGTGGACTCAGTACAGAAGCCCTGAAGGACAGAAAAGTGTGCAGATGCCAAAGTTTTAGAGCACCCTTGTGATAAGAAGAACATTGGTAGGGAAATCAATGGAAAAAGGCCACATATTGCCTTTTTCCATTGATGTGGCTTTTTTCCATTGATGTCCCTACCAATGTTCTTCTTATCACAAGGATGCTCTAATACTTTTGCATCTGCACACTTTTCTGTCATTCAGGGCTTCCGTACTGAGTCCACGTTGCTGGGGCAATGGAACACAGACAGCGCCTTCACGTCACTGTCTGTTTCTTCTGAGGAAGTCGGGGCTTCCAGGTTCCATGTGCAGCTTGTGTGGGACAGACCCACTTATGGTATTTAAGGTTAGTTCTTTGCATATTTGGAGTTACCTACCTTGGAAAAGGGACATTGTGGTCCCGAAACCTTGGTGTCTTAGGATGCTCTTTTGAAAATACTTCTTTTTGATACTTTATTGAAGTCTTCAAGTGCCACCGTTTTTTCTGAGTTATTTGTCAATGAGCCTTCATCATACCATTTTACAATCTTTAGGGGTATGGGTGAACACAATGGGGAGAAGAGAGCAGAGGCTGCAGAGTTAGGTGGAGGGCTGGTAAGCTAGAATAATAAAATGTTTTAAGGGCATACTTGAAGGTTTGTGAGCTCCATGAAAGTCTAAAGGATGGAGAGATGGCATTCAAAAGGTTAGGAGTGGCCAGAGAGAAAACCTGAATGCAAGAGTAGAGCAAAGCGTACAGAAGAGTGTGAGGAATTGAGGCTGCAGATGTAAGAAGGAGTAAAAAGCTTTGAAGGTGAAAGAGAGGAGTTTGAATGTAATTATAAGTAGTACATGGATCCAGTGTAGTGACTGGCAGAGAGGGGAATCGGAGGTAGAGCAGTGAGAGAAGAGAATGAGGTGGGCAGCACAGTTGAGGACAGGCTAGGGAGGCTAGGGAGCCTGAGAGGATTACAGTAATCAAGTTGGGAAATGACCTTGGCATTATTAATGACGTCTAGTCGCTATAAAAGAAATTGCTTTCTATTCGCATTTATGGTTCCAAAGCACAAGTTATTTTATATGAAAAGGAGTAACAAATAAAGTAGTTTAACAAATCAGATAAAATAGCATAGAAAAATACATAGTACAGCCCATACATATGCTAGTGCACTGAATCCAGCATGCAGTCATTCAGTTCTGAAGCCTGTGGTTGCAAAATGGAGATGACTAAGTGCTGGACTAAGGACACAGGTATATATACAATTCAGTTTACATTGGAAACAAAGGACACAGTTGGCAGGTTTTCATTCGTACCGACTTCAAGCCAGTCTGGTCATTGGTCAGTTCATACGGTGTCATCAGGGGTATGGGTCAGTTCTCCAAAAGTCTCTATTGTGCGTTTTCCCACCGAAGAAGAGTTTAAACTGGCTACAACACTACATACAGAAAATGGCATTCTAATCAGTAACTCCCTATTATCCATAACTAGTGTACGCACGGTGCGATCTCTTTGCCAATAGAAACAGATGTCTGCAAATAAACAGAGATTTAGTATGATACCAAACATGACATGCCCACTGTATTCTGAACCTTAGATCTCTTATAAATACATTTTACATTGTATTTATTAGCTAACAATACCTCTAATAACTCTGGTTATTATTTATAGTGTGCGGGAACCTTTTTATAAGTGAGGGTGGGTGGGTGCGTGTGCGTTCGCATGTAATTGTGTTGAATTTGCACCGGCATGCAGTAGCATGCCGTTTACATGCTATCAGACAAGGGACGATAGTGTCAACAGATAATAATTGTATAAATGATTCCATCCAATCATCTGACTTTGACAGTCCACCCTTTGATAGCAAACAAAACACTATCATATTATGTTCTTAACATTTTTAGTTAGACATAATAAATTATTATCTAATGTTCTATACAGTTAGACACAATTTGGTAATTGAACCGTCAATAATGCACCTCAGGAAAGGTTAAAACAACCCTTATACGTGATCTCGGATCTATAGGGGACCATTGGTAGGATGTTGGAACTCATCTAACCTATAAAGAATGTGTTGGGAATGTGACACTATATTATTTATGATGTCTGATGTAACCTTTACTATACATATAATTATGTATAACTAAACCTAATTACATTTTATTATCTGATGGTACTTTCAATTTCAGGATTATAAGCAGTTCATCATCATATTAATGTATGTGTTATGTATGTTGATTGTACAGGTGGTAAAAGAGAGAAAATTCAGTTTGGAGAGAATCATAACAACGTAATTTTCACAGTTCGAAATAAAAAGTGATGAAAGGGCGGAGAAGTAACGGTCCTCTCCTGCTTCTCATATGTAGATGGAAAAAAACCTTGTTTGTGTGCATGTAAGGATAAAAAAATCTTTCATATGTGAACCAAACCCTTTCCTAATTTTATTTTAACATTTGGAAACAAAAGCCTATAGTTGTTCCTATGATGTTATCTTTGCCAACAGGGGTGAGGGCGCTCTTCTGGAGTGTTGTCATCTTGGACATCTGTTTTGGATGATCTGTATCCTGTCCTTCCAATCTGTGTCCCGTCCGATCATCTTAGGGTTCGTGTAGTCATTTGCCAGGAATATCGTCTGTCTGCAGCTGGGCCTCATCAGCACCTAAATAAGAAATTGGGAGATATCAGTACTTTTGAATGTCTCCATCTTTCCTACGAAATCTGAAGTCTTGTCTTCCATCTGATCCATCTGCAGTCTTTAGATATCCTGCTGTTGACCTGATGGATGAAAAACAGATTCTCTGTCCGTTAGCAGTCCCTCCCCACCCATTGTGATCATTTAGAATTTTGGGCCTGATTCAGACCCACTCGCAAGCGGATGTCCGCTCGCAAGTGGGTCGATGGTGTGCACTGCGCATGCGCATGACGGAGGGAGCTCCGTCATGCGCATGCGCCAGACGCGACGAGCGAAGGACTTTCCTTCGCTCGTTGTGTCTGATCAAAGGGGGCGTGCTGTCGATGTTGATTGACTGCACGCCCCCTTTGGTGGGCATGCCGGGGGCATGCCTCCCAGACGGGGGCATTCCCAAGGGAACGCCTACCATCAGAAGCCGGCCCACTGACATCACTAGTGATGTCAGTGGGAGTGATTTTGGCTCTGATAGAGCCAAAATCACTCCGGGCCTTGAGGTTGAGAAACTCATCCGCAGGCTCCGGCTCGCAGTGGCGATGGTCGCGATGGTCAATACCATCGCGGCCATCAACCTGCACGCTCATATAGGCTGTGGGTGGTGACCCACAGCTATACGAGCGTCCAGGAGGACGCTCCATAATTATGGAGGACGGCCCTCATTCAGAGCATGCGCTCTGCTCAGAGCGTCCGGCTCTGAATGAGGGCCCTTGTCTGTTCCATATTGGAGTTTTCAAAAATCACATATCATTAACATTGAGTTACAGACTTAACTTTACATCGTTTTCTCCACTAGGTGGCATTCAAGATCCTACAATGCCTTTGTTTTTCTCATTTTCGATGAAAATCTCCCAAAAAAATATAAATCTTTAATCTGGGAAATTCTAAATTTCCAACCTTCAAATACCCATATACTGTAACACCCTCTTTTCTCCTGACAATAATCTGTGCATTAATTGTTGAGGAGAATCAGAGAAGTCCTAGGCTCTTTGATACACTTTGACCTGCATTCCGATGTTCCGAGAAAATAGAAAGAAATGTTAATATACAGGCATTTCAATATGGAACTAATTCTTATCTATTCTAAACATACAAACTGTTAATAGATATACCCAATTACTTTAGTAATAACAGAAAATCATCCTGTGGAACCTGTTTAAATATAAGACCATTTTAATACAACCTTAAATGTATTTTTTTTTCATTGAAAACCCTTAGTAATTCTGTGCATTACAACCTCTGCTGGGAAATAGATGTGTATTTCACCTTCTACTCCTCCTCATCCTAGGACCTGTGAGTGTCCACACTGGCCACAAGTGGTGAAACATCAAAATTACAACAGGTGTTTTTGAGAGAAAAAGAAACTTACATTCCGCTGAGTTATTGTCACTGCAACAGTTTTAAAACAGTATGATCATATGCATATTTTTATGATCTATGGCAAGCCCCCTTTTCTGGTGAATGAAACCTCCACCATAGGGTTATCCATAATACTTACATCGCAATATAACTAGATTTTACAGGGATTCATAAACACAAAAATATCACGTTTGTGCCTGTTACTAACAATCACATGGGATCTCTAAAAACTGTTTCTAATGAACTGTTACCACTTACAACAGTTCTGATGGCATTTTACATACGTCACTTCATGAGATATACACAGTATTTTCAGCTATTAATATATTTCCAAGTTCCTACAAAAAAAACCTTGTTCACCCATCTTCCAATTCCTATGAATTTGGTCAGGGGTTGCACTACTTACCTATTTCCATTAGGGGATTTTAGAATCCTTTACTCCGATATACATATTTATACCATTATACTTTATCTGTATACACCTAGGATTTTAAAATGAGCAGGATTTTACACTACCTGTCTGTTTTTAACCCATATTATACGATATACAGTCTTAAGAACAATTGCATACACTGTAAACATTGCTATAAGCATAAAGGTTAAACTCATTATCACCTGTAATCATAAGGACGTCTCCTTATTTACTGCAGTAATGACAAACCTAGATTTCCTTATTCCTGCTTTTCATATGATATCCCTACTTCTAAGGAATATCTCATGTCCACCGTTTTGAGTATTACGCATATCACATTGTCCTTAATATTTATAATGTAACGTATATCACTGTCTAAAAATCATATTTCCTGCAGTCATATATACTTACCATATGACCTGTTTACCTAAAGGAAAACAATT
This sequence comes from Taudactylus pleione, assembly GCA_031769625.1. NCBI lineage: Eukaryota > Metazoa > Chordata > Amphibia > Anura > Myobatrachidae > Taudactylus > Taudactylus pleione. The sequence continues at coordinate 6,471,009 of JAUIMM010000210.1, read as the reverse complement.
ATTCAGACATCCTAACATCTGTGGCATCTTAAATGAAATTATCCATTTTTACATTTATTACAGACTTCGCTAATCTGTGATTCAGTCTTTTTCAACCATTCTGCTTACCAGTATATATAGAACGATTATTACAGGACTCATTGCAAACCTGATCTATGATCCAATTAATCATACCCTGCTTAGCAATACATTACCTGATTCTAAGCTTCACACCAGTGTTACCTATATAACTGTTACAGAATTGAATAAATGGGTTAAACACAAATACCTCCCTTTGCGAGTTCCTTAATCTATCTACAGAAATCCATATCATTCTGAGTTATGACTAGTGTACAGAGTCAGACTGAGCCATAGGGGTACAGGAAACCTCCAGTGGTCCCCACTGTTCCATTCTGACACTGCTGGTGTATTACTTTTTCTGGTCTGTACTAGGGATGTGCAGGCTCGGTTCTACTCGGTTCCGTTCGGTTCTTTTTACCGGATCTTATTGGGTTTCAGCTGTCACGAGTTTTGGATAGCCAATAAGATTCGGTAAAAAGAACCGAACGGAACCGAGTAGAACCGAGCCTGCACATCCCTAGTCTGTACCACTACAGACCCCAGACACCAGGTCATCATCGCTATTCTATATATGTATAGCGACCGAAGCTTCATGTGAGCTAAACATTCCAGCTTTCGCAGGGCTACTATTGCCCTAATATTCCTTGACAAAACACATCAAGTCCCTGATTATCTTAAACAATGTATTGTGCACATAATGCAATCCTTCAAATCATACTCAGTTATAACTGCAATATTATATGTGGGTTAAATGCAATCTAATACACAGATAATATAGTATAACACACCACATGTTGTAACTTACTCAGAATTTAACTTCTTAACTGCTGTATTGCAAGCATTTTTCAGAAGTACATACAAACTCAACACAGAAAATGTTACAAACTGCACACATATGAGTACATACAAACTATACCCAGAAAACTTTCATATGCGGCATGTACAAACTCCACACAGAAAACCAAGATCATGTGCATAGCACAAATACCTCAAAACTTCTGTATTGCAGCCATGTGTGTGTTTAGTAATGCTCTATATGACACAGATCCTTTTTTTCTGAGATTGGGTGTAAAGCCCCCATTTGTGCACAACCAGAGGGTAATAAATGCATTTCATTATTCACATTGGCGCTGAATTCTAGCTCCTGTATAAATCATGATTATTCATAACAAACATCAAAAAATGTGCCAATTGTAATGTTTGTGACATTCTCAGAACACACCACATTGGAAAACACCTGCAATAGGTAAAATACTTTTACCATCACTAAATGAATTTCTAATTTTCATTCATTTGCTTCAAATATATAAAATTACTATTTATAAGAAAAAATTATTATTCATATTTGGGCTTGCTGCGATTAATTATGAATTCTCTAGTAGTTTAAAACATGCACTATACATGTGCCAATGTGTAATATGTGACCTTAATGCACAATTTTCACTGCAGATATGCTGCAGGGTGAATTAAACAGAATAAATGGAGTGATATACCATGAATATATGTGTGAGAAGTGGACATGCATGTGTGTATGGGGGGATATATGATATGGTATGTATCTTTAAGGGAATGTTAATTATTCACCTGCACTTCCAGCCTGACTACTAGTCTAGAGATAAATTGTGGAAAGCAATCTATCAAAGAATATATTTATTTGTGTATGTATGTGCATGAGTGATTTGTGTTGTAATGTTTACTAGCCAGTTTAGACTCGTTCTTCGGCGGGAAAACACACCTAAAGAGCCGTTGGAGGGCTGAACCAATATTGTACAAACTGGCCTATGGACTGCATCGTTACAGAAGAACCAAGAGGAAGAACCAAAGGGATTATGCCAACTCGTTCTATTGTATTGCTTATCTCTGTGTGGGTATATATGCAAGCGTTCTATATCTGGTAGTTAGTCATCTTTCTCTTTCTGTTGGTGGAGGTTTCATAGTTGATGCCGGGAAATCTGGATCCAGAGTGAATGCGTATGTATCGACTGTACCTTATGATTGTATAATCTGTTTGCGCTAATTGTATTTAGATCAAGGCGTGTAACTATATGCTTTTTGGTGAATAATATCTTTTTGTGCTTTGGAACCACAATCAAAGTCTGGAGAGCAATTATTTCTTGTGCGACATACAACGCTAAATAGCGACATTTAGGGTGTATGGATCATTAGGTATTCATAGTAGCCATGATGGTATAAAGAGATCTATTTTACCAAGTGTGAGTGTGTTTATATTTTGTTTTATGGTTATGTAGTATGTTATTGCAGATATGATATAGGCAGCACAGAAAGGGTTAATATAGGGTACCTTGAATAACCAGGAGCCACAATTTCTTCAACAATAGAGCCTGCTATTCAGTGTGACTTTAGTCCTGTAAAAATACTCTTTTTGGAAAGAAAACTTAAATATCATGTGCAACCATTCAAAAAATTAACACAAGCAAGTTTTTGTAACTAGTACTGTGAGAATTCATTGCTGGAATGCCATTCTATTGAGACACCACCTTATAACCAAGTTAACATTCCATCTAAGGTAACCTAGAATCCTAATTTTGGTCAATACTTGATTAAAGTGAACCTCTTGTAAACAACAAATGAGTCTATTGTCTAAACCTCCAAGTAGACCAAAGAAAAACCTGTTCTTAACATACAGTAACTATTCTGACTTGAGATACCAATCTCAATACTTACTGTAAACAAAGACACCTGATTTTAGTGAAATGCACAATGACTAAGGCTGCATACATTTAACATACAGTACATTCAAAACTGTTTACTCTATTTCTTATCTATGAAGTATTATGTATGTAAAACATCCACTATGGTCAAAATCACCTTTAATCCTAACATTACAAAATTATGAATTATTACCTAAATATCTAAAATATTAACAATTGCCCCTTTATGGCCATGATAAATTATGTTGATTGACAACACATTAAACTATCGTAATTGTTCTCAATAAATTTTGAAATATTTCTTCAAACCATTACTTTTTACACTAATCTCACCAATTTCAGCCACTGCCCCTGCTGGTGGGATCACTTCCCTTTCTTGCCTGCGTGGTACTTCTTGAATGTTAATAGCATGGGCAATGTGAAATTACAGTGGGTTCATCGTCTTCTACAAATACATTATCCTTAAGATGTTTTAACACAGTATACAGGTTATGTATTACAATTTTTTTGTTTCTGGTATCGGCTGTACCATCACCCCCAGCCACATTAGGCAGCGGGGGTGCGCTTGTGTTCACTTCCTTTTGCGTAGTAATGCTATCTTCCGGTGTGCGTACGCTACCTTCTGGTGTGCGTACGTTACCTTGCCACGTATTACCCTCATGTTGCCACAGTTTTAAACAATCATTGTTCAGTGATCTAATTAAACATGTGTTATCTCTTACATTACTCAATACCTCTGAATCGAAACTGCCAATCTTGGAAACTGTTTCATACATCCTTTGGTCATCTTGACCCAAATGTCGCAGTATGCCATAGCGTACGCACCATACTTAGAATACATGATATATCTTGCCGAACCAATCGGCCCTTCCTTACGCAGCACCACCTAATCGACCATCTCTAGCGTTTGCTTACCACCCATCTGGAAAAAAAATTTTCCAATGCTTTGCAACTTACCTCCTGCTAGAGACTTTGTTCCATGATGATCAGGTGACCAAGCCTTCAGAGGCGAAATGTGTTTCCCCCCAATGGGCTTTCTGCACTTTACAGCCCAGCTGATCCACCACAGGCAGCCGCATCTCCTGCCTCCGATACCCAGCGGGCTGTTTCTACTCTACAGCCCAGCTGATACACCACTGGCAGCCGCATTTCCTGCCTATCACTTCTCCATGAGGTATACATAAAATGAGTGGTCCACAAGCGCAAAGTTACTCTAACACTTCCGGTCCTGATAATCCTCTTGTCTGGAATTCCTCACCATCTCAGAAAGAGAAAAAAGAGGATGAAATAATCTATTATGTTCACATATCCTTCTAGAATATTCAATTTATGGAGGTGTTCTTCCCTTTGAAAACTCACCTCACACCAATGAGATGAGTGCCTATAAAGGTTTCTTTTATATCCCTTCCGGTCTGATCAGCATAGGTATTAGCCACATACACCAAGACCCCTCTTATATAAAAGCTTACCTGGGAACAGGTATCAACGTTCACATAAAGGTATCTTTAATATCCACTCAAGAAGCTACTTGTTAGTTCACCATATGGGAACATAAATGGTATCCAGAAGGGTATTTTTTTTTTTAAAAAGTGATATTTATTCCAGTTTAACAATAAAACATAGTCCAACAGTAGATAAAAAAAAACATCCAATATATTGATATAGCAGCATCCAAAAAAATGATAATCCACTATAATGGAAAATATTCCTTCCCCCTGGAAACCTATCTGCAGATAAGAGTTAGGACAAACAGTGCCACCCTCTCACCCAGTCTGAGAAGAGGTAAAGGTGTCCAAGATAGATGTAAAAAAACAAAATCCTTCCACTGCATCCAGGTCTCCTGCTTTACACCAATGCGTTTCTGACTAAGGTCCTTCCTCAGGGTTTGTCTAAAGTCTAACTGAAGGGGCTTTATATACTCCCATCACTAATTGGCAAATAGACTCACCAATCTTCATTAGCAGGTCTAAACTAAACTCCGGACAAACCATCCCAACACAACAGTAATATATATAGTAAAAAATACATAAAAATACATTTCTTGGTATTCAAACATAATCACCATCCCATAAATAAATAATTAAAAAATTTCAGCATTCCAATTCATAATAAAAAAAACTTTTCTTGTGAATAACAAGATATAATCCAGTCCATGTTTAAACAGTCTCCTTGTGTCACTGGACATTAGCTTAGTGCTCTTTTTTCAAGCATGGGGCCAAGAACACCACATTGTTTCATCATTCCCTTCAATCTCCGCTCGGGCCTCGTTGACAAGAAGTACATGATGACGTCTTCCGGTATTTGGAACGTAAGCCGGAAATTGAATCTTCCGCAGTGGAACGCATATCGCGGCTTTGCCGGAAACTCCCTACTAAGTATATTTATATCCATAGAGCGCTCCCAAAGAACAAATTCAGATTATTTATTTTCCACATGCGACTCCATTGGTATTGTTCCCATGCCATAAAAAGAGTAAACATATATAGAAAAATAATAATAAATAACAAATACTGTCAGGTCCATAAATATTGGGACATTGACCGAATTTTCAGATTTTGGCCTCTATTCACCACCACAATGGTTTTGAAATGAAACAAACAAGATTGCTTTAACTGCAGACTTTCAGATTTAATTTGAGGGTAATTACATCCAAATTGGGTGAACGGTGTAGGAATTACAACAGTTTCAATATGTGCCTCCCATTTTTTAAGGGGCCAAAAGTAATGGGACTATCAACTCAAAAGCTATTTCAAGGACCGGTGTGGGCTATTCCCTCATTATTTCATTATCAGTTAACCAGGTAAAAGGTCTGGAGTTGATTCTAGGTGTGACATTTGCATTTGGAATCAGTTGCTGTCGACTCTCAATATGAGATCCAAAGAGCTGTCACTATCAGTGAAGCAAGCCATCATTAGGCTGAAAAATCAAAACAAACCCATCAGAGAGATAGCAAAAACATTAGGTGTGGCCAAATCAACTGTTTGGAACATTCTTAAAAAGAAAGAATGCACCGGAGAGCTCAGCAACACCAAAAGACCCAGAAGACCACGGAAAACAACTGTGGTGGATAACAAAAAAATTATTTCCCTGGTGAAGAAAAACCCCTTCACAACAGTTGGCCAAATAAAGAACACCCTCCAGGAGGTAGATGTATATGTGTCAAAGTCAACAATCAAGAGAAGACTTCACAAGAGTGAATATACAGGGTTCAGCACAAGATGCAAACCATTGGTGAGCCACAAAAACAGGAAGACCAGATTAGAGTTTGCCAAACAACATCTAAAAAAGCCATTACAGTTCTGGAACAACATCCTATGGACAGATGAGACAAAGATCAACTTGTACCAGAGTGATGGGAAGAGAAGAAAAGGAAAGGAACTGCTCATGATCCAAAACATACCACCTCATCAGTGAAGCATGGTGGTGGTAGTGTCATGGCGTGGGCATGTATGGCTGCCAATGGAACTGGTTCCCTTGTATTTATTGATGATGTGACTGCTGACAAAAGCAGCAGAATGAATTCTGAAGTGTTTCAGGCAATATTATATGCTCATATTCAGTCAAATGCTTCAGAACTCATTGGACAGCGCTTCACAGTGCAGATGGACAATGACCCGAAGCATACTGCAAAAGCAACCAAAGAGTTTTTTAAGGCTAAAAGTGGAATGTTATGCAATGGCCAAGTAAATCCCCTGACCTGAATCCGATTGAGCATGCATTTCACTCGATTAAGTCAAAACTGAAGGGAAAATGCCCCAAGAACAAGCAGGAACTGAAGACATTTGCAGTAGAGGCCTGGCAGAGCATCACCAGGGATGAAACCCAGTGTCTGGTGATGTCTATGCATTCCAGACTTCAGGCTGTAATTGCCTGCAAAGGATTTGCAACAAAATATTAAAAAGTGAAAGTTAGATTCAGGATTGTTTAGTTTGTCCCATTACTTTTGGCCCCTTAAAAAGTGGGAGGCACATATAGAAATTGTTGTAATTCCTACACCGTTCACCTGATTTGGATATAATTACCCTCAAATTAAATCTGAAAGTCTGCAGTTAAATCACATCTTGTTTGTTTCATTTCAAAGCCATTGTGGTGGTGAATAGAGGACAAAATATGAAAATTCTGTCAATGTCCCAATATTTATGGACCTGACAGTATAAACCTGTAATATGATACATACAGTGCATCCTAATCCCGCATCTCAATAAGTAAATAACACCAGAATATACATATTTAAAATCATGAGATCTATTAAAAAATTAGTATTAATAAAATATTAATAAAATATTGAAATAATAATACCAAGCGGTTATATGGTTATTATTTAAAGTGCATCATGAATTAAGATTATATAAACCATTTAATCTCAAAGTCTATGTTTAATCTCCTAGGGACTTGTGTCTTTAATGTAAACATAGTCTGCATCTCTACCTTAGCCAATCTTACATCCCTATCATTACTTCTCCAATGGGGTAACACCGATTTTATTCCACAAAACGATTTTAAATGCTTAATATCACATTGGTGTGTTTTCTTAAAATGTAATGAAACATTGTGTGTCTCTAAACCTTTTTTTATATTTCTGACATGTTCAGAAAGCCTCTCTTTCAGCATTCTAGTGGTTTTGCCCACCACTAGAATGGTGGCTTCTGCAAGAACATTCTAGTAGATATACACAATATTTTGTATTACAAGTTATAAAATCTTTAATATCATACACCTTCTTGGTTTGTGTAGATGTATACTGTGTCATCTTAGATGTTCCACTTTTACATATTTTGCACATACTGCACATCCCACATCTAAAAAATCCTTTGGATTTAATTCTAGTTTCAATATTGGTAACGGGGAGATCACTCCGTACAACGTTATCTTTAATATTTTGGGCTTTCCTATAAATGAATTTAGGGCATTCATCCAAAACTGTCCTAAGTAAAGGGTCATTAATTGAAATCCCCCAATATTTCCTTATTACCCCTTCAATTTTTTTATAATGACTGTTATATTTTGTAATAAAAGGTACCTCAAATCCCTTTGGTCTCATTTTATTCTTTATTTTTCCTTGCATCATCTATATTCGATTGATGCTACCTCCTTTAGTTTTAGCATTCTCTACTATCTGGGCATCATAACCCTTAGATGTAAATTGCTCTTTAAGAATTTTTGATTGTTCATTATATACCCCCATATCTGTACAATTCCGCCTGATTCTTTGGAATTGACTATTTGGGATGCTTCTCAACCAATTTAAGTGATGGTTGCTTGTATAGTCAATAAATGAATTACAATCCGTACTTTTAACAAAATTCTTAGTTTTTATACTGCCTGCTTCCACATAAATTGAGAGATCTAGGAAATCCACCAAAATATCACTACTTTTAAAGGTTAGAACAATATCCAGATCATTGTCATTAAGATACTCACAAAATAAGTCCAGAGAGGTCTGATCCCCATCCCAGATAAAAAGGACATCATCTACCTCTGCCATGACACAAGGCTGTCCCCAAATTGGTGGTTACTCCAAACTACATTGTTCTCCCAATATGCCATAAACAAATTAACGTAGCTTGGGGCCAGCCTGGTGCCCATGGCGGTTCCTGTTAATTGTAAATAGAAGGTATTGCTAAACCAGAAGAAATTATTTGGCAATATCATAGCAACACCTTCAAGTATAAAATCCTTTAGGTCTTCTTGTGTATTATCCTTTTCCAGGAAAAAATCTCACTGCATTTAACCCTGCCTGATGATTGATTATAGTGTACAAGGAGGTTACGTCAGCCGTAACCAATTTATATGTAGATTTCCGAATGATAATTGGAGGAACCAGAGAGTATATAAAGATATACGGAGAGAAGGTAATAGATTTGAACCTCTCTCTTCAATGGGACATTTTTTAGATCAGAAAACGTCATCCAGTTGGATTCGGTGACCTTTAGAAGTAAGAGAAGATCTAGAGGAAAGAGGGGGGGAAAGACCATGTATAGAAAAATGAATAAGCAATAAAACATAAAACTATAATTAGAGATGATAATGGTCAGAACCATGTGGAGGACAATGCTAAGGAGAGTGAGATGAAAATCCATAAAACTAAGATACATAATTTAAGTCAATATATACTGAGTGAATATGAGACCAGCGTATTAGAACGAGGTCTCAAATTTGCTCCCTCAAGTCATGCTAATGAATTTGAGGTCTTTTTGGATCTACAGAAATTCATTAGAAGGTTAACTTTAAAAAAATTCTTTAATGAAAAATCTAATTTAGTAGAGAGTGACTCTAATGTTGATATGTCTGAAGATACTACGTACTCAGTATTTAAAAGGAAGTTCACGTTCTTTCCGGCTCACAAAAAGGGCTGTTTTAAAGAGTCTTTTGAGAAATTAGTGAGAGAAGATCTAGAGAAACTCAATCTCAAACCCATCAAGAACATTAATTTAAATAAAAAGGAGAGGGAAACCATAAGATCACTCAAGGAAAATACTCAGATAGTTATAAAACCCGCTGATAAGGGGGGCAGCATAGTTATTCTGGGTGTTAATGACTACAATGCTGAGATTCTTAGACAGCTTTCAGATGGCCTCACGTACAAAAAATTAAGGGGTAATCCTACTGAAAGTATTTTAAAAAAACTAGATCTATTCTTGAAAATGTACATAGTAAAGGAGGTAATTACAGAGAATGTAGGGGAATATATAAATGTTGATCATCCTTCTATACCGGTGATATATATACTACCAAAAATACACAAAAATAGTGAAAAACCACAGGGCCGTCCTTTAGTGGCAGGGATCAACTCCATCCTGTCCAATTTATCCCATTATTTAGAACATTTATTGCAACCCTTAGTACAGAAAACTCCATCATATTTGAAGGATACAATAGCTGTCATTAGAGAGCTGTCTAATATAGAATGGAAATCTACATATAAATTGGTTACAGCTGACGTAACCTCCTTGTACTCTATAATCAATCATCAGGCAGGGTTAAATGCAGTGAGATTTTTCCTGGAAAAGGATAATACACAAGAAGACCTAAAGGATTTTATACTTGAAGGTGTTGCTATGATGTTGCAAAATAATTTCTTCTGGTTTAGCAATACCTTCTATTTACAATTAACAGGAACCGCCATGGGCACCAGGCTGGCCCCAAGCTACGCTAATTTGTTTATGGTGTATTGGGAGAACAATGTAGTTTGGGGTAACCACCAATTTGGAGACAGCCTGGTGTCATGGCAGAGGTATATAGATGATGTCCTTTTTATCTGGGATGGGGATCAGACCTCTCTGGACTTATTTTGTGAGTATCTTAATGACAATGATCTGGATATTGTTCTAACCTTTAAAAGTAGTGATATTTTGGTGGATTTCCTAGATCTCTCAATTTATGTGGAAGCAGGTAGTATAAAAACAAAGAATTTTGTTAAAAGTACGGATTGTAATTAATTTATTGACTATACAAGCAACAATCACTTAAATTGGTTGAGAAGCATCCCAAATAGTCAATTCCAAAGAATCAGGCGGAATTGTACAGATATGGGGGTATATAATGAACAATCAAAAATTCTTAAAGAGCAATTTACATCTAAGGGTTATGATGCCCAGATAGTAGAGAATGCTAAAACTAAAACTAATGGAGGTAGCATCAATCAAATAGAGATGATCCATGGAAAAATAAAGAATAAAATGAGACCAAAGGGATTTGAGGTACCTTTTATTACAAAATATAACAGTCATTATAAAAAAATTGAAGGGGTAATAAGGAAATATTGGGGGATTTTAATTAATGACCCTTTACTTAGGACAGTTTTGGATGAATGCCCTAAATTCATTTATAGGAAAGCCCGAAATATTAAAGATAACGTTGTACGGAGTGCTCTCCCCGTTACCAAAATTGAAACTAGAATTAAATCCAAAGGATTTTTTAGATGTGGGATGTGCAGTATGTGCAAAATATGTAAAAGTGGAACATCTAAGATGACACAGTCTACATCTACACAAACCAAGAAGGTGTATGATATTAAAGATTTTATAACTTGTAATACAAAATATTGTGTATATCTACTAGAATGTTCTTGTGGAAGCCAGTACGTGGGCAAGACCACTAGAATGCTGAAAGAGAGGCTTTCTGAACATGTCAGAAATATAAAAAAGGTTTAGAGACACACAATGTTTCATTACATTTTAAGAAAACACACCAATGTGATATTAAGCATTTAAAATCGTTTTGTGGAATAAAATCGGTGTTACCCCTTTGGAGAAATAATGATAGGGATGTAAGATTGGCTAAGGTAGAGATGCAGACTATGTTTACATTAAAGACACAAGTCCCTAGGGGATTAAACATAGACTTTGAGATTAAATGGTTTATATAATTTTAATTCATGATGCACTTTAAATAATAACCATATAATCTCTTTGTTTTATTATTTCAATATTTTATTAATATTTTATTAATACTAATTTTTTTAATAGATCTCATGATTTTAAATATGTATATTCTGGTGTTATTTACTTATTGAGATGCGGGATTAGGATGCGCTGTATGTTTCATATTACAGGTTTATATTTGTTATTAATTATTGTTTTTCTATATATGTTTACTCTTTTTATGGCATGGGAACAATACCAATGGAGTTGCATGTGGCAAAGAAATAATATGAATTTGTTCTTTGGGAGCGCTCTATGGATATAAATATACTCAGTAGGGAGTTTCTGGCAAAGTCGCGATATGCGTTCCACTGCGGAAGATTCAACTTCTGGCTTGCGTTCCAAATACCGGAAGACGTCATCATGTACTTCCGGTCAACGAGGCCCAAGCGGAGATTGAAGGGAATGATGAAACAACGAGGTGTTCTTGGCCCCATGCTTGAAAAAAGAGCACTAAGCTAATGTCCAGTGACACAAGGAGACTGTTTAAACATGGACTGGATTATATCTTGTTATTCACAAGAAAAGTTTTTATTATTATGAATTGGAATGCTGAAATTTTTTTATTATTTATTTATGGGATGGTGATTATGTTTGAATACCAGGAAATGTTTTTTTATGTATTTTATACTATATATATTACTGTTGTGTTGGGATGGTTTGTCCGGAGTTTAGTTTAGACCTGCTAATGAAGATTGGTGAGTCTATTTGCCAATTAGTGATGGGGGTATTTAAAGCCCCTTCAGTTAGGCTTTAGACACACCCTGAGGAAGGACCTTAGTCAGAAACGCGTTGGTGTAAAGCAGGAGACCTGGATGCAGTGGAAGGATTTTGTTTTTTTACATCTACCTTGGACACCTTTTCCTCTTCTCAGACCAGGTGAGAGGGTGGCATTGTTTGTCCTAACTCTTATCTGCAGATAGGTTTCCAAGGGGAAGGAATTTTTTCCATTATAGTGGATTATCATTTTTTTGGATGCTGCTATATCAATATATTGGATGTTTTTTTTTATCTACTGTTGCACTATGTTTTATTGTTAAACTGGAATAAATATCACTTTTTTATTGAAAAAAACACCCTTCTAGATACCATTTATGTTCCCATATGGTGAACTAACAAGTAGCTTCTTGAGTGGATATTAAAGATACCTTTATGTGAACATCGATACCTGTTCCCAGGTAAGCTTTTATATAAGAGGGGTCTTGGTGTATGTGGCTAATACCTATGCTGATCAGACCGGAAGGGATATAAAAGAAACCTTTATAGGCACTCATCTCATTGGTGTGAGGTGAGTTTTCAAAGGGAAGAACACCTCCATAAATTGAATATTCTAGAAGGATATGTGAACATAATAGATTATTTCATCCTCTTTTTTCTCTTTCTGAGATGGTGAGGAATTCCAGACAAGAGGATTATCAGGACCAGAAGTGTTAGAGGAACTTTGCGCTTGTGGACCACTCATTTTATGTATATGTACTTTAAAGGATTGGTGACCTAGAGTGTGGACTGAGCAGCAGTTCAGGGGTGCTGGTTGCTACAACGTATCTTGTCTATCTCCATGAGGTATCTTTCTGTTTTTTTCTCTATCTCTATAGCGCTCTCTCATTCAAGCCGGACTGAAACTCCTCCTCTGCAATGCTTTTTTAGTAACAGAGGGGAGACACTGTCAGGAGTGGGGACAGCAGAAGCGCTCTCAAACTATTGTTTCCCTGGGGACAATGTTTTCTTCTCTCTCATCCCTTATTTGAAATGTATTTGACAAGGGACAGCAGAAGTTGTATTACACATCTTCTCCCCAGGCTTTTCTTTAAATTCTATGATACAGTGATTTATCTGATACACACATTCAGAAATCAGAAGGATATAAATATTATTTAATATCATGGATTTTATATCTATATATACTGGACCTTTGTGATTAAATCCATTTTTGATTGTGGTTCATATGTACTAACAACTCAATACTGACCATTGTAAGCACTTTGCACTTTGATCACAAATGTGTATATAAATGAATTTCCACATGGATTGGTTGAAATAGAGTATCAATTCTAATTTCTTTTCAATTATTTCAGTTATGTGAACCTTACAGTCTGTTTATTTTTATGATTAAATCTATTTCTGATTGTGGCTCATAGGTACTATCAACCCAACACTTACCATTGTAAGTAATATGCACTCTAACTATAGAGGTGTATATACATGAATTTCCATATTTATTGTTTGTATTAAAGTATCAATTCTAATTTTCTTACTAATTACCTCGGTTAAGTGAGCATTTTAGTCTGGTTAGATTGAATTTACATGACCAGACAGATTTCTCAAACTATCCATGGATTGCTTTTTGATGTTTTACATATCTGAATATTATGATTTATTGTGATATGCGGCTGCATTTTTCTTGATGTGATTAAACCATTACTCGGCAGAGTAATTAACATTGTTTACACATTTGACAATCAAATATGGTGGGTATCTATCCCAATTCTCCTGTCAATTTATGATATATATCCATTATTTATGATCACAGTACATAAGGAATTGGGCATCAAATATTTTCGCCAGATTGATCATATGTATACAATTTATTGATGTGTAATTTTTATAAAACTATGTATGTTTTCTGAGATTTCAGGTATTAAGAGATGTATCTAGGAATACACTTGTTCCTCTTTTTAAATTAGATTTATTAAAGGTTAAGTATTATGTATATGTAAAAAAAAAATTCTAATTTTTTCTTATTCTCCTTATCTAATCTGATTAAGAGTGACTTATTTGTTCTTCTGCTTCTTCGCATAACAGTTAAATAGAGATTTTGTTCACCCTACTTTGCGTAACCTACACTGGTAGAATTTAAGCATTCACCACACTTACCCTTGCCAGCGATTTAATCTCACACAACCCCAAGTCCCTTAGAATGTAAGCTCCTATGAGCAGGGCCCTCTACCTTCTTGTGCATCTCCTTACTCTACCTTCATCTACTTCTTACTCTCTACCAGGGCACCTAACACTTGATTACTTTGCATTGTTGCTTATCTGGGTACTATAGTCGTGAATGTAGCAATGTATATTATCCATGTCCTGTAATGTATTGTATTGTACTGTACTGTAAGTCACTGTAAATCAAACTATTTGTTTATGTACTTTGTTAGGCGCTGCAGAACACTTGTGGTGCCATATAAATAAATGATAATAATAATCACAGTGTTATACGCAACTATGCGGTGTGTACGCAACCGTGCGGTCCAATCGCATTGCCTATAGATACTAACTACAAATAAGCTTTGTGATTACTATTGGGTGTGTCTGCCGAAAACCCCTTGTTTTCGCCGAAAACAAAAATCCCTGTTTTCGCTGCCAGTATACCTGCTGTGTATACCTACTCGGTTGCCCCTACTGCACCTGCCTCATCAGACAGCCAACCGCACTGTACTATTTCCACAGTAACCACAACTTCAGGCACACATTCCACATTCATATACACCTTTGTTTTCTGCGCAGAAAAATGCTTTCCCAAATAATTGTAATAACTATTCTGAGGTTTTAACAAGTAATCATACTATAAATACAACATCCTTGACAAAGGCCTTGTAGGGCCGAAACGCATTGATGAGAATACATATTCCCAACACCTCTACAACACCCCAGCCTTGATACTAGTCTCCTCACAATAGACGAGTGGAGCCGCTGCATTACACGCTGAGCCCAGGTGCCACGTAATCCCACGTGATCACGACACCTGGTAGTCTTGTGCCAGCCAGACAGGACAGGCGTGGACGCCAAAAGATTTTACCTACAGCGATCATCTGAACTAAGGACAAGAAGGACAACGCAACACACCAGGAGGTGTGTTCAGAAGCTGTGAAGGGTAAGTCAGTGCAACTGGGGGTCCCGGGAATGCCGCCCCACCAGGACACTACTTACACACCTTGCACGCAGGACAATCATATCAAGAACTGCATCCGAGACATTTCCCCCCCACTATACAGTGACTATATTTCCATTACATACCTAGCCTCACTTATACCAATACTCAATTGTGAAACAACCTCAGTTTCATATATATAACACTGTATAATTCTCCCCCGGGACTCTATCTATATACATTAGAGACTGAGGACCAGATAACTGAGACTCACAATACTGGTCATATAATTCCCATACCGGAGCATTGTGACTCCGTTCACATATACAAATAAAGCACTTTTATTTTATTTTATTAAAACATCTCTCTTCAATTTATTGGGAAACCAAAAGGTGACCCGATTCATGGGTATATTACCTATCTCAACACAGGTAGTGCAGCGCTTAGCACACCACCATATTGCCTATAAATACAACAAGACTATCTATCAAAACGATTGCTTAAACATGGCAACAATACAGGAAACACGCATACGCAATGCGAAATAAATCACATTAAATCGCAAAATGACAATAAAAGAACCGGATTTTCTCTCTTGTCCCTAGGTTCTAATCAGTGCTCCTTAAATTACACAAAAAATGGATATTCAGTTTCACAACATAGAGTGAAAACCAGGCTTTGAACTAGGGGTGAGCGGGTTCGGATTTCTGAAATCCGAACCCCCCCGAGCCCCCCCGATCCGAGTCCGATCCGAATCAGGCTCGACTTTTCCCGCCTGACTCGGATCTGAAATCGAGGCAAAACGTCATCATCCCGCCTTCCGAGTCTCGCGGGTTTTGGATCCTATATAAGCGCCATTTTCTCACTCGGCTGTGGACAGTGAAGAGGGAGGGTGGGAGTTAGGGCTGTGTAGTGTAGTGTAGTGTAGTGCTGCTGTTGTCCACTACTTCAAAGTCCATAGGGGCTGGCTGTGTTGTGCTGTGCTGCTGTTGTTAATAGGGGCTGTGTCCACTACTTCAAAGTCCATAGGGGCTGGCTGGACTGTGTTGTGCAGTCAGTTCTCCATAGGGGCTGTGTCCATTCCAAAGTCCTGTGCAGTGTCCCAGTCCTAAAGGAGTGCTGCAGTGTTGTCCAGGGGGTGCTCTGTCCATCAGGGGTGCTCCCCCCAAGTGCTAAAAAAATAATATATTTTCTGTGTTTGTGAATTGTGTGCGCAGTAGCCACACGTGCATCAACAAAGTAGTGCCAAGCGTGCGCCTGTGTCATAAGTAAAGGGCCGGCTGGCTTGACCGTTAAGGGTGCTGTAACCCCCGAAAGTACACTCCAGTCCAAACCAAAAAAAAAATTATTTTCTGTGTTTGTGAATTGTGTGCGCAGTAGCCGCACGTGCATCAACAAAGTAGTGCCAAGCGTGCGCCTGTGTCATAAGTAAAGGGCCGGCTGGCTTGACCGTTAAGGGTGCTGTAACCCCCGAAAGTACACTCCAGTCCAAACCAAAAAAAAAATTATTTTCTGTGTTTGTGAATTGTGTGCGCAGTAGCCGCACGTGCATCAACAAAGTAGTGCCAAGCGTGCGCCTGTGTCATAAGTAAAGGGCCGGCTGGCTTGACCGTTAAGGGTGCTGTAACCCCCGAAAGTACACTCCAGTCCAAACCAAAAAAAAAATTATTTTCTGTGTTTGTGAATTGTGTGCGCAGTAGCCGCACGTGCATCAACAAAGTAGTGCCAAGCATGCGCCTGTGTCATAAGTAAAGGGCCGGCTGGCTTGACCGTTAAGGGTGCTGTAACCCCCGAAAGTACACTCCAGTCCAAACCAAAAAAAAAATTATTTTCTGTGTTTGTGAATTGTGTGCGCAGTAGCCGCACGTGCATCAACAAAGTAGTGCCAAGCGTGCGCCTGTGTCATAAGTAAAGGGCCGGCTGGCTTGACCGTTAAGGGTGCTGTAACCCCCGAAAGTACACTCCAGTCCAAACCAAAAAAAAAATTATTTTCTGTGTTTGTGAATTGTGTGCGCAGTAGCCGCACGTGCATCAACAAAGTAGTGCCAAGCGTGCGCCTGTGTCATAAGTAAAGGGCCGGCTGGCTTGACCGTTAAGGGTGCTGTAACCCCCGAAAGTACACTCCAGTCCAAACCAAAAAAAAAATATTTTCTGTGTTTGTGAATTGTGTGCGCAGTAGCCGCACGTGCATCAACAAAGTAGTGCCAAGCGTGCGCCTGTGTCATAAGTAAAGGGCCGGCTGGCTTGACCGTTAAAGGGTGCTGTAACCCCGAAAGTACACTCCAGTCCAAACCAAAAAAAAAAATATTTTCTGTGTTTGTGAATTGTGTGCGCAGTAGCCGCACGTGCATCAACAAAGTAGTGCCAAGCGTGCGCCTGTGTCATAAGTAAAGGGCCGGCTGGCTTGACCGTTAAAGGGTGCTGTAACCCCCAAAGTACACTCCAGTCCAAACCAAAAAAAAAATATTTTCTGTGTTTGTGAATTGTATGCGCAGTAGCCGCACGTGCATCAACAAAGTAGTGCCAAGCGTGCGCCTGTGTCATAAGTAAAGGGCCGGCTGGCTTGACCGTTAAAGGGTGCTGTAACCCCCAAAGTACACACCAAACCAAATAACAAAATATTTTTTCTGTGTTTGTGAATTGTGTGCGCAGTAGCCGCACGTGCATCAACAAAGTAGTGCCAAGCGTGTGCCTGTGTCATAAGTAAAGGGCAGGCTAGCTTGACCGTTAAAGGGTGCTGTATCCCCCAAAGTACACTCCAGTCCAAACCAAAAAAAAAATATTTTCTGTGTTTGTGAATTGTGTGCGCAGTAGCCGCACGTGCATCAACAAAGTAGTGCCAAGCGTGCGCCTGTGTCATAAGTAAAGGGCCGGCTGGCTTGACCGTTAAAGGGTGCTGTAACCCTGAAAGTACACTCCAAACCAAATAACAAAATATTTTTTCTGTGTTTGTGAATTGTGTGCGCAGTAGCCGCACGTACATCAACAAAGTAGTGCCAAGCGTGCGCCTGTGTCATAAGTAAAGGGCCGGCTGGCTTGACCGTTAAAGGGTGCTGTAACCCCCAAAGTACACTCCAGTCCAAACCAAACAAAATAATATTTTCTGTGTTTGTGAATTGTGTGCGCAGTAGCCGCACGTGCATCAACAAAGTAGTGCCAAGCGTGCGCCTGTGTCATAAGTAAAGGGCCGGCTGGCTTGACCGTTAAAGGGTGCTGTAACCCCCAAAGTACACTCCAGTCCAAACCAAAAAAAAAAATATTTTCTGTGTTTGTGAATTGTATGCGCAGTAGCCGCACGTGCATCAACAAAGTAGTGCCAAGCGTGCGCCTGTGTCATAAGTAAAGGGCCAGCTGGCTTGACCGTTAAAGGGTGCTGTAAACCCCAAAGTACACTCCAAACCAAATAACAAAATATTTTTTCTGTGTTTGTGAATTGTGTGCGCAGTAGCCGCACGTGCATCAACAAAGTAGTGCCAAGCGTGCGCCTGTGTCATAAGTAATGGGCCGGCTGGCTTGACTGTTAAAGGGTGCTGTAACCCCCAAAGTACACTCCAGTCCAAACCAAAAAAAATATATATTTTCTGTGTTTAGCCGCACGTATATATCAAATCGATATAACATAAATGGAGGACCAAACTTTCTCCGATAAAAATAAAATAGAGAAAGATCAAGAACCACTTCCTCCTAGTGCTGAAGCTGCTGCCACTAGTCATGACATAGATGATAACATGCCATCAACGTCGTCTGCCAAGGCCGATGCCCAATGTCAAAGTAGAGGGCACATACAATCCCAAATGACAAATTTCAGGAAAATGACCTTGAAAAAAACATTTAAATCATCTGAAGAGAAACGTAAACTTGCCAATATGCCATTTACGACACGGAGTGGCAAGGAACGGCTAAGGTCGATCCCTAGTATGTTCATGACTAGTGGATCAGCTTCACATGACGATGGAAGCCCTCCTCCCACTAAAAAAATCAAAAGAGTTAAGCTGGCAAAAGCACAGCGAAGAACTGTGCTTTCTAAGAAGATATCACAAATCCCCAAGGAGAGTCCAAGTGTGGTGGTGGTTGCGATGCCTGGCCTTCCCAGTACTGGATGGGAAGAGGTGGCTCTTTCCACCATTTGCACACCCCCTGCAAGTGCTGAAAGGAGCACCCACAGTCCACTTGCTGATATGCAAATTGAAGATGTCACTGTTGAAGTACAACAGGATGAGGATACTGGTGTAGCTGGCGCTGAGGAGGAAGTTGGCGAGGAGGATTGTGATGGTGATGTGGTTTGTTTAAATCAGGCTCCGGGGGAGACAGTTGTTGTCCGTGGGATGAAAAAGCCCATCACGGTCATGCCTGGGCAGAAGACCAAACATTCCACCTATTTGGTCTGGCAATATTTCTATCCAAATCCGGACAACAACTGTCTTGCCATATGTACCATATGTAAAGGTGGAATAAGTAGGGGTAGGGACGTTAACCACCTAGGAACATCCTCCCTTATACGGCACCTGCAGCGTGTTCATAATAAGTTACTGTCAAGTTCAGAAACTTTGGCTAAGACCGTAAGCAGTCCAGGGACACCTAAATCCCGTTGTCCTGTTGTATCCAAGCGCCTGCAAACCACACCGTCAACTCCCTCCTCGTCAATTTCCTCCTTAGTCAGGATCGGAAGTAGTCCTGCAGGCCATGTCACTGGCATGACTGACTCTCCTATCCGGGATTCCTCCAGAGGATCCTGCATTGCTACGCCTCCTGCTGCCGCTGCTGCTGTTGCTGCTGCTGGGAGTCATTCATCATCCCAGAGAGGAAGTAGGAACACCACTACTTTTACTAAACAATTGACCCTCCAACAGTCCTTAGCAAGGAGGATGAAGTACGACAGCAGTCATCCTGAAGCAAAACGTATAACTGAGGCCTTGACTGCTATGTTGGTGTTAGACGTGCGTCCGGTATCCGCCATTAGTGCAGTGGGATTTAGACAATTGATGGAGGTAGTGTGTCCCCGGTTCCAAATCCCGTCTAGATTCCACTTCACTAGGCAGGCGATACCGAGACTGTACAGAAACGTCAGAAAAAGTGTCCTCAGTGTCCTGAAAAATGCCGTTGTACCCAATGTCCACTTAACCACGGACATGTGGACAAGTGGAACAGGGCAGACTAAGGACTATATGACTGTGACAGCCCACTGGGTTGATGTATCACCTTACGCAGCAACAGCAGCAGCGTCACCAGTAGCAGCATCTCAGAAACGCCAGCTCATTGCAAGGCAGGCTACGCTGTGTATCACCGGTTTCAGTAAGAGGCACACCGCCGACAACCTCTTAGAGAATCTGAGGGAAATCATCGCCCAGTGGCTTACCCCACTTAGACTCTCCTGGGGATGTGTGATATCTGACAATGCCACCAATATTGTGCGGGCATTACATCTGGGCAAATTCCAGCACGTCCCATGTTTTGCTCACACAATAAACTTGGTGGTGCAGAATTTTCTGAAAAGCGACAGGGGCGTGCAGGAGATGCTTTGGGTGGCCCGAAAAATTTCTGGCCACTTTCGCCATTCAGCGACTGCGTGCCGAAGACTGGAGCGCCAGCAAACACTCTTGAACCTGCCCCGCCATCACCTGAAGCAAGAGGTTGTGACGCGGTGGAACTCAACCCTCTATATGCTTCAGAGGATGGAGGAGCAGCAAAAGGCCATACAAGCCTATACATCCACCTATGACATAGGCAAAGGAGGGGGTATGCACCTGACTCAAGCGCAGTGGAGAATGATTTCCATGTTGTGCAAGGTTCTCCAGCCCTTCGAACTTGCCACACGTGAAGTCAGTTCAGACACTGCCAGCTTGAGTCAGGTCATTCCCCTCATCAGGCTTTTGCAGAAGCAGCTGGAGAAAGTGAAGGAGGAGCCTAAGACGGAGCGATTCCGCTCAGCATGTGGGACTTGTGGATGAAGCCCTTCATTCGCTTTGCCAGGGTTCCAGGGTGGTCAATCTGTTGAAATCAGACCACTACATTTTGGCCACCGTGCTCGATCCTAGGTTTAAAGCCTATGTGGTGTCTCTCTTTCCGGCCGACACAAGCCTGCAGAGGTGCAAAGACCTGCTGGTGAAAACACTGTCAGCTGAAGCAGAACGTGAAACGTCAACAGCTCTTTCTTCATTTTCTCCCCCGCAACTGGGGCTGCCAGGAAAAAACGTAGGTATCCTAAGCAACACGCTGGCGGTGATGCAGGGCAGGCAGGATCAAGTTTGGACATCTGGTCCGGACTGAAGGACCTGGCAACAATTTCTGACATGTCTACTGTCACTGCATATGATACTGTCACCATTGACAGAATGGTGGAGGATTACATCGGTGACAGCATCCAAGTAGGCATGTCAGACAGTCCGTACCTGTACTGGCAGGAAAAAGAGGCAATTTGGAGGCCCCTGTACAAACTGGCTCTATTTTACCTGAGTTGCCCCCCTTCAGTGTGTACTCCGAAAGAGTGTTTAGTGCAGCCGGGAACCTTGTCAGCGAAAGGCGTAGGAGGTTGCTTCCACAGAATGTGGAGAAGATGATGTTCATCAAAATGAATTATCAGCTCTTCCAGGGAGACCAGCCTCCAGAACGTACAGAGGGACCTGTGGTGGTGGATTCCAGTGGGGACGAGTTAATACTCTGTGAGGATGAGGATGTACACAACACTGAAGAGGGTGAGGAATCGGTGGATGAGGAGGATGAGGATGACATCTTGCCTCCGTAGAGCCAGTTTGTGCAGGGACAGATTAATTGCCAGCTTGTTTTGTGGGGGCCCAAACAAACCAATCATTTCAGCCACAGTTGTGTGGCAGACCCTGGCGCTGAAATGATTGGTTTGTTAAAGTGTGCATGCCCTGTTTATACAACATAAGGGTGGGTGGGAGGGCCCAAGGACAATTCCATCTTGCACCTCTTTTTTTTCTTTGCATTATGTACAGTTTGGGGCCTAGTTTTTCAAACTGCCATCCTGTCTGCCACTGCAGTGTCACGCCTAGATGGGTCACATGTTTGTGCCGCCCACTCGTGTCGCTTAGCATAGTCATCCAGCTACCTCGGTGCAACCTTTTGGACATAAAAACACTATTGTGAGGTGTGAGGTGTTCAGAATAGACTGGAAATGAGTGGAAATTAAGGTTATTGAGGTTAATAATAGCATAGGTGCAGAAAAACCTACAAATTCTGTGATTTTAGCTGTTTTTATGCTTTTTTAAAAAAAAATACAGATCCAAAACACAAAACCCAGAACCCAAAACACGGAAGGGTGGTTTTGGCAAAACCAATCCAGATCCAAAACACGAAGAAAGATCCAGATCCAAAACCAAAACACAAAACACGAAAAGTGGCCGGTGCACACCCCTACTTTGAACACATTACATTCTTACCCATATATGGCGCGCCTTCCACCCTTTATTGAGAAACTGAAATCTATACACTTTGCATAATTCCGGTAGCGTGATATTAGTTGCGAGCCCCCATCTATTAATGCCGTGTAGTCGCTATAAAAGAAATTGCTTTCCAATCGCATTTGTGGTTCCAAAGTACAATAAGTTATTTTATATGAAAAGGGGTAACAAATAAGGTAGTTTAACAATTCAGATAAAATAACATAGAAAAATACATAGTACAGCCCATACATATGCTAGCTGAATCCAGTATGCAGTCATTCAGTCCTGAAGCCTGTGGTCACAAAATGGAGGTGACTAAGTGCTGGACTCATTCAATTCAGTTTACATTGGAAACAAAGGACACAGTTGGCAGGTTTTCATTGGTCCCAGCTTCAAGCCAATCTGGTCATTGGTCAGTTAGTACAGTGTCATCAGGAGTATGGGTCAGTTCTCCAACAGTCTCTATTGTGCGTTTTCCCGCCGAAGAATGAGTTTAAACTGGCTACAACACTACATACAGAAAATTCATTCTAATCAATAACTCCCTATTATCCATAACTAGTGTACGCACGGTGCGATCTCTTTTCCGATAGAAACTGATGTCTGCAAATAAACAAAAATTTTGTATGATACCAAACATGACATGTCCACTGTATTCTGAACCTTAGATCTCTTATAAATACATTTTACATTGTATTTATTAGCTAACAATACCTCTAATAACTCTGATTATTATTTATATTGTGCGGAAACCTTTTTATAAGGGAGTGTGTGTGGGTGCGTGTGTGCGTTCGCATGTAATTGTGTTGAATTTGCACCGGCACGCAGTAGCGTGCCGTTCACATGCTATCAGACAAGGGATGATAGTGTCGACAGATAATTGTATAAATGATTCCATCAAATCATCTGACTTTGACAGCATGAATGAGAGTTTTAGCAGTTTCCAGGTTGAGGAAGCAGGGCCGGCTCTTGGGGCATGCGACCAGTTCGGGCGAACAGGGGCGCCACCCCATAGAGGGCGCAGTCCTCCCAATTTCAGTAGGACAGTCCTGTTTTTTGGGCACTGTCTGTCTGTTCCACTCGCGGTCTGAAGTGTCCAGTGGGTGGGCGGTCGGGAGGTTGGGGACACAGTGCAGGTGAAGTTGAATGGATGCTGCGTGCATGTGCGTGGCATCCATTCAATGCAGGGAGAGGGCTGGGCGCAGCCCAGCTACTGACAGAGTGCTGGGCTCGCCCCCAACATGATGTAAAATGGATAGTGTGGCATATGGGCATGCCTCCAAATAACATCATATAGGGGTATGATCTATGGAAATTAGGCCACACCCCCTTTTGGCCACGCACAGGGGATAACGGGTGCCAGCCTACGCTTATCCACCTGGAGCAGGCCCTGTGAGGAAGGGCCTAAAGCTGGCCACACACTAGACCAACTTACATCCAACCAGCCAACTAGTTGATTGGTTGGAATGAAAATCTGGTAAGGTACGGGAGTAAATGATGATCAGCAATTTGCTCCTAAATGCTAGAAAACAGATGAAAATGGTTGTCAGACAAGTTTGTTAAATGTTTGATCTAAACAATTTATTCAAACAACAGTTTTTGTCCATTTTCCAGTATTTGGGAGCAAATTGCTGATTGTCATTTGCTTTCATACCTTACCAGATTTTCATTCCACCCAATCAACTAGTTGGTTGGTTGGTCAGATAATCTTTAGATGTGTGGCCAGCTTTATTCTTGAAATATTGCCGAGATGAAAATGGCAGAATTGTAAAAAGGATTTGATGGGAGATCCCCTATAGACAGGTGTTACTTTTTATAATTTAAAAACATCATTGTGGTGACTTTGCACTAATTTTGGCATTGCCTGCAATGTTCACAAGTGTTAGTGTTCTGTACAATTCTAAGGGGTTCTTTGGTGCATAGTACACTTTACCGTAGCAAATTTTTAGATTTATTAATGAAGACACTTTAAATGCTCTGTTAGAGGTGATGCTAAAGTACAAGGGGGCAGATGTATGAAGCTCTGGAAAGTGATGAAGTGCAGAGTGATAAACGACCAACCAATCAGCTCACAACTGTTATGTTACAGGCTGTGTTTGAAAAATGACAGGTGGGAGCGGATTGGTTGGTCGTTTATCACTCTCCACTTTATCACTTTCCACAGCTTCATACAACTGCTCCAAGGTTTTGTTAATGTTTCTAATGCTGGGCATACACTCTACAATTATCTGTCAGATATCTGTCCAATCTGTCTGGTGGGAAGGAAAATCTGGTCCCTCTTCTAGTGTTTGGGAGCAAATTTCTATTGTTATTTGCTCCCATATATTACCAGGATTTCATTCCAACCAGCCAGATTGGACAGATATCTGACAGATAATTGTAGAGCGTATGCTCAGCATAAGCAGTATTTGTTTTTGGGTTTTTATGTAACACTAGTGACATGCAGAATTTGGCCTTAACTAGTCTGCATGGAATTCCCTTATAATTTTTCTTCTATTCTGAGTAATCCCTTATTATGCCTTAACCCAGTGGTTCTCAACTCCAACCCTTAAGTGTTCCCAAATGGTCATATTTTAAGAAATTCTGTCTGTGGAAGCAGGTGGGATAATTAGTGATCTAGCAAGATAGATTAACTCACCTGTACATGATTAAAGAAATTCACAAAACATGTCCTGTTGGTGGTACTTAAGGACTGGAGTTGAGAACTACTTCCCTAACCACACCACACACCAAAATGCAAAATGTGTAATGCAATACTGTATTTAAAAAAATACAAACAGTGAGCAATGCCATTCTGCTAAAAGGCTTAGGTCAAGAAGTAGTTGGAGTCAGTATTATTGTTATTAGAGAGGAGTGCGCACCTGCACTGTCTCCTATCTCCTTATAGTGAAACCTATTACCTGATATCACCACCGCTGCATAGTCACAACACTGCTGTGTATATTAGCGCTGTTCCTCAGTAAACCTGCAAGCCTGGTTAATGATCACTGTGTGGCCTAAACTCCATTTCACAATACTAAGTACCTGAGTCAGCTTGATTACAACATCTATGTACAAGCATGGATATCCTGAAAACCTGGACGAGTAGGGTGCCTTGAGGCCCTAGATTGGGAACCCCTCTGCTATACCAATAGGACATATCAACAATTGTATCTTTATACCTTTGTGAAACAGGCTTTTCCATTGCAAAAACAGAATTGAATTAGATGTATCTTAGCAGAAGCATAAGTATCTCATAATAAATATCAATTTTGTCTTTATTTTTTTTGTAATTTGTTAATGAATTTTTGTTTTACATAACAAAAAAGTTAAGGGAAAAATGTCAAAGCGGTGAATACTTTTTTAATAGCCACTTATTTAACATACCTCCCTACTATACAAAGCATTTGGTAACATTGGCATTATTCTATCAGTTCTAGCTTACACAACACTGATTCAGCAGCTGGGGTGAGTAGAGTCCCAACATGGTAATTGCCATTTACCTATACACTTTACTTCTTTCTAGCGCAACATCACAAGGGAACTCTTTAATGAGAGTTAGCAGTGCTGAATGTTCATGCAGCAAGTATAACCTTCAAGCCTAAGCTGTTCCTCATGCACTCAAGCAACTGGGGAAATAAACTAACTATATATAGATGCTGTGTATTTTTCGAACTCACTACAGAGTGATGAGAATCAGCAAATACAACTCCAGGAAAGATAAAGCATTAAGCTCAAATTCTTCAAGAGAAGTCTCAAAGCTGCTGGTTAGCAGTGAATAAGCTTATTTTTATATTAGATAAGCTGTCCCAGGACCACGATAAACATAATGTTTAGAGTAAATAATAAAAAATAGACCATATTATGTGAATAGAAATAAGTTAGTATAAAACTACATAATAGGAATTATTTTAAATATGGGGCTTATTCTCAATTTTTCACACTGAGCGTGCGCCATAATTGTGCATATGCATTTTTTAGTAACTATGAGTGATTCATATGTATCCTAGTTGCATCTACACTTGTGGCGGAGTGGGTAGTTCCGCGATTATTAATAGTTCATATTGCAACAGACTTTAATTTTTAACAAAAAATTCACTCTTACTGTATGTGCAAAATCTACCTCACGGGGACTGTGGTAGCGATAACCGCTATCCCTACGAATTACACAGATTGGAAAAGACTAAGGGGTCTATTTACTAAATCTTGGAAGGAGATAAAGTGAACAGTGATAAGGTACCAGCCAATAAGCTCCAAACTGCCATGTCACAGGCTGTGTTTGAAATAATGACAGTTTGGAGCAGGTTGGCTGGTATCTTATCTCCGTTCACTTTATGGCCATCCAAGGCTTAATAAATAGACCCCTAAGCCACATAATTTGACACTGCAAATGTGCACAGTGTCAGATTCCGGAGCTGGATGGGGACTCCGGAGGGATCATAAGATCACTCTCCTGTGAGAATGCCTCCATAGACATAAAACGGTTTAGCCATCTGAGGATGACATACACCAATGAAGCAAAAACTCCAAAAAGTTTTGTACATAGGGGTCAACCTGTAGTTACCATTAATAATGGGACTGTGCTCTACAGCGCTAATGAGCCTTCTGCAGAAGATTTCTGTGAAATTTCCTGTATTAGGCTATTAGTACATAGTGAGCTTGCAAAATTAGGCAGAAACTGCAGTTTCTACATAATTTTATAGAAAAAAAAGCTTTATAAGTGTCTCTAAGCCTTTTAAAGTAGGTGGTATATAAAAAAGAAGATCACTAATAATACAACATAAATCAGTTGTGGAAACTACACACATATAGTACAATCACTGACTCACTCACTTCTAATATCTGCACACCTTCACTGCTGCTTCCTGCGGCTCCACTCCCAGTTGCACAGTCGATGGAGGCGGGCCGGAGTCTGCCAGGCTGCACAGCATGAGATGTCTGGGGCTGTGCTTAGAGAAATTATGGGGGAAGGACACTTAGGCAGTCTGTACCCACTACCCCTCTCAAAGTCCCTGTCTGCTGCCCGTGGGCTGTGGCATGCAGCTGCGGTGTTAATTATGAGTCATGGCTCGGACTATCTGTAATCTACCACACAGGATTTGTTTGTTAACATGGGGCAGATGTGCAGTAACCAAGGCAGGTGGAATGCAGTAAGTTAAATGGGGAGGGGGGGAGCAGGCGAATGGAGGTAGATCTGACAGATTGCTCATCCAATGGCCTGTCCAATTTAATAACACTGGTCAACAATAATTCTTTCTGGGTGTTCTAAATTTACTTTTCTATGCTGAATCCAAATAAGCAATTAGATTTTTACTATCAGGCACTTAGTTTTCTTGTGTTATTTTGCTATTTTAGAATAATTACAGAATAAAAAAAAATGTATATATTATTTTTTAATATTAAGCAGATTTTGCAGAGCTGATAATAGTGGCAGCATAATATGACACTTGTTCATTGACTCATCAAAAGTCAGGTGAATAGTGTCCCTTCTTTATAATAGCAATACATTTCCTTCTGTAGCTATTGTACATGCTGCAAACGTGAAAGTCATATGACAACATAAAGCTGCTTTTTCAAAAAGTTCAGGATCAGAAATATAAGTGTAAATCTGTGGAGATCTAAAGGTCATTTCACTATTGCTAATGTTGCAGATAAGTTATACCAAGTATTGTTGTTTACATGAGTGGGACAGTAGGGACAAGCACTGTGTTCAGCAGGATTGGTCAAGACGTAGCTCACTTGTTTCAGGGAAGAAAAATGTTGTGACCAGCTCCCTGTGTACATACAGTACCTGCCCCCTTTGCTCATCAAGCTTTGAGAAAAACGTTGTTGAAGTGATGGATAAAAATGTGAACTGATTTCACATACTTGAGAAATAAGTTTACCTGTATCAGTGATGCCAAGATTAAAGAAGACAGTTTTGTAGGTCCTCAGATCAGGGAATTGTTAAGAGATGGGAGAGTTGAATAAAGTAGAGAAAGCTGTGTGGCAGAATATCAAATGTGTTTCTTAGGGGCATATGTATCATAGCTTGATGTGAGATAAAATTGTGAGTTATATATCACCAACCAATCAGCTTCTAACTTACATTTTGCAGGCTGTGTTTAAGAAATGATAGTTTGGAGCTTATTGGTTGGTGATATATATTTCACAATTTGATCTTACATCAAGCTTTGATACATATGCCCCTTAGTGGGCAATCACACACTGAAAACTATGCTTGTCAATAAAGTTTTGAAAAAAGTCTCATTGCCAGGGATGAGATGGCAAAAAGGTGAGTCCACAGTCTTCTGTCTGCTGATACCGCTAAGGGGGTGACTTAATGTTCACTTTCCTTGCCGGGCTATTTGTAGTACTGCGCATTGATAGTAGGCTAGGTATGAGTGGCTTTTTCTCCATGGTAAGTGGTGTCAAACACATACACACACACGGGGGCCTCAAACCGGTTTCCTGTCTAGGGCCCCATCTTGTTTTAACCTGGCTTTGTTGGTGGTGGTAGTACATTTGAGCATGGTCTGTATTATTGAAAGTAAATAAACATGATTTTATTATAAACAATCACAACTACATATATTTAACTGTGTTAGACACAGGCAAAAACTATTGTACTATGCTCAGTGCTTTGATATGCACAAAGTGTTAATGAAAACTGTAATCATACATCTGACAGCTATTCCCACTATAGTAAGCTGCTGCCCCTTAGTTGCTACAGACTGACAGGTTTGGCGTTGTGAGAGCATTTGCTCCTCTGGCTTCTGTCTATTTTAAAATAAAAGAGACTCTCAATGGAAATCAGTTCAAGAAGAGAACAGAGTTCACAACATTCAATGAACACAGTAGAAGCCTGTTTAGTGTTCCCAGGGGTAGGAGAACATTACACTGCAACACTGAATTTAAAGTATTAAAATATAATAAAAACATGCATATATGTGTATATATAATCTATTTGTACTCTTGTGCACTCATGAGCTCAACCTTCCAACTCCCGTAGTGGGTGAAGGGAGAGACGTCATGACATCTCTCCCATAGTGCAGAGCAGGAGGACAGAGGAAATGACGGTGGCGGGCACAGGAGCGGGGATTCAGGTAAGTATAATGTTTAATTAGTGTCTGTTTTATGTGTATGGGGCACTGTATAAGGGACTTTGCATAGGTGGGGCCAACTACTGGGGGCACTGTATAAGGGGCACCTCATAGGGGGACCACTACTGTTGGCACTCCATAGGGGGGACCACTACTGGGGGCACTGCATAGGGTGGCTACTACTGGGGGCACTGTATAAGGGGGTGGGGAAATGTGGACTATGAAAGTTTGTTTCTGTCTCGTGGGTTACCAGGGGAATGGTTGGGGAGCAATTGCGGGGGGGGGTTGGTTGTGCTGGCAGCACATGCGCAGATACCTCACTGTATTTCTTGCAAATAATACAGTGAGAAGTGTGTGGAGGGGATTAGCAGGGTCAGAGCTTTATCGCAAGCTCTGTCCCTGCAAGTGATTTTTAATAAATTCCTGTTGTGACAACTCTAGGGCATGATGGTTACCAGGGCCGGATTAAGTGCTGTGGTGGCCCCTGGGCAACAAACATGTGGGGGCCCCTATTACGTGCCCTTTATGCAGTGCACCCAGTAGTAGTGCCCCCAGGAGTGTTGCCCCTTATGCAGTGCCCCCTATGCAATGCCCCCTGTAGTTATACCTCCAGTAGTAGTGTTCCCAATAGTAATGCCCCCTGTATAAATACCCCCAGTAGTAATACCCCTGTAGTTGTGCCCCCAGTAGTCATGTCCCCTGTGTGCCCAATAGTAACGCCCTCAGTAGTAATACCCCTGTAGTTGTGCCCCCTGTGGTAGTGACACCAGTAGTAATGCCCCCTGTGGTAGTGGCACCAGTAGTACTCCCGCCCCGAGTAATGTCCACTGTAGTAATGTCCCCCCCGAGTATGTCCTCTGTAGTAATGTCCCCCTCGAGTAATGCCCCCAGTAGTAATGCTCCCCCTGAGTAATGCTCCAGTATTAATGTCCCCCCCTGCAGTAAAAAAGCTGCTTGCGCTAAAGAGAAAAAAAAAATCATACTTACCATAAGCCCCGCTCCCGCTGCCTTCTGATCCTCTCGGCTGGCGCTGCTCCTATGCACTATGGGAGAGACGTCATGCGTTCACTGCCTGTGCCGGAGCTCATGAGTGAGCTCTAGTCTACAGCTCTGGCTGCCACTGTGGGGAGGGAGCCGGGCACCCGCTGGTTACAATCTCAGCGGGTGCCTGGTGTCTCCATGCAGCGGAGGAGGTGGAACTGATTCCGTCTCCTCCGGTTCACTTTAACCCCGATGGCTGGGTGTGGGGGCCCTTCAGATGTGGGGGCCCAGGGACGATTGCCCCTGTCGCCCCCCCTTTAATCCAGCCCTGATGGTTACTCACAGTCTTATATTGTTGGAGGTGATGAGGACAAACTCTGCTCTCTTCCCTCCAAAACTTTTTAGTGGGTTGCTTTGTAGTGTTGTCTTGTTTCTTTCCTCATACAGCAGAGAGGAATGTGTTCCCCAACCCAACACAATCATGGGCACAACCATCAATGCTAAGTTCACTTTATTTTACAGGAACTCTTCTGTGTTGTGACTGTATTCTGGCAAACATGATCACAAGGATAATATTAAGGTTAGTACAGCACACATCCTTTTGTTTGCAAGATAAACAAGATACCAACACTTATAGGTCAAAATACATATAAAATTTACAACAAAAATATATTTACACTAACTATAACAAGAAGGTTTACACATATATTTACACATATATTTTATATTGGCCAATCACCATTAACATCAATAACTTATATAATTGGGGTCCTAAATCCTCCTACTGAGCTTTGGTGATATCAAAGCAAATTAAACTATAACATCTACTAGTACAGGTATTACTACTATTAACTATTTAATAGATCTGGTATATACAATATCAGTCCCAAACTGTAGTGGCATTAAATCGGTGTTGCACTTTTATCTTAGCAAGAATCTTGTTTTAAAACATCATTTTGCCTATTATAGTCAACATCAGGGATGTCTGTTGCAGCCTATGTTTACCGGCTGGCATTGGGCAGTTCCTTAACTATATAGCCCCTAGTTACTCTCTTTTTATCTATCTCTGACCAGCATTGCAGGTTTCCTGTAAGGGTAGGCAGCTGCTGCAGATCAAATAGTTTTACTTAGATATGCTGCATTTGGGATGCCGCATTTAAAGTACAGTGGTGCATATGTTATTAATTAGGTCAATTGAGACTTGCAATGAGGGTAATGGTTAAGGAATTCCTTTCTCAGGTAGTTGCAGCTTGGTTGATAGGTTGTTGTCCAAGGGCTAAAACTTTCTACTTTTATACAGGTGCTGTCTCTGGGTATCTTTAATGCTCTGTATATTTTTAAATAAAGAGATTCTGAACCAGGTCTTGCTGGGGTCCTGTAACTGTCTTTTATCTCAGACACACAAGATGAACAGTTGCTAGTGTAACCCTGGTTAGGGTTACGGAGATATATTACATATAAAATTATAAATATAATTCATATATACAATTCAAACAGGTATATATTTTCATTCATCTATTTACAGCAAAATGCCATCTTTGAGGTAAATGTTAAATATACTGTAGGGATATATGTGATGTAAATATAAGTAAATATGTGGAAATGTATGTACCCTGTGCATGGTAGATATCTATGATGTCAGTGAACTTTAGTGCTTCATGCTGCAGATATACATTTCACAGACATTGGTGATAGTTGCAGAAGGGGGTGGAGTAATATAGATGGGAGTGAATCGGTTCCTGTCAGGAAAATAAGATCCGGTGAGGGGGAGGATATAACAGCTATTAGCAGCAGCTGAGGGGGAGTCTCCTGATCCCTCCCTCCAGTGCCTGCCCTCCTGTGACCTGGGAAGCCAGTGAGCAGCAATGAGCTGCCAGGCGCAGGGGGACAGAGCTGGAGAGGGAGCCCAGCTGGAGCTGGGGAAGCAGGTGGGCAGCAGTACTCATCCTGCCTTATTGGTGAAGCGGAAGAAGCTTACCACTGACAAGAGGCAGTGGAGCAGCATGGGTGGTCCCGGCAGCGGAGCAGAGCAGCAGTTACCAGAGGCATTTCCTGTGGGAGAAGGTAACTGCAGGGGCTCATCAGTGGCTCCAGCTTGACAGCCGATCGGCTGTCAGAAGGAGGGGA
Organism: Taudactylus pleione; assembly: GCA_031769625.1. Lineage (NCBI taxonomy): Eukaryota > Metazoa > Chordata > Amphibia > Anura > Myobatrachidae > Taudactylus > Taudactylus pleione. Next base: position 6,438,417 of record JAUIMM010000210.1, on the reverse strand, counting down.
CAGATGCCCAGCACCACTACCTGTGAGGCGATGCTGGCATATAAAGTCAGCTGTACAGAGGGACAAGTTCCAAGGAGGTGGTGAGAAATCTTTTAATGGATCAGACTTACACTTAGCAGCCACAGTTACTCTGTGGTTTACACACATCAAATAGAGAGGCTGTATAAGGGACCAGCAGCCTCCTGGCTGCCCCACAGCTGACTGGCTGTGATAAGGGGATGTGCAGCTGATAAGGAGAGAGGGATGACCTCGGCCAGTGTGAGGATAATCCTTCAGTGTGGAATTCCTGAGGCAGCGTGGAGTATTCTGATAGCAGTGAGTAACTAACCCACTTTGTAGCACCACACAATGACTGGCCAGCTACTACAGTACAGAGAAAACAGGAGGGCACATAGAGCTCTAAGGGATCTGTCAGTTGGGACAGATATAAAATGCCCCTGCATTACAATGTACTGTCATCAGGATACAGCTAGAATTGAAGCTTGGGGGAGCATGTTCTATATTTTTTGTAGTAACAGAGGAGCAAAAGCTAAAAAGTGACTTATTTCAGCTGCAGCCAGATAGGGAATATTCTATGCCAGTGGTTCTCAAACTCGGTCCTCAGGACCCCACACAGTTCACGTTTTTTAGGTTACCCAGCAGGTGCACAGGTGTAATCATTACTCACTGACACATTTTAAAACATTCCCAGGTGGAGCTAATTATTTCACTTGATTCAGTGTGGAGACATGGAAAACTTGCACTGTTTGGGGTCCTGAGGACTGAGTTTGAGAACCTGTGTTCTATGCTATGTCAAAGTTTACAGTCTAAAGCTGGCCACACATCTAAAGATTATCTGTCCAACCAGCCAACTAGTTGATTGGTTGGAATGAAAATCTGGTAAGGTATGAAAGCAAATGACAATCAGCAATTTGCTCCCAAACGCTGGAAAATGGAACAAAACTGTTGTTTGAACACATAGTTTAGATCAAACATTTAACAAACTTGTCTGACGACCATTTTCATTTGTTTTCTGGCATTTAGGAGCAAATTGCTGATCATCAGTTACTCCCATACCTTACCAGATTTTCATTCCAACCAATCAGCAAGTTGGCTGGTTGGATGAAAGTTGGTCTAGTGTGTGGCCAGCTTTATATGGTGCATACACACGATCAGATTTTTCCTTCAGATATGAACGATAACGATTTTAAAATCGTTCAGTCGTTCATATCTGAAGGAAAATCGTTCATATCTGACATGCCTGAACGATGGACGATCAACGATGCGCGTTCCCGTTTGTCAGATAACGATATCTGACATCTGATGGGTTTGCAGTCAGACTTGGACGATTCCATTCATTTTAATGCAGTCAAAAATCGTTCAAATCGTTCAAAACTTTGGTAAAATCGTTCAAATCGTTCGGTCGTTCATCTGACAAATCTGACAAGTCTGACAAATCTGACCATGTGTATGCTCCATTACACTGCCGGCTCGATGTTCTCTGGATTCCTCTTCTCTTGTCTAGTGTGATGTGATCTCTCTCGCTCTGTATCCTTGCGGCTCGTGTCAGCCGACACTTTGAGATATGTATTGCTCTCCAGTCCTCGTAATATGATGAATTAGGATAGAATATTGGTTCCAACGCGTTTTGACCCTCAGAGGGTCTTCTTCCAGGCAAGAGAAGAGGAATCCAGAGAACATCGAATCGGCAGGGGTAAGAGCGGAGTCCTGTCGAGGCAGGAGGAGGTGAGTTCCCCAGCAGGATTTGGAGAGCGGGGGCCGTTCCCACCAGAGCCGTCCCCGGCCATCCACCTCTGTGTGCACCACTTAGTCCCGCCCGACGAGATGCGCTGGTGGTCACAGGGTTAGCCCGGTGCCCTCTGGCGATTCCGTGGGTCGGACCTGGTGACAGTGTTCTACACCTCCCATTGCATTCCAGGTAGTATCCGTACTACTTACCCCAGAACATCACCCCGGGCATCCACACTTTTCTCACACGTTGCTGTTCACTGACTCTGCTGTGCGGGACGCCGCACCAACTTATCCCATCCACCTACATATTCACCTTATCCGGCCTGATTATCTCCAGATCCCCGCAGTACGCCCACAATTTCATACCATCATTCCCACTTGTATACATTGTGGGACTGATTTTGTAATCGAGAGGTGCATACCACTAACATCTGGCAATTTGCATATTTTATACTGTATGTGTACATCCTGTTGCTTGATCTACTGCAAGCAACAGTGCTTTGTTTGTATTTAATTGTTTGTTTTCTCACTCATGTATGATCTATATTAAGTAAATAAATTTTTTGATGTCAGTTGAGTTGATTATTCTTCATAGTCCCACTTTCATATGAATGGTATATAGTCATTTACGCTCACATATTCAGGAGGGGTATAGAGCGCACTTATCTGCTTTTTGTATTTCACTTTATAGTAGAAAGGCTAGACACCCTTTCAAAAGTGCAGCCATACCTCGTACCTTTGCATCAGTCCAGTGCGCAGTAGATCTCCATTTGTGCTTTAAATTTGAGGAAGGAGGCCTGTGAAAGGCGTAGTCACTCCGGAGAGGAGTGGAGTATTATATGGGGATCTTACAGACCCTATAGAGATAAGGGATGAAGATGCAGGGTAAAGAATTTGAGTAGATGATGTCCAATCCTGTACCAGCAGAGCACCCTCTGTGGTTACAGGTGAGGACAAGGGACTAATCCTCAGGGAGATAGAGAATGTAGTAGAGGAGATATGGGGACCGGCTATACTAGCATGATATGGGAGAGTAGGAGTAGAGGTGACCGGTAGATAAATTGAGAGATGGAATAGCCATGCTCTCATAGAGAGTAGGAGAATATGTAGAAGTTGTCATGACCGGTGTCAAAATTTACAGCCTTATACTCTGGCTTCTGCATTGCTGAGCATATGAGGTATCATTAGCGTCCAGCTCTTAGGCTATTAATCCTTAATGAACGTTTAGCTACATAAGTGGAAACCTATATGAGAGGGATACTTTGAGTGTTCACCTTGGATACTATTCATACAGGAGATACAGCGAATTGACGACTTGGACAAAATATATTTAAGTTCTTAGGAGTGGTATATTCCAGCACAATTGAAGGCATATTTACCACCATATAGTATAACGGAAAAAGAACATTTTATTCTTCTGGATTCCAAGCATAACTTAATTTATGGCGATAAACTGTGCATCTGCTTAAAACTGTACAATTTGCTACAATGTTCAGTTAATATTTATGCATACCTATATGTATATGAAACTGTGTATGATTTCATCTCTGAGTGTAAAGGAAGTATTTATTGCCATATTATATTGTTGACACATAAAGATGTTAAAGCTATAATTATAGTGAATTTTATTCCTGGAGGAGTCTGACAGTCCTTGGGTCTACGTGAACGAAGAAGAACAGGTCATATATATAGATATGTATGTGATGTTACACTGTAATATCATATGTCATTTCAATCTTCATACACAAACATCACATTACACTATCAGGACCTTATTGGTATTATAGTGTATCACATGGCTTACCCAGGCAAGCCTTATTTAATTAACTTGGGTGGAGGCACTGGATTAATGATAATATAAAAGTTACACCACTTAGAGGAACGCTAGGGGTGGGTATATTAGGAGTAACAAAGGTGGTAGTAACCTGGTGACCCTTTAGTGATAAAAGAGGGGTTACACTAGGTCTGAAACCTTATAGCAGCGCTCATTGGGATGGCCCTCACAGAAAGGTCACTTAGACTTTAGCCTGTCTTGCCTCAGCTGCTTATCCAGTTATAGTGTTGGCAACTGTGAATGGTGCAATGTTCATGATCAGCTATAGACCTAATCTCAGCAGTGGGAATGGAACCTGTTCTATATCTGTTGGACCCTCCATTCAGTCCATCTCAAGAGCAGCCCAGTCATCCATGCTTAAACAGTGATCTGAAGCTGGTGAGAGAATCCATCTTTTCTCCCCTCACAGGACCGAATATCAGCGCAGCTCTGCCTGGCTCACAGGTGCCTCACACACACCTTAGCTCTCTCCTGACCAACTGTCATTGACCTTACTACCTTACACTCTTCATGTGATACAGCTCCTGACCTCTTGAGCAGCTGCAGAGGCCGCTGGGAATTGTTGTATGTACAGTATCAAACATAATACCTCGCCTTGCGGGGTATTACACTGTGATATTTCATAAATTAGCAATGCGAAGTTAGGCAAAAATATAACACTACAACTGCATTAGAAATGCCAAATGTAGTAAATAGGGGCCATAAAGTGGAGAGTGATAAACTGTTAACCAATCAGCTCCTAACTGTCATTTTTCAAACACAGCCTGTAAAATTACAGGAGCTGATTGGTTGGTACTTTATCTCTCTCCACTTTATCACTCTCCAAGACTTAGGGTCTCATTCAGACCCACTCGCAAGCGCCTGAGCACTCACAAGCGGGGCTCACTACAAAAGGGGCGGCTGTCGATGTTGATCGGCACAAACTGGCTTTACATTACAAGTTGTCATCATCCTCGTCCTCGTCATCCCCATCAGTGTGTACATCCTCTTCTTCACACAATATTATTTCATCCCCGGTGGATTCTACCATAGGTGCCTCTGTCATTTTTTGATGTAATTGTTGGTCGAGGTCTTCCTCGTGGAATTTGTAATTCATTTTAATGAACATCATCTTTTCCACATTTTGAGGAGGCAACCTCCTATGCCGATCACTGACAAGGTTGCCAGCTGCACTGAAAACTCTTTCGGAGTACACACTGGAGGGTGGGCAACTTAAGTAATGCAAAGCCAGTTTGTGTATGGGACTCCAAATTGCCTCTTTTTCCTGCCAGTACTGAAAGGGACTGTGTGACATGTCTATTAGGATGTTATCTCTGAAATAGTCCTCCACCATTCTGTGACTGGAGACCATATCATGGTAGAAGACATGTCACTAGTAGGCAGTTCTCTTAGGCCCGACCAGATGTCATTTTTTGGTGACTGATCTGCATGACCAGCAGGCAATCTGTAAGGAAAATTGAGTTTTTTCCTGGCAGCTGTTGAAACTGAAGGAGGAGATGAAGGCGTTTCTCATGCGGCTGTAGCTGACAATTTTTTGACCAACAGCTCTTTGCATAGTTTTAGATTTTGGTCTTTTGGAAAAAAACTCAAAAGGTAGGACTTAAAGCTAGGATCCAGAATGATGGGCAAAATATATTTTTCAGATTTAAATAGATTGACGACTCTTGGATCCTGGTGAAGTGAATCAAGGGCTTGATCCACCAGCACCTAAACTTACACATAAACAAATGTGTTCAAAACCCGTAGTGATTTCTTTACTATGGGATCAGGTGAATGTCATTCATGGATTCTCAGAGATCTATAAAAGCAATAGCCGCCTCCCCGTAGTGAGGCTATAATCTTGAAGTGAACACATATGCACACACCTCACTTACACACGTGAAGTGTATGTTCAAACTTGTAATGGTTTCTTTTCCCGCACACTTTCAGTTATTTGCATCACTTCACATACATTTTTCGTATGACAATGATCAAAGTTGCGTACCAGTACTCACAAGGTAGTGGATTTCTTTTCATATATTGAGGTATCTTTGTCTCGAATGTATGACTCCATTCAAGGTTAAAAAATACATTTATTTGTAGAAAAAAGCCTTAAAATATACATAAAAGGTAAAACTATATAGAATGCAACAATGTGCCAGGACTGGGGATCTGCACTGAATCGGAGTGCAGTATTTGCAAAAAAATTTTACAATAGGTCCGGTTCCTAATGTATAAATTTTACAAAAAGCACATACCTCTCCGTTCAGTAGCAGTGTGGCATCCCCTCTAAACAGCACTAAAACCAACGCGTTTCGACAGGAAAACTGTCTTTTTCAAAGTATGTTTGTGCTGTCCTTTCTTCCAGCTTAAATAGCAAAAGTCTGGTGTTTCCAATATGGCATCACTTCCGCTTCCGGTCCGCTGGCGCCGGTTTCTTTCCCATGTTCTCCCCTGGTCCCCCTCTATCTTTTTAGATGGACGGCAGTGGAAATCCTCCATTTCATCTGCCCTCCTCTCAAAAAAGCTCCTCCAGTACTGTATTCCAGGTAGTCAGCAACCGGAAGCCCATAGGCTGACGCAGGGGGTGCTTGGGATTTGTAGTTTTTATTAAGTGTGCATGCTTTGTGTCCGGCAATTCCTTCTTCCTCCATTCTCTATTGGTTGAAATTTGTGATGGGAAGTGTAAATCCCCTTCTTTAACCCTATGTATGGTCTGGAAGATAAAGGCAACATAAGCACATATTACTAATTATTAAATACAATGATTAGATAGGTACAACTTAATTCTTAAGATTTATACAAAAGTGGGTATATCATGAACATACCTTTACAACATGAATAAAAATAATTTACATAATTAATAAAAAACGGTAAAAAAAACAAGTTAAATGTTATACAGTAGTACAAGTGGATATATAATATTAAAAATGGATATATAATATATATGTAAAAATACTATAAATAGTTACAATAAATATGTTCAGTTAATATCAAGAAAGGAAAGGGAGGGACAGATGCAGTGATTTATTGGAAGTTTCATAGAAACCACTTTAACTCAAAGTCATGATTTAATCCACGTGGATTTAAGGTTTTTAATTTGTATATAGTTTTCATTTCAGACTTTGACAATCTCCTTTCCCTATTTTTATCCCTCCATGAGGCTCTTATATGTTGAATGCCTACAAATCTCTGCACATGTGAGGTGGAGCAATTATGCTTCATTTTAAAATGGTCTGATAGATGGTGTGTTTGCAGACCTTTTTTAATATTCCTTAGGTGCTCCAAAATCCTTACTTTCAGGGGTCTTGTTGTACATCCAATATATGATAGACCACATGTACACTCCAGTAAATATATGACATTGGAGGTATTGCACGTGATAAACTCTCTGATTTTTTGTTTAACACCATTGACTATTATCTCACTGTATTTGTTTTGGGTGTCTTTGATATTTCTGCACCCAATACATACCCCACATCGATGGAAGCCTTTTATTCTGACTAGATGTTTAGATGGCATGGTTAAGGTACTCTTAACAAGATGATTTTTAAGGCTCTTAACTTTTCTATATATGAATAACAGCTTCTTTGGAATCATATCTTTTAGGATGGCATCTCTCCGAAATATATGCCAGTGTTTTTTAAAAAGTTTTTAAATTTGTTTATGCTGTGCATCATAATTAGTAATCAATGCCCATTTTTGCTTATCCTTCGTGTTATTGTTTGTCTTTATGTCATCTGGATTTTTCTTTGATTTTATAAGTTGAGCTCTTTCTTTTTAGCAGTATCTTCTATTGCTCTGTTTAAAAGGTATTGGTAATAGCCTTTTTCCATAAAGTCCTTCTTCATTTGGGTCATCTGTTGTATACAGATCTCCTCTTTGCTATAATTTCTTTTCACACGCAAGAATTGACTCCTTGGGACTCCTTTTATCCAGACTATCCATTGGGATGAATGTGTTTATATCCGTTGGTTTGTGGAAAGTTTTTGTTTGCACATGACCGTCTTCTATATATAGATTGGAATTTTTCTTTAATACGTTTGGTGGGGTCACTTTTTAATTTAGTATAAGTATTGGTATCTAACAGTTGTCTGTAAACTTCTGTTGTATAGGCATTACTATTCATGATAGCAATCCCCCCCTTTATCGCAGGGTTTGATGACTCTGTTTTTGTCTTTTCCTAGATCTTGAATAATGTCTCTCTCTTTCCGGGTAAGATCAACTTTAACTTTCGGTTTTTTCAAAGTCTCCAATTCCTCTGTGATCACTTTGGTAAAGGTCTCGATGAAGTTCCCCTTAATATGGGCCCATGTAAAAAGTTGATTCTTTTTATATTTTCTTGCTTGATGTCCATTATCCAAATCTTCTTGTTCATTTTCTACTTGGTCTACTTGTATTCCTTCCATTTGTCCTTCTTTCTCCTTAATTATGAACAATTTCTTCAGAGTGATTTCTCTGATAAATTTGTGCAAGTATATACATTTTTCAAATTGGTCCATGTGTGTAGTTGGTGCATACTTAAGTCACTTTTGTAGGACTCTTTCTTCTTCTTTATTTAGTATACGATTACTTAGATTGAATATTTGACTTTTTATTCGGGTGGTGGTATCTTCATCCTTTTTAAGTGTTTTTTTTAAATTCAATTTTATTTGTATGAATCTTTGTATTAATTAGCGCCTGATCTACAACCTCTCTTTCTTTTTACGTGATTTTTTCTGCTTCCGTTTGTATCTTTTTTCTATTTCTTTTTCTTCCTCTTATTTTTGTCTGTTGGCTGATTTATGATTCCACTCTCGTGTCCCGTGTCTTTCTGTGTCTGTGGGTTTCTCTCATCCTCCTATCTTCTAAAAAAGGGGACTTCCGTAAATCTGGTGTTTTTCAAATCATCTCCATACTTCTTTCTTCTCTTTTCTTGACACTATGTCCTCTTTCCAGAGCTCATGACTTAATGAAGTCTTTATTCTTAGACATCAAGTCATGATCTCTTCCTTCTCTCTCTCTTCTGGATTGAGTCCTCCAATACCTTGCTGGAATTCTGTCACACTTTCGGTATTCATAATTAGGTCTTTGATTTTTAATTAGTGGTGTCCTAGTGGGTCTCGTAGATTCATATCTTCTATTTTTCTGTTGACTTTCTTGACTATATGAGCATTCCTCCAAATCTCTCAAATTAATTTTCTCGACTTGACTCTATATATAGAAGATGGTCATGTGCAAACAAAAACTTTCTGCAAACCAACGGATGTAAACACATTCATCCCAACGGATAGTCAGCATCATGCACTCTGGATAAAAGGAGTCCCAAGGAGTCAATTCGTGCGTGTGAAAAGAAAATGTAGCAAAGAGGAGATCTGTATAGAACAGATGACCCAAATGAAGAACTTTATGTAACCCCCAAAGTGCACTCCAAAAAAATTAAAAAAATATTTTTTCTGTTTGTGAATTTTGTGTGCAGTAGCCACACGTGCATCAACAAAGTAGCAGCGCCAAGCGTGCACCTGTGTCATAAATCAAGGGGTGACTGGTTCATCTGTTAAGGGTGGTGTAACCCCCAAAGTGCACTCCAAAAAAAATAAAAAATATTTTTTTTCTGTGTTTGTGAACTGTGTGCGCAGTAGCCGCACATGCATCAACAAAGTAGCAGCGCCAAGTGTGTGCCTGTGTCATAAATCAAGGGCCGGCTGGCTCGTCTGTTAAAGGGTGGAGTAACCCCCAAAGAGCACTTCAAAAAAATAAAAAATTATTTTCTTCTGTGTTTGTGAATTGTGGCCCTAATTCAGAGGTGCTCGCAAAAAGGGAGCGCTCGCTCAGAATCAGGACGGCCGCTTTTTTTTTTAACTGGTCTCCTGGCCACTCACTAGGCCAGGTGATGTTCGCGATGGTCACGACCATCATGACCATCGGACTTGCGACTAGACCTTTGTGGTAGGGTCTCGTTCCCGCAAGCCCCAGTGAGCCTCCTGCTCTAATAGAGCAGGAAGCTCAACTACTGATATCACGAGTGATGTCAGTAGGGCCGCCCTCAAACGGCAGGCGTTCCTTCAGGAACACCTCCGTTTGTCCAGCCACACCCCCTCCCTGACTACAAAACAGGGCGAGCTGTCGATCAACATCGACAGCTGCCAAGTTTGTAGCGAGCCCCGGAGCGAGGGAATTTCTCACTCGCTCCGGGGCTTGCGCACGCGCATTGCACACTGAGTGTGTGCAGTGCCCCACCATCGACCTGCTTGAGAGCGCATATCATATGCTAGCGGGTCTGAACCAGGCCCTGTGTGCGCAGTAGCCACATGTGCATCAACAAAGTAGCAGCGCCAAGCATGCGCCTGTGTCATGAATCAAGGGCCGGCTGGCTCGTCTGTTAACCACTTAACTGACGTGGTCATACAGGAAGCGAACACAGCCAGCTGTGATTCAGTTGAGAAGGTGCAACCATGCCACCCTGCAGTGTTTTAGAAGAGAACATTTTTTGTACACATGTGGAGAACAGATCTCTTCTGACTCCCCGGATTCTCCTGCGGACCCGGCAATTTCTGACCGGTTTTGCTAGAAAAACCATCAGTTAAGTGGTTAAAGGGTAGTGTAACCCCCAAAGTGCACTCCAAAAAAATATAAAATTATTTTTATCTGTGTTTGTGAATTGTGTGCGCAATAGCCGCAAGTGCATCAACAAAGTAGCAGCGCCAAGCGTGTGCCTGTGTCATAAATCAAGGGCCGGCTGGCTGATCTGTTAAATGGTGGTGTAACCCCCAAAGTGCACTCCAAAAAAAAAAATTATTTTTCTGTGTTTGTGTGCGCCTTAGTCACACGTATATATCAATATCACATAAATGGAGGACAAAAATGTGTCCGATAAAAATAAAATAGGGAAAGATCAAGCACTACTTCCTCCTAGTGTTGAAGCTGCTGCCACTAGTCATGACATAGACGATAAAATGCCATCAACGTCGTCTGCCAAGGCCAATGCCCAATGTCATAGTAGAGGGCATATAAAATCCCAAATGACAAAGTTCAGGAAAATGACCTTAAAAAATACATTTAAATCATCTGAGGAGAAATGTAAACTTGCCAATATGCCATTTATGACACAGAGTGGCAAGGAATGGCTAAGGTCCTCCCCTATGTTCATGACTAGTGGTTCAGCTTCACATGATGATGGAAGCCCTCCTCCCGCTACAAAACTCAAACGACTTAAGCAGGCAAGAGCACAGCAAAGAACTGTGCATTCTAAGAAGATATCACAAATCCCCAAGGAGAGTCCAAGTGTGGTGGCGGTTGTGATGCCTGACCTTCCCAACACTGGACGGGAAGAGATGGCTCTTTCCATCATTTGCACACCCTCTGCAAGTGCTGGAAGGAGCACCCACAGTGCAGTTGCTGATTTTCTTGTTCCAAGGCAGGCTACGCTGTGTATCACCGGTTTCAGTAAGAGGCACACCGCTGACAAACTCTTAGAGAAACTGAGGGAAATCATCGCTCAATGGCTTACCCCACTTAGACTCTCCTGAGGATTTGTGATATCTGACAATGCCACCAATATTATGCGGGCATTACATTTGGGCAAATTCCAGCACGTCCCATGTTTTGCTCACACTATAAATTTGGTGGTGCAGAATTTTCTGAAAAACAACAGGGGCATGCAGGAGATGCTTTGGGTGGCCTGAAAAATTTCTGGACACTTTTGCTATTCAGTGACTGCATGCTGAAGACTAGACTGCCAGCAAACACTCTTGAACCTGCCCTGCCATCACCTGAAGCAAGAGGTTGTGACTCGGTGGAACTCAACCCTCTATATGCTTCAGAGGATTTAGGAGCAGCAAAAGGCCATTCAAGCCTATACATCCACCTATGACATAGGCAAAGGAGGGGGTATGCACCTGACTGAAGCTCAGTGGAGAATGATTTTCCATGTTGTGCAAGGTTCTCCAGCCCTTCAAACTTGCAACACGCGAAGTCAGTTCAGACACTGCCAGCTTGAGTCAGGTCATTCCCTCATCAGCCTTTTGCAGAAGCAACTGGAGAAAGTGAAGGAGGAGCTAACATGGAGCTATTCTGCTCGGCATGTGAGACTTGTGGAGGAAGCCCTTCATTCATTTTGCCAAGATTCGAGGGTGGTCCATCTGTTGAAATTAGACAACTATATTTTGGCTACCGTGCTTGATACTAGGTTTAAAGCCTACATGGTGTCTCTCTTTCCAGTTGACACAAGCCTGAAGAGGTGCAAAGACCTGCTGGTGAAAACACTGACAGCTGAAGCGGAATGTGACACGTTAACAGCTCCTTCTTCATTTTCTCCTGCAACTGGGGCTGCCAGGAAACAACTTGGGTATCCTAAGCAACCCGCTGGCGGTGATACAGGGCAGACAGGACCAAGTTTGGACATCTGGTCTGGACTGAAGGACCTGGCAACAATTTCTGACATGTCTACTGTCACTGCATATGATACTGTCACCATTGACAGAATGGTGGAGGATTACATCGGTGACAGCATCCAAGTAGGCATGTCAGACAGTCCATACCTGTACTGGCAGGAAAAAGAGGCAATTTGGAGGCCCCTGTACAAACTGGCTCTATTTTACCTAAGTTGACTGCCCTCCAGTGTGTACTCTGAAAGTGTTTAGTGCAGCTGGGAACCTTGTCAGCGAAAGGCGTAGGAGGTTGCTTCCACAAAATGTGGAGAAGATGATGTTCATCAAAATTAATTATCAAATCTTCCAGGGAGACCAGCCTCCAGAAAGTACAGAGGGACCTGTGGTGGTGGATTCCAGCGGGGATGAATTAATACTCTGCGAGGATGAGGATGTACACAACACTGAAGAGGGTGAGGAATCGGTGGATGAGGAGGATGAGGACGACATCTTGCCTCCGTAGAGCCAGTTTGTGCAGGGACAGATTAATTGCCAGCTTGTTTTGTAGGGGCCCAAACGAACCAATCATTTCAGCCACAGTCGTGTGGCAGACCCTGGCACTGAAATGATTGGTTTGTTAAAGTGTGCATGTCCTGTTTATACAACATAATCCCAAGGACAATTCCATCTTGCACCTCTTTTTTTCCTCTTTTTTTCCTTTGCATTATGTACTGTGTGCCTAGTTTTTCAAACTACCATCCTGTCTGCCACTGCAGTGTCACTCCTAGATGGGCCATGTGTTTGTGCCGCCCACTTGTGTCGCTTAGCGTAGTCATCCAGTTACCTTGGTGTAACCTTTTGGCCTAAAAACAATATTGTGAGGTGTTCAGAATAGACTGGAAATAAGTGGAAATTAATGTTATTGACGTTAATAATAGCATAGGAACAGAAAAACCCACAAATTATGTGATTTTAGCTGTTTTTATGCTTTTTTCCCAAAAAATACAGATCCAATACAGATACAAAACCCAGAACCCAAAACATGGAAGGGTGGTTTTGGCAAAACAAATCCAAATCCAGATCCAAAACACGAAGAAAGATCCAGATCCAAAAATAAAACCCAAAATATGAAAAGTGGCAGGTGCACACCCCTAGTGCACTTGGACACTTTACTCTATTTATGGCAATATATTGATATATCATACATGATATATGATTCTTTTTGCTGTATGCTATTGCATTAGTTACCTGTACCTTGTAGCACTTGGACTCTTTATTTTTGAGGCTACTGATACCTATTGGAGGCTAATAATGACACAAGATCAAGATGATGTAGGAGCTATGGGCTTTTTACAATTAAATTACCCCATAGGAGATTTGCTCAGTTTCTCTGATATAGAAGCTGATTCCATACTTTTTAAGGAAGTTTTATCTGAGCAAGAGGAAGCAGCCAGACCTGAGGATATTTATAGAGACCTCTTAAAAATGAAGAAAAAATAAATTGATTTCCTCGATCTCTGTACCTCCCACGCGGACTTAGGGTCCTCAACTGCCCTATCATCGGCCGCAATGACCCAGCATTTTGTAAAAAGTGGGTTGGAATACTTAATAAGTGTCCCATGGAGCTCATACTGTTGATTATCGAACAAGCAACTAAAGAAATTAATTTAGTAAAAAGAGTGTGTTTGAAAATACCCACAAACCAATTTTGGAGAATGATTTTAAGGCCAGTTGGTATGAGAAATTGACAAATCAACTCCAAACTTATAAAAGAGATCTTATAAAATGTAAAAATGAAAAACTGGTGAAAGTAGATCTCGAGTACGATAACCACACAGTATACAGATGGACTGATAATACTCGGCCGGCGGATATGAGAAAACCTTTCTTTCACAGAAAACTATGGTGTAGCCATAAACCTGGCTCGTCTACTGAATTTACATTATCTAACAGTGAAACAGATACTCCAACAAATTTAAAAAAATGGGTACAACCGATGGGAGTAACCACAAGGGCCAAACAACTCAGTGAAGGTACAGACATCTCACCAGACTTGGACAGCAGTGGAAGAGGCAGAGGAAAATCGAATGGGGGAAAACACCCACAGGGTCGCAAAATCTAATTATTAATTTATCCAGCTATGAGCTGTCTACAATTGAAAATCAAATTTAATCCAAAGGATTATCGTTTGTACCGATGAATTCTTTCGATACCTTTAATTGGGACTTAAAGAATTTTTCACTAAATCTCCTACAGCTCCAACCAATACAACTCCATTACCTCCTGCATTAATCAAATTGTTACCTAAATCGACATTCGATCCTCCATCATCTAATTCAACTATCAAAACCTTTTTGAGACTCCTTAACCAGGAAGTGGATCTACAAGTCAACAAGCCAACACAAATGAGAAATAACTTCACTAAAGCTGAACATCAAGCTCTTAATAAATTGGCACAGAACAAAGATTTAATTTTTCGACCAGCCGATAAGGGTGGTGCCTTGGTCCTACAAAATACCTCTGACTATTGGTTAGAAATAAAACGTCAATTAAGTGATTCTTCCACATATAGAGTCTTAAATAAGGAACCTACTAATATCTTCAAAAATTCGCTCACAGCAATATTACAACAGGCTGTGAATGCTGAATTGATTACTGTAGAGATAAAAAATGCACTTATACCATCATATCCCATTGTGCCTATTATATATATATATATACTACCACAAAGTACACAAATCTTTGCAGAGCCCCCCAGGATGCCTGATAATTGCTGCTACAAGTCATTATTCCAACCCACAGCTGTCTATTTGGATAGCTTAATGCAACCTTGCATACAAGCCCATCCCAGGTATTTACTGGACACTAGTTCTCTGTTGCAGCAATTAAGAAATCTGCCTAGACTTGAAGATAATATTTGGTTGTGCAGCGTTGATGTCACCAATTTGTATACTGTCATCCGCCATGACATGGGTCTTAACAGTATGCAAAGGTTTCTGTGTGATCACCCTTTATATACAGATCCTTGTATTGATCTTATAATAAAACTTATGACAGAAATGCTTACAAATTTTTTTTTCTTTGACCATACGTTTTATCTCCAAAATGTCGGTTGTGCGATGGGGTCAAGTGTGGCCCCATCGTACGTAAACATTTTTATGTTTGAGGTTGAGGAACAAATATTCTTTACAGATGAGGCTATATCTAAGAATATTGTATACTATACGCGATTTATTGATGACCTCCTCATTTTTTGGAGAGGTAGTAAGAAGGAATTTGATAAAATCATCAGTGATCATAACAAGTGTACACATCCAGTGAAGCTGACCTACACTATTAGTGATACACAGGTGAATTTCCTCGATGTGCAAATAGCCATATCGGATGGCTATATATAAACATCTCTATATACGAAACCAACGGATCAAAATAACTTGTTGCATTGGCGCAGTTTCCACCCACCTGCCTCTAAGTGGAGGTTACCGTATTCACAACTATTGAGAATTAGGCGAATTACATCGGATCCTGAGCGTGCTGAAATCCAGATAAATGAAATGATAGACAAGTTCTTGCTGAGAGGTTACAGCAAGGAATTGCTTATTGAGTCAAAACAGAGGGTACTTATGCTAGATAGAGATCAGTTATAATGTAAAAAAACACATACCTCTAAATCCACCATGTTTCCTTGGGTTACACAGTATAACCCTATCAGTCAAACCGTTAATGCAGCATCTAAGATATTGTGCCCCATGATAAAAACAGATGTGGAATTGGGACTGGGCGATACGAAACTGATGGCAAGTTATAATAGAGGACGTAATCTTAGAGGTTACCTCGTCAAGACCCATATTACAACACCAAAAGAGGAACAAGTTGGTAACTTTTTAATTGGTAAGAAAGGTTGCCATGGATGCCCATGTAGTACATGTGGTTTCATGATTCCGGGAGAGGTGTTTCATCACCCGCATTCTGGAAAACCATTAGATATAAACTTACGTGTTCATCTAAATTTGTGGTTTATCTCATTACGTGCCCCTGTGGGTTGTCATACATTGGGAAAACCGAACATATGTTCAAAGAACGCATGACGGCCCACAGGTCTGCCATTAGAGCAGCTATTAATGCCGGCAGCAGCGAACAGCCTGTTGCTCAGCATTTTGCTGTTACTAAACATCCTTTATCATCACTCCGCTACTGGATGATAGATCACATCCCAGCTGATATATGAGGTGGTAATAGGGGATTGAAATTGCTACAGGCCAAAAGCAAATGGGTCCATAAATTAGGGACCCTTGTGCCCAAGGGGCTTAATGAACAAATACTGTAGGTTTCCATTACATTTTGTGATTATTACAGATCTGATTGTGGTACGTTTTAACAACTCCTTAAGATATGGATATCCATTCATTTAGTCATCCTTGATATACATGACTTATAGGCATTTCTCATCTATATTTACACCAAGGTATATTAGTTTATACATTTATGGCATTAGTCATGCATAGTGATTTTTTGAACATATTAGTTATGATGTTATGAGGACATATAAATAATTATTGTATTTTTATGAGTATTCATTTAGGAACAGTACGATTTACATTATTCTTCATTTATCGGTTAGTTTAGAAATTAGTAAGTATTTATTCAATCCTGTATATACTTATCTAGTGTGATATAATACGATCAGGGAACATGATAATATTTGTAGTGCTAGTTAGGAATATACAGGGGTATTCGATATGGGAGCGAAAACACTGTTTTTACGTTAATATCGCACTTATGACGTCATTATCGCAGGTTTTAGTTTTACACTGTATTCAATTTCAAAGACTTTTCGCAGGTTTGAAAAGTCTTTGATAAAAAACGGGGATAACTTTTCACCATTGAATAGGTGTCGAAAAAAAGTGCAGAATTGGGGTTTAGGGGTGCAGGCTTAAAAAAAATAGCCAGCACCCCTGGGAATGACATTTAAAAAAGAACTGTGTCAAAAAAAGTTTATTTAAAAATTGGGGTGAAAAAAAAAATGGGAAAAAATTGTTTAGCAATAGGGAAATAGGTTCAGGGCTATTCTCCAAGTATGTGGCAGGTGTTTTCTAGAATAGATTTATAGCGGCAGGTGCACAATTGCAGAATTTTAAAAAACTTACTTTAGGGACATCGAAATATGCTAGTACCCATTTTCATGTACCCAAAATTTGATGGGACCACTTAAAACAACGAAAAAAATAACTTAAGTGCTCTTCTGCAACACTTCTTCAATGTCGGGAAAAAACACCTGCTGCGGCTATTTAAATCCCCGACTTTCATTTAAAAGCTAAAACGGGGGTACCCATAGTGATCCCCCATGTTTTTACAACTTTAGGATGGTCCTACAATTTTTTTAAGGAAAAATTCGTAACTTTACGCAAATCCAACTTCGCAGGCTCCCGTTTTCGTTAATTTTATATTGCATACGGGCATAAGCGGGAGCGTGCCCGATACTTTAACGCAGGTAAAAGCTCCAATATGAAACGTAAACTTCGACAGCGAAGTTTACGTTTCATATTGAATACCCCTCATAGACTGTTGGTATCTTATTATTATGTTAAGCCATAGGGTATTAAGATATTTCTATTACCGCTGTATGTATACTTATTTTCTATGTGTTTAATAATTGAATTGCCAAAATAGATATATAGATTGGCTGTCCATATGGACATTGTAGTGGATATGATATGATTACTGTTATGATATATTCGCATTGGTTATGTTGTCCTACGTTGCTATGGTGATGGGTGCACGTGTGACGCTTGGCGCATCAGGACGTCACAGCCGCGACAGACAATTGTCCATTCCCGGGAGTTGGTCTGCACGTGGTGTATGTTGGTAAATTATTTAAGGTTAATATGTGTATGTATTTGTTAAGTCTGATGACAGTGCTGGAATAAAATAGCACTGAAACGTTGCTGTATTTATATGCCGGTATCATGTAGTTATTAAAGTACCAGGGGTGCACCTCCCTATGCTGTCTGTATATATATATATATATATATATATATATATATTATATAGAATGGATCCCATTGCACCTAAGATGCATATAGATCACAGTGTACTACACTGGTGCACTACAATGCCAAGCATATATGCTCTTGACTGCAACTGAGAGAACTCTGCATTACTGTTAACCCTGTGTTATCCTGGTAACTTTTTCTAGCTAATTAATAAATCAAATTCCTGGTTAAGTCATCTGTCGATTGGACTAATCTCTATTTGCACACCCCTGCCACCTACCACTGTAGTGTCTACCAATATGCAGTCTCATGCATTTTGTAAGGACAAATGGGTGCGGCCTGAATGATGGGAGGGTGCGGGCCAGATGACGAGTGAGAGCGGGGCAGATGACGAGTGGGTGCGGGCTGGATGACAATTGGGGACAGTGCTGACAAGAGGGGGCGGGCAAGAGAAGTGGGGGTGGGCCTACCTGCCTTAACTGCCGCGGGCTCCCCATAGGCTTAATTTGGCCCTGATGGTCACTAATGGTGGTAGAAATGCATATCCCCAGCAGTAGCCCCTGCTGGCATTCAGATTCGCTAAGTCTCATTGGCAAAAGCTTTTTCCCCTTGTAAAGCAATGGGAAGACTATTTAATATGTATAGGCATAGTGAATGAAAGAAAAGCCCTAATTGTTAGAAATAGAAGCATTTGTGTAATATTTTTACAAATTTTTTCTTGGTAATTTTTATGTACATCTGAAAACCGAACCCTTGTTTGACCTGGCAAACCATGTGTGGATTAGTCTTCTGGGTCACTGATATCCATTGAAAGCAGTCTGGTCTAAGTGGTAAATGAATCCCCACCGCTCTGGGTCATATAACCAGTGGGTTAAATAATTTATTGCTTCATAGGCATATAAATTGTAACACACAACCTGTGATAGGCCCCATTGAGGTTTGAAAAGAGATGGTATTCATATAGTTGTAGTCTATGCATAGAATGGTCAGATTCACCTTTTGAGGTCAAACAAGACATAAATTGAGGGGCCTAACTTGTATCTGTCACTATCAGAGATGTATAATGAGCCATCCATAGCTTATATGGTGTTATCAGTAGACAGTGAGCCACATTCCAGTGAGAAGACCATTGTAAGATGTGTAGAGAGTGACGCTAAGCATTATGGGTTATTGACAGTGATTCCCATTTTCTCTAGACAAAGGGGCTTTGAGAGTTTATCTCTAGACATTAGGACACATAATTACTGTATTTATTTGTCTGGTAGTATATGTTAATGCTTACAGAGCATGTGCAAGAGGTAAGAATGGTCCATGCTATGTTGTACCAATCAGTGCTTGGTACCCACTATGTAACTGATATGGGCTTAATATCCGGAAAGCCACTACCCATATTAGGGTTTATAAATCAAGACATAGACAAAGGCTTTGGCTCATGCATGGACCTGAGACTGCAGTAGGGTGCCTGCAATGTATATTTAACTACCTGGGTGTTATTAATGAAATGAGGGCTCCCCAGATGAAGATAAAGTACATCTTATTTTGAAGATGATGAACTACCAGTGTCATCTGAATACATAGACAAAAGTTGAGTATACTGTATACTTTGTATATAAAGCTTTATATGCGGCCAGCGGCTGCTCTTAACACTTCACTTTTCTTATTAGAGCGGTGCTTTGGGGTGGATTGGTTGGGCTAGTTTGGGGGTGTCCTGCGCTCTGGATTTGAGCCTTAGTATGTTAGGGACCTGCCCGACAAGAGGTTACCCGGATATGGTGCGCAGGCCCATAAGCTTGGCCAAGATTATGCCAAAAACTTCTATTGTATTTACTGCAAAATGTATTTATATATAATCAGATAATTTGGAGTTGTGCACCTGTATTTTTTTTTTGTGTATATATCAATGGTCTCCACAGGTAGCACCTCCAATTATATATATATATATGTCCAGAATGTGCAGTCTGAGATCTATTTTCTTTGTAAACTAATTAGTGCATTGATTTGCACACCTGGGAAGCCTGAGCCACTTCCCACTCAGACTAGCACTTCTACTACATTGGTTACAGCATGGAGTCTGGCAATGTAATATGCACACCAGTCAGGGCACAATATAGGTAAGTCCTGCTATTATTTAGACTGTGTAGTGCAGCTTTGGTTCATTTTTGGGGTGTGGGTCCCCCTAGATTGCTTTGCTGATCTGCTTCAGGGCACCGCAGTATAACACATTTTCCTTTAACACATTTTAATACTTCACTGTCTGTTTCCTTTATATATATGTATTTCATTTTTTTATTTTTATGCTTTATATGCGGCCAGCGGCTGCTCTTAACACTTCACTTTTCTTATTAGAGCGGTGCTTTGGGGTGGATTGGCTGGGCTAGTTTGGGGGTGTCCTGCGCTCTGGATTTGAGCCTTAGTATGTTAGGGACCTGCCCGACAAGAGGTTACCCGGATATGGTGGGCAGGCCCATAAGCTTGGCCAAGATTATGCCAAAAACCTCTATTGTATTTACTGCAAAATGTATTTATATATAATCAGTTAATTTGGAGTTGTGCACCTGTAATTTTTCTTTGTGTATATATCAATGGTCTCCACAGGTAGCACCTCCAATTATATATATATATGTCCAGAATGTGCAGTCTGAGATCTATTTTCTTTGTATGCTGTCGAATGCGCAGACTGCCTACATCGACCAGGTGCGTGCGAATGCAGACATGCGATCCAAGCTGATTGAGGCCCTAAACTCCAGGTCACTTGTCAGTTACATAAAAATAAATTATAGTAGATTATTAGCCCAATAGCCATTCAAGACAAATACAGTATACGTTTCATTATAGCTAATGTTTGTCCAGCAAGTAGCAGGTTCTGAAAAATGAAGTTCATGCTCCCCAGTGCTTACTATCCTTGTGTGCTGACATATGCTCAAACTGTTCTAAACTCTATGATATGGCTAAAGTACATTCAATCCTACAGTAGGTAGAAACAAGTGTATGATAGCATTGATTGGTATTTGAATGTGCAGAGGGATGAAACAGGCAGGGGCGTTTCTAGAGAGGAGGGGACCCATGTGCAGTCTCCGACACGGGACCCTCCTCTCCACCCGGTGGCCGGTAGCGCACTGAAGGCCTGATTCAGAGCCGCTCGTAAGCGGCCGCTCGTTCGCTCCGAGCGATGTTCGCACATCTGCGCATGCGTATGGGTCATAATGCGCATGCGCCAACCAGTCAGTGCGGTCGGAAATCGAGCGCTCGCAAAATAGCGAGTGCCTGCTAATTTGAGTGACAGGATGAGGCGTTTGTGGGTGGTAACAGGGGAAGGTGCTTGAAAACGGGGAGTGGAGATCCGAACGCAGGCGTGCCAAACGGTCAAAACTGGCATTTTAAGGGTGTGCATAATTAACAAAGCATCGTCATCGACCACGTCACTTGGTTGTTTCTTAGCCTGAACTGTTCGCATGATTGCGGTAGGAAAATCCTACCACAAGCACTGCGAGCAGTTCAGACGCCATTCGATGTACTCGATTAATCTAATAAATAGCGGAGATTACGTAGGATGCGAGCGGCCAGGGGGCGTCTTTACAAAATAGCGAGCGCATGTTTCGTTCGCTTGCTCAGACTAGAGGCATCAACAGACCGCAAAGAGCGAGCGCTCAATTTAAATAGCCGGCCCCTTTTTCTGAAAGAGCGAGCGCAAATAGCGTCCGGCTCTGAATCAGGCCCTGAGTGTGCCCAGAGTCTATAGTGTATGCACAGGTAACCGGGAAAATGGCCACAGCGGCCATTTTCTCTGTACTGCGCATGCGCAAAAGTCGGAAAATGGCCGCCACAGCCATTTTCTAGTTGTTTTACAGCGCCGGACGCCCACGCTGACGTGGGACTCCGGAGAGGTAAGTATTATTATGGGTGCAGGGTGTGCGGTGCGGGGCCCCCCTGGACCCCGCACACCCTGCACCCATTATAGATACGCCCCTGGAAACAGGTTCAGTAACTACAGTACATTTTACTGAGGGACAATTGTTGGGGAGGAGGATTTGCTAAGATTTAAAGTGCACATAATGAAATGGAAATTTACTTTCCAATGTTGCACAACAAAAAAATATCATCAATGTTTAAATGATTTTTATGGTAAGCTACATATATTGTCTATTTCAAAGAGAGACGTGGTTGCATTGCTATCTTCATAGAATATATTGAAATTATGTGCCTGAATCAGATATTATTATTATTATTTATATGGTGCCACATGGGGTCCACAGCACC
This sequence comes from Taudactylus pleione, assembly GCA_031769625.1. Taxonomy (NCBI): domain Eukaryota; kingdom Metazoa; phylum Chordata; class Amphibia; order Anura; family Myobatrachidae; genus Taudactylus; species Taudactylus pleione. Next base: position 6,416,275 of record JAUIMM010000210.1, on the reverse strand, counting down.
TTACAAAGTACATAAATAGAAACAGAATAAACAAAACAAGAAACAATTGATTAACAGTAAAGAACATTGCAGGGTATGGACATGGTATAAACATTGCTGCATCAGTGGTTATGATACTCAAATAAGCAGAAGGCGGTAGAACCTAAAGGTTTGATGCAGTTGTAGGCAGTAGGGAGTAGATGATTGTAAAAGAAAAGAAAGGAAAATAACATGAGGGAAGAAGGCCCTGCTCGTGAGAGCTTACATTCAATGCCCAAGTTTTCGCAAATGACCAATGTTTTTTCTAGTGTGTATGCGAGTGAGATGCACTGCGCAACTGCCGTGATAGTCTTGTGATGGCAGTCACAGAGAGGATTTATTCGCAAAGTGTTTGTCAGGGGCCGTTTGTAGGTGGCGACTCAAACGCAGGTGTGTAGCGATTGTTTTGGGGGAGTGTCACAGTCCATGACTGTGATTCTATATGCAGTTGTTAAGGTTCCAGCTTCTTAGTTCCATCTGCAAATCTGTGTGACCATAGGGTTATTCAGAACTTTAATAATCGTCTGATCAGCGTCCGATGCTGCGTCTTTGTATACAATCACTTGGATTTGTTAAGCTGCCGTTGGGCGTCTCAATACAAATCCCATTGGCTACATACAAAGGTGTCATTTGCATCCAGCTCTGAATTAGGCCCTACATGTGTCCATAGAGGCAAAGAGTGCTCATTACTGTAAGAGTAACCAAAAAACTCTCTATACAGTATATAAGTGGAATACTGTTTTCTTTTGAAAAAATGTGTTTTGTTTTGTTGTGTTCATAGATGGGAAAACAGAGAAATATGATCCCCACAATACAACATATTTGTATACTCTTTGTGATCTGTCACCAGACTGCAGAGATCATCAGAATGTCACTATTCCCCATGTAAAAACAGGTGTTTGCTTCTAATCTCCATAACCAGATGCACCTGCCAGTATACAAATTACATTTTACAGGCAAAACAATGAGTGGGATCGAATCACATCTGTGTCACTTCTCCCAAGGTGAGAATAGCAGGTTTCTGATTAATACTGAAAAAAAGTCAGATTGAATAATCATGTTGTCAGAGTAAAAGAGGTCAAAAAATCAAAGTATTTGTTTCTGTGTTGTCAAATGGATTAAGTAATGTTATATAGATATAACCAGCCCTTGGTATTCTATACCAGCATAGTATATGCAATGCAACATAAGTATGCTAAGAGGAGTCACACATTATTATTACAGAGAAGAAACAAAGCATCAGCATGAAGTGATCATACACCCAAATCAATATGTAAACTGTAAGAATATATATAGAGAGAGAGAGTAATAATAAAGTGTAAAAAACAAAATGTTTTTCTTTTTTGTTTTCGTGCTTGCTGAATATTCTATAGTCTCCTGCTATCAGAGCCTAGTAAGTGCCATGGTTGCAAGCTTGCTTGGCAGAGAAGGGGTTAAGGTTGATAGCGTCTGGTTGTAGTCCTTATGGTGGTGTGATTTGCAAACGCCCACATTGATGGTACAGAATATGAGATATATTCTACTTCCCACACAGCCAGCCCACAGATTAAAGACTAAAGTGGTATTTTTCTAGAAGGTCTGCAGAAGCCGGGAACATGACAATGTCACATGTTTCACAAGTTCAAAAGTTGCCTCATTAGAGTGATCGGATTATCACTCTGCCTGTTACCAGCTGACTGCAATTGCAGATACCTGTTCTAGGCTTATATCTAAACCTGCCTGTCAAACAGTGTAGGTAATTCTGTGAATAAACAGTTTTGTAATGTGTTTCTAAACTAATTGGTTGTTTTGCTTCTGACTCTTTACAAATTTAAAATAACTACTGCATGTAACATTTGTCTATCTACAATAAATTAAATATCCTTTAATTCTGGACTGTTTGAATGTCATTGTTGAGTATTTCTTTAAACTGTCTATTGAACTTGGTGACCCCTGGGCTTAACACGAGGGCTCACCTTCATATTTATCTGGTTGGAAAATGTATTGAAAATGTTTTGAAGCTTGTTAGATTGCATTTTATTCTTTGTTTATTTTTTTAGGATCCATTCTTCGTTTGTTGCCAAGGCCCTTCATCACTTTTGGAGCCCCCCATACTTGCTGAGTCAGGGGAGGGCAATGAAACTACCTACACACACCTCACATACATTACTTTCACAGGTCACCTCCTGGAATGTAGGGGGATTGATTACCCCTGTCAAACACAAAAACTCTGCATTGTAATGGTGCATACACACGAGTCGATTTTTTTGGATGACTGAACGATAACGATGTCGTTATCGTTCAGTCGTCCAAAAAATCACCCAGTTTCAGCCCCAAACCAATGAACAATAACTACCAATGCGCGCTCCCATTTGTAGTTAGTAGTTGCCGTCCATCGCTCGAACCTCCTGTCCAACCTGATGATATTGTCAGGTTAAACATGTTTCGGGGATGAGGGAGGGAGCCTGGCACTGAACAAGATCATTCTTGATTTCGTTCAGTGTTTGTGCTCAATGTCGTTAACAACACTGACACACCCCTGCCGGGGACACACAGGACGATTTCTTTCGGGGAGAAATCGTCCCATGTGTACGCATCTTTATGATGCCCATCCACTAGACAATTGCATCCTGTCCAATATCGTTAAGTGATTTTTCCTTGAAATTTCCCTCTGCATACGATCGTTTAGTCTGAACGATTTGTAAACAATTTGCAAATGATTTCCCAACGCTTTATAAACGATTTTCAAATGATTAACGATATCGAATGAATCAAATTGAGTGACAGGTTTCAGATGAGGGGTGTATACTGGTCATATTTGTTTCTTGAGGGGTGGGCGGGCCTTTCATGAGATAAGAAATAGGTGGCGGCCATTTTCTTCTTTGCATTTATGCTCTGTGGCTTGTTTGGTCTGGCTTATACCTGCTGAACGCTGTTGCATTGCTAATTTGCTGTGGTTTGTTTTTGGCTTGCCTTTAAATAAACTGTAATAATAATGATAATGAGCGATATGATAAATAAAGTGAATAAACATTGATTTGTGGCACCTGTGAAAAAAGGGGTAGTTAGTGAGAGTGTTTATAGCTCCTTTTTTCACAGGTGCCACAAATCAATGTTTATTCACTTTATTTATCATAGTGCTCATTATCATTGTTATTATTTATACTATTTAACTGAGCTGCTCTCATTTTTAATATAAAGCGTGGGGTCACAATACCTTTTACTATTTAAACAAACTGTGCTTATTTTTGATCATCATGGATCCTTCTTATCGCTATCGTGTGATGACAGCATATGCTGGAGTCGTGATTTTGGCTGATAGGGAGAGGTCTGAGAGACCGAGAAGGGTGCACTCATGCTGGACAAAGGAGTGGCTGCTGCAGAGGGATACTCTCTCTCACATGCCACTACTGATGGGACTTCGTGAGAACAACCCTGATGACTTCCGCAACTATCTGCGTATGGATGATGTCACCTTCTGGGAGTTATTGATTCTGGTGATGCCCTACATCCAGAGGCAGGGAACGAGGATGCGGAAGGCCATACCCCCTGAGGAGAGGCTGATCGCTACCCTGCGGTTCCTGGCGACCGGCAGACCCCTTGAAGACCTGAAGTTTGGCTCCCTGATTTCAGCGCAAACTTTAGGTTGCATCATTCCTGAGACCTGCAGAGCCATATTTATGGTTCTGAAGGCTCAGTATTTCAAGGTAATCACAATTTATATTGTCTCTAATTTAATAAGCTGCTGGCCCCCACTCTATCCCCTAAATGTGAAACATGTGCTGTCCACATACTATATGCTTGCAGGTCCCTGCTGTCTGTCCTAATATGTGATAGTTCATGTGCTGGCTCTCTACTATATGCTGCTGGCCCCCACTCTATCCCCCCCTAAATGTGAAACATGTACTGTCCACATACTATATGCTTGCAGGTCCCAGTTGTCTGTCCTAATATGTGATAGTTCATGTGCTGGGCCTCTACTTTATGCTGCTGGCCCCCACTCTATCCCCCCCCTAAATGTGAAACACGTGCTGTCCACATACTATATGCTTGCAGGTCCCTGCTGTCTGTCCTAATATGTGATAGTTCATGTGCTGGCCCTCTACTGTATGCTGCTGGCCCCCACTCTATCCCCCCTTAAATGTGAAACATGTGCTGTCCACATACTATATGTTGCTAACAAACTACATATGTCTTATAATATGTCAAATAATATTTGAAAACGCTGGTATGGTATATGTTTTGCTACAATGTTTTTTTTGTGTTTGGTATTAATTTAGTTTTTCTTTTTTTATAATTTCCATCTTCCACGTGCTCATTGTCCCACCAGCTCATAGTGGATCCCTATATTATAATTATAAAGGGTATTTTAGCATAGTGCTGATGGCCATTGTCAGTGCTAACTATGAGTTTATATACATTGATGTTGGCATAAATGGAAGATCCTCAGATGGTGGGTCCTTCAGAATCAGGTTTTCTACGAGCGTACGATGTTAGGGAACCTCCATTTACCACCTGCCTCCCAGTGCAAACATCATTTGAATTACGTCTTTGTTGCCGATGAGGCTTTTGCTTTAAACGAGCATGTTATGAAACCCTATCCACAAAGGGGTTTAAACTTGGGAAAAAATAATCTATCGTCTATCAAGAGCTAGGCGCACAGTTGAAAATGCTTTTGGGATCATGTGTAGTAGGTTCCACATTTTCTACACTCCAATAAATTTAGGAGTAGAGAAAATAGAGTGGGTAGTGATGGCATGCTGTGCCCTACATAATTTCTTGCATCAGAAAAACACTCCCCCAAGACCGGTACCAACCTCAGTTTGGGAACCACCAGAAAATATGCTGACCACTGAACTGTGGCCCTCTGTCTCCAGTTCCCGAATCCCCATGGTGTCCTCAGGATGTGCCAAAGAGGTCAGGGAAAAATACATGAACTTTTTCAAAGGTGAGGGTGCAGTTCATTGGCAACACACTTGCATATAAAATCTGCATTTTGCTTTACACCTTGTATTTCAAATAAGAGATGTTTGTTTCATCCACATACCATGTGTCACAATTTTATGTGTTATGAAAGTAAATGTGAAAATATATATAGTATTAACATACTTTTTTCAATTTGTATTAAAAGTGAAGGATGGATATTAAATACTTTACCCTTTTCTTTAGTTTTGCAAATTGTATTGCCATAAGAAAATACTCATACCATTTTTGAGACCTTCTTTAAAAAATGTTTTGTGTATTATATTTCCTAAATTATAGCTTGCAGCAGGCATTGGCATTTTCATATGGGAGCAGCTTTAGGGTTAAAAATCAGGTATTTTCGAAAATGTATAAAAACTATTTTAAATATTCTAAAACACTGACCAAACCACACCCCTAACAGCCTGCAAAACCCCAAACCAACTCCCCATCACCCTAATAACAGCCCACCCCAAAATTCTTTATACCAATAACTTTATTTTAACCTCAGCACACCATTAAATGCCAGTATATTATCAAAAACAATTACCATGTAAATAAGGACACCACACATTGTTTTTGTTTTTACATTTTTGTACTTTTTTTGATTTTTAGAATTAAGTTTCTGTACAGGTTTCACCAAAATATACCAGACCAATGAGTGCCTCGACAGCAAGGGCTATTCCATTAGAAACATAGAATCAGGCACTTCAACAACTAGTCAGGCACTTCAACAACTAGTCAGGTACAATAGAGACCATTTCAGTGATGCCAACATCAACAAAGTAAAGGGAAAGGTCCAGAAAATAAAAACTGTGTTCACCAAAAGAGCACAACAAATACACATATGTCACAACGTTCAGTAGACAGGGGTAAATGAAGTCCAAAAGCCTTTGTCATGGTACTTTGACCTTACTAAAGGTCATTCTGGAGAATAATCCAAAGTAAAAGGAATTAACTGAATTTTGCAAAGCTTAAAAAAAAGCATAAAAAAATCAATAATTTAAAAAATGAACATCGTCCTGTAGAGTGCACACCACTGCACACCACTCATGGAAGTGCTGGGCAAAGGAGCTGGTGGTGCTGGGCTATACAATGCTTGGTAGGTGTGAGGATTTGACGGAGGAGGATTTGGCATAGGGGGATACAGCACTTGATGCTGTGGGACGGGGAAACTGCCTGAGGCCGGGGGGGGTTGGGTCTGCCTAGGGTATAGCGTGTTTGAATCTTTTACCAATTCTCATTCAAGACCTCGAAGCATAGCAACATACACTATGCGTTTGAAATGAGCAGCTTGGCTTGGTGCCATGGCCCTCATTTCATGGGCGATGTTCATACCAAAACATACATCTGCATCCGGGGGCTTCTGAAGAACCTCCTCCACGTGGTGCAATAATAGTTCACTCCTCGATGGTCCAGAGGCTGGAGTCCTGGTAGCCGTCTTCCTTTTCTTGGTCGGTGCCTTGGAAGATAGCAGCTCTATTGGAGACTCCAACACCTCTGTAGGCTCACTGGAGGGATGGCCAGGATCGATGTCCCACTCGATGAACTAGGAAAGAAAAAAAAGTATTAGTATTAATGTTTAAAAATCAGCAAATACTTACCATTATTTACCAAATGATGAAAATTCAAGCATAATAACTTGGTGTTAAAAACAGAAAAAGTGGATATGTTTTTAAAGATAAACACTTACCTGATCCTGACTCCCCAATTCTTCTGTGCATACCTCAGCCGCCTCTGGCTCCCGCGAGCACCATGACGTCTCTTTGGCTCCTTCTCCTGGACAAACTTGAGCAAGTCGTAGTACCATAACTTTGGCTTTTGGACCTCATCTGCCCCTGCTCCAGAACGTTGTGCCTCCATGTACTTGTTGTGCTCCTTCAGGAACACCGTTCTTAAATTCTGGATCCTCAACTTTACCCACTTGATGTCGGCATCACTTTCAAGGTCTCTACTGTAGGTCAGCAGTGGGTTAAGTACCTGATTTTTTTTTTTTGTCTCTATTGGAATAGTCCTTGCATGTGACTTTCCAGAGGCACTCATTGGCCTGGTACATTTCAATGAATCCTGTCCAGAAGGTTCTGTTTGCACCAGACATTCTGTGGAAGTAAAGAATCAAGAAAAACAAACATTTAGAAAAAGTAATTCCTTTTTGCAAAATATAACATTTTTTAATTAATCTAAACATTAAAAAAGGCTGGTTCAGTGGTGCACTGCCCCATGCCTATTTCAAAAGGGGCAGAAAGCACCCTGGGCTCTGGCGCAGTGCATGGCTGAAACAGCCTATGGGTTCAGTCGTGCAGGCTGCAGTGTCTTGCGTATGGTTCACACGGAGGTGTAGTGGTCACCACCAGTGAATGTATACCGTATGCATGCATCGGACATCCATTCACAATGACCGCAGCGCTTGGGTGTTGGCCTGCATTTTCGTAAGTACGGAAAACGCCCCCAAAAAGAGGAAAAAGGGGGCACAGCAAAGACATGCCCCCTTTTCCTTGGACACAATATAAATATATCTATATATGTACAATATATATATATATATATATATATCTATTGTAACATGACCGGATTTAGGGGTCCCTCTCCTGGGGTAGATGGACTCCCTCTTCACACACACAGCAGCCGGAAAAATAGTACACCAGCCTGGGGTCTCGTACTAGCTGGTTGGTACCTGTCTTTAATGTGCAACGTAAAAGGAAAACAAAACATAAAAGTAAACGCTAGCCAGTCTGGGCGCTAACTAGACAAGACGTTCCCTCTCTAAAGAAATAGTGGGGCCTACTGCCTCCACCATCAACACAAGCGTATGCACAAAACTTACAGGTAGTTTTCACCAAGTGTCTCTGAGCCAGCCAGTCTCCTTGCTCTCCCAGGTATGAGACACTAGCTTACAATCACACACAGCCTATATCAGCCAGTTTCAGGTGCAGACCCTAATGAGCCTGCTAACAGGTCAAAAAGGCCAAAACCTGGAGTGGCCTGTGGATGGAGCCCTCCCTCTCCTCACATCCACACCCCAGGACCCAAACCGGCTTTTCAAGAAGCCGACACTCAAATCTGCTTCACTGCAGACTTTTCTCCTGGGGTTTTTTAGAACACATAGGTCAAAAACCTAGGACAAATGTATCTACCACTGACCACTTTACCAGTGCTCCTATCACAATATATATATTGTATTTTTTTTATTTAAAAAAAAAAAGATTATTTATATATATATATATATATATATATATATATATATATATATATATATATGGCAAAACAACGGCGATCAAATATAATCTGACAAAAAGTCAGCAGGTATTCATTCCTGCTCAGTTATTGTCTGTTTACATTTCAGTATTGTCGTTTTGCCTTCAGTTTGTATTATTACTAGAGATGAGTGAGTTCGAATTTCAGAGATCTGAGACCACCCGAATTTAGCAGATCCAAGTCGGATCCAAGCAGGCTCGATTTTTCCTGCCTAACTTAGATCTCAAACCGAGGCAAAACTATAGAGTCTGAAATCTTGCAGTTCATGAGCTTTTGTCTCTATGATCAATGTAGTATATAAGGGACCACGCGATGGATGCCATTTCACTCTGGCTGTGGAGACTGAACAGGAAGGGTGGGTAGTGTAGGGCTGGGAGAGGTGCTGGTGCTGTCTGCTTTATCCTGGGCTGGTGCTCATCCATTCTGGCTGGGCTGGTGCTGTCACTGTGCTGTCTGCTGTGTCCATCTGGGCTGTTGATGATCCATCTGGGCTGTCTGTGCTGTCTGCTGTGTCCTGGGCTGGTGCTGCTGATCCATTCTGGGTTGGTGCTTTGCTGTCTGCTGTGTCCATTTGGGCTGGTGCAGAACTGCAGATACATCTGGGCTGGTGCTGTGTCCATCTGGGCTCAAAAAAAAAAAAATATATATATATAGTCAAAAAAAAATCAATCAAAGTGTCTTTTATATTTTTCTGTGTGTGTGTGTGCGTGTGTGTTAGGCTTAACTGCAGTACCGCACAAGATTCAGCCAGCAATGCAAGTTGCAACCTAGCTGCTGCCTGACTCCAGTCACGATTAATCTGTGCTCTGGGCCCAAGTTCTGGAGCTGAAAAAAAAAAATATTGTATTTTTTTTGTCAAATTTTTTTTGTGGGTGTGTCAGCCATACCTGGTTGTCACTGCCATTGGTGTAGGTACGCAGGGGTGCTGTGCTTCTCTCTCTTAAGGGGCTGCTGCCCAAAATAATAAACAACTTTTATTGTGTGCGTGTAAGCCACACCTGGCTGTCACTGTCATCGGTGTAGGTGCGCAGGGGTGCTGTGCTGCTGTCTGTCAAGGGGCTGCAATGAATATTGCAATGAGAACTTTTTTTAAGTTATTGGGTTACAAAAAGTTTTTTCTTTTATCTTAAACATAGCAGAAATGTTATTCTAACATCTTATAAAGTTATATGCTCTAAAAAACTAAAGCCTATATTTATTTACAAACCTGTATAGAGTAGACATCCTAAATTCTAAAACTGTTCTATTCAAAAATGTAAACAAAAGTCAGGAGAGGCCTCAGAGAACATGAAAAAGATACTCTAGGTGCTGAACTTCAAGGGGTTTCTCCATCATGTTCTGCAGTGTGGAAAGGTTTCATTCACATGTTTTCTATAAAACAGTTCAAAGTTACAGCCTTCAAAGTGTCTGGCTATAACACCCACCTTTGCCAGGAATTACCAAAGATTATTACAAGCAAAGGATTCATCTGTACAGAATTTGTCTGGGAATTCATGGATCGTATTTGGCCTGAATGCACTAAGACATCCAGTGATTCTGTCACTGTGTTCTGTAGCTGACTTTATTCCTACCTGAATCGCAAACTGAAATACGGAATAGTAAGCACAGACAACATGGAGGCCTTTGTTATTCCGCTGCCTGCATGCCAACCAATACCTCCCAGACTGCACCCACTGGGGGGACCAGGTCTTGGTAATGACCATCCCCCTGTGTTGTGCAATGTCCCATAAAGGCTGTAGTCCTAAAGGGGTGCTGTAGTGGTGTCCAGGGGGTTCTCTGTCCATCAGGGGTGCTCCCCCAAGTGCAAAAAAAAACAATTCTTTTTTTTCTGTTTGTGTGCGCTGTAGCTGCACGTGCATCAACAAAGTAGCACCAAGCGTGCGCCTGTGTCATAAGTCAAGGGCCGGCTGGCTCATCTGTTGAAGGGTGGTGTAACCCCCCAAAGTGCCTGAATAAAAAATACAATTTATTTTTTTCTGTTTGTGACTTGTGTGCACTGTAGCCGCATATGCATCAACAAAGTAGCAGTGCCAAGCATGCACCTGTGTCATAAATCAAGGGCCGGTTGGCTCGTCTGTTGAAGGGTGGTGTAACCCGAAAGTGCTCCAAAAAATAAAAAATATTTTTTTTCTGTATTTGTGACTTGTGTGCAGTGTCCCATAAAGGCTGTAGTCCTAAAGGGGTGCTGTACTGTTGTCCAGGGGCTGCTCTGTCCAACAGGGGTGCTCCCCCCAAGTGCAAAAAAACCCAATTCTTTTTTATCTGTTTGTGTGCGCTGTAGCCGCACGTGCATCAACAAAGTAGCAGCGCCAAACATGCACCTGTGTCATAAATCAAGGGCTGGCTGGCTCGTCTGTTGAAGGCTGGTTATTAATTCCTATATGTCGCTATTTAGCGCTGCAAGTCTCTTAAGAAAGAATTGCTTTCCAGTCCAATCGTGTGGTTCCAAAGCACAAAAAGTTATTTATGTAAAAAGGGGTAACACAATGTCAGATTTAACAATTACAGTAAAAAGCAATGAAAATAGTACAGCTCGATACATACACATGCACACTGGTCCCAGTATACAGTCATCAATCCAGATATCTGTGGTCGCAAGAAGATGTGTGTACACTGAGGTCAGGACACAGCCTATATACCTTACAGGTTTCAGAGTTAACAAAGGGACAAATTGACAGGTTCTCATTGGTTCTTGCTTCTGGTCAATCTGGTCATTGGTCAGTTCATACGGTGTCATCAGGGGTATGGCTCAGTCTTCCAACAGTAACATTGTGTAGCTTCCCGCCGAAGAACTGGTTAATACTGGCTACAACACTGAATACAAGTAATGATATTCTATTCAATAACTCCCTATCATCCATAACTAGAGAACGCATGATGCGACTTCTTTGCCGATAGAAACGGATGTCTGCAAATAAACAGGGATTTAGTATGATACCAAACATGACATGTCCACTATATTCTGAACCTTAAATATCTTTTCAGTACATCTTACACCATAATTATTAGCTAACAAATACCTTTATTAACTCTGATTATTATCTATAGTGTGTGGGAACCATTTTATATGTATGCGTTCGCATATATGCGTCTGTGTGTATGTACGTGAATATATATGTGGGCATTATGTGCATCAGCATATGTGTGTTGTGAATACGCATTTTAGTGCATCAGATTGCACTGACGCAAAGTAGCGTCCTAGTAACATGTCATCAGACTATAGATGACTATATCGTCAGATAATAATTGTAAAGCGATTGTATCCAATTATTTGACCTTGACATGGTGTAACCCCCAAAGTGCCTGAATAAAAAATACAATTTATTTTTTTCTGTGTTTGTGACTTGTGTGCGCTGTAGCCGCACGTGCATTAACAAAGTACCAGCGCCAAGCATGCACCTGTGTCATAAATCAAGGGCCGGCTGGCTTGTCTGTTGTAGGGTGGTGTAACCCCCGAAGTGCCGGAAAAAAAAAAATAATAATTTCTGTGTTTGTGACTTGTGTGCAGTGTCCCATAAAGGCTGTAGTCCTAAAGGGGTACTGTAGTGTTGTCCAGGGGGTGCTCTGTCCATCAAGGGTGCTCCCCCCAAGTGCAAAAAAAAAATATTTTTTTTTTCTGTTTGTGTGCGCTGTAGACGCATGAGCAACAACAAAGTACTGTAGCAGTGCCAAGTGTGTGCCTTTGTCATAAGTAAAGGGCCAGCTGGCTCGTCTGTTGAAGGGTGGTGTAACCCCAAAGTGCTCCAATAAATTATATATTTTTTTTGTGTGTTTGTGACTTGTGTGCACATTAGCCGCACGTGCATCAACAAAGTAGCAGCACCAAGCGTGCGCATGTGTCATAAATCAAGGGCCTAGTGACTCATCTGTTGAAGGGTAGTGTAACGCCCAAAGTGCCGAAAAAAAAAATAAACAAATATTTTTCTGTGTTTGTGTGTGCCTTAGCCGCATGTGCATCAATATCACATAAATGGAGGACAAAACTTTGTCCGATAAAAATAAAATAGGTAAAGATCAAGAACCACTTCTTCCTAGTGCTGAAGCTGCTGCCACTAGTCATGACATAGATGATGAAATGCCATCAACGTTGTCTGCCAAGGCCGATGCCCAATGTCATAGTAGAGGGCATATAAAATCCCAAATGGCAAAGTTCAGGAAAATGACCTTAAATAATAAATTTAAATCGTCTGAGGAGAAACGTAAACTTGCCAATATGTCATTTATGACACAGAGTGGCAAGGAACGGTTAAGGTCCTCCCCTAAGTTCATGACTAGTGGTTCAGCTTCACATGACGATGGAAGCCCTCCTCCACTACAAAAATCAAATGAGTTAAGCTGGCAAAAGCACAGCAAAGAACTGTGCTTTCTAATTCTAAGACGATATCACAAATCCCCATGGAGAGTCCAAGTGTGGCGACGGTTGCGACACTGAACGGGAAGAGGTGGCTCCTTCCACCATTTGTACACCCTCTGCAAGTGCTAGAAGGAGCACCCACAGTACACTTGCTGATATTCAAATTGAAGATGTCATTGTTGAAGTACAACAGGATGAGGATATTGGTGTAACTGGCACTGAGGAAGTTGAAAAGGAGGATTCTGATGGTGAAGTGGTTTGTTTAAATCAGGCACCGGGGGAGACAGTTGTTGTCAGTGGGATGAAAAAGTCCATCACGGTCATGCCTGGGCAGAAGACTAAACATTTCATCTCTTTGGTCTGGAAATATTTCTATCCAAATCCGGACAACAACTGTCCTGCCATATGTACCATTTGTAAAGGTGGAATAAGTAGGGGTAGGGACGTTAACCACCTAGGAGCATCCTCTCTAATACGTCACCTGCAGGGCATTCCTAAAAAGTTACTGTCAAGTTCAGAAACTCTGACCGTAAGCAGTCCAGGGACACCTAAATCCCTTTGTCCTGTTGTATCCAGGTGCCTACATACCACACCATCAACTCCCTCCTCATCAATTTCCTCCTCAGTCAGGATCGGAAGTAGTCCTGCAGGCCATGTCACTGGCATGACTGACTCTCCTATCCTGGATTCCTTCGGAGGATCCTGCATTGCTACGTCAACTGTTGCCGCTGCTGCTGTTGCTGCCGGGAGTCGTTCATCATCCCAGAGAGGAAGTAGGAACACCACTACTTTTACTAAGCAATTGACCCTCCAGCAGTCTTTAGCGAGGAGGATGAAGTACGACAGCAGTCATCCTGAAGCAAAACGGATAATTGAGGCCATGACTGCTATGTTGGTGTTAGACATGCATCCGGTATCCGCCATTAGTGCAGTGGGAATTAGACAATTGATAGAGGTAGTGTGTCCTCGGTACCAAATCCCATCTAGATTCCACTTCACTAGGCAGGCGATACCGAGAATGTACAGAGATAACAGAAAAAGTGTCCTCAGTGTCCTAAAAAATTTGGTTGTACCCAATGTTCACTTAACCACGGAAATGTGGACAAGTGGAACAGGGCAGACTAAGGACTATATCACTGTGACAACCCACTGGGTAAATGTATGGCCTTATGCAGCAACAACAGCAGCGTCACCAGTATCAGCATCTCAGAAACGCCAGCTCGTTCCAAGGCTGGCTACGCTGTGTATCACTGGTTTCAGTAAGAGGCACACCGCCGACAACCTCTTAGAGAAACTGAGGAAAATAATCGCCCAATGGCTTACCCCCACTTAGACTTTCCTGGGGATTTGTGATATCTGACAATGCCACCAATGTTGTGCAGGCATTACATTTGGGCAAATTCTAGCACGTCCCATGTTTTGATCACACAACAAATTTGGTGGTGCAGAATTTTCTGAAAAACGACAGGGGCGTGCAGGAGATGCTTTTTGTGGCCCGAAAAATTTCTGGCCACTTTCGCCATTCAGCGACTGCGTGCCGAAGACTGGAGCACCAGCAAACAGTCTTGAACCTGCCCTGCCATCACCTGAAGCAAGAGGTTGTGACACGGTAGAACTCAACCCTCTATATGCTTTGGAGGATGGAGGAGCAGCATATATTTTAACTAAGTTGCCCCCCCTCCAGTGTGTACTCCGAAAGAGTATTTAGTGCAGCCGGGAACCTTGTCAGCGAAAGGCGTAGGAGGTTGCTTCCACAAAATGTGGAGAAGATTATGTTCATCAAAATTAATTATCAATTCTACCAGGGAAACCAGCCTCCAGAAAGTACAGAGGGACCTGTTGTGGTGGATTCCAGCGGGGATGAATTAATACTCTGTGAGGATGAGGATGTACACAACACTGAAGAGGGTGAGGAATCGGTGGATGAGGAGGATGAGGACGACATCTTGCCTCCGTAGAGCCAGTTTGTGCAGAGACAGATTAATTGCCAGCTTGTTTTGTAGGGGCCTGAATGAACCAATTATTTCAGCCACAGTCATGTGGTAGACCCTGGCGCTGAAATGATTGGTTTGTTAAAGTGTGCATGTCCTGTTTATACAGCATAAGGGTGGGTGGGAGAGCCCAAGGACAATTCCATCTTGTACCTCTTTTTTTTCTTTGCATTAAGCACTGTTTTGGGCCTAGTTTTTCAAACTGCCATCCTGTCTGCCACTGCAGTGTCACTCGTAGATGGGCCACGTGTTTGTGCCGCCCACTCGTGTAGCTTAGCATAGTCATCCAGCTACCTCGGTGCAACCTTTTGGCCTAAAAACAATATTGTGAGGTGTTCAGTGTTCAGAATAGACTGGAGAAGAGTGGAAATTAATGTTATTGAGCTTAATAATAGCATAGGAACAGAAAAACCCACACATTCTGTAATTTTAGCTGTTTTTAAGCTTTTTTCCAAAAATATACAGATCCAAAACACAAAACCCAGAATCCAAAACACAGAAGGGTGGTTTTGGCAAAACCAATCCAGATCCAAAACACGAAGAAAGATCCAAAACCAAAACACAAAACACGAAAAGTGGCCAGGACACACCCCTGATATATATACTAGAGATGAGCGGTTTCAGAGTCCAGAGTTCTGAACCCACCCGAATTTAACATAACCAAGTCGAACCCAAGCAGGCTCGGATGTTCTTGCCTTACTCGGATCTCTCAAATCGAGGAAAAACCATAGAGACGAAATCTCGTGGTTCGCGAGCTTTCGTCTCTATGATCAATGTAGTATATAAGGGCCCATGCGACGGACGCCATTTCACTCTGGCTGTGGAAACTGAACAGGGAGGGTGGGTAGTGTAGGGCTGGGAGAGGTGCTGGTGATATCTGCTGTGTCCTGGGCTGGTGACTGCTGATCCATTCTGGTCACGGTGCTGTCCCTGTCACTGTGCTGTCTGCTGATCCTTCTGGGCTGCCTACTGTGTCCTGGGCTGGTGACTGCTGATCCATTCTGGTCTCTGGTCACGGTGCTGTCACTGTCATTGTGCTGTCTGCTGATCCATCCGGGCTGTCTGCTGTGTCCTGAGCTTGTGCTGTGTCCATCTGTGGGCCCAAGTTCTGGACTTCATAAAAACAAAAAGTAAAAAAAAAAATCAAAGTGTATTTTATATTTTTCTGTATGTGCGTGCGTGTTAGGCTTAACCGCAGTAGCGCACAAGAGCCAGCCAGCAACGCAAGTTGCAAACTTGTGCTGCCCGACTCCAGTCGTTCTCCAAAAAAAAACAATAAAAGTGTCATATTTTTTTCTTCTGTGTGTGCTTGTGGGTGTTAGGCTTAACCGCAGTAGTGCACAAGAGGCAGCCAGCAATGCACGTTGCAACCTTGTGCTGCCTGACTCCAGTCATGATCAATCAGTGCTCTGGGTCCAAGGACCTCATTCAGAGGCAGTTGCACGGAGCGATTTGTCGTAGCGAGCGATGTTTTTTTCAACTGCGCACGCGTGTACATGGCAGTGCGCGTGCGCAAGCCTGTCTTCCCGACCGCAATCCTCTTGCTCGCTAGTCACTACGAGGTCGTAGCTGTGATTGACATTTCGTGCCGTTTGTGGGTGGTTACAGGGGAAGGTGCTTGTGAACGGGGGTGTGGTGGTGCGCAAGCAGGCGTGGTTGACCTTAAAAAGGGCATTTTAAGGGCGTGCATATATTACTGAGCGAGTCATCACACACGTCATCTCGTTGCAATAATGACGCTACAGCTTGCAGAGCTAAGGGTAGCCCAGGGTCTACCTTAAGCATAGCGAGTGCTGGCGATGGTTTCTGCCTCAACCGATGTTTGTAGGCATTTAACATTGTAACAGGTGTTAATCGTGCTGACGTAGGTTGCCGCCTGCGACCGACTCTGAATTAGGCCGTAGAGATAGGAGGTGTGCTTTCATTGTTGTGGGTGTTTCCGCGCTTATGATGTGCGTTGCGACTGAGCCCTCTCGTTTTGCATATTCTTGATCACTTTGGGTGCGACCTATCACTCCCGTGCGACCGCCTCTGAATGAGGTCCCAAGTTCTTCTGGAGCTGACAAAAAATAAAAACGATCATTTGTCTTTTTTTCTAATATTTTTGTGTGTGCGCATAACTGCACGTGTGCGAATTTTGTAACCGCACCTTGGCTACACTATTGGTGATTGTGACACTGCTTCAAGACTGCAGAAAATATGGAGGGCTGTCACATGACAGGAGAGCAAGGCCAAGAACCACATGTTGTAGCTTCTGCCAGCAGTGCAAGGCCGTCAACTTCCTCGTCCACTATGAAGGCCCATGCCCCAGGGCTTAGGTCACGCCATCGATATGTTAAAGCAAGTTTTACTGAAATTAAGAAAAAGAAATCGAAAGGATATTTTCGTTTAGATAAACAAAAAATTGGCAATATGCCATTCACTACACAAAGTGGCAAGGTAAGGATAAGGCCTTGGCCTTTCTTTATGAGGACTGCTGATACCCCTTCTGCTTGTAGTAGCAGTGGTGGTGGCCAATTAAAAATATGAAAGTTGTTAAGACAGCTCCAGAAAAACCAACTGTGTGCCCTGAGAAACCGAAATCACAAATCCCTGAGGAGAGTGCAAGTGTGTCCGCGGTTGCCATGTGTGAGCCCGACCTAAATACTAGTGTACTGGGGGATCCTCCGTTCCATATGTGTGCCCTCTGTAAATGTGGGGAAGGGCAGTCAACATCTTGCACACGTAGTCATTGAGGATGCTTCTGTGGAATTTCACATGGAGGAGGAGGATATTTTGGTAGTTGAAGGTGCTAAGGATGATGAGGATGTTGATGATGAAGATGTTGGTGATGAGGAGGTCCTTTGTGTAAATAAGGCAACAGCTGTTGCCCATGGTTTGAAAAAGCCAAAGCCCATTGTTGTCATGCCGGGACAAAAGACAAAAAAATCTACTTCTCACGTGTGGAATTATTACCATCCCGGTCCGGACAACAGTAGTCAAGCCATATGTGCCCATTGCCATGCAAGAGTGAGTAGAGGGAGGGATCTAAACCACCTAGGAACCTCCTCCTTGTTACGTCATTTGGAGCGCATTCATGAAATATCAAAGTGTATGTCGCCAATTTCCAAAACTCAAAACATAACAAGTCCAGTGTCACCTACCTGCTCCCTCTCTGTGGGATCCAAGCACCTTCAATCTCCAAAACCAACACCTGCATCATCATCAACATCCTCATTCGTTATCGGAAGTAATTTAAAAAAAACAATTGACTATTAAACAGTCCTTTGATAGAGGAAGTAAGTATAACAGCTGTCACCCAGTTTCACAGCAGATCACTGACGCCATGATGGCTGTGCTAGTATTAGATGGTGAAATAATACAAAATTAGGATGATAGTGTGGAGGAAGTGCAAAAGGAGGATGAGGGGGAAATTTGTGTCCTATCTGACGCTAATGTGGATGTTGATGATAAGGACTAAGCGCTCAGGTAAGCAGCAGCCCTATGCTTTCCCTGTCCATGCCGGGTGCTCTCATTGCATGGGGGGCTCAGTTATCCGTCTTACATGGGAGGAAGCAGAGAGACATCGAGTTGTTTCCGGGAACCATTGCTTTAAGGACTCCATTGGTTGCTTATGCTGACATATAAGTGGTGTATTCCACTTAATGAGGTACACCCCCTCTCACATAGAAGGTGATCATATTTGGTGAAGGTTGCCAAAATGTAATAATATTGCAGTAGGAGGCGCCCTCTCTCCACCCTTCTGTCTTTCAGGATCTATACACTGCTTGAACAACAGCAATTGGAAGAAGTAGATGCCACCCATAATATTTGGGGAGTGCATTGGGCTATGAACACTAACTAACTGATCTATCTGGAATAGACTTAGCACCGTATACTACCATTTTGTTTATTCATACATATATATATATATATATATATATATACACCATTTATTTTGGATGCTGTGCAAATATACATATTTCTATATAAACAAGTGGGGATTTACAGCGCTCCTGGTCTTTTCTGTGAATTATCCCTAGCTGCGCCACTAGTAGAGGTATCCCGCCCTCTCTGACCAATAATAAACTAAATTTAAGTGGTGCACTCTGGGGCAATGATTAATATGCAGATGTTGCTGAATTAAAGTTGCACTATGCTGGTAATTAGAATGCACAGTGTCCCGTGATTAAATTCTAAAGTCCCAACTCTCAAGCTGTAAAACTCTTAGACTGTAGGCAGGGTGTTCTTAAAACTGTAGAAGAAATGGCTTGCTGGATGGTACACGTTGCCTTTCCCTGACCGGGATTGGGTATGTCTGAAAGTACTACTGTCTCTCATAAAGGGTTGTCCTTAGATGGTCTCAGTGATTAATAAATTGTAATGTCTGTAGGATGGGTGTTCTTATGGTTTGATTCCAGATATTAGAAGTGCCTTTACCTCCTCTCCACCTCAAATATAATAATAGCACAGTATCAGGGAACTAGGTAACACTATAATGCAGGTAGGTAAGATTGGATTGTACTTACCCCATATGTTGTGCTGCTCCTGCTGGTTCTCCTTGTCCTGGTGCTAGTGTGATGCTTATGAGGGGATGTTGTGGGTAGGAATGGCTACTGTACATTAAATCATAATGTGAATGACTACAGACTCTAGTCTGATTAAGCTGCTTTATTGCAAGTAGGAAAGGGACCCAGAAGAGTCCTAACATCTATAAAAACTTCCCATACATAGGGAACATAGGCTATATAATAACCAGTGTTGCTGACTAATATGAATAAAGTCTCTCATAAAAGTCCTGTCAATAGGGGGGCGTGGCCCAACACGTTTCATCCGGTTTTCGCGGACTTTTTCAAGGGTGCCCACCCTTCTTCCCAGTGTCCTTATATAGGTCTGCATTTATCAATTCATTGGTCAGTGTACAGGGCCTCTGCGTGCGCTGGGTGCACTTCCGGGTCGCGTGTGCAAGCGCATCATAGCCTAATAGCGCTGGTCTGATTTCTGGCACTAGAGTGTGCATATGAGTCCTTATTAGGCTATTGCGCATTCGCGGTCTCCGGTGGCCATTTTGTTATGGTCCCTGCTGTGCTAAATGCTGTGGCTCTTGTTAATGATGTTACACTGGCACTAGAGTTAGTACGTTATCCCAAAAGACTCCAGCGGCCATTTTGCCTGTGGTTACTATCATTAGTATAGCTGAATAGCCAGAAGGTGGCCTTGTTCCTAACAATACATCTTGTGCTCATATACTGGCCATCTTCCTAATGTATTGGTCTTATCTGAACTCATTGCTGATGTATGTGCGGTAGCCATCATATTAGTTGGTTACACTGCAATGACTCTAGTGTTGTATTGATCCTATTTACTTCCTAATGGTGATATTCATAATTAAAATTAATCACCTGGAGAATATGTAATGCTCCGTAATTTCTTGCATTCAGGTTATTTGACTGACTGGTGGGAAGGACCGTATCAGGTGCTGCTGATAAGTACAACATCTGTGAAAGTAGCCGAGAGAGATACCTGGGTCCATTCCAGCCACTGCAGAATGGTTAATCACCCGCAGGAGATACAAGGCAGAATCAAGGCAGATAACGTGGACCTGTCGATTCCGAGCCTGTTCCGGGAGAGTTGGTGACTGCAGTGGAACACCTGAGCTAGAGAAATATACAGACCACTATTCCAGCAATGGAGTGGCGATGGGGGGTCTTTCTTACTGGGATTTTGTCATTTTAGTTTGTCTTGGGATGTCTCATTTCTGTAATGGTGGGCAGAGGATGGAGAGAGAGGTCGATGGTGGTATCGATGGAGTAGAGTTGAGAGAAGGAGCCATACAGACACAAGGGCAGTATCTGACCAAACCCAGTACAGTAATTGTTAAGAGATCTGTTAGTCTGGAAACTCTGAGACAGTGTGAAGGTTTATCGTCTGAGGAATATCATATTTGTGAGTTTTGTGGGTCCCTAGTCGATGAGAGATGCATCCAATGGTGCCAGCCTAAGTATAACCAGTATTGGGGTGGGTATCCTTTAGAGGATTATCATACCATGGTGGGAAAGTCTTAAACCAGACTGATTGTTGGGTGTGCTCTCACGTGCCTCAAGGACAGCATAATGTAGGGTTAGAGCCATTTCCATTAAATGTCTCTGAGGTTTTAGAATTGCAAAAAGAGAAGACACTGGATGGAAAATTTCTTATGTCCAAACTACCGCATTTTAACCTCCACCAGTACCTAGTAGATAGATCACTGTTATGTTTAAACATCACCAACTTCAACAAACCAGGAAGTTGGGAGGTGACTGGGAATAACCAGAGAATGACCTTTTCACTAAGAGCTGATAATGAACCGTTAAATCTTGAACTTTTACGCACAATAAGAGTAAGTGGGAGACACTTCTGGTATCGGTACACACGTAATGACACTAAAGAAATGGTTGGTAGGGTACAAGAAGTGTACTGTGCCAGGGTTATACAACCAGAAACGTGTGTTAGTCAGATGGGAGAACCTGAGATAGGATCATTTGCTAGAGAAATGTGTTGATGATCATGATGCATTCTATTCCTTATGTTCTCCCAATGATGTGTATTTTATATGTGGAAGCAAAGCGTATAAGTGGCTCTCTCCGAGTTCAGAAGGTTTATGCTATCTGGGAAGGGTACTCCCAGAGGTTATGACACTTACACATGGAAAAATGCTTGGTATCCATAAGAATACACCATCTCCATATCTTCATACACAGTATGAACACTGAGACAAAAGAAACATGATACCTGGTGATGTACGTAAAGCCACACAAACGATTAGTGAAACAACTGGATTTAAAATTTTAGTAGCATTGGATCCCACCAGGATCGCTTGGGGTACTCTAAATTTCATATATATACAAGATCTTGCCAAATTGATAGATAATATAACCGAGAAGTATGACGACACTTTTAGGTACACGGGTAAGGAGTTACTGGCCTACAAGAAAAAACTTGTGCAACATAGGTTAGTTTTAAATTATTTAACAGCTGTTACTGGTGGATACTGTGTGACTCTAGCCACCCAGTTTGATGTCAAGTGTTGTACGTACATCACCAATAACACCAATGACCCCAAGGAGGTGATAGACAGGAAGATGGATGAGATTCTGCAGCTAAAATGGGAATTTCATAAGAACCATAATGCTTCAGTGGCTGAAGTAGAGGAAAAGGTAGAAGAGTGGTTCTCTTGGTTGAACACCATAAAATGGTTCTCTGGTCTAGGAAAGTGTGTCCAGGAGTTGGTTGCTAGTGTAGGTAAACTCCTGATTCTCATAGTGGTTGTCATCTTAGTAATTGGCTTATGTGTCAGGTGTGTTCCTACTGTGATGAAGTGTGGAAAATGTACTTCTAAAAATAACAGGGAGAATGAAATCATGATGGTGGTTAGAAGCAATAATATGGATTCCAAGGTAAATGACACACTGTATTACAATCCTGAACTAGAGTGTACAATCAGGTGATTGCTTAGGATTGGTCATGTATGATAAAATATTGAAAATGTTCCTTTAAACATCCTAGTTAATGTAGTCTCCATTTCCCCCACTCCACTCTTATAGGTTCGAAGAGATCCCACATCCTGCCCATGGTCCCATATAGATCCGCTGAGCACATATAAGGGTTGTTTTACCCCTTCCCGAGGTGCATTACTAACGGTTCAATGACCTAACTGTGTCATACCGTATAGGACATTAGATAATAATTTATTATGCATGACTAACTAGGATAAAATTGTGATAGTGTCTTGTTTGCTATCAAAGGGTGGACTGTCAAAGACGAATAATTGCATGCGACAGCAATCCAACTGTTATCGGACGATTTGGTCATCCGCTGTCCGATTTATGTTGGTACTATCCACGATGCACCATTGCGTGTGCACGCACCCAGTGTGTGCACATATCCACATATTTGCACAACACTAAATAGCGAATAATATACAACACTCTCACACTGACAAACACAATTTTCGTGAAGGGTTTAGTTAGTAATGAGAAACAGCTTCTGTATACATGTCTGAGAAAAGTAATAAAAAAAAATACACCACGATACTGTGAGTGTTTTACATATAAATTGAGAAGCCCCACATACAGACAAATATGGCTTTGGCAAATTAAATATAACCCAGACACTGATATGCAAAATTTAATTTGTCTGAATGAAGAGTTAGAAACAATTATCAGAGGTTTGCTTAAGAAGTACTGACAAGTGTATTCTAATTAGGCAGAGGAAAACCTTTGAATTAGCTATCAGAAGAAGTGGCAACGGCAGTCACCTGGGGGTCTCCACCCTGCTTGAAAGTGAACCTCACTGCTTGTAACACCTTGCATTGTAGTTTTAAAATATGTTACAAAGGGATAAAAATAAATATTAATCCATCATAAATACACTGAATTGCATAATACACACATGGAATTACATGCATAAACACCGCACATTACGCACAGTTGCACTGTTTATCATAAGCACTCTACAAATAAACGCACCAGGTATATATTAGCAACTTTACGCAAGATTATCTTACATTTACACATACACAAATTTCCTAAAAGGTTCCTTAGTATATAGGCTAATATTAGAAGGTTTATTCGTTATTGTATAATGTTATACAGTGCATGTATTTGATATCTAAGGTTTAGTATGTAGTAGCCACATCGGGTTTGGTGCTATTCTAAACCACATTTTATTTGCAGAAATCTGGTTCCATCGGCAAGGAGAACGCAACATGCATCTGCAAGTTATGGATTATAGAGAATTATGTGTTAGAATGTACTTTGTGATTAGTGTCTAATGATTAGTTAAAACACACACAAAGAGCCATTGGAGGGCTGAACTATCATTGTACCAACTGACCTATGACAGAAGAACCAAGAAGAAGAACCAATAGGATTATGCCAACTCGTTTCTATTGTATTACCTAATCTCTGCAAGGGTTTATATGCAAGCACTCTGGATCTGTTAGTTAGTCATCATATTCTTTCTGTTGATGGAGGCTTCACCTTTGATGCCAGAAATCTGGATCCAGAGTGCCTGCGTAATGTATTGACTGTACCTTGTTTATGTATAATCTTTTGCGCTAATTGTATTTTAGATCAAGGCGTGTAACTATCTGCTGTTTGGTGAATAATATCTTTTTGTGCTTTGGAACCACAATCAAAGTCTGGAAAGCAGTTATTTCTTGTGTGACTTATACCGCTAAATAGCGACATTTTGGGTATAAAGATCATTAGGAATTCATACAGCATATGACACAGGGAATATTACAGGTGTAACAGCAGTAGATATAACTTATGGATTGCGGCAGCCTGGAGCTCAGTGTATCACTGAGCGTTATACTGCCCTGGGCATGACCACTGTACTGACACCTGCAAATAGTAGCAAGGGTATTCTTGTGCTCAACAGTGGTGGTATAGTATGCTTGTGGGTAATACGGTGGCACTGCCAGGCCAAAGTGGTTAGAGTCACCTGGATCCTACCGTCCATGTAGAACCACCATACTAAAGACGCAAGGAGATGCGGAGCATATACAGTCACGCTTGTCAGAAGTTGGACCTCTCTAGCTGAGCTCTGCCAGTCCTAGTGAGTGTCAACTCAGTCATGCCTGTCAGATGCTGAAGGGAGGCAGCACAGGAGCACACACTTTTCAATAGAAAGAAACTGTCAGGAAGGTCAGTGGAGTGAGGAGTGTGTATGAGTAAGGGGTGATCAACAGTGTGTAAAGTAGCAGAGAGGTCCAACGGGGAGGAGTATGGGGAACTGACCCTTAAAGTATGCTATCAAGTAGATCACTGAGAACTTTTGTGAGTGCTTTTTCAATGGAATGATTTTGCAGAAACCCAATTGCAGAGAGATGAGAAGGAAATGAGAAGAAAGAAAGCAATATACACAGTTGTATACAAGTCACTGAAGTAGTAGGAGAAGAAAGTGTTAGGAACAAAGTTGGGGAGAGAGAGGCTGGGTCATCAAATGGATTATTTAGGATTGGTGAGATGAGTGAGTGTTTAAAGCCTTACAGGAATTTGCCAGCATAAAACAGGTTGAATAATACTAATATTGACATCAGAGAACTCTATTTGAAAATACATTTGTCTGTCCAAAGGATACATTTTTGTCACAGACCAGTCCAAAGTATGATGCTAAATGAAAGTCAAGTGTGTTTTGTCCTCATCAGGTGGATGGCTTGGTTATCAGCACTGACGCCTTACATAGGTGCGATGTCTTCTCTTCCTACAGTACTTCAAAAGGTTAACCTGTGTTTGGTACTTGTGTACTTTACTGACTCATTACAGAGAGAACCCAATGAATGTTTTAAACGGTACTTGTGTATTTTACATACACAAGTACCGAAAGTTGTCCCCACCTAAAGATGAAAGTTGTCCCCTCGCGGGCTCACTGCACTCTCCACGCTTCAGGCTCGGTGGCTCGCTACGCTCGCCACTAGGTTATATTCCCCCTCTATGCCCACCTGGATGGTATGGAATGATGCTGGACACTGGGAATGACACTGTACACTGGCTGATGACATCAAGGTCCTCTCCGTGAAGGGGATTTAGATATTACCATGATTGATAATAATAATAATGAGTGTAGGACACTTGGCTTCTCTCTGCAATGAGTCCGTAATGTACACAAGTACCCTGTATTTTCTCCACTTTTGTTGTAAGAAAACAAATGACTATGATAATGCTGCCTATAAATAAACATACATATATACAGTATAACTGTATGCCATTGCCAACATAGAAAAAAAGAAAATAGGAAACTTAAAACTCCATATTTATGTAAGGGGACAATAAGTAAACACAACTGAAATGTACTGAGAAAAATGAGGAGTGTTTAGATATAAGTAATAGTAGAATTTTTCCAACTCTTTTCTCTGGATAGTGAAGGTACGCTATACAGATCCCTCTCTTGGCGTTCTGCTTCTGTTTTTGCTGCAATGTTAATTCATCTTACTCTGCAGCTGCAGTGAGAACTTCTGGCCAAAAACCATTGGAACAAATGAGAATATTATAGACGTTCAGTTAACTCACCATGGCTACTTTGCAGTAAAAAGTAACGGTGCGATAAGTAGAAAACAATGTAAGATTACTACTGGGAAAGCATTTTTCATGTTTAAAACTCAGCATAAGTTTTATATTGGTCAGTCAGTTTTTAGTGCTTTCAATAGAGATGAATATAGATTTTGCAGCAGGAACCTGAGCAGATTATTTTATGATTTATTGTAAAGATAAACTGTAACTTAAAGGCAAGTACAGTATATTGCAGGCAAGCTGAGCATACAGTCTACACATTTCATATATAGTGGACGTTTGGCAATTATCTGAGCCCTCAAATTGCTCTTAACTGTTATTTTACTTATCTAATTTTCCAAATAGATGGTTGATAGTTGGAGCTACCTCCTAATATTACACATGACATAATAATGTGATGTTTATATATGTGGTTATTTAAAAAAAAAATTAACAATATGTGATAAATGTATCTAACATAATCTAATCTTACACATCTTTCCCTTCTATACAAGGGGCTGGTAACTTTTAGCAAGTGGTGCAGCCTTTTCTACAAGAGTGACGCCACGAAAAAATGGGTGTGACAAAAACCATGCAGGTGTGGTATGCCTAATGAGGGTGTGGTTTATATAACCAATGAAATAAATGAAAAACTATTATGTCAAATATGTATAACTCAATACAATACAACACATTCCCATCTGACAAATATACAGTACAGACTATGCTGGTGACCTTTATACAATACAGAAAGTATTCTGCTGACCTCTATACAATAAAGAGCATTTTAGTGACCAATATACAGTACATAACACAGAGCCTCCTTGCGCGTCAAACAGCCCTTCTAGTCGCGCCATGCCGTGGCGTGACAATAGCGCAGAGCGTCTTTTTACCTCCAAATGTGTCTTAGACGATGTGCTCACAGTGCGATAACGTGAGCGATTTCCCTTGAACTCTCCCAGGCAGTCATGGACATGATTTGGTGTTAAGTGTCCAATTTGACCAAAGAATTCACGGTCTATCGTGCATCATGTACGATTTCCAAATCATGGCATTGTGAAAAATAAATTTTTAGTTTACCAAACACCTGACGATGATCAGCAAGATTTCAACTACATTTAAATAATGGGCGGCTTAACTAGGGGATATATAAAGCAGGAGCCATTTTAGGTCTGTGCACTTCTGCTTTGTGACTAGTGAGGCTTGGTGTATACCTGCTGAACGCTGTACATTGCTATTGTGCTCTGCTTTGTTTTGATTGGCTTAACAAAAGTGTGTTTTACCTGCATTCTGTGCTGATGGATCCCTATCGGTATAGAGTTCTGCTCACCTAGGTTGGGGCTAAGGTGGTAAAGGAGAGGGTCCAGCAAAGGAGGAGAGCATGCTGGATCAAGGAGTGGCTTTTGAAGAGGGATACTCGCTCTCACATGTCACTGCTGATGGAGAATCGGGAGAACAATCCGGATGACTATCGCAACTTCATGCACATGGATGATGCCACCTTCCAGGAGTTGCTGCGTCTGGTGACTCCCTACATCCAGAGGCAGGATACTAAGCTGTGGAGGGCCATCCCTGCTGAGGAGAGGCAGATGGTTACCCTGAGGTACCTGGCTACAGGAAGGTCCCTGGCTGACCTGAAGTTTGGTTCCTTAATCTCCCCTCGGGCTTTGGGCATCATCATCCCGGAGACCTGCAAGGCTATTGTCAAAGTGCTGCAGTACCAGTTTTGCAAGGTAAGAAAAATACACTACACATTTATTTCTTATGAAAGAAATGTTTTTATTTAATTTTTTATTTTATCTGTTTAGAAATGTAGAAAAGTGGTGTAAAAACACTTTAAAACAGTGTAACATTTGCTGCCAACATGGCTGCGTGTAATAAAATTGTTATTAATGACCACATTTTAAAATATGCAATCCAACATGGAAAAAACATCTGTAAAAATGCATTCTTTTTTTAAACTGTATATGCATTTATAATGTAATAAAAGGCAATTATCAACAAGTTTTATCAGTCCCAATAGTTATGCTGCTCTGTGTTGGTTCAGACGCTGGATTGAATAGGCCAAGAAACACATGGCGCAATTACAGAGTGTGGCCCCGGCTTCCAACCATCTGTCCTTACACCATGTGTTTAGTGACCGTGTCCAATCAGCGTTGTCACCAACATATACCATAGAGTAGCTATTGGGAAAGATAAAACTTGTTGATAATTGTATAATAAATATAATGAAACATTTACAGGTCATAAAAGCCAGGAATCTCCTCCTTAGATTCTAAAAGGGCGCTATAAATAGCCTGGCTTGAGGTAGACGGGTTAGTGGGTGGGGGTGTAGGCTGTGACTGGGTGGGAGGCATCACAGAGGCGGTAGGGATAGGTGGGCAGGAATGAGGGTCAGCAATGTACTTATTATTTCTCATCGCCCTGATATCTAACTCGTAAACCAGGCGCTGAAATTCCAGCTGCATTTCCGGCCCCATCTGACGCATGGAGCTATTAAAGTGAGAAGAGAAGTGATCTAGGTGGTCGGGGGGGGGCTTCTTAAGACCACTTCCTCCTGCAGCAGAAATTTGTCTGCAGGCTTCATAGTTGGCTGCTTCCTTCCAATGTGTCGCCTTTTTTGGGGGGAGCTGCTGTTGGTGGTGGGCATGGGGATAGAGAAATCTCCCCCTCACTTTCCACTTAAGTCCGGAGTCCCCACCAAGTCCAGTTCTTGTGTGGGAGTGTGTAGAGAAAATAAAATTAAAAAATTAATGTTCATGCTGTAACCATTATTTCCTTTTTTTTCTAGTTTCCTACATCCGTGGAAGAGTGGAAAACCATAACTGAAGGCTTTGAATGGCGGTGGAATTTCCCTAACTGTGGGGGAGCCATCGATGGGAAACATATCTGCATCACCCCACCTGCCAACAGCGGTCCTACTATTATAACTATAAGGAGTACTTCAACATCGTTCTCATGGCGGTGGTGAATGCAAATTACGAATTTGTCATTGTGGATGTTGGCAAGAATGGCCATGCTTTGGATGGTGATTCGTTCAAACAGACGGCATTCTACCAGAGGCTCACTTCCAAGACCCTAAACTGATGACAGTGTAGGAGACCAAGCATGGCCTAAACTTTGTGTTGATGGCTGATTAGGCTTTTGCGTTACACAAAAACATCATGAAGCCATATTTGCAAAGGGACCTGACAAGTAGAAAGTGAATCTACAATTACAGGCTTTCAAGAACACGCCGTATAGTGGAAAATGAGTTTGGAATTCTAAGTAACCGCTTCCGCATTTTCCACACCTCAATCAACTTATGAGTGTACAAGTTAGACTGGGTTGTCTTGGCATGCTGTGTCCTGCATAACTTTTATGGTGCAAAACAATGCAACAAAGGGCGTCAGGCACAGCTATGCCAGAAGACACTGACCAGCCTGAGGATATTGGCCAGTTGTCCTCTGTGGCAACACATGCACTGCAAACCACAGGTACTGCACTGGCAAAACAAGTGAGGGAGGAGTACATGGCCTATTTTAATGGACCAGGGGCAATGCCATGGCAGGAGGACTGTCTCAGATAAAATAAAATAGAGTGGAGATTTGGGAAACTGAAAATAAAAAACCATGGTGTATATGCACTGTGTCTCTACTTACCAAGCCTGCCTTGGATGCCGCGCTGGAAACTTTGGCCGCCTCCTCTTCTCCCTCTCGCTCGGTCATCAGGACAAGTGACTGTCGCTGAAGTTCTTGCTCCAGAAGAAAGGAGATTATACTGCAGTACCACAAGATGGACTGGTAGACTTTTTCAGTCTTTCACAAAGACTGTTCTGAGGTTCTGGATTTTATTTCTCACCCATTTAACGGTTGCGTCACTGTAGTATGGCCTGCTATATTGGACCAACTCCTCCAATGCCAATAGTTTTTTGGACTTGTTGGAATAGTCCCAACAGGTGACCCTCCAGAGACACTATTTCGCTTCATAAAGCTCCAGGAATCGCGTTACAAATTATCCAAAGACATTGCTAGGAGAAAAAAATATAAAAAAAAACAAATAAATTGATGCATAAGGATTTATAATGATGTTAAAAAGTGTTGCTGTTTTACTATTTTTAATGTTGCGATATTTTGTTTCTTACTATTCTTAATGTTGCAATGTTTTGTTGTTTTTAATGTTGTTATAGTATTTTTTATGTTTACGGTTATGTTGTGGTGTTTAAAGTGCATTTTTTCTTCATGCATTTTTCTAATAAAGTTTTTAGAATAATTTCAGTATTTTAGTATGTTCCTAACATGAATTAAATATATAGTATTTATACACAATAGGGTTTGGCATGGAATGGTGCACAGTAGGTGGGTCATGCATTTAATACACATAGGTGGACAGTGGGTGGGTCATGCATTTAATACACAAAGGTGGCCAGTGGGTAGGTCATGCATTAATAAACACATTGGTGGACAGTGGGTCTTGCATTGGTGGAAAGGGTTTGCATATATTGTTGATCAGCTGCACTATCTATCATTATACTCACCGAAATAATAAGGTACAAGGATATGTCAGTCAAGTGATGTGGAATGGATGATAGATTGTGCGATAGATCGTGAGTGCCAATACACATACGATCTGCACAAAATATTGTACGAGATTGGCAAATCTTGTCTGCAGTAGACAAGATCTGAAGACAGTGGCGTAACTTCATCCCAGGTGCCCGGAGGAAAGATAAATGTTGGCGCCCCCCCCCAAATTAAAATGTACCATCCCCCAGCACCTATGCCAGCCCCAGCTGCCACCCCCCTATGCAGTTCCCTCAGTAGTGGTCCCCCTGTGCAGTGCCCTCTGTAGAGGTCCCCCTATGCAGTGCCACCTATGTAGTGCCACCCCCAGTTATGGTCCCCCTATGCAGTACCTCCAGTAGTGGTCCCCCTTTGCAGTGCCCCAGTAGTAAGGGCCCCTGTAGTGCCCTCAGTAGTAAGCCTTCTGTAGTGCTCCCAGTAGTAATCCCCCTGTAGTGCCCCCAGTAGTAAGCCCCCAGTAGTGCTCCAAGTAGTAAGCCCCCAGTAGTAAGCCACCAGTAGTAAACTCACTATATTGCCCCCAGTAGTAAGCCCCAAGTAATGCCCCCTGTAGAAAGCCCCCAGTATTGCCCCCTGCAGTAAGCCCCAGTAATGCCCCCTGTAGTAAGCCCCCCTGTAGAAAGCCCCCAGTAATGCCCCCTGTAGTAAGCCCCCTGTAGAAAGCCCCCAGTAATGCCCCCTGTAGTAAGCCCCCGTAATGCCCCCTGTAGTAAGCCCCCTGTAATGCCCCCTGTAGAAAGTCCCCAGTAATGCCCCCTGTAGTAAGCCCCCTGTAATGCCCCCTGTAGTAAGCCCCCATAATGCCCCCTGTAATGCCCCCTGTAGTGCTCCCAGTAATGCCCCCTGTATTAACCCCCAGTAATGCCCCTTGTAGTAAGCCCCCTGTAGTAAGCCCCCGTCATGCACCCTGTAATGCCCCATGTAGAAAACCCCCAGTAATGCCCCCTGTAGTAAGCCCCCATAATGCCCCCCTGTAGTCAGCCCCCATAATGGCCCCTGTAATTCCCCCTGTAGTAAGCCCCAGTAATGCCCCCTGTAGTGCTCCCAGTAATGCCCCCTGTAGTAAGCCCCCAGTAATGTCCCCTGTAGGGAGCCCCCAGTAATGCCCCCTGTAGTGAGCCCCCAGTAATGCCCCCTGTAGTGAGCCACCAATAATGCCCCCTGTAGTGAGCCCCCCGCGAGTGCACACACATACAAAAAAAAACAATACTTACCTGAAACCCCGCTCCAGTGCTGCTGCCTTCCATCCCCGGCACCCACTCCTCGGAACTATGGGAGTGATGTCATGACGTCACTCCCATAGTGCATTGTGGGACCCGGAAGCGGAGCTCAGGAGTGAACTCCGTTCCTCCGGCTACTGCTGGGGGAAAGAAGGAGCCGGGTGCCCACTGGTAACACACTCAGTGGGCGCCCAGCAAATAGGGGGTGCGACCGCACCCCCCCGCAGTGATGCCGCTGGAGGTGGAGCGCCGGTCAGCGGTGCTCCATCTCCATAGCAGTGCCCGGAACGGCACAGGGGACAATGGAGCCAGGTGCCCCCTTAAGAGCTGGAGCCCGGCGGCAAATTACTCCATTGTGTCCGGGAGTTCCGCCACTGTCTGAAGATGCGATGTACGACCAACAAGTATGCACATCAGTGTTGTAGTTGTGAGTGGACACTCGCGATTTGGACATATTTTACACAATTTGTCATTCCGATACATCGAAATCTGGTGAATCGTGTAAAATATTGTCTAGTGCAGGGCAGGCCAATAGGTCGATCGTGATCTACCGGTAGACCGTGGAGCTCTCGCCAGTAGATCGCAACCGACCTCCTACAGTTCCTGGGAATGCTGGCCTGTGAAGTGATCAGAGACTAAACAAGCCTCTGATCACTTCAGAGGCCAGCGTTCCCAGTGATGCAGTGACGTCACCCACATCTCCTGCGATGTGAAGAGCCAGCGTGCCTGCTGGATCTAATTAGATCCAGCCAGCGGCAGGCAGCAGATGTCTATGTGGGAGCGCTGGCCAGGTAAGTAATGCACAGGTACTGGGGGCACAGCATAAGGGGCACTACTAGGTGTATTAGTGGGGGAACAGCATAAGGGGCACTACTGGGGGCACTGCATAAAGTGCACTAATGGGAGCACTGTACAAGGGGCACTGCATAAAGGGCACTACTGAGGGCACTACTGGGGCACTGCATAAGGGGCTTTAATACAGGGGGCATTGCATAATGTTCACAAGTACAGGGGCATTGCTTAAGGGGCTCTAATACAGAGGGTATTGCATAATGGGCACAACTACAGGGGAACTGCATAATGGGCACAACTTCTGGGGGCATTGCATAAAGGGCACTACTACTGGGGGCATTGCATAAAGGGCACTACTACTGGGGGCATTGTATAAGGGGCACTACTCTGGGCATTGTGTATAAGGGGCACTATTGTGTGTTATAACATGAATAAGGGACACTATTATGTGGTGTAATGTGAATAAGATTGTGCTGTTATGTGGAGCAATTTGAATTAGGGATGCTATGTGTGATTTTGCCAGGACAGACCCCCACATCCCTAGCTGTGAGGTCACACCCACTTTTTTGCTTACCATGCACCCGTTTTTGGCTCTGTAGATCACAAAAGGTTTTACTTTTTTAAAGTAGATCACCGAGTCTAAAAGTCTGGCCATCCATGGTCTAGTGTGTATGCACCTTTATTCGCACAGTGATACAAATAGATATCATTTTAATCAGCAGAAGCTGTTTGTGCTATACAGCATGCCTATATTCTGTGAGTGACTGCGGGTGTATCTGCATGCAAAATGCTGCATTACAGTGTCAGCGGCTGTAACACTGTGACGTAGCATTTCGCATACAGATACACCTGCAGTTGCACACAGAATACAGGCATGCTGTATATCATTTTAATCAGCAGAAGTTGCTTGGGCTACCTATTCACATCACTGTGAGATTAAGATGCATTTGAAAGTAAAAAGTCGCATGGGCCATGGCCTATGGCAATGCAGAGGAGTGACATATCTCACGCACCAGCAAGCTGTCCTGCCCGAACAGTGTTCTGCATGTAGTGACTTAGTCACTGAGGCTACACTGCCACAGCAGCTGCTGGTGTCGTCCGTAGCTGTGGTTGAGTGAGGGACTGGGAGCTCTTAAACTCTGCAGTGCTACTGATAGGTCAGTCCTTTCACAAGCTGCCACTGCACCTTGTCTGACAATGGTGCTTTGGGTGATTTTCTCAGGCCCATTGCTAGGAGACAAGAATGCTGGGCTACTGCTCCACAAGGTCTTCCTACCTGACTGTTCTGTCTCCACCTCCCAGAGCTGATTGGATCACCTTCCTTCTTTACCCCTGCTGGTTCTCTACTCTGATGCCGGCTATAGCGTTTGTTGTGGCTTCCAGTTTCAAGGTGAGGTTTTCCTTCTGTGTATTCCAGCTCCACATGTTCAGTGTCTGTGATCTCCCTGCAAGTTACAACTAAGCAGTGGCTGCCGCTTCCCAGCACGTGTGTTATTTATCTGCAGGTAACATCTGAGCAGTACCTGCCACACAACAGTATCTGTGTGCTCCCTGCAAGTTACTGTACATCTATGCAGTGGCTGCCATTTCCCCGCATCTGTGTAATTAACCTGCAAGTGACAACAGAAGCAGTACCTGCCACACATCAGTGTCTGTGTGGATTCCCAGCAAGTACATTAAAGCAGTGGAGCCCATTCAGACCCGCTCACAAGATGCGGCCGCTCGCTCCCAGCATATGGAAAATCAGCTAAGTGACATCAAGTCAGCCGCTCACATGGCAAGGCATAATCACACCCACTATATCTGGACGAGCGATCACTTTGTGTTTATAGACTCCCACCATCCTGTATTTAGCCACCCACTTGCGTACATCATCTCCAGGAAGTATATACAACCATCGGTACATCAAGTTCCATTGAATCTGACCACAGTGCTTGTGGTTGACTATACCCTACCGCAAGCACTGCGAACACTTCAGTGTAAAAATCAACCAGGTGACGTGTACTATGACGCTGCCTTTTAATAATGCACACCCCAGAAACAGGGTTAAAAGACTCTGGCACGCCTGCGTCTGCAACTCCACTCCACCATTACTACTGGCCTGCCCCTGTTACCACCCACAAATGGCCTCTCCTGTCACTCATTCCACTGGGCTGTCTTTGCAGGGCGAGTGAGAACATTCCGCTTGCTCGTAGTAGTAGCACACTGCGAACTACATGCATGCGCACATTAGTGAACATCATCTGCAACGAGCGGCCGCTTGCTAGCAAGCGGGTCTGAATGAGCTCCAGTGTCGGCTGCACTTCAGTATTGTGAACTTTTGTTTATTCATTCCAGCACTCTCAGCAACCTTTCTGTGTCTGTGTGACCAATCAGCTAATAATACCCAGCTGTCTGCACTACTATTCAGTACTATGTATACTATCTCCAATTTGCAACCCCTCAATTTCAGCTGCAATTCATTGTCTGTATATTCAAGCAAGCCATAACTTTTACAGCAATTCCTGATATCCCTCAGTGCATACCAGCTATTCAGGCTGCAACTAGCCAAGTGCACACCAGCTATTTAGGCTGCAACTAGCCAAGTACATACCAGCTATTCAGACTGCAACTAGCCAAGTGCATACCAGTCCTCAAGACTGCAACTAGCCAAGTACATAATAGCTATTCAGGCTGCAACTAGCCAAGTGCATACCAGTTCTCAAGACTGCAACTAGCCAAGTGTATACCAGCTATTAAGGATGCAACTAGCCAAGTGCATTTCTCCTAGGTGCCATCTTGTCCTCACAATCGACTCTTTAATCAATTGACTCTTTATCAATTAACTCACTACATACATCTTATTGAGCTTCCTTTTCCTGATAATGGTTCCACAGTGAATATTCCCAGAGGTTCATAACAAGTCCATTGTGGGGGCTAGAGCAACTAATGTTGGTTTTATTTTTTTCTGTAGGGTGCCAATGTGTTAGTTTTTATTCCTTTCGAGGCCAATGTGTTTTTTTCCTGTGTGTGCCAGGGTGTGTGTTTGTTTTTTTTACTGTGGGGGCCAAATGTGTTTGTTTTCTTCCTATCGGGGTCAGTGTGTTTTATTTTTTTCCTATTGGGCACCAATTTGTGTGTTTTTTACAGTGGTGGCCAGCATGTACATTTTTTTCCCGTTGGGGGCTAATGTGTTTTTTTGTTTTTTAATAAACATTAACTTATTAATTAGGAATATTGTTGAGTGGCTCCAAAATGTATTCCATACATTCCTGCGATCCTGCAACCCGGCATCTCTGGATCGGTGAACATGTTGGATATCACTGATTTGCCAATCACAATCAATATATAATTGTGATTAGCAAATCACTGAAATTTAACATGTATAATCTCACCGATCCGACTAAGGATCGTGGAACATCGATGGACGCTGGTTCGCAATTTCCGACCGGCGGGTTAGCGTTTCCGATTCCATCACAGTATACGGCAATCTGTTGATTAGTGTATGGGGGCCTTAATGTGCATTAAATGCATAATCTAATCTATGCAGTGATAACAATCAGGCCCCCATTGGAAATGTAATAGAATGCATATTTTGCTGTGACTTCTAAGTCACTCCAAATCTCAGCAAATTTATGGCTATTTTGCTAGTAACCCTGGGCTGTGGGTAAAGATTAATAATCAGTGCTTTTTAATGATGATACTCCAGTGCACTATATATATGTATATTATACAGTTTATAAAATATATTGTAACCGGGTCAGAGAAATACGAACACACGTTCCTGTACATGCTAGCAGTTCACCCAAGAAAGTGTCCAGTAAGCAACTACTAGCACTCCTATGGGTAGGTAAGCCACCCAGGGCCATAGAGAGCGCCGCCAGGGCCCAGATAAAGAGGGGGTGCGGCCTAATTGTGGGAGGTGAGGCCATGCCCCCTTGAGAAAACCCCCCCCAAAAAACATACTTTTGCTGCCAGTGCTGCGCACTGGGGAGGGGATGCTGTGAGCCCCTCAGCCCGGCACAAAGCCAGGGTGGGACACGATCAGTGTGATTGCTCCCCCCCTCAGGCATAGGAGATTGCTGTGGCTGCTGCTTAGCAGCTGCGAGCAATCTCCCACTGCATCAGCTGCTGGGAGGGAGAGAGGAGGGAGGAAGAAAGGGGGGCGGCATCAGACCCGGGCCCCCGCCGAGTCCCTCTGGAAGCCCAAAACCGGGTAAATTGTACACACCAGTGCGGGACAATGCCTACTGGGACTGCCCCTGTACTAAGACAGACACAATTTACTCCCTTAAAACTGTAAAGTTTAAACCATAAAGGTTTAGAACTGCACTGTAAGGAGCCCCCTAAAGGGTCTACTCACTTCCCCACCGAGCATCCACCACATCGCCTATAGGGGTCAAGACTGAATGCTGCACCAGAAAAGGCTATTCTCTGAAACACACCCCCTTACCATCTCCACCATACTAGAGAAGCACTGTGTTTTCTCAAAAAAAAGGATTGGTCCAGTACAGTTGGTGTCTGCCTCTCATTTTCCACCACACTTCATTCATCTACTAAACATCTAGAGCCACATACGCAATACACATCTACACACACTCCACCTGTTACCCTTGAAATCTCTCCTTATGCACACCACAAGCTCACACCACCACACATTCTGCTATTTCTACACCCTTTTTCCTACATCCAAACACCACTTCCATCTTGTAACACATCATTTGCAGGTTTAATTATATCTCAAAGATTATACACATCATCTGCTAATTACTTCTTATATAATTAGAACTGTAGCCTTCTCTAACCCTTGAGATAAGACAACAAAGAATCTGTCGATTTAATGAATAGAAAAGTAGCCAGGATCATAGGAAGTACAATATTTAATTTACTACATTGCATTAATGGAAAGGTTAAATATAATTAGGAATATGTAACATTCAATATGTAGCCCTATGATTTAATCTACTTTCATTGTATAAGCAAGCAGACCTTCTATATTGGCTCTGTGTAATGATACAATGGCACCAACGAAACAATGCATCATCTGTATGAGTAAAATATTGATGTAGGTGACAGTGGGGCCCATTTATCAAAATGTATTTGAGGTAAAATCCTCGAAAACACACGTTTTCGGGTGTTTACCTCAAATACTAAGTATCCCCCGTATGTATTATGGAGGGACCACAGCAGGTATCTCCGATACCTGTTGTGATGCCTCCATTGCCGCTTGCAGCCACCTCCCCCATAAGTTTCTATGGGGGAAGCGATGCTGCCAAATGTACCAAAATCCGGAATGCAAAGCATTCCAGATATTGGCCCCGGCAGCTAATGCCATCTGAACATGGCATTAGCTGCTGTAGCCTATGGGCTACACCGCGCACTATAAGCGCACTAAATTCTCATCCAACTGTTTTCCCATTTTGAAGATAAAACTCGACCGATGTGAGACTTTACTGCTAAACTCACAATTTCTGAACTCTGACTCTATTACATTTGGCCCCAAAAGTAAATGCCCCAAATGCTTTTTAAATACTAGTTCTGAACTTACAGCAGACTCAATTTGAGACTCGATTCTACTCGGAACCCCAAAAGTGATCTAAGCTGGGACACTATTGCACTTGGAACCCCTAAATTCGGGTGTGTTTGTTTTTCAGGAAAAACTAACCACACGTCTCTACTGTTTATTTGAGTAATCATGAGTAACTAACATCAGTATTGCATCAACAATACAGTATGTCTTAGTTTTAAAGATACCATTACTTTATATTGCCTTAATGGCAACGGGTCCAATGCTGTCTCCCCCCATTACCTTGCAGAGGCAACAACCTTTCTACCCAACCATAGGCAAAACTAGAGATCTGGTAATGGGTGATCTCAGTTTTAGCACCATGTCAGACATTGTGTTACTGTTTTTTGGAAAAGAAAATATCACACACACACACATCAGTGGCGCCTGTCCCCATGGTGTTAGCCGCCGGAAAGGGGTGCGTGGCCTCATGGACAGGGGGCGTGGTTACTTGGGAAGGGGTATGGCCTTGCCGCCCAAACCCCAGTGGTCCGGTGTAGTGGGGGGTGCCAAAAGTACGGGTGAGCACTGTGCAGTGCCGGCTCCCTCACACTATCAGGAGCAGAGTGCTGCTTTTAATGCTACAGTGCAGCATCCGGCTCCTGTTACTTTGGTGTCACCCCCCCAGTGGGTTTTTGGGGCCCCAGTCAGTTTGAAAGTCTTTTCTTACCTATATGGTAGT
The DNA here is from genome assembly GCA_031769625.1 of Taudactylus pleione. Classification (NCBI taxonomy): domain Eukaryota; kingdom Metazoa; phylum Chordata; class Amphibia; order Anura; family Myobatrachidae; genus Taudactylus; species Taudactylus pleione. The sequence continues at coordinate 6,377,906 of JAUIMM010000210.1, read as the reverse complement.
TTCTCTGCAACGGGGAACCTCTGAGGAATTTGAGCCTCACTGGGCAGTGTCTTCAGCTGGTATTCACTACTCATATAGGAGATAACATCATCTAGAACACAGGTTCTCAAACTTGGTCCTCAGGACCCCAAACAGTGCATGTTTTACAGGTCTCCTCACAGAATCACAAGTGAAATAATTAGCTCCACCTGTGGATCTTTTAAAACGTGTCAGTGAGTAATGACTACACCTGTGCACCTGCTGGGTGAACTGGAAAACGTGAACTGTGTGGGGTCCCGAGGACCGAGTTTGAGAACCACTGGTCTAGAAGATGTCTGTTACGTAGAAATATAACCCATGTCATCATCATAACCAGATAATATATACTGTAGTACCCGAAGTTTTTGTACAGGAAAAATGTGAATTTCCATGATCAAACTTCGGTGTCTCTCCAGGTTTCCCTGTCTGTCTCCATCCCAAAGCCCCCTGTGGTTCTCCAGGCTCTCTGTGTCTTTCCTTCCCCAGGCCCCTTGTCCCTCACCAGGACCCCCTGGGCCTCGTCATCCCCAGGACCACCTGGGCCTCTCCATCCCCAGGACCCCTGCATCTTTACATCCTCAGGCCCACCTGTGACTCTCAGCCCCATTCCCCAGGCCCCAGTGTGCGTCTCTCAGCCCCATTCCCCCGACCCCAGTGTGCGACTCTCAGCCTCATTCCCCAGGCCCCAGTGTGCATCTCTCAGCCTCATTCCCCAGGTCCCAATGTGCTTCTCTCAGCCCCATTCCCCTGGCCCATATGTGCGTCTCTCAGCCCCATTCCCCTGGCCCCAGTGTGCGTCTCTCAGCCTCATTCCCTCAGCCCCAGTGTGCGTTTCTCAGCCTCATTCCCCAGGCCCCAGTGTGCATTTCTCAGCCTCATTCCCCAGGCCCCAGTGTGCATTTCTCAGCCTCATTCCCCAGGCCCCAATGTGCATCTCTCAGCCTCATTCCCCCTGCTCCAGTGTGCGTCTCTCAGCCTCATTCCCCCGGCCCCAGTGTGCGTCTCTCAGCCTCATTCCCCTGGCCACAGTTTGCGTCTCTCAGCCTCATTCCCCCGGCCCCAGTGTGCGTCTCTCAGCCTCATTCCCCAGGCCCCAGTGTGATTCTCTCAGCCCCATTCCCCTGGCCCCAGTGTGTGTCTCTCAGCCCCATTCTCCTGGCCCCAGTGTACGTCTCTCAGCCTCATTCCCCTGGCCCCAGTGTGCATTTCTCAGCCTCATTCCCCAGGCCCCAGTGTGCATCTCTCAGCCTCATTCCCCCAGCCCCAGTGTGCATTTCTCAGCCTCATTCCCCAGGCCCCAGTGTGCATTTCTCAGCCTCATTCCCCAGGCCCCAGTGTGTCTTTCTCAGCCTCATTCCCCCGGCCTCAGTGTGCGTTTCTCAGCCTCATTCCCCCGGCCCCAGTGTGCATTTCTCAGCCTCATTCCCCTGGCCCCAGTGTGCATCTCACAGCCTCATTCCCTCAGCCCCAGTGTGCGTCTCTCAGCCTCAATCCCCCGGCCCCAGTGTGCGTCTCTCAGCCCTATTCCCCCGGCCCCAGTGTGCGTTTCTCAGCCTCATTCCCCCGGCCCCAGTGTGCGTTTACCAGCCTCATTCCCCAGGCCCCAGTGTGCATCTCCCAGCCTCATTCCTCCGGCCCCATTGTGCGTCTCTCAGCCCCATTTCCCCGCCCCAGTGTGTGTCTCTCAGCCTCATTCCCCCGGCCCCAGTGTGCGTCTCTCAACCTCATTCCCTTGGCCCCAGTGTGCATCTCTCAGCCTCATTCCCTGGCCCCAGTGTGCATCTCACAGCCTCATTCCCTCAGCCCCAGTGTGCGTCTCTCAGCCTCAATCCCCCGGCCCCAGTGTGCGTCTCTCAGCCCTATTCCCCCGGCCCCAGTGTGCGTTTCTCAGCCTCATTCCCCCGGCCCCAGTGTGCGTTTACCAGCCTCATTCCCCAGGCCCCAGTGTGCATCTCCCAGCCTCATTCCTCCGGCCCCATTGTGCGTCTCTCAGCCCCATTTCCCCGCCCCAGTGTGTGTCTCTCAGCCTCATTCCCCCGGCCCCAGTGTGCGTCTCTCAACCTCATTCCCTTGGCCCCAGTGTGCATCTCTCAGCCTCATTCCCTGGCCCCAGTGTGCGTTTCTCAGCCTCATTCCCCCGGCCCCAGTGTGCGTCTCTCAGTCTCATTCCCTTGGCCCCAGTGTGCGTCTCTCAGCCCCATTTCCCTGGCCCCAGTGTGCATCTCCCAGCCTCATTCCCTCAGCCCCAGAGTGCATCTCTCAGCCTCATTCCCTCAGCCCCTGTGTGCATCTCTCAGCCTCATTCCCTCAGCCCCAGTGTGCATTTCTCAGCCTCATTCCCCCAGCCCCAGTGTGTGCCTCTCAGCCCCATTCCCCCAGCCCCAGTGTGCATCTCTCAGCCCCATTCCCCCGCACCAGTGTCCGTCTCTCAGCCTCATTCCCCTGGCCCCAGTGTGCGTCTCTCAGCCTTATTCCCCCGGCCCCAGTGTGGATCTCTCAGACTCATTCCCCTGGCCCCAGTGTGCGTTTCTCAGCCCCATTCCCCCGGCCCCAGTGTGCGTCTCTCAGCCTCATTCCCCCTGCCCCAGTGTGCATCTCTCAGCCTCATTCACCTGGCCCCAGTGTGCGTCTCTCAGCCCCATTCCCCCGGCCCCAGTGTGCATCTCTCAGCCCCATTCCCCCAGCCCCAGTGTGCGTCTCTCAGCCCCATTCCCCCAGCCCCAGTGTGCATCTCTCAGCCTCATTCCCCCAGCTCCAGTGTGCATCTCTCAGCCTCATTCCCCTGGCCCCAGTGTGCATCTCTCAGCCCCATTCCCCCGGCCCCAGTGTGCATCTCTCAGCCCTATTCCCCCGGCCCCAGTGTGCATCTCTCAGCCCCATTTCCCCAGCCCCAGTGTGCATCTCTCAGCCTCATTCCCCAGGCCCCAGTGTGCATTTTTCAGCCTCATTCCCCCGACCCCACTGTGCATCTCTCTGCCCCAGTGCGTCTCTCAGCCCCATATCCCCAGCCCCAGTGTGCGTCAGCGTCATTCCCCAGCCCATGTCACCCCAGCCCTGTGCAGTCAGCTCATACCTTCCCCCTCAGCCCCCTGTGCAGTCAGCTACAACTCCCTTGCAGTCAGCTCCAATGCCCCCCCACCCCAGCCCCTTGTGCAGTCAGCTCCAATCCCACCCACCTCCCTGCAGTCGCCGCCGCTGCTAGCACTTACCTGTTCCATGCTGCTCCGTCCTCTGGCTGCGCCGCTGTTTGTGGGAAGAGCTGCTGCTGGGCATGTGCAGCAGCTCCCCCGGTGGCCATTTTTTTTAGATAAGCTTCTGCGCATACGCATTGCACTGAAGCTGTAGACTAGAGCTGCCCGATCGGAGCTCAGCTCCGATTGTGGCAGCGGGTGTGGTAGGGTGCAGGGCAGCTGACAGCCACTGCCCTGGATGGTGGTGGGTGGGCAGCAGCGGTTTGTTTAGACATCATAACGTCTCATTCACACACCTCCAGCGCCACCCGCACAGTAAGTATAGCGGAATCCTGGGCACATTATGTGACAGAAGAGAGGAGGATGGAGGTGAAGGGGAACCAGGGATGAGACAATGCAGTGGGCCCCTGCACGTGTTTTGAGCGCCACACTCTACTGACTGGAGCTGAACAGCTTCGGCCGGGGGTCCCATGAGATAGGGGGGACCAGGGTTACTTGCCGTCCCCTCTTCTTAATCTGGCACTGGCTGATGGTAAGGGGCGCCTGGAGCCACTGCAGTACATGGAAGCCTGGGGATAGCCCCGCACCCCTTCAAGATACTGCTGCCATCATTCAAAGCTTGTGCGGTCCGCAAGCCAATCAGATCTTGCGGACTGGCAGCCGCTGCTGTTTGGCTGCCAGTCCAAGAGCTCTGATTGGCTTACGACTGGTGCTTACTTGAATGACAGCGCTGTTTTTTTTTTTTTCCTGCATGGCGGCTGTATCGGGTCTCCCCGGGGATGCGCTGTGCTGCGGCCAATCCCCGACAGCCTGTCAGGGATTGTTCACAGCACAGCGCATCCCCAGGGACCCAGACACTTTTTAAAAGTAAGTCCCTGGTCTTCAATACCAGATAAAATAAGCGCTATAGCACGTATTTGTGATCACTACCTTTGTGTCCATCAGCCTACCTATTTGTGTCCCTCAGTCTCCAGTTTATCTTGCCTACTCATTTGTTTATGAACTTTGTAAGGTGTCGTGGAACCCTTGTGGCAACATATAAATGAATACTAATACTGGGGTAGTGATCTACTCTGTCTCCAAATCTGACGACACCCGGCACTTTGATGTGGCCAACACACACACGCACACATACAAATATATATATATATATATATATATATACACATACACACAATATATACACACACATATACATAGGAATCGGTTTGATTTACCGCTGGACCTATGCCCGGCGGTTGGAATCCCGACACCTGCAGCTTCCTGGCAGAGGAGGAAATTCCCGATTGTCCTAAGGTAAGTATAAACTAACCTAATTTCCTCCCCTAACCCTCTGTTTGGGGTGCCTAACCATAACCTCCCCCCCGTGCCTAACTCTAATCCCCCCTCTAAGTGTCTAAACCTAACCCCCTCTTCCCCGTCGCCTAAACCTAAGTTCCCCCCAGGGAGGGCCTAACCCCCCCTTCCCCTAGCCTAACCCCAAGCCCCCACGGGAACCCTAACCCTGCCCCCCCCGCAACTATCCACGCTCGGCGTCTCTAAAATGACAGGCGTCTAGATCATACTTGCCTACCCTCCCGATTTGGTCGTGAGCCTCCCGAAAATCGGGTGCCGCTCCCGACCTCCCGGGAAGGCAGGCAATCTTCCTGGCCCCGGCGATGTGTCCGCACCCCCCCGCGCCTTTAAGTACAAACCCCGGCAGCAGGGGGGCCGGTGAGGCGATTTGCGCTGAATCGCGTCATCGTGGCTCCACCCCCGGCTGCACAATGCCATTAATTATGGCATTGTGAAGAGGGGGCGGAGCCACGATGACGCAATCGCGGTCACACCCCCATGCTCCGCCCCCAACGCTGCATCATGTGCCGGCTCCCGCCCCCTTTGGCCGCGTCACGCCCCCAGCCCTGTAAGCCCGACAGCTCCCTCCTGGAAGGAGGGAGCCAAATGTCAGCAAGCATGGTCTAGATTTACACGTCTGTCATTTAACCCTCGCCGGGATTAAGCAGCCGGGAAGCCGGCTGTTGGGATTAGGTCCGCCGGCTTCCCGACTGCATGGATAGAGAGAATATATATATATATATATATATACATAGTACATACACAGATGTAAAAATAATATATCTGCCAATAAAGAAGTGTAAATAAGCTGCTGCAGTTAAAAAGTACAGTTTACATGAGAAGATTATCAATAATAAAGAATAATGAAAAATAGGGATTACAGCCAAAACATGCGAGCTGCTGCCAGAAATAAATAAATGCTGCACCTGTGGATAAGTAAAGCAAGCTCCCCTTCCCCCACTCTTCTGCAGACAGGCTGGCCTGGGTGGCTCACTTTTGTAGTCTAAACATCGACAGCGTGGGTGAGCCGTGGCTTCCTCCACCGACGAGCTCACACACAGCATTCACTGCTCCTCACTGTCACGCGAGCGCACACGGCCCGACTTCATGACATCACCGCACGCTTTGTGCTCCGGAGGGTTGACTCCAGATTGGAGCCAACACACAGGAGGGTCAGAGCTGCACTCCTGGTCAGGTGTGATGGGCTAGAGTGGACTAATAAGCAGCGTTAACACCGCCCTGAATCCTGGCCATAAAGTAAACTTTAAAAAATACAAAATGGCGGCTAAGGCTAATGGGTGGTCCAATGCACTCCCCAGACCACCCCTTAGTTTCGCCTATGTCCCCAACCCAGCACATACTGCGTGTGCTGGGCTGCAGTGAGGTCAGGAGGTGCTGCCGCTGAGCAACAGTCTTCTCTGCCTGTGTGTGTGCAGTGGTGTGTGATCACACTGATCGCACCCGATTTGCCATGAACTGAGGGGTTCACAGTGCCCTGTAAATACATTATTTATTTTTTCTAAGGGGGCATGGCCAAGCTTTCTACAGCCCTGACAACGGAACAATGGATATTCACCTTGACGTAGTAGCTGAACATGCATGTTTGGCCACACAAGATAAAAATCTTATTTATACTCCATGTTAATTGTAGAGCCTACCATAATTGTTTTGATGATCAGTATTCTTAGTAGAGATGTGCATGGACCCCCATAATTTGTTTTTGCAAAAACCACCTTCAAGTGTTTTGGTTTTGGATTTAATTTAAGAAAATGATAACAACTACTAAAATCATGTAATGTAGGACTGTTTTTGTCCCTACAGTATTATTAACATCAATAACAATAATTTTTAGTCATTTCCAGTCAATTTTGGCCACCTCATAGCTCACAATATATTGTTTTCACCCATATTGGCCAAAGGCTGCAGCGAGCTGACTGGCTAAACTACAAAACAACATGAATGCCCCATTAAATTACAGTAATATACACTGCCTGTAAAATACATACAATCTTGGCAAAGCCCATAATGCAAAGTGGTGCATCATGGTATTGTCATTGGACCCTCCCAGCCTTATGTTGAATTTTAAAAAGGGCATGCACAGTTTAACAAACCAAGCACTTCAGCAACAGGGACTGTCACTTTTGTGGCTGAAGTGCTTGGTTTGTTTGGGCACCCACAAATAAAGCCCAATGGGCTTTAGGTGGCTAACAGTGTATTTCTACAGTTCAAAGTAGGGGTGAGCGGGTTCGGATTTCTGAAATCCGAACCCCCCCGAGCCCCCCCGATCCGAGTCCGATCCGAATCAGGCTCGACTTTTCACGCCTGACTCGGATCTGAAATCGAGGCAAAACGTCATCATCCCGCCTTCCGAGTCTCACGGGTTTTGGATCCTATATAAGGTACCCACGTCGGCGCCATTTTCTCACTCGGCTGTGGACAGTGAAGAGGGAGGGTGGGAGTTAGGGCTGTGTAGTGTAGTGTAGTGTAGTGCTGCTGTTGTCCACTACTTCAAAGTCCATAGGGGCTGGCTGTGTTGTGCTGTGCTGCTGTTGTTAATAGGGGCTGTGTCCACTACTTCAAAGTCCATAGGGGCTGGCTGGACTGTGTTGTGCAGTCAGTTCTCCATAGGGGCTGTGTCCACTCCAAAGTCCTGTGCAGTGTCCCAGTCCTAAAGGAGTGCTGCAGTGTTGTCCAGGGGGTGCTCTGTCCATCAGGGGTGCTCCCCCCAAGTGCTAAAAAAATAATATATTTTCTGTGTTTGTGAATTGTGTGCGCAGTAGCCGCACGTGCATCAACAAAGTAGTGCCAAGCGTGCGCCTGTGTCATAAGTAAAGGGCCGGCTGGCTTGACCGTTAAGGGTGCTGTAACCCCCGAAAGTACACTCCAGTCCAAACCAAAAAAAAAATTATTTTCTGTGTTTGTGAATTGTGTGCGCAGTAGCCGCACGTGCATCAACAAAGTAGTGCCAAGCGTGCGCCTGTGTCATAAGTAAAGGGCCGGCTGGCTTGACCGTTAAGGGTGCTGTAACCCCCGAAAGTACACTCCAGTCCAAACCAAAAAAAAAATTATTTTCTGTGTTTGTGAATTGTGTGCGCAGTAGCCGCACGTGCATCAACAAAGTAGTGCCAAGCGTGCGCCTGTGTCATAAATAAAGGGCCGGCTGGCTTGACCGTTAAGGGTGCTGTAACCCCCGAAAGTACACTCCAGTCCAAACCAAAAAAAAAATTATTTTCTGTGTTTGTGAATTGTGTGCGCAGTAGCCGCACGTGCATCAACAAAGTAGTGCCAAGCGTGCGCCTGTGTCATAAGTAAAGGGCCGGCTGGCTTGACCGTTAAGGGTGCTGTAACCCCCGAAAGTACACTCCAGTCCAAACCAAAAAAAAAATTATTTTCTGTGTTTGTGAATTGTGTGCGCAGTAGCCGCACGTGCATCAACAAAGTAGTGCCAAGCGTGCGCCTGTGTCATAATTAAAGGGCCGGCTGGCTTGACCGTTAAGGGTGCTGTAACCCCCGAAAGTACACTCCAGTCCAAACCAAAAAAAAAATTATTTTCTGTGTTTGTGAATTGTGTGCGCAGTAGCCGCACGTGCATCAACAAAGTAGTGCCAAGCGTGCGCCTGTGTCATAAGTAAAGGGCCGGCTGGCTTGACCGTTAAGGGTGCTGTAACCCCCGAAAGTACACTCCAGTCCAAACCAAAAAAAAAATTATTTTCTGTGTTTGTGAATTGTGTGCGCAGTAGCCGCACGTGCATCAACAAAGTAGTGCCAAGCGTGCGCCTGTGTCATAAGTAAAGGGCCGGCTGGCTTGACCGTTAAGGGTGCTGTAACCCCCGAAAGTACACTCCAGTCCAAACCAAAAAAAAAATTATTTTCTGTGTTTGTGAATTGTGTGCGCAGTAGCCGCACGTGCATCAACAAAGTAGTGCCAAGCGTGCGCCTGTGTCATAAGTAAAGGGCCGGCTGGCTTGACCGTTAAGGGTGCTGTAACCCCCGAAAGTACACTCCAGTCCAAACCAAAAAAAAAATTATTTTCTGTGTTTGTGAATTGTGTGCGCAGTAGCCGCACGTGCATCAACAAAGTAGTGCCAAGCTTGCGCCTGTGTCATAAGTAAAGGGCCGGCTGGCTTGACCGTTAAGGGTGCTGTAACCCCCGAAAGTACACTCCAGTCCAAACCAAAAAAAAAATTATTTTCTGTGTTTGTGAATTGTGTGCGCAGTAGCCGCACGTGCATCAACAAAGTAGTGCCAAGCGTGCGCCTGTGTCATAAGTAAAGGGCCGGCTGGCTTGACCGTTAAGGGTGCTGTAACCCCCGAAAGTACACTCCAGTCCAAACCAAAAAAAAATTATTTTCTGTGTTTGTGAATTGTGTGCGCAGTAGCCGCACGTGCATCAACAAAGTAGTGCCAAGCGTGCGCCTGTGTCATAAGTAAAGGGCCGGCTGGCTTGACCGTTAAGGGTGCTGTAACCCCCGAAAGTACACTCCAGTCCAAACCAAAAAAAAATTATTTTCTGTGTTTGTGAATTGTGTGCGCAGTAGCCGCACGTGCATCAACAAAGTAGTGCCAAGAGTGCGCCTGTGTCATAAGGGCCGGCTGGCTTGACCGTTAAAGGGTGCTGTAACCCCCAAAGTACACTCCAGTCCAAACCAAAAAAAAAATTATTTTCTGTGTTTAGCCGCACGTATATATCAAATCGATATAACATAAATGGAGGACCAAACTTTCTCCGATAAAAATAAAATAGAGAAAGATCAAGAACCACTTCCTCCTAGTGCTGAAGCTGCTGCCACTAGTCATGACATAGACGATAACATGCCATCAACGTCGTCTGCCAAGGCCGATGCCCAATGTCATAGTAGAGGGCACATACAATCCCAAATGGCAAAGTTCAGGAAAATGACCTTGAAAAAGACATTTAAATCAGCTGAAGAGAAACGTAAACTTGCCAATATGCCATTTACGACACGGAGTGGCAAGGAACGGCTAAGGTCGATCCCTAGTATGTTCATGACTAGTGGTTCAGCTTCACATGACGATGGAAGCCCTCCTCCCACTAAAAAAATCAAAAGAGTTAAGCTGGCAAAAGCACAGCGAAGAACTGTGCTTTCTAAGAAGATATCACAAATCCCCAAGGAGAGTCCAAGTGTGGTGGTGGTTGCGATGCCTGACCTTCCCAGCACTGGACGGGAAGAGGTGGCTCTTTCCACCATTTGCACGCCCCCTGCAAGTGCTGAAAGGAGCACCCACAGTCCACTTGCTGATATGCAAATTGAAGATGTCACTGTTGAAGTACAACAGGATGAGGATACTGGTGTAGCTGGCGCTGAGGAGGAAGTTGGCGAGGAGGATTCTGATGGTGATGTGGTTTGTTTAAATCAGGCTCCGGGGGAGACAGTTGTTGTCCGTGGGATGAAAAAGCCCATCACGGTCATGCCTGGGCAGAAGACCAAACATTCCACCTCTTTGGTCTGGCAATATTTCTATCCAAATCCGGACAACAACTGTCTTGCCATATGTACCATATGTAAAGGTGAAATAAGTAGGGGTAGGGACGTCAACCACCTAGGAACATCCTCCCTTATACGGCACCTGCAGCGCGTTCATAAAAAGTTACTGTCAAGTTCAGAAACTTTGGCTAAGACCGTAAGCAGTCCAGGGACACCTAAATCCCGTTGTCCTGTTGTATCCAAGCGCCTGCAAACCACACCGTCAACTCCCTCCTCGTCAATTTCCTCCTTAGTCAGGATCGGAAGTAGTCCTGCAGGCCATGTCACTGGCATGACTGACTCTCCTATCCGGGATTCCTCTGGAGGATCCTGCATTGCTACGCCTACTGCTGCCGCTGCTGCTGTTGCTGCTGCTGGGAGTCGTTCATCATCCCAGAGAGGAAGTAGGAACACCACTACTTTTACTAAACAATTGACCCTCCAACAGTCCTTAGCGAGGAGGATGAAGTACGACAGCAGTCATCCTGAAGCAAAACGTATAACTGAGGCCTTGACTGCTATGTTGGTGTTAGACGTGCGTCCGGTATTCGCCATTAGTGCAGTGGGATTTAGACAATTGATGGAGGTAGTGTGTCCCCGGTTCCAAATCCCGTCTAGATTCCACTTCACTAGGCAGGCGATACCGAGACTGTACAGAAACGTCAGAAAAAGTGTCCTCAGTGTCCTGAAAAATGCCGTTGTACACAATGTCCACTTAACCACGGACATGTGGACAAGTGGAACAGGGCAGACTAAGGACTATATGACTGTGACAGCCCACTGGGTAGATGTATCACCTTACGCAGCAACAGCAGCAGCGTCACCAGTAGCAGCATCTCAGAAACGCCAGCTCGTTACAAGGCAGGCTACGCTGTGTATCACCGGTTTCAGTAAGAGGCATACCGCCGACAACCTCTTAGAGAAACTGAGGGAAATCATCGCCCAGTGGCTTACCCCACTTAGACTCTCCTGGGGATTTGTGATATCTGACAACGTCACCAATATTGTGCGGGCCTTACATCTGGGCAAATTCCAGCATGTCCCATGTTTTGCTCACACAATAAACTTGGTGGTGCAGAATTTTCTGAAAAGCGACAGGGGCGTGCAGGAGACGCTTTGGGTGGCCCGAAAAATGTCTGGCCACTTTCGCCATTCAGCGACTGCGTGCCGAAGACTGGAGCACCAGCAAACACTCTTGAACCTGCCCCGCCATCACCTGAAGCAAGAGGTTGTGACGCGGTGGAACTCAACCCTCTATATGCTTCAGAGGATGGAGGAGCAGCAAAAGGCCATACAAGCCTATACATCCACCTATGACATAGGCAAAGGAGGGGGTATGCACCTGACTCAAGCGCAGTGGAGAATGATTTCCGTGTTGTGCAAGGTTCTCCAGCCCTTCGAACTTGCCACACGTGAAGTCAGTTCAGACACAGCCAGCTTGAGTCAGGTCATTCCCCTCATCAGGCTTTTGCAGAAGCAGCTGGAGAAAGTGAAGGAGGAGCTAAGACGGAGCGATTCCGCTCGGCATGTGGGACTTGTGGATGAAGCCCTTCATTCGCTTTGCCAGGATTCCAGGGTGGTCAATCTGTTGAAATCAGACCACTACATTTTGGCCACCGTGCTTGATCCTAGGTTTAAAGCCTATGTGGTGTCTCTCTTTCCGGCCGACACAAGCCTGCAGAGGTGCAAAGACCTGCTGGTGAACACACTGTCAGCTGAAGCGGAACGTGACACGTCAACGGCTCCTTCTTCATTTTCTCCCGCAACTGGGGCTGCCAGGAAAAAACTTAGGTATCCTAAGCAACCCGCTGGCGGTGATGCAGGGCAGGCAGGACCAAGTTTGGACATCTGGTCCGGACTGAAGGACCTGGCAACAATTTCTGACATGTCTACTGTCACTGCATATGATACTGTCACCATTGACAGAATGGTGGAGGATTACATCGGTGACAGCATCCAAGTAGGCATGTCAGACAGTCCATACCTGTACTGGCAGGAAAAAGAGGCAATTTGGAGGCCCCTGTACAAGCTGGCTCTATTTTACCTGAGTTGCCCCCCCTCCAGTGTGTACTCCGAAAGAGTGTTTAGTGCAGCCGGGAACCTTGTCAGCGAAAGGCGTAGGAGGTTGCTTCCACAGAATGTGGAGAAGATGATGTTCATCAAAATGAATTATCAGCTCTTCCAGGGAGACCAGCCTCCAGAAGGTACAGAGGGACCTGTGGTGGTGGATTCAAGTGGGGACGAGTTAATACTTTGTGAGGATGAGGATGTACACACTGAAGAGGGTGAGGAATCGGTGGATGAGGAGGATGAGGATGACATCTTGCCTCCGTAGAGCCAGTTTGTGCAGGGACACATTAATTGCCAGCTTGTTTTGTGGGGGCCCAAACGAACCAATCATTTCAGCCACAGTTGTGTGGCAGACCCTGGCGCTGAAATGATTGATTTGTTAAAGTGTGCATGTCCTGTTTATACAACATAAGGGTGGGTGGGAGGGCCCAAGGACAATTCCATCTTGCACTTCTTTTTTTTCTTTGCATTATGTACAGTTTGGGGCCTAGTTTTTCTAACTGCCATCCTGTCTGCCACTGCAGTGTCACTCCTAGATGGGTCACGTGTTTGTGCCGCCCACTCGTGTCGCTTAGCATAGTCATCCAGCTACCTCGGTGCAACCTTTTGGACATGAAAACACTATTGTGAGGTGTGAGGTGTTCAGAATAGACTGGAAATGAGTGGAAATTAAGGTTATTGAGGTTAATAATAGCATAGGAGCAGAGAAACCAACAAATTCTGTGATTTTAGCTGTTTTTATGCTTTTTAAAAAAAAAATACAGATCCAAAACACAAAACCCAGAACCCAAAACACGGAAGGGTGGTTTTGGCAAAACCAATCCAGATCCAAAACACGAAGAAAGATCCAGATCCAAAACCAAAACACAAAACACGAAAAGTGGCCGGTGCACACCCCTAGTTCAAAGATGTCATTATCATCCTCACCCTCATCATCACACATTATTAGCTCATCCCTACTGGAATCCACAGTTACAGAATTCTCTATACTTTGTTGCAATTGGAGGCAAATGTCTTCCTCATAGGGGTAAATTTACTAAAGTGAGAGTTTTTAGAAGTGAGTTTTAAAAGTGATGTTGCCCATAGCAACCAATCAGATTCTACTTAGCATTTAAATAGCACCTTCTAGAAGATGATAGCTAGAATCTGATTGGTTGCTATGGGCAACATCACTTTTAAAACTCACTTTTAAAACTCTCACTTTAGTAAATTTACCCCATAGAATTTGTTGTTGATTTTTATCAGCATCGGTTTTTCCACATTTAAGACCAGATGTCATAATGGTGTTTCACTCTGGTGCACTGAGGTGACTTATCCTCCTCACCAGTGGGTCTCTTGGTAAAGGTCATTTTTTTACTTTCAGCAGCATTTGCCAGAGAATCTGTATTCATGCACTTGGAGGAACAGGTCTTTGTGAAAATTGTTTTAGGGTGCAGACTAAGGGTGGTACACCACCACACAGATCTTGCCTGTCTTTTGGCGTTCAATGAGATTGAATGGATCCAGGAGACTCATCAGCCACTGAGTCATACAGAGCCCATAATGTACACTGCAACTACACTGTATTACCTCCGCTATAGTGGAGGGCAATAGTGCTACCATCTAGCAGTGTCACTTACCTTGATGACACCTGATGCAGCTGTGGCAGAAATCCACGTGCATGCCTGTAGTCATGTCCCCTTATGTGTGCCAACCTTGGGGGCATGACCGCATGTCACGCCTCCTGTTCTTGGTACACAGGGCCTGATTCAGTAATGGACTCAAGAGAGAGAACGCACGCACTTGGCCGATGTTTTTGTACTTGCATGCATTACACTGCGCGTGCGTGAACTGGCCAGTGCGTTTGTGTAAGGGCACACAGACTACACGCAGTGTCTACGTAGACCCTTCCTATATTGAATGACAGGAAGTGCCATTTGTGGGTGGTGACAGGGGGTGGTCGGGCGAACGCAGGCGTCCCTATGCGTTGGGACGCCCTTATAGGGGTGTGCATAATTAAGGCAGTGTGGCAGCATACGCAGCCATATGACTCGATGCACACAGGAAGTGGCCAAAATCCTGCGCCAGGTCAGGTCATCCTCTATTGTGCGTCTGTGTCCGATGCTTCTTGATGTTACCGATGTTTGCGCTATCCTGCATACTGATTGAGCATTGAGTAAAGGGAGATCGGTGGCACTATGTATTGCTGGGCGTCTGCTCTACTGCGGATGCCGTGCATATGCATTGATTAGCATATACTCGCAGCGGCTGGTCCATGCGTTCTTTCCCTTGCGTCCTTTACTGAATCAGGCCCACAGTTACCCAGTGCTCTGGCAACTGCTGGAGGCAGCCCACAGCCTTTCCCTGCCTCTCTCTGCAGTGTGGCTGCTCGGTGACACCATCCAATGGGGTGAAACCAAAATTTTGGTGTCACCACCTCGGATGGTGTCACCCGATGCAGCCCACACCCCCTAGTGATGTCAGTGCTACAATCCACCAGTGTATTTACAGCTATCACACCCGGTGTACTACAACAACATCCAGCAACACCCTAAACTCTAGGCTGCTCGTAACACCTGACAAAGGTGTTTGCATAACCCCGAAATGGCCGTCAAGCTGTATTTGTGGGGCATGGTGTCTGGCACTACAATTATGTGATTAGTATACTATGGACTATGCTGCTGTACCATGTTGCTATACTATAGTGCTGCTATACTATGCTGCTATCATTATGCCCTTTCTCCTATACTGCACATTAAGCACTTGAGGGTGTAATCACACATTACTCTGCTAATTGGGAGAGTTATGGTTAAGGGTTAGAGATACTCCTGGAAGCACCGCAGGATCCACTGCAAGTCATCACAACATCACCGCCGGACCCCCGAGACACCCCTGGGGTATCCCTGGTAATTCATCACTAGATCACGTGGAATGTTTTGTTAATATTCTAACTCTTGCGAGCAGGGCCTTCTACCCTCTTGTGCTTCTCCTTACTTTATTTTCATCTACTTCTTACTCACCACTAGGACACCTAACACTTGGTGCTTATGCTCTGTTGCTTAATTGGGTGTTATGGCCACCAATGTATCAATGTATATTATCCATGTCCTTGTCCTTCATTGTATTGTATTTTACTGTAATTCACTTTTTTGGTTATGTACCTTGTAAGGCGCTGCGGAACACTTGTGGCGCCATATAAATAAACAATAATAATAATGTCGACATTTTATCAGTGTCAATATAATGAATGTCAACATGGTTAATGGCGACATGCCACGCATGTCGACATTACGACCATGTTGACATTCTCATGATGAATGTTGACAATATATACCACACCCCTTCCTAATGGAATGGGTATGAAATACTGCTGGCCGCATGGCCGGCGTTATTTCCCGTCGGTTCCCGTCAGCGGCAGCCCGACCAAAGCAGAGTTAGAAGCAGCGGAAGCCCGACAGCGCTGGAAACCCGATCGTGGATAGGTGAGTATATACTATCCTAACCTAACCCACCTAACCCTAACCCTCCTTAGGGGTGCCTAACCCTAACTTCCCCCCCAAGTGCCTAACCCTAACCACCCCCTTCCCCGCTGCCTAAACCTAAGTCCCCCGGGGGGGTGCCTAACCCTAAGTCCCCCCCGGGGGTGCCTAACCCTCCCTCCCCCTAGCCTGACCCTAACCCTCCCGGGGGGGTGCCTAACCCTAAGTCCCCCCCGGGAGCCCTAAACATAACCCTCCCCCCCGCAGCTGTCCGCTCGCAGCGCCCGGCATCACTATGATCGGGATGGCGGGCGCCAGTCTCCCGGCGTCTGTGAAATGCGGGCGTCTACATCTAGACGCCCGGCATTTCACCCTTGCCGGGAAATGACAGTTGGGAAGCCGGCTGCCAGTATTTAGGCAGTCGGCTTCCCGATTGCTTCCCTTCCTAGTTATTAAAAGAATCATAATGGCATGTCCATGTTGGGACAAGATATACCAAGTATATAACAGCATACAGTTCTGTTCTGGTATACAGTTCTCCATGCTGCTTACATGTTATTAATGTCCAGAAACGAAACTTGCAAAAACATCTAAAGAAAAAAGTTATTTTTAAAACTTTTTAGCATCAGACAACACAGCAGTGGATCCAAAAAGGAATTGTTATAGAGTGAAAATTAACTTCTTTTTCATAATAGCAATGAGTTAATTCTACACATTGCACAATATTCACAGGGGTTAAACATATTCAGCTAAACTTACATTTCAAACTAATTAGACTGTCAACCATTACTTCATCTTAATTAAATAGTCAGTGAGGCATGCACATAGAGAAAGCGCAGAGCTGCGCTTGTCTGGTTGTGTGAAGACATATGAAAGGTAATGTGTTCCCAAATCAATGTGCTAGTATAGAGGACAAGCACATTCAGGACATACTAGGTCAATAAAGGCTTAAACATAAGTAGTAGATTGATAGATGATAAAACTACTCCTGGCATGGGGTGAATGTCACTGGCTTATGAGGAAGCCGTGAAGGAAAATAATGTTCACTTAAAGTTTGAAAATGTGTGAGCATAAAAATCTGCTGATGAAATAAATGCACACAATTGCCAGCACGTATGCACTGGAACTTGGGTGGGAAAGGGGGCGACCGGCGCCCCTCAACATCTGAAAGATGTGCCAGCTACATGTAGGGATTGAGCATTGGGGCACACTGACTGAGTTAGGGATGACCATCGATGTTTTGAAAACATCATTGGTTTATGGTCAATGTTGAATAGTTTTACCATCAATGGCAGAGAACCAGATGGTTTCGTCATCGATGGTATCTCTGGGGCCGATGACGATTTTTATTTTTGTTTTAATTATTAGGTTTAGATCATTGGGCTTGCTGCCTCCTCCTGTCCTGACTCCTCCTCCTTTCATAATGTGCATCTCTGTTTCACCTCCTGGCTGGATGTGCGCTAGGATTGCCCCGATGCATCTGAGTGAGGCAGTATCTGCTGCTGGGTCTGTGTGACCTTTGCTGAATGCTGAGGAAGAATCATGGAGCCCCCCATAATGAACAGAAGCAGTGAGGTAATTACTATTTTGGATATACATTTACTCCTGTATCTAACATATCTGACTTATTAGAAGACAAAGTTTAGGAAACCTGAGTTTGCATATTTGTTTATTTTTTTACCATATTTGCCAACTCACAATACTGTACTGACACCTTTACTATTGTTTAGAACGAAACCAATGTAAATGTGTACCTATTGTGATAAACTTAATGCATTATTAGTTATGTAGGATGGGTATGGTGAGATGTAAATGATGTAGCACAGGTATGTGGAGGTGTAAATGATGTAGCACAGGTATGTGGACGTGTAAATGACGTGGGACAGGTATGTGAGGTGTAAATGACGTTTGATGGGTATGTGGAGGTGTAAATAATGTGGGACGGGTATGGTGAGATGTAAATAATGTGGGACGAGTATGGTGAGGTGTAAATGATGTGGGACAGGTATAGTGGGGTGTGAATGATGTGGGACAGGTATGGTGAGATGTAAATGATGTGGGATGGGTATGGTGAGGTGTAAATGATGTGGGACAGGTATGGTGAGATGTAAATGATGTGGGACAGGTATGTGGAGATGTAAATGATGTGGGACAGGTATGTGAGGTATAAATGATGGGGGACAGGTATGTGGAGGTGTAAATGATGTGGGACAGGTATGTGGAGGTGTAAATGATGTGGGACAGGTATGGTGAGATGTAAATGATGTGGGACAGGTATGTGAGGTATAAATGATGTGGAACAGGTATGTGGAGTTGTAAATGATGTGAGACAGGTATGTGGAGTTGTAAATGATATGGGACAGGTACGTGGAGGTGTAAATGATGGTGGACAGGTATGTGGAGGTGTAAATGATGTGGGACAGGTATGGTGAGAGGTAAATTAAGTGGGACAGGTATGGTGAGATGTAAATGATGTGGGACAGGTATGTGAGGTATAAATGATATGGGACAGGTATGTGGAGGTGTAAATGATGTGAGACAGGTATGTGGAGTTGTAAATGATGTGGGACAGGTGTGTGGAGGTGTAAATGATGGTGGACAGGTATGTGGAGGTGTAAATGATGTGGGACAGGTATGTGGAGGTGCAAATGATGTGGGACAGGTATGGTGAGATGTAAATTAAGTGGAACGGGTATGTAGAGGTGTAAATTATGTGAAACAGGTATGTGGAGGTGTTGTCTTGATAATAGGGGGTTTTGAACTTGCAGAAGAGAGGTAAAAGTGTTTGTTCCAACTTTTTACAAATTGACAAATGATTTTAAAAACACTGCAAAATCGCTATACAGACAATTTTCTGAACCCCAAAATTCTTGAAAGATTTTACTTTGGTTATAAACACTTGCTTGCTATTATTTTGCAACCATTAATAAATAAAAAGTGCACCAGTCAGTAATTTGACCCTTATTGGTCACTATCAGCTTTTTATATAGTCCTGCTATCTCAGTTGTCACTTTTTTGGGTTCCACGAAGGTTTCCCCATTTTTTCATACACTTCTTCCAGGTCATATTTTGTAAAAAAAAGTTGCACCCCCCCCCCCTTACTGCGTGTACTGCAAATCGTCATTATTAATTGGATCTCGCATTTCTCAGTTGCGCAAATGTGTTATGTCTCCGAGATTTATGAAACAAGCTCCCATTTGAAAACTAGCACCTAATAGGATTGAGCCCAATATGTTTGGTCTATGGCTGATTGTGTGACACTGATTGCTGCAGAGAGGGGAGTGTGGAGGGTATACAAGTGGTAGACCCTGATCACGGACTGCACAAGTATTTTATAACATCAGAAACTGGTGCGAAAAAATCACAACAAGTAGACCAGCATCAGCTAGCTCCCTTCTCTCTACTAGATCCCAGCATCTGCAATCTCCACTGCCAACACCTTCATCTTCAATATCCTTAGTAATGATCAGAGGTAGAGTAGTCCGGCATCCAATTTGCTAGGTGACTCATCCCCTTTCCAGGACTCCTCAGAAGAATCCTTGAGCACTAGGCCATCTGCTGCTGCTGGGTCTGGATCTTCATCCCAGAAGTGGGCCAAGAAGACTACTAGTAGTAGTTTAACAAAACAATTGACTGTTAAAGAATCTCTTGCAAGAGGAAGCAAGTATGACAGCTCTCACTCAGTCGCACAGCAGATCACTGATGCCATTAGCTATGCTAGTATTAGATCTGCAACCAATATCCGCAATTAATGCAGTACAAATTTATTGAGGTGCTGTGTCCCCGGTACCAAATTCCATCTAGGTTTCATTTTACCCGAAAAGCCATTCGTTGGCTGTACCAGGACATTAAAAAGAACCTAATTATTGCCTTACAAAATGCCATTGTAACAACTGTCCACTTAACCACAGAAATGTGGACAAGCAATAGTGCGCAAACTAAAGATTACATGACTGTGACAGCTCACTGGGTGGGTGAATCGCCTTCAGCAGAAGCAGTATCTAACAAACAACGCCAGCTCATTCTGAGGCAGGCTACTCTGTGTATCACCGGATTCAATATGAGGCATACCGCTGACAACCTCTTAGAAAAACTAAGCGATTTCATAGAAACATGGCTTACCCCACTTGGACTCTCCTCAGAATTTGTGATCTCTGATAATGCTACAAATATTGTGAAAGCATTTCAGCAGGGTGAATTTCAACACATTCCCTGTTTTGCTCATACAATCAACTTAGTGGTGCAGGGTTTTTTCTTTAAATTACAGGGCATGCAGGAGATGCTGTCTGTGGCCCGAAAAATTTCGGGACATTTTTGGCATTCAGGAACAGCATGCAGGAGATTTCAGCACCTGCAAGAACAGTTTAATTTGCCCTGCCATCAACTGAAGCAAGAGGTGGTAACAAGGTGGAACTCCACCCTTTATATGTTTCAGCGGATGGATGAACAGCAAAAAGCAGTGCATAGCTTTAAGACAAGCCATGACATTGGGAGAGGAGGGGGGATGTACCTTAGCCCAACATGGTGGAGAGTACTTTCTATCTTGTGCAAGGTGCTCACACCATTTGAAGTAGCCACATGTGAAGTGAGTGCTGACACTGCTAGCTTGAGTCAGGTGATTCCCCTAATTAGACTTTTGGAAAATCAGCTGGAGAAATTGAAGGAGGAAATTTAACAAAGCGAATCCGCAAAGTATGCCGGATTTGTAGATCAAGTTCTTTATTTGCTTCGCGAGAATCCACGGGTGCCCATGATCTTGAAATCTGATCACTACATTTTAGCAACCATGCTTGATCCTAGGTTTAAGTCGTATGCTGTGTCTTTCTTTACAACTGACCCAGATCTTAAAAGATGCAAAGAGCTTCTGGTGAGCAAGTTGGCAAGTGTCACAAGCACTCCTTCACGTCAAGTCACGTCTCCTCCTTCAATTTCTTTAGCAGCAGCCAGAAAAAAAATCATCTTTCCCAAAAGACCCAGTGGTGATGTAAATAAGTCAACCATACATTTTGACATCTGGTCAGGTCTAAAAGAATTGCCCAACCTTAGTGACACATCTAACGTAACTCCTTCTGATATGATGACCATCCAAAGAATGGTGGAGGATTATTTTCATGACACCATAAAAATAGACATGTCACAGAGTCCCTTTGAGTACTGGAAGTTAAAAAAGGCAATTTGGAGGCCCTTGTATGAGCTGGCTTTGCATTACTTAAGCTTTCCATCCTCCAGTGTGTACTCGGATAGAGTTTTCAGCACAGCTGGGAACCTTGTGAGCGAACGGTGTAGGAGGCTGCTTCCTCAAAATGTGGAAAAGATGTTGTTCATCAAAATGAACTGGAAATTCCATGAGGAAGACCTTTCCCGGCAATTACGTGACACTACAGAGTCTTCTGTAATGGTGGATTCCAGCAGGAATGAATTAATATTGTATGAGGATGATGTACACACTGATGAGGGTGAGGATGGCAATGACGATGACATCTTGCCACTGTAGAGCTGTGTGGAGCTGTGTTGCCTTAAACCGATTGGTAGCTTGTTTTGTGGGGGCCCAAACAAACCAAGCACTTCAGGCACAAAAGTGGTAGTCCCTCTTGCTGAGGTGCTTGGTTTGTTAAAGTGTGCATGTCCTTTTTAATATCCAACATAAGGGTGGGTGGGAGGACCCAAGGACAATTCCATCTTGCACTACCTTTCATTTCTGCCATAGCTGTGTGGCACTGTTTCATAGATGTGTTTTAAACTGTGGTGTCTATGCCGCTGCGCCGCTGCTCTGTCGCTTAGTAAATAGTTAGCTCACTGCAACCTTAGACCAATAATGGTGAAAACAATATTAAAAGGTGTGGGTTGGTCTAAACTGACTGGAAATGACTGGAAATTAATGGTATAGAGATTAATAATACTCTAGGAACAAAAAAAACACAAATTATGTGATATTAGCTTTTTTGAAAATTTTTGTAATAAATTCAAATCCGAAGCCAGTCATGGCAGGTTTGGCAAATTCCAAATCCAAAGCCGGATGATGAATCAGAGCCAAATCCGAATCCAGCAAAAATGGTCCGGCGCACATCCCTAGTTTGTACAATGATGCACTATTGGCTGCATATGTTCCCAATTCTGCGTGGTGGCTCTGTGTTAGTGTTGTCTCTGTAATACCCCTTTTACACTGCCTTACAAAAAACCTAGGTTAATGCACGTGAATGCGCATCAAGCTGGGATTTTTGTAAGTGTAAATGGAGGCACCCAGGTCCAAGGACCCAGGAATCCAATTTGGGTAGCTTGCAGGGTTGGCCACGGGTCCTTCCCAGGTCCCCCTGTAGTGTAAATGGCACGATCCGGGTCATGATGACCTGGATCGTGCCGCATGCTGCCCGATTGGCCGATGACATAATTTCCAAGCGTCCACTGCAACCAGGGCCAAACCAACCAGTGCTCCTCATCCGCCCTCCATGCCTCTGGACTGCTGTGAACAGTGAAGTAAGAGAGAGGTGGAGAAATGGGGATGGAGTGGAAGAAGTGGGGCTTACCTGCGCCAGAAGAGCCGGATCACTGCAGACCCTGTGCCGCGGTGTAAAAGGGGTTTGCCTCGGGTCTGATCCGGGTTGGAAATATTGTATAAAAGAATGAGGCTATATGTAATTGCGCAAACACCTGCAGCCCCTGTGTACACAGAAAAGAGTCTCACTAGGCTCTCAAACAACAACAAAACAGTAATAAAATTCTGCCACAGGATGGCGATGGATATCACAAAAAAATTGAAAGAAAGTTTTTATACTTATTCCTTTTTTCTAATGAGAAATTGAACCCAGTCTCCTGTTTTGTCAGTTCTCAGTTAGTCATAATGAATTCCATATGGTACATAGAAGAAAACACATATTACAAACAAACTCTTAGTACATAAATAAGTAGCAAATCAGTCCATATAATATTTGTTGTAAGATGGAGATCAGGATATGGTTCATTGGATGCGTACCAAGACTCACATGTCTAGATGCGAGTACAAGCTTATCAGGGTATCTTTAGCTGTTCAGAAGAACCACTTTGCCAATAATATGGGAAAATGTATGTATGTGGAAGGAGGTACTTCGTACCTAACTTACAACCAGCAAATGCTGTAGGTACTCATCAAGGTTTCTTTACATATGTGTTCAAAGTTCTTCCCTCGGCTTCATATAACACAAAGATCCATCCTCATAATAAAAGAAGAATGGAGTGTATAGCCATGGTATCGTTATTGAGATAAAAGAACACAATACAAACAAATATAAAAGAATATGATGACCTGATAGGTGGAAATAGTAGAGTCCGGAATCTACTATCTTCTCCAGTGTCAATAGGTAAAACAGTCTCACAGCAAATCCCGTACCAACGCGTTTCAATCCTCCTGTGTGGATCTTTTTCAAGGTGTGTGGGATTCTGCTGTGAATAAGGTCCTTAAATATACCCTTCCATTAATCAACCAATTAATCCTGGGAAAAAACCCATCCAAATGTGTTTAAAAAACTCTGCTCTTGATATAAATGGCATCTATTACATAATTCACATCCCCGGGTTCCTTCTCCCTTATAGGGTCATATCCGGTCACAACACTTCCAGTGACCGCGTTGCTGTAGTAATGTGGCACATGTTCCATAGTTTACATTCCCATACTCCTTCCTCCTAAGCGGGGTCATGTCCGGCGGCAACACTTCCGGTTACAGCGTTGCCACGACAACATCCCCCACATGACACTGCGTTCAAACTGAAGCAGCAGTCTCCAACACCCAGCCGGAACTGCCTTCTGCCGCCTCTGTGCACTCCAGAGTTTGGAGCATGTCACACAGCCAGGAAGAGCGGAGATGATGGCATAGATCCACCATAAACTTCCGGTCAAAACAACAGAGGAGATCAGTAATGAGTTCAAATGTCCTCCATAGAGGCAGCCATATTGAAGACCTATGAAACAACGATTATGTCTTAGAAAACAGCAGCAAAATATGATATACAGTATATACACATTTGTGCAAAACGATCATGATATTTAAGAATAAATAAATAGGATAAAATATAAATATAGCAGCATGAAATATTAAAACCAAGAACTGCATATGGGACATACTTTAAAAATATATAATACAAACAGTAATAGACAGTAAATTGCATATCTAAAAAACAATATGTTAAACGATCTTATTAAAACCATTTTATCTCAAAATCTTGATTAAGACCATTAGGGGCCAAAGTTTTATAATTATAGATCATTGTCATTTCTTCCTTTGCTAACATCTTAGTAAAGTCATTATCTCTAACTGAGCCTCTGATTAACTTCAATCCATAAAAGTTTTTTATGTCATCTGTGGAACACCGATGTATCTTTTTAAAATGGGCTGATAGGGAGTGGGATTCTAATCCCTTCTTAATGTTACGGAGATGTTCTCCAATGCGTGTTTTAAGATTCCGTGTAGTACGCCCTATATAAAACAATCCACAATAACATTCAATGGCATACACTATATTTTTTGAGATGCATGTAATGAAGTCTGTAACCTCAAACATTTGGCCATTTATTTCAATATTGGTGATCTTTTTTCTTTACCAGTCTTTTTAATATTTCTACAGCCTAAGCATAATCCGCATCTGTGAAAACCCACCGATTTATGGGTCAGTGGTGGTCTTTCGGATTTCAGATGCGCACTTCTGACCAACTTTGTCTTTAAGTTTGGTGCTCTTCTGTAAATATGGACTGGTTTAGATGGAATAATACTTCCCAAAATGGGGTCCCTTTGTAAAATTGACCAGTGCTTTTTAAAAACTTTTTCCATTTCTCGATGTTGGGAGTTAAAATCTGTAATAAAAGCCCACTGAAATTTATCATCCATCGCTTTTCTAGGTTTGGTCTTTAATAATTCTCTTTTATCTATATCTGCTGTTGTCTTAAGGCAGTGTTGGCTAACCTTGACACTCCAGCTGTTATGGAACTACATAACCCAGCATGCACTACTGCAGTTTTGCTATTAGGGCATGCTAAAACTGTGACAGGGTATGCTGGGATATATAGTTCCACAACAGCTGGAGTGTCAAGGTTAGCCAACACTGTCTTAAGGGCTTCTAAGACATCTTCTTCTTTATAGCCACTCTCCACAAATGCATCCTTCATTCTATTTGCTTGTTCATTGAAAACGTCCAACTTGGAGCAGTTCCTTCTTATTCTTTTAAACTCACCACCAGGTATGGAGGTGAACCACTGAGAGTGGTAACAACTTCCCCCTTGTATATAAGAGGATGAATCAGTGGGTTTATGATATGTTTTAGTTAAAAGTTTCCCATCTTCCAGATAAACAGTAACATCCAGAAAATTAATACTCTTTCTTTGAATATCAAACATTAATTTTATGTTTCAATCATTTTCATTAAGCCTATTATAAAAATTTTCTAAAAGAGCTTTTTCTCCCTGCCAAATAATAAATATGTCGTCTATAAATCGGCACCAGAGCACTAGGTTTGCCCCTTGTGGGTTGTGGTTCCAAATATTCAAATCTTCCCACACACCTATAAAAATGTTCGCATAACTAAGGGCAAACCTAGTGCCCATTGCAGTTCCAACTTCCTGTAGATAAAAATCATCTTTAAAAAGAAAATAATTATGTTTTAAAATAAAATTAATACCTTTTATTAAAAACTCCTGTAGTTCACCATCTGTATCTGAACTTTGTAATGTTAATTTCACATCTTCCATTCCCTGTTCATGATCAATTATGATGTAGAGCGAGCTGACGTCTGCACTAACCATAATATAATTTTCTTTCCAATTTAAATTCTCAATCTTATTCAAAAAATCTCTCGTGTCCTTAAGATGAGATTTGTTGAGTAATACTAACGGTTGTAAATGGAAATTGATGAACTCAGATAAGTTTGCAGTGATGGAACTGATTTCAGATACAATGGGTCTGCCCGGTGGATGAATGGGGTCCTTGTGAATTTTTGGTAGTATATAGATTACTGGAACTACGGGTTTTTCTATGGACAAAAATCTCGATTCTATACTGCTTAAAACTCCCTTCTCAGTATATAAATCCACCAAAGATTTTAACTCTTTTAAAAAACTACTTGTATGGTCCTTCCTGAGTTTTTTGTAGGTATGGACATCATTAAGTTGTCGTAGTACTTCATTCTCATAATCTTTGGTGTTCATCAGGACGATGCCCCTGCCCTTATCGGCAGGCTTTATGATCAATTGATCATTTTTACCAAGTTCTTTAAGGGCCGCTCTTTCACCCCAATTCAAATTGAATCTATTTTTCTTAAAGTTAATTTCTTTTAGATCTTCTAACACTTGTGTAGTGAATGCATCAATAAAACTCCCTTTTACATGTGAAGGGAAAAAATGGATTTAGGACAAAATCTCGACCTCAAGTTAGGCTCATTTAATCGTTCTGAATCTTCATTCTCCTTCATAAGATAGAACTTTTTTATAGTTAATTTTCTTATATACATTTGTATATCCACAAACAAGGCAAAGTCATTAATTTTTCTTGTGAGAGCAAATTTTAGGCCTTTCTGGAGTATGGATTCCTCATACTGATTCAGAACATGAGAACTTAAATTAAAAATCTTTACTGTGCCCTTAGAAGTATCCCGTCCTCCTAAGATCATTTTAGGGTTCTTTCGGGGTTTATTCTTTTTTCTGGTCGATCTATATTTATTTCGACCACCCCGTTTACCCCGTTTCCTTTGATTACCTAAAATCGATGGTTATTTCCTGTCCATCTGTCCCCTATAAAACGACTCTTATATGTGGGGGTGTAATGATTCTGTCTGAAACTCAATCTTTTATAATTGTGAGTTGCAAAATTTCGATCGTCATATACTTCATCTTCAAGGTTCTCATTTTTCCTTCTCCACCAACTATTAGTATCCTTCCTTCTTTGATGTGTCCTATAGTTCGGTGGTTGGTCATATCTATCTCTGTTGTAGACAAATTTTTTATTGTGTGATTGTGGTGTCCTTGCATTTCCTTTATCCCATTTATTGGTATAATGTCCGCTATTCCCAGGTCTATTTCCAAATCTATGAGGGGTAGACTTAGAAATAGGGTATGGTACTACCTCTTCATCTTCCTGTTCTATATTTCCATTTTCTTTCTCTCCATCTATGTTTATTTCATTTTTATCCCTATTGAATTTTTTAAATTTCTTTTGTTTAATATCTTTCTCAATCTTCATCACTTTTTGTCCTATTTTTTCTATAAATTCTTTACAATCAAATGAATGTGCAAAGGGTTGTACAAGCAATTTATTAGATTCTATACTAGCCTCCAGTTCTTTAAATTCAACCCCTTTCTTCAATAATAAGATTCATTAGGGAAAATGAACAACTTTTGAGAATGGTTTCCTATTTAGTTTCAAATGATTCCGAACTAGAGGAAAATTACATTTTCTTTTCTATTTTAAGACCTCTAGGTATAATCTGGTGGGCTAGATATTTTTCTAATGTTGCTATCTCCCACCAGACACGACACTCTCTAATTAAATCTCTTTCTAATTCATTCATTATGTTATCTAGATCATCGTCCCTTATATCTATCTTCTCTGAATCTTCTTCAAACAGACTATCAAAACAATTGATTCTAGATTCCCTAAATGAAAACATGGTCATGAAAAATATTTAGAAAAATTTGCAGCAACTCAAAAATAGCACTCCAGTGAGGCAATGTAAACAATGTATAAAAGAATGAGGCTATATGTAATTGCGGAAACACCTGCAGCCCCTGTGTACACAGAAAAGAGTCTCACTAGGCTCTCAAACAACAAAAAAACAGTAATAAAATCTGCCACAGGATGGCGCTGGATATCACAAAAAAATTGAAAGAAAGTTTTTATACTTATTCTTTTTTTCTAATGAGAAATTGAACCCAGTCTCCTGTTTTGTCAGTTCTCAGTTAGTCATAATGAATTGCATATGGTACATAGAAGAAAACACATATTACAAACAAATTGGAAAAGTGGTTCTTCTGAACAGCTTAATATACCCTGATAAGCTTGTACTCACATCTAGACATGTGAGTCTTGGTACACATCCATTGAACCATATCCTGATCTCCATCTTACAACAAATATTATATGGACTGATTTGCTACTTATTTATGTACTAAGAGTTTGTTTGTAATATGTGTTTTCTTCTATGTACCATATGGAATTCATTATGACTAACTGAGAACTGACAAAACAGGAGACTGGGTTCAATTTCTCATTAGAAAAAAGCAATAAGTATAAAAACTTTCAATTTTTTTGTGATATCCATCGCCATCCCGTGGCAGAATTTTATTACTGTTTTGTTGTTGTTTGAGAGCCTAGTGAGACTCTTTTCTGTGTACATAAGGGCTGCAGGTGTTTGCGCAATTAAATATAGCCTCATTCTTTTATACATTGTTTACATTGCCTCACTGGAGTGCTATTTTTGAGTTTCTGCTAATTTTTTAAAATGTTTTTCATGACCATGTTTTCATTTAGGGAATCTAGAATCAATCGCTTTGATAGTCTGTTCAAAGAAGATTCAGAGAAGATAGATATAAGGGACGATGATCTAGATAACATAATGAATTAATTAGAAAGAGATTTAATTAGAGAGTGTCGTGTCTGGTGGGAGATAGCAACGTTAGAAAAATATCTAGCCCACCAGATTATACCTAGAGGTCTTAAAATAGAAAAGAAAATGTAATTTTCCTCTAGTTCGGAATCATTTAAAACTAAATGGGAAACCATTCTCAAAAGTTGTTCATTTTCTCTAATGAATCTTATTATTGAAGAAAGGGGAGTTGAATTTAAAGAACTGGAGGCTAGTATAGAATCTAATAAATTGCTTGTACAGCCCTTTGCACATTCATCTGATTGTAAAGAATTTATAGAAAAAATAGGACAAAAAGTGATGAAGATTGAGAAAGATCTTAAACAAAAGAAATTTAAAAAATTCAATAGGGATAAAAATGAAATAAACATAGATGGAGAGAAAGAAAATGGAAATATAGAACAGGAAGATGAAGAAGAGGTAGTACCATACCCTATTTCTAAGTCTACCCCTCATAGATTTGGAAATAGACCTGGGAATAGCAGACATTATACCAATAAATGGGATAAAGGAAATGCAAGGACACCACAATCACACAATAAAAAATTTGTCTACAACAGAGATAGATATGACCAACCACCGAACTATAGGACACATCAAAGAAGGAAGGATACTAATAGTTGGTGGAGAAGGAAAAATGAGAACCTTGAAGATGAAGTATATGACGATCGAAATTTTGCAACTCATAATTATAAAAGATCTATTTTCAGACAGAATCATTACACCCCCACATATAAGAGTTGTTTTTTAGGGGACAGATGGACAGGAAAAAAACATTGATTTTAGGTAATCAAAGGAAACGGGGTAAACGGGGTGGTCGAAATAAATATAGATCGACCAGAAAAAAGAATAAACCCCGAAAGAACCCTAAAACGATCTTAGGTGGATGGGATACTTCTAAGGGCACAGTAAAGATTTTTAATTTAAGTTCTCATGTTCTGAATCAGTATGAGGAATCCATACTCCAGAAAGGCCTAAAATTTGCTCTCGCAAGAAAAATTAATGACTTTGCCTTGTTTGTGGATATACAAAAGTATATAAGAAAATTAACTATAAAAAAGTTCTATCTTATGAAGGAGAATGAAGATTCAGAACGATTAAATGAGCCTAACATGTGGTCGAGATTTTGTCCTAAATCCATTTTTTTCCCTTCACATGTAAAAGGGAGTTTTATTGATGCATTCACTACACAAGTGTTAGAAGATCTAAAAGAAATTAACTCTAAGAAAATTAGATTCAATTTGAATTGGGGTGAAAGAGCGGCCCTTAAAGAACTTGGTAAAAATTATCAATTGATCATAAAGCCTGCCGATAAGGGCAGGGGCATCATCCTGATGAACACCAAAGATTATGAGAATGAAGTACTACGACAACTTAATGATGTCCATACCTACAAAAAACTCAGGAAGGACCATACAAGTAGTTTTTTAAAGGAGTTAAAATCTTTGGTGGATTTATATACTGAGAAGGGAGTTTTAAGCAGTATGGAATCGAGATTTTTGTCCATAGAAAAACCCGTAGTTCCAGTAATCTATATACTACCAAAAATTCACAAGGACCCCATTCATCCACCGGGCAGACCCATTGTATCTGGAATCAGTTCCATCACTGCAAACTTATCTGAGTTCATCGATTTCCATTTACAACCATTAGTATTACTCAACAAATCTCATCTTAAGAACACAAGAGATTTTTTGAATAAGATTGAGAATTTAAATTGGAAAGACAATTATATTATGGTTAGTGCAGATGTCAGCTCGCTCTACACCATAATTAATCATGAACAGGGAATGGAAGATGTGAAATTAACATCACGAAGTACAGATACAGATGGTGAACTACAGGAGTTTTTAATGAAAGGTATTAATTTTATTTTAAAACATAATTATTTCCTTTTTAAAGATGATTTTTATCTACAGGAAGTTGGAACTGCAATGGGCACTAGGTTTGCCCCTAGTTATGCGAACATTTTTATGGGTGTGTGGGAAGATTTGAATATTTGGAACCACAACCCACAAGGGGCAAACCTAGTGCTCTGGTGCCGATTTATAGACGACATATTTTTTATTTGGCAGGGAGAAAAAGCTCTTTTAGAAAAATTTTGTAATAGGCTTAATGAAAATGATCGAAACATAAAATTAACTTTTGATATTCAAAGAAAGAGTATTAATTTTCTGGATGTTACTGTTTATCTGGAAGATGGGAAACTTTTAACTAAAACATATCATAAACCCACTGATTCATCCTCTTATATATAAGCGGGAAGTTGTCACCACTCTCAGTGGCTCACCTCCATACCTGGTGGTGAGTTTAAAAGAATAAGAAGGAACTGCTCCAAGTTG
The DNA here is from genome assembly GCA_031769625.1 of Taudactylus pleione. Classification (NCBI taxonomy): domain Eukaryota; kingdom Metazoa; phylum Chordata; class Amphibia; order Anura; family Myobatrachidae; genus Taudactylus; species Taudactylus pleione. The sequence continues at coordinate 6,347,406 of JAUIMM010000210.1, read as the reverse complement.
GATGTTTTCAACGAACAAGCAAATAGAATGAAGGATGCATTTGTGGAGAGTGGCTATAAAGAAGAAGATGTCTTAGAAGCCCTTAAGACAACAGCAGATATAGATAGAAGAGTATTATTAAAGACCAAACCTAGAAAAGTGAAGGATGATAAATTTCAGTGGGCTTTTATTACAGATTTTAACTCCAAACATCGAGAAATGGAAAAAGTTTTTAAAAAGCACTGGTCAATTTTACAAAGGGACCCCATTTTGGGAAGTATTATTCCATCTAAACCAGTCCATATTTACAGAAGAGCAGCGAACTTAAAGACAAAGTTGGTCAGAAGTGCGCATCTGAAATCCGAAAGACCACCACTGACCCATAAATCGGTGGGTTTTCACAGATGCGGATCATGCTTAGGCTGTAGAAATATTAAAAAGACTGGTAAAGAAAAAAGATCACCAATATTGAAATAAATGGCCAAATGTTTGAGGTTACAGACTTCATTACATGCAACTAAAAAAATATAGTGTATGCCATTGAATGTTATTGTGGATTGTTTTATATAGGGCGTACTACAAGGATTCTTAAAACACGCATTGGAGAACATCTCCGTAACATTAAGAAGGGATTAGAATCCCACTCCCTATCAGCCAATTTTAAAAAGATACATCGGTGTTCCACAGATGACATAAAAAACTTTTATGGATTGAAGTTAATCAGAGGCTCAGTTAGAGATAATGACATTACTAATATGTTAGCAAAGGAGGAAATGAAAATGATCTATAATTATAAAACCTTGGCCCCTAATGGTCTTAATCAAGATTTTGAGATAAAATGGTTTTAATAAGATCGTTTAACATATTGGTTTTTTAGATATGCAATTTACTGTCTATTACTGTTTGTATTATATATTTTTAAAGTATGTCCCATATGCAGTTCTTGGTTTTAATATTTCATGCTGCTATATTTATATTTTATCCTATTTATTTATTCTTAAATATTATGATCGTTTTGCACAAATGTGTATATATATCATATTTTGCTGCTGTTTTCTAAGACATACCGTATATACTCGAGTATAAGCCGAGTTTTTCAGCACAAAAAATGTGCTGAAAAAGTCCCCCTCGGCTTATACTCGAGTCAAGTGTAGCGCTGACCGGACACATAGCCGCCGGAGCCGGCAGCTATGTGTTTGCTGTAATCAGCAGCCGCTGAGAGTCTGTCAGACTCTCAGCGGCTGCTGCTGCTCCCACTGCGGGAGCCATCTTCCAGCTCCCGCAGTGGGTGATGGGAGACACGTCGTCATGACGATGTCTCTCCCATGCAATGCGGCCGGAGGAGCGGACAGCGGCGGGACCAGGAGCGGACAGCGGCGGGACCAGGAGCGGGAGTTTCAGGTAAGTGTTTATTTTTTTTTTTATTGTTATCACGTCTCTCTCTACTTGGGGGGGGGACTACAGGGGGCACTACCAGGGGACGATGACTGCAGGGGGCACTACCAGGGGGCGATGACTACAGGGGGCACTACCAGGGGGCGATGACTACAGGGGGCACTACCAGGGGGCATTATCAGGGGGTGATTACTACAGGGGGCACTAAAAGGGGGAAACACCACTGGGGGAACTACCAGGGGGGGATTACTACAGGGGGCACTACCAGGGGGGGATTACTACAGGGGGCACTAAAAGGGGGGATTACTACAGGGGGCACTACCAGGGGGGATTACTACAGGGGGGATTACTACAGGGGCACTAAAAGGGGGGATTACTACAGGGGGCACTAAAAGGCGGGATTACTACTGGGGGAACTACCAGGGGGGGATTACTACTGGAGGCACTGAAAGGGGGGATTACCACTGGGGGCACTACCAGGGGGGGATTACTACTGGGGGCACTACCAGCTGTTGCCATTTCCCACACTAGGCTTATACTCGAGTCAGTAAGTTTTCCCAGTTTTTTTGGGTAAAAGTAGGTACCTCTGCTTATATTCGGGTCGACTTATACTCGAGTATATACGGTAATCATTGTTTCATAGGTCTTCAATATGGCTGCCTCTATGGAGGACATTTGAACTCATTACTGATCTCCTCTGTTGTTTTGACCGGAAGTTTATGGTGGATCTATGCCATCATCTCCGCTCTTCCTGGCGGTGTGACATGCTCCAAACTCCGGAGTGCACAGAGGTGGCAGAAGGCAGTTCCGGCTGGGTGTTGGAGACTGCTGCTTCAGTTTGAACGCAGTGTCGTGTGGGGGATGTTGTCGTGGCAACGCTGTAACCGGAAGTGTTGCCGCCGGACATGACCCCGCTTAGGAGGAAGGCGTATGGGAATGTAAACTATGGAACATGTGCCACATTACTACAGCAACGCGGTCACCGGAAGTGTTGTCACCGGATATGACCCTATAAGGGAGAAGGAACCCGGGGATGTGAATTATGTAATAGATGCCATTTATATCAAGAGCGGAGTTATTTAAACACATTTGGATGGGTTTTTTCCCAGGATTAATTGGTTGATTAATGGAAGGGTGTATTTAAGGACCTTATTCACAGCAGAATCCCACACACCTTGAAAAAGATCCACACAGGAGGATCGAAACACGTTGGTACGGGATTTGCTGGAACTTTGGTATAAAAATGGTATTGGTGAGGAAACTGGAAGAGAACAATGATGTCCGAAATCAGCCAAATCAGCAAAAGCAAAGACCCCTCAGTCTTACTGATCTTTGTCATCAGGTAGGTGATGTGTCAGGTTACTCCAGCTGCCCCTTAGGGGGTGACTTAGGAGCGCAAAAATTTAATTATATCTTGACCTCCCCCAACCTCAAAACTTTGTGGTGTCCCTGTATGTGCACTAACACTGCCCAGTGAGATCTGGCAGTGTAAAGTTACACTTCAACTAATTAGCATCATAAGTGCAGATCTTAGGGACCATAGAAAAAGCTACTTTTCGGATCAATCTTGAATTGCTCTGGTAAGTTAGTATCCCATGCCGCCATTCGTGGCAAGTCGGATACCTAAATAACGCACTTATTAGGTATATATTGATGAATATATATATAATGTGAATTCTCAGCATGCATATAGGGCCTGATTCACTTCAAATCACAATACTGTGTATGCACATAGTTCAACTGCAATAGCAAGCTAAACCAAACTCAGCACAACACACCTTACACACATCAGTAATGTTTAGCAGAATAGTGAAACCATCGGTACAAGCAAGCACCATCGCAGCCTCACACACACTTGCAGAAGCCCTGACCTTACTCAGAAATTGCTAACAATCACGCACGCTATGAGACCTCACACTGCGTATGGCATAGCAGTGGCTCATTTATGCAAGCCCTTGTAATGGCGTGTGAACGCACTGGCACACCTGCGTTCAGCCGACCACCCCCCAGTCACCACCCACAAAAGGCACTTCCTGTCAATCAGCGATGGGTCTGCGTAGCCGCTGTGATCGCAGTCTCCATCGCAGTGGCCGCATGCGCAGAATGGAACAATTGGCCAATTGCATGTGTATTAGCAACAGCGTTCCTTGCTGAATCAGTGTGGTATATAATGTGAACTTTTTAAGTGGCCTAACATTCAGTCTCAGCTGGTGGAAGGAGTGTTAAAAAAGCATCTCAAATTTATTTCACAATATCAAAGTTTCTAAAGCTTCTGGGGGCCTAGGGCAGGGGTTAAAGTGGGCTGGAATGGGGCAGAACTGCATTCCATCACTTCTAATTGGAGAAGGAACCAGTTCCGTCTCCTCCAACCCACCTAAGGTGGTGCCCAGCTCCCTCCCCGCAGTGCTAGTGACAGCCGGAGGCTGAAGCTCACTCCTGAGCTCTAGCTTCCGGCTCCCCCACAGGCACTATGGGAGAGATGTCATGACGTCTCTCCCATAGTTCAGAGGAGCAGCCAGGTGGACCGGACGGTAGCGGACACAGGAGCGGGGCTTAAGGTAAGTATTGTTTTGGGATTTTTTTGTGTAAGCAGCTTCACTATAGGGGGCATAACTTCTGGGGGCATTACTCTGAGGGCATTACTACAGGGGGAATTTCTATTGGGGCACTACTACAGGGGGCATTACTACTGGGGGCATTACTACAGGGGGCACCACTCCTGGGGGCACTGCATAAGGGGCACCACTATTGGAGTCACTTAATAAGGGACACTACCACTGTGGGTACTGCATAGGGGCATCACTACAATGGGCATTGCATAAGGAGCACTACTGCTATGGATATTATGTGTATTAGGGGCACTACTACTGTGGGCATTGTGTATAAGGGGCACTGCTGTGTGTCATACATGAATAAGGGACACTACTATGTGGTGTAATGTGAATCAGGGGTGAATCAAGATTGTGCAACTGTGTGGTATTATTTGAATTGGTAATACTATTGTGTGACCACGCCCCTTTATTTTGAGACCACGTCCCCTTTTTCCTTTCTTTTTTAAAAAGCGCTGAGGAAGGGGGGGGTGAGTTCCACCACTCCTCTGGGACCACTTTAAGCACTGGCCTATAGTGCCCACAAGCACAGACTTTCACTTCAAATTCCATGCAACTTAGGAGATCACATTTATGAGGCTGATTCAATTAGCTGCAAGTTGGCAGCAAATTAATTTACTTAGCTAAATAAACACGGTTAAACTTTTTGCTATTTAATTAGAGCAGGGGTCAGGGAACTTTTTTACCTTTTACCCCAAAATATATTTAGATACACCAACATTACCCCCTTGATTTGAAAGGAAGGAAATCCTATAGTAGTGCCCCCATATAATGCCCCTGTAGTAGTGCTCCCATAGTTATGCCCCTGTAGCAGTGCCCCCATAGTTATGCCCCTGTAGTAGTGCCCCCATAGTTATGCCCCTGTAGCAGTGCCCTCATAGGTTTTGCCCCTGTAGCAGTGCCCCCATATGCCACTGTAGCAGTGCCTCCATAGTTATGTCCCTGTAGCAGTGCCCCCATAGTTATGCCCCTGTAACAGTGCCCCCATATAATGCTCCTGTAATAGTGCCCCCATAGTTAAGCCTCTGTAGTGCCGCTTGTACATAAAAAAAAAACCTTAATCCCCGCTCCTGCATCCGCCGCCGTCCTGTCCGCCCGGCTGCTCCGCGGAACTATGGGAGAGACCTCATGACGTCTTTCCCATAGTGCGCATGGAGAGAGCCAGAAGCTGGAGATCAGAAGAGAACTCCAGCCTCCGGTTAACGCAGCGCTGCAGGGAAGGAGCCGGGCGCCCGCTGGTAATAGCATCTCAGCGGGCCAGGCTGTCCGTCCATTACCCCCAGGAATTTCAGCTTTACCCAAGTGGGGTAATTTACCCCTGTTCCCCGACCACTGAATTACAGAATCAGCGTTAAGTTAACACAGGTCTCAATGGGAGTTTACACAGATTTTAGATAGCAGCTACTAGTATGTGATAATGTTGGGACTCAGGGCCTGATTCAGCAAGGATCGCTATTCTGCTAGAAAACACGCACCGCAGTTGTTAATGTTAGTGTTGAAATGCAAATGTTGCAATCGCATTGCGATCACAGATTACCACAAGGACACAGCCAAAAATGTATAAGGTGGTGCTAAATAGCACAACACATTTAGATAATAAAATATCCTATTTTAATCACAATATCACAATAAATAAAATACAATCTAAAAAATTATATAGGACATAAACATATTAAAGAGGAACAAAAGTACTCTCTATGACTCAAATAATGTATTAGATAGGCACAAAACTAGACACTGATGTGTCCACATTCTAATAAATGTGTACAAGAAAATGAGGGCCTGATTCAGAGCCGGACGCTATTTGCGCTCGCTCGTTCAGAAAAAAGGGGTGGCTATTCAAATGAACCGTTCGCTCTTTGCGGTCTGTTCACGCCTCTAGGTCTGAACGAGCGAACAAAACTTGCGGTCGTTTTTTGGGAGACTACGCCCCCTGGCCGCTCGCATCCTACGTCATGTCCGCTATTTATTAGATTAATCGAGTACATCGACCAGCGTATGAACTGCTCGCTATTCTTGTGGTTGGTTTTTCCTACCGTAATTTTGCGAGCAGTTCTGACTATAAAATAACCCAGTGACGTGGTCAATGACGCTGCTGTATTAATTATGCACACCCATAAAACGCCCGTTTTGACCTTTAAGCACGCCTGCGTTCTGATCTCCACTCCCCGTTTTCAAGCACCTTCCCCTGTTACCACCCACATACGCCTCCTCCTGTCACTCAAAATAGCAGGCATTCGCTATTTAGCGAACAAACGATTTTCGGCCGCACTGACTGGTTCGCACATGCGTATTACGATCCGTATGCATGCACAGTTGTGCAAACATTGCTCGGAACGAACGAGCGGCCGCTTACGAGCGGCTCTGAATCAGGCCAAGAGCCAACAATATGCCACATAAAGAACTACAATGCAATGTTGCAGTAGTGCTAATGCACAGATATTTGAAGTTCCAATAAGATGGATTTAAAAATGCATATATCTGTCTATTCAGTTTATCAATGGAATGCCATATACTCACAGTCCTGGGAAAAAAAAAATATATGTAATAAGAGGCACCTCTTAATGACTGATGTTAAAAGAGTAGGTGTGCTGCTGTATCCGTGTAGTCTGCTGAGCAGACACTTTAATAGCTGTGAGGTATCAGTCCCAATGTACTCCAGCAATGTGCCAATTCGTAAGCACTGTATATTCAGTGCTGGCTCTGTGCTGCGGAGCACAGTAAGCTCCAGTAATATGCCAGCATCTGTAGCAGGTGTAAAGGTAAAGTCTGTGGCAGAGCTTACTCACATTCACACGAGGGACGAAGGCACAATGACCAGCGCGGGTCATCTCTGTCTCCACTCCTAGCCGGAGGGATGCGCCGCCTCCAATGCAGCCGTGCACGGCAGTCAGCGCCCTGGTGGAATATGGCACAAGCTGAGACAGTCCCAATGGAATAGCACCTCTGCGTCCTTGGGGTAAATACCCAGTGTTTGGCACAAAGCAATAGGTTTCCCAGGTATGTAGAGTTGCTTAATAACAGGCTCCTTCTGTATCCTTCAACATGTTTCTCCTCACTAGGAGGCTTTTTCAGAAAGGCAGAAGCAGTAGTACTCATGTATGGTATTGCAGTGGATAATTTATGACACTCCCCTGCGTTGCAACGCACTGGCACACCTATGTTTACCCGACCACCACACCCCCCGTCTCCACCCACAAATGGCACTTCATGTCAATAAATGTGCTCTGGATATGCGTAGCCTCTGCAAATGCATTTCCCATTGCAAATGCTAGTTCGCGCACGTGCATTGCGATGCATACGCATACGCAATGCAAATTAATCGACCAATTGTGTGCGTCTTTGCTACTGCGATCCTTGCTGAATCTGGCCCTCAGTGCAGAACCTCTGGTACACCACTACCATAGAATAATTATGTACTTGGAGGCGTTTAATGGGGTTTTTTTGGTGGAAGTTGTGGGGGAGGGGAAAGTCATTCACTTTGCCAGGGACACCCTGTCTTCTATTTACAGCACTGTCTGTACCCCATCCACTTCAGGGTATGATGTGGAAATGCTCTTCTGCATACTGTACCACTGATGCACTGTAACATATGGCTATTCCAGTTAATGTCGCCGCCTTGTCTGCTGGAAGCAGTCTGGCCATTTTCTCCGACCTCTCGCATTTACAAACTCCTGTCTGGCACCAATAACACAGTCATAGTAACTTAGATCACATTTTGGTTCAATTTCTGAGTTTGGTCTGACTAACAATGGAGCTTTCTGATCTTGTTTGCTGCCTCATGATCAGATTAATTATTTACTCTAACAAGCGGGTGTACATGTGTTAATAACAATAAATATCCAGATATTTAAGTGTATTTTTTCTAAATAGGTTATGCACATATGTCTCTAAACAAATTATAGAAGGAGAAATTAAATAAACAAAGGGATTACCATTTAGAAACCTTTTTATCACTGGGATGGGGGACTGACTATACGCAAATCTGTTGGGTCTTGCCATTTTTTTGTACTGTGCATGTTCCGTAGCTGAGCACATGTATCTGCCCCTGCATCTCTCACATCTCCACTTACATTTCAATTGGCGTAATTGGGGGGCCTATTCATTAAACATAAAAATTCTCTGGAGATAATTAGCTTTAGAACTCTCATGGAATTCTAGCTAATTATAGGTGGAATTCATCATTCCACCTCTCCATAAGTATCTATGCCGAAAAGCTGTCATTTTTGCGATGACATCTTTTCGGGAAATAGATACTTTTCCCTGCCTACACTACCTTATCGCATCTCGAAACAGTGCTGCGCATGCGCTGTTACATCTGTAAAACCAGCGCATGCGCAGCACTGCCTACAGATGCGTTAAGTTTCGTACCCCCCCACGACCCCCCCCTCCCCCCTCCGCTCACCTCCCCTCCCCCCCGACTTACCTGTCCGCGCAGCAGCCTCCGGCTCCGTCCTGCTGGTCTGTCATGTGGTTTCCCAGCAGACCACATGACAGATTAGAAAAAAAAAATACTTTTTTTTTTTGTCTAAACTTTCTTGTGCTCTGCTGGGGAGCACACATGTCCGACCAGCCTCCGGATGGAGCAGAGCGCCGGAGGGACTCGTCGGGGGACCTGCACACGCTGATACAGGTAAGTGGATTCTGCTATTCGTCACCTCACAGTGGCAAATAGTAACTGCATCAAATTCTGAAAATTGATAATTTTCGGAATTTGATGAATACCACAATTTCCACATCCCCATACTAATGTATGGGGAGTGTGGAAATCAACGCAGGGGAACTTAGCAAGGAGATATCTGTGATATCTCCTGTGCTAAGTGGCTACATGAATACCAAAATAACGTTATTTAAGGAAAATGTCCTTAAAAACTTTATTTTAGTGTTGATGAATAGGCCCCTAGGTGTTAAAGTCCATAGGGGCTGGCTGTGTTGTGCTGTGCTGCTGTTGTCCATAGGGGCTGTGTCCACTCCTCCAAAGACCATAGGGGCTGGCTGGACTGTGTTGTGCAGTCAGTTGTCCATAGGGGCTGTGTCCACTCCAAAGTCCTGTGCAGTGTCCCAGTCCTAAAGGGGTGCTGTAGCGTTGTCCAGGGGGTGCTCTGTCCATCAGGGGTGCTCCCCCCAAGTGCAAAAAAATAAATATTTTTTCTGTGTTTGTGAATTGTGTGCGCAGTAGCCGCACGTGCATCAACAAAGTAGCGCCAAGCATGCACCTGTGTCATAAGTAAAGGGCCGGCTGGCTCGTCCGTTAAAGGGTGCTGTAACCCCCAAAGTGCACTCCAAATAATTATAATACATATTTTTTTCTGTGTTTGTGAATTGTGTACACAGTAGCCGCACCTGCATCAACAAAGTAGTGTCAAGCGTGCGCCTGTGTCATAAGTAAAGGGCCGGCTGGCTTGACCATTAAAAGGTGCTGTAACCCCCAAAGTGCACTCCAAACAAAATAAAAAAATATATTTTTTTGTGTTTGTGAATTGTGTGCGCAGTAGCCGCACATGCATCAACAAAGTAGCGCCAAGTGTGCAACTGTGTCATAAGTAAAGGGCCGGCTGGCTCATCTGTTAAAGGGTGGTGTAACCCCCAAAGTGCACTCCAAGCAAAATAAAAAATTATTTTCTGTGTTTGTGAATTGTGGGCCTAATTCAGACCCGCTCGCGAGTGCAGGACGCTCGCAAGTGGGTTGATGGTGCCCTAATGTGCATGCGCACGATGGAGGGAGCTCCATCGTGCGTATGCGCGAGACCCGGTGAGCGACGGGGTAACTGTCGCACGGGGTCTCGCACCAAAGGGGGCGTGCTGTTGATGGTGACTGACAGCACGCCCCCTTTGGTGGGCGTACCGGAGGCGTGGCTTCCAGACAGAGGCGTTCCCATGGAAACACCTACCGTCTGGGTCCGGCCCCACTGACATCAGTAGTGATGTCAGTGGGAGTGATTTTGGCTCTGATAGAGCCAAAATCACTCCAGGGCTTGCGGCAGCGAGACCCTACCACAGGGTCTCGTCTCAAGCTCAATGGTCGCGATGGTCTTGACCATCACGACCATCATCATGGACGCTCGCATAAGCTGTGGGTGGTAACCCACAGCTATGCAAGTGTCCATGAGGACGCTCCAAAAAAAGGTAGGAGGGCCCTGATTCAGAGCGAGCTATGTGAGCGTCCATGCGAGCGTCCACGAGGACGCTCCAAAAAAAGATAGGAAGGCCCTGATTCAGAGCGAGCGCTCTGGTCAGAGCATTCAGCTCTGAATCAGGCCCACAGTTGTATCCAATGCACAAAACAGTGCTGAACTGTATCCTATAGAAGAACAACAAAAATAACAACTCAAGGGCCAATCCACAGTTTCATGCATGCTAACCACAATTACATTCACATTGCGTCTATGTGAGCAAACCATTCCTATCTATATGCTTTATTAAATAACTGTCATCAGTGATCGCACTGAGCGAAAAAATTAGTGGGTCCCTGGGACCCCTAACTTTAAAAGATTGGGGTCCTATTCCTCTTTTTTTGGGTCCCATCACGTACAATGCTGGGGGCAGGTAGCAGTTGGGGTAGAGGGGGTTAATGGTAAGCAGTAGTTGGGGTAGAGCTGGAGATAGAGGCAGAGAGAAGTGGGGGTAAAGGTAGGCAGTGCTGGGGGCAGGGAGGGGGTAGGTGCAGACAGCAGTTTGGAAAGTGCTGGGGGGCTAGGATGGAGCTAGGGGCAGACAGCGCTAGGGGTAGGGGGTAAGGGTAGAAATCAGCTGGGGCAGCATTGGAACAAGGAGGGGGTTAGGGGCAAGCAGTACTAGGGACAGTGCTGTGGGGGTAGGGAGGATGAAGATAGAAACTAGTACTGGGGGCAAGGATAGCGTTAGGGGCAGGCAGTACTGGGGTTAGGGAGGGGGTAAGGGTAGATAGCAGCTGGACAGGACTGGGGTGCAAGGATGGGGTTAGTTTAGGAGTAGGGAAGGGGTAAGGGTAAGTAGCAGCTGGGGAGGCACTGGGGGAGGGGGTAAGGATAAATAGTAGCTCGGGCAAGCAGGTGCTTTGGGACAGGCTGTACTGGGTGTAGGCTCTAAGGCACTGCAGGCACAGGGGACACTACTGCAGGGGAGACACACATCTACACATCCCTACCACACAGGGTCACAGCCATAAGCCTAACCATCTCTCCGGGCACAGATACAAGGCAGGGGAGTGTAGCAAGGTATGAGGGTATTCCTATTAGAGGTGTGCACTGGCCACTTTTCGTGTTTTGTGTTTTGGTTTTGGATCTGGATCTTTCTTCGTGTTTTGGATCTGGATTGGTTTTGCCAAAACCACCCTTCCGTGTTTTGGGTTCTGGGTTTTGGATCTGTATTTTTTGGAAAAAAAGCATAAAAACAGCTAAAATCACAGAATTTGTGGGTTTTTCTGCTCCTTTGCTATTATTAACGTCAATAACCTTAATTTCCACTCATTTCCAGTCTATTATGAACACTCTACCGTCTGGGTCCGGCCCCACTGACATCAGTAGTGATGTCAGTGGGAGTGATTTTGGCTCTGATAGAGCCAAAATCACTCCAGGGCTTGCGGCAGCGAGACCCTACCACAGGGTCTCGTCTCAAGCCCAATGGTCGCGATGGTCTTGACCATCGCGACCATCATCATGGATGCTCGCATAAGCTGTGGGTGGTAATCCACAGCTATGCGAGCATCCAAGAGGCCACTCCAAGTTGAGGTAGGAGGGCCCTGATTCAGAGCGAGCGCTCTGGTCAGAGCGTCCAGCTCTGAATCAGGCCCTGTGTGCACTGTGGCTGCACGTGCATCATCAAAGGAGCAGCGCCAAGCGTGCGCCTGTGTCCCATAAGTAAAGGGCCGGCTGGTTTGTCCATTAAAGGGTGCTGTAACCCCCAAAGTGCACTCCAAAAAAAATAAAAATATATATTTTTTTGTTTGTGAATTGTGTGCGCAGTAGCCGCACGTGCATCAACAAAGTAGCGCCAAGCGTGCACCTGTGTCATAAGTAAAGGGCCGGCTGGCTCGTATGTTAAACGGTGGTGTAACTACCAAAGTGCACTCCAAACAAAATAAAAAAGTTTGTGAATTGTGTGCACTGTACGTGCATCCTCAAAGCAGCAGCGCCAAGCGTGCATCTGTGTGTTAAAGGGTGGTGTAATTCCACAAAAAATAAAAAATTCTTTTTTTTCTGTCTTTGTCAATTGTGTGCACTGTAGCTGCACGTGCATCAACAAAGGAGCAGCGCCAAGTGTGCGCCTGTGTCCCATAAGTAAAGAGCCAGCTGGCTCATTTCTTAAAGGGTGGTGTAACCCACAAAGTGCACTAGTCTCCAGCAAAAATAAAAAATTATTTTCTGTGTTTGTGTGCTCCTTAGCCGCACGTATATATCAATATAACATAAATGGAGGACCAAACTTTCTCCGATAAAAATAAAATAGTGAAAGATCAAGAACCACTTCCTCCTAGTGCTGAAGCTGATGCCACTAGTCATGACATAGACGATAACATGCCATCAACGTCGTCTGCCAAGGCCGATGCCCAATGTCATAGTAGAGGGCACATACAATCCCAAATGATAAAGTTCAGGAAAATGACCTTAAAAAAAAACATTTAAATCATCTGAGGAGAAACGTAAACTTGCCAATATGCCATTTACGACACGGAGTGGCAAGGAACGGCTAAGGTCTTTCCCTATGTTCATGACTAGTGCTTCAGCATCACATGACGATGGAAGCCCTCCTCCCGCTAAAAAAATAAAATGAGTTAAGCTGGCAAAAGCACAGCCAAGAACTGTGCGTTCTAAGAAGATATCACAAATCCCCAAGGAGAGTCCAAGTGTGGTGGCGGTTGCGATGCCTGACCTTCCCAACACTGGACGGGAAGAGGTGGCTCTTTCCACCATTTCCACACCCCCTGCAAGTGCTGAAAGGAGCACCCACAGTCCACTTGCTGATATGCAAATTGAAGATGTCACTGTTGATGTACAACAGGATGAGGATACTGCTGTAGCTGGTGCTGAGGAGGAAGTTGGCGAGGAGGATTCTGATGGTGATGTGGTTTGTTTAAATCAGGCTCCGGGGGAGACAGTTGTTGTCCGTGGGATGAAAAAGCCCATCACGGTCATGCCTGGGCAGAAGACCAAACATTCCACCTCTTTGGTCTGGCAATATTTCTATCCAAATCCAACAACAACTGTCTTGCCATATGTACCATATGTAAAGGTGAAATAAGCAGGGGTAGGGACGTTAACCACCTAGGAACATCCTCCCTTATACGGCACCTGCAGCGCGTTCATAAAAAGTTACTGTCAAGTTCAGAAACTTTGGCTAAGACCGTAAGCAGTCCAGGGACACATAAAATCATGTTATCCTGTTGTATCCAAGCACTTACAAACCACACCGTCAACTCCCTAATCGTCAATTTCCTCCTTAGTCAGGATTGGAAGTAGTCCTGTAGGCCATGTCACTGGCATGACTGACTCGCCTATCCGGGATTCCTCCGGAGGATCCTGCATTGCTACACCTACTGCTGCTGCTGTTGCTGCTGCTGGGAGTTGTTCATCATCCCAGAGAGGAAGTAGGAACACCACTACTTTTACTAAACAATTGACCCTCCAACAGTCCTTAGCGAGGAGGATGAAGTACGACAGCAGTCATCCTGAAGCAAAACGTATAACTGAGGCCTTGACTGCTATGTTGGTGTTAGACATGCATCCGGATTCCGCCATTAGTGCAGTGGGATTTAGAAAATTAATGGAGGTAGTGTGTCCCCGGTTCCAAATCCCATCTAGATTCCACTTCACTAGGCAGGCGATACCGAGACTGTACAGAAACGTCAGAAAAAGTGTCCTCAGTGTCCTGAAAAATGCCGTTATACCCAATGTCCACTTAACCACGGACATGTGGACAAGTGGAACAGGGCAGACTAAGGACTATATGACTGTGACAGCCGACTGGGCAGATGTATCACCTTATGCAGCAACAACAGCAGCGTCACTAGTAGCAGCATCTCAGAAACGCCAGCTCGTTCCAAGGCAGGCTACGCTGTGTATCACTGGTTTCAGTAAGAGGCACCCTGCCAACAATCTCTTAGAGAAACTGAGGGAAATCATCGCCCAGTGGCTTACCCCACTTAGACTCTCCTGGGGATTTGTGATATCTGACAATGCAACCAATATTGTGCGAGCATTACATCTGGGCAAATTCCAGCACGTCCCATGTTTTGCTCACACAATAAACTTGTTGGTGCAGAATTTTCTGAAAAGCGACAGGGGCATGCAGGAGACGCTTCGGGTGGCCCGAAAAATTTCTGGCCACTTTCTCCATTCAGCGACTGCGTGCGCCTGTGTCATAAGTAAAGGGATGGCTGGCTTGTCCGTTAAAGGGTGCTGTAACCCCCAAAGTGCACTTCAAACAAAATAAAAAATTCTTCTTTTTTTTCTGTCTTTGTGAATTGTGTGGGCTGTAGCCACACCTGCATCCTCAAAGCAGCAGCGACAAGCATGCGTCTGTCTGTTAAAGGGTGGTGTATCCCTCAAAGTGCGCTCCACAAAAAATAAAAAATTCTTCTTTTTTTTCTGTCTTTGTGAATTGTGTGGGCTGTAGCCGCACCTGCATCCTCAAAGCAGCAGCAACAAGCGTGCGTCTGTCTGTTAAAGGGTGGTGTAACCCTCAAAGTGCGCTCCACAAAAAATAAAAAATTCTTCTTTTTTTTCTGTGTTTGTGAATTGTGTGGGCTGTAGCCGCACCTGCATCCTCAAAGCAGCAGCGACAAGCGTGCGTCTGTCTGTTAAAGGATTACATCAGTGACAGCATCCAAGTAGGCATGTCAGACAGTCCGTACCTGTACTGGCAGGAAAAAGAGGCAATTTGGAGGCCCCTGTACAAACTGGCTCTATTTTACCTGAGTTGCCCCCCCTCCAGTGTGTACTCCGAAAGAGTGTTTAGTGCAGCCGGAAACCTTGTCAGCAAAAGGCGTAGGAGGTTGCTTCCACAAAATGTGGAGATGATGTTCATAAAAATGAATTATCAACTCTTCCAGGGAGACCAGCCTCCAGAACGTACAGAGGGACCTGTGGTGGTGGATTCCAGTGGGGACGAATTAATACTCTGTGAGGATGAGGATGTACACAACACTGAAGAGGGTGAGGAATCGGTGGATGAGGAGGATGAGGACGACATCTTGCCTCCATATAGCCAGTTTGTGCAGGGACAGATTAATTGCCAGCTTGTTTTGTGGGGGCCCAAATGAACCAATCATTTCAGCCACAGTCATGTGGCAGACCCTGGCGCTGAAATGATTGGTTTGTTAAAGTGTGCATGTCCTGTTTATACAACATAAGGGCCCAAGGACAATTCCATCTTGCACCTCTTTTTTTCTTTGCATTATGTACTGTTTGGGGCCTAGTTTTTCAAACTGCCATCCTGTCTGCCACTGCAGTGTCACTCCTAGATGGGCCACGTGCTGCCCCCTCGTGTCGCTTAGCATAGTCATCCAGCTACCTCGGTGCAACCTTTTGGACATAAAAACACTATTGTGAGGTGTGAGGTGTTTATAATAGACTGGAAATGAGTGGAAATTAAGGTTATTGACGTTAATAATAGCATAGGAGCAGAAAAACCCACAAATTCTGTGATTTTAGCTGTTTTTATGCTCTTTTTCCAAAAAATACAGATCCAAAACCCAGAACCCAAAACACGGAAGGGTGGTTTTGGCAAAACCAATCCAGATCCAAAACACAAAGAAAGATCCAGATCCAAAACCAAAACACAAAACACGAAAAGGAATACCCTCATACCTGGCTACACTCCCCTGCCTTGTATCTGTGCCCGGAGAGATGGTTAGGCTTATGGCTGTGACCCTGTGTGGTAGGGATGTGTAGATGTGTGTCTCCCCTGCAGTAGTGTGTGTCCCCTGTGCCTGCAGTGCCTTAGAGCCTACACCCAGTACAGCCTGTCCCAAAGCACCTGCTTGCCCGAGCTACTATTTATCCTTACCCCCTCCCCAGTGCCTCCCCAGCTGCTACTTACCCTTACCCCTTCCCTACTCCTAAACTAACCCCATCCTTGCACCCCAGTCCTGTCCAGCTGCTATCTACCCTTACCCCCTCCCTAACCCCAGTACTGCCTGCCCCTAACGCTATCCTTGCCCCCAGTACTAGTTTCTATCTTCATCCTCCCTACCCCCACAGCACTGTCCCTAGTACTGCTTGCCCCTAACCCCCTCCTTGCTCCAATGCTGCCCCAGCTGATTTCTACCCTTACCCCCTACCCCTAGCGCTGTCTGCCCCTAGCTCCATCCTAGCCCCCCAGCACTTTCCAAACTGCTGTCTGCACCTACCCCCTCCCTGCCCCCAGCACTGCCTACCTTTACCCCCACTTCTCTCTGCCTCTATCTCCAGCTCTACCCCAACTACTGCTTACCATTAACCCCCTCTACCCCAACTGCTACCTGCCCCCAGCATTGTACGTGATGGGACCCAAAAAAAGAGGAATAGGACCCCAATCTTTTAAAGTTAGGGGTCCCAGGGACCCACTAATTTTTTCGCTCAGTGCGATCACTGATGACAGTTATTTAATAAAGCATATAGATAGGAATGGTTTGCTCACATAGACGCAATGTGAATGTAATTGTGGTTAGCATGCATGAAACTATGGATTGGCCCTTGAGTTGTTATTTTTGTTGTTCTTCTATAGGATACAGTTCAGCACTGTTTTGTGCATTGGATACAACTGTGGGCCTGATTCAGAGCTGAATGCTCTGACCAGAGCGCTCGCTCTGAATCAGGGCCTTCCTATCTTTTTTTGGAGCGTCCTCGTGGACGCTCGCATGGACGGTCGCATAGCTAGCTCTGAATCAGGGCCCTCCTACCTTTTTTTGGAGCGTCCTCATGGACACTTGCATAGCTGTGGGTTACCACCCACAGCTTATGCGAGCGTCCATGATGATGGTCGTGATGGTCAAGACCATCGCGACCATTGGGCTTGAGACGAGACCCTGTGGTAGGGTCTCGCTGCCGCAAGCCCTGGAATGATTTTGGCTCTATCAGAGCCAAAATCACTCCCACTGACATCACTACTGATGTCAGAGGGGCCGGACCCAGACAGTAGGCGTTTCCATGGGAACGCCTCTGTCTGGAAGCCACGCCTCCGGTACGCCCACCAAAGGGGGCGTGCTGTCAGTCACCATCGACAGCACGCCCCCTTTGGTGCGAGACCCCGAGCGACAGTTACCCCGTCGCTCACCGGGTCTCGCGCATACGCACGATGGAGCTCCCTCCATCGTGCACATGCACATTAGGGCACCATCAACCCGCTTGCGAGCGTCCTGCACTCGCGAGCGGGTCTGAATTAGGCCCACAATTCACAAACACAGAAAATATTTTTTTATTTTGCTTGGAGTGCACTTTGGGGGTTACACCACCCTTTAACAGATGAGCCAGCCGGCCCTTTACTTATGACACAGTTGCACACTTGGCGCTACTTTGTTGATGCATGTGCGGCTACTGCGCACACAATTCACAAACACAAAAAAATATATTTTTTTATTTTGTTTGGAGTGCACTTTGGGGGTTACAGCACCTTTTAATGGTCAAGCCAGGCGGCCCTTTACTTATGACACAGGCGCACGCTTGACACTACTTTGTTACCACCCACAGCTTATGCGAGTGTCCCTGATGATGGTCGCGATGGTCTTTACCATCGCGACCATCGGGCTTGCGACGGAGACCCTGCGGTAGGGTCTCGCTGCCGCAAGCCCTGTAGTGATTTTGGCTCTATCAGAGCCAAAATCACTCCCACTGACATCACTAGTGATGTCAGTGGGGCCGGCTTGAGACGGTAGGCGTTCCCAGGGGAACGCCTCCGTCTGGCAGGCACGCCCCCGGCACGCCCACCAATGGGGGCGTGCTGTCAATCAACATCGACAGCATGCCCCCTTTGGTGCGAGACCCGGATCGATGGTGAGCCCGTCGCTCGCCGGGTCTCGCACATGCGCACGCCGGAGCTCCCTCCGTCGTGCGCATGCGCAGTGGGGAACATCGACTCGCTTGCGAGCGTCCTGCCGCTCGCGAGCGGGTCTGAATGACCCCCTGTATCCACAAAGCAATTCTGTGTTATGTCCAATGGCACAGCGGAAATACTCTAGAAGATTTCTCTGGTTTATACCAACTTTCCCTTATTTGCACTATAATAATTATTTCCACATCTAGTTGTCCCTCTATGTATTTAAGTATTTTTTATCGCCATTAATATTTCTGGCTGCAGTATGTCTCTGGTGCCATTGTAAGTGATAAGATGCTATTCTGCTATCGTTGAAACTAAATTCATTTTATGTATTATTGAATTCTATTAAGTGTCAAGAGTGCTATAAATGCAAGGGAAGTATTAAATATAATTCACTCCGATAATGAAGTGGCGATGAAACAAATTGCGCTTAACGAAAAAGGATCATGAACTTATTATAATATTTAAGAATTACTAATAGGTCAGACAGGGCTGGGGACAGATTTATGTGTGGTAGTGCAAAAATATATTTTTAATATTTCCAAAGTTATATGAAATAAGGTTATGCATCAATTAATGGTTAGAGAGATCAAACAGAATGCACTGCTGGATTCCTATACCTCACTTACCCTCTAGCTCGAATTCCAATGTATAGACAAAAGATAGATGAATCAATCCAATGAGTTTAGGGGCCTCATTCAGAGTTATACGCAATGGCAATATTTGGCAAATGGAGCAAATTTATGCCACTGCGCATGTGTCTGAGTCGTACTGCGCATGTGGTGAGGTATATTACCTTAGTCGCCCGCTGCGAGTCTCTGTTCACAGTTTGATTGACAGGCAGCTAGTGTTTGGGGGAGGCAACGGGTAGTGTCGGCTAAAAAAATCAGGCATGTCTTGACAATTTCGGGGGCGTGTCACATCCTGTATCTGCGATCCTGTATGCAGGAAACAGGGCTACGGTGTCGCAGTTATGGTGGCCATTCTGATTGATCATATACTCACTGAAGGAGTCGATATTTGCATGATCTGTGTACACAGTTGTGGACAGCTGCGATGGCTCCGGTGGGCATCTCAGTACATGTCCCGTAGGATGTTCCATTAGCATATTTTCGCAATCCTCAGCTGAAAAAATTGCAACAGTAGTAGCAATAGTGTACAACTGTGAATTAGGCCCAAGGTTTGCAGAATTATGAACGTCCCCTGTAAAATCAGTCCAATTACACTTTATTGACTGAAAAGAAGCAAATCAACAAACCTATCTTTGCAGATTTTAGTGGCATAACATCACAGTATTGAATACCGATAATTTAAAGTTTCCTAGACTGCTTGGAGTGATGATACATGGCATATAGCTGTGCAGGCACCTAAAAAAGCATTTAAAAATTGCCTGCCCCATCAACTGCATCTGAGAAGCCCAATTCTTACCATTGTGCACCCCAATAAACATACTGAAGGAAAGTGTACTTTATTTATGTTGAGAATGGTTTGTGCTACTGCGCAGACTTTATATTGGTTCCCGAATGGAGCCTTCATTCCCTTACCAAGATGGCCGCCTACCTAACTAGCATGTATGCAGAGCATACTTGCCTACTTTTGAAAAAGCATTTCAGGAAGATTGTGAAAGCAGCACCTATGAGCTCGTGTACAGCTCCGCCTGAGAGGCATGCCATAAAACTGACTTACACTTAAATGAGCCCGAAAGCAGTTCATAAGATCTACTTGTTGATGAAAACACACTGTACTTTTCTAAAAAAAATGCATGTAGCCTTAAGCCTTATGACCAATGCAGGGAAATCATACTAATTATCCCATTTGAATGCATATATACAGTACTTTGCAAAAGTTTTAGACAGGTGTGGAAAAAATACTGCAAAGTAAAAATGCTTTAAAAAATAGAAATGTTAATAGTTTATTTTCATCAATTAACAAAATGCAAAGTGAATGAACAGAAGAGAAATCTAAATCAAAATCAATATTTGGTGTGATCACCCTTTGCCTTCAAAACAGCATCCATTCTTCTAGGTACACTTGCAAATAGTCAGGGATTTTGTGGGAACATAGGGCCTGATTCAGAGCCGGACGCTATTTGCGCTCGCTCGTTCAGAAAAAAGGGGTGGCTATTCGAATGAACCGTTCACGCCTCTAGGTCTGAACGAGCAAACAAAACTTGCGGTCGTTTTTTGGAAAACTACGCCCCCTGGCTGCTCGCATCCTACGTCATGTCCGCTATTTATTAGATTAATCGAGTACATCGACCAGCGTATGAACTGATCGCTATTCTTGTGGTTGGTTTTTCCTACCACAATCTTGCGAGCAGTTCTGACTATAAAATAACCCAGTGACATGGTCAATGACGTTGCTGTATTAATTATGCACACCCATAAAATGCCCGTTTTGACCTTTAAGCACGCCTGCGTTCTGATCTCCACTCCCCGTTTTCAAGCACCTTCCCCTGTTACCACCCACATACGCCTCCTCCTGTCACTCAAAATAGCAGGCATTCGCTATTTAGCGAACAAACGATTTTCGGCCGCACTGCGTATTATGATCCATACACATGCGCAGTTGTGCAAACATCGCTCGGAACGAACGAGCGGCCGCTTATGAGTGGCTCTGAATCAGGCCCATAGTCGGGTGTGTGATTAACCAATCATACCAAGCAGGTGATAATGATCATCATTTTTATTTGTAGGTTTAAACACAGTCATTAACTGAAACAGAAACAGCTGTTCAGGAGGCTTAAAACGGGGTGAGGAACAACCAAACTCTGCTACAAAGATGAGGTTGTGGAAGACTGTTTCATGTCACAGGTCATACACCATGGCAAGACTGAGCACAGCAACAACACACAAGGTAGTTATACTGCATCAGCAAGGTCTCTCCCAGGTAAAGATTTCAAAGCAGACTGGGGTTTCAAGATGTGCACTTCTGTTTTTGAAAGCATTCTTACTTTGCAGCATTTTTTCCACACCTGCCTAAAACTTGCACAGTACTGTATGTTTTTTTTATATACAGTATATAACAGATAATGGGGTAAGGTGCAATCAGAGTGATTGCTAGTATGATGCAGAGTGAATACAGCACAGACAATTCCATGGTTAGCATTACTGCCTCACATCATTGAGGTTGTGAGTTCGATTCCCACTACGGCCCTATCTGTGTGGAGTTTGTATATTCTCCCTGCACTTGCAAGGGTTTCCTCTGAGTACTAATGTTTCCTCACACACTCCAAAAATATACTGGTAGGTTAATTGGCTCTTAAAAAATATATGTGGAATATGTGTGTGGAATATGTGTGCGCTATACAAATCACTGATAATAATTAATAATAAGAAATAAAGATAAGTCACACAGCATTTGAGTGCAAGCAGAGAAATTTGAATTCTAAGCAAGGCTGTAAATGCAACAATAAAGATGGATTGGCCCTGAGTGTTACAGACAACCACAGAAAAAAGATTGCTTATATATTGATTCAGATGCAACAAGGCATTTCAGCTGCAATGATTAATGGTTCACCTTGTTAACCAAATGTGACCCTATCACTATCAAAAAATCTGCATTTAAATTCTTACATCTACTAAAGTAGGAACAACTAAAGCTCAAAGTTACAGAAATCCAAACCGTGCATTATGTATTAGAGATGGGAACAAATCTTATAGCCATCAGTGTCCTAGAACAGAGAGATCCCAGAGTTCACTTTGCATTGTGAGAAACAGAAGAGGGACCATTAATGCTACAGGTATGAGGTGACAGCAATTGTACTTCCTTGATACACAGCACTGTTTCGCAATGATGACAAATGAGTCACAGTCACTGGAACTCTGGCAAAGAAGATTTAGTCACCTTGGATATGACCGTGTTCAGAAGCTACAAAATAGAATGGTCACAAGAATGTCAGTGAGTGATGCAGAGAAACCTGTATGTGAGAGCTGCATAATAAAAAAACAAAGTTGTCAGCCATTTCCAAAATCTGCAAATAAAGTTATAAAACCACTTGAGAGAGTACATTCAAATGTGTGTGGTCTAATGGAAGTAGTCTCTAAGTGGAACAAATACTTTGTGACATTTATAAATGATTTCACAAGAATGACACTTGTACTTCATCAAAGAAAAATCTGAAGTAACAAACAAAGTCGCAGACTACAATAGACTTGTAGAGATCCAAACAGGTCACAGACTCAAGAGTCTGAGATCTTATAATGGTGGAGAATATTTTAATAAAGATGTGGAAAAAGAGCATCAATTAACTATAGCCTATACTCGAGCAAAACTGTAAGTAAACAAGCAAATCATAATCAAGTGGAGAAAGTGAGATGCATGTTGAAGGATGGGCAGAAGTCATGTACACAGTATCTTATCTCAAGAACCGTTCTCCTACAGTTGCACTAAAGATCAAAACACCTGTTGAAGAGTGGTCAAAGAGAAAACCAAGTGAACTTTTGGATGTACAGTACAGTGTATGTAGACATACCAAAGGAAAGAAAACTGAAGCTGGATTAAAAATCAATAAAGTGCTTCATACTTGGCTACTGCCATAAAAGTATGGCTACTGCCATGAAAAATTGTGGAATCCAAGTGCCAAAAAGCATGTCAATTCCAGAAATGATATCTTCTAAGAAACAACACAAATTACAGAAAATCTAGAAGTTGATATGCAGAACGAGTATGTGTCACTGGACATGCTAGCAGCTGGAGAACTAGAAGCTACCTGCATGAAAATTCAATCACAGAAAATGTCGTCTGCAGGATTAAATATCGGCAAACCACCTAATAGGTATGATGAGGTATTTTCCGATATAGCATTCAATAAACCTTTAGATATCCAGAAGCCAAAACCAATACCTGATTGGTGTGAGTGGAAGTCCAGAATAGGCAAAGAAGCTTTGCAAAATAAAAAGGTCACAAGTGTGAGAGACATCAAGAATCGTGATAGTGACAGCAGGCCAGTGCCAGATTAACAATGGGGTGGATGGAGCTACAGCTCCAGGCCTCCACATAAAAATAGGCCCATTGTCATGACAACCTGATGTTGACTGGCCATCTGCTCTCCACATGGACAGCCATAAATAAGTAGTAAAATTGTAATTCTATTTACCTCACAAAATGAAGCTTTAATTTTTTTTTCACGTTTTTATGGAGACATTGAGGCTGAGAGTATAGGTGTACACACCCACATGGCACTGGCCACACCCATACAGCACTGGTCCACCTCCTCTGCTTCTCATAATAGGCCCTTGGTCATTTTCAGCTCCAGGCCCATGTGGCTGTCAATCCAGCCCTGCAGCAGGCCCAAACTTAGGGAGTCAAGAGACTGCGGTGGCCCATGCTGTCAGTGAGGGGAATCTTACTGATAAGTCTGTTAAAAAGACAAATACCAAGTTACTTATGCGTTTAACCCTACCCAGTGGTGCCACAAGACTATAATTCTATGTGACAAATCTTAAAGATGACCAGCACTCTACAATAGTAAAATAAATGAAGAGGCTTATTAAAAAGGAACTCCATTTGTAGTAACCTCCTTGTTATATCAAGAGATAAACATAATAATAAAATAATTTATCATATATAAATGGAACTAATTATATAATGCTATACAGGACCATAGCTGCTAGCTCTTTATCATCTACAACCTTGCAAACAAGCTAGTTCCCAAGAAATAAAAGCTACAATATGTATTATGTAAGATGTCAGCTGTCACTGTATGCTGAAATTCATCAGTTTGGAATTTTTATGGAGACATAGATAACATTATGGTCAAGTACATAGAAAGTATGCAAAGGGTCAGTTGACATCTCCAAGAAATGATGCTTAGAACACCAGCTCAACATTCAGTATGAAAAGTCATTATATTCTGCATTATCTCATGAACTGACAAACTAGATGACATTTCTTAAAAAGAACATATCAATTGTAAGTCTAGCATTATTGTCCTTGCTGATGGTGGCAATGATGTCGTAAATGAGAATGAAGCTGCACCTTATAACAAGTACTTCATGGTTGCAATAATTCTATAGTATAAGTAGAAAAAGTATAGCAGGAAACATGCTAGAGCACTTAGCATGATGATGACATGGACAAAATGTCGACATTGCCAGAATGCAGACATTGTGAAGGTCGACAGATGGCATGCAGCTGTCCACTGCATTATGCACATTCACAATGACGACATTCTGTCATTGTCAACATTCACTGTGAATGTCAACATTTTGTCAATGTCGAATGTTGACATTATGAATGTATACCATAGAAATAATAAATAATGCCTTTTCTAGTTTGTTGCATATGCCTTATGTTAATTGATGGGCTTTGCAGGACTTAGGGCCTGAATCAGCAGAGGTCGCAGCTGCTAACATTGACCTGCATGCATTACTGCTCCAAGTTGCATTGTACATCGCAACATCGGATCATCTATGATCCCATCAGCCAACTAAGTGATCCATGGGGTCACTCAAGCCCGCGCCCAAAGATGCACAGAAGAGGCCAGGAAATCTCCGTCACTTCATGGAGATCCTGGCCTCGTCACCCCCCTCCTCCCAACGGCGGTGACACACCTTCATTTTGGTAAATGGAGGCCGTCACCATCCCCTCCACACCCTGAAATGGCAGCAGACTATCAATCACTGACAGTCTGTTGCCGAACTCCTTGTGACATTGCAGGACCATACTGCACATGCGCTGTACAGGTCCGGTGCATGCGCAGATTCCTCACCATCGGGAATCTGCGTGATTTTTCTCCTGCGTTCTCTGCTGAATCAGGCCCTTATATACTAAGTCGCTCTTAATTTTCAAACTTAGGTTTAGTGTGCCTGCTAAACAAACCCTTAGTAACTCCTACATTTTGTAATTTTCACTTGCCGTGATGTGCTAATTACTTCTCTCACATAGGGACTAGATTTTACAGGGAAAATCGATAAAAATGACGTTTTGCAGGTATATATTGTACAGTATATTTAATAAAAATAATAATTTTGCAGCTGAAATTAAGTGGAATTGCTGGACAAGAATTTCTGAATCTTCATACAAAATACTGTATTAATTCAGCTACTGCTTCATAGCTACAGGACTGCAAATTATTACCAGTTAAAAGAATGATTAATGAAATCATAACCATTGTCATGGAAATTTATTTTTCTTTACACATAAACACAACTTGTCAGTGAAGCAAATATCTAATAAAGCACTATGGAGATGGAGAATATTTCATTACAATTTTCTAGGATGGAATGCCATAGCCTTTATTATCCCATTAAGCCCCAGACTGATTGATTTGATTAATATTTTCACTGTACAAAAGTGAATACCTGAGAAGAAGAGGAACTTTCAGTTCATAAAACAATGATGTTTTGTTTTTTTTATTTTTTTTTCACTGGCATTTTGTTAACCTGAACCCCTCAGCCTATATTTGTTTATGTGTTTTGTATTCAACCTTGAAAACACATAGGTCCCATGTAAACTGAATGTAATGGTAACTGACAATCCATATTTTCTAGAATTGGGTCACATTGAAGGGACATGAGTCAGCTTTCCTCCTCCTAGGGATTGTTGTGGCAATGTCACAAAAATGCCTTCTATTAATGTAAAAGCTTTTGGTGATTCTGCATTATTGACACATTATTCAATAAAAAATATTATGAGACGATACTACTGGTCCATGAATTATCCAACATGGTATCTAACCATAAAACAATACTCTAAACCACAGGTTCTCAAACTCGGTCTTCAGGACCCCCAACATTGCATGTTTTCTAGGTCTCCTCACAGAATCAAGTGAAATATTAGTTCCACCTGGGGATCTTTTAATATGTGTCCGTGAGTAATGACTACACCTGTACCCCTGCTAGGAAACCTACAAAATGTGACCTGTGTGGGGTCCTAAGGACCGAGTTTGAGAACCACTGCTCTAAACCAGTGGTTCTCAAACTCGGTCCTCAGGACCCCACACAGTTCACGTTTTCCAGGTAACCCAGGAGTTGCACAGGTGATTTCATTACTCACTAGCACATTTTAAAAGTTCCACATGTGGAGCTAATTATTTCACTGGGATTCTGTGAGGAGACCTGGAAAACATGCACTGTTTGGGGTCCTGAGGACAGCCAAGGCCTATTAATAGTGATTATGTGGCATAATATATAATTGTGTAAGTCTTATAATATGTAGCAATTGGAATCTTTGAAGCTTTAAAGGGTTGCTAAATATATAATATTACATATGATCCTAGTGGCTTGTATTGGCTATCTCACAGAGTAGAGTTAAATGGGCACTGTGGCAGGAGAGCTTGTGCACAACCAAAGGGCAGGGATGTATCTAGGGTGGTGCAATGAATGGGGGGAAATAGAGTTAGGATGGAGAGGTGCTAGACAAAACAGGGGAGGGGACACTGTCAGAGGCTTACTAGGAAGCAAGTAACAAATGGTAAATACATAGGGTAGGGACAGCTAATGTTCAGAACAGCTGCTACTGGTCGGTAAATAGATAACTTCCAAAAGCAAATTGTTCTTGGCGCTCCTGGTGTATTCTAACTTTCTTCCATTTCAAACATCAAGCTACAGCAGCGCAGCCAGCACACTGCAAATTACGGACAGCCGGCCTGTAAATATAATCTCTGGCAGAGGCTTGTCTAATCATTAACTGCTGGAGAATAAGCTTAGGGGCCCATTTATCAATAATCACCTAGCCAATACGATCTGGGCGTGATATTAGCGCCCATGTTCCCATTGCAGTGTGCAATCATACCGCCTGGATTATTAAATAGCACCTGCAGACACAGGGGCGCTGAAAGGAGCCTGTCCCTGAATTGTGCTGGGAGTGCAGCGACTGCATCAGCGGACTCTTCACCCCTGTGCCGGGACTCCTATGCATGCATGGTCTACAGACAATGCCGTCACGGAGGTCATTGCTCCTCCAGAAACCTTTCTTGGCTAGTTTTGCTATATGTAGCCCTTAGGCTACAGTGGCACAGAAATCAGCTGCAGGGGCCAAGCTCTGGAGCTTGGTAAATCTGATAGCATTGCGACTGCTGTCAGATATGCAGAGACTGCAGCAGATATTTGCTGTGGTCCCTCCATAATACATCTGGGGATACTTAATATTTTAGGCTATCCATGAATATGCCGCAAATAGTTAATGATAAACACACCATGCAATGACTTAGGCCAGTACAGCGGAGCATCTATTCACTGGGACCATAACTTCACAATTCCTTCTGTGATCTGCCATTAGGAATCGCCATAGAATTGGAGCCAGCAAACTGTGAGTACGGACAGTTTGCCCACTAATATGGAGGATTATTTTCTATCATTAGCCTCACTAATCCCACAAAATTCCACAGACCCCACTCTCTTACATTATACCACAAAAAGTGAGAGGTTTAGGGGTCTATTTACCAAGCTTTGTTAGGAGATAAAGTACCAGCCAACCAGCTACTAACTGCCATGTCACAGGCTGTGTTTGAAAAATGGCAGTTAGGAGCTGATTGGCTGGGAAGCGATCGGGAAGCCGATGAACGTAATCCCGACCGCCAGCTTCCCGACTGTCTAATACCGGCAAGGGCTAAATGACAGGTGTCGAAATCCCAACGCCTGTCATTTTACCTACACTGGGAGCCCAACACCCGGCTTACCGATCGAAGGTAAGCCGGGTGATGGGCACGGACAGCCGCGGGGGGGGGAGGGTTAGGTTAGGTGCTCCCAGGGGGGAGTTAGGGTTAGGCACCCCCCTCGGAGGTTAGGTTTAGGCTAGGGGAAGGGGGGGTTAGGGTTAGGCACCACCGGGGGGAGGTTAGGGTTAGGCACCCCCCCGGGAGATTTAGGTTTAGCCAGCGGGGAAGGGGGGGTTAGGTTTAGGCACTTAGAGGGGGGATTAGGGTTAGGCACCGGGGGGAGGTTAGGTTCAGGCACCCCTAAGGGAGGGTTAAGGGGGAGGTTAGGTTAGTTTATACTTACCTTAGTGCAGTCAGGATTTTCACCTATGTTGGGCTGCAGCTGTCGGCCATGCGGCCGGCGGTAAATCATACCGAGCCCGATTGCCTGGCACCTTATCACTGTTCACTTTATCTCCTAACAAAGCTTAGTAAATAGACCCCTTAGCGGCTTAGCAGAGCTATACATCCTATACTGGACCTTCTGATTGGTATTTATCTATTTCTCATGCCTACTGGAGTGAGTGACTACTTTTTGGTGATAGTTATCTATATGGAATACATTATTTATAGCAAATATCTATTATGAGGTCACAGGTTGCTATTTTTTGAATATATGAATTATATGTTAATGGTTATTTATTTTATATATATTTAGTAGTACCACTTTTACATATTGTATTGTCCTTAATTGAATTGCCATTTAATAAATCATTATAGAGTCCCACTCATATAAGCATTTAGGTTTTTTCTTGGGTCACTTACCAATGTCACAAGCCCCACATCCTGTATAAACGCCTTTTTTCTCTTTTTTTGCTGGTCCGTAAACAGGTAAATAAACTGAGATAAGAGAAACTAGATTTCAATCATCCTTAAAAGGGATAAACAGACTAATACAAATAAGTCAAGCAGAACACAATCAGTGTAAGATAAATGCTTAAATATTGTCTATTGATGTTTCCAAGGAGACATCTAACATCACATATTACCAGCAAGCACAAGAGAGGCACACAAAAAATAGTAAAGAGACTCACGCAAGCCCAAAAATAGAGTTTAAGATGATAAACAAGAGCCCCATAGGGGTTCACTCAATAGGCGCAAAAATTAGCAGAGCTGTCTATTAAATATATGTTGGATTTTTATTTTTACAAAGTGTGAATCATTTCTCTTAGATCACTCCAAGCTTCCTGTCCTAAACAATAACAGAATTACAGCAAGTCTGCAGTCTGCTCATACACATAGGACTAAGGGGGGTATTACTGTTATCATTGCTTGGAGAGAGATAAGATTGTGAGAGATACAGTAAAGAACCAACCAATCAGCTCCTGTCATTTTTCAAGCACAGTCTGTAAAATGTACTGTATGTTAGAAGCTGATTGGTTGGTACTTTATCTCTCACAAATGTATCTCCCTCCATGATTTGATAAATACCCCGTAAGGCGTCTAATGTTTAAATTGGTGCATCTCTGTAACAATTGCTTATTGTGGTAATACAGATTTTTGTTGCACCATAATTTACCAATCTGGAGATCCTTTCCTAGTGCTGCCAGCAACGAATCTCACTAAAATGCATGCTTGAAAGCGGCGGGGGCTATTCTGGTACCCCATCTCAAGATGCTTTCTAAATAGGTCTACATATGCACAGTGTTGCTTTTCTAAACATAGATTTTATAGATTTGGCAATAATCTCATATTGTTTGCAAGCAGTGTCAGAACATTACATTATTAAAATTAGAGGTCCTTCTACAGCAGGGTCATAACTAGGGGTGGGTAAGCGGTGCCTTCATCCAGGACCCTAGGGACGGCTCCGTCACTGCCCCACGACGTCACTGGGGGTCTGTGCTGTCTTATCAGTCGTTCTATGCTCCTGCAGATGACTGAAAGCAGAAGCACAGGTCATGCTAATAGTGTACTTCACTTACTGCATTAACGTATCTTAATTTTTTTCCACTTACACGAGATTACAGGTTAAAGGCATCCGCTCTACAGCGACATGTTAGATCCAGGAGGTAAAATACTTTCTTTTTCAGATTTAGAAATATGAAATCCCTCATTCCTATTTTTATCTTTATCTCCAAATTAGGCATAATGTCCAGTCTGTGCCGCCTCCTATGGCTACGCCTTAATTGCAAGATTTCCTAATGTCCTTAGTTTCACAAATCTCCAGAACCACATATAGAACCACATCTCTTTATAGGGAACTGATCAAACCTGATACTGCCATGACCTTGGGACGATCCTTGCAATCCTGGCAATCAGATTTTTCCTCTATAGCTATTGGACAAGAACCTCTGCATAATTATGAAACAACGATACGTACACTACACTCAGCTTTATTACTAGAAGCCCATCTTAAAATGTTTAACTGAGCATATATTGCCCCATCTCAACGTCATTATATAATTTCTCCTGAAACGGGAGTCTGCAATAATTGTGGTTATAATCATGCTTCTTTTATTCATTGCATGTGGGAATGTGGAGTTGTCAAGAAGTTTTGGAATAAATCAGTGGTATACAGTAACACACTAATTAATGTAAATCTGATATTAGATCCGTTAGCTCTTCTATTTGCAAATTTTACCAAATGGGACTTAGGATCACATAA
This sequence comes from Taudactylus pleione, assembly GCA_031769625.1. Lineage (NCBI taxonomy): Eukaryota > Metazoa > Chordata > Amphibia > Anura > Myobatrachidae > Taudactylus > Taudactylus pleione. The sequence goes on along the minus strand of JAUIMM010000210.1, from coordinate 6,317,186 downwards.
ACAAATGTTGTCCCCCTTTCTCATAGTAGCTGTTACTGTTTCAAAGAAAGTAATCTTACAACATAGGCCTGCTCACTCTTAACCTACTATTCAAGTGGTGAAACAATTATTGTTAAGGTTGTACTATGGGTATGATTCAGCAAGGATCGCAGATGCGATCGCTTACGCAGTCGGACGATTGTTATGCACTGCACATGCGTCAAAGATGCAGTGCGCAATTGCTCCACTGCAATCAGGACTGTCATTACAGTGGCTACGCAGACCCATTGCAGAGTGATTGACAGAAGGTACCGTTTGGGGTGATGGGGTGTGGTTGGAGAAACGCAGGCGTGCCAGTGTGTTTGAATGACGTTACAGGGGCGTGCATAATTAAACCCCTGCAATGGCATACGTAACCTGAGCTCTAGATACCGACAGGAAGTTTAACAGTTTGTGAGTGAGGTCAGCTAAACCACAATTGTGCGAATAGGTCCGATGACACTCGATGTTACCGATGTTTTCGCAGACTTGCAAAGGTATTGCGGATGTATGTAATGGGAAGTAGGCGGCTTTATACAGTGGTGGGCATCTTGGTATAGTGCTGCAATCTCACTGCGATCACAATCATTTGCATAATTTTGCAGCGGCCGGGTGCGTGCATGTGCATTCTTGCAATCCTTGCTGAATCAGGCCCTATGACAGGTATTCCACTCTTCCAGACATTGAGACAGGAGTAATTCACTTTTATCGCAAATGGGGGTAGATTTAGTGAAACTTTAGATACAGGTACTCAAAATTGTATATTCCAAATATTTGAAAATACAGACTGGTACCTCCTCAGGAAATGAACATTAGCAGCGTAATTCCTATTCATCTCATCTTATGCCTTCCTCTGAGCCCACTCTCAGGGGTTCCTGTTTTAGTGATTCTGTTTGTCTATTATTTTTGTTTTGAATGGCATAATTTCTAGAATATGTGGATTATTCAGTTCAAGTCATGTATACAGTGATGTCTTTATATCCATATCCATGTCTAAGCATCATTTGTTATGACCTCTAGCTGGACTGAGGTATCTTTTTTATAAGGTGATATTTTTGTTACAACTGTTATTGTATGCTAAATACCTATATGACACAAGGAAAACTTTGCCAATTTCTGAAATGTTATATAATCTCTATAAAAATCAATAAAAATATTTGGAAAAGAAAATTCATATAAATAAAATGGCAAATTGTATGCGCATATTATTATGCATATTACATTATAAGGAGAACGAATCTTGTAGGATTGGATTGTGTTCTAAACTACAAGAAATCAATTACTAGCATGACTTTTCTACTCTGAATATAAACAGCTGTGGAGCTAAGAATATAGAACTATCAACATTATGCATATGTATCTATTGTATACAGGAAAAAAAATATTTTAATGTTCTCTCAATACATTGTGTATTTACAGCTGCTGTGCTGTACAGGTGCATGTTTTTTAAAAGCCGCTGAGCTGTACATATGTGCCTCTTTGAGATTATAGTTATCCCTGGTGAATAACGTACATTTCTGTGAGACTAAATATTCAGTACTGTGAATAAAGGGTTCAAGGTTTTAATTGTTCATTTCAGAGTCCGAGTCAGTATGTGGTACCGAGTCGAACCAAGGAGCTCATTCAGACCCACTCGCTAGATGCGTACACTCGCTCCCAGCGTAGGCAAATTCGGCAAAGTGACGGCATAGCAGGCGATCGCACGGCAAGGCATAAGCACGCCCATTATGTCTTGGCGTGCGATCGCTTTGTGTATGTAGATGCCCACCAGCCTAACTTAAGACACCCACTTGCGAACGTCATCTCCAGGAAGTTTATGTAACCATCGGTACATCGGGTACCATCGGATGCAATCGCAGCGCTTGAGGTAGACCCTACTCCACTGCAAGCACTGCGATCAGTGCTGGCTGAAATACAACCAAGTGACGTGTACAATGATGCATCTTTGCTAATTATGCACACCCATAAAACGCCGTTAAGACACCCAGACGCGCCTGCGTCCGCACATCCACTCTCCCGTTCACAAGCACCTTCCCCTGTTACCACCCACAAATGGCACTAACTGTCACTCAAAGTAGCGTCCAGTCTGCATCCAGAGCGCATGATTCCCGGATGCAGTGACTGGTTTTCGCATGCGTATTTTGCCACAGATGCATACACAGACTGGCAACAATCGCCCATAGCATGCGTCCGTGGCTTAGAGAATGAATCGGGCCCCAAGTCCCGGTTTGGATCTTCCCCCGGTTCGGGAACTCGGAATTTCAAACTGAACATGTCCAAATTACATGATTTTAGCTGGTTTTTTATATGTTTAAAAAAAAAAAATACAGATTCAAAACCAAAAACACTTGAGGTTGGTGTTGCAAAACCAAAACACGAAGATGAATCCGATCCAGAACCAAAACACGGGGTCTGCGCACATTTATAATTCATGAGACGATAATTACCAGGAGTGAAAAAAAAGTTTATTTATAATAAATGAGATATTACTACACAAACCTTATTGAATATATGTTGATAATCAGGACCTTTTTTCACATATTACCTGGTGTATTAATTAGATCTTGTATCCCAGTTCTGTACTGTCATTTCCACTAACTTGTAAATGTTTAAACAAATGTATAATTTAAACCCTAGGACAGTGGTTCCCAAACTGTGTGCCGTGGCACCCTGGGGTGCCTTGGGACACATGCAGGGGTGCCTCAGGTTGGTGGTCCAGCACCAAACCCAAATAATTTTTGGTCAATGTAATGTAAATATGTGGACAATCAGATGTGCAAACCTGTCCACCACCACATAGCTGAACTTAAGAATGATAGGTAAAAGCACAATTAACTTCATTTTACTACTTTACATTTTTTTTCAGAGTTTCTCAATTACTTTGGGTTAGGGGTGCCGTGAAAACAATTCTGATACTGTAGGGTGCCGCGGTTCAAATAAGTTTGGGATCAACTGCCCTAGGAGATTATTACATGTTCACTTTTTAGACCATTCCTTTAGGTCTTATTTATAGTGGATACACCATAAAATGGCATAGGTGCTCACTAATTTTGTGACACACTTAAATAAATTTATTGTGACCTATTTTAGGAATGTAGGCCCTGATTCTGAGCCAGACGCTTTGACAGAGCGCTCGCTCTGAATCAGGGCGTTGTTTTTTTTTTATGGAGCGGCCACAGCTAATGCGAGCGGCCAGGATGATGGTCGCAATGGTCAAGACCATCACGACCATCGGGCTTGTGACGAGACCCTTGTGGTAAGGTCTCGTGGCCGCAAGCCCCAGAGAGCTTTCAGCTCAAACAGAGCCGAAAGCTCTCCCACTGACATCACTTGTGATATCAGTGGGGCCGCCCCCAAATGGTAGGCGTTCCCATGGGATCGCCTCCATCTGGGCAGCCACCCCCCTGACCCGCCCACCAAAGGGGGCGTGCTGTCACTCAACATCGACAGCACTCCACCTTTGGTGCGTGACCCGGAGCGACGGATTGCCCGTAGCTATCCGGGTCTCGCACATGCGCACGATGGAGCCGGCTCCATCGTGCGCATGCGCTCTTGGCCACCATCGACCCGGTTGCGAGCACTCAGCGCTTGCGACCGGGTCTGAATCAGGCCCGTAGTCCAATAAATCTTTTTCAGTGACAATTACAGGTTTCATCACAATTTGAATACTGTAATGTGTACAATAAAAGATATTTTAACTTCATTAATCATTTCATTAATCATTTCAGTTAACCATAAAGTGAGCCCCACAAAGAAATTATTTTTGTTTCTTTGTATCCATTTTTATTGAGTACTTGCTATTCTACTCTGGGGATCACCACCAACAAAGCTACTCTTGTCCTATTAGTAACTAAGATGATGAAATAGTTGGTTTCCAAATTGTAATTACATTAATAACAAAATGAAATCACTCCCCTCATATCCACTATGCACTTAACATTTTGTTCTATATAGATGATCCAACACACAGCTAAAGATAGCTTGGTAGCATTTTAATAAATTATCAACGTATAAGATCTTAATAAAGTTATACTAATTTTATCAGAATGTGTTTTTCCTATTATCTTATTAGTACCATTTAGTATTAATTTTCTATCTCGTTCTCCCCCTTGGGTGAGCGTTGGTTTTCCCTGTTTATATTGTAATATACGAAACAAGTCAGCGCTTAGCCATACTGTACATTTATTTGTCTGGGAATCAGGATACATGACAAATATATAGATACTAAAAACAATACATTTTTGTTAATGCTTATGCTTTGCATGCTTACTAATCCATAAGTTAAGGGGATGACATGATACCTTTGCAAAAGTGGGAAACAAATAGCGAGTTTTTGCATACAGCGAATGCCCAGAAGTGAACTTTGGACCTCATTCAGAGCCGCTCGTAAGCGGCCGTACGCTCGTCCCGAGCAATGTTCGCACATCTGCGCATGCGTACGGTTTGTAATACGCATGCGCGAACCAGTCAGTGCGGCCGAAAATCGTTTGTTCGCTATATAGCGAATGCCTGCTATTTTGAGTGACAGGAGGAGGTGTATGTGGGTGGTAACAGGGGGAGGTGCTTGAAAAACGGGGAATGGAATTCAGAACGCAGGCGTACTTAAAGGTCAAAACGGGTGTTTTATGGGTGTGCATAATTAATACAGCAGCATCATTGACCACGTCACTTGGTTGTTTTATAGTCAGAACTGCTCGCAATATAGCGGTAGGAAAAAAACAGCCACAAGAATAGCTGTTCGATGTACTCGATTAATCTAATAAATAGCGGACATGACGTATGATGTGAGCGGCCAGGGGGAGTATTTTTAAAAAAAACGACCGCATGTTTTGATCGCTCGTTCAGACATAGAGGCGTCAACAGACCGCAAAGAGTGAACGGTTCATTTGAATAGCCACCCCCTTTTTCTGAACGAGCGAGCGCTAATAGTGTCCGGCTCTGAATCAGGCCCTTTGGCCGGATCTGTCTTTTCAATAAATGCGCCGTTTCGAGGTATAAACTGGCCGGTGGCAAAATGAATGGACGTAACCACCCTGACTTGTGGGCATGTATCAAAAGCTTTGTGCGATTCTGAGTTGTACACATGGGGAAGGGAAGCCAGTTTCTGATGGATCTCTTGCACCTAACATTGGCCAGCATAAAATCAATGGGCGGCTCAGGTTTCTGCTTGCACACGTATGTTCCCCCGCATTAGTTGAACAGATACTCAGATTAACATACAAGAAATCAAGCTAATGGGGCTGTCTGCAACTACTATCACTTTGTGTGTCACTCAGAATCAGCCCAAATGTTTTGTTAAGGTTCTGCTTTGCAATATTGCTAAAAAAAAACATAGAATTTTCTTCATGGAGACAGCAGGAGCTGATTGATTTGGCAAAGGAAATCCAGACTGACCTAGACTCATATAACCTGCTGTGTGTCAGAGTTAATTGGATTTGTGTTCCCAACCTGGAATCTGGGTTTGGATTGAGGCAGCACTGTGCAGAAAACTTGGTGGCGTGATGTAATTTCTATGAATGTACAAAGTAAGGAAGTTCTGTAACTGCTTAAGGGAATTCCAGATGAGCGTAGAGGGCAGCTGCAGATACAGGGTCACACTAGACAAGAGTTCGTTGTGAAATGGAACAGAAGCGGGACTTAGTAAATAGAACTACTCTAGTTGTAGGAAGGTGTGGAAGAAGTTGTATGGGATCATTAGCTTGAAATCCATCGGTAACTGAAGGAAGATTAACTGAACTCCGTGGAATCGGAGAACTCAAGATTGGAGTCCAGGCTGGTACCGAAGGAATGTTGGCTGAACTCCGGCTGGTACCAGAGAGAGGTTGGCTGAACTCCGGGCTGGAGCTGAAGGGATGTCGGCTAAACTCTGGGCTGGTACCAGACAGATGTCAGCTGAACTCTTAGCTGGTAATGAAGAGATGTCAGCTGAACCCCGGCTGGTACCAGAATGATGTCAGCTGGAGCAAAGATAGCTGGAACGCTAATATCAGCAGCGGAATCAGAGATTTCACTAGGATCTCTCTGAGGAGCACAGAAACAAGAATCACACAAAGATCTGTGAGACTTATTGCACTGGCAGCCTGTTAGCTCCCCAGGAAGATCTTTTATAGGGATTGATTGCTGCTGATTGGCTGAGAAGGCCGAAGCAAATATTTTATTGGAACAGTTGACATGTGATTGGGAAGAACATGGCTGCCCCCATACTCCCGGAGGTGCTAGAATTTGCACACATGTGATGCTGTCTCCGTCTTCCCCTGTTATATACTGTTGCAGGGTCAGAGGAGAGAAGCCGCTTTCAGCTGCTGGAGGTCCGGAAGTGAAGACACCCGCAGATCGGACCAGAGCCGGGAGAAGCCGCTGCTGACACCCCCGAGCACACTGCGGATGAGAACAGCCAGCTCCTTCCGCCTGCTATCATCGACCACACTACCCATTTGGGTGAAGGTGGGGCCCGCCCCAACCAGCATGCTCCTGCTGCTCGCACTACCCCCTTAAGTAAAAGGGGGCCCCGCTCTGAATTGGTACCAGCACACCGTGCCGGCTACATGATTGATTGGAGAGGGAAGTGCCTGAATATATGATTTATTGGGGGAAGGGAGGGCTGGCCACCTGCCCGCCCCACCCAATTCCACTCCAATAAAGTTTTTTTTTTCTTTTGTCGGCACGTGACACATCATGGAGTAGAAGTGATTATATTTAGTCTAAATATAATCACTTTATCACATGCTGAAACAAATTTGTTTTTACTTTTTAATTAGTTAAACTGCACTAATCACATAAATACAATGAGGCAGCCATTTGAGTGTAGCTAACATCACTGAGCCACATTCAGCCTAAGGTGGGAAGATGGAGCCTAGGGGGGGCCCAGACTATTTTGGCAGTCCCAGGCCCCACAATTTTTGATGGCAGCCCTGGACATGATCACCTGGCTACAAACTAGGGACAGCCCGACATCTGCGGTCGGCCAAAGTTTTATAAAGAGCAGAAGACTTTACCAAAGAGGTATGTTTATGTCTTTGCAAATTCTGGAGAAATTCTGAAGAGAGGAATTAGCTGCTGGAACCTCTAAGGCTGGAAGATGGTGGAATTCGGGTACTTGTGAATGAAGGCCATAGACCATCAGAAATGGTGTTAAATTAGAAGAGGTGTGGTCACGGTTATTATGAGAAAACTCTGCCCAGGGAAGGAGTTCGAGCCAATCGTCCTGGGAAGAAGAAATATAAATTCTGAGAAAGGATTCATTCTTTCAGTTTGACCATTTGTTTGAGGATGATATGCTGAAAAAAATTTTATTTAATTTGTAACGTTGAGCACAGAGACCCACAAAATTTCACTTCAAACTGAACTCCTCTGTCCAAGATGATTTCTAATTGTAACCCGTGGAGTCTGAAGACTTCTTGGATGAAAAGTTGAGTGACACGAGGTGCGGAAGGGAGTCCAGTGAGTGGAATAAAGTGAGCCATTTTTCAAAATCAATCCACTATGACCCAAATTGTGCTGTGGCCTTTTGACGGTAGTAGACCCATAATGAACTCCATTGACAGATGTGTATAGGGTCAAATGGGAATTGCAAAAGGCTGAAGCTGTCTTGCAAGTGAACTTCTGGGAACTTTATGCTGGGTACATTTTACACAAGATGAGATGTAAGTCTGAACATCGGCTTTCATAGCAGGCCACCAGTAAAAATGCTGGATGAACTTCAGTGTTTTGTGGATTCCTGAATGACACGTAAATTGAGCAGCATGAGCCCAATGAAGCAACTTTTTCCAAAGCTCGGGAGCTACTAAAATCTTCCCGAGAGGTGGAGTTGGGATCACTTTAGTAGAGGCAAAGGATGTCGGTTTTAAGATGGAGTGAACTTCCAATGTCACTAGGCTGTTCCTTAGAACTCATGGATTGTGAAAGAGCATCTGAGTTGTAATTTTGTGAACCAGGACGGTAGGTAAGCTTAAAATCAAATCATGATAATAACATTGCCCACCGAGCTAGCGGGGGATTAAGACATTGGGCGGATTTTAGATATAACAGGTTTTTGTGATCAGTGAAAATATCTATTCTAGAGCAAGCTTGATATCTAATAACTCTTGATCAACAATGCAGTAATTCCTTTCCACTGGGAAGAAATTTCAAGAAAAGGATGGAGCTTCTCAGTTGATTCGTCCACAGTCTAAGAAGTACCTCCTTTACTTAAGAACGGTCAGTCTCCAGATCATCAAAGAAGATTAAAATATGACACATTTATAGAGAAGATCATGAAAGATCTTGTTGACAAAGTGCTGGAAGACGGCTGGTGCATAACACAGACCAAAGGGCATAACTAAATACTTGTAATGCCCGTCCCTGGTGTTAAAAGCCATCTTCCATTCATCTCCACCATGGATATGAATCAAATCCAACTGTCACAAGTTGCCAACACGCATTGTTACATACCCATTCTCCAGTGGTCTCTCCTTCTCAGGGTCACCACTCACATGCCCGGAATTCGGCTCCTGTGCAATGTACATGCCCTATTGGGATGGTACCTAGTTGCTAAGAAATTGGGACGCTGGACTGTGGCACGAGATACTGGGAATACTGGATGATCTTTCCTCCTCACCTGTGGATTTCATTAATCACCTGCCCTGTTAGTCCATTGCTTCATTTCCTTTCTTAAGCCTGCTGGTTCATTGCTGGCTTGCTGGCTATAGCATGTTTGTACATGTCCTTCCGGTTCCTGTCAGTCATGTTCCTACTCGTCTGTGTCAGTTCTGCCATACCTCATGGACTCTTGTCTAACCATCATTCCTTTATCTAGAGTACTCATATAGTGCTGTCTACGGAGTTCTCCGGGTCATGCTGTTCTTGCGACCTCGCTGCTCATTTGGCCATCAGTTTCCATCTCAGTCTTTCCACATATTGGCTCTCAAGGCCACCTCCCGGCTGTTCCAGCAGTACCTCGGCCCTCAAGGCCGCAGCATAGCCTATCAATACCTCGGCTCTCAAACAGTATCCTGACTTTTCCAGCTGCACCCTGGCCTTCAAGGCCACAGCACAGCCTGTCAACACCTCAGCTCTCTAAGCTGCATCCCAGTTATTAAAGTCACACCCCGGCCCACAAGGCCGCATCACAGCCTGTTAATACCTCGGCTCTCAAGGCCACATCCCAGCTGTTCCTGCCACACCCCGGCCCTCAAGGCTGCATCACAGCCTGTCAACACCTCAGCTCTCTAGCTGCATCCCGGCTGTCATAGCTGCACCACAGCCCGCTAGGCTGCATCACAGCCAATTTACACCTTGGCTCTCAAAACCACATCTCAGCTGTCATAACCACACCTCGGCCCTCAAGGCCGAATAACAGTTTGGATATCTACAGGCTCATTGGCTGCATCTCGACTCTCAAGTCCGCATCTCAGCCTGTCTACGTCTTGGCTGTCCAAGCTGCACCTCGGCCTTCTAGGCTGCACCTCACAACTTATATTCCAACCAGCTTCCAGCCACATCTTGGCTCTCAAAGCTGCACCTCCAAATTCTTCAAGCTCTACCTTGAAGACCTTGTTGAAGATACCTCACCTTGTCCAGTCCACTGTCAGTCGCATATCATATGCTGTGGCAGTAGGGTAACCATGTAAGTCTCTCTTATCTCAAGCTTTAAGACTAGGGGACCGCCTAAGTACCGGTGAACATGTTGTATTCTTAGGGAACAGCGGGTGGTTGCTATTGGCAAAAGACCTCACCAGAGTGGTTCTAGGGGCTTACACATTGATTCCTAAGAGACCGTTACACCAGCTTAGTGAAGACAGAAGCACTCTTGACTCGGTCAAACAATTGGGTAATCAAGGGTAAAGGATACTGTTTTTTTCAAAGTGATGTCATTGAGTCCTCAATAGTTTATGCATGGACGAAGACTGCTGTCTTTCTTGTTTACAAAAAAGAATCCGACTCCAGCCGGAGATGATGAATGGTGGATGAACCCCTTTTCTTTGTTTTCCTTAATATACTCAGACATTTCCTGAGTCTCCAGTAGGAACAGCCGATATGTGCCCCCCTCTAGGAGGTGTCTTTCCTGGAATAAGGTCAATGGGGCAATCCCATTCCCAATGCAGAGGCAAATAATTGGCTCCCTGTTTACTTAAAACATCTTTAAACTGTTGATAAGCTTTTGCTAATCCTTCGAGTGGGGTAACCTCAGCGATACTCACTGAAGACAATTTTTAAAACAAAATGGGCTCAAGATGTGATTTGTAAGGTGGACCAGTCCAGTAGGGGGCTATGCTTCTGCAACCATGGTAAACCAAGAACTAAAATGTGAGGCTTTAGGAATCATCAAAAAAGATAAATCTTCAGAGTGATGAACACCCACTCTAAGTTTCAGAGGAAGAGTACGATGAGTGATAACCCCATTTGAGATATAGCTACCATCAACTGCTGTCAGTGTAACAGTCCGGGACAAGGCTTCGGTGGGTATCTGATATTTTAGAACAAAGTCTGAGGTGATGAAATTCTCATCGTCTGCTCCTGCATCTAATAGAGCAGAGATGGATTTAGAATTATGGGCATATTCCAAGATGATGGCAATAACGGATTCAGCTTTCTGTGGTGATTTAATTGCAACTCCTAACTTAACCCCTCTTTCATAAATTAGGAACGAGCGTTTCCTGGACAAAGTGAACAGGTCTTCACCAGATGTCCAGAGGATCCACAATACATGCAGAGATTCTCCCTGCATCATCTCTGAGACTCTTCAGGAGTCAACCAAGACTGATTCATTTGCATAGGTTCTTCTCTGTTTGGGAGTGGAGAGCTCAAATGAGGAACACAATGAGATTTTGCTTGGTCGTATCGATTTCTCTCTAAGGTGCATTCTCTATGCTGGAGGTCTACCTTACTACAGAGGAAGATCAAATCATCCAATCTGGATGGCAAATCTCAGGATGCCAAGTCATCTTTAAGTCTCTTGGAAAGTCCACTCCAGAATGCTACTATAAGAGCATCCTCTTTCCAGTTTAATTTGGATGCCAATGTGCGAAATTGTATCATGTATTGGCCGACTGTCTTACTGTCCTCTCGAAAGATGAAGAATATCAAATTTGCTAGGTGGTGATAATTGAAGTCAAGAAACTGGTACGGGAGCAAGCAGAGGAGGAGGCATAGTGGTAGGTGGTCCTGGCTGAAGATTTAAAGGACCTGCATCCAAGAGGATGGCTTGAATATTGTCCATAAAAGTAGACATATCCTGAATAAATTGTGCTAGTTGCAACTGCGAGGACTCCTGTCTTTCCAGACGGTTTAATAAGTCCTGAGTGGAGTCACCTCCAGAACCCTGACTGCTTGCCAAGTCCATTGTTCCAGTGCAAACTGTCAGAGGTAATTGGATTTGTGTTTCCAGCCTGGAATCTGGGTCTGGATTAATTGAGGCAGCAGTGTGCAGAAAACTTGGTTGCTTGATGTAATTTCTATGCATGTACAAAGTAGGGTTCTGTGACGACCTAAGGGAATTCCAGATGAGTGTAGGGGGCAACTGGAGAAACACTGGGTTACAAAAGATGAGAGTTTGTTGTGAAACAGAACAGAAGCGAAACTTAGTAAATAGAACTCCGCTAGTAGTAGGAAGGTGTGGAAGATGTCATATGGGATCAGTAGCTTGACATCAGTAACTGAAGGAAGAGTAACTGAACTCCATGGAATTGGAGAACTGAAGGTTGGAGTCTGAGCTGATACCGAAGGAATGTCGGCTGACTTCCAGCTGGTACTGGAGAAGGGTTGGCTGAACTCCGGGCTGGAACCAAAGAGATGTTGGCTGAATTCCAGGCTGGTACCGGAGAGATGTCAGCTGAACTTCGGGCTGGTACCGGAGAGATGTCAGCTGAACTCTGAGCTGGTACCGGAGAGATGTCGGCTGGAGCAAAAATAGCTGGAATGCTAATATCAGCGGCAGAATCAGAGATTTCAATAGAATCACTCTCAGGAGCACAGAAACAAGAATCACAAGACTTATTTCATAGGAAGCCTGGTAAGTCCCATGGAAGCTCTTTTATAGGGATTGATTACTGCTGATTGGCTGGGATCACTGGGGAGGCAGAAACAAAGATACTATTGGTGGAACAGTTGCCATGTGATTGGGAAGAACATGGCCACCCCCATACTCCCGGAGGTGCTCTAATCTGTACACGTGGGTGGTGTCCCCATCTGCCCCTATTATATACTGACGCTGGGTTGGAGAAGAGGAGCCACTCACAGCCGCTGGAGGTCCAAGAGTGAAGACGCCCATGGTGGGGACCAGACTCCGGAAAAGCCACTGGACAACCCTGGGAGTGGCGCAGGGGAGAATAGTCAGCTCCCGGACAGGTAAGCAGCTGGGTCTGCATCTGAGGTCTCTGGTATAGGGCATGACACTGTGCTTATTATTAGAGTATCAATTTGCACTGTCACAATGTCTGAAAAGACCAAAGTCATTGATTAGTCCAATAAATAACAATCTGACCACTTAATTATAAATGACCGAAATCCATACAAAAAATAATAATCCAGTATATACTGTATGAGCAGATACAACCACATTATCTGATTAATTGATTCAATGCACAAATGATTTAATATATGTATGTTTCCTTCAGGAATGGACTCCAGATGGCATAGTATTCATTTCTCATAATATTTTATTCTTTATACATGCTCAAATTAAAGGTGATATTTTACTCCTTTTTCAAGGTCAGGGAAAATTAACCTGGGAATCACCCTTAAAGTGGAAATTAGCTTCAAGCTAGAAGAGGTTCCTTTGTCATGGTGTTCCCAGTGGTTAACCCTGCTTGCCGACTCTCCCGCAATAGCCGGGAGGCTTCAGAAAATCCTGTGGCACTCCCGGCCCCCCGCAAGAGAGGGCAAGTCTTCCTTCCTGCTTCCCAGGCTGACAGAGGCAGGGGGTTTGAGAAAGATCAATCTCTGGTTTGACAAGTTTGGCACCTCGGGTTTCCCCAGTATAATAGTAATAGTTCAGGTGATTCTTGTCCACTCTCCTCTAGTAGTAAAATAAAGAAAGTATATAAAGAAAAAGACACACACACATTTTATTGAAATATTAAACTCATCACAATGCTCTCATTTAATTAAATAAAACAACATGAGCCGGTTCTTTAGGTACCCTGGTGCTTAAGCAGTGTATTTCAATTGATTCGGGAAGTCATTAGCCATTCAGTCAATCACAAGAGTTTTTCCAATGTTAGTAGCTAGCACGTTACAAAAATTCTTATAATTGGCTGGGTGGCTGGAGAAAACTCCTTTCAGGCCACAGTCTTTCTATATCTCCAACAACAGAGTTCTCAGCAGTGGGAGAAAACTAAATTTTTTTATGCTGCACACCATGGAGACTACTGCCTTCAAGGCAGAACAACAACTCCAAAGTCTATGTGAATCAGAAGCTCTGATTGCAGGACCATGGGACAGTGGGATGGTTGGGAGGTAAGAATTTTCTGTGCCAGATGCTCCTAGCATGCAGTTTGCATTGTGAATTATTTATTGTTTGAATTCCCGTGGATAGAAGATTACAAAATTTTAAGATGTTCCCATACATTAGGAGTATTGTACACTATGAAGAAATAAAGAAGATTTTTTAATAATAAAGTGATGAACAAAGGGATATTAGCAGGGGGTCGGAACAATTTTATGTTGTTTCGGCAATGTAAAGTCCTTCAGTTTTTTTTTTTCTATTAATTATTTTTCCAAAATGTTTGCCTGGGGGATGTCATTGTATGGATTGTTTCACACCTGGTTATACTATACAATTTGCCTTTGTTTTTATAATGGACATATATCTGATGTGGTAGGCAACAAATTGGTGCATAGTACATTTATGTTACCCCGGGTGTTAGAGTGGGCACAGATAAGTTAGGATTAGATGTTACCTTACAGCTGAGAGGGCAACTCCAGTGGATCTTCCTTCTTCTGTGGCAATGACCCTTATCCACCTCAGGCTGTAGCAGAGAGGCTAGCCCCATACACACAGTAATGTGACATAATGTGACAGCCTTGATAAATAAAATAATCAATTTATTAAATGTGGTGTCAGTGGACTTGAGTCCAGGGCAGGTTCCTGCATGAAGAAAATAATAATCACCATACAATTTAGTACAAATATAATGTTGCAAATCTAAAGCAGTACTTTGCAACACAATAGTAAATAAATGGGCAAAAACTCTCTTGAATAGTGAAATAAACTTAGTTAACTTAACAGTTCTTTGGCTAGAACTAGGGATACACTAACTAGTCAATACACTAGATTCTAAACACATAATAACCTTCACAAAGCACAAATATAATGAAATAGCAAAAAAAAGGTTATTACTCAAATTCTTTCATTGGAGTACTCTCTTGCTAAGTGGTCACTGTCCTATAATAATGCAAGTATGCTTGTAATCCACAATAGGCTAAAGTAATAGGATTAGCATTTAATGCTAGTCTTTCTTGATTACAGAGACCAATAGCTTTACTTTCCAGTGATTAAGCACAAAAAAACATAGCTCCACTTTTAGTAGCATAGTGTCATGCTCACGCTATGCTGACCCTCTGCCGAGGTATTGGAAGATGTGGACCAAGATTGGCAAAGGAAAAAGAGGCGAGTGGCCTGGATAAATGACGTCCTCATCCACTAGTACTGGATGTTGGCTAGATCTGACCAAAGGTGCAGAGTCTAACTTACTGGGAGGTGTTCACCAGTGACCTCTCCAAGCTTGATTTGGCTTAAGCTGCACCTAACAAGTAGATTGCAGCCCTTTGGTCAGGTATCCGGCATAAGTGGGAAATGGATCAAAACTATCATAGGGAAGGCAAAGGAAATAGATACTGGAAGTTTATACTAGGGTAATGTAATGAGTACACCCACTTTTGACCCAGACACAAGGCTGACACATGAGCATGGCACTAGGTTATTGTACTTGGATGACATATGAAGCACACATGCTGCAGCTTCAGATGCAGAACTGGCACAGGAGAATGATATTATGAGATGATACTCAGATGACGTACTAAGTACTGTACACTCACTGTGGCTTCAGATGCAAAACTGGCAAAATGGAGTAGAATTAGAAGAAGAGTGGTACCTAAAATTGTGGGCAAACTCTGCCCATGGCAATAAATTGACCCAATCATCTTGAGAAGAAGAAATTCAAAGTCTAAGAAATGTTTCCAATTCCTAATTCACCCTCTCAGTATGGCCATTTGTCTGTGGGTGATAGGTAAAGGAAAACTTCAGGCACATAAAGCCCTCCAGAATTTGGCAACAAATTGCACACCTCGATCTCCTTGGGTAATCCATGAAGACGGAAGATGTCAAGCATAAACATTTTGGCCAATAGTGGAGCAGAAGGAAGTCCAACCAAGGTAATAAAATGGGCCATATTTGAAAATTGGTCCACTACCACACTCCCTTGGAGGGTGGTAATTCAGAGCTAAAATCCATCAACAGATGAGTCCAAGGGACAATCAGGAATGTCAGAATGTGGCCTGGGATCAGCCGCTACTCACCTCTGTTCCGGCGTCCTTGGGCTTAGGTGTTCAGTCACTGGCAGTGGAGGTGAGTGGTGACTGAGTATTCTCCCTGGGGTCTGCTAGGGCTTCCGTGCGTTCATCCTGGTTTCTGGGTGCTCGGCATGGGTGCAGCCATGTTGGTCCATATCACCTGACTAGTCTCTACCAATGGTAGTCCTGTGGTCATTCAGCTGATCCTCTGATCCAATGATCAACTACCCAGGGGTATTTAAATCTGACTCCAGGAACAGGAAACTGCTGTTCAACTTCACTGTTCCAGTGATTTGTGATTCTCACCAAGTGTTGCTCTGTGATTTTTCCTTCAGAGTGTTGCTTCAGCCTCCTCACAGTTCTCCAGAATTTCTTGTAATTGCTCCCATGCTAAAACTCTGAGACTTTAGTTCTCTCTCAGAAGTCTAGTGTTTTTTGTTGTTTTTCCTGTGTGTCTTGTAATGTGCTGCTAGCTCTCCTGCAGCTTTCCTGTGTTACTGAGGTGTCAGGTTTCCTACTAATTTCTACTTAGCTCTCAGGTGGATCTATAGAAATCCCCAGTACATGCCTGTGTACACTTCTCTCTGTGTCTCTCTGTGGAAATCAGCACCTGAATCTGTTGCAGTTCCCAGTACATTTCCCTGTGTTTTCAAGAGAGCCTGCAACTAGGATCTCTACACTCTCAAGTTCATCACCAGTGTTTAAGTATTCCGTTCATCACCAGTGTTCAAGTATTTAGTTAATCACCAGTCTTCAAGTATTCCATTCATCACCAGTGTTCAAGTATTGCATTCATCACCAGTGATCAAGTATTTAGTTTATATCCAGTGTTCAAGTGTTCAGTGCATTTCCAGTCTTCAAGTATTCTGTGCATCTCCAATATTCAAGTATCCAGCTCATCTTCAGTATTCCAGTATTAATTTTTATACTATTCATTTAATCTAGTTCCGGTCTTTCTGCCATTCCCAGGTACCTGTCCAGAGGGCCATGACCTGCCCACAGTGCAGCGAAACTTGGGACACTGGTGAAGACCAACAAGTGGGTTAGACTCTGCACCTCTTGGCAGGTCTAGCCAAACCTGGGTTTGGCTGCAATAGGGAGACCTAGCTGTCACTCACCTTCTTGTTCCCTAGTCATCTGAACCCCCCGACTCACCATCCCCCACAGAGGAACTCTTGCACCGGATCATGACAAGGAATAGGCAAAGGATGAAAAGGGCTAATAACTTTGTTGCATGTGGATTTACAGTATGCTGAGCACACTTGGCACAGGAAACAATAAATTCCGGACATTTTCCTTCATAGTGGGCCACCAGGACGAGCGCTGTAAAAACTTAAAATTTATGAGGATGCTATAGTGGCCAACAAACAAGGAGGCATGAGCCCAGGTTAATAAGTTCTTATGTAACTGAGGTGCTACAAAGATCTTGCCAGGAGGAGGAGGAAGCAACTGGGTGTGAGCAAAGACAAGAGGATACAGAATAGGATGAACTTGAGGTTGTTCTTCCTGTGGAGGCAGAAAAGAATGGGAGAGTGCATCAGCCTTTTTATTTTGTATGCCAGGATGAAGTTGGACTTTAAAATCAAACCGGGAAAAAAAAGAGACCAGCGAGCTTGTCTGGCATTCCAACAATGAGCTGTGTTGAGATAAACAAGATTCTTATGATCAGTGATGATAGTAATAGGAAATTTAGCAACTTCCAAAAGGTGTCTCCATTCTTCTAGTGCCAATCTCATAGCCAACAATTCTTGATTCCCTATGGCATAGTTCTTCTCAGCTGGGGAAAATTTATGACAAAAGAAAACGCAAGGATGAATCTTTCCATCTTCAGCCACTTGAGACAGTACAGCACCCACTCCTACTGAAGAGGCATCGACTTCTAACGTGAAGGGTTTTTCAAGTTGTGGTTGAACAAGAATTGGAGCTGTGGAAAAAGCTGTTTTGAGGGCTTGTAAGGCAGCCACAACTGCCGGAGGCCAATGAGATGGGTTAGCACCCTTCTTAGTGAGAGCCGTGATGGGTCCGACAATCATAGAAAAGTTTGCAATAAATCTTCTATAATAATTATGGATAATTGGATGGCTTTCAAGGACTGCGGTTGGGGCCAGTTTTGGATGGCTCTTAGCTTGTCTGAATCCAATCAAAGGGAATTTCACGATACAGTATGATGTGCCCCAAAAATGGCACAGAGGACTGTTCAAAAAGACATTTACAGATTTTCCTGTACAGATGATGACTTCAAAGATGAGACAAAACCTCTCTGACATGAAAGCGAGGGGATTGCAGGTTCTCTGAAAAAATTTAAATGTTGTCCAGATAGACTACAACAAATTTGTAAAGGACATCTCGGAAGATTTCATTGACGTCACTCTGAAAAACTGCTGGCGCATTACACAAGCCAAAAGGCATCACCAAGTACTCATAATGGCCATCTCGCATATTAAAAGCAGTTTTCCACTCATCTGCTGTTTTGACACAGATTAAATTGTAGGCTCCACGGAGATCCAATTTAGTGAAAATAGACACTCCACGAACTTTGTCAAAAAGCTCCAAGATGAGTGGCAAAGGATATCTATTGTAGGCTGAATGAAATCACCATGAAAAATAGTCTATGCAGGGTCTGAGAACTCCCAAAGAAGAATCCGTCCCTAGCAATAGAAGAAGATGGTCTTATAAAACCCTTGGCTAGCTTTTCTTTTATGTAATCAGACAAAGCAACTGTTTCCAGAACTGAAAGAGGGTAGATACGGCCACGAGGTGGCATCTGTCCAAGGATAAGATCGATGCCACTGTCCCAAGGGTGATGGGGAGGCAATTTGTCCGCAGCTTGTTCACAAAAAACGTTGAAATCTTGATAAGGTTTTGGCAAATGAGAATCTGGTTTAGAAATTAATTGTTTATTTGAAGTGAAAGGAATCAATTTTGAATTGGGTGCACTCAATCCCTCAAACAATAATAAAATAATCAAATCTTTATTAGTTATGCTTTAAAAGTTTCGGGCCTCATTAAATCACAATATAAATGCTATTTATTGCTTCCTTTTAATCAATAATTTTGTCATTATCATATGCCCTTGCATAGGGCCATATGAGGTGAAATATAAAATGAATATATATACAAAAAGACAGGGCCGTAACTAGGGTAGTGCGACCTGTGCCATGGCAGAGGGCACCGCATGGCAGGGGGCGCTGTTTGGGCCTGTCAATTTTCGTTTTCATTATCATTCTCACTTGTAGCTTCCTCTTATTTTATCCCCAGCATCTCCTTGCCTCCTATCTCTTCCCTGGCCCTTCCCCAGGAGGCCATGGCCCTTTTTCAGGTGCACTATCTTATATCCATATTTGAAAAATGGGAGGGGGGTGCCAATGCTCTCTCTGGCACAGGGCACTAAAAAGTCTAGTTACGGCTCTGCAAAAAGATATAGAGTAATAAAGAATGGAATATGAAAGAAATAGAGTTTCAAAACAAAACCGTGTGCTGTGCTTATAAATAGGTATTATAAGGGCACAGTCGTGCCCTTATATTAAGGCTGAATTAAAAAAAACTGAATTCGCCAAGAGAGAATTCCTGAGGAGGGGGTATGGTGTTTAAGGGGCTACACCTCAAAAGCTGTTGGAGGTAGCAAGCTGAAA
Organism: Taudactylus pleione; assembly: GCA_031769625.1. Classification (NCBI taxonomy): domain Eukaryota; kingdom Metazoa; phylum Chordata; class Amphibia; order Anura; family Myobatrachidae; genus Taudactylus; species Taudactylus pleione. The sequence continues at coordinate 6,298,047 of JAUIMM010000210.1, read as the reverse complement.
TTCGGCATGGGCGGGTAGAACTGTCATTGCTCCATGCCAGATGTCAGGGCAAAAAACATCAAAAATTAGGATTTGGGAGTAATCTAAAGTTCCAACTGTCAGGTTTTATTAACACTCTCAATTAGGACCATTTTTCTGCTGTTCTCAATGGGGGATTTTTGGGAAGGCATAACTCAGAGTAGGGCGCGAATTTTGACTTGGTGTTTGTTTTATTAGGTAGCTATTGTTCCAGGGTAGGCGCTTTTGGGGTTCAGGTAATTGAGAAAGTTACAGTTTTTAAACTATTACCTTATGAATCTGCTATTATAGAGATTAGGAAGTTTCAACTTGTTGTGCAGCCTCAGTAGGAGCCTCCAGCAGGTGTATTCACTGTGACTTCACCTGGGTGCACAAAGATGGCTGGTCAGTGTGGGCAGTAGCGGTGGTGGGCTCGGGGGAAGGAAGCAGCTCTTAGCTGCTGCCAGGACCCAGGGGCGAAGGGGGGTAGTGGGCATTAGCTGTGGCAGTGGGGGTAGCAGCGGCAGTGCGAGCAGCGGTGGTGTGGGCTGCAGGACCCAGGGAAGGTAGCAGCAGACAGATGCAGGCTTGGATCTGAAAGATCCGTCATACCTGCATCTGTGTATAAATAAACAATCACAGAAGCAGGGGTGGTATCAGTGAGACCCATCTGTGCTTCTGTGTTTAAAAAAAAAAGAACACCTCTAATGATCGGAATTTCATTGCTTTTTTTAGTTTGAGTGGCACAAATTCAGTAGGTTTTGTGAAATTTCAGATCATGTCTAAGAAGCCTTAATGGGACATGTGAAACCATAAGGTTTTTTGTCTATGGAATATAATATATTATTCTAAGTTATATTATATTATATAATATATTATTCTAAGTTAAGTGTTTGTTATTCATGTTATTCACAGTTATGAGTGGTAATACCTCACGTTATGTATTACAGAGATCCTTTGAAAGCCTCTGCTACATATTCATATACAAAGTGTCCACTAAATCATCAACTGTCATATACTGATACAATTGTTTCAAAATCCCACAGATAGAAACACACTAGGATTATAGCATTAATGGATTCATAAATTTGGCAATAAGGACAGAACAACAGCTGCTATAACAGAATTTATATTGCTATATGCTATACCGGAATTTATATTGATACCAATTATATTATTGCGATATATGTTTGAACTATGGTTTAATGAAAAAGTCAACACATTAATCTAACTGCATGTGCCATCTTATATATAATAAATTATTCTAATTAAGTTTTGATTATACAACAGGAATAAATAGCAATTATAAAGAACCCAATATTGAGCTGCAAGATACCGTCAAAATACCCACTACAACATATGAGAATCAAAATCTTGCTAAGATATCTTTATGATACCGTGTGATAGATATATAGTCACTCTCTTTCACTGCATAATGACATAAGGAACAGGTTAAAGCACTATTCCTGTAAAAATAACTAGTGTGTATTCTATCTGTGGGATTTTGAAACAATTGTATCAGTACTTGACAGTTGATGATTTAGTGGACACTTTGTATATGAATATGTAGCAGAGGCTTTCAAAGGATCTCTATAATACATAAAGTGAGGTATTACCACTCATAACTGTTATTTATCCTCATGAATAACACATATAACTTAGAATAATATATTATATACCTACAGTCAGGTGCATAAATATTGGGACATTGACAGATTTTTCATATTTTGGCCTCTATTCACCACCACAATGGCTTTGAAATGAAACAAACAAGATGTGCTTTAACTGCAGACTTTCAGATTTAATTTGAGGGTAATTACATCCAAATCAGGTGAACGGTGTAGGAATTACAATGGTTTCTATATGTGCCTCCCACTTTTTAAGGGGCCAAAAGTAATGGGACAAACTAAACAATCCTAAATCTAACTTTCATTTTTTAATACTTTGCTGCAAATCCTTTGCAGGCAATTACAGCCTGAAATCTGGAACGCATAGAGATCACCAGACGCTGGGTTTCATCCCTGGTGATGCTCTGCCAGGCCTCTACTGCAAATGTCTTCAGTTCCGGCTTGTTCTTGGGGCATTTTCACTTCAGTTTTGTCTTCATCAAGTGAAATGCATGCTCAATCGGATTCAGGTCAGGGGATTGACTTGGCCATTGCATAACATTCCACTTTTTAGCCTTAAAAAACTCTTTGGTTGCTTTTGCAGTATACTTTGGGTCATTGTCCATCTGCACTGTGAAGCACTGTCCAATGAGTTCTGAAGCATTTGACTGAATATGAGCATATAATATTGCCTGAAACACTTCAGAATTCATTCTGCTGCTTTTGTCAGCAGTCACATCATCAATAAATACAAGGGAACCAGTTCCATTGGCAGCCATACATGCCCACGCCATGACACTACCACCACCATGCTTCACTGATGAGGTGGTATGTTTTGGATCATGAGCAGTTCCTTTCCTTCTCCATACTCTTCTCTTCCCATCACTCTGATACAAGTTGATCTTTGTCTCATCTGTCCATAGGATGTTGTTCCAGAACTGTAATGGCTTTTTTAGATGTTGTTTGGCAAACTATAATCTGGTCTTCCTGTTTTTGTGGCTCACCAATGGTTTACATCTTGTTGTGAACCCTCTATATTCACTCTTGTGAAGTCTTCTCTTGATTGTTGACTTTGACACTTATACACCTACCTCCTGGAGAGTGTTCTTGATTTGACCAACTGTTGTGAAGGGGTTTTTCTTCACCAGGGAAATAATTATTCTGTCATCCACCACAGTTGTTTTCCGTGGTCTTCCAGGTCTTTTGGTGTTGCTGAGCTCTCCGGTGCGTTCTTGCTTTTTAAGAATGTTCCAAACAGTTGATTTGGCCACACCTAATGTTTTTGCTGTCTCTCTGATATGTTTGTTTTGATTTTTCAGCCAATGATGGCTTGCTTCACTGATAGTGACAGCTCTTTGGATCTCATATTGAGAGTTGACAGCAACTGATTCCAAATGCAAATGTCACACCTAGAATCAACTCCAGACCTTTTACCTGCTTAATTGATAATGAAATAACGAGGGAATAGTCCACACCTGTCCATGAAATAGCTTTTGAGTTGATAGTCCCATTACTTTTGGCCCCTTAAAAAGTGGGTGGCACATATAGAAACCATTGTAATTCCTACACTGTTCACCTGATTTGGATGTAGTTACCCTCAAATTAAATCTGAAAGTCTGCAGTTAAAGCACATCTTGTTTGTTTCATTTCAAAGCCATTGTGGTGGTGAATAGAGGCCAAAATATGAAAATTCTGTCAATGTCCCAATATTTATGCACCTGACTGTATTAATAAGGACAGCGTATTAAACTCTATTTCTTTCGCAAATTCCATTCTTTTTTACTCTATATCTTTTTGCATAACTATTAATTTTATATTTTGCTTCATATGACCCTATGCAGGGCCATCTTAATGTACAGGCACACTGGGCAGCTGCCCAGTGCCCCACAATTCTAGGGGCCTTTGACGGGACATCTGCATAGAGTGTGCGGCCACTCACTCCACAAATAGGGCAGCCAGCTGATGGGTAGGCAGAGAAAGATGCTCCTTGACTGCTCTGATTGTAAAGAGTGGCCAGACAGCATTCTATACCTGCCTCCCAGTCTGCAACCACTGAGCCACATTTAGGGAGTGGCGGCAAAGGGGGCACATCCCCTTGGGCCCCCTCTCTTAGGAGGCCACCATATTTTAATCACAGTTGCAGTGTAGAGCAGGAGCTGCTCTGCAAGCTGGAGAAGAGAAGAGGGATGTGGAATCCATAATCCTTGCTTCACATAATGTTTTTATATATAAACAGTGATTTTGTTGAAAGTACCAATACATCAAAGGGTTAATTTTATTGACCGTTTACATTTGTATTCCCGTGAATGGGTGGGTAGGGGCCCCAGTGTTTTGCTTTGCCCAGGGCCTACAATGCTGTTAAAACAGCCCTGACCCTATGCAAGGGCATATCATAATGACATAAAAGTATTGATTAAAAGGAAGCAATAAATAGCATTTATATTGTGATTTAATGAGGCCCGAAACTTTTAAAGCATAACTAATAAAGATTTGACTATTTTATTTTTGTTTGAGGGATTGAGTGCACCCAATACAAAAATGATTCCTTTCTCTTCAAATAAATATGTATCCTTGAATCAATGGGTGGCACCTGTTTTGCACCTATAGAAATATAAAATTTGTGTTCTATAAGGAAAGTCTTAGAAATGTATTCCTCATTTGTGAACATAATTTACCAGTATTAACCTGGTGCGGGATTCCCATTTCTATTTAAATATTAGAAATTAATTGATCAGACATAGGAAGCTTCGGGGAAGATTCCGTAGAGACTTGTTGGGTTCATACTGGAACAATATGAGGAAGGCACTTGTGAAAGCAATTGGATCCCGAAAGCCAGGACATGCATGGTGGACCAGTCCAGCATGGGATTGTGGATTTTTAGCCAAGGCAGACCTAAAATTAGAGCATGGGGGGTTTTAGGTAGAACCTGGAATTCTAACTCCTCGTGATGTAAGCATACTACCCGAAGTGAAACAGGTAGAGTAACTGAAGATATAATGTCTCCAAGGAGGATATTGCCATTTACTCCAGAAAGAACCAACTTGTTTGGAATAGGAAGAACTGGAATTCCTAGTTTATGTGTCAGAGATTCAGAAATAAAATTTCCGATGGCTCCAGAGTCCACTAAGGCCTTAATATTTTTTGTTTGAGTCCTGAAACGAATAGACACTGGTAAAAGGCCATCCAACAAATGGGAAGGCTTAGTTAATACCGCCAACTGGATGCTCCCAAAGCCAGATAGGGTCTCTTGTTTCCCAATAGGAGAGGACAAACTTTAAGAATATGATCAGGGGCCGCACAGTAGCCCATCTGGAATCGATGGGTCTGGTCAGCCGGAGTCAAATGAGACCTGTTGATCTGCATAGGTTCCTCATTAGTTGGTGTAAGAGAGGTAGAGTGTGCAGCTGGCAGAAATTGATCCTTGACATGATCTTCATGCCCTTTACTAACCTGCCATTCTCTGTGGTGCAAGGCTATCTTAATACATAATGATATTACTTCCGATAGGGACTCAGGAACATCTCGAGAGGCTAATTCATCCTTCAATCTCTCGGATAATCCATGAAGAAATGCTGCCCTACGCACCTCATCAATCCACTTTAACTCGGAAGCAATCATCTATAATTGAACCACATACTGGCCCATTGTACATGTCCCTTGTTGAACTTGAAGGAGATCAGAGGAGGCCAAGGCAGTCCAGCCTGGCTCATCAAAAATTCTCTTGAACAAACAAAATTTCATAATTAGAGACGAGAGGATCAGCTTGCTCCCATAATGGGGAGACCCAGTCCAAGGCAGTTCCAGATAGTAAGGAGATGATGTAGGCCATCTTTGACCTTGGAGTGGGGAAATTCTGGGGTAAGCATTTGAACTGTATCTCGCACTGATTGATGAAGCCCAGGCATCATCTGGAGTTTCCATCAAAATGCTCAGGAGAGGCCAACTGCAAACAAGATCTTTGAGTTACTGTTACTGGAGGACTGACAGGAGCATATCCAGAAGGAGTAGGAAGTATAGTGGCCAGAGTCGACTGAATGGAGAGTAATTGACTGGAGAGTTCCTGGAGATATTGAGCCACCTGGTGTTGTGCTGCCTCCTAATTCTTGATGGAAGAGGCGAGATCTTGTAATGCCCCTGCACCCTGTGATCCAGCGGCTTCCATACGGCCTGTAGAAACTGTAACGCTCAGGCTATGCTGACCCTTTGCTGAGGTATTGGAAGATGTGGACCCAGGTAGGGAAAGGAACAGGAGGCAAGGGGCCTGGATAACTGACCCTCATCCTTTAGTACTGGATGTTGGCTAGACCTGGCCAAAGGCACGGAGTCTAACTTACTGGGAAGTGTTCACCAGTGACCCCTCCAAGTGGGTTTAGGCTTAAGCTGCACCCAGCAAGCATGTTGCGGCCCTTTGGTCAGGTATCTGGCACAAGTGGGAAATGGAAGAACACTATCACAGGGAAGGCAAAGGAAAAAGATACTGGAAGTTTGTATTGGGGTAATGTAATGAGTACACACTCTGTTGACCCAGACGCAAGACTGACACATGAGAATGGCACTAGGAGATTGTACTAGTACACACACTGTGGCTTCAGATGCAGAACTGGCAGAGGAGAATGGTGTGATGAGATGGTACTTGGATAACGTTCTAAGTACACACACTGTGGCTTCAGATGCAGAACTGGCACAGGAGTTGACTCTAGGAGAATTGTAATCAGTAGACATACTGAGTAAATACACTGTTGATAAACACTAGGAATAAGTCACTAGAAACAATGAAGCTTAGGACCTTGGATGCTGCAACAGCAAGTCTTCACTGGAAGTAACAACATTGTACAGGCAACTTCCTGTTGTCCAGAGCCTGGTTAAATAGCCTAAGGCAGCAGTCCATTGGAGAATAGTGTCAGCTGACAGCAACCAATGCTACCATTGGGTAAAGGGCTAATCTGGATATAGACTGTTATTGCTGAATCCATGATGGTAACTGCAGAAACCACATCATGGAGCAGCACATGGATGTCCTAGCAGAACCCAGGTATAATCCTCAGCGCATCACCCGCCACCATGCCTGGCGTCTGACCACTTGGGAGGGGAAGCCAGCACTGAGGTTAGTAATGGCTGATCCTAGGCCGCAACCTGACACACAGTTATCTACAGCACTTGATAGTATCAATAGCTCAGTCCCAAAGTGCACACTAATCTGCTTTTAATTCTCTCACAAAATGGCTTCCTCTCTTTATACTCATAGACTCAGGACCTCATTCAGAGTCGGTCGTTGCGGCCGCACGGTTGTAAGGTAAAAGGGGCCGGATATGCAAATGAAGCGCTTGCAAGTTGCGTCGTTAAGATGGGATCGTTAGCTGGATGAGCAAGGGGAGGATGCGGCTGTAAGACTAAAAATACGCCCCCTTCTCGTTCCCATTACACATCATCTCCGAGCATATAAGGATTAATCGAGACCATTGTGAACCATCGGAGCTGGTCGTAGACCTTAAGGTTGACCATACCCTCTCTTAAGCACTACGATCAAGTCAGTGTAAAAACCTCCCATGTCACATGTGCCATGACACTACTTAGTTAATTATGCACTCCCATAAAACACTGTTTGCATAGTCAGGCACGCCTGCATTCGGATCTCCACTCCCCCGTTCACAAGCACCTTCCCCTGTTACCACCCTCAAACGCCTCATCCTGTCACTCAAACTAACGACCTGGCCAAGTTGAAGGAGAGAGCAATTCCTGATCATAATAGCTAGTTTGCGCACGCGCATTGCGAATTTTATGCATGCGCAGTTTAGCGAACATTGGTGGCGTACGACCGCGCAGCCGCAAAGACCGACTCTGAATGAGGTAATCAGTCTCTAGTTTAATTGTATCCATAAAAAGGGTATATATCACACTGTAAGCATATTCAGATATCTTGTAAGTGTTAGGGTCACTCAGTACTTTGACTATGCCTTCACTATACATTCAATAGGCTTTCAACATGTTCTCAATATACTGTCAATATACTCTCAATATGCTTGAAATATCAATGTCTCCCTTTAACAGCTTTAACTCATACAGCCTCCATGGTCTGCTACGGCTCCCAGAGCTGTCAAACTGTCTCCGGTTCACAGTTTCACTCTGCTGTTGCTTTTGCAGCTGTCCCCAGAGCACCATCAGCAGTTATCTAGTAGCCCTTGGCATTTGGCACCACTTCAGCATCGTCACTTGTGCAAACTCTCTCCTCAGAAATGTGGCACCTCACCCCGCTTACTTGCTCCGCTCCTCTGCAATCTACACCTCGCATGTGCAACCATTGAATTCCCTTTCTGATGCAGGCTTGTCCCACTTTGGCATGTTGTGGCTCCACCTATTAGCAGCCTCCTAAATTTAAGTGTCCATTAGCTCCATAGAGCCAGGGCTATTATACTTTATGTGAAAACCATATCTGGTGTCTACTTAGCAAAATGAAAGTCACATTTTAATACATTATGGCCTAAATGACTAGCAGAAAATATATATTTGCTGCTGGTGGTTTTTGCTCAGTCATTTTTTGTGAACTTATTCATAGTCTTCAAATACTCCCCCTTTCGAAAACCTGTAACTTTAGTGTCATGCTGAGCTAAAAGTATTAAATATTTATTCAATAGATTATGTATGTGTTTAAATATATCTAATCAGCACAAAGCAGGGGGGTTCGGATCTCATTCTCAGCTACTTGGCCTGCAAAAAAGCAAGAGACAGGGGGGATGGTGACATAACTCCTCATAGAGATTCATGTAACTAGTCTTTGATCAACACCTTGCTTCGGTTGACAGGACATAAGTCTGTAAGACCTGCTCTGTCTAAGAAATGCCTGCATCTTATTCTTTCTATAGCCAATTATTTTCAGGCAATCAGGTGGTGAAATTAATGTAATGCAGAAAAGACAGCTCTGCTAAAGTCTTGAAAGTATCTACAGCAAGCTATTATTATTAACTCCTTTGCTACCAGAATGGTCACCATTTACAAAATTGAAGTAGTGTTAATGGATTCTGCTAAGAAAACTTAAAGGTAACTTTATAGTAGGGATGTGCAGGCTCGGATTAGTTCAGATTTTCCCGCCAACTTCGGATTTTTACCGCCAATAACCGGGTCTTAGAAAGAGGCAAAACATCATCTGTCATGGACAAACATCATCATTCCTGGACAAAAGTCCATGAAAGATTATGTTTGTCCATGAAAGATGAAGTTTTACTTCTTTCTGGGACCCGATTTTTGCTGGGAAAAATCTGAATTTGTCGGGAAAATCCGAACTAATCCTAGCCTACACATCCCAACTTTATATGTTATAGAAATTGCACAGACCTTCTTGTAGTAATTAAAAAATATTTTTTTTGTTTAAAACACATTCAATGGTGCACAGACGTCACCTAATGAACAGAGGGCCTGATTCACTAAGGATCGCTATTGTGATCACAGCTGCGATTATGCTAATGCTAATGAATGCCTTCGCAAAGCCATCACACAGCCAGCATAGAGACGCCCCCACTACCACTATCTCATCCGTAATACCTTGCAATCTCATGTATACATCAGCAACATCGAGTAACATCAGTCCCTCATGCGCAATTACAGCAGGTCTGACCTTACTCAGAAATTGCTAACCTCGTCGCACACCGTAAATACTCAAGCTGTGTAAGCCATCGTAGTGGAAAATTTATGCACGCCCAAGACAGCGTTCAAATGGACAGGCACGCCTGCGTTTCTCTGACCACTCCCACGACACCACCCCAAATGCTGACCTCCTGTCACTCACTCTGCGATGGCTTTGTATCTGTGTAAGTGATCGCAGTGCAATTGTAATGCTAACTCATGCACACACACTGTGTAAGCCTAAGAGTTGTCTTTGGTCCACCGGTGAAGGGGGGGGTGCTGTCAAGCTTCAGCCCTTAAAAACCGCCCTCTTACCTCTCCAGTGTCTGTCCAGGCTAGTGCTGAAGTCCGCTCGTGCTGTGCATCACTCCAGTATAGCACAGAGGTCCTCTCACGCTGCAGATCACTCCTGGCTGGTGCTGATGTCTGTCTGTGCTGCTCCTGCCCAGTCCACACAGCGTGTCTTCCCAGTATGCAGACACTCCAACATGACCCGTTCCATTAGGTACAATATGCTCTGCTCCTGGACTTCCTTCTTAATTTATGATTGCAGCCACTTGTGTTGAAACACCTGTCTCATCAATTACCTAGTTCAACACAGGTGACTGCAATCATAAATTAGGTGGGAAGTGCAGGAGCAGAGCATACATAACATTTCTTATTAACATATAACCTGTTATTATCCCAATTATAAGGAACATTATTGTTTATTGATTGTTATATACATTTTTATTCTTAAAGAACCCCTGATGAAGTCATGATCGAAGAAACGCGTTGAGGGATTGACGTCACAATTTACAAAAATGTGTTCAATAATCCTGTTCCTTATAATTGGGATAATAACAGGTTATATGTCAATAAGAAAGGTTTTATGTATCTCTGAATTTTAATAAAGTGTTTTGAAATTATTAAAGTGGTTTGTATGTCAACTCTCATCTTCCATTGACTCATAAATATATATTTATACCAATATTGTATCACCAAAGGGGATTGTAATTGTGAATATTAAGCGCTCCTCAGATTATCATTAAATTTTTATATATATATATATATATATATATGTGTATATATATATATATATATATAAAATCCGCACTCAACATATAAATCAGCACTATCATGGGTAATACAAAAGCTGTGAACAGAGGCTGTGTGAGACCAGTTCCTACTGTATTGTGTTTATTTAGATACACTGGATTATAATCGGGAGTAATATAGTTCCTGATTGTGTGTTATCAAGGGTGATGAGTGTTGTTTTTACAGTGGTGGATCGTCTGTATCCCCACATATAGTATATATATATATATATGTATACACATTAATATGCAAACAATGCATAGGATTAATTACAAATAGAAAACTTAGAAAAATTAGCATGCACTGTTGGAGAAAAATATAAGTATAAAGTTTGTGTCACTTCCATGTTGTGTTTATAAAGGTGGTGCCCAGTTCAGACCTCAAATAGATCTTAGGCAGTAATATGCGTGGTCAGGTCGGTGTTGGAGGCTGTGTCCTGGTGGGGCAGCGTCCCGTACCCCCAGTTGCACAACTTACCCTTCCTTCTGCTGCGCTTGCCTTCGGGTGAGCGAGATGACGGTCTCCAGTGGCTCCGTTCGTTGTCTGCACCGCTAGTGGATCAGTGCGCAACAACTCGCGAGCACTGACTGGAGCAGTGTCCAGGACGGCTCTCGGCGAGACTTCCGGGTTGCCTCGTGTTGTGAGACTCCGCGGCTCCCGGGTCTCAGCTGTTCTCTGGCCAATTGACTTGTGCCAACTGCAAGGAGACTTGGGTGGGGGCGCAGGGGTTGGTGTATACACCTGTCAGATACAGGTGATAGATGATGTGTGTGTGTCTTCCAATGTGTATCGGCCTCAAGCCTTCCTCAGGCAATCTTTACGTTACACTTCAAGTGTGATGGCTATTTATAGATGTCATGTATGGCGCCATCTTTGTTGTGGTTTGACCACAGATGTCATTCTGATAGTATGGTGGTCATCTTTGAAATAGTATTGTTCATACCTTTTGCCCTTACCATAAAAACATATAGTACAAAATAAAGACAATTATACCAAAAATGTCCCAATGCTATGCTGGAATTGGAATGACATAGAGAAATACTTGGTATGCTTTATATGTTTATAATTAATACTGTATATGAGGTAAAGGAATTCAATATACAGATGTTTATAATTAATGCTCTATATGTGGGTATGGGTGTGTATACTGATATTCTCTTTAATGGTAGTTGTGGTGTGCTTTGTGGTCACTCAGATCCCAGACTATATGCCATATTCCTCAATGTTAGTTATACCACTCCTGTGGATATATTACATTGAATGACTTTAATTGGATTTCTTTATAATCAATTCAACTTTATTTGTTGGATATTATTCAGGGGTACTATCTTATATTTCAGCTGGTGATGACAGCTTTGATCTCATTGTCAGAATTGAGACCTCAAGGTCTCATGATCTTCAGGGGGAATATCCACTTAAGCTCATTGTGGTTAAGTGCCTTTTTGAAATCCCCCCCTCCAGTTTTTATCTAACCTCGAAATTCCCAAAAATTTGAGACCTTCTGGGTTTTTGGTTATGCTTGACTTAGAAATGTAAGGAGAGGTTATGTGTATCTAAACCTCATCTTATGTTTTGATGGTGTTCTGAAATCCTCATTTTTAGTCTCCATAGTGTCCTGCCAACACATTGTAAGCCACAGGGGCACTCTATCAAATAGATCACCCCTGTGTCAATACAACTTATGTGTTGTTTGATCTTATATGTCATACCTGTTGAGTTAGATTGTAATTGCTCAATTCTTTTTGTTGTAGTGTGTCCTGTTCTGCAGTTCTGGCAGTTACCGCAATAGTAAAATCCCTCCTTTATATTTGTTAGGTTCAGGATAGTTTGAATTTTTTGTTCTTTTCTTATATGGTTCTTCACTAGATGTTGTATTAGATCCTGTGCCTTTCTGTATATTATCTTGGGTTTGTCTGGTATTATGTCCACTAGTATTTCATCTTCCCTTAGTATGTGCCAGTGTTGATTCAGGATCTGCTGAAGTCTCCTTGTGTCTCTGTTGTATTTAGTAATAAATGCAGTTTTGAATAGATCACTGTCCCCCTTTGTTCTACCTTTGTATGAAAGTAGTGTATTTCTATCTGGTTTCTCTACTTCTGGATTTCACTGCAATTGCGTATTAACCTGAGGAACTGGTTTACCGGAATACTATTCAGCCAGTTTGGGTGATGGCCACTAGTGGAGAGAATATAGATGTTTATGTCAACAGGCTTTATATATGTTTTTGTGTGAAGTTGATGGTCCTCAATGTATATGTTAATGTCCAGGAAATTTATACTTGTTTGGTTGTATTCTGTTGTGAATTTCAGATTGTATGTGTTCATGTTGATGTGGTCCAAAAATTGTTGTAGCGTGTCTTTTTCTCCCTTTCATATGGAGAAGACATAATCTATGTACCTCCTTCACAGGACTAGATATGCCCCAAAACTATGCCCAGACCAGATGTTGTTGTCTTCCCAATGAGTCATGAATAGATTAGCATAGCTGGGTGCACATCTAGTCCCCATTGTAGTGCCTGTTCTTTGTCTGAAGTACTCTCCCCCAAACCAAAAATAATTATGCTTGAGTATATAGTGGATAGATTTAGTGATCAAGTCTATCTATTATGATTGTAATGTATCATCAAGTCCCTGTTTGTGATCTATGTGGAAGACACACACATCATCTATCACCTGTATACACCAACCCTCGCTCCCCAATCCACCCAAGTCTCCTCAAAGTTGGCGCGAGTCGAGCGGCTGGAGAACAGCTGAGACCCTGGAGCCGCGGAGTCTCGCAACACAAGGCAACCCGGAAGTCTCGCCAAGAGCCAGCCTGGACACTGCCCCAGTCAGCGCTCGCGAATCTTTGCGCACTGATCCACTGGTGGCGTGGACAGCGAACAGAGCCACTGGAGACTGTCATCTCGCTCACCCAGAGTTAAGCACAGCAGAAGGAAGGGTAAGTTGTGCAACTGGGGGTACGGGATGCTGCCCCACAAGGACACAGCCCCTAACACCGACCTGACCATGCATATTACTGCCTATGACCTATTTGAGGTCTGAACTGGGCACCACCTTTATAAACACAACATGGAAGTGACACAAGCTATATACTTATATTTTTCTCTAACAGTGCATGCTAATTTTTTCTACTTTTAATTAATCATCTTCATTCTTTCCATTTATTTAATTGTTTGCATATTTAAGCATACAAGAATACAGATCAACCCTTTTGTGTTGCAGCAATGGCAACATGTCCCCAGAGGCTTTACTCAGAAATCTTAACAATGATAAATTACACTCAATATTTATTCACTCTAGATTACACAATCTCATGAAGAGCCATTCTCCACATCCTGTAACAACCCTTAAAACAGCATGTTAAGATTTAATAGACAAAACACATCAATATATTTACGCAATTAAAAAAATATTCATAAATCCTTACTATTGCAAAGTATATTGTAGTTTAATGTGTTGAACATACTAAGGTTTATTTATGAAGTGTCGGGTTGTAAAACCCGACACTTCTGTTTGTGTTTATGCCCGATATATAAAAGGACATTGTTTTTACTAGCAAGACACGGCTAATAAAAGCACTACCCTTTTACATATGGGGCATAAACAAGCCACAGTGGATAAGACATAAGCACACTGCGTAATCAGCTAAATATGAGAAGCTATTTTAAAACAACCTTTTCTGACGTATATAAACCCTTGATATAATATAGTTATGTCTTCAATTATTGATTAACTCTAAAAAGCTAATTTTTCTGTTGAACACTGTTAAATAAATGCAACATATATATCATTCTTATTCCTATTACTATTGTAATTTACCATCCATAATATGTTCATCTTGTGTTGAATTAAAATAGCACAAATCAGACATTTATTTTAATTAGTAAGGGTAATAGGTAATGCCAGGGAAAGGATCCTCATATCACTCGCAGGCCCTGGACCTATGGGTATAACTGTGGAGCGCAGCTAACTGGAGGACACCTGGTGTTATACAAGCAGCAGAGGTCAGACGGAGGGCTACCAATTTCCATGATGTCCGTTGTTACATTGATTATGGATATAATTATGTATGGTTAACACGTTCATATCTTTCCCCTTTAACACTTTAGTGAAAAAAGTATTTTTTATTTGAGAACTCTGCGCTGTATAAGTATACCTATTTTTGAGAATTATTTGTGATTTGCTTTTTTATAAAATTTTAAGTTAGCCCATTGCTAGAGTATAGATATATCCCTAAGGAAGTCACATCAGCACACAGGAGGCTGTAGATAAAACGCGTTTGATGTGGAGGTCTGTCTGCCTTACCCTATTTGGATCCTGTATACCACTCTGGTTCAGATAAGCCAACATTATTTTTATCTAATGTACAATACATGTGATACTAACTGTTTATTAAAATTGTTTGCATCCAAGATACTACAACTTCAGAAAGTTTGTATTTTGTTTCTCTGAGATCATATATGAAAATGGATATATTGAAATGGTCGTGTATGAGTGATCTGACAGTAAAATTGATACAGATAAGCACAATATAATAATTTGGTTCACTATAAATTATCCTATTACATTGTGTGTTATCACAAATTATTGCACTTGGAGTCTCCACTATATGAAAGTATATATATATATATATATATATATATATATATATATATATAAACAAACAGGTGCTGGGCTTGATAAGTATCCACACATTCTGTATCATAAAGCAAAAGTGCAACTGTAAAATTACATTGTAAGGGAGAGCACTCATCAGTGTAACTAATAAACGGCCTCAAGTGAATGTGTTTATATATCTATATATATATATAAGTATATATACATATATATATATATATATAGTATATAATGTGACAAGAATCACATAGACCGGGTAAAATCCAACAGAAGCTTTATTTCCTCAGCACAGGCAGGTATACAGGACAGTGCAGTGTTCACTGGCAAGATGTTACAGGCTGGTACACAGAATCTTACAAATAGCAATACAGCTCTTTTAGTGGACTCACAGGTCCAGGATCCCTAACACTAGTCACCCCCAGGCCTATAACCAGGACGACTATTGCACCGTCAGGATCATCATCCCTGTGCACAAACACCATGTTTAAAGTTAGCTAACAGGTGCTACTAATCAGCCTAGCTTCAGTTCATCTATGACCTTAAATAAAACCTGGGCTTGATCGATGTTCAACCGATGTTCCACATTTAAACCAGTAAAATCCTGCTGTCCCTGCCACACAATAGATAGATAGATAGATAGATAGATAGATAGATAGATAGATAGATAGATAATCCTGTAGGCAGCACTACCAATACGCAGAACTATAATACTAGTGCCATCCTAGGTATCCCACAGCAGAGGATCCAAAACATAGAGCACAGCAGGCGGCACTCGATAGAATTAATTCTAAGACACATCACAATTAATGAATCAACATTTCGAGAACTCTACAACTTTCTTTCATTAGGATAAAAACCTAACAAACTTACTAACCTTATATAAACCGCCATCATCACCATGTGCATTGCCAGCATTCAGGATTGTGGAGAGCATATCTTGAGGGGAATTAGAATGACCATCATCACGCTGCACGCGTCTCCACTGGTAATAGCCCCATTTATATCGTTCATGTCGGAATCAGAAGCGGAGTCAATTTTGTTTGAGTGATATTTGATCAACGAAGCGGCATCTGTACCCTTAAGGCCCCCATACACAGTGTGATATAGCAGGCGATCCGACGGATTGGTATGTCATCACCTCTATATCGTACTGTGTGTGGGCATGATATCAGCCAGTGCGTGCTCTCGTGGGATCGTATATCGCTCCTCCAGATCTTACATGCTGCACATCTGGTGATGCAATGTACGATCCCATGCAGCGCTATGTGGCGGTGGGAGGGGGGTGCTGGCATATAGGGCAGTCGGGCAGCAGACGCACCGTGTGTGGGGACCACCCAATATGTCGACCATTGCATAACAAGTTGCATATTGCACCGTGTATATGAAACCTTTGGAACATCTGTTTAACATCTGTTTAAGGATTGGGTGCATTTGAAACAAAAATAAATAGATTTTTCATACCATGGCATTACCTTGAGTGACTATTTCAAAGAAAAAGAGGATTTAGGGTATGGAATGCACCTACAATAGGTAAATTCAATGTCTCCTTTTGCAAGCGATGGATTTCGTGCTCAATAAGTGCAGCTTCGATCTGATGATACTCGTGATCAAGGAATCAACTAGAGAATTGTCCTTAGTTAAGGAAAGGATTAATGTATTCTTAGCTGCACATAAATCATCGTTTGAGATGGATTCATCTACTAATTGGATGGAAAAACTGTCTAACCAAGTAACAACGTATAAAGACGATCTGATTGCTTTTAAAAAGAAGAAGCTGGCCAAAGTAAATTAGGACTATGAACAAAACTGTGTATACCACTGGGTGGGAGCGGGCAATAGAGAATGAGTACAATATGAATGGGGCCGTTACAACGGCGATTTGCGCAGCGTCATGGCGGTCAATCTGATTCCTCTCAAGGTATGCCCTCCACTAGTGAATCTGATGAACAGGACAGGACCTACAGCATCCCCTTTAGGGGTTCTCACTTGCAACAGTGCCACAGGCACCGTCAGCAATTCATGAGAAGAGGTGACCAGAGGAAAATGCAGGGGAAGGGTCACCAGACCTCCATGCCCTGTAGATATTAGTTTTCAATCTTCCTTCTCACACTTTAACAGATACGGAGATGAAGGTGCTGAGCAGAGGCCTTTCATTTGTCCAAACTGCTCCTTCAATGATTTACAATGGGAAGTGGAGAAGTATAAATTGACTTGCCAGCTTAAGCTACATGAGCATTTCAGAGGGTCAAAGGCCAATAAGATGATGTGTGAACAAAATGACACTCATATTCCAAGTCAGTTAAGGAAATTGCAGACAAGGAATTCCTTCGAGCCTAATTCTAATAACGCATCTATACGTACATTTTCATGTGAGCTGGATAGTAACGTTGAATCTTTGAAAAGTACTATGCATGGTGATAGATGTGAATCCAAGTGAATTGGAGGCTTTATGAGATCTGTCAAAGTATACTGATATTATAATTCGCCCCGCTGATAAGGGTGGGGCAATTGTAATTCAGGATTTGTCTATGTATATGGCTGAAATTGAGAGGCAATTGGCTGATAGTTCTGTGTATAGGCTGTTACCTGGTGACCTGACTGTTAAATACAGTAAGGAGTTATCATTACTGTTAACAACTGCAGTTGATAATGCTATCATCTCAAGTCAGCTTTGATTCCTGTTAATCCCGTAGTTCCACTGTTATAAACAATGCCTAAACTGCACAAAAATGCTACCTGTCCACCTGGGCGGCCTCCCCCTACTTACAGTATAATTTACTCTTAACTCCCCACAATGACACCTATCACCTGGTTGCTCATGTCCTGCTATTTGTGTTATGCAGCTATGTTTATAAATCATGTCCTTGTCCTACATTGTTTTGTATTACTATTAACTGTTTTTCTTGTGTGCTCATTTATGTACTGTGTAAGGTGCTGCGGAACCTTTGTGGTGCCATATAAATAAAGGATAATAATAATAATAATAATAATAATAATAATAATAATAATAATAATAATAATAATATACTACAATTCCTAAAGTGGATGGGCTGTCAGCAGTAAGATCTTTGGTTGATGGTAATTTTCTATATACTGGACCTGCTGTAGGATTAATTTAGGTGCTATTGAAGATGGTACTTACACATAACTACTTCCTATATATCGGCAAGTTTTATCTGCAGGTCTCCGGGTGTGCGATGGGGTCCAATGTGGCCCCATTATATGCCAATGCCTACATGTTGGTAGCAGAAGGTGAGATCTTTTTTTACAACAATGCGTTTTCTCGTTACATCAAAGCATATTGCCGGGTACATAGATGACCTTGTAATCTTGTCTGTGTCAGAGAAACAATTTGTTGAATTAATGGAGAGTCACAATGCATTGACCAGTCCGATTACGTTTCCATACAGTATTGATGCCCATAGGCTCAATTTTTTGTTTTAGGTGACCCTACAGAACAGTCAGATCACTACATCATTATTTCACAAAGCCATCGATCGCAATACATTATTGCACGCAAGTACTTTTCATCCCAAACCATGGAAATTACGGTTTACCACTCTCACAATTTGCGCATGCCAAATGTTATTGCAGTGAGGTTGGTGCAGCTGAAAGACAAATTGATACCATGATTCATAATTTTCTGGTGAGAGGATATTAATATAGCCCTTTAATTGAAGCTAAAGGGTGTGTAATAGCCAAACCTAGGAATCAACTTTTGTGTAGACAGACACACAAAGAAACTAAACATACTGAACATCTACCATAGGTTATTCATTATAACCCTATGAGTACAGGTGTCTAAAAGTCTTTGGCCAATAGTACAGTCTGATGAATCTCTCAATCTTCAGAGGACTCATATCATGCCCTGCTATACTAGGGAACGTAACATCAAAGATTTAGTCATGAAAATTGATATCACTGATATACGGTCTAGGCACACTTCAACTTCAAGTTTCTTGTCTTAAACCTGGTTGTTTTAGATGTCTTAACTGTCTGACATGCAGATACAAGAACACGGGGTCTGAGTTTAGATATCCTCATAGTGGGAAATGTCTATTGATCAGACATGGATTGACATGTCAGACTAAATTTGTTGTATATCTTATTACATGTCATGCTATGTAGGGAAGACCGAGTGTACGATATGAGAAAGGATGGCGATACATTGCTCAGCAATTAAGGCAGCATTTGAGAATGAACATAGTGATCAGCTGGTTGCCCGACATTTTTTAAATGCAAGGCATGGTTTATCCACACTTTGCTTTATATTGTTTGATCATATACCTGAGTCATTACGCAGAGGTGACCATGCTGGGAAATTATTGCTGTGTGAATCGCAATGGATCCATAGACTGGGAACCATGTCCCCTAAAGGAATCAATGAGAATATGGGCTTACATTGCTTTATTTAAATGGCTGAGTAATATTTTAGGTACTACTTGTCACGGCCAGGGTTTCTTGGCATGGTGGTCACCAGGTATTACCTGTGAGGTCATTGTGGCAGGGGGTCTCTGGCAGCAGTGCTGGTGTTTGGCAAGGGGCATTGGCTGCGCGTAGTTCTGTGTGGGCACATTGTCACTAGACCTGGTGAGGTCTGGCGGTGTTTCTGTTCCGTCGGCATGGGCGCCGCCATCTTGCCAGCTGTCCAATCCTGGTAGGTCATGTGCTCTTTCCAGCCAGTCACAGCGTGGCACTGAGTATTTAGGAAGGTCCAGAGCCTTCCTTCCTTTGCCAGTGCAGCTGAGAGAGAGTACCTGTGCCTTATCTGGCTGCTTGAAAGTGCTACTAGCCTGAACCTTGTGTCGAAGCCGGATAATTATCTGAGACAGGATCGGTTTAAAATTAGATTGGGTCAACGCCATTTTGCGAATGGCAATGAGACGCCATTTTGCGACTGGCCGCCCAGTGCTATTTTAGTGAAACTTGCCATTATAAGTACATACGGCGATGCTATTATTTAGCATCGTGCGATTCCCACGCAATAAGAAGAAGTTAAAAGTCCTCACAATATAAATACAGTCACCAAAACATATCAAATGATTATCCCTGCAAAACGCGTAGCATGGTGTACTCCACAAAACACATAGTTGCACAGTGCTAACTAGCATCTTCTCTGAATCCCCCAATACTTACATATGGCACACTTACATAAAAGGTTCCCTAGCATTAAAGAGTAATATTCAAGGTTTATTCAGTAATTATTAATGTTGTGAAATAAAGGTTATTTGTTATCTAAGGTTTAGTACATGGTAAGCAGACCGTGTTCGGTGTTGTGCTGATCCACTGTGTCTCAACAGATTTCCGGTATCATATGTGAGAAGATTGCAACATGCGTCTGCAAACTATGGACTATACAGAGTTAAAACATTAAAATTTACTCTGTAATGTTATCAGCCTAGATTAGCACGCAGTGGGAAAAATGACACAAAGGGTTGTTGGAGGCTGTTTGTGTCCAGTCGAATTGACCTATGAACTATTCTGTAACATAAGCGCCTTTAAGAAGAACCAATTGAATCATGCCATTCTGTTCTATTGTATTGCCTATCCCTGTAAGAGTATATATGTGCGCTCTCTGACCCCAGTCGAGAGTCTTCGTGCTGGGTTGTTGACGGAGGTTTCTATTGATGATGCTCTAATCTGGGCCCAGAATGCATGCGTATGTGACAACTGTACCTTGGGTCTGTATGATTTATTTGCACTAATTGTCTTTAGATCACAGCGTGTAACCATCTGTATTTATAGTGAATAATAACTTTTTGTGCTTTGGAACCACACTCAAAGTCTGAAAGCATTTATTTACTGTGCGACTCATTACGCTAAATAGCGACAATTTTAGAAGGTATAGGCAGGATTTTAGAAGGTATAGACAGGATTGCATAGAGGTTTTAAATAGGTATCAATAGCTGGGGGCTCGCAGTGTGAAATCACGCTACCGGTCATTAGGTAACACTCGGTAGCGATCTCTCAGCAAAAGGGTGGAGGCGCCATAGCAGGAGAACACATTGTGCCTTTGAAATCTGCTACCACTTTGTTGCTGAGAGTCTGCTACCTGTTATTGTGGCTTTAGGAGCGCTGGTTAAGAATCTACGGACGAGGGAGGAAAAAGTTTGTTTTCCTTAATCGATAGTTTTTTTGTGTGTTGAAAAGGGGAAGTCACACTATAGCATAAAAGTCATAATACATTTTGTGTAGTGGTCGCATTATTGTGTATGCAACTAGTTGCACAATAGCATATACGTACTTCCGGTAGTGCTGCCACGTGTTTTGAACAAAGCCATTGAGAGTGCATTGATAGTTAGCATTGTTGTAAATACATTGATCAGTGTTGCCATAGTCTGGTAAAACGTGTATTTTTCTGCGCAGGAAAAGGGTGTGTATCAGTGAGTATTTGTTGATAGGGACAACTGTTCCCTAGTTAAGGGTATCGTAGGACCCTTAAGGACTAGGTGCAAGGGTCAACCTAGTAGCTCGGTAGTAGATACCGTTCTAACACATAAGCAGGTGTATTTGATGTCTTTGTTGTAGGTTTGGCTCCCAGTGTGATTACAGTATTCAGTGATCAGTTAGGATTATTTGAGCATTGTAATTGAACCACACAGTTTTGGCTAAATTGTGATTGTGAATTGGGTAGAGGGTGGACGAAATCACTGAAAAGGGTAGGTGTTATTGGAATGCCTACATGCTAGCAGTTGAAAGGTAGCCAAAAAGGGAACAGGTGAGTGGAGGCATCTACACTTTCTTCCATAGGTGAGTGGAGGCATCTAGACTGTTCTTCCATAGGTGTGTGGGCGCATCCTTTTAATATAATTCGCAGGTAAGTGAAAGTATCTTGACTGTCTTTCACCAGTTTAAATCTTTATTGAAAAGCTTAGGGTTCTACCAGAATGGGGGCCAAGCAAACGGTAGAGTTGTTAGATGATGTGCTGCTGTTGGAAGCGCCGCTTGGATCGGCACGACATATTATGCATACTAAGTACGGTGCTTATGCAACTAGGTACTGTGATGTATGGTTTCAAATGATGATGATGAGTGTTTGACCTTTTCCCAGAATTGGTAGCTTTGATAAGGAGGTATTGTGTGGTGCGTTCTCAAATGAAAAAGGTAAAATATAATGAGTGCTTAAAGTTATGGCAGCATGAGGGGGATGCGTGGCTTAAAGGTGTGCACACGACGCAAATTAGCATCATGAGCACGTTACAGGAGAGCGCACCCGCAGCGCTAAACTGCGGTGGGTGTGCGCCACGAAATGGCACGCACGTGCAGCAAGGTAGTGTTGCAAAACATATTGCCAGTGGTTTATGCGCACTACCACCGCCCTATGCGGATGGGGGTGCAGATACAGTTGTTGAAAAAACCCATTAAAATGTAACAAGTAACTTGTACCCTCTCTTAAGTAATCACAAAGAAAATGTTTAAGATGCGGATGATGAGCCTATTGTTATGTCTGCCATTTCCCATGCTGTACACATGTTAGATGCTCCACCACAACAAGCACAAGTGGTGCCACCATCTTCATCAGTGATAGTACAGGAAGTGTTAATATCCACTGCACCCGTACATGAAGTTGTTAACCATATACATAGCAGTAATAGACTCAATCCCCAGCCAGGTAACAAGGTCAAAATTAGCAGTGCGGCCGGTCTGCATCCCATTAGGACAATAAATGTTCCGAATGGGAATGCAGATGCGAACGGTGTAGTGCCCACAAGGGAAGTAACAATGCATTGTCCTTGGACAAGAGCGGAGCTAAATTCCATAATGAACGATTTCCCTGACCATAAAAAGGAATTAGCCAAATGCCAAAGATTTTTAAAGAATTTCTGTAGTGCTCACAAGCCAACCAATACAGATTGGAGAGTGGTGTTGCAATACCGCCGTGAAAAAGTTTATCACAGATTGCGTATTGGATGGAGATGTTCCCTTAACAGACTACATTAACCAAGGTAACATTACCCGCATTATAACTCAATTGGGTGTATATTTTCCAGTAGTAGTTAACTGGAGCAAAATTTTCACCATAAAACAAAAAGAGAGTGAATCTGCAGAGTATTATTTTAACTGAGCTCTGCAGGCTATCACCCAGTACACTGGGTTAGAGGATATTAAAGATATCACTCATCACAGGGGAATGATCATCACTGTATTTATGGATGGTCTAAAAGAGAACCTAAAGACCCGAGTTCAGACCTCACTACCTGGCTGGAGGGGAGTCACTGTAGACAACCTCATAGAATCCGCTATTGAACATGATAAGAACATTCTTAAAAAGAGAGAGACCCAGAGCAAGAAGCTAATGGTTATTAGTATTCAAGCTCTAGAAGGAATGACTGTGACATCGAAGCCAACAGACACACCTGCACCTGTACAACTACACGTTCTCACCAATCCTGTACCACCACAAACACAGCCCAACCCCACTTATCACACACAGCCACAATACCCATACTAATCACAACTACCATATTTCCCTCAATATCCACACCCACCATCTTTCCCTTCCGTCAAACCCACACAGCAATCCTTTCACCCACCCCACTTACAAAGGTACTTTAACTGCAACCAAGTGGGACATGTAAGTAAGAACTGTAAAGTGAAGAGGGCAGGACCCCCTAACCAGGGAGTACCTGGATATCCCAATAAGGGATATACACAGAGCACAGGAAACTCACAACAGTCACCAGCTCCAATTGTGGCCGTAAATGCTGTATTGGAAAGTGAGAGTCAATGCTAGGGGTCAGGTTATACCTGTAGTCTACAGATAGTCAGGTTAATGGGAAGTACTAGGGAAGAACCAGTAATGATGGTTGATGTAGCTGGTACTAAATATCCTTTTCTTGTAGACACAGGGGTGACCAGATCAGTGATAAAATCTCCCGCTAACTTACAGGTAACTAGCGAGACGGTACCAGCAATGGGTGTAACGGGTAAAGTGCAACATTATACTTAAACAAAATCCACAGAGGTCACTATCGGGCCATTGCATACCAGGCATTCTTTCCTCCTGGCAGCAGCAGCTCCTACTAACCTACTGTGAAGGGATTTGCTATGTAAAATGAGATGTCATATCTTGTACCCCTGGTGGTATATTTCTAGATATCCCAGAGAGAGTTGCGCATGAGGTGAGGGATATGTTGGACACTCCCCAAAGGATAATGTATCACTCTACCGGTTCAGGTAAAAATCCATCTCAGGTAGATCAAATGTTATCCCAAATTCCAGATTCACTTTGGACCAAGGATGGACAGGACACTGGATTAATGGCAAATGTAGCTCCCGTAATGGTAAACCTAAAAAGTGGTAGGCAAGCTCCAAAAATTCCCCAGTACCCATTAAAACAGGAGGTAGAGTTAGGGCTTTATCCCATAATTGAGCGATTGTTACAGCAGGGAATTTTAGTTCATACAGCAAGTGTAGCCAACAGTCCCATCTTTCCTGTAAAGAAGAGTGGTGGGAGGGGTTATAGGCTGGTACAAGACCTTAGAGGGGTTAATAAGGTGGTAGAGAGCCAATTTCCCATAGTGCCAAATCCAGCTGTCATTCTTATGCAGATCCCACCAAATGCAACCCATTTCACTGTCATTGACCTCTGTTCTGCTTTCTTCTCTGAACCTCTTAATCCTGACTGTCAGTATCTATTTGCCTTTACATAAAGGGGTGTACAATACACATGGACACGATTGCCCCAGGGTTTCATAGATAGCCCCAGTATCTTCTCCCAGGCCTTACACGACTGTTTACAATCTTGTCAACCCGCCAATGGATCTGTTCTTATACAATATGTGGATGATTTATTGTTATGTTCTGATTCATTTATGTCATGTTTAAATGATACTAAACTGTTATTACTTCATCTCTCACAAACAGGACACAAGGTTGCTAAGGACAAACTACAGCCATGCCAGTCCAGGGTTAAATATTTTGGACACTGCCTAACCCAGGGGTTACGACATCTCACAAATGACAGAATCCAGGCCATACAGAACATGACACTGCCGCAGAACCAACAGCAAATTCGTACCTTCTTGGGAATGTGTGGATACTCAGAATGTGGATCACAGGTTTTTCTATTTTGGCCTTGCTATTGCAGGACTTAGGGGGTCATTCAGACCCGGCCGCAAGCACTGATGTGCTCGCAACTGGGTTGATGGGTAGCCCTGCACACGCGCAGCGGCCGCACTGCACGTGCACAAGCCCCAGAGCGAGAGAGAAACTGTCTCGCTCCAGAGCTCACTACAAAAGGGGTGGCTGTTGATGTTGATCGACAGCTCGCCTCTTTTTGTAGGTGGGCCGGGGGGGTGGTTTCCAAAACAGAGGCATTCCTTAAGGAATGCCTACCGTTTTGTGAGCGGCCGCACTGACATCAGTGATGTCAGTGTGGAGCTTCCTGCTCCATCAGAGCAGAAAGCTCCCTGGGGCTTGCGAGTGCCCAGACCCAACTTTAGGGTCTGGTCACAAGCCCCGATGGTCACGACCAACACCCTGGTCGCTAGCTAAGCTGTGGGTGGTAACCCACAGCATAGCTTGCGACCAGGAGGCTGCACCAAAAAACAAGAAGTGCCTGCCCTCATTCAGAGAGAGCGATCGCTTCTTGCGACCGCCTCTGAATTAGGTCCTTACTTTCTTCCTCAAAGCCCGATCGTGTCATACACACAGAGGAATCAGAGCAGGCTTTCCTTAATCTTAAATATTGTCTGACAAGAGCACCTGCAGTGGGAATACCTGATTATGAAAAACCTTTTGATTTGTATTGTACGGAACCTGATGGTTGTGCAGCAGGTGTCCTCACACAAAAACATGGTGATGCCAGTAGGCCCGTAGCATACTACAGTGCACAATTGGACACTGTGGCAAGATCACTCCCAATGTGTTTAAGAAGTGTAGCAGCAACTGCTCTATTGATCAGTAAGAGTGAGGATGTGGTACTAGGCCATGATATGATTGTCTATACTCCCCATGCTGTATCTGCTTTGCTAAACTCTGACCAAACCAGACATGTCTCCTCAGCTAGGTTCACAAAATGGGAAATAGCCTTAATAGCACCTGCAAACATCACCATCAAAAGGTGCAGTACGTTAAACCCAGCTACGTATTTACCATATGTGCAACATGATGCACAAAGCGTGGAGAGAGGTGAGTCGCTGGCAAAAGGTGAGTTCTGCAGCTATATTGATGCACATGATTGTATGGAATATCTGAATCAAACCTTTACTGCAAGACCTGACATACGGGATACACCACTAGAAAATGTGGATGCAACATTTTACACGGATGGGAGTTGTCATAGACAAACTGACACTGGAGAGTTATGTACAGGTTATGCAGTGGTAAATAACGAGGTCGTTATAGAGGCCGAACCTTTAGGCCTACCACACTCGGCCCAAGTGGCAGAACTGGTGGCACTAAAGAGAGCATGTGAATTAGTGGAGGGTAAATCTGCTAATATCTACACTGACTCGAGGTACGCCTTCGGGGTAGTATATACGATTTCGGTGCTCTATGGCATCTGAGAAAATTTATGACAGCAGCAGGCACACCAATTGCACATTCCAAACATATAAAAGGACTACTAACAGCAACCCAATTGCCAAAGGCAGTGGCAGTAATTAAGTGTAAAGCCCATACATGTGAGGATGATTATATTGTTACTGGGCAACAACAGGGCAGACAAAGCTGCAAAATGGGCAGCAGGGTTAAAAATGAATGTACCAACTGAACAAATCATGACTTTTCAAACGATTGACATGCTGAAATTAATTGAGATGCAAAATTTGTGTTCCATTCAGGAAAAGGCAGTACAGAAGTCCAAGAGATGTGGGCAAGAGTCTTCTGGACTCTGGAGAGATGGACAAGGTTAGCCAGTGGCTCCCAAGGTGTACTACCCAAGCCTGGCTGAGGCAGTGCACGGTCTGACTCATTTGGGAAAGCAAGGTATGTGCAAATTGGTGAGAGCATACTGGTGCGCACCAGATTTTTCTTCTCAAGCAGAAAAGAGAGCAATGTCCTGTCTGACCTGCTTGAGGAAAAACATTGGGAAACCTATCCCTACCGAACCATCCCACATTCCTCTGACTGACGGACCTTTCCAGGTAATACAAATTGATTTCATCCAATTACCACCCTGCAAGAATTTCAAGTATGTATTAGTGTGCACTGACGTGTTGTCCAATTGGGTTGAGGCATACTCAGCTGCCACTAATACTGCTGCATTTACTGCCAAGAAAATTGTTCAGGAATTTGTGTGCAGATACGGTATCCTTAAAATTATCGAGAGTGATAGGGGTACTCATTTCACAGGTGATGTTTTTCAAAATATGTGTAAACTGATGGGTATTAATAGTCGACTTCATACCCCCTACCGACCGCAAGCCAGTGCCAAGCTGGAGAGGATGAACGGTACTATTAGAAATAAATTAAGTAAGATCATGGCAGAGACTGGACTAGGATGGCCAGAAGCATTACCATTGGTCCTACATAGCATAAGGACCAATCCTAGACCCCCTCTAAATCTGTCCCCCTTTGAAATACTGTTTGGTAGACAACCTCATTTGATTAGAAGTCCACAGGAAGACTTGAAAGGTAACAACGTGGTAACTGTAAGGTATCTTATAACAATGAGTAAACAGTTAAAACAGCAACAGCAAAAACTGAAATTGTTGTCCCATGATATGCCTGAAATAAACTGTCATGATGTTGAACCTGGAGAATATGTTATGATCAGAAATTTCTTGCATTCAGGTTGTTTGACTGATCGTTGGGAAGGTCCATATCAGGTGTTGCTGATGAGTACCACATCTCTGAAGGTGGCCGAGAGAGATACCTGGATCCATTCCACTCACTGCAAGAAAGTCAACCAACCAGTGGATAAACAAGGCGGAGACGAGGCAGATAACGTGGACCTGTCGATCATGAGCTTGTTCCAGGAAGGTTAAAAGGTTGTAGTGAGATATCTGAGCTAAAGAAATGTGTAGGTCCTTGCTACGGCAATGGACTGGTCTGCTGTGTTCATTTTTGTATTCTCTTCCAGAGTTTCCATTGTCCTGGTTTGTTTGGGGATTTCTGGTTTCTGTGATGGGGGACCGATAGAGGAGATGGGAGCTAATGGCAGTATTGATGGAGTGGAGATGAGAGGACGAGTGCTATGCCAATCAGGGGAGTGTCTGACCAATCTTAGTACTGTAATTGTTAAAAGAGCTGCTATTTTGGATACTCGGAGACAGTGTGAAGGTCTATTGTCTGAGGATTATTGTATGAGTGAGTTCTGTGGGTCCGTAGTCAACGAGAGATGCATCCAACAGTGCCAACCAAAGTATAATCAGTTTTGGGGTGGGTATCCTTTAGAGGATTATCACACCATGGTTGGCAAAATTTTGACCCAAACTGACTGTTGGGTGTGCTCTCACGTGCCCCAAGGACAGCATAATGTGGGATTAATGCCATTCCCATTAAATAGCTCTGAAATTTTACAATTGCAAAAAGGGAAGGAAAATTTCTTAACACTAAACCACCCCATTTTAAACTCCACCCGCACCAGGCAGATAAAACACTTTTATGTTTAAACATCACCAACTCCAATGAACCAGGAAGTTGGGAGGTAACTGGGAATAACCAGATGATGACCTTCTCACAAAGAGCTGACCGTGAGCCTATGAATTATGAACTGTTACACACAATTACGTCAGGTGGAAGACATTTCCAGTATAAATATACACTGAGTGACACCAAAGAAATGGTTGGCAGAGTATCAGAAGGGTACTGTGCCAAAGTTATACAATCAGTAACATGTATTAGCCAGATGGGAGAACTTGAGATAGGATCATTTGTTAGGGAAATGTGTTGGATGATTATGATGCATTCTATTCCTTATGTTCTCCACGATGATGTATATTTTATATGTGGAAAGAAAGCGTATAAGTGGCTCTCTCTGAGTTCCGAAGGTTTGTGTTACCTGGGAAGAGTAGTCCCAGAAGTTATGACCCTTACACATGGTGAAATGCTTGGTATTCATAAAGACACACCATCACCATATCTTCACACACAGTATGAACACAGAGACAAAAGAAATATGATTACTAGTCATGTGCATAAAGCCACTCAGTTATTTAGTGAGACAGCTGGCTTTCAAGTTTTGGTAGCATTGGATCCCACCAGGATCGCTCGGGGTACACTAAATCTTATATATATCCAAGATCTTGCTAAATTAATAGATAATATCACAGAGATGTATGATGACACATTCAGGTATACAGGTAGGTACTTGCAATCTTACAAGAAAGAACTGGTGCAGCACAGACTAGTGTTAAACAGCTGTCACTGGAGGGTATTGAGTAACTTTGGCCACCCAATTTGGAGTAAAGTGTTGCACTTACATTACAAACGATATCAGCGATCCCAAGGAGGTAATAGACTGGAAGATGGATGAAAATCTGCAGCCGAAATGGGAATTTCAAAAGAACCATAATGCTTCTGTGGCTGTAGTAGAGGAGAAGGTAGAGGATTGGGTTTCATGGCTGAACCCAGTGAAATGGTTCTCAGGTCTAGGAGAGTGGGTCCAGGGAATGATTGCGATTATAGGTAAACTCCTGATCCTCATACTGGTTGTCATCATAGTAATTGGTATATGTGTCAGGTGTCAGGTGTGTTCCTACTGTGTTTAAATGTGGAAAATGTATAGAGAAGGTGAATCAAAGGAATGAAATCATGATGGTGGTCAGTAGTAACAATATGAATACTGAGGTAAATGTAGGACTGCATTACAACCCTGAACTAGGAAATACCATCATATGATGTAGAATATTTAGACATGCATAAAGTGTGTTATTAAAATGTTATTTTGAATAATGTAAGTCCCTATTCCCCCTCAAGACTTTCTTTATAGGATTGGTGCATCCCCAGATCTTTCCCATGATCTCCCAAGATCTGCGGTGTGCGTATAGGGGTAGTTTTATGTCCCCTCCTAGAGACACATTATTGATGTATTAAGAACCACCTTGTGCCATCCCATAATATAACATTGAATAATATGTAAGTCTAAATTAATTTTAAAGTCAGAGTATGATAGCATGTTGTTTGCTATCAAAGGGTGGACTGTCGAAGCCGGATAATTGGCTGAGACAGGACCGGTTTAAAATTAGATCGGGGCAATGCCATTTTGTGAATGGCCATGAGATGCCATTTTGCGACTAGCCGCCAACCGCCATTTTAGTGAAACTCGCCATTATAAATACAAACGGCGATGCTATTATTTAGCGTTGTGCGATTCCCACACAATAAGAAGATAAAAGTCCTCACTATATAAATACAGACAGTCACCAAAACATATCAAATGATTATCCCTGCAAAACACGTACCATGGTGTACTCCACAAAACACATAGTCGCACAGTGCTAACTAGCATCTTCTCTCAATTCCCCAATACTTACACATGGCACACTTACATTAAAGGTTCCCTAGCATTAAAGTGTAATATTCAAGGTTTATTCAGTAATTATTAATGTTGTGAAATAAAGGTTATTTGATATCTAAGGTTTAGTACATGGTAAGCAGACCGTGTTTGGTGTTGTACTGATCCATTGTGTCTCAACAGATTTCCGGTATCATCGGTGAGAAGATTGCAACATGCATCTGCAAACTATGGACTATAGAGAATTAAAACATTAAAATGTACTCTGTAATATTATCAGCCTAGATTAGCATGCAGCGGGAAAGGGTTGTTGGAGGCTGTTTGTGTCCATTCGAATTGACCTATGAACTATCCTGTAACATAAGCACCTTTAAGAAGAACCAATTGAATCATGCCAATCTGTTCTATTGTATTGCCTATCCCTGTAAGAGTATATATGTGCGCTCTCTGACCCCAGTCGAGAGTCTTCTTGTTGTGCTGTTGACGGAGGTTTCTGTTGCTGGTGCCGGTATCTGGGCCCAGAGCGCGTGCGTATGTAACAACTGTACCTTGGGTCTGTATGATTTATTTACACTAATTGTCTTTAGATCACAGTATGTAACCATCTGTTTTTATAGTGAATAATAACTTTTTGTGCTTTGGAACCACACTCAAAGTCTGAAAGCATTTATTTACTATGCGACTCATTACGCTAAATAGCGACAATTTTAGAAGGTATAGGCAGGATTTTAGAAGGTATAGACTAGGGGTGAGCGGGTTCGGATTTCTGAAATCCGAACCCCCCCGAGCCCCCCCCCGATCCGAGTCCGATCCGAGTCAGGCTCGACTTTTCCCGCCTGACTCGGATCTGAAATCGAGGCAAAACGTCATCATCCCCCCTTCCGAGTCTCGCGGGTTTTGGATCCTATATAAGGTACCCGCGTCTGCGCCATTTTCTCACTCGGCTGTGGACAGTGAAGAGGGAGGGTGGGAGTTAGGGCTGCCTGGGCTGTGTAGTGTAGTGTAGTGTAGTGCTGCTGTTGTCCACTACTTCAAAGTCCATAGGGGCTGGCTGTGTTGTGCTGTGCTGCTGTTGTTAATAGGGGCTGTGTCCACTACTTCAAAGTCCATAGGGGCTGGCTGGACTGTGTTGTGCAGTCAGTTCTCCATAGGGGCTGTGTCCACTCCAAAGTCCTGTGCAGTGTCCCAGTCCTAAAGGGGTGCTGTAGTGTTGTCCAGGGGGTGCTCTGTCCGTCAGGGGTGCTCCCCCCAAGTGCTAAAAAAATAATATATTTTCTGTGTTTGTGAATTGTGTGTGAAGTAGCCGCATGTGCATCAACAAAGTAGTGCCAAGCGTGCGCCTGTGTCATAAGTAAAGGGCCGGTTGGCTTGACCGTTAAAGGGTGCTGTAACCCCCAAAGTACACTCCAAACCAAAAAATATATATTTTCTGTGTTTGTGACTTGTGTGCGCAGTAGCCGCACGTGCATCAACAAAGTAGTGCCAAGCGTGCGCCTGTGTCATAAGTAAAGGGCCAGCTGGCTTGACCATTAAAGGGTGCTGTAACCCCCAAAGTACACTCCAGTCCAAACCAAAAAAAAATTATTTTCTGTGTTTGTGAATTGTGTGCGCAGTAGCCGCACATTCATCAACAAAGTAGTGCCAAGCGTGCGCCTGTGTCATAAGTAAAGGGCCGGCTGGCTTGACCGTTAAAGGGTGCTGTAACCCCCAAAGTACACTCCAAACCAAAAAAATATATATTTTCTGTGTTTGTGACTTGTGTGCACTGTGGCTGCACGTGCATCAACAAAGGAGCAGCGCCAAGCGTGCGCCTGTGTCCCATAAGTAAAGAGCTGGCTGGCTCATTTCTTAAAGGGTGGTGTAACCCACAAAGTGCACTACTCTCCAGCAAAAATAAAAAAATATTTTCTGTGTTTGTGTGCGCTTTTGCCGCACATATATATCAATATAACATAAATGGAGGACCAAACTTTCTCCGATAAAAATAAAATAGGGAAAGATCAAGAACCACTTCCTCCTAGTGCTATTGCTGCTGCTGGGAGTTGTTCATCATCCCAGAGAGGAAGTAGTAACATCACTACTTTTACTAAACAATTGACCCTCCAACAGTCTCTAGCGATGAGGATGAAGTACAACAGCAGTCATCCTGAAGCAAAACGTATAACTAAGGCCTTGACTGCTATGTTCGTGTTAGACGTGCGTCCGGTATCCGCCATTAGTGCAGTGGGATTTAGACAATTGATGGAGGTAGTGTGTCCCCGGTTCCAAATCCCGTCTAGATTCCACCTGCATCCTCAAAGCAGCAGCGACAAGCGTGCATCTGTCTGTTAAAGGGTGGTGACACCCTCAAAGTGTGCTACACAAACAATTAAAATATTGTTCTTTTTTTTTCTCTTTGTGAATTGTGTGGGCTGTAGCTGCACTTGCATCCTCAAAGCAGCAGCGACAAGCATGCGTCTGTCTGTTAAAGGGTGGTGACACCCTCAAAGTGTGCTACACAAACAATAAAAATATTGTTCTTTTTTTTTCTGTCTTTGGGAATTGTGTGGGCTGTAGCCGCACTTGCATCCTCAAAGCAGCAGCGACAAGCGTGCGTCTGTCTGTTAAAGGGTGGTGACACCCTCAAAGTGTGCTACACAAACAATAAAAATATTGTTCTTTTTTTTTCTGTCTTTGTGAATTGTGTGGGCTGTAGCCGCACTTGCATCCTCAAAGCAGCAGCGACAAGCGTGCGTCTGTCTGTTAAAGGGTGGTGTAACCCTCAAAGTGCTCCAAAAAATA
Organism: Taudactylus pleione; assembly: GCA_031769625.1. Classification (NCBI taxonomy): domain Eukaryota; kingdom Metazoa; phylum Chordata; class Amphibia; order Anura; family Myobatrachidae; genus Taudactylus; species Taudactylus pleione. The sequence continues at coordinate 6,264,946 of JAUIMM010000210.1, read as the reverse complement.
AAAAACTATTTTTTTAATGTGTTTGTGACTTGTGTGCGATGTAGCCGCACGTGCATCAACATGGTAGCAGCACCAAGCGTGCGCCTGTGTCATAAGTCAAGGGCTGGTTTGGACATCTGGTCCGGACTGAAGGACGTGCCAACAATTTCTGACAAGTCTACTGTCACTGCATATGATACTGTCCTCAAAGCAGCAGCGACAAGCGTGCGTCTGTCTGTTAAAGGGTGGTGACACCCTCAAAGTGTGCTACACAAACAATAAAAATATTGTTCTTTTTTTTTCGGTCTTTGTGAAATGTGTGGGCTGTAGCCGCACCTGCATCCTTAAAGCAGCAGCGACAAGCGTGCGTCTGTCTGTTAAAGGGTGGTGACACCCTCAAAGTGTGCTACACAAACAATAAAAATATTCTTCTTTTTTCTGTCTTTGTGAATTGTGTGGGCTGTAGCCGCACTTGCATCCTCAAAGCAGCAGCGACAAGCGTGCGTCTGTCTGTTAAAGGGTGGTGTAACCCTCTAAGTGCGCTCCACAAACAATAAAAATATTCTTTTTTTTTTTTCTGTCTTTGTGAATTGTGTGGGCTGTAGCCGCACTTGCATCCTCAAAGCAGCAGCGACAGGCGTGCGTCTGTCTGTTAAAGGATTACATCGGTGACAGCATCCAAGTAGGCATGTCAGACAGTCCGTACCTGTACTGGCAGGAAAAAGAAGCAATTTGGAGGTCCCTGTACAAACTGGCTCTATTTTAGCTGAGTTGCCCCCCCTCCAGTGTGTACTCCAAAAGAGTGTTTAGTGCAGCCGGGAACCTTGTCAGCAAAAGGCGTAGGAGGTTGCTTCCACAAAATGTGGAGAAGATGATGTTCATAAAATGAATTATCAACTCTTCCAGGGAGACCAGCCTCCAGAACGTACAGAGGGACCTGTGGTTCCAGCGGGGATGAATTAATACTCTGTGAGGATGAGGATGTACACACTGAAGAGGGTGAGGAATCAGTGGATGAGGAGGATGAGGATGACATCTTGCCTCCGTAGAGCCAGTTTGTGCAGGGACAGATTAATTGCCAGCTTGTTTTGTGGGGGCCCAAACGAACCAATCATTTCAGCCACAGTTGTGTGGCAGACCCTGGCGCTGAAATGATTGGTTTGTTATAGTGTGCATGTCCTGTTTATACAACATAACGGTGGGTGGGAGGGCCCAAGGACAATTCCATCTTGCACCTCTTTTTTTTCTTTCAATTATGTACAGTTTGGGGCCTAGTTTTTCAAACTGCCATCCTGTTTGCCACTGCAGTTTCACGCCTAGATGGGTCACGTGTTTGTGCCGCCCACTCGTGTCGCTTAGCATAGTCATCCAGCTACCTCGGTGCAACCTTTTGGACATAAAAACACTATTGTGAGGTGTGAGGTGTTCAGAATAGACTGGAAATGAGTGGAAATTAAGGTTATTGAGGTTAATAATAGCATAGGAGCAGAAAAACCTACAAATTCTGTGATTTAGCTGTTTTTATGCTTTTTTAAAAAAAAAATACAGATCCAAAACACAAAACCCAGAACCCAAAACACGGAAGGGTGGTTTTGGCAAAACCAATCCAGATCCAAAACACGAAGAAAGATCCAGATCCAAAACCAAAACACAAAACACGAAAAGTGGCCGGTGCGCACCCCTAGTATAGACATGATTGCATAGAGGTTTTAAATAGGTATCGATACTTGCCTGCTCCAACCTGTTGGACTTACCCTGCACCCTCCATTTACCTTCTCACCTGCCTGAGTACCTGAACCTGCTGTTTCCCTGCACCTTGCTTCCATTCACTCCCAGATGGACTTCATTACCTCTACCTGCATTCTGTTACAGCTCACCATACCTGCATTCTGTTACAGCTCACCATACCTGTATACTGGACTATTCCTGCCTGTCACTGTCTGGACATTCTCCCAATAACCCCCACTACAGTTATCAACTGCACTTTAGTGCTATACCTGGACTTTTTTCATTTGCCATTCCCATGTCTTCTAAGCCACTTATTAAAAACTCCACTTTTTCATTTGTCTGCTTCTGTAAAAACAGGTAAGGTGCGCTCTCTGTTCAAGTGCTGTCTGATATAAAAACCTGCAGCTGACACCAGAGGGACTTCTGCAATAAACCCTCAGACAAGAAGAGAGAGAAAAGAAAGAAGGTGTCTGCGCTGGTAATTATAAATATGACACAATAGCAATTAAATAAATATAGAAATAAAAATGTATTTATTCTTAAATATATAATATATATGAACTACAGTTCAGAAAAATATACACACATAACATCATAAGTAAAAAACAATAGACAAGCTTATCACCAGTTGAGGCAAGTGAAAAAAACAAATATATACATCAAATAGCATTGGTAACTGAATAGAAAAAGTGTATCCAAATATTCTCAATATCAAGCTAGTATCCAATGAGGCAAATGTCAATGTGCAAATAGCATTGGTATCTTAATTGGAAATAAACTGTCCAAATGTTCCCAATACCACGCTTAAATGAATGGAGACAGTCTAAATTAATTTAACTGATCAGTGTGATCGTTGATGATCAGATACAAATCAGATATTGCTGGTATGAGTAAGTATAAAGACAAAATTCCAATGTCACATAACAGAGGGCTTTAGACAGTTATATTACCATATATATAGTGGTTGAAATCTGCCCTTCAGCACAGATATAATGTGAATGAGTATGTGACTTGTCAGTGCCACAGACAGCTCTCAGATCCCAAAAAGCTGTACCAGCGGACTTTAGACTCCTTACCCCGTCATGGGCTCCCAAGGGAGAATATTACCAGCAGTGGTGTAGAGATGGATCACGCCTCTCCAGCGGCTCCTATCCGCACTGTAGGTGAGGAGAGCAAAGGTCCGTATATGGGGAGCTCACCACGGCATAGAGGCTCCAAGGGAGAGAAGAAGACCGGTACTGATCTGGCTGCACGCATCTGTCCTGACAGGTGCAGAAGCACAGTTGCTCGTGGGTATCGCGGCACTAAGCCGCTGAAAGCTGTGTAAGCAGAGGTCCCAAACAGCTTGCACGGATGTGCAGGGTGTGTATAAATTGACGGCAGTTCACTGGATCCTTGACATGTTTCTCCCCTATACAGGGATTTTCTCAAAAGGCAAATGGCATGTCAGTCCTCCACAAGGAGGTCCTTTTTAAACTCAATTAATGATAATTGGATCCATCAGTGTGGCTGGCTTTCTACAGCACATCAACACTGATAGACACCTTCAACTCACCACAAAAGAATATATATATGTATATATATATATATATATATATATATATATATTTATTTTTTATTTTTTTTATTATATAGACACAAAAGGAGACAATTAAAAATGAATATCATTTGATAACAGATATTAAAAAATAAATAAATAAACATCCTTCAAAATACCTTCAAATAATTAAATATTTTTAAATGTTTTCAAAGGTTTTTAAGGCACCTTAGAGAGGGAGAGTACAGACACGTGCATAAAGATTAAATGCACGTGTGTAAGAATCTCTCCTCTCAGACATGCACTTACCAACCATCAGTATATTATAGACCCATGTATAATTCATATAAAACCTTCCTATATGGATAATGTAAATATATAACAAAGTGTATAGATGTATAAATACACCAGCAGATATATGCACAATTATATGTATGTAGAGGAACCCAGCCTAACCACATACACTTTAAATGCAGACAAATTGTCCTATAATTCTAAAACAGAACTAAATAACCACAATGATAAACCCAGGTATATGATGTAGTATGACCCCACATAATAACCCACATATTTACTAAAACACATTATTATTACTCAAAATCCATATCTATTGTCTCATTGAGACCGTCCGGAAACATGGTCCGCAGTGTAAGTATCCAAAAAGACTCTCGCATACATAATCTGCGGTACCGGTCACCCCCTCTTCATGTGGGTACTATATGTTCAATACCCAAAATCGTTAACGACCTTGGATCTTTAGCATGAACTGTGCAAAAATGTCTGCAAACACTGTGTTTCTCAAATCCATTAATGATGTTCCTCCTGTGTTCACAAAATCTGATCTTAAGGGGCCTGGTGGTACAGACTACATAATGTAATCGGCATGAACACTCTAATAAGTAAATAATATAGGTACTATTACAATTAATAAAGGATTTAATTGGATAAAATTTTTATCAGAATCTTTAGCCGTGAATGTAGAAGTCCTATGTCCAATAAAGTTACATGTAATGCAGCGAGTATGACCACACTTATAACACCCAATTAATTTGGGCAATAAATCAAATGAATTGGGACAGACAGATATTTCATTTTTATTTTTGTTCGAAAAAAAGCTAGGAGCTAGTATATTCTTTAAATTGTTCGCTCTTTTAAAGATAACCATCGGACCTGAATCAACCTGTGATTTCAGACAGGGATCCATCTGTAAAATCTTAGAATTTTGTTTAACAATATTTTTAATTTTATGTGCACAACAGCTAAATTTAGAGACAAAAATATTTGATTTATCAAAAACTTTTCTAGCGTTTTTAGTCCCTCTGTCTATTGGGTCTAATAGATCATTTCTATTAATTTTTTATACTGACTGCATTGCATTTTCTAATATTCTTTCAGGATAATTCTTTTTCTTAAATACTTCCACTAACATAGCAGCCTGTTCATCATAAGACATGTTGCTTGAACAATTGCGATGAATTCATCACAACTGTCCAGATGGAATGTTTTCCAACCACTTCTTATTATGATTACTATGATAGTCTATATAGTTATAGGAATCAACCTCTTTCCGATATGTACAAGTCTCTATACGGTTGTCTACTATATCACGTTTGATATCCAGGAAGATGATGCTATTGGAGTGACACGTGCTCGTAAATGTGAGATTGAAATCATTTGAATTCAAATACCTAATAAAATCAGATACAGCATCCTCATCACCATCCCAAATAAAAAATAAATCATCTATATAGCGATGATAGAGGACCAGGTTCGCACCGAATCTGCCACCCAAAATAAATGAGTCCTCGAACCGACCCATATAGAGGTTGGCGAAACTCGGTGCGAACCAGGTCCCCATCGCGGTGACGGTGCGCTGTAAATAAAATTGTGAATTAAACAAAAAATAATTGTGTTTAAGTATAAATTAAATAGATGACACAATAAACTCACACTGTCTCCCTGAGACAGCACTATCACGCATTAAGTAGAACTCCGTGGCCTCTGTTCCTGCTTCTGTGTCTGCTCCTATCACCACCTCGGGTCCACAACAAAATCAGAACCTCACACTACTATATTTGAGTTTAAATGTCTACAATGTTCTTTAATGCCTGGGTGACACATGGATCAGTAGGGGTGTTCCGCAATAGTTGTCTCATACATGTACTCATGGCAATCCATGTAAACTGATTATTATATAGATCATTAGGACAGTCTGCATAGACTATTATACATTTGAATGTATATGTTTGTTTTATGTTTCCTATGGTCAGTTTTATATGTTTGATGTATTATGTATTGTTTATGATTCTGCACCTCTTGTTTATTGTTGTAGCCATGGCAACAGACATCTTGTGATGATGTCACTATGGGGGCGTCTTCCGGGAATCCCGACTGCCGACAATGCACATGGTGATGGTGGCGGTTTTTATAAGGTTAGTAAGTTAGTTACATTTTTATCCTGATGACGAGACAATAAAGAGGTTCTCGAAATGTTGATTCATTAATTATGCTTTGTCTTGGAATTAATTTATCTAGTGCTGCCTGCTGCGCTCTCTCTCTCTCTCTCTCTCTCTCTCTCTCTCTTCTCTCTCTCATGAAAACTTAAGTGTAGAATCTGGCTTTTTGCTGTATTGGAGAGGTGGAATAATATTGAAACAAGAACCATAAAGTACAGTATTTCATGGGATGCATTTAAAAAAAATCACACATTTGCATTTAGTTAATCTTACTATTTCAATAAAAAATGTTTTTTTCCATTTTGGGTAGATTTAGTTGTATCAGTAGGAATACCCAACATAATGGTACAGTATTTTCGGAAAATCCAAAGTCTTCTGAAGAAAGATAATGGTATAATTTGTATGGGTTCTGCATAAGAACATTATTGATATCGATGTTGGAATGTGACTACCTCAAAAAGTGCCAAATTAGTCTCAGCAAAGAGGTAAGTAGTCCCTCAGAGGTGAAGCGGTTATAATGCCTGCTGATAAATTGTTGCAGATACATGTCTCTTTCTTTGATTAAATTAATTACTTTAACATATTACTGAGATTAAGGGTAATGTCAATGTGTGACCCTTTTGAAGATTAGAAATGTACCATGTGGTCCCTGCGGTGTATCAATTTGATCATCACTGCCCTAGATTTTATAGAGGAGAAACTTGTGGTGTATCAGAAAGTGAGGAAGGTACAGTGCTCTATATGGCTGCTGTGACCTGATTGAATGAAGCAGGCCATGATTTCCTCTAAGAGAAGGCAGTGGGATGCTGTGGCTGATCGCAAAAAAAGGAGAAAAAGTGTCGTCATGAAAATGGCGCACTGTGTTGTATATTGTGGTTTCAAAAGCTAAAATTTTACTTTTATTAAATTTTCATTATAAAAGGAACCTAAGAAGGTTCAATGTAAGTAATTCATTAACATATCCAGTGAAATATGTACAAATGCATATACAGTATAAAGATAAAGAGTGCACAGAGTGAGAAAACTAATTGTGAAAATAAAATACAATTATATTAATTGTCCTACTGTGTGTCCTCATCTCATTTGTGTTATATTATTAATTAATTTGTATTCTATATTCTTTATTCTACATTTGTCCTGTTAGAGAGGGAATGGATTGAGTAGGGCTAGCAGATGAATATTATTTATCATAAAATGTGTGCTGTAGATTCATTAGTTGTCACCTTTTTATGATAATTACTGTATATTATGATTAGCGAATACAGATATTAACCATATTGTATCATTGCATCCCCATGTACACCTTGTATTGAGCCTATGAAATTGTTTTCTGCCTAATAGGACTCCTTTACAAATTGTTATTGAAACAAATGTTACCAATGCTTCCTGATATTCACAAACACTACTGTGTAATTAAAGTATTATATTGCAGTTTATAAAGCTTTATTTATTATAATTATTGTTTAGGTACCTCGTTATTTGCAACAGTTCCCTTTATTTACGATGTTTCCTCTATTGTAAGGTATATCTATTTAAATTATAGACATTACCAGGAAGACGGCTAAGGTTTACGAGGTGTCTTATCCTTATCTGAAATCACAGCCATAGGTTAATTACCATCATTACCTTTGTCTTTAGATCACTCTATAGCCAGGCTTGTGCATCTGCTTGTGACTTTATGCAACATATCAGGCTGAATACTTAGGGGTAAATTTATTAAACTGAGAGTTTTTAGAAGTGAGTTTTAGAAGAGATGATGCCCATAGCAACCAATCAGATTCTACTTAACATTTAACTAGCACCTTCTAGAAGATAATAGCTAGAATCTGATTGGTTGCTATGGGCAACATCACTTCTAAAACGCACTTCTAAAAACTCTCATTTTAGTAAATTTACCCCTTATAATAGATCGTATTTATATATATATCACTTCAATATGGTGTAATGCTTTAATTCTAAGTACTACCAGCTGGTAAATCTTAATAAAAGTAATATTTAGTGGATGATCAACATGTTATTTCATGCAGCAATGATTTATACTTATATGTAGTTGTTTCACCGGTATTAATTCCTTAGCTTAAATCATTTCATAGCTGGAGCTCATATATCAGGCTGAACGTTGGTGATAATTCGTATTCACTTGTACAACTTTAGTATAGTATCTATGTGAGTGCTGTCACTATAAATATCATTGACTGGAAATTCTCAGTAAAGAAGATATATAGATTGTTGTACGTTCTTTCTTGCAGCAGCAGTTTGTTCATATATTTAACTATTTCATCGGCAGAAGCTCAATTCTTATTCCCCCTAATTTAACTTGATCCCATCCAACACTATACGTATTGCGGGTATCCCCAGGTCACAAATCCCGTTCTAATCATGGTTCACAGGGCAAGCATATTTTTCATATTAACACATAGGACAAACATATCCAGCATTGTTTCTCTATTAACACATGTTTGAAGACACACAGTGACCGTGACGACACATGTTTCTCTGTGTGAGATAGCTTAGTCAAGGCTCAAAACTGTGGCTGAGCCTGCTGGAGTAGAGTGCTACAGCTACAAGTAATGGCAGAAAAATATAAAGGAACCCTTTTACTATATCTGGGCTTGAACTAAGGACCTGATTTAGACCCACCCGCTAGGATGCGGTCGATCGTAGCCAGCTGATTTCTGTACTGTGCGCATGTGTACGCAGTGCATGTGTGCGAACCAGTGCGAGAGATCGGGAAGTATTCACTTGCTGCGCATAGACAGCCCAGTAGAGTGAATGACAGGAGAAGCCGTTTGTGGGTGGTGACAGGGGCTGGCCATTAAAAACGGGTAAGTGGAGGTGCAAACGCAGGCGTGCCTGAAAGGTCTCAATGCCATTTCAGAGGTGTGCATAATTTAGTGACAGCATCATAGAACACGTCACCTGGCTGGTTTTTACACTGAAGTGCTCGCAGTGATTGCGGTAGGGTATGGTCAGCCACAAGCGCTGCTATCGCATCCGATGGTACTCTATGTTACCGATGGTTGCATACACTTCCTGGAGATGACGTGCACAAGTGGGCGTCTTAAGACAGGCTGGTGGGCGTCTGCATACACAATCGCACACCAAGACATAGTGGGCGTGCTAATGCCTTGCCGTGCGCTAGCCTGCCTTCCCAAATTTGCATACGCATCTAGCGAGCGTGTCTGAATGAGGTTCCAATTCAGTGTCATGTCACAACTCATTGTAAATAAATTATATGAATGAAGCACATAGTTGGTGGCAGTGAAGACAATTGCCAATAGGACAATTTTGTACATTGTGGTGATGTAGCATAAATACATTTGACTAATTTCACTTTATAAATAAAGCTTATGTCCAGGACCCACAAAAACTGGACAAAGGGAGTGCAAGGGACAGCCTTAGAATTCCTGATAATTGGGCCTTGATAGTTGGGTTTGAAAAATGTCTCAGATCCTGACATCCTGGAGAGAAAAGAGACATATTTCTTTCAAAGAATGGAGGTATTGCCTTAAAGTAAATTGCTTGACAAGTAATTTTTTAAAGTGACAACTTCATAACTGTTGAACTGCAACAGCTGTAATGGCAATAGTTTTTTGTTTGTTAGAGTTACTATCAATATAAAAGCAATATATATATATATATATATATATATATATATATATATAAACCAGCTGAAATAAAGCAAGGTGCGAAGGTTGGCCAGTTGAACTGAATGTGTAAATATACAATACGAAGTCTGGTAATACAATGTAATCGTAAATCTATACAAATGAAAATAATATCAAATAAGATAGAATAAAGCAAATGATATAATCAAAAATGAAAACTCATTATAAATACTTTAAACAAAAGGAAAGGGAAAATTGGAATAGCGGGTCGCACCAAGGGTATTATAATTGCAGAATAACCCTGTTAATGATCTAATAATCTCTCAATCTCTAGTACAATGATCTTCAGGGGTGCATCTCAGGGATATTGCAATACTATATAAACACAGAAAGAGAAAAGAAACCCTATATGAGTGCACAAATTCTTGCCAATGTTAACATAAAATATAACTTTTATTAGGATAATAAAATAACCACCTCAGTGGTAAAATTTAAAAAACACAACAAAATATAAATCAAAAAGAAAATAGTAAAAATAGTATGTATAATACTAATGTGTGCTCAGTCATGTGTGTTCTGCTGATGGGTACTCTATGGTACGCTAAACAATAGTTGATAGTGTGTATAATAACTCAGTATCTTATGATGGTAATAATATAAACCATCAAGTACTGTGATGCCCCTCAATGTCACAAATATATGCAGACTGTCTGTCTACACTTAGTGCATAGAACATGTACTAACCCACTCTCTTCTGTCGCAATATACTATCTACACCCTAATGATAGTTAGGTGACTGTTGCTCACACAGTATCTGTGCGGTATCCACCAATATTGTCAGTGTTAGATGTATATCAAAACATCTCAAAGTACTCCTATGTCGCTACAAATCCTCTCTTACAAATATGTATGAGAAAATGAACATACATATATAATTCAATATACTGATTTGTAGCCCCTAGTTCTAAATCGGGAAACCTGCCACGTGTAACGGCAGCATCCGTGACTATCCGGCTGAACTTATTCCCCAGAGTAATAACAGAAGAGGTTGCTGTGTGCATTCGCAGCATAAGTGATCTGTCAGCTGGAGCCCGCACTGACTCTGCAGCGTCGTGCGGCTTACAATTTCACTCCTCACAACCGCGTATCATGCACAGCGTGGGACACACAGTATCCGTATTAGGGTATCAATTCACACATTTATAACAACATATTTAGACACATATTTTAGACACATTTAGACTGGCACAAGGAAAACGCCTGACGCGCATTTCGCAGTGCTTTTTCAAAGAGCAGACCTAAATCTAAATGTGTCTAAACACTTTTTACAAGCTGTCATGGGCAGGGTCCTCTCTATCCTAAGTCCCATAGCTATCTACTCTTTGCATTCCTAATATGTCCCTACCATTATTAGCTCATACCGAATTTTATCTGTATGCTTTTGTGGTAGGGTGGTAGGGTGACATAAAGAAGTGGTTAACCTCCTAGGATTCGGGAGACGGTTCCACCTATGAGCAGAGTTTGGACCTAAATAAGAATCTAGCTGTCCCTTGTTTTCTAGTGTTTGGAAGGGTTGTTATTGCCCTCACCTCGGCACTGAAGAGTCTGTAGCTATTGTAATTTAGTATCTTTGTAATTTTGTATATTCTCCTCCACTCTGGCTCCTGTGTTCTGTGCTATGCTATGTTTTTCCATAATAAAGTTCCTATTAGAGGTTCTATTGGTGCCAACATGGATCAGTTTATGCAGCAGTTGATGTTGCACCTTACATCAACTGCTGCATAAACTACAGCAGACACAATTGAGGCAAATGGCAAAACAGACTGACGCCTGCTTATGCTGTTTAGAGATGGAAATTACCATTTCTTGATGATTCGGACAGTCCTCAGCTGGCCTCCCAATAATTTTACCAATGTTAACTGGCAATGGGACAGTGGGGGCTCCAGCTCATTTGCATGTATCTACAGTCCCTTTCAGTCCCCTCAATTACCGGTAAAAAAGAATTTCTATAAGCCAGGGTCTGAATCAGCTGGAAGGGATTGGGCCTTGAAGTTTACAGAATCCAGAACTGCTTGGACATTGAACAATACCAAGCTTCTGGTCCCAATTTGCTTGTCCTGTGGAGGGCGATGACACAGTGATGTCCACTAATGAGCCGTTCCATTCAGAGGTGTTAACTACAACTACTGTTAGTCAAGGCTGCCAGTGATGAAGGTACTTATGCAAGTTTAAAGTAAATTAGCTAAGGATATAGTAGACTGGAAATGGCATACTCTGGTCTTATAGTACTTACTCCCACCAAATAAAATTTCTCAGCACTTTCCTACTCGTATTGGTTGTATCCATGGTCCCCAACCATCAAGGGAGAGACTGTCACTTTGAGAGAGAGAGTTTGCCCATATTTACAGACATTTCCATTTGCCCAAGACTTGTTTCTCTACAACCTGGAAATAGAAAAAACAAGAATGTAAGGACTGAGTTCCACAAGGTGCATATGCTGCTAATTGTGGTTCTTTGTAATAATGATGAAATAGTTTTGCATAATTTCAATTAGGAATCTTCTGCTTGTGCCCTTTCCTAACTTTAAAGTGCAATAATGGGGAAATCCTGTGCTTAAAAGGGTGTTTGATAATGTTCCCAGCTGAATGACCAGGGATGTCAAGAGGGGGAAAGAGGATACCAATTACCGGGGCACGGTGGAGGCCTGAGCCAGCTGTTGATGGGGACAAGTGATCCTCTTCACAATGGAGTGACATCACATTGTGGTTCATTTATTTATGTAGAGGGGATGTGACCTTCAGTACACCTGGACCTGCCGTTTCTCTTGACGGCCCTGCCAATGACTAAAGTGAGTACATAATTTTTTGCCTTGAAATATAACAGTTACTTTTGTGACTGCTCAGCTAATGTTTCATGTTATAGATTGGAACCATATGATATACCAGCATTATAATGAGTTTAGACTGTTAAACTTGTACCAAACCATATTATGTTACTCTCCACTGCTACCGTTTTGTGAATCAGCAGTTTCCATGACCCCAGATCAGCCATAAACATGTCACTCATTTCTAAAACTATATACAGCTTATTAATTGAGATATGAATACAAAATGGAGTGTTATGTTTTATGTTTGAATGGCTTGAACCTTTTGACCAATGTAGATCGGTATGTTGCATACTTTGAAATAAATAATAGATTGATCTTTATGATTTAATACACACTAAATGAAATAACTTACATAATGTATATCCATGAAAGACAGATTGATCCTAATTTGCACTTCATTTAATGGACTTTACAAAACCCAAATGTATAACAAGGTCACCTTCAGCTTCCTGATTTTATTGGCCACATTTGTGTTTACGGTGACAGCTGACAAATATCATGTCTGCTCCTAATGTGACACAAGTCGGGCTTGACAATCGTAGAGATTAAATCAATTAAGGTGTCTTTCATATTCATTTTCACAGAAAAGGACAATGCCTCAGGGAAACTGAACTTCTGAGGCTGGCAGTTTAGATTTAATTATGAATTGGGATGGATGATTGTCACAGCAAATATTAATAAAGGTTATCTGGCAATTTCAAAAAAGTAACACACGATTTCACAGGCAAGCTGACTTCCAGGAGAGTCTCTGCATTATTAGCAACTTTTGAAACCAAATAGACTCATCTGTTGTTCTCTAATGAATGAACTGGAATATAAACTAAGTGCACTCATAATGAAATAAAGTAGAATTTTAAGTTAGACGTAACTGACACTTGCAAGTTTATGCCACTCATTAAGTCATTTCTTTTTATCTTTTTCAAAATGAATTGCTTCATGATGAAAGAAAAGAAGATTCAAATGGATTTAGCTGATCAATAAAGAGAAAAACAGGGGATATTGGTGGGTATTTAAAAAAATAAATATTTCTACATTCTGGATATGTTGTTATTTTTGCTTTTAGGTTTGGTTGTGGAACAGTGTTTCCCAGTGTACCCTGTCTGATCCAGAGTTAAGCATATTCCTATTTCTGAGCATATGATAATGAATCGTACTCATTTCAAGCATATCTACACCACTTATGTCTGAAGAGGCGTAACTGGGCTGTGACAGGACATTCTCACATAGGCAAAGGTCAGTGAGGATATGTAGGTAGAACTCCAGGCCATGCAGAGTTGGACATAAGCATAGATAGGTCTGTGTAGTGGGGTATATTTTGCACCTAGTACAGAGTAGCTGCAAATGCACATTGATGATGCTGACTGATTTACATAAAAGATCAGGGAAAACTCTTATGATGTGTAATGATAAATTAGCAATTTCCAGGACTTATGGGATGACAGAATAGTCGGTAAACATTCTTGGTTGGGGCAACAGCAGAATGTGTAATTGTAAGCAATCCCTGGTCAGGTGAAGAGCATGCAGAATAATAAAATTGAGCTGGGCCAATCAGCATTGCAAGATCAAAAATAGCCAGCCAGAACACCAGTATGTTTGAGTGCCATGAGTGCCACTGATTACCAAATAAAGCACCTGTAACCAATCACAGTTCCCCAATCACAGCTACAATGAGAGTAAGGTAAATCAGGCAATAAAATATATTTTAGTCTGAAAGTAATGATAGTACTGAAACTATTGTTCCTGTCTCTAAGTCTGACACTGCTGTGTTTCTTTGTATTTTTTGTACAATCTCTATACTCTATATTTTTATTATGCAACAAGAGTTACAGAAATCAGTATAAAAATAGGAAAGCATCTCCAATGCTGAGAAGGTTTTGGTCTATCTAAAAATCCAAACAGAAACATGGAGAACAGACCTAGCTCTAAACCAACCACTTCTCCCACCTTTGTTCACAGCATTGTAAAAAATATTCAACATTCAATCCCACTTTTGCAATAGAAAGTCAATAAGAAACATTCCAAAGGTTCTTTCTCAGAGACCTTGATCATAACCAACCAGACAATCAAATGAAGAAAAACCTCAATATGCATAAGCAAAGGAACATGAATGAATTAAGCAAGAACTTATTATCATAAGACCAGCAAACAAAGGAGGAGGGCGGTGCTTAATAGGGTCAACTATGTCAAAGGAATGGATAGATCAGTGTATTTTCAAGCTCGGTCCTCAGGACACCTGACAGTTCACATTTTCCATGTCACCTCACAGGTGCACAGGTGTATTCGTTACTCACTGACACAGTTTAAAAAATCCACAGGTGGAGATAATTATTTCACCTGTGATTCTGTGAGGAGACCTGGCAAACATGCACTGTTTAGGGTCCCGTGGACCAAGTTTGAGAACCTGTGGGATAGATTATTACAAGATAAAGCTATTTACAAAGTTCTAGCCACTGATCCAATCAATACTTTCCTGTGACAACTTTTCTCATGTTAAAATTCACCCTTGATAAAGGACTACTTCTCAAAACCAAGTTTGATTATTTGAATTCTGTTCATTCGGGAATCCCACATGTACAGTATTACCTTCACAGGCTACACAAGGAGCTAACCTATCCCCTTGGTTGACCAATCATCTCGGGCATAGATTCACTAACTTCTACTCTCTCCAAGAAAGTGAAAAAATTTTCTCCAAAAATCTGTGTTCAAACTTCCATCCTATTTAAAAGATTCAACACAGATTATAGAGGAGATCAAGAAGATTACTTGGAATGAGAATTATTTGTTCTATACCTCAGATGTACAGTAGCCTCCTTGTATACTTCTATCCATCACAATCAAGGCCTACAAGAAGTTGGCCACCTACTGGAAGACCCCCAATTTGAATTTAATCCTAAAACAGGATTGATTTAATTTTTTAAAGTCAAGGACTGTTTTTATTTGCAAACCCAGGGCACAGCAATGGGTAAGTGTTTCGCACCAAGTTATGCAAATCTTTT
The DNA here is from genome assembly GCA_031769625.1 of Taudactylus pleione. Taxonomy (NCBI): domain Eukaryota; kingdom Metazoa; phylum Chordata; class Amphibia; order Anura; family Myobatrachidae; genus Taudactylus; species Taudactylus pleione. The sequence goes on along the minus strand of JAUIMM010000210.1, from coordinate 6,249,755 downwards.
TATGGGACACTGGGAGGAGAATTTTATTTGGCATAACAACCCTATTTTAGACAAGATTTTAATTTGGAGGAGGAACACTGACAATATAATTTTTATCTGGAATGGAGATCGAGTCGTTGAATACATTTCTAATGTACTTGAATGAGAACCAACTAAATATTAAATATTAATCTTGTTTTAGAAAAACAAGATAATTTTTCTTGACTTGGAGATGCTACAGAAAGAAATATTTCAATGAAGACTCATTTCAAAAAGTAGATTAGCTGTAAAGAACTATGTACTACCTTCTAGTTGCCATAACCCATTTTGGACCTGCATTAGCCCAAAGGGACAGTTCTATGGGATTATGAAGAATCGCACTGAGGACAATATTTACAAGTCTCTACCAAAAGATTCTACCTTAAAGATATAGCTTATTCTGATGACTTGTTGGTTCAATGCAGATCAAGCTATTAAGGTGCATACACATGGTCAGATTTTTCCTTCAGATCTGAACGATAACGATTTAAAAAATTGTTCAATCGTTCATATCTGAAGGAAAATCTGACATATCTGACATATCTGTCAGATCTGTCAGATGAACGATTTGAACGATGCGCGTTCCCGATGGTCAGATAACGATATCTGATATCTGATGTGTTTGCAGTCGACTTGGACGATTTCCATTCATTTTAATGCAGTCAAAAATCATTCAAATCGTTCAAATCATTCATCTGACAGATCTGACAGATATGACAAATCTGACAAATCTGACCATGTGTATGCTCCATTAGACTACCAAACAGACTTGCTTAAGGTGACAAATCGTGAGGATTCCACCACACCTTTTACACCATTTATCATAGAATATAGTGATCAATCTAACCAAATAAATAAAGTTCTGAACAAGCACTGGCACATTCTTTTACAGGACCTCATCATTAAACCAATTTGAGCTCACAAACCTTGTGTAATTTTTAAGAAAGCCTCAACCTGAAGCAGAACTTGATTCCTACAGCCCCTAAATCCAACACATACAATACAGGAAACATGGCTAAACCTGAATTTAAAAGGTGTTGTTTCCTTCTGTATTTTGCAAGGCCTATAATTGAGTATGAAAAGTTACAACTTCAAATCAAATATCAATCACAAAAAGTTTCAGATAAAAAATATACATGTTGAAATGCTCTTGTAGTCTTCAAAATGTGGGTAAAAGTTTGAGACTTTTGAAGACCCACATATGGAAACACCTTCTGAATATTAACAAGGGTATTTGACACAGAGTGGGGGTGATTCTAAAGGTGGGAGCAAAAGAAAAGAAAAAAGAAACCTTATATCTGGAACAAACATTGTAATGCAAGGGGTGCAAATACATTTATTTTATTGCATGCAGGATGAATACTGGTGCTTGTGTATGTAGCCTAAAAATGCAAGACAGCTTTATTTTTAAGACAGTAAAATATAGTCAAGCGCAAAATAATGGGATTTAAAATCTGACAGACAGGTGCCTCCAAGTGAAGGGTTAACCTTATAGGTGAAACAAAAGAAATATACCAGTAAAAAAGAATTGTGCCAGACAATTTTATTTATATAAAAATAAATTTTTACATAACAATGATTTAATTCACATGGCAATGATTTTATAATAAAAGACAATAATCACAGAAAATACCATAAGAAAACATAAAATCCTACAATCCAACACTATAACCATCTATAAGCTATCCAATATTGCAAAAGATCTTAGCAACAATCCTTTAGATGTTTTACTAAATAGTGTTAATTATCAGCATTCTCTTTATGCAAAGCATGTGTAGCTGTCCACATGGGACCAATTATAATTGTTAGTGTTGAAAAGCCAGAATATAAAATTAGTTTTGACTGATTATCCATTTAAATGTGTGTATTCCATTCAAATAGCCATTTGTTGAGCTAGTGGGGGTTTGTAAGCAAAATATTTCTCTTGCAGGTATTAGTACTCCCCTATTAGTCCTCCTTACGGCTGTGTATTGATATCCAGATACCCAAGCAGGGTGTCTCTATTTAAATTAGCAGTATTTTCCACCTCATCCCTTCACACAAGCTATTAGCAATTCAGTAAACCCAGAATTATTTCGGAAGGCCGAAGACTCTTACGGTTGGGTAAGAGTCATCAGGAGTATTCCTCCAATCCTGGATGCTACCAGTGATGTGTAGTCAAGTGAGGCAGGTGAGGCAGAGCTTTTCCTGTCATATTTAGGTATACTCCAGAGGTTTGACTATAAAAATTATAAGAAAAGTTTAAATAAAATATCATAAATACCTTCTTTGTATTATTCTAAATATTTTTATAGTCAAAACTCTAGAGTAAAAAGTGTATGGCAGGTGAGGCACTGCCTCCCATTTCTACTGTTTCTGCACATCCCTGATCAAAACTCACCAAATTTCCAGCACTATGTACTGCTGCACCTTTGTATAATGCCCACATGAACCCTTGGGTTCATATATGTATCTGTAAATCTAGCTCTGATACTAGCCAGTGCCTCCTAAGGCCATTTATCTCACTGCATGTCACTGGATGCTACAGATGCTGTGGAGTATGGTACTTTAAAAGGAAAAAAACTCTCACCAGGCGATTTGTGATAGTTTTACTAATTTCTCCACCTCCAACACACTTTTGACAGCTTTCTCAGAAATGAACACGTTACTATAACATCTAAGGGATTGTAGCTTTATTTTTACACTGCAATTTAGACTTTCGTTTGGACAAACCCCTCCCAAATCTAAATCTCTCTCCACATTTAAAATCTGTTCCACCTGCAGTGCAATATGGTGTAAACAACAAGGTGTAAAATTACTTGCTCTTTTTCACTTTGCTGCCAACTCAGAATTAGTCTTGGTGCGTCTACAAATTTTTCAGAGGTGTGCCAGAGTGACCATTCTGGTTTGAAGTTTTTGACATCAAAAGAGTCACAAAAGACCCTAGAAGTGGTGACATACAGATTAAATTATCCAGGAGAGAAACCTTCTGGATAAATCAATTTATCTTCAAATATATTAAACATTGACATCAGACTTTGTGCATTTTTATAACTTTTTGAATGCATTACTAAGCCATGTTAGCCTCCCTCTCTTACACTTCTTAGCATAACCCAGTTTATGTAAATTGTTTATGTATGAAAAAGTATGTATTTCTAATATGAAGTTAGTGGCTTAGGCTGCTCATGTTTGCTCCTATCGCTTATATTGTAATTATATTTTCATGATATAATTACTATACCAGTTTATTATTTGTTTAGACCATTATTTCGTTATTCTTTACCTTAATCTGTCTTTTTCTTGCTCCTTGTTATATTATTTGGCATATCTAAAAATTCTTTATAATATTTTTTATATTTAATAATTTATATTGGCACATCTAATTTTATTGGTATGTCCATTTTTTTCCATATGATATATAATCAATTATATATTATTTTGTGATGCGCTGTTTATTTTATGATGATTATCTTTTACAGAGCCGCCATGGTGTATCATTTATCCCTGCTGTTTACATATTTTAATTAGTCTCTGCTATTATATGTTTTTATTCTACTTTTCCAAAGTGAGGTTTTTTTATGATTGTCATTAAACTTATAGCGATACTTTCACTGTTCTAATTAATGTTTACTATTTATGTAAATATTGGATAAACATATTTATTAATTTTCATTGTGCTAATCAAATTTCACTATTCATGTGCACTGTGCTGTACATCTTTTAGCTATAGCACTGGTTCCTAAGAAACCTATTCTGCCCACTCACAAAGCGAACTAGCGCTTTACTGGTTCCCACCATTATTTCTGTCACTACAAAATCTGTCCTGTTAAGCCCATGCTGCAGATGCCCACTACCTGTCATTTTAACAGCAGTTGAGTAACCACAGAGAGGGCCACTAGTTCCTGCCCCCTTTTCCTTGTCCATGAAATTAGCCCTCTGCTATGCCCATGGTGCAAGAGCTGACTGTGTCCCTGACAGCAGTGCATCTATCTCCACTTCCTTGTCCTGTGGTCTCTTCCATTCTTAAAAAAGTAAACATAGCTCTTCTTTTACCCTATTTAAGCAATCTAACACTTGGAGATTTATCTCAGTAAATTGCATTTGTGCCCATACATAACTCCTTTACTAGATTTATAATCTCTTTGCTTATGCATTAACTATAGTTTTTATTTTGATTTCTCTTCCTCTTTTTTTTCTTTTTCTAACAATCTTAATTTCATATTTCAATTAGTTCTCTATTTTCACGTATAAGCGTATGTTGGGACTAATTGCATCAACCTTTTCAATTCTAGTTTATTTATACTTTTTCATCATAATGTAACATTTTTCTGTGTTCATGTAAACTTCCTCAGTTTTTCAATAAACAATTAAGCCTATATATTCCTACCAATTCTGAGTACCCTCAATCATTCACTGCCTGAAGAAGCAGCCAGGTGTGAAACGCGTTTCAGTTTTAAGTGAGAATTTGATTATTCTTTTTATGCTTTATTTTTATGCCTCCTTTTATCTTGTGATAAAATAATTTTTTTAAGCTTTTTCATTTAATTTGTTCATGACAATTGTTTGATGTATCGAGGTGCTATTAACATATTTAATAAAATCATGTAATTGTTTATTATTAAGTTTTGGGTCATTCCTTATTTGCTTATTGCAGCCCATATATACATTTTGTGGGTAAGAGGCTTTTTGACCACATACGCTTAAAGAGGTGAGACTACCTTTCCACACTTCTTGGCTCCTCTATATGGAATGTAAGGGACTGTTTTTTCATAGATGAAGTACTGCAGACATTTTTAAATAGACCAAACCCCTCTCAGTGTCAGAGATACTTTCCGGTTTTCATTTTTATCCTCCTTGGGTTAAGTTGGGAAACCTATATTTTCTCCTTGGGTTGTAGAGATTTGGCGTGCCCTTACATTAAACTTTAACAGAAACAAGTATGGCACACAAAAAGGTATACATGGCTCATGGTATAATTTGTGACTAAGAAAGGGGGAAGGGGATCAGCAAGCTGTAAGAAACAAAGGCTAATGCTATGTACACACTGGCCAGCTGATATATTGGCCATTCAATGAAACAGCCAATATATCGGTGTGCCCAGTGTGTAGAGATGTCGTTCACAGACATATCGCATCGGCTGTGCAGCACAGCCAATGGCTGATATATCTGCAGATATATCGGCACATCGTGTTGTGTGTACGGGAGGTCAGCTGACTGCCCCAACACTTGCTGCAGAGGCCGCCGGTGACTGACATCACAACTGGATGGGCACATGTAAATGCCTGTCTAGTTGTGACGTGAGGCGCGACACTTGGGGATGATGATTTTTTAAGTGTGTATGCACTTACCAATTGTCAGATAGGATGGCAGATTGGTCCTACTTAAGGGATAAATGCACTACACCTTGGTGAGAGATAAAGTGGAGAGAGATAAAGTACTAACCAATCAGCCCTAATTGTCATTTTTGAAATACAGCCTGTAAAGTGACAGGAGCTGATAAATTGGTACTTTATCTCTCTTCACTTAATCTCCTTTCAAGGCTTAATACATCTCCCCCATATAACATTACAATAAGCAGTTCAAACAGACACAGACAAACAAGGGAATGAACAAGAGATAACAGTCCTGTAGACCTGTTACGTCAAAAGATTTCTTTAAATGCCTTTATTTCTAACAAATATTAGATACCAACTGATCAACTCAAAGGACATGATTCCATTACACAATTTCAGGGAGAAAGTGGATGGGAGAATAATGGAAGGTCTGGAATTTATGGACCGACTTCTAAGAGGATCTGAAGTGAGTCCCTTTCTATTAATGACCACTGCTTGGCCCCCTCAACTTGATAATGGTAGTATCCTCTCTTTGTGCACCTCATGGCATTATGGCAATAATCAAGAAAGCTGGGGTGTTGAAGGCCTCCCTAAGCTTTACTTCTGAATAAAAAATCCATTCTAACTCTTGCGTTCTGTCTGCCCCAGACAAAGTGGTCTATGCACTAAGCCTTGGATGGAGATGAAGATAAAGTACCAATCATTCAGCTCCTAACTGCTATTTTTCAAACTCAACCCTTAAAGTGATAGTTAGGAGCTGATTGGTTGGTACTTTATCTCCATTCACTTTATCTCTCTCCAAGGCTTAGTACATAGAACCCAGAGTCCCATAATATACTAAAAGGTTCTATAAACAATTTGTCAGTTACTTAAATGTGAAAAGTTTGTAAGAAATAAAGTATTTTTGGCAGGGTGTTCACTTTAATAATACTTATTTCCGAATCATGAAACTTTTAAACCATCTATTAAGCTCTGATTTCATTTTAGTAAATTTACTACATTTTGAATCAAAATTAGCCTTATAAATGTCCCCAGCCTATTTAGTTAGCACTACCCCTACAGATGCGCCTAAGTTCATTGTGGCTGATCGAGCAACAAACGTGCACATGCATCACGCTACAGTACGCTACGGCGCGTCCCCGATCGTGGGAGTGCGTTTCCATTCAGTCCTATGGAGATGCAAATGCACATCTCTGATTGCGGGAGTGAGTCTCCCATTTATTCCTATGGAGAAGCAAATGCGCATCTCCGATCGCGGGAGTCCATCTCGCACCACGCATGGCGCGAGACGCTGCACTACGGACAAGGATGCAGGTGGTTATATCTGTAAATATATAAGATCAGAGTGGTGCTGTGTATTCGGGAATGCAAGCTTAATGCTATCTATTGTATATTCCAGGACACCTATATTTATGGCCACAGATGTAGAATAATTTGTTTTAAATTTAGATAGCCAGCTAAATATGAGACCTTCTCTTGAAAGGCTGGGAAGAGGAACTGTAGGGCTTGATATAGTGGCAGGTAGATCATCAGCAAATAGCACTAATTTGTGGTCTACCCATCTACTGTAATTTCACTAATGTTGGGATTCATCTGGATTGCTCTCGCCAGTGCCTTCATGCAGAGGATATATATTAGAAGGGAGAAGGGGCACCCCTGTCTGATACCAGTAAAGATCTTTAATGAACCAGACAAGGCACAATTTGTTCTTATTTTGGGTCCTGTAGAGGGAAAGAATTTTGGAATGACATACCAAACTGAGACCCACATACTCCAACATTTTAAATATAAATAACTAATAGATTCAGTCAAATGCTTTTTCTATGTCTGTTAAAAGCAGAATGGCCAATACTTTATTCATGTCAAGGCATGCTGGTGCAAAACCTATTTCATAGTAAATTATGACAGGAACGCCAAGTATTGTAAAACAAAATAAAAAAACATTGTAAATGTGTACCAAAACCCTAATTTCCAAATTTATTTTACACCTAAATCCATAGAAACTTATCTCCTTATATTTTTTCTTGTAGTAATCCAAAAATTAACTAACATGGAAAATAATAAAAAGAACCTTGTTAACACAGGGAACCTTCATGGAGTCACAACCTAAATCAATGCAAAGAATAGCCAATCAGTGTGGCTTTCCTCTGATTGGCTGGAAATTTCAACCTGGAATGTTAGAAAACCACTTACTCACTATTTTTGTTTAGACCCCTTTTGTTTAATGGAGTTCATTGTGCAAAGTGCATCTACTGTACACTCTTTGACATTGAGAGCTGCAAGTTTTATGGTTCCTAACAGACGGATCTGGAAATGTGTCCCATTGTACCGTAGGCCACTTCTCTGAGGAACATCCCACACTTGTGTTTGCCTTTACTGTGCATACTAGAGATATTATGACAGCAGTTGTCAGAGGTAATCACAGGCAAAAAAACATTTCCCAAATTTGGATATGAATTCCAAATTAATTATCCAATCTGCTTCACAAAGATGTAGATGTACTAAGCCTTGGTGAAAAATAAAGTGGAGAGAGTTAAAGTATCAACCAATCAGCTTCTAACTGTCCTTACATAGCCTGTAAATTGAAAGTTAGGAGCTGATTGGTTGGCACTTTATCTCTCTCCACGGCTTAGTACATTGCCCCTGAAGTCTTTATTGCCCCTTCTTCCCTTGATGCATTCAAAAACTTACTGCTAAAATTACATGAACCAAAAGTTTTAACAACCAAACTCAAAGTTTCATAATTGTATGTTCCATCTGCCCAAACCCTTATATTTCCTTTTCCCAGTACCAAGAAATAAAATTAGTAATTCATTTTATAGCAGATCTGGCTTGCAGACCTTTGAGTCTTCATACCTGATCTGCTTTATATAAAAATGACAGAGCAGGAATGTAAGTGCCTGAAATACATTTGTCAGTTTCCTTTCCCTGCATCCTTCATGTGGTGATAATAGATCTCTTTTGTTAGGCAGCAGAAAGTAAGGTCACACAGCTCCTGGTGATTCAATGTTTTGACAGGTTGTTAATGAAGACTTGATGAGTGATATCCAATATCTTTTTTTTCTTTTTCTTATAAATCTCATCTCTGTTTCTGACCTAAAAAGATATCTCTGTCACTACAGGTGTTAAATTCTTTGTCCAACATTACTCCTCCACACAAAATGTTCTCTTTGCCAACTTTTTCTTCCTTCGTTATCTTCATGTTATTCTGAAATGTATTTTCTGGGGAAATAATGGGATGATTGTAATGTCTTGTAATGATATAACCCCACAAAGATGGTTTAGAATTAAAATGTACAAATGTGTAGGGTTGTCCTTTCTGAATAAAATATGGTTGTTTAAAATGCCTATTAAAAAAAGTTTACACTTTAACCATCTTTCTTCATCTCTGAGGGTCTGATTCAGCAGGGTATGCAATAGCGATTACGTACGGAGTCGATCGATTGTTTGCCATTGTGTATGCATTCAAGCCGCACTGCCTGTGTGCAGTGATCGCATTGCGATTACAGACAAACAAAGGAATCCATCGCAAAGTGAGTGACAGACTGTCAGCGTTTGGGGGTGGTGACAGGTGGAGTGGTTGGAGAAACGCAGGCGTGTCTGTCTATTTGAACGCCGTTTCATGGGTGTGCATAAATTATCCACAGCGGTGGCATACACAGCATGAGAGCTCTCTGCGTGCGATGAGACTAGCAATTTCTGCGGCTGGTCATCCCTGCTGTAAATGTGCATGATGGGCCGATGTGCATTGATGGTACTGATATATACCCAGAAGTGAGGTTGAACGGATGTAAGAAAGCAGCAGTGGGCGTCTTTATGCTGGCTGAGCTGTGGCAGGTAATAGCATATTTTCGCAGCTGCTTTGCGTGTCATTTCGCAGCTGTGATCACAATTGTGATCCGTACTGAATGAGGCCCTGAAAAAGGTGTCTTTTGCCAATGCTACAACAAAGCCAGCAAGTAATACAGTCTATTCATTTATTGCTTAATTGGTGATGAAAATATTTAGATTGTTAGTTGCTAAAACAAAACAATATTTTTCTTTTGTAATGGAAAAGACGTGACACAACATTTTCTGTTTGCTTCATTAATATGGAGATGTTTGCTGTATAGCATTGAGATAGTGCTGGTAAAGACTACTGAATACCATGCAGTAACCTGAATTCACTTTTAGTTGGGATAGGGGGTATTGCATGCAGGCACGGAAACCAGCAGGTGATTATCAGTAATACTAATATTTATTATTTTTCCAGATTGGTTTTACCCAATGCTTTCTTTTCTATGAAAAAAGGTACCAGTACTCAGAGAAAACACACCAGTACTCAGAGAAAAGGTACCAGTATTCAGGTAAAGGTACCAGTACTCAGAAAAAAGGTACCAGTACTCAGAGAAAAGGTACCAGTATTCAGGTAAAGGTACCAGTACTCAGAGAAAAGGTACCAGTATTCAGATAAAGGCACCAGTACTCAGATAAAAGGTACCTGTACTCCGATAAAAGGTACCAGTATTCTGAGAAAAGGTACCAGTACTAATATAAAAGGTACCAGTACTAATATAAAAGATACCAGTACTCAGATAAAATATACCAGTATTCAGATAAAAGGTACCAGTATTCTGATAAAAGGTACCATTACTCAGATAAAAGGTACCAGTATTCCGATGAAAGGTACCAGTACTAAGATAAAATATACCAGTATTCTGATAAAAGGTACCAGTACTCAGATAAAATATACCAGTATTCTGATAAAAGTACCAGTACTCAGATAAAAGGTACCAGTACTCAGATAAAAGGTACCAATGCTAAGATAAAACGTTCCCATATTCAGATAAAAAGTTTCAGTAATCAGATAAAAGATACCAGTACTCAAATAAAAGGTACCAGTACTCAGATAAAAGGTACCAGTACTCAAATAAAAGGTACCAGTACTCAGAAAGAAGGTACAAGTATTCAGATAAAAGGTACCAGTATTCCGATAAAAGGTACCAGTACTAAAATAAAAGGTACCAGTATTCAGATAAAAGATACCAGTACTCAGATAAAAATAAATACCAGTACAGAGTACTATAGAGTACTATTCAGGAAAAAAGCACTTGTCATCTATGCAAAAAGCTTAATTTTTTCATATTAGATAGTCTAATTGCTATTTTGCTGCTTCTGATGTATTCTTTGTTATATATGATTAAAGATTAGTCCCCTGCACTAGAAATGTCCATTAAACTCCAAAATGTAAAAGTTCCAAAATAATCCATTTAGGTAAAATACAGTGTAGAGTTGATTTGACATATCTCTGCATATTTAATATAAAGCAAAGTATCACCGCACCGCACCACTCCATTACATACAGTTGAAGTTCCTCCCACATGTTTAAGACATGGGATCTGATACAGGCTAAAAAGCTTAGGCTGAGTTGCTGTGACATCACTGGCCCATACTAGACAACTCTACTGGAATGTCCCGGAAACTCACGTAAATTGGGGCACTCACCCTGACTACCTTACTGCTCAATGTGGCATGCTTTGCAATGCCTAACCCCAAGCACCACCCATTTGGGCATTGCCTCCAGGATCTCCCAAGGGGGCCATTTTAAAAGTAGGAAAGTATGCACTGATTCTGCCCTGTGTATGAATGAACTAATCCACACACTGCATTTCTGAAAAGTCTGACAAGATGACAGTCACTTTCTTCTTGTTAATTAGAGAATTACCTCTCTTCTAATATGGACAAATTTAATTTAGTATAACTTAATACAAATAATAGTAGATTTAAAAGTTGTAATTGAGTACCTCTTTCTTTGCATTTCAGGTCTTTCATTAAGACAGAAGATGATTCGTTGTGTGGGATTTGTAGCATACATACTCGTATATAATTAACTTTTATTTTTGCTCTTGTGAAATATGCAAACCATGAAAATTTTATATCAACAGCAATATCGTCATTCACACGTTTCTTTGTAATAGACTTTAAACCATTGTTAACCTGGAATATACACCAAGAATTTCCCTATTATTTCTATCCTTTTTGAAGAGGTTATGGCCACAAATAATTAATTACTGCTTAGTCAAGCACCAAATAGGAGTCAGCCCACAGGTCATGACTACAGAAGGGACTAACTGTGCTAAGGATCACAAAAACTGATGGTACCAGGTAAATAATTAAGCTTATTTTTTGGACAACAATACACACACAATATAAGAAAACAATCATATAGAATTGCATTGAAATGTTAAAATCAATCGTTGATACAATGTACTGTAGCTTAGAAAGCGTTGAAAAATTGCAAAAAATGAGTGTATCACTGTATCAAATATATCTGATAATATTACATACTGAAAGCATGTTCAGCATAAGTAACTGGTAGTCTAATTATTTGCATGTACAGTATATACATTCAGTCTATAGCCAGTTGGAATGATGCACCTGGGATGTGAATTATCCTACTAGGAGTTCTCAATGATCTTGATGTCAGACCTAAATATGATCACAAATGAAATTCTATGGCTAAGAACCACTAAAAACAGACTTCTTTTCTAGGAGGAAATCACACCTATCTACCCCAAAGGAAGATATACAAACCATTATGAATAGACAACCCAAAAAGAAGAAAGGACCCAAGCATAGAGGCTGTAGAGGAGGATCTACAATACAGAAAAAGAAGGGACTTAAGAAATGAAACAACAATAATATATTCAATTTGTCATCTAAACAACTTAGTGATCATGAGATCAATGTATTGAATGAGGGGCTCAAATTTTCTCCTTCACAAACCCCTGATTTTTTTTAACCAATTTGTAGATCTTAATAGATATACGAGAACCTTGGTTGGGAAAAGATACTCTTAGAAAATATTGTGAACTAGGAACAGCTATTGTTCTTGATGATAGAGAAAGAGAGTGGATAGACATGCTTGAATCCCTTGATCAAGAGGGTCTAACTAGTTTAGGTATTACTAAACTCTATGAATTATCTAGATCAAACAAAAGGAGTTTTAAGTTCAGAAATAAATCACAATTTTTTCCTACTCAATATTGATATATTTTACAAAAAAACTCTTGATGCAAAAGAGAACATGAACATTCCAAATATAAATATAATTTGTCAGCAAGAGTTAGGAGCACCTTTAAAAAGTTAGCCAAAGACCCCTGCCTTGTAATTAAGCCTGCGTACAAGGGAGGGGGAATTGTTATATAAGGCACAGCAGATTATATCAAGGAGGCAGAGTAACAACTTGGAGATATTACTTTTTAGAATAAATTGAAAGCTGCTAAGCAATTTCTTGTTCAATTGAGTGAACTAGTAGAATGGGCTTTCATTGGTGGGACTATATCAAGGGAGGAAAAATATTATTTTATACCTACTCAACCCATTACTGCTACCTATTATCACCTTCCCAAGATCCATACATCACGAGACACACCTCCAGGGTGACCTATTATTTCTGGTGTTGCGTCCCTCACTGCAAATTTTTCTGGCTTTCGGCAACCTATATATGGGCGCATTCAAGGACACACATATTTGTGGGCGGGACTTTGGTGCTGACCAAATTCCTTCCTTGATATTGCCCTGTCTGTGGTTGATAATCAGATCACCACTAAAACCTTCAGGAAAGAGGTGGATAATTATAATTTTTTACACTACAATAGTGCACACCACAGACCTTGAGTTAACAATATTCCCTGTATACAAATGAGACATATTTGGAGGAATTATACTGAGCTTGGGACATTTCAGATACAGGCTATTGAGTTATCTGAGTCCTTTAAAAATAGAGGATATCTTGATAAGCTTATAGATTCGGCCTTAGGTGAAGCAAGAAGTATGAATAGAAATAATCTTCTGGTCTACAAAGAGATAAAGTTCTTTTTGACTTAGACCAGCCACATTTCATATCTAAATACAATGGAGCATCCAGGAAGATTAAAAAGATCTTAATTAACAATGTTGCTGTTCTTCAAATGGACCCTTGTTTAAAAACCTGTATCACTGACACTCCTTCGGTTGTTTGTAAGAAATCAGAGATATTAAAAAATCAATTAGCCCCCAGTTTCTTCGTAGACAGAATAGTTAAAGACTCTCCCAAAAGAGGCGGTTCCTTACAAAGGCTACTGGTTAAACCCAAAGGATGACATAATGTGGCTCTACCACTGGTATGTATTACTTGTTCTTATATACAGAACAATGTGAACTTTTTCAAATCCACTAGGGGTGAAGAAAACTTTGAGATCAATCAATGATCAACTGTAATAGCATATATGCTGCTATCTACATTTTACAATGCAGTTGGAATCTGTTAAATAGGTAGAACCACTATGAACCTAAGAGTTAAAGTCCTAGAGCTCAGGAGGAAAATTATAAAAAGTTATTGTGCACATGGGGTTACCAGACATTTTCTGGAACATCATGCCAAAAATCTTCATGACATCAAACTTACCGATATAGAACTGGTTGGCCCAACACCGAGGGAGCAGACAGATACAGGAGATTATGCTTGAGAGAGAATTTTTGGATTAATAAATTGAGGACCTTTGTTCCAGAGGGACTCAATGAATCCATTGTGTTGGACCTCTAGCATTTACTTTCCTTGACCTATACCTAAGTGGGGAGAACATCGGATAATTGGTCAAGCTGTGGTTTTCTTCTCCCCTCTAGCTTGACAATCATTTATTAAAACATTGCTGAGTGCCTTAATTTAGTTTGCTTGTTTATCCTGTTAGCTGCCTGTATCTAGATTTATTGGTTCTTTACTTATTTTTTCCTTATACTGTTTCTATATATAAAAAGTAGAGGTGAGCGGGTTCGGTTTTACACGTGTTTTGGATAGCCAATAAAATAAATCCGAACTAATCTGAACTTGCGGTAAAGTAGCGATAAGAACAGAGTAAATCCGAACCCGCACATCCCTAATAAAAAGTGATGTATTTTTTGCATTAGCTGTTGGATACTATTTAGAAGGTTGTAGGTATACCATGTTAATCTTGCTTTTACATATAGGAGTAATAATATGTCACTGGGATTAAATATTTTCTAGATGACATATACTGTCTGTCTTTTAGATTCCTCAAGATCCCTCAATCATCTGCACCATAAATTTGACCTATAAGTTTTGTTTTATTACTTGTATTACATATGTATATAATAGCTTGCTATTTGAAATATAAACCTCGTAATGACACTTATTTATTTTATATATTATATATATTTTATATTTAAATCTATTCCTTTAATAGGATTTACATTGTGCTGTTTTGCATTGTTCAAACCATTGTGAAGTTTTTAATTCATTTGTGCCGTTGGGTCCAGATCATTATAATTCAATCAGCCGGGTGCCGTAAATTGAACTTTATGTATAAATTAGAACATCGCTGGATAAGAAATCATACCTTTGAGAAAGTCATGTGATCATGACAAAACGCATCAGGACTCCGCCCTTCATTCCTCTTGCAATCACCTGGGATACCGGCAGTGCTTCACAAACTCCCCTGGCTTCCGATCTCAGCACAGACAAACAGTGAGTGCCCAGGGACAATCGGGCTATCAATTGCTAGCAGTTGTGTGCAATGTACTGACAACACCACCAGACATATTCAACACTCCCACTATTCCCATTTAGCCAAGTGTTTGAGTGTCAATCCATTTGGGTGTCGTGACTTTGAATTGTCTGATTATATTGCCACAGAAAAGGGACTGCCTAAGCAAGGAGGCCATTTACCAAGGTGATATTGTTCACAATATGGAATAATTAAACACCGAGAAGGATTTTTAAACTTTCATCCGGTGCACAGGTGTTGTATATATCTTGCATGAGACTCTGTTTTTGAATACAGATTCAGACTGTTCTAATCCCAGGTGCATCATACCTGCTGACTATATATTGAACGCAAATAATTAGACTGCCAGTTATTTATGCTGGATAAGCTTTCAGTATTTAATAGTATCAGATATAATTGATACTTTACAGTCTACACGCTTTTTTTGCTATTTTCCATGCTTTCTGAGCTACATTGTACCACAGATTGATTTTAAAATGAAATTCTATATGAATGTTATATTATATTGTGTGTATTGTTATCCAATAAATAGGCTTCATAATTTTACTGGTACCATCGGTTTTTGTGAACCTTAGCGCAGTTAGGGGTCAATCCTATTCCATGCGAAGGGTGCGAGTTGCCGTTGCACTATCTATTTTGTTTTTGATTCCTACATGTCAGTAAACTCTCACAGAGGTTTACTCTAACAGTGGCTTTTGGATCACAATTGTTTACAGCTATTCATGTGGTATTATCCGGAGGAAGTTTTCCTAGTTCTTCATTAGCGCCTGAGGTTATTTTCTTTAGCCTGGCTTTGGTCCTTGATGCTGCTCTGTGAACAATGGTAGACTCTTTAGTCCTTGGCAATATTCAGGCAAGATCCATTAAGTTACTTGGTGGTTCAGTAGACTCTGATGCCATGGCCTTCTGTGATAGTCTTCTGATTCACCAGCAGGAAGCATGGCTGTAAGAGTCATTTCATTTATAGCAAGACATTTTGGTACTATTGGCATGTTGTTGGTTGTTACTGTTTTTCAGGCGAGGAGGTCTCCAGAAGTTCCAAATGGGTAGTCCCTGTTTCTACAGGTGAAAGAAACATAGATTGCATGCCATGTATTAAGGGGTATTGCCATTGAGGCCTTAGTATACATAGACCCACCTAGTGGTCTATAACTTAGTATGGATATCATTAATGAAAACCTGGGTTGAAACCCATGAAATTTGCTCATGTGACTTCAATCAATTGAAGATTTGGTGGGAATATGGGTTCAGGACACAGATCAAGTCAAAACCAAAAGTCGAACATCTTCCTCAATTCTCCTCCAGTGGTAGACTACAAGGATTGCATTAAATAAGACTGCTTTGAAAAGCACCATCTAAGTGGGAAGTAAGGCTGAGGCAATTGAGCAGTGGGCCCCTCAGCCAGGTGTATAATGTGGCAGTTAGATAAAGAAATAATGTAAGCATGCAGTGGTAGTTAATGTTGGCTGAGTTGGACCTGCCATAGGCGTGGTAAATCTGGTAGGTTCTGGTAGGCATGGCTTACACAAAGATGTCCTGATTGGTGAGAGTTTGTTCATCTGTACAATTTACCTATGGTCCAGTGGATGTTTAAAAATTACCAAAAAAAAAACAGTAATGAGGACCTAGGTCCCTGGAAATTGTTCATGAATATGAGGTTGGTGGTGGGATTGCGAGAGGTGTTGTTGGTGACAGCAGGGATGACTGAGTGGACTGTAGACTGGCTTGGGCACTGCAGAGTATTCAGTGGAAACTTAAATGTGGTACAAATTAAAATTGATTATAATTTGGTCATAATAATTTAAGAGGTCTAATAAGAGTAAATACAACAACAACAAAAAACATAAGATTGGAAAGAGAATGATGGAAGAATCCAGTTCAATGGTAGGAAAATTTAATTTATAGCAAAGTATATGATAATAAGGCTGGCATAGCAGAGCTGCAATATAACTGCCTTTGTTGCAAGAGTAGCGATGCTGTTGACTAAGAAGACACAAGTGGGCAAGTATGGTTGACATTGGCAGAGCAGTTTGGGAGGTACACTGCAGGGCAAGAAACTTGCTAGGAGTCTATATCAGTGGTCGATATATGGAACCTTAGCGGAAAAAGTGTATGAGGAACAAAGAAAACAATACATATCAGTATAGAATGGATAAAGAATATAATGGAAGACAAAGTGAGCATACATACATATTTCAGGAAGATCACAAATAATGAGAGAACCTGCGCTACAGATAACATACATAGACCATAATAAACAAACAATAATGTGAATGTGAATATATCACTAAGCTTAAGTTAATTTAGGAGGTAATTTCACAAATCTTAAGTATATAAGACATAAATATTACCAATAGATAAATGTAAGGCTTGACTGACGGTATAAATATATCATTTAATGTGCATGTTTAATCATGCCAATAAGAACACATTAGTGCACAAATAATTCAATAAAACAGTATCATACGATTGAAAAATGAATTATTGCAAAATAAAATCAGATGAATAAAAGTCACAAGGGTAGGAATGGGAAAACTCAGTCCATGGGCCAGTAATAATAAGTCAATGGTATTCCTCAAGGGATGGGATCCGGAATAATGTCCAGCTATATTGAAAATAATTGCCAACTTGAAGGAGGCAAAGGTCCTGACGAGTAGGTGAAGTACCCACAGATGGTGAGGAACCTGAGACACCGTGGTTGGAGAAATGGAAGAAGCCGGTCCGGAGTCCACAAGCCACGACAAAGTTTCCAATAGTAGAATGCAAGCCACATGCGGTGGGGGGCTAGACGCATTTCCCTACGGTGAACCCGCAGCTTCCTCAATAGCATATCCCCTTCAATAAAAACAAGGGGTTTAAATACCCTTTTCTTAATGAGAAATGTGCAACAGCTGTGTGAAAGTAATTAACCTGTCAGTCAAGCCATACACAGAAATCTACTGGTCTCCTTTTATTCCTTATAGCGGAGATTAACACATACATTTATTTATTTAAATAATTATATTTCTTTTATTAGAAATATAAATAGTGTATACATAGTTTTTCTAAAATACATAGCGATGGTCGGTCACGTGATCGAATTGCCCAAAGGTCACGTGTCCTAATTCCCACCTATCAACCAGGAGTGCCCAGTCATAGAAAACGCGACACAAACAAGTGAGGTCGCATGGATACCACCAACACAACACATATCACGTAGTAGGAAGTGTGCAACGCATCACTCACCACGGACCGCGCGACACAAACAAGTATGGTCGGGTGGATACCACCATGTCACGTGATAGGAAATACGCAGCGCACTACTCACCACGCGATATGGTCCAATCCAGCCGAGTACTGGCATATCGTTACGTGTTATAACCGAAAAACACGTGACCCTCTTTATCATGTGATTTTGATGGTCACATGATAATTAGATTCCATTCTATGCTATATAATACATATTGCTTATAATTTATTATTTTACTATTTTGCTTTTCACATTCAGTAACATGTCCCAACAGTACATATGATTGGAATCATTCCAAAAAACATGTCCTCTGCTTGTAGTGGGTGAATATCATTGAGAGTCACATGATAAGAGCATATAAAGGCATATAGATAAAAATATTAATACATGATAAAAATAATATTTAACAAAAATGAAAATGAAATGAAAATAATAAGAATAATAAATGAGTAAATAAAATAAAATAAAAACAAGATTAATAATAAATGTATTTAATTATAAAAATCAAATATTTTCCTATAGTTATAACAACATGTAAAATGCCTCTATATTCTAAACGAATTGCTCCCTTTGAATGATATCATCCAACTAGGTCTAAACAAGTGTATATCTAAGACTAATAGGTTGAAATTGTGGGATTATGATAGGAGAGATCAATGGAGATGTGTTAAATAAAATAAAGACAACCAGACTCTCAATCACAACGCAAAGGTGACGGGGACCCTATCTACCTATCCAGATGTCTCTTGATTATATGAAAGAGTTAAGTTCAACCGCTTCATTCAAGCCTTCTGGATGTAGAGAGTTGGTTTTAAACATCCAGAAGACTTCTTGACGGCAGAGTCTCTTAAATCTATCTCCACCCCTTTGGGTGACCGTTATCTGTTCAAGGCCTACAATTTTCAGTGATTCTGGATTGCTATTATGTACCTTCAAATAATGTAAGGAAAGACTATGTGTGGTGACCTTATTCAGAACATTCCTGCAATGTTCCATAAATCGTCTTTTGAGTGGTCTTGTGGTGCAGCCCACATAATGAAGGCCGCATCCACAAGTAATCAAATAGACGATATATGTTGAGTCGCAGTTCATAAAACTATCTATTGTATGCGTTTCTTTTTCACTAATATTTATTTGCAAAGTTTTTTTGGGAATATGTTGACACATAGTACATCTAGTCTTCCCACATCGGTGAAAGCCAGCTGGTCTAATATTTCATATTTTATATTTCAGGAAGATAGATGTGGAACAATACAGATGCCTTGCTCAGGGTTGGGAGTTAGCGATGGGTTTGGGCCTCATTACCACTAAACACATGAACTGCTTACTACAGACATTGTAGTTTAGATTGTATAGATTATGGTTCCCAGGAGTGCAGAAATTAAAGACTATAGAACTATATTAGACACACACACAGACAAAAAATAGGCGCTGGACTATAACCACCTCAGTGGACCAGGATAAATGTAGGGAGTGTGTAGAGGACCAGGGGATTAATTAGTATAAAGCAGCCGTCATAGAGGTGGAGGAATCTGGACCCTCCCAACAATTACCAAGAAATTGAAAGCACAGATAGACAGGCGCTAAAGATACTAATATTTAATAAGAAGACCACAGTAAATAGTAAAATTAAACACTCAAAAAATTAATAAAAATACATATAGGATAGGAAATGCTAAAATGACATATTAAAGGGATAATGAAAATAAAAAATAAAAAATAAAAAATAAAGAATAAAAATATATATATATATAAATAAATTAGAGAATTACTTCAACTAAGACAATAAAAATTGAATAGGAAAATAAAAGCAATACTTGCTGTAATTGCATACAATCTGCACCAAGCAGAGAATAATAAATCTGCAAGATAAATTGTAAAAATGTAGCAACAATGGCAGTGTATAGTGGCTTGCATATAAACAATCACAAATAACATTAAAGGTGTTGATGTTTACATAGCTCTTAGATGGTCCGTGTAGACATATATATATTAATGTCTCTCACACATCTGAGACTGTAGGAGAATGTTAATTAGTACACCATAATAAAGGTATACCAGTACTCTGTCTCCTGAAGAAGCCGCCGATGTTTCTAAGGCGGAGAAACGCGTAGAGAGAAGGACGGGACGTGAGACCGCAAGCCGGGCAAGTGAGTCACTGACCACTCTACACTGACCACTTTAAATGGAGGAAGAACAATAACGCTGCACACCGACGGGTGATTGCACCGGAGCCGATCCCTCTCCTCCGTGGATTACTGTGAGGCCACTGCATGTGAAAGATAAGTGGGGAGTACGGTATGACTTATGGTCACAACTGGATCGTGAGTGACAAACCCTATAAAGCATGCATGCTTGAATGTGCACTATTCTAAAAAAAAATTTTACATTTTTATTCTCTGATATACTGAACAGAGCTGTCTGCAGCTGTGCGGTCTACACGTATTAGGAGTGGCCTCAAATGTTAGAAACAGCCAACACTCCTAGATGAACAATCTATAAGCCCAGCTCCTAAGGGCTCAATTTATATTCTAACTTTTTTTCAGATTATCACTGGACATCAACAGTCCCCCTAAAAATCCATTGTGCCACATAGGCTGGTATACCTTTATTATGGTGTACTAATTAACATACTCCTACAGTCTCAGATGTGTGAGAGACATTAATATATATATATGTCTACACGGACCATCTAAGAGCTATGTAAACATCAACACCTTTAATGTTATTTGTGATTGTTTATATGCAAGCCACTATACACTGCCATTGTTGCTACATTTTTACAATTTATCTTGCAGGTTTATTATTCTCTGCTTGGTGCAGATTGTATGCAATTACAACAAGTATTGCTTTTATTTTCCTATTCATTTTTTATTTTCTTAGTTGAAGTAATTCTCTAATTTATTTATATATATATATATTTTTATTCTTTATTTTTTATTTTTATTTTCATTATCCCATTAATATGTCATTTTAGCATTTCCTATCCTATATGTAATTTTATAAATTTTTTGAGTGTTTAATTTTACTATTTACTGTGGTCTTCTTATTAAATATTAGTATCTTTAGCGCCTGTCTATCTGTGCTTTCGATTTCTATAGAACTATATTAGTTTGACCTGAAAGAGCAAGGCTACAGTATGCAGCTTTTAGCGGAGATGCTATTGACAGGTATATCCTTTCTCTTGCACTCCTTGGGCTGGCCAGATGGCACAAGGCAGTTTTTGGAAGGTGAATTGTGGTGAGCTGAAAATAACTCACTTCAGCTACTGATAGCAGACACCCTACTATGCCAGTTTTATTGGAAACAGTTATTGATAGTTTAGTGACAGGGCAGCTTATGTGCTGACTTTCAGAATAAGTCCTGCTACAAATAGAAGACTGGAGAATTAAGTGTTGTGGATATTAGGATCAGTGGACAGGAGCTAAACTGATGAATACATATGTACCTTATTTGTGAAGTGTTCCCCACATATCTTAGTGAGACATTAGCAGCAGATCCTGTAAGTTGCAAGACGGGGTCTCCATGGCTCAAACTTATTTTTCCAGCACATCCCATAGGTGCCCTATCAGATTGAGATCTATTCCCCAGATCTCAAAATGATGTTCACGTGCCCATTGTTGGAGCTTTTTGGGGCTGAATAAATGACAGCATGGGCATGGGCTACGCAGCCCCATACGCAGCAAGCTGTGATGCACTGTGTGTGTTCTGGCAAATTTGACCCAGTCTTCTGAACATCACAATTTGGCTATTGTCAAAGTCACTCAGATCCTTATGCTTTTTTCTGCTTCCAAAACATCAACTTTAAGAACTGAGGGCCTGATTCAGAGCCGCTCGTAAGCGGCCGCTTGTTCGTAGTCAGTCGATGTTGTACAACCACGCATGCGTCGGTGTAACACTGCGCATGTGCGAACGTCTGATTGCGGTCAGTTTTCAGTCGATCGTAGACACAGCGAACAGGAAGTGACATGTCAAATGTGATTGACAGAATTGTCCGTTTTGGGGTGGTGACGGGGGTGGAGATGGGAAAACGCAGGCGTGTCGAGGCGTTTTTTGGGCGTACATAAATTATCTTATGCGAGCGCCAAATGTGAACGGAATAAGTGATACGTCACTGTCTCATCCAATTTCCATTAAGACTGCTCGCTCAGCTTGTGGTCTGGTATAGTCTACCACAATGACGATGGTCTCTTCGTACTTCCCTGGGCTCATCGATGGTGTAGCGATTTATCAATTGAGGCCACAAAAACAATCATCTTTTAATTGCAAAGGTGTTTAGGAAATAGACCTTTTTTAGTAGCTAAAAATCGAACGCAGGTGAACTACTCAGCTGCTAATATCTGGGTCATACAATCAATTAGCTAACAAATATTTTTTATTTTGGGGCTTTTAAAATATTTGTAAGTGTTTCTTTTTTAGGGAAACAATATTGTACGCATGTTTTTTTATTTGCTTATTTTTTTGGAGGACAAGAAACCAATCGTCCTTTTGTTTTTTGCTAAGTGTTAATTCAAACTCATAAATTGTTTTTAACCCTTGTTTTGTTTTACAAAATTAAATGTTTCTATTTCTGTTGTATTGTTTCTAAGTTTGTTTGAGGGATTACCTTTTATCCCGTTTTGGAATAAATCATCAATAGAATTTTGCAGATTTTTATCATAATTTTATTAAATGATTGTGTCCATTTTTTTTATTTATTTATTTATTTATTTTTTGCCATAAACATATTTTTAATAAGGAAAAATAACTTAAAAATGATTTGGCCCACACACACACAAAATAAGTGCATTTGAACTTTAAAAAATCCAAAAAAAACAATTCACAAGAAAGGAGAGGGAGGTTGTTGTCATGAAGGAATATGGGGCAAACACAGAGATGGATTGTGGGGTAATTAGCCAGTGCTGTCATCGCCTTTTAGGCCTTTTGGCCAGGGTTTGCAGGGAGCCGGAATGGGCCCGGGAGCTCCTTCAGCTGGCCTGGCCAGAGGCAGATGTTGTTGCCTCTGGACTAGGCATAGGGCTAGGCATATTTGGAGGGATGGGTGTTGTTGTGCAAGAGGTGGAGGGTCCTGATGTTCCGGCAGGAAGGGAGGCCGGCTCCAACATGTGCTGGCGAATGAGCTGCTCCAGGGCATTTGCAATTCTGACGTTTGCCCCAGTATTTTCCGCCAGGGCATTTGCAATTCTCATGTTGGCCGCAGTATTTTGCTCCAGGGCGTCCACCACCCGTAGCAGATTGGCGTCCATCCTCAGCAGAATCTCGGTGTGCTGATCCGTTTTAACATTGAGATCAGTGAGGAGGGCCACTGCCTGCGAGGTGGAATGCCCTGGACTGTCTGCCACAGGGTCCCCAGCCGGATCTACTGCTTCCTCCCCTGCAGAGCCAGAAGAAATTCTGTGGCCAAAGCTCACCTCTGGAGCAGACACATCCGCCTGTGTCTCTGTGAGAAAAAAGAGAAAAGTTTCAAATTCAAAACGAGATATTTTACAAAACACATTTCTGAGTTGTTAACATTACAACATTTACCTGGGGCAACATGAGGAGCCGCAAAGTCTGGCATGTCGGTATCCATGTTCGACACGCCAAACACCTCCTCATCCTGCACACACCCCTGGGCCAGCTCCTCCAAATCCATGAGCTCAAGTGACACAGGGGTGGGACCCCCACCTTTTCCCCTGCATGCCTAGCCCTATCAGCCATTTTTTGTTTAAGCCGATATTTGAAGTCGCTCCATCTGTTGGGTAAAAAGTTGGCATTATTACTGCAGTATTTGGACATGTAACCATTTTTTATTCAAATGTAGTTTTTACGTACCGGCGTTTGACCTCCCGGGTTGAACGTTCAAACTCACCCACCCCATTGACAGCACTGGCTATGTCGTCCCACAGTTTCCATCTCTGGATTGCACCCATATTCCTTGGTGCCAGTGCCAGGTTGTCGTTGCACATTTGCACCAAAACCTCCATCTCCTTCCTTGTGAATTGTGGCTGTCTTTTTTTTTTGGCCCTAGTTTGCCTTCTAGGCCCAGCAGCCTCTTCCATGGCATCCTCCACACCTTTTTTTTAAATGGTTGAAAATTTTTTAAAGTTAAATGTTTCAAAATGTAATGTTAAACATAAGCATTTTCACATGATTTATAAAATAATTACATGGTGCCTCTTGGCTAGTACTTTGCTGCTCTGTACTCATTGTCTTTTCTCATTGTAGCAGACCGATTTTGGCCTTCAGTGACGTTTTTATACATGCGTCAGCATTATTCGGCCGCATCATTCCTTGTGCGCTCCTATTGTTCGTCCTTAATTTGAGCGGGAAAAATAAAGCCTATTTATGGCTTTGTGTGACTCCATTCGAGGTGGCATTTTTGGATTGTTGGAGGTTTTTCGGTGTAGTGGTTTGTTCGTGGTTTGTGGTTTCTTAAAGGAGTAGTTTGTATTTTTGTGAAGTTTGTTTTTTTATTACTTTGTTTGTTTACGTTAGCATTTTTGCGGGTTTTTTTGCTATTTTTATTTATATTTTTGAGTAAGTATTTTAAAAATTCCCCTAAAAATGTATTATTAAATTGTTTAAATTTTTTTAATTTTTTTTTACAGTTATTTTGGCAGTGACCAAGTGACCTTTTCTAACTTTGGGATATTTGTCTGTTTTTGGTAAGTGTTTTGGTTTTATGAATTAACAAATTCGATGTGTTGGTCTTAGCATATGTTTCGCTAAGTAATGTATGTTTTTTCTGTGTAAAATAATTTCTTAACTCTAAATGTAGCATACTATTTTGCGAACTAATGTGTGTTTTTTTCTGTGTAAAATCATGTCTTAACTCTAAATGTAGCGTACTATTTTGCGAAATAATGTGTTTATTTCTGTGTACAATCATGTCTTAACTCTAAATGTAACGTACTATTTTGCGAAATAATGTGTGTTTTTTCTGTGTAAAATCATGTCTTCACTCTAAATGTAGCGTACTATTTTGCGAAATAATCTGTGTTTTTTTCTGTGTAAAATCATGTCTTAACTCTAAATGTAGCGTACTATTTTGCGAACTAATGTGTGCTCCCTTCTCTAAATTTTCGACAACTATATTTGGCTTAATTCCTAGTTTATTAAATTAATCTTAAAAATATTTTCTACTTTTGAAATGTAGGTTGCTTTTCACATGACACGACCCAGGCCTGTAAGAATCTTTGGTTTTCTTTGAAAAGATAAGTATATTTTTCTTAACACATTTGTCTAAAACAATAACTACCTGGCTTAACATTTCAGGTTGAATTTGGTTGTATTATATTGGCCATGGTTCCAGAACCCGAACAACCTCAACTTCATCCCAGGCGTAGGCCTCGTAGGCGTGCAAGGCCCCAGATATATAGAACACGTGTCACCCTTTTTGGAATGCCAGATGATGAGGTGTTAAGGCGATACCGTCTTCTGCCTCAAATCATCATAGACACTCTCTCATTAATAGAGAGTGATCTTGAACGGCAAATTGACAGTCCTACAGCAATACCACCACTTATGCAATTAATGTCGGTGTTACATTTTTGTGCCTCAGGATCCTTTCAAACCACTGTGGGAATAGTGGCAGGAATATCCCAATCCTCCTTTTCAAGGATCCTGAGGGCAGTGATGGAGGCACTTTTTAAACACCTCCATCATTTTATTAAAATGCCATTGGATATGGGTTCCCTTAATGTGGTGAAGGCTAATTTTTACCAAATTGCTGGCTTCCCACACAACATAGGGGTTGTGGATGGCACTCACATACCACTTCAGCCTCCAGCAAGGCTGGAGGCTATATTTAGGAACAGAAAGCACTTTCACTCAATGAATGTAATGGTGATATGTGATGCCTCCATCCAGATCCTGTCCCTGAATGCCAAATTCCCAGGCAGTGCACATGATTCCTTCGTCAACCGGCAATCAAGGATTTAGCACAAATTAAACAACCTACAAGCTGGTGATGCATGGCTTCTGGGTAAGTTGACACCTTCTGTTGAAACCAATGCAAAGCTTGATACACAATGGTCCTGATGTTGTTTTTTATATTTTCACAGGAGACAGTGGTTACCCTTGCATGCCCTGGCTGCTCACTCCTTATTTGGTTCCCACACCAGGGCCACAAAGTCAGTATAATTCTGCACTTACAGCCACCAGGCAGGTGGTGGAGCACTGTATCGGCCTTTTAAAAGGCCGATTCAGATGCCTCCACCGCTCTGGTGGCGACAACATGTATTTGCTGGCTATGGTTTCGAAAATTGTGGTCCTGTGTGGGATATTTCACAACATTGCCATAAGGAGTGGTGTCCCAATGCAGCCAGAGGATGCCTTGCCTGAGGATGGCCCCCCGAGGTTGGTCGGAGGTCAGTATGTGGGGGGGCCATACACGATGAAGTTGTTGCAAGATTTTTTGAGGTAATTATTTCCACAAATTTATTTCATTAACACAATGTAGACATGTAATATTTTAATGTACACTTTTAATTTAAATTTTTTTTTATTCCCTAAAATGACCATAAAAATCCATGCATACTACCTGATCAACACAAATGACTTTATGTGGACACATTGGATATAACTTCGGGAACAATGATTTCTTCTCCTCATTTGTGGATTCATGTTGGCATGCTACTTCTTCAAACAGTTCCTGATTTTTTTTGGGGGGGGGTTGGTGTTGTTTGGACTTTTGTGTATGTTTGAATTTATTGTGTCAATTCACTTGGTGTTTATTATTTGTGTGCATTAAAAAAATTTTAACATTACCCAACCATTTCCATCGTAAATTACAACCAAGTGTAACCTGTTTCAAAAATGCAAAGTTGCTTAATGCCTAATACTGTAATTTCTTAATTTGTAAACTTTAGTACCCTGCTTTGCTGCTCAAAACAAACACCAAAGGTATTATGGTGAATCAGTATGTTTTCCATTCTAGGCCTAAGCAGGTAGCTTTAATTTTTACATTACCCCCCAAAAAAATTATTCTCTTTTTGAGGTTAATTCTACAAACCTATTGGTATTGTTGTGTTTAATGTGCAAGCTTACATACTTACTTGAGCTTTCAACAAACAAATGTACATTACTTAAAAACTCAGGGACAAATAGTAGACTTATTTAGGGTTCAACAATCTTTTACAGACAAGGAATGAGACTTAAATAAATCAAAATAAACTTTATTTTTAGGGTAATTTTTTTTTGTCATGTAAAAAAATTAGTGGCGCAGGATCACCAAAAGATGGTTCAATGCCACCAGCATGGCAATTACATGGCCCCGTATATCCAGTAATCCAGCAGCAATTGCCTCATTACGCCTCTGGTCCTCTGTGGGTTAAAAAAATGTGCGGATTACTAAAATGACACCTTCATTTAGATTTTAACAACCAACCAAAAATTCAGACTATACCAAAAAAATACATCAGTTACCAAAACATGTCCAAAACAAAAAGATAAGATTTAAAACAAATAAGGGCCCAAAAAGAAGAAAAAAAATCCTAAAAAAAAAAAAAAAAAAACTAAGGCAAACTACAACATTTGTTGGTAGCGTAAACAAGAAAGACACAAGTGTGAGTGTTTGGACATGTGTCATATGTGTAAGGGGAAAACATCCTTGAAATTGTTTCACAAAGATATATTTAAAAAACATTGGAACTACTTTACTATTTTGAACTGCACAGGCAAAAGGACAACATCAACCAAAATAAAACAAACATAACAAAAAAACATAGTTTAAAATGTAAACATACTGGGCACATTGCTGACTGAGCCTGAAGCCCCGAATTCCTCGTCATCAGAGGTGGGCCAGTGGCTCAGGGAAGGAGGAGGGGTAATGTGGGATGAAGTGGAGGGTGAGAAAAAGACAGGGGGGTTTGAGTGGAGGGGGAAGTTGGAGGGATGTTAATGTGAGGAGAGGGAGGGGACTGACGGGCGGCAAGGTCTGGGGTGGAGGGGGAATTTGGGGAAGAGTGGGCAGAGGATGTTTGGGTGGTAGTGGGGGATAGGGGACGAGAGACACGTCTGCGATGTGTGAGTCTCCGCTCTGCCCCTAAATGATGGAGAAAAACATTTGTAATTACAAATTGCCTTTTAGTATTTTGATTTTATCCCAAATATTTTTATAAAAAACAGGGCTATACTGTAAACATGCACATGCAGGTATGTCCAAAATAAACAAACAGGCCTATACTGTAAACATGCACATGCAGGTATGTCCAAAATAAACAAACAGGCCTACACTGTAAACATGCACACGCAGGTATGTCCAAAATAAACAAACAGGGCTATACTGTAAACATGCACACGCAGGTATGTCCAAAATAAACAAACAGGGCTATACTTTAAACATGCACATGCAGGTATGTCCAAAATAAACAAACAGGGCTATACTGTAAACATGCACACGCAGGTATGTACAAAAAAAACAAACAGGGCTATACTGTAAACATGCACACGCAGGTGTGTCCAAAATAAACAAACAGCGCTATACTGTAAACATGCACACGCAGGTGTGTCCAAAATAAACAAACAGGGCTATACTATAAACATGCACACGCAGGTGTGTCCAAAATAAACAAACTGGGCTATACTGTAAACATGCACACGCAGATATGTCCAAAATAAACAAACAGGGCTATACTGTAAACATGCACACACAGGTATGTCAAAATAAACAAACAGGCCTATACTGTAAACATGCACACGCAAGTATGAGAATAAAAAAACAACAACAAAAAATAAACATACACAGAAACACTTACTTTGCACTATCTGGAGATGCAAACGGGCCAGCAGGCGTGGGGATCTGCACCTCAGATCCGACCACCTGCGTTCCAGCTGGCCGATATTTCGGCGATAGCCGAGGGAACGCAGGCGGCGGCGCACCTCCGTGCAGGCCAGCCGCTTGCGGAGGTTGGTGATGGGGTGCGGATGGTCAGTAATTCTCTGGTCCATCACCTCAGTGAGGACCAGTAGCTCACGGCGACAAAAAACGGCGGCTCTCATGATGGCAATGATTTTTTTTACACAAAACAGTTTTAATAAAGGTCCTAGAAAAAATTTGATTGGCTAATGTACTTTGCAACTTAACAGGAACAATTTTATTGGTTATTGTATGAGTCATGTGACCTACACCCTCACAGATATAATGTGAGTTATGATAGGCTTGATGCAGTGACATGCGTAAGCTAATTTAAATATCAAATTTAAAGTATTAAAATCTGCCTATAAAAATAAAACGCAAAACAATAGCAGCATTCTAACAAACTATTAATTTCAAAAAACCATCCCCTTGGTCAAACCGTATGTATTCTGCGGATGACACACAATAACAAGAATAAAGTTTATTGACATTGAAAAAAAAAACAGGATTGCAAACATGTGAATAACAATTAAGGTACCGTATATACTCGAGTATAAGTCGACCCGAATATAAGCCGAGGTATCTACTTTTACCCCAAAAAACTGGGAAAACTTACTGACTCGAGTATAAGCCTAGTGTGGGAAATGGCAGCAGCTGGTAGTGCCCCCAGTAGTAATTCCCCCTGGTTGTGCCCCCAGTAGTAATCCCTCCTGGTAGTGCCCCCAGTGGTAATCCCCCCTTTCAGTGCCTCCAGTAGTAATCCCCCCCTGGTAGTACCCCCAGTAGTAATCCCCCTTTTAGTGCCCCCTGTAGTAATCCCCCACTGGTAGTGCCCCCTGTAGTAATCCTCCCCTGGTGGTTCCCCCAGTGGTAATCCCCCCTTTTAGTGCCCCCTGTAGTAATCCCCCCTGTAGTAATCCCCCCCTGGTAGTGCCCCCTGTAGTAATCCCCCCCTTGTAGTTCCCCAGTGGTAATCCCCCCTTTTAGTGCCCCCTGTAGTAATCGCCCCCTGATAATGCCCCTTGGTAGTGCCCCCTGTAGTAATCGCCCCCTGGTAGTGCCCCCTGATAATGCCCCCTGTAGTCATCGCCCCCTGGTAGTGCCCCCTGTAGTCCCGCCCCCTAGTAGAGAGAGACGTGAAAAGAATTTAAAAAAAATAAACACTTACCTTAAACTCCCGCTCCTGGTCCCGCCGCTGTCCGCTCCTCCGGCCGCTTTGCATGGGAGAGACTTCGTCATGACGATGTGTCTCCCATCACCCACTGCGGGAGCCGGAAGATGGCTCCCGCAGTGGGAGCAGCAGCAGCCGCTGAGAGTCTGACAGACTCTCAGCGGCTGCTGATTACACCAAACACGCAGCTGCCGGCTCCGGCGGCTGTGTGTTTGGCAGTGTGTAGCGCTGACCGAACTCCGTCCAGTCAGCGCTACACTTGACTCGAGTATAAGCCGAGGGGGTACTTTTTCAGCACATTTTTTGTGCTGAAAAACTCGGCTTATACTCGAGTATATACGGTAATTAATATAGTGATTGCCAGTAATCGATTCAAGTATGTTTGCAGAATGAAATAGCAGGCAATCGAAAACTGACAGGGCCACTTCCGGAATTGACTTGTGCGAGCGCTCAATGCAACCAAAGAGGAGACGGTCGCTCGCTATTTTGAACGCTCACTAGCTAGAGGAGGGGTTGGGAGAATATGGGACGGAAGGTTAGCTACGAGCAAACATACGAGCGAGCGCTTAAATTTTAATTTTTCCACTCATACGGCGGACGAGCGAACGGTCACTTGCGTCCGGGTCTGAATCAGGCCCTGAGTGTTACGTTGCTACCTAATATAATTCCACCCATTGACAGGTACCATTGTAACGAGATAATCAATGTTATTCACTTCACCTGTCAGTGGTTTGAATGCTATGTCTGATGAGTGTATATATGTTACATTGTAATAAGTGGGCATGGTATATTTTGTCGACATCATGTCGACATGTTTAGAATATTGACAAAACATTGTCTGTAACTTACCTAGTACAGTGAGTCTGGTGGCTCCAGCGGTGTCTTCCAGGTGACATCATGATCCCTGCCAGGGGCTCCTGCATCGCTTTTGGTGGTTAATATGACTAACCCTGACCCCCCCCAGTGCCTAACTCTATCCTCCCCTAGCCTAACCCACCCTCTAGTGCCTATCCCTAACCTCCCCACCCTCAGGCTAACTCTCCTCCTAGCACTTAGCCCTAACCTCCCCTCCTTTAGCCTAACCTTCCCACCCTAGCGTCTAACCCTAACCTTCCCTCTCTTAGCCTAACCCTAACCTTCCCACCCTTAGCCTAACCCTAGCACCTAACCTTCCCTCCCTTAGCCTAACACAAACCCTCTCCCTAATGCCTAACCCTAACCTCCCCACCTTTAACCTAACCCTCCCCCTAGTACCTAACCCTAACCTTCCCTCCCTTAGCCTAACCCTAACCTCCCATCCCTTAGCCTAACCTTCCCCCTAGCACCTAACCCTAACCTCTCCTCCCTTAGCCTAACCCTCCCCCTAGTGCCTAATCTTTCCTCCCTTAGCCTAACCCTCTCCCTAGTGCCTAACCCAAACCTCCCACCCTTAGCCTAACCCTCTCCCTAGTGCCTAACCCTAACCTCCCCACCCTTAGCTTAACCATCCCCCCTAGTACCTAACCCTAACCTTCCCTCCTGTGGCCTAACACTAACCCTCTCCCTAGTACCTAATTCTCCCCCTAGTGCCTAACCCTAACCTGCCCGCCCTTAGCCTAACCATCCCCCTAGCGCCTAACCCTAACCTCCTATCCCTTAGCCTAACCCTCCCTCCTAGCACCTAACCCTAACCTCCCCTCTCTTAGCCCAATCCTCCCCCTAGCACCTAATCTTTCCTCCCTTAGCCTAACCCTCTCCCTAGTGCCTAACCCAAACCTCCCCACCCTTGGCCTAACCGTCTCCCTAGTGCCTAACCCTAACCTCCCCACCCTTAGCCTAACCCTCCCCCTAGCACCTAACCTTCCCTCCCTTAGCCTAACCCTAACCTCCCCACCCTTAGCCTAACCCTCCCCCTAGCACCTAACCTTCCCTCCCTTAGCCTAATCCTAACCTCCCCTCCCTAAGCCTAACCCTAACAATCCCTCTAGTGCCTTACCCTAACCTTCCCTCCCATAGCCTAACCCTCTCCCTAGTGCCTCCCAAACCTCCCCACCCTTGGCCTAACCCTCCCCCTAGCACCTAACCTTCCCTCCCTTAGCCTAACCCTAACCTCCCAAACCTAAGCCTAATCCTAACCATCCCTCTAGTGCCTAACCCTAACCTTCCCTCCCATAGCCTAACCCTAACCCTCTCCCTAGTGCCTCCCAAACCTCCCCACCCTTAGCCTAACCCTCTCCCTAGTACCTAACCCTAGCCTCCCCACCCTTAGCCTAACCCTAACCATCCCTCTAGTGCCTAACCCTAACCTTCCCTCCCTTAGCCTAACCTTCTCCCTAGTGCCTAACCTTAACCTTCCCTCCTTTAGCCTAACCCTCCCCCTAGTGCCTAACCCTAACCTCCCCTCCCTTAGCCTAACCCTAATCCTCCTACTTATGCCTAGCCCTAACCTTCCCTCTCTTAGCCTAACCCTAACCCTCTCTCTAGTGACTAACTCTAACCACCCCACCCTTAGCCTAACCCAATCCTCTGTTGCCAGTATTTGCAGAATGTTGGCATTTTACATGTCGGCATTGTGAACATGTTGACATTCTGCAGATGTCGATGTTTCAAAATGTGGATATCATAACTGTCAACATTCTGGTGTCGACATTATGACTACATCCCATAATAAGTAAATGCTTGTCAATTTTGCTCAAAATAAATAGACGGCCACTGGATATAAGGGGATGTAGTCAGGAAGCCGACGGTCTAAATCCCGACCGCTGGCTTCACGGCTTTCTAATCCCGGTAAGGTACTAATGACAGGCGTCGAATCCCGGCGCTTGTCATTAGACCTATGTTGGGAGCCCGACACCCGGCTTACCGATCGACAGCCGCGAACAGCCGCGGGGGGGAGGGTTAGGTTAGGGGCTCCCGGGGGGACTTAGGGTTAGACACCCCCCCCGGGAGGTTAGGGTTAGGCTAGGGGCAGGGGGTTTAGGGTTGGCACCCCTGGGGGGAGGTTAGGTTTAGGCACTTAGAGGGGGGTTAGGGTTAGGCACTTGAGGGAGAGGTTAGGGTTAGGCACTCCTAAAGGAGGGTTAGGGGGTAGAATAGGGTTAGTTAATACTTACCTTTTGACATTCGGGATCTTCAACTCTGCTGGGCTGCACCCCATATAAGATCATGGGGCAGATGTATGAAGCTCTGGGAAGTGATAAAATGCAGAGTGATAAACGACCAGCCAATCAGCTCCCAACTGTCATTTTTCAAACCCAACCTGTAACATGACAGTTGGGAGCTGAGTGGCTGCTCGTTTATCACTCCGCACTTTATCACTTTCCAGAGCTACATAAATTTGCCCCCATATTTAGTATAACTGGCTACCAGAAATGCACACATGACAAACGGATAGATTCTCAACACCTTAATGGTGTAACTCATTAGAATTGGGGTGTGACTTTGGTCACAAAAAGGGTTTTGGCAATTTGGGCCATAGTTTGGGTAGCTATGGATATGGTTTGGGTTGATTGGGTATGTGACATTATTGGTCAAAATTGTTCAGTCAGGAATGCTTGTAGATCCTGTATAAGCAAACTGATATTCTTCAATTGCCATTGGTGTAATCTATCCCATTTTATTCACTGTCTAGTTTTGGCAAACATCACTCTATTTTAATATAGTGCTTTCCTGTTTTTATTTTTCTGGTGATGACTTGGTGCCTAAAAACATTCCTTAGGTCACGTGAGTAAGAGATTTTTCTTTTTGCAGGAGTGAATAGTAGTTGCACTGAACTTTTCTGTTTGTAACAATTGTTTCAGCTCCATGAACACAGGGCCTGATTCAGAGTTGTACACTTTTGCACAGCAGTTGCATCTCTGGACTGCAAATATATGCTAATGCCTGCAGGAGGCATCTGAGGTAGTAGGGCTTGTATGTGGGTATTTCTTAATCTTAGACAGTTAAAAGGAAATGACCAATAGAAAAGCCAATAAGGGGTATTGTGCGGAATGGGTATAAAGTCCCGACGGCTGAATAGCCGGGAGGGAGAAGATCCTGACAGGGAAGGTAAATACCCTATCCCTACCCCTCTCTCCCCCCTAACCCTAACCCTCCCTTAGTGGTGCCTAACCCTTAACCTCCCCCCTAGTGCCTAACCCTAATGTCCCCCTTGGGGTGCCTAACCCTAACCCCCCTTACTGCACACTAAACCTAACCCTCCCACAGGGGTACCTAACCCTAACCTCCTCCCCGGGGGTGCCTAACCATTACCTCCCCCTCAAAGCCTAACCCCATTACGCTCATTAAACCTAACCCCCCCGTGCGCATCTAACGCTAAGGGCGCCCCGGACTTACCTAGTTTGGTCCGGCATCCTTCTGTGTTCCAGCGTCCGGATTAAGATAGGCGTCGGTATTTCAACGCCTATCTTAAGTCCCTTGTCGATATTCGGGTGTCCGTATTGAGACCACTGGCCTTGCGGCTGCCGGTCTCATAACTACATCCCGTATTGTTCAGCTCATTTGTTCATATAAATGAAGTCAAAATTCAGCACCTGGAGCTGTTTAAAAATAGAAATGATCTGACATGGATCTGTTTCATACTACCCAACTATATGTGTGGGAAAGGAGCAGTCAAGGGTGCTTAAGGAAGGGAGGTTGGGGAAGCTTAGCACTGCAAATGTTTTAATCACACCCATTTTGGATGTAACCACGCCCACAACAGTAATTATGATTACTGTTGTGTTACATAACTGAAATGTTGCAGGACACTATTTTAATCTTTTAGATCTCATCAAAGCACAAGACCTGTTTGGTGGTTATAAAAAAGGCAGCCCAAGTGGGTAAATCATAAAACTCTCCAATATGAATACTAGAGGCTGATGTAGAGTTGTACACAATTTACATAACAATTGGCTACACAAAAATGGCATTGTCCTTAAGTAACCTAAACGTATATTGCGGTACAGAGATGACAGACAATATCATCAATGTGCGAATTGACTGCCCTGTGAATGCATTATTCTACAATAGGTACACTCATGTTAACCCTCTATAGCCTGTAGGTTGGTCATAAGAATTAACTTGTGACAAATGTTTTTACAGTTGAAACATTTTTTACATATTTTACAGTTGACAGATCTGCTCATTATAATGATGGTCTCACATGGGTGTTTTATTGATAGCTTTGTTTCCAGCAATTAAGCATACCTTCCTAATTTTGATGGAACAGTCCTGATTTGTTAACCTTAAAAGGGGTGGTTTCCCCCAAAGTTCAGGTTTGTGAGTGGATTAGGGCGGCTTTGGCTGGACATGGTTGGAACAAGGAGCTAGGCTTGTGTTATCTCAACTTCACATGTCTAAATGTTTGGAGGCATGCTTAAAGGCAGGAAACATTGCGTACAGCATCGAAAGCTGATAATAGGTCCTGTGTGACAAAGCAATAGTAATTCCCCTACACTTAAATTTGTCACCAGCAACTGAGAGTTATGAATGCTATTGCTGACCTAGCACTACGATTAACTTTCATATAAAACAGCATAAACAGAAATATTCACTAAATGCAAAAAAAACAAAACAATACAGCTTACTTTCTAGATCTGCTCAATGGTTTACAGTTGTATCAGTTAGGAAAACAAATATTAATTCAAGCTTAGTACTAAAAAGTGCAGGTACACAGTATACATCGTAAAACGAGCCATGTGTATAACTGATTTTAAATAAATGGCTGACCAGGCAATACTACATAAGCCTGTACATCCTGTGCAGCGTACATCCCACTCCAGTATAAAATACAGTAATGATTGCTTCTTTCATTTTAATTTAGTAACACCTCTAAAATGGATTAAAGGAATCACACTGCCCTTCACAATGCTGCTGTGAATAATGTTTCTCTAAATAAGATGTAATCTCTGGAGAGCTCTGAATCTAAGTAATCTTTGGTCTATTTATTCAGCAGTCTTTTTGCACAGAGCAGCATTAATGGGATGTGGCTGTTGGTAATGAACTTTTACAAGCCGTTAATGAGGCTCCCAGCAAACTTGATTGAACAGCCAGCAGTTTTTTCCTTGACTTTTGCATTATTACTAGTCTAAAATTAGAATCAGCAGGAACTGGCTGGTTGGGGAACCAAAAGGTCTCTCTGTTGCTTTTCATTTGTCTTCAAGGAACATTTCCCCTACCAGTTATAAGTCTTCACAGGGTCCTACCTCATTAATGTTTGGTAAAAACAACTGCACAGGTTTCAACACTTCAGATATTTTTGAAGTGAGCCAAACAGATAATGAATCACTCAATTTAGGCCCATATTCACTTAGGGAGCAAAAAGTTCATGCTGGACTTTTCACTCCACATCGGAGGTTTTACAGGGATAAAGTATCGGGCGCGCGCCTACTTTATCCCCGTATTCAATTTGAAAGCTGCAAAAACGGGACCCGGTGGAAAGGTGATTATCGGAAATAATTTGGGAATTTTCGAGAAAGCATCCAGGGACCCCCTTAATGATGTCCTGACATGGGGGATCATTATGACTACCCCTATTTTGGCCTGTGGAAGATAAGTATGTTTTTTAAATAGCCGCGGCAGGTGTGTTTTCCCGACAGGGAAGAAGGGGTGAAGAAAAGCACTTAGGGTTTTTTTTACAAAAAAAATAGGTGCATCAAATTTGGGTACATGAAAATGGGTGCAAGCCTATTTTTAAGTCCATAAGATGCATTTTGAGAATTCTTAAAAAATGCACCTGCCGCTACCACCCGCATTCTTTAAAACACCTGCCGCATTCTTAGGAACCCTCCTGAATTTATTTAGTTAGTTTAAAATTTGCTCCCCAGATTTATTTTTTTTAACCCCAAAATTGAACTAATTTTTTTGGGGTGTCCCTATTTTTTTTTTTTACTTTTTTTGACACAGTTCATATTTAGGAGCTATTCCCAGGGGTGCAGGCTATTTTTTTAAAGTCTGCACCTCTAAACCCCAATTCTGCACTTTTTTTCGCAATGTTAAACATGGTGAAAAGTTATCCCCATTTTTTTTACAAAGACTTTTCGCCCCTAGGCTCTTACAAGCTAGATCGAGTAAAATGGAAGTGTATATCCACTTTTTATACTATTATTGCTACTACAGAACCTTCAATGAACTCTTCCACCACTCTATTGTAATTACTTTGTCAGAATCAACAAAAGTTGGTTTTAAACTTTAGCAGGGGTGTATTTAAAATGGGTGCATGGTGTGCGGTGCACACTGATTCCTGAGTCTAGGGGGTCCCACACCTCACACCCTACACCCATATTTAGTTTATACTTAACTTTCGACACTGGGCCGGCGCTGTAGAGCAGCAAAAATCACAGGGAAAATGGCAGCAGTCATTTTTACGGTGACTCGCGAATGAACAGAAAAGGTGTCCACAGGAATTAGGTGCAGGCGCCATTTTCTCGGAGACCCACACAGTCTACTGCCAGAGAGCAGGGGCCCCCTCCTCTCTCAAAACGCCCCTGCCCTGAACTTTATCAAATTAGTATGTAAGCAGAGCATTTTGTTGTGGGTGAATGGCCTGGAGTTATTTGCTCGTGGTAGCCGTATAATGTCAGAGTGGGGCATCATAGGCAAACGCAGGGGGGGTTTCCGTCTGCCTGGAAACCCCCCCTCCCCAGCCCACATTATGACCACAATAGAAATAGTAATATAATAGAATTTTACTAGTGCTGAATGTTTTTCTCAGTATCACAAATTAAATCATTAGCACCACCTGTGGATCTTTTAACACATATCAGTCAGTAATAAATAACCTGTGCACCAACTCGGAGATCTGGAAAACATTCACTGTTAGGGATGTGCTGCTATAGAGCCCAATATGTACATATATGTCCAGGGCAGTGCTAGGTTATTCTGCTGCTCCCCCGGACTCCTAGACTTGCTCTAATACTCTGGAATGGTGCTCACATCTAAAATAAAAACATTCAGCTCAGGCAGGATGGCCCTACTGCCGCATGTAATGGCTTACTGTGATCACTGGTCCTGTATATGCTGGAATTATGACACACAATATACTTTGTATGATGCATATTAAAGCTGGATAAGTGATAATTCTGCCCTCTTCATGGACTGGCCACACTCACTCTAAAATCAGGCATTTGGAAACCCCCCTCTAGAAATCCTGCGTTTGCCACTGGGCATGAAGGAAAACCAAAAGTAGGGATCCACGTAATATCATGCACTGCCTGTTTGGCTGCATTGTTAGCTTGCACAGGATGACACTAGCACTTAACAACAACACAAACTGATGTTGGCACATAGCTGCAACTAGGGGTTAAAGTGGGCTGGAACCAGGTGGAACTGCATTCCGTCAGTTCTATTTGGAGAGTGAATCAGTTCCACCTCCTCCAGCCCACCTTACCCGGCATGTCAGCACTGCGCCACAGGGAGTTGCCAGGCGCCCACTGAGATTTTCTTAGCAGCAGACGCCCAGCTCCTTTCCTACAGCTGCAGCCGTAGTCTGGAGTTCACTCCTGAGCTCCGGCTTCCGGCTCCTGCAGTGTGCAACTGTGCACTATGGGAGAGACGTCATGACATCTCTTCCATAGTTCCGAGGAGATGCCAGTCAGACAGCAACGGATGTAGGAGCGGGGCTTAAGTTAAGTATTGGTGGGATTTTTGTGTAAGGGGCACTACTACTGGGGGCATTGCTACAGGGGGCACTACTACTAGGAACATTACTACTGGGGGCAGGCACTATGGGCATTACTACTGGAGACACTACTACAGGGGGCATCACTACTGGAAGCACTACTACTGGGAGCATTACCATTGGGGGCACTATGGGGCAATACTACTGAAGGCATTATGACGGGGCATTATGACAGGGAAATTACTACTGGGGGCACTACTACAGGGGGCATTACTGCTAGGGGCATACTAAATGGAGCACAACTAATGGCGTAACATCTGGGGGCACTACTAATAGTGGCATTTACCACTGGAGGCACTACTAATAGGGGGAATGCACAGGGGGCACTGCATAAGGGGCACCACTCCTGGCGGCACTGCATAAGGGGCACCACTCCTGGGGACTCTGCATTAGGGGCACTACTGCTGTGGTGATTGTATAGGGGGTACTACTACTATGGGCATTATGTGTATTAGGGACACTACTACTGTGGGCTTTGTGTATAAGGGGCACTAATGTGGGCATTGTGTAAAGGACACTAATATGTGGTGTAATGTGAATCAGGGGCACTATGTGCGGTGTAATGTGAATAAGATTGTGCTACTGTGTGGAGTAATTTGAATTGGGGATACTGTTATGTGACCACGCTCCTTTCTTTCAAGGCCACGCCCCTTTTTGCGACACGCGCCATCCCTTTATTAAAATAGCGCCAAGGTTGGGGGGGTGAGTTCCACCACGTCTCTAGGATCACTTTAAACACTGGCTACAACACTTTGTAGCCCTCGATGATGTATTTATTGCTAGATGACAATAAACACCATCATGACAATTATAACCATCCTCCCTGTGCTTTTCCTTGCCCTCTAGCACCTGCTGGGCAGGTTTTGGAGAAAGATCTGCCATATTTTTTTGTCCAAATCTGAAGAGATGAATACAATGTGCAGGCAGTCCTGGGTTTTGTAATAGCTGAGACCAGGTAAGTGCTGACCCCACTGCCAAACAGCAACACAAGCAGAGACACCATAGGGTATATTTACGAAAGTGTGGGTTTTTAGAAGTAGAGTGTTGCCCATAGCAACCAATCAGATTCTACTTATCACTTGTCTAGTACCTTCTAGAAGATAATAGCTAGAATCTGATTGGCTGCTATGGGCAACATCTCCACTTCTAAAAACCTGTACTTTAGTAAATATACCCCTTGACTTGAGAATGTAATAAAGAGAATAAATACAGTATACATGATATAATTAGGTTAATTATATCTTTTTTAAACTCCATTCAGGCCCAGAGTATATTACATTGCCGCAGTACCCCTGGGTGGGTTTAGTTAGCTTTGCTATTTCACTTTGGTTCAGTGACGTGCGATGAGGTAAATGGCTGGGGAGGCACTAGCTAGCATCAGAGCCAGATTTACAGATATATATATGAACCTGAGGGTTCATATGGGCATTATACAAAAGTGCAGCAGTATATATAGTGCTGGAAAATTTGTGTATTTTGATTAGGGATGTGTGGAAAAGGTAGGAAGGGGAGGCAGCACCTCACCTGCAGTACACATTTTACTCCAGAGTTTTGACTATAAAAATTATTAGAATAATACAAAGAAGATATTTATAATATTTTCTTTAAAATGTTCTTTTTATAGTAAAAACTGTGGACTATACCTAAGTATGACAGGAAAGGTTCTGTCTCACCTGACCGCACATCACTGCCTTGGTTAGAGAATAGGTTTCCAGTATCTAGGTGGTCCAACCCAAAACTGCAGGAAAAATACAATGCTGCAAAAGGGATTTATTCAAAATGTGCTTGATAAGAAGCCCATTGTTAGCATTAAATGAAATAATAGTGTGAGACCTCTAATGTATTTATATATTAGAATCATGCCTACTGAAATCCTTCACTTGCAGAATTTGTATTTATAATCACTATACTCATCATCATCATCATCATAGAGACCTCCATTTAAGAAGAACGAGTCATAACCCCGTGAGCACTTACTAAAGGAGTTATTACATCTGTGCAGTACGTATTTAGCAAGTTGCTGACAAGCTCAGCTTCGGAGAAGCCTTTCCGGCACATATAAGCAAACATCCAGCAGCACATTGCCAGCAACACTAGGCTGTCTGCAACTTAGCAGAGCATGCCACGGAGGAGGGGGACACCACTGGACCTCACTGGACAGCTAAGTTATGATAAACAGCGGCGTCATATTTGTTTGTATTTTTGGAAATATATGTGTACAGGCTTGATAATGTACAGGCTTGATATGGTCTATATATAGCCGAGAGAGGCTACAGATATCTGTGCACAAATAGTCCCCGGATGACAGACACATTGTAGTGGTTGCCGTGCAACACCACTAACATCCAAGGGAGATATGAGATTGGTCTTTTACTGTCACGTGACTGTACTTGTGTCACATGATAGGACCAAACCCATAATCATTATACAGATGCATTATGAGTAGAAAGTAAGGTATGTTTTAACTTCTTTAAACCATTCCGATCTGTGTATGTATTTTGTTGTGGAGTGAGATTGCCTTCATACTAACAAACTTTTCAAGCTTTTAATATGAGAAATGGATGTTGTTATGTCACCTGTGATTAGCAGGTGTTCTTCATTGCCCTAAGTAAAGGGGTATATAGTGTTCACTCTAGCTCTGGCAGCAGGCAGGGCGCTGGAGCTAGAGAAGGCACTTACGCGTGCACCCGGAAAGGGGGCATGGCCATTGAAAAGGGGGCATGTCTATAAGACACATCACCTTTTCGTCACTCTTGGGGCATGGCCGGCACTTACAGACACGCCGGGCAGCCCCCAAGCACTGCTGACATGGAGAATAGATGCCGGGCGCATGCGCCTAGTCTCTTTTCCTGGCGGTGACCGGGTCACCTCACATTTCCCCACCCGCAGGACAATGCAACCCGCGGGTGAAGACGGCACCCGCAGGTTGTGAGGGCAGGATACCTTTTGCCCTCCAGATGGAGGGCAGGGCACAACGCCCTGCTAAAACAGCCTAGTGGGAACGCTAGTATAAAAGGAGTTCTATGGGGACAATAGGAACATACTATCCAGCGAAACACGTTAAGCGGTTCAAACCTTGATACACAAATTTTGGATGTGACTCCTGTTCTACAAAGACACTGGTGTTATATGCTGTTTGGACACTCTTTCCAATTGGACTCAGGATACAGCTACGTGGAATACCTATCCAGCCCTTTCATCTGCGGTTACTCGCTAAACAGGACTATTATACAAAGAATACTCCACTTATTTTACCTGAAAATTAGTCCATATTACAGCTATTGTCTAACTAACTATATATTCAGGAGTCCTCCTAGCTGCTGAAAATCACTCAGACTATTTATTGAGGTCCTATGTGTTATTTTTATATTTTGAATATGTAATAAATGTGACATATGTGATCTTATACTGTATACATCCATATCTCAGCTAATGATTATTTTGGTATTTAATTTTCATTGGTTGCCTTGTGGAGAGAGCTCAGGTGTGGGCTGATGAGAAGGCAGACCAGTCAGGCTGCTGCTGGAAACAGTCTATGTGGGACTGTAGCAGCCAGAGAGCCCAGTGAAGCTGAGCAAGCCATTGGGGGCCAGGAGGCCTGTGTCTGGACCTTGCAGGAGGCAAGGGGGGACCATAAACCTCAGACTGTGTGACATTGAAGCAGTGGGGCTGCAGGCTGAGGAAGCCAGGGCCTACTGTATACCTGGAGGACACAGGGAAGGCAAAGAGACTGTGAGAGACTTTATTGGCAGATTAGCTGCACCCTTATAGAGAGGGTTCAAGAAGTGAGTTAGATGCCATAAATAGGGGCTAGGTTGTTTATTATTTTCTGTTTGTTTCTTGACTTTCCATGCTGGAAAGTAAAGCATAATTTATTTACTTGAAAGCTGTGTGTGGACCCTCATTAAGCACCTAAACACTGCACCAATCCACCCTTTACTGAGCTAATTACCCCCCAAGATATCACAATATATATATATATATATATATATATATATATTATTTTTTTTATACCATAATAGGCTGACAACCTCTAAGTAGCTGCTAATGGAATAAGTAGAGGTAGGGACCTTAACCATCTAGGAACCTCCTTCCTGTTATGTCATTTGCAGCGAGTTCATGGAACATTTTTGGGAAAATCATAAACTGGTGCTAAAAAAACAACAGACAGTCCAGCACCAGTTACTTTCTTCCCTCAGCTAGATCCCAGCACCTTCAATCTCCACTGCCAACACCTCCATCATCAATATCCTGCATCCAGGATAAGGCTGGGTGACTCTTCCCTTATCCAGTATTCCTCAAAAGAATCCTTGAGCGCTAGGTCTGCTGCTGCAGCTGCTGGGGTGGATCTTCATTCCAGAAAGGGACCAAGAAGACTACTAGTAGTAGTAGTTTAAAAAAAACAATTGACTTTTAAACAATCCTTTGATAGAAGAAGC
The DNA here is from genome assembly GCA_031769625.1 of Taudactylus pleione. Taxonomy (NCBI): domain Eukaryota; kingdom Metazoa; phylum Chordata; class Amphibia; order Anura; family Myobatrachidae; genus Taudactylus; species Taudactylus pleione. The sequence goes on along the minus strand of JAUIMM010000210.1, from coordinate 6,206,563 downwards.
AAGTATAACAGCTGTCACCCATTTGCACAGCAGATCACTGACGCCATGATGGCTGTGCTAGTTGTCACGACCCTGTCTAGTTGTCGCCTTTTTTGCCTTGATCAGCTGCCCCATGGATCTGTGTGTGTAATTTGCCTGGAGGATTTGCTCTGATTATTGTACATGGCCTCTCCTCTGTCTGTGAGCACTGCTAGCCCTGATTGGAATCGCAGGTGTGGTTCTGATTCTCAGAGCTGCAGAGATGAATACTCCCTCTGCATGTTGTGCCTTCCACCACTCAGAATGCTACTGCCACACCACCTGTCCGTATCCACCAATTGCTGCCAGACCCAGGGTATAATATCCTCCCCTGATAGCATTCTGGGCTTGAACATCTAGTCTTCCCGTGGTGTATGGTTCATGCTGTTTCTGCATTCAAGTGTATCCTTGAAACCTGCTACAGCAACCCCTGGTGCAATCCAGAAAACCTGTTACAGCTAAACCTGGCAATCCAGTAAGCCTGCTGACAGCAAACCCTGGTGCATCCCGAAAACCTGCTACAGTAATACCTGGCATCCAGACATCCTGTTACAGCAATACCTGACCTGTGTTCTGCTGCTAGTCCTATTCCTGGTTGGTCCCTGGCACTCTGTAAACCTGCATCGTGTCACCCTGCCTTGCTTCTTGCTGTGGATCAACTCCTGCCCCTTTTACCTACCTACTCCCTCCCTGAACCTAAAATTCCCAAACCTACCCATTCCTTCCTGAAACCTGTTATTCCCAATTATCCTATCCAGCCTGCACCTGAGTTCCAACCTTGTCACACCATTTCCGGATAACCCTGTTTAACCCTCGTCTCAGCATTACCTGATTTCCCATCAGTTCAGTCCACGTTGTTCCAGTCCAGAGTCAGGTTCCAAGCTCATCAGTTCAGTCCACATTGTTCCAGTCCAGAGTCAAGTTCCAAGCTCATCAGTTCAATTAAACAAGTCTTCCTGCCGGTCCCAGTCCGGTCCCAGTCCGGTCCCTCCAGTTCCTGTCATTTATCATCAAAGGCAGTTTTCACTGCTACACAAGTCTTGTAAATAGAGCTATCTACATTACCCATGGTTCCAGTCATGCCGGCCTCCGTTGAAACCCGATTATCACCTGAGACAGGTAACTCGCAGACACCAATCGTGACACTAGTATTACATGGTGAAATAATAGAAATTTAGGATGATAGTGTGGAGGAAGTGCAAAAGGAGGATGAGGGGATATTTGTGTCCTATCTGATGCTAATGAGGATGTTGATGATGAAGATGTTGCTTGTGTAAATCAGCCACCAGTGGCAGCAGTTCTTGCTCATGATAAAAAGAAAGATATTGTGATGCCTGGGCATAAGAGCAGAAAAGCCACGTCTTGGGTGTGGAATTATTTTAACCCAAAAACAGTTGTGAAGGTATCTATACCATTTGCGAAGCCAAAGTTAGTAGCGGTAGGGACTTTAAACATCTAGGCACCTCCTCCCTGTTATGTCATTTGCAGCGAGTTCATTCTATTTATTTAACAAAATTATAAACATTTGTAAATTAATAACAAGCAGTCCAGTATCAGCTACCAGCAGTTTGTACCAACACATGCAATCTAAACCACCAACACTCTCATCATCAACTTCCTTCTTAATGATTGGAGGTAGTCCTTCCAAAAAATTGTTTTGTTGGGGCCCAATCAAACCAAGGACTTTAGCCACAAAAGTGTCAATCCTTGTCGCTGAAGTGCTTGGTTTGTTAAACTGTGCATGTTCTTTTTAAAATCCCACATAAGAGTGGGTGGGAGGTACAAAGAACAATTCCATCTTGCACCTCTTTTCTTTACAGTTTGCACAATTTGAGGCATTGTTGACTGACATTTTTTATAGTTTATTAAACTGCCATCCTATCTGCTACTGCTATGTGGTAATGTTTCATAGATGTCCTATATTTTTTTAAACTGTCATGCGTTTGTGCCGCTGCTCTGTCGCTTACTTTGGCCAGTCAACTCACTGCAGCCTTTGACGTATATCAGTGAAACAAAGTAGTGAAAACAATATTGTGAGCTGTGAGGTGGTTAATAATGACTGGAAATGCCTGAAAATTATTGTTATTAAGGTTAATAGCACAGTAGGAACAAAATCAGACCCAATTTATGTGATTTTAGCAATTTTTTATCATTTTTTGATAAAAAAAACAGATCCAAAACCAAAACATTCAAGGGCGGTTTTGCAAAACCTTGAAGTAGTTACAGATCTAAAACCAATACACAGGGGTCAGCGCTAGAGAAGTGTGCCGACCCCCGTGTTTTGGTTTTGGATCTGTATCTCCTTGTGTTTTGGACCTGGATTTGGTTTTGCCAAAACTGCCCCTTGCGTGTTTTGGTTTTGGATCTGCATTTTTTTCTTCAAATACTGATAAAATCTGCTACAAATACATAATTTGTTTTTTTTTTGTTCCTACAGTATTATTGACCTCAATAACATTAATTTCCACTCATTTATTTTGACCACCTCACAGCTCACAATATTGTTTTCATCTGGTTTAAGCCCAAAATTTGCACCAAAATAGCTGGTTGACGAAGATAAGCGGCAGCAGTGGGTGGCACAAACACGTGGCAGTTCAACTTCCAACATGGCACATCAGGCAACAAATGTCTCTATTATTCAAGAGGCCTGAGGGAGTTGGAGTATGTATGTAGTTGAAGGCAGGGACAGAAAGGGTTGATTGGTAGTAAAATAAATTTCATTTTTTGATTCTGAAGCAAATTTATGAGGGAGGAGGAGAGGGGAGGAGGGGTGGCATTGACAAAAAATATTGTACTCATTCACATCAGTCCTTGCCCAAGAAGAAGTACTATGCTGGGAGTGGATTTTCATCCCAGAAGGGGACCAAAAAGACTACAAATAGTGTTTTCAAAAACAATCCTTTGCAAAGATTTCACTTCACTAGAAAAGCATTTCCCTGGGAAGTTGTCCAATGAAGATAGATATATGATGGGTCACATTTTGGTAGCTACAAAGGCCTCTATTACCCAGATATGGAAGACTGCCTCTTTACCCAGCATTTATTTCTGAAACAATCTGTAAATATCCCTCCTCTGCTAATTACATTCATATGAAATGGTTCCATTGGGGGGATTATAGAGAAAAGCAGAGACACTCTACTATTATTAGTGCTCCTGCAGATGTTACTGTTCTTTAATCACCTCACTCTTGATGAGTTTGACCATTACTAGACCTTGTCTCTGTTTCTTTAGTTTTCTTCTATTTCTCTTATAATTGTTTTAGATATGTACTGTTTTTGTACATTTTTGACCTTTTGTTTTTCTGGATATGAAATATTTCTGGCTCCCTTTCCTTCCTTTTTTAATTTCTGTACCCCCATTTCTTTGTATTAAAATTTCAATAAAAATTATTTTTGAAAAAAAAAGAAAAGCATTTCCCAACCTGTACAGGGGCATAAAAAATGTAATTAGTGGCTACCAAAATGCCATTGTACCCACTGTCCACTTAACCACAGATATGTGGACAGCCGAACAGAGCAAATGCAAGATTTAAGATTTAAGGTTTAAGTCTTATGTTGTGTCTTTCTTGAGAATCCTTGAGCGTTATGCCTGCTGTGGCTGGGAGTAGATTTTCATCCCAGAAGGGGACCAGGAAGACTAGTAGTAGTGCTTTCAAAAACAATTGACTGATAAACAATTCTTTGCAAAGATTCCACTTCACTAGAAAAGCATTTCCCAACCTGTACAGGGACATTAAAATAAAACTTAATTAGTGGCCTCCAAAATGCCATTGTATCCACTGTCCACTTAACCACAGATATGTGGACAAGCTGAACAGAGAAAATGCAAGATATAAGATTTAAGGTTTAAGTCTAACGTTGTTTCTTTCTTGAGAATCCTTGAACTCTATGCCTGCTGCTGTGAACGGATTTTCATCCCAGAAGGGATGAAGACATTGTGACATTTCTTTCTTCCCAATGGACAAAGATCTGAAGAAATGCAAAGAGCTGTTGGTAAGCAAATTGTCAGCTCAAGTGGCACATGATGCAGCGGTGGCTTCTCCTTCAGTTTCTCCAGCAAGTGCATCTGTTGAGAAAAAAACTAAACTTTTCCAAAAAAAAACCCACTGGTGCTGCAGATGAGTCAACACAACCAAGTTTTTTTGTCTCGTGCCCAGGCATGACAATGGGCTTTTCCTTATCATGGGTAACAACTGTTCATCCACTGGCTAAAATTACACAAACAACATCCTCATTATCAACATCCTCATCAACAACATCCTCATTAGAATCAGCTACACAAATATCCTGCTCATCCTGGTGCACTTCCACAGAAGCATCCTCGATTTCTATGTCAGCATGTTCACTTCTGCTTACATCATCATAAGAGGCAGAACCACCAGTCATAAATAAAGGTCAAGGTCTTAGCCTTTCCTTGTCACTTCATGTGGTGAAACTGACATATTGCCAATTTTATGTCTTCCTGCAGCTAACTTTCTTACTTTTTTCTTCTTTACCACTATAAAAGATTGGTTCTTGATTTTATATGCCCTGACTTAAGCCCTGTATGTCCTTGGGCATCGGCTTTAGTAGATGATGTAGACGGACTAGTATAGTCATGACTGGTGGCACTGGCAGCAGCTCCAGCACCCGCTCGTCTCTAGTCTGCGCATATCTCTAATAAGTAGAGATGAGCAAGTTATCTAAATTGTTCCACAGAATTTTTGCCTCATTACTTATTTGGCAACTAAATTTTGCAGTACATGTGGAATTTAGCCCTTAGTGTTTCCATTCCTACACGACCCACCCCATACAGAATAATTAATTGACTCTCTTCATTGTCACGGCCAGGGTATTTCAGCATGGCGCTAGGCGGGTGTTACCTGTGAGGTCATTGTGGCGTGGGCTGTCTGGTGGCGGAGCTGGTGTCTGGCGGGGAGCTTTGGCTGCGCGCGTTGTTGTGCGGCCCTGTTGTCACTCTGCGCTGGTGAGGCCTGGCGGCGTCTCCGTTCCGTTTGGCATGGGCGCCGCCATCTTGCCTTCTGGCCATGTGATGAGGCTGGCCAATCCTGGTGAGTCACATGTTCCCTCCAGCCAGTAACAGCACGGCATGGGGTATTTAGGAAGGGTCAGTGCCTTCCTTCTTTGCCAGTGCAACGTGTATCTCAGCCTAGCTGAGAGGGAGTTCTCTGTGCTTTCCTGTTCCTGTGAATTCGCTGTCTGCCAGTCTGCCTGTCAGCTCCTAGTTCCCACTGGACTACCCCGCTACCTCCATCACCCTTGTCCAAACCTGAGTGCCTGAGCCTGCTGACATCCTGCGCTTCAGTTCACTATCTGCAAACCTGGCTTGATTATTTTCAGTTTCACTACCTGTACACCTGGACAGCTCTAATTATTTCTACCTGGACATTAACCCTTTTGCTCCCACCACAGAACTCTTGTGCACATTTATATTTTCCTGGACTTTTATTTACTGCCACATTATATGTCTACTCAAGCACTTATTAAAAATCCTAGTTTTATTTTCAAATCTGCTTCTGTGATCACTCCTGCTACCACCCTGGGTCCACAAGCAACCCAGAACATAACATTCATCTTCCAGCTATTTTAATAAACTATTACTTCAGAAAAGTGGAAATGTAAAAATACAGGGGGAGATGTACCAAGTCTTTGAGCGTTATAAATTGAAGAGGTTCTCGTTTTCACTAATGTTGTAGGACTTGGATAATGTACACTGTGACCAGATGTAATACAAAATTGTAATAGAATACATCTTTTTCTTTTTTTTCTCCCTTTGAGGGGGTTATTTTTTAATTTTTATTCATGTAATAGAAGGTAGTGTGTTCACTCCAAATATTAATTATTGTGTGTATATGTTTCTAAGTATGTATGACTTCTTTTTTCAATAAAAATAGTTTGAGTAAAAAAAAAAGTGGAGAGTTTGTCGAAAGCAACCAGTCAGCTTCTAAGTGTCATAGACGGTGAGATAAATGACAGAGATGTACTAAGTCTTTTTCAAACAGCCTATAACATGGCAGTTAGGAGCTGATTGGCTGGTACTTTATCTCTATCCAATTTATCAATCTCCAAGGCTTAGTACATCTCCCCCTGAGGGATCAGTCGCTCAGATTGACATAATAGTTTTTCACAGGTAGGGAGATCATTTTTTCTAGCCCAGAGTAAACCTCTCCCTCTACAAATACCTGTGAAAAACTTTTAGGTCGATCTGAGCAACCACTATTTTGTATTGCTGTTCTGAGAGGCATAGATGGGGCCAGCATTGGGAGGGTGTACTGGTTCCTGTAGTGCTATTGGAGGTCTCTGGGGTACCTTTAGGTGAGTTGTCTCTCAGCATAAATATACAGTATCTATGTACAGTATGTGCTGTTATCATGTGGCACAACAGTATGCAATTACATGACCCAGAGTGGGTGCTAATATCGTGTAGTGTTAGGGACGCCGGTACAGAGAAGCCCAGTGCCTAACCATGTATTTGCAATTATATTCAACAAAGACCTCTGAATTTCTATTATCATGTAGTATTCAAGTCTTTTAGCTGGGTTTTTTTGCAGCGAGCTGGAGGGAACATTTTTTTTTGTTTCTTCCAGCACAAACAGTGTCAGAGTCACTGAAGGGGAGCAGGAGACAGAGAAGTGGAGCACTGATGATGACATGGAGCATGCTGGGGGAAGTTATAGGGAAGTGGTTTACATACTAAGGCAAAGTCTATCTTTTCTCTTTGTGTTGCTTTTAGTTATTTAGTCTCAGACATGAATAATGTGGAATAAATAAACATAAACCTTATTTAGATTTATGAAGTAGATTAACCACTTGACATCATCCAATTAATTCCCATGTCTCAGTGCATGTCACATAACTGGGTGCATAAGCAGGAGCTGTGATGATAACGACAGATGTTACTGATGTGCTTTCATCATGTTCATGTGAAAAAACTTTTGCTTTTTTTCTAAACCTTCTTATGAGCATTGCGGAATATGAGGTTATCCGATATTCTCATGCACGGATCCTGTCAGTATGTGCATTTGGTCTCCTAGACCTCTTAAACTTGCTAGGCTCTCATTCAAAGGCATAGTACAAACTTTGAGGGCCCCATAGCAATATTTTGAAGGGGACCCCACTCCAATGCTTTAAGAGAGACACCTTTCTCCACAACGGTTGTTAATTTTATGCCCCATAGTAGTGCCCTAGTTAATTTTATGCCCCATAGCAGTACCCTAGTTGATTTTATGCCCCATAGCAGTAGCTTCTTCTTCTTTTATGAAAGCATCTCCTGGCCTCCCTTATCTCTTCCCTGGCCCTTCATCATGAGGCCATGGCCCTTTTTCGGGTGTGCATCTAATGTCCCTATTTGAAAAATTGGGGGGGATGCCAATGCTCTTTCTGGCACAGGGCACCAAAAAGTCTAGTTACAGCCCTGATACTGGACCCGTAACTTATTAGCAGAGGGTCTAATTCAGAGATGTACGTAAACTCAATGTTCATCAGTGGTTCATTTTATGCCACATAGTAGTGCCCGAGTTGATTTTATGCCCTATAGCACTGTCTTAGTTAATTTTATGCCCCATAGCAGTGCCCTAGTTCATTTTATGTCCCATAGCAGTGCCCTAGTTCATTTTATGCCCCATAACAGTGCTCTAGTTCATTTTATGCCCCATAGCAGTGCTCTAGTTCATTTTATGCCCCATAGCAGTGTCTTAGTTGATTTTATGCCCCATAGCAGTGTCTTAGTTGATTTTATGTCCCATAGCAGTGCCCTAGTTGATTGTATGCCCTATAGCAGTGCCCTAGTTCATTTTATGCTCCATAGTAGTGTCCTAGTTAATTTTATGCCCCATAGTAGTGCCCTAGTTCATTTTATGAATCATAGTAATGTCAAGATTAATTTTTATTAGCAGAGTAAGTACAGTCAAGGGTACTGGACAAGGCCATAACTAGGGTGGTTTGACCTGTGCCACGGCACAGGGCACCGCAGGGCAAGTGGTGTTGTTCGACCCTGTCAATTTTCTGTTTATGCTCATATTTAGTCAAATGCTTTAGAACTCATTGGACGGCGCTTCACAGTGCAGATGGACAATGACCCGAAGCATACTGCAAAAGCAACCAAAGAGTTTTTTAAGGCTAAAAAGTGGAATGTTATGCAATGGCCAAGTCAATATCCTGACCTGAATCCAATTGAGCATGCATTTCACGATGAAGACAAAACTGAAGGGAAAATGCCCCAAGAACAAGCAGGAACTGAAGACATTTGCAGTAGAGGCCTGGCAGAGCCTCACCAGGGATGAAACCCAGCATCTGGTGATGTCTATGCGTTCCAGACTTCAGGCTGTAATTGCCTGCAAATGATTTGCAGCAAAGTATTAAAAAGTGAAAGTTAGATTTAGGATGGTTTAGTTTGTCCCATTACTTTTGGCCCCTTGAAAAGTGGGAGGCACCTATAGAAACCGTTGTAATTCCTACACCGTTCACCTGATTTGGATGTAATTACCCTCAAATGAAATCTGAAAGTCTGCAGTTAAAGCACATCTTGTTTGTTTCATTTCAAAGCCATTGTGGTGGTGAATAGAGGCCAAAACATGAAAATTCTGTCAATGTCCCAATATTTATGCACCTGACTGTATATATATATATATATATATATATATATATATATATATATATAAAAATAAAAAATACACTGTAGAAATCCAGTACTCACTGACCCGCAAACATTTCTTACACCGTTTCCCTCCGAAAGCAATGCAGGACACATGCACCAAACACAACACACCAATTGCCGGCGGCATTCGAGGATTTGAAAATAAGACGACACACCTGTAAAATATAGTCTAGTCGACGTTTCAATGCAACAGCATTTTCATCTGGACACAGAGAATACAAAACAGACTAACTGTAAATAAGTGCTCCCCTTCACCATGTTTCTGCGTTCTTCTTCCCAGCTTCCGGCTAGAGTCCTGTCGGTATACGCGTCATGATGACCTCAACAACGTGCACCCATCACCATAGCAACAGCTGATACATATAACATAACCACTGATAAACATAAAACAAATATAGTATCTGCTGGTACAAACATGATAATCCAACAAGATCTAAGGTAGATGTAAACTCACCAATAAGCGCAATATTCTAATAGAAAACACAAAAAATCAATAATAATAAACAGGTAATATTGACAAAATCAACACACTAATAGGGCTGTGGCAAACTGCAAATAAATACAGAATGCTACTATTTCAATTGGTGGCAACTGGCAATAGGCAAACCACACGAAAGCAAATTAGTTACACATGTACATCATGATCTTATTCTTAAATCATCACCGAATTCATCTTTATAAAAAACAATCCAGACCCATCGTTTCATTGAGCCCTTTGGGACTTAGGGTATCTAGGGCATCCAAAAGAAAGATTCACTTAGCCTTTTTTGTAGGAGGATCTTAGATCTGTTGCCACCCATCACCAAGGGAAGAATGTGGTCAATGACCATGTGTCTCATCGCCGTGAGGCAGTGGCGTAACTATGGTCTCTGGAGCCCAGGGCAAATTTAGGTTTGGAGCCCCCCCTCCAAGCTTAGAGCGGCAAAAAATGAGCGTGGTCAAACGAAAGGGGCGTGGCTACTGAAAATGGGGCTGGCCAACATGACACGCCACCAATTTCTTGTCAATCTGGGAACATTCCTTTCTATTCCGTATGCACCTTACCTATATGGTGGTTTCTCACAATATGGAACCTCTGAAGAAATACATCCTCGTTGTGACGACGGTGTCTTCAGTCGATATTCACTATTCATGCAGGTCACATCGTCCGGAAGATGCCTGTTTGTGTAGGCATATTAACAAGGTCATCATCATACGATAGCGGTTCAACCAGACTTGCTCCCCCTGTGTAACTTCCTTTCCCCTGCGTCTCTCAGCCACACCATTATCTCACTGCATCATCTCAGCCAAACCATCATCTCCCTCCATGTCGTCTCTTCTTAGCCACACCATCGCCCCCTGCGTCGCCTCTCAGCACACCATCACTCCCCTCCACATTGTCTCTCAACACAGAGACACAGATACACACACTGACACATATACAGTACACACAAACATACACACACACACTACCATAGATACACACTAACACATATACACTGACACATATACACACACACTGATACATATATAAACACACATTTACTATACATACACACAAACACTGACACATATATGCACACACACTGACAAATATACGCACACACACTGACACATTTACACACACACACTGACACATACACTATGACACATACACACACAAGCCTATACAGACACACACACAAAGTGTCACTGCCAGGGTTTCTCGGCATGGTAGTCACCAGGTATTACCTGTGAGGTCATTATGATGGGGGGCCTCTAGCAGTGGTGCTGGTGTTTGGCGAGGGGCATTGGCTGCGCGTGGTTCTGTGCGGGCACATTGTTACTAGGCCTGGTGAGGTCTGGCGGTGTTTCTGTTCCATTGGCATGGGTGCCGTCATCTTGCCTGTGGCCATGTGATTCCGGCTGTCCTATCCTGGTAGGTCATGTGCTCATTACAGCCAGTCATAGCGCGGCACTGAGTATTTAGGGAGGTCCAAAGCCTTCCTTCCTTTGCCAGTGCAACATGTTTCTCAGCTGAGAGAGAGTACCTGTGCCTTAACTGCCTGCTTGTATACGCTCCTAGCCTGAACCTTGCCTGCTCCAACCTGCAGGACTTACCCTGCACACTCCATATACCTTCTTACCTGCCTGAGTACCTGAACCTGCTGTTTCCCTGCACCTTGCTTCATTTCACTCCCAGCTGGACTTCACTACCTCTGCTTGCATGAGTTACAACTCACCAAACCTGCATTCAATTACAGCTCATCAAGCCTGCATTTAGTTACAGCTCATCATACCTGCATTCTGTTTTCAGCTCACCATACTTGTATACTGGACTGTTCCTGCCTGTCACTATCTGGATATTTTCTCATTAACCCCCACTACAGTTATCAAGTGCACTTTGGTGCTATACCTGGACTTTTTCATTTGCCATTCCCCTGTCTTCTAACTCCACTTTGTCATTTAAGTCTGCTTCTGTGTCTATTCCTATCACCACCCCGGGCCCACAACAAATTCAGAACCTCACACAAAGCGTATACAGACACACACACAAAGCCTATACAGAGACACACACTTACACACACACTCAAAGCCTATACAGACACACTTACATACACACAAAGCCTATACAGAGACACACACACAAAAAGCCTATACAGACACCCTTACACACATACACACACAAAGCCTATACAGACACCCTTACACACACAAAGCCTATACAGACACACTTACACACACACAAAGCCTATACAGACACACACACTTACACACACACAAAGCCTATACAGACACACTTACACACACAAAGCCTATACAGACACACACCTACACACACGCAAAGCCTATAAAGACACCCTTACACACACACAAAGCCTATACAGACACCTTTACACACACAAAGCCTATACAGACACACTTACACACACACAAAGCCTATACAGACACACACACTTACACACACACAAAGCCTATACAGACACACTTACACACACAAAGCCTATACAGACACACACACCTACACACATGCAAAGCCTATACAGAGACACTTAGATACACACAAAGCCTATACAGACACACACACAAAACCTATACAGACACCCTTACACACACACACAAAGCCTATACAGACACCCTTACACACAAAGCCTATACAGACACCCTTACACACATACACACAAAGCCTATATAGACACCCATACACACATACACACTAAGCCTATACAGACACCATTACACACATATACACACAAAGCTTATACAGAGACACGTAGACACACACAAAGCCTATACAAGTATACAGAGACACACACATACAAACAAAGCCTTTACAAGTATACAGAAACACTTATACACACACACAGCCTATACAAGTATACAGAGACACACACACACACACACAAAGCCTATACAGAGATACTGACACACACAAAGCCTATACAAGTATACAAAGACACACACATACACACAAAGCCTATACAGAGACACTGACACACACAAAGCCTATACAAGTATACAGAGACACACACATACACACAAAGCCTATACAAGTACACAGAAACACACACAGTCTATACAAGTACACAGAGACACACACACACACAAAGTAGGGGTGTGCACCGGCCACTTTTCGTGTTTTGTGTTTTGGTTTTGGATCTGGATCTTTCTTCGTGTTTTGGATCTGGATTGGTTTTGCCAAAACCACCCTTCCGTGTTTTGGGTTCTGGGTTTTGTGTTTTGGATCTGTATTTTTTTGAAAAAAAGCATAAAAACAGCTAAAATCACAGAATTTGTTGGTTTTTCTGCTCCTATGCTATTATTAACCTCAATAACCTTAATTTCCACTCATTTCCAGTCTATTCTGTACACCTCACAATAGTGTTTTTATGTCCAAAAGGTTGCACCGAGGTAGCTGGATGACTATGCTAAGCGACACGAGTGGGTGGCACAAACACGTGACCCATCTAGGCGTGATACTGCAGTGGCAGACAGGATGGCAGTTTGAAAAACTAGGCCCCAAACTGTACATAATGCAAAGAAAAAAAAGAGGTGCAAGATGGAATTGTCCTTGGGCCCTCCCACCCACCCTTATGTTGTATAAACAGGACATGCACACTTTAACAAACCAATCATTTCAGTGCCAGGGTCTGCCACACAACTGTGGCTGAAATGATTGGTTCGTTTGGGCCCCCACAAAACAAGCTGGCAATTAATCTGTCCCTGCACAAACTGGCTCTACGGAGGCAAGATGTCATCCTCATCCACCGATTCCTCACCCTCTTCAGTGTGTACATCCTCATCCTCACAAAGTATTAACTCGTCCCCACTTGAATCCACCACCACAGGTCCCTCTGTACGTTCTGGAGGCTGGTCTCCCTGGAAGAGCTGATAATTCATTTTGATGAACATCATCTTCTCCACATTCTGTGGAAGCAACCTCCTACGCCTTTCACTGACAAGGTTCCCGGCTGCACTAAACACTCTTTCGGAGTACACACTGGAGGGGGGGCAACTCAGGTAAAATAGAGCCAGTTTGTACAGGGGCCTCCAAATTGCCTCTTTTTCCTGCCAGTACAGGTATGGACTGTCTGACATGCCTACTTGGATGCTGTCACCGATGTAATCCTCCACCATTCTGTCAATGGTGACAGTATCATATGCAGTGACAGTAGACATGTCAGAAATTGTTGCCAGGTCCTTCAGTCCGGACCAGATGTCCAAACTTGGTCCTGCCTGCCCTGTATCACCGCCAGCGGGTTGCTTAGGATAACTAAGTTTTTTCCTGGCAGCCCCAGTTGCGGGAGAAAATGAAGAAGGAGCTGTTGACGTGTCACGTTCCGCTTCAGCTGACAGTGTGTTCACCAGCAGGTCTTTGCACCTCTGCAGGCTTGTGTCGGCCGGAAAGAGAGACACCACATAGGCTTTAAACCTAGGATCGAGCACGGCGGCCAAAATGTAGTGGTCTGATTTAAACAGATTGACCACCCTGGAATCCTGGCAAAGCGAATGAAGGGCTTCATCCACAAGTCCCACATGCCGAGTGGAATCGCTCCATCTTAGCTCCTCCTTCACTTTCTCCAGCTGCTTCTGCAAAAGCCTGATGAGGGGAATGACCTGACTCAAGCTGGCAGTGTCTGAACTAACTTCACGTGTGGCAAGTTCGAAGGGCTGGAGAACCTTGCACAACACGGAAATCATTCTCCACTGCGCTTGAGTCAGGTGCATACCCCCTCCTTTGCCTATGTCATAGGTGGATGTATAGGCTTGAATGGCCTTTTGCTGCTCCTCCATCCTCTGAAGCATATAGAGGGTTGAGTTCCACCGCGTCACAACCTCTTGCTTCAGGTGATGGCGGGGCAGGTTCAAGAGTGTTTGCTGGCGCTCCAGTCTTCGGCACGCAGTCGCTGAATGGCGAAAGTGGCCAGAAATTTTTCGGGCCACCCAAAGCGTCTCCTGCATGCCCCTGTCGCTTTTCAGAAAATTCTGCACCACCAAGTTTATTGTGTGAGCAAAACATGGGACGTGCTGGAATTTGCCCAGATGTAATGCCCGCACAATATTGGTGGCGTTGTCAGATATCAGAAATCCCCAGGAGAGTCTAAGTGGGGTAAGCCACTGGGCGATGATTTCCCTCAGTTTCTCTAAGAGGTTGTCGGCGGTGTGCCTCTTACTGAAACCAGTGATACACAGCGTAGCCTGCCTTGGAACGAGCTGGCGTTTCTGAGATGCTGCGACTGGTGACGCTGCTGTTGCTGCGTAAGGTGATACATCTACCCAGTGGGCTGTCACAGTCATATAGTCCTTAGTCTGTCCTGTTCCACTTGTCCACATGTCCGTGGTTAAGTGGACATTGGGTACAACGGCATTTTTCAGGACACTGAGGACACTTTTTCTGACGTTTCTGTACAGTCTCGGTATCGCCTGCCTAGTGAAGTGGAATCTAGACGGGATTTGGAACCGGGGACACACTACCTCCATCAATTGTCTAAATCCCACTGCACTAATGGCGGATACCGGATGCACGTCTAACACCAACATAGCAGTCAAGGCCTCAGTTATACGTTTTGCTTCAGGATGACTGCTGTCGTACTTCATCCTCCTCGCTAAGGACTGTTGGAGGGTCAATTGTTTAGTAAAAGTAGTGGTGTTCCTACTTCCTCTCTGGGATGATGAACGACTCCCAGCAGCAGCAACAGCAGCAGCGGCAGCAGGAGGCGTAGCAATGCAGGATCCTCCGGAGGAATCCCGGATAGGAGAGTCAGTCATGCCAGTGACATGGCCTGCAGGACTACTTCCGATCCTGACTAAGGAGGAAATTGACGAGGAGGGAGTTGACGGTGTGGTTTGCAGGCGCTTGGATACAACAGGACAACGGGATTTAGGTGTCCCTGGACTGCTTACGGTCTTAGCCAAAGTTTCTGAACTTGACAGTAACTTATTATGAACACGCTGCAGGTGCCGTATAAGGGAGGATGTTCCTAGGTGGTTAACGTCCCTACCCCTACTTATTCCACCATTACATAAGGTACATATGGCAAGACAGACGTTGTCCGGATTTGGATAGAAATATTGCCAGACCAAAGAGGTGGAATGTTTGGTCTTCTGCCCAGGCATGACCGTGATGGGCTTTTTCATCCCACGGACAACAACTGTCTCCCCCGGAGCCTGATTTAAACAAACCACATCACCATCAGAATCCTCCTCGCCAACTTCCTCCTCAGCGCCAGCTACACCAGTATCCTCATCCTGTTGTACTTCAACAGTGACATCTTCAATTTGCATATCAGCAAGTGGACTGTGGGTGCTCCTTTCAGCACTTGCAGGGGGCGTGCAAATGGTGGAAAGAGCCACCTCTTCCCGTCCAGTGCTGGGAAGGTCAGGCATCGCAACCACCACCACACTTGGACTCTCCTTGGGGATTTGTGATATCTTCTTAGAAAGCACAGTTCTTCGCTGTGCTTTTGCCAGCTTAACTCTTTTGATTTTTTTAGTGGGAGGAGGGCTTCCATCGTCATGTGAAGCTGAACCACTAGTCATGAACATACTAGGGATCGACCTTAGCCGTTCCTTGCCACTCTGTGTCATAAATGGCATATTGGCAAGTTTACGTTTCTCTTCAGCTGATTTAAATGTTTTTTTCAAGGTCATTTTCCTGAACTTTGTCATTTGGGATTGTATGTGCCCTCTATTATGACATTGGGCATATGCCTTGGCAGACGACGTTGATGGCATGTTATCGTCTATGTCATGACTAGTGGCAGCAGCTTCAGCACTAGGAGGAAGTGGTTCTTGATCTTTCTCTATTTTATTTTTATCGGAGAAAGTTTGGTGGTCCATTTATGTTATATGGATTTGATATATACGTGCGCCTAAAAACAGAAAATATTTTTTTATTTTTGCTGGAGAGTAGTGCACTTTGTGGGTTACACCAGCCTTTAAGAAATGAGCCAGCCGGCTCTTTACTTATGGGACACAGGCGCACGCTTGGCGCTGCTCCTTTGTTGATGCACGTGCGGCTACTGCGCACACAATTCACAAACACAGAAAAAAATTTTTTTTTTGGTTTGGAGTGTACTTTGGGGGTTACAGCACCCTTTAACGGTCAAGCCAGCCGGCCCTTTACTTATGACACAGGCGCACGCTTGGCACTACTTTGTTGATGCACGTGCGGCTACTGCGCACACAATTCACAAACACAGAAAATTATTTTTTTTTTGGTTTGGACTGGAGTGTACTTTGGGGGTTACAGCACCCTTGACGGTCAAGCCAGCCAGCCCTTTACTTATGACACAGGCGCACGCTTGGCACTACTTTGTTGATGCACGTGCGGTTACTGCGCACACAATTCACAAACACAGAAAATTATTTTTTTTTTGGTTTGGACTGGAGTGTACTTTGGGGGTTACAGCACCCTTTAACGGTCAAGCCAGCCGGCCCTTTACTTATGACACAGGCGCACGCTTGGCACTACTTTGTTGATGCACGTGCGGCTACTGCGCACACAATTCACAAACACAGAAAATAATTTTTTTTTTGGTTTGGACTGGAGTGTACTTTCGGGGGTTACAGCACCCTTAACGGTCAAGCCAGCCGGCCCTTTACTTATGACACAGGCGCACGCTTGGCACTACTTTGTTGATGCACGTGCGGCTACTGCGCACACAATTCACAAACACAGAAAATAATATTTTTTTTGGTTTGGACTGGAGTGTACTTTGGGGGTTACAGCACCCTTTAACGGTCAAGCCAGCCGGCCCTTTACTTATGACACAGGCGCACGCTTGGCACTACTTTGTTGATGCACGTGCGGCTACTGCGCACACAATTCACAAACACAGAAAATAATTTTTTTTTTGGTTTGGACTGGAGTGTACTTTCGGGGGTTACAGCACCCTTTAACGGTCAAGCCAGCCGGCCCTTTACTTATGACACAGGCGCACACTTGGCACTACTTTGTTGATGCATGTGCGGCTACTGCGCACACAATTCACAAACACAGAAAATCATTTTTTTTTTGGTTTGGACTGGAGTGTACTTTGGGAGTTACAGCACCCTTTAACGGTCAAGCCAGCTGGCCCTTTACTTATGACACAGGCGCACGCTTGGCACTACTTTGTTGATGCACGTGTGGCTACTGCGCACACAATTCACAAACACAGAAAATAATATTTTTTTTGGTTTGGACTTGAGTGTACTTTCGGGGGTTACAGCACCCTTAACGGTCAAGCCAGCCGGCCCTTTACTTATGACACAGGCGCACGCTTGGCACTACTTTGTTGATGCACGTGCGGCTAATGCGCACACAATTCACAAACACAGAAAATAATATTTTTTTTGGTTTGGACTGGAGTGTACTTTGGGGGTTACAGCACCCTTTAACGGTCAAGCCAGCCGGCCCTTTACTTATGACACAGGCGCACGCTTGGCACTACTTTGTTGATGCACGTGCGGCTACTGCGCACACAATTCACAAACACAGAAAATAATTTTTTTTTTGGTTTGGACTGGAGTGTACTTTGGGGGTTACAGCACCCTTTAACGGTCAAGCCAGCCGGCCCTTTACTTATGACACAGGCGCCCGCTTGGCACTACTTTGTTGATGCACGTGCGGCTACTGCGCACACAATTCACAAACACAGAAAATAATTATTGTTTTGGTTTGGACTGGAGTGTACTTTGGGGGTTACAGCACCCTTTAACAGTCAAGCCAGCCGGCCCTTTACTTATGACACAGGCGCACGCTTGGCACTACTTTGTTGATGCACGTGCGGCTACTGCGCACACAATTCACAAACACAGAAAATTATTTTTTTTTTGGTTTGGACTGGAGTGTACTTTGGGGGTTACAGCACCCTTTAACGGTCAAGCCAGCCGGCCCTTTACTTATGACACAGGCGCACGCTTGGCACTACTTTGTTGATGCACGTGCGGCTACTGCGCACACAATTCACAAACACAGAAAATATATTATTTTTTTAGCACTTGGGGGAGCACCCCTGATGGACAGAGCACCCCCTGGACAACACTACAGCACCCCTTTAGGACTGGGACACTGCACAGGACTTTGGAGTGGACACAGCCCCTATGGAGAACTGACTGCACAACACAGTCCAGCCAGCCCCTATGGACTTTGAAGTAGTGGATACAGCCCCTATTAACAACAGCAGCACAGCACAACACAGCCAGCCCCTATGGACTTTGAAGTAGTGGACAACAGCAGCACTACACTACACTACACTACACAGCCCTAACGCCCACCCTCCCTCTTCACTGTCCACAGCCGAGTGAGAAAATGGCGCCGACGCGGGTACCTTATATAGGATCCAAAACCCGCGAGACTCGGAAGGCGGGATGATGACGTTTTGCCTCGATTTCAGATCCGAGTCAGGCGGGAAAAGTCGAGCCTGACTCGGATCGGACTTAGATCGGGGGGGCTCGGGGGGGTTCGGATTTCAGAAATCCGATCCCGCTCACCCCTAACACAAAGCCTATACAGACACACTTATACACACACAAAGCCTATACAGAGACACACTTACACACACACACACACACACACAAATGCAACCAGCAGCCCCCCACATAACAAATGAACACACACCCCCCTCCCCACCCCTCCCGCTTAGCCATACAATCCCCCCTGCGGCAACTGAGTTTAGCCATCCAATTTCTCACACACACCCCACGGCAGTTTAGCCATTAGCCACCCCCCCCTTTCCCCAAAAACTTACCTGTGGTGAGCAGGCAGCGGCGATGGAGAGCATCGGGGATGGAAGAATCACTCCTCACCTGGCGCAGCCGGCAGCTCTAGTCCAGGACTAACTCCAGCAGGTCAGGAGGAGGATAAAGCTGGTAGGAAGGCTGCCTAGGAGGGGCTGCAAGTCTCCACTGCAGCTCCCCCTACAGGCAGCCAAGCCAACAGCAGGCTAGCAGGCACACTTGCCTGCTTGATAAAAAGCAGAATCAGGACACAATAGTGGTGCGGGGGAGGGCGTGCAGGTACGATGCCCTGGCCGGTGGCACCCCCCTCTGCAGGTATTGCCATGGCGCCCAGGGCATGTGCCCTGCTCACCCTGCCCTAGTTACGACACTGACGGAATGTCCTGCACTGGCAAAATGTCTTGCCACAGGTTGTTCTCCAATTCCGTAGAGGATGGAGGCATGAATGGAAGACCTGTGAATTTCCATCCTCTCCTTGAACTGTCGTTCGGTCTTCCCAATGTAGTATTTCCCGCAGGAACATATAAGTGCATATGCAATGTATTTACTGCTGCAGCTTAAGTGATTACAAATTTTAAAGAGTTTTGCAGAATACGGATGTTTAATCATGTTACCTGTAAGCATATAGCCAAATGTGACACAACCTGCACATTTGAAACATCCCTTTTTAAGTGGACCAAGAAGATTTTTAGACATAGTTCATACAGACGGGACCCAATTTGGCAAACCTAAGTAGTCACGAATATTTCTACCACAAGAATAACATGGAAGGATATGTCTAAGGACATGTAAGGATACGTGATAAGGACTTATCACTGGTAATTAAAGGCCAATAATTCTTAATAGCTTTATGAGCTTTAAAACTAGCTGTATGAAATCTGCTTGGCCATGTAATTCTATTGGTAATACACTTAGCTTTTTTTTGGACTTAAGGTTTTAACCCGTGGAATGGAAATGATTTTCTCCTTAGTCTTCAATAAAGATTCGAGTTTGTATCCACTTTCCACAAACTTACTAAGCATGCTATTCATTTGTTCATGCATATCCCCATCATTATTACAAATTCTACGTATGCATAACAACTGGGAGAAGGGCAACCCCTTATGTACCGCATCGGGATGGAAACTTATAGGGGACACTTGACAAATAGGGACGTATGAATATGATTATTGTCAATACTGATTGTAACATCCAGAAAGTCTATACAGATAGATTCAATCTTATATGAAAACTGAACAGGGCACTGTTTCTCATTATGTTTGTAAGGATTAAACAAAGATGATCCCTACTCCCTACCCATAACAGCAATACATCATTGATCTATATCTTGCATAATACAAAATATTCTGGGAGATTGTGTCATCCACAAAAAACAGATCTTCCTCTATACTGAACATAAATGCATTTGCATACGGTGGGGCCACAGAGGACCCCATCACACACCCTGAGGTTTGTAGATAATGACAACCTCATACCAAAAGAAATTCCTGTTTAGTACTAGCTCTAACAATTCACACAAAAAAATGATGTCAGGTCCAGTATACAACTGGTTACCTGAAATTAACTTCATTGTGTCTAAAATACTCAAATCATGGGGAATACACGTATAAATGGAATTCACCTCAATACAACATAAGAAACAATGCTCTGGAATATCACCAAGATTATCAAGGGCTACAAGTAGTGATGTAGTATCTTTAAGAAACTAACCCTTTGCTTGGACACACGGCTGTAAGAACTGATCTAAATATATAGAAATAGGTTGAAACAATGACCCCTGGGCAGAAATAATCAGTCTACCCGGGGGACATTGAAGGCTTTTGTGAACCTTAGCTAAGGTGTACAATAAAGGTTTCACTGGAAAATCCATGGTCAAAAACTTTTTGGTTTGTTGTGATGAAAAAGTCACAAGCATGGTGTAGGAGGTTGTCAAGTTCTTTTTTGAAAATCGGTGTATTATCAGATGAAAGTAATTTGTATGTATTGCTATCTGCCAGTTGACGCGCAACTTCTGCCTTATAGTCACGTAAGTCTTGGATAACAATAGAGCCGCCTTTATCGGGGTCTCTAATCACAATGTCCTGTCTGGAACTGAGTGTTTTTAGGGCCACAAATTCTCCAGTTGACATATTAGGATATGGATTGAGGTTTCTAGAATCCTAATTATCAACCTCAGTGTCAATCATCCGCACAAATTATTTAATAGCTGGGTTATTTGACTGAGGATCAAAGTACAGCGTGTAGCCAATTGTTTCAATTTCTCAGGAATACATTCACTAGAAGTTTCACTTGGATGGTTACAAAAAAAATTCTTTAAATTTTAATTGTCTATGCAATTCAAAAATTTTGGTTTTCCAAAGGAACGAGTCAAATCTTGTTGTAGGTACATAATTTAGACCCTTATGCAAAACATTTAATTCATCCTGTGTTACTTTCATCGAGGATAAGTTGAAGACTACTTCCTGACCAACAGGGTTTTTTTCTGTCGGTTTCTGTCTTTCCCATTGCCCACCTCAACGAGTCAATTGCCGTTTTGCGTGGTATGTTGTGCCCTGGTGCGCATCCCTAAGGGGAGAGATTTATGTTTGTTTCCTCTCCATGATTGATTTTCAGATTCGCTGGCAGATGTACCAGAATCATTAGAGGAATCAAACCGAAACTTTCTGTCTTTAATTCTGTCTGTTACTCATACGAACAGAGGTTTGTCGGGAACCATCTGTGAGCCAACTATATACATAATCCTGTGTGACTGTCAAAACAGATTAACCTTAAATGAGTGCATTGATTTTGTCAATATTACCTGTTTATTATTATATATTTTTTGTGTTTTCCATTAGAATATTGCGCTTATTGGTGGGTTTACATCTACCTTATATCTTGTTGGATTATCATGTTTGTACCAGTAGACATTATATTTGTTTTATGTTTGTCAGTGGCTTTTTTATATGTATCAGACGTTGCTATGGTGATGAGTGCATGATAGTGAGATCATCATGACGCGTATACCGACGGGACTCCAGCCGGAAGCTGGGAAGAAGAACGCAGAAACATGGTGAGGGGGAGCACATATTTACGGTTAGTCTGTTCTGTATTCACTGTGTCCTGATGAAAATCCTGTTGCAACTAGGATTGCAACGTCAACTAGACTGTATTCTACGGGTGTGTCAACTTTTTTTCAAATCCTCGACTGCCGCCGGCAATTGGTGTGAGATATATATATATATATATATATATATATACACACACACTGGTGGCCAAAATTGCGGACACATTTTGAAATGTGAGTGTTTTTCAACTTTGAATGCTTATAAAAACTGGTACACTTCACACAGTGCAATGATTCATATATCAAATGAGAGGAAATTTAATGCTGAATTCATCACAATAAATAGAGGTCAAATATTTGCATTACAAGGAAGTTATGCTACTTTCAGTCAGACAAAGAAGCATAGATGCGTGAGATTCAAGAAGCGGATTGTAGTGACAGGAACTACCGTACCAGCCAATCGGAATCGTCGTTCTGAGAACCAATCAGCTGTTGTTTATGAGCAGGTGCAAGGTCATGTTCAGAGGTGGGAAAGGTCAGTTTGGCGGTTTCATTTTGCAGAATAAAGTTGGTTACTGAAGTGCAATTACGGTTGGATGTTTGCGTGTATTGTTTAGTGCTATTGACGGTGTAAAAAATAAATACACCAATGTCGTCCAGGCAAAGTGGTGACTGGCCACCGAGGAAGAGATCCAGGATTGTGGTGTTACGTGAAAATGGTCTTTCTTATGCAGCAATTGCGAGAGAAGTTGGTGGGAATGTGACAACATCAGGAGTACAAAAGTTTTGTTTACGCTATCAGGAAACACAATCTATACAAAACAAAGAAGGAAAAGGCCGGAAAAAGTGCACAACAGCTGTTGATGATAGGAAAATAAAATTAATTTGCGTCAGGGACAGATCGATGTTATCTGCGGCCATTAGCAGTGAATTGAGTGCAACTGGTGTTTTTGTCAGTGGAAGAACGGTATGGAGAAGACTAACGGATGTTGGCCTAAAAGGTAGGATTGCACGAAAAAAGCCATTGCTGAATAAAAAGCAGCGGCAGAAACAAATACAGTGGGCAAAAGAACACATTGCATGGACAGAAGGTCAGTGGAAACAAGTGATATGGAGTGACGAAACTAAGATATCAACATTTGGTAGTGATGGGGAAAAATATGTGAGACATCACATTGGGGAAGAGGTACATCCAGATTGCATTCAAGCGACAACAAAGAATCCTACAAGTCTTATGATCTGGGCATGTATGACAGCAGATGCTGTAGGCCACCTTTATGTCATAGATGGCACACTGAACAGCAGAAAGTACATTGACACCATTCTACAAACAAAACTTCTACCTTCTATCAGGGATCTTTGTCCAGATAATGTCCCATTTTTTTTCCAGCAGGATTTTTCTCCCTGCCACACTGCATGGATATGCAAACAGTGGTTCACGGAGAATGACATACAGGTGCTGGGATGTCCAGGAAACAAACCAGATCTGAACCCCATAGAACATTTGTGGTTCCGTTTGAAAAAACTGGTACATCTGAGGCATCCATCCAATAAAAGACAATTAATTGAGGCTATAATTTTCTCAGGGCACCACATAATAAAGAAGGAAGAGCTCCAAACATTGGTTGGCTCAATGCCATGTCGCTGTGCTGCTGTCTTGAAAAATAAAGGATACCCAATGAAATACTGATATTATATATATATAATCTCTAACCAAAGGTAATGCACTGGGTCAGGGTGTATACAGTATGGTGTTAAGTGAATTGCACAGCAGAGGTGTGGTACAGCTTCACCAGACCTCAGGTTTATTTACCCAGGTAAAATAACTGGTGGCATGTAGACACAGGGTTAAACAGATATAACAGAACAACTGGACAGCTTGGGGCATAAGGGTATTGCTGGGCATTGTAGTACACTGGGTAGTAAGATGCCATACACCCTGTGTAAGCATTGGTGGTACAGGGTACTTGCGGTGCCTGGAGGGCTCTGTAACACTCTGTAACACTCTGTAACCACCCACATAGAACAAAAGGGAGGAAAGAGGCACCAGCAGGACACGCATGTAGAGTAGCGCATGTCAGAGGACAAGCCTCCTGCTGAGATATGCTGGGTCCTAGAGACCATGGGCTCTGCTGTTATATGGATTGAGGCAGTGCTGAATGTTCCTTATCCAACAATTGTATGCCCCATAATACTGTCTATCTCTAGTTCATTTTATGCCCCATCGCAGTTACCTGGTTAATTCTATGTCCCATAGTCAGGGCCGTAGAGAGCCTGGCGGGGCCCCGATAATTCCTGGGGGGATGACCTAATGTTAGGAGGCGTGGCCATGCCTACTTACAAACAAACTGTAAGAAACAGTGATTGCAGCATTTTTCCACAGAGAGTGCCCTCAACCAAGAGCAGTTCGGGGAAGGGGGTGCCATTGTGATCGCTCCCCACTCCCCATCCCTGCACACCCTGTGTAAACTGCTTGAACCCACCATAGCCTAGCACACAATGCTGGGCTGGAGAGACAGCAACATTGCTGCTGACAGGTAAGGGGGATGGGGTGGAGGACCCAGGCCCCTTCAACAAGCCCGAGCCCTGCACAAGGGTTGTATAAAACAAAAAAAATATTAAACTTATTATTTATTTTTTTACTTTTTCCGCAAATAACAACTGCAGAGTCACACTGCTTATATGACCGCAGTGGGGTATGGCCTGCGGAGTCACAGTGCAGCACCACTGTGTGACAGTAAGACTAGTAAGGGATAGAAATGGAGTGGATGGGCAACTCAGCAGCCACTGAACAGAGGGAGTAGATGGACACAGCAGCAGCCACTTGTCACAGGGACTGGATGGTCACAGCAAAGCAGCAGCTACTGGACACAGGGAGTAGATGAACACAGCAGCAGCCACTTGCCAAAGGAACTAGATGGACACAGCACAGCAGCAGTCATTGGAGGTGGAGAAGATGGACACAGCACAGCAGCCACTGGACACAAGGAGTGGATGGTCACAGCAGCAGCCACCTGACATAGGGACTGGATAGACACAGCACAGCAGCAACCACTAAAGGTGAAGAAGATGGACTCAGCACAGCATCCACTGGACCAGGAATTGGAGTGGACACAGCACAGTAGCAGTTACTGGAGGTGGAGAGGATGGACACAGCACAGCAGCCACTGGAGTCAGTGAGAAATGGTGCCCGAATCACTGAGGGAGGGACTTATATAGAAATCCCAAACTGATGCCGGATGATGAAGTTTTGCCTCTATTTGAAATCAGAGCAAGGCGGGGAAACTCGGGCCACCGCGCAAATTCACTCAGATCCATGAAGTTCAGGTGGGCTCGGTATTCTGAAAACCGAGCCTGCACATCTCTGCTTATTTCTTGTGGTTCCGGTGCTGCTAGGACTCATGAATATTATTATACAGAAACCAAAAGAAGAATTACTCATTCTTTTCATAAACGATTTTGTCCTCATGTGAGTCAAATAATCTATAAATAAATACATTGCAGCCTCTACTTTTCTTAGTAGAGAGCTATTAGGGGTTTTTATAGAGTTGTAGAAGCATTTGTACTAGAGACAGGTGTGAGAAAAATAATGACACCTTAAAAGCTAAAATATACGACTGTTTCTAGGTTTTAAGGCATTCTGAGAGCTTGAATATAGCCATGTATTTGGTATCCCTATAATCAGGAGAAATGTAAGAATACATTTAGAGATATATCTCTCTAATGGCATAGTTATTTAGAAAATGTTACATGAAATAAAGGAAGAAAATATTTTATGGGGTTTTTTGGGTCAGTTTTCCTCAATAAAAAGGGAGAGAAATGCACCTTCTGCACGAGTCAGAAATAAAAAGCAAAATATATAAATATTTTAAAGTAAAACTAACCCCAAAATAATATTTTATAAGAATGTGAAATGTACTACTATCTTACGTTCTTTGAACATTTTCCCTTCTAAGTTTAGGTAAAAAACAGTATAATTTAAAAATTGTTGCTTGAACACTGCCATATATTTGAGGAAGGTCCATCCACAGTCACTGTTGTTATATTTGTTTGATATATGCTAAACAAATATTTTAACTTACTGAATCTATACCTCCTATGAGTTCCATATGTATTATCTTTCCTAATAGCAGCTGTCAGTAAGGAAAAGCTTAGTATGTAAAACTTACATCGTTCTATACATTACTTATCCTTTTCTTTTGCTCTTCTTTTGTCTTTAGTTCCAGTTTAGATGGAATTTCCATAAACTTCAGCTCTGAAGAAAATAATCTGGGGTGAAAATCTTATGTAGGCTGATGACTAATATTATGGGTAATAAAGTAGAGATGGTAGAGAAGGATTTCCTGCTTATTTTTGTATAGTGCCTTTTTATATTTTCACAGGATTTCTAATGTCTGTATTTCCTTTAAAAAGTCTGTACACTTAGGGACATGCAACCACCTCTTCATATAGTTCCTGCTCAGTACTGTGCAACAGAACCGTGGGGGACTAATCCATGGTATCCTACCAAATCACAACATTTATTAACTGGAAAATTCTAAATCTCTTAATGATGGATTCACCCGTATGAATAAACTTTCTAGGTTACCAAATGTGTGGTGATGTCATGTCATGACACCATTTGAATGGATTGACACTATGCTTCGCTATAGGCTAGTACATTTCAACACCTCCAGTTCTAACAGAATTTAATTTATCTTCCCAGGCCAGTCCTCATGCCCTGAAAGCTGTAGTCTCTGCCAGATATTACAGTAGTCCTAGGAACCTAATAAGGGTTTGTCTCAAAGTGCCTTCTAACCTGATGAATTGGATGTGGAAGCCAGTTACTGGCAGACTGCAATGGATTACATGATAACAGTGACACACATATAGTGGGGTTCCCACTGTAATAGGAAGATCACAATCTGCAGGTTTCCCTGTTATACTGTGACAAACCCAGCCTGTCTAGCCTAGTGCTTGTTTCCCATGTTCCAGTGGGAATCAGCACACTTTTAATTATTAATTATTTTAACAATAAAAGCTATGACAGTCATCATTATGAGTTTCTTCCTCCAGGCTAGTCAAACATCTTGGTCCATGGATATCTTTGTTCTGTATGCATCTAAGCACTAGATTTTAAGCTTCACATACTTTAAGATATGCTCAACACATAATACTTACATAAAATGTAGTTTTTGCATTTACATTCTGAGTATCTTATGTTCAACTCTGATATGAGTCCCTGCAGTTATTTATTTTACCTTTCATTAGAGGAAGCCTGCTACTGCTATCAAACCATAAGTGTATAAAAGACGAGGAACAGCTCGCACTCTCTCTCTCTCTCTAATACTGTGCATACTTGGCATTCCTTATTTTCAAATTTCTCTGTAGGTCTTCTACTTTTGCCACTTTTTTCCTACTGTAAAACAGATCTGACAATAGTACACCCTGAGGTGGACCGATGGGAGGCCGCTTTTATAGATGAATATGAGGAATTCAGTGAAGAAATTGATTTATTCAGCAGTTATACAGAAAGAGGTGCTATTAAAAGAAAAAACATTTTCATTATGCCTTAAAGCTGAATCTTGCTAAATTTATAATTTTTCGATGTTAATTTAATTTTTCAGGAAAAAATTACAGTTCTGTATCTGGAAAAGGATGCGACTTTTTTCTCAGCAAATAAGCAGTGACTTGCTGAATTGCAATAGCAAATTGCCTTTTTGAGATATAAATGTCTGGCTTCGATAATACCTCATGTATTAGTCAAAGGGAAACGGTGTTAGATCTCCCTTGTTCATTAAATATATTGCTGTTCACCTCCAAACATCAAACACAGAGAGAACTTAAATCTTCTAAGGAGATAAATTGAAGGGAGATATTGTATTTAGATCAGGATGGCAGAAATGTTACTGTTTCCATGGCAATGCTCACTGATGTTTTGTTACATTGCATGTTTTGTATTAATTGGGTTCCAAAGAACCTTAAATATTAAGATACTAAACTTAGGGAAAGAAATAACGAATGCATATATTATGTAGTTAACACAATAGGCTAAGACAGTCATCAGGATGCTGGTAAACATTTAAATCTGCTGATGGATCTATACTCTATCTGCAGAACCATAGCTAAAATGTTTAGTGGATTATAAAAATAATAGGATTTGTAACCCACACTGTGTGTTGTAAATTATAGTGGAATATTTATTTTAGACCAAAAATCCCTGTGGCGGTGAGAACAGATATAACCTATGATAGCGGTAAGATTTGTCGGTTTTTGCTTGTGATATGCTTCACTATGAAAATCAATAAAAAATATTTTCTTCTTTCAACAATCAATATTTATAACATAAGTAAAGTATACATTTATACTTTATTATAGATTTTTGTACAATTATTATATATATATATATATATATATATATATATATATATATTTTTTTTTTTTTTAGGTGGATGAAAAGCCCAAGTCTGGAATTTCATTTCCACCTGTGTGTGAATCATACTTTCCTACTCTCCCAAAATCTGCAGGAGGCTCACGAAATTTAGGGTAGTCCCCCCAAACCCCTGGAAGAGTAGGTAATCCTTCGCAGCCTGCCCACTTTGTGGTGAAGTGGGCGGAATGGGAAGAATAATACTGTTAATCTGCAGTTCGTGAGGAAGGGCCTAATGATGGGATTTTATGATAATATTATATAGTATTAATATGATATTATATGATAGGAGCCTAATGACGCAAATAGTTCGGACCCATCACCACCCACCTTCATCTCCTCTCCAGGCTTCTCCCAAAGAGGAAACTACAAAAGTAGGCCAGTATGACATGAATGGGCTAGAAAGGTCACACATGCACATATATCCCACAGACTGGTCAGCGATGTATACAAACCTGAGGGTTTATGCACAACATAATTGGAGATCTGCGCATGCCCAGGATCAGTTCTACGCATGTGCAGGTCGCTCTCTGCGACTACAGCCACAGTGCCCCTAAGCCGCAGCATAATTAAAGTTTGGGGCCGGATAACAGGCAGCAGCAAGCATTCCCGAAAATGGAGACGTGTTGACCCTGTTTTCCAGGAGTGGTGAGGCCAGTATCTATGTCTTCTGATTTACTGGGCTTAGCTACAGAGCTGAGACGCCCACTCTGAGTAGCCTCAGGCTTAATCTGATGGCCGATGGATGCTACGGCCGATGGTTGCAAGGGTAATCCGATCTGCAATGCTGGCAGTGGGCGTATTCTGTCCTCAAACGCCTCTTGCAGCATTAGCATATTTTTGCATTGCTGCTATGTCCAAAGACGCAGTAGCGATGTAATAGGTCCATCTCTGAATCAGGCCCATTGTTCCTGTCCAATACCATCAAGATTAGAAGCTACTGCGAAGCTACCGAGTATAGATGACTAGATGCTACTGAGTATAGTAGCCAGAAAAATATTTGTATTAATAAATTGCAGCGGCAAATGATTTTTCGCCATAATAAGCAAAGATCAAAAAGTCAGCTTTATCATCATTATTGATATAACAAATAGACACCTTATTTTTAAAATAACACTATAGATAAAAAATTACTTGATGTGTAGTAGTAAAAGCATTGCATTATACATTACTGTATACTATAATGCATTACAATCAGAGCCAAAAACAAACAACTTGTGGCTTTCTGGGCAAACTTTTTTTATTTTATTACAAACGAACAAAATGAAAACTGCAAGAAAAAGTAGAAAAAAGGTGATTTGGGTGTAATTTTAGTCCAGTTTAAAAAAAAAAGATAATACAGCAATTATTTTTTGTTTAAATAATTGCTTTATTTAAATTTGGGATACAAAAATTAACAAAAATATTAATTTGGGGTAATTTGAAGCCATTATTGGTTTTAACCTGGTGAATTCACCAAAAGAAAATCTCTAATGATTATGGGGTACAGGTTTTAATATACTCCTTTTCTAAAATGTGATATCCCAAAGCAGACCACAACACATCTGAAGTAGTTGGCATGGAGGGGGTTAACATGTTCAAATGGTATCCTGAAACACTGCAGGCTGGGGTTAAATGTCTAACTGAACAAGAAGCTGGTATGTAATAGATTATCCCTCACATGAAGTGCTGCAGGAAGCTTAATACAATAAAAAAAACACTAAGATGGAATGAATGCTTCCATTAAAAGGGCTCTTCTCTGTGTGTCAGCAGACTATGAACTCATACTGCAGTAGTGTGTACCAACCTCTCAGGAGTATAACAGCAGTGGGTCATCAGCACCTGGAGAGCACCGATTACCTGTCCTCAGTTTGTTCCTCAATGTGGCTGGCCTAGAAGGGGTGGGGAACTGTTTTTCTGCCGAGGGCCATTTTGATATATATATATATAACATTATTTGCGGGCCCACTGCAGACTATGCCCCCTCCGTGTGATGTCACACAGAGTGGGGCCACAATTGCCGGTGATTAGAGCAATGCCCAGAGCATTCTGAGGATGCTCTGGGGAGCTGTAAGGGCAACAGTGTGATTATCTGAAGCGTCCTAAGGACACTCCATGTGGCACTGCTGCATAGATTCTGGCTGCAGGATGCCATTCTAGGCACACTGCTAGCCAGATGAGGCTAGCAGAAAAAAGCTCAGAGGGCCAGACCAAATGATTTTGGGGGCCTTATATGGCCCCCGGGCCTGAGGTTCCCCATCCCTGCACTACAGCCTACTTTTTATCTGAAGAATCCTGACGTTGACCAGCTGGGCAGAGATGGATTAAAAAAAAGTCCCCAATCCTGGTCTTCTCCAAAGCCACGGACCCCGACTCTGTCACCTGTGCCAGAGTCACACCATGATCACCATTTTCTCCTGCAGCCGGTGTGGTACATCTTCCTCAGGTAACTCCTCCTTCCCATTATATATTTTGGCATGTGGCCACTTTCCTTCCCACCTCTGGGGCCCAGGGCACTTGCCCTCCATCTCTTAATTTGGCCAAAACCAGGACTTACCACACATTTCTGCTCGCCACCTCAGGAGGGTGCGAGCAGAAATGCCAGTGCCGGCAGCTATTGCGTTCAGAGTAACCATTGAATTGCTCCACTGGGCGTCAGATCCGCCGGTGAAAACAATTGAATTCCCCCAAACTATTATGTAACTGAAGATCACATTAATATGTTCCATAACGTTATAGCAAGTCAGGCAATATTCTGTCCATAAAATGTATTTCATGCTGGTGTCTTACTCAACCAGTGGTGGATTTTACCTAGCGGCTGTGATACTGCAGTCTCCCCAGTAAAATCCACCACCCACAGGGACTGCCTAAACTAGCAGGCTGATGTATGTATTCTTTTATATGAACCTGAAATGAGCATACCGGATCTTAGGAGTGCTATAAAAAGATGAGCATACCAAATCCACCTGAGCCTTGACAAAGATCCATTATTGGATTGAAACACATCGGAAGCAGGAGGATCCGGTATATGCTTTACAAAGAACTGTTATCTTTTTATCGAGCTGAGCTAAACAAGAACTAGCCGGCTTATTTTATGAGTTAGATGCAACCGCAAGTCTGAAGTAAATACCAACGCCGGAATATTGAAGAGATACACAGGAGAGAGAACTCCGCCAAAGACATAAATAACCATCAGAAGTCTCCGTGTTGTAAAAGCTAAGAGACGCTCCCTGTAAATCCATCAGCCGGTCAGTACAACCAAGCACAAGATAGCCGGGAAACCCAGTAAGGAACGGTAGCTGTGGGGGAGAAAGAAATCCTCAAGAATCATCGCGGTACAGCAGCGTTCGGGTGTTCAAGAAGCTGTTGAGGAAATATACTAGCACAGTGTTTTCTGCCTCCGTGGGTCCGGTGAGCTCCCTGGTTATAATTCTTTGGCTATCATTTGCACTCGTGTTTACCATAAAAGACATTGGGATTTTAGCAAAAGGAATTTTTTTATGGAATATTCAAATAAAGCCCTTTTTCTTCTTGTATACATGTTATATGGAATGAACTTCTTTTATTGATACTAAGGTTGAATTTCGGTGGCATAAGTTTTGACATAATCATTATAAGGTTTTTTTATGCCAGATCGTTGGAATATTTTTTATTTTATAGATAGGACCTATGGAATGATATAGTGTATGCATATTGGGACTAAAATTGGAAGAAAGCCTGTGCTTCTTGACTGAAAAGGGACAGACAATTTTTATTATAAGAAGAAACTTTGTATTAATTCTTGGTGGAAAAAGAAGAGGGACATAATTTACTTCTAAGAGAGACTACATTCCCTTTGTTTGTATCTAGTCATTTAGAGGAGTTGAACAATTCATCAGCAGCGCTCTCATATTACACACCAATATTGTGGACTTACGTTAGTATTGAAGCATTTACTGTAGGTTGATTGCTTTTTTGATGTGTAAGAGAGCAGCAGCTGAGAAGCGCATTTGAATAGAATCTTTAAACCAAGTAAGAGATTTGTGATATTTTCAACCTATTTAGATTCTCAGTGTAGCATCAGAACATTCAGCTTCAAAGAAGAGAGGAAGAATATTGCAAGAAACATTTTTAAGGAAATGTATGTATCGAATAATGAAATGGATGAAGATCTAGAAGGAACAATGAAAAAGTTACAGAAATTATTGATAAAAGAGGGGAACTTAAGGTGGGAAGTTGCATCTTTGGAAAATTATATTGTAAATAATCTTGTTCCACGAGGACTACGTATTAAAAAGGTGCCCACATTTAATACTGAGTTGGAAGGTTTTAAAATAGAATGGTAAAAGATTTTAGATTCCTGTTCTCGAGCTCTCATGCAAATCATAATAGAAGAAAGAAAGGCCTTCTAAAATTAAAGAAAGAAATAGAAATCCTAAGTATTTTAATAATGAGAGAATTAAGAACAATGAACAGGAAGTTATAAAGAAAAAACAGAAGAAATTTAGCAGAGATAAAGAGGATTTTTTAAAAGGAACAATATATCAGAATTTAGATGTGATAGACACACCCACTAGCATAAGTGAAAGCTTAGAAGTCTTTTCTAAAACAGAATTTGAGGAAGTATGGTAAAATGGGGATGTTTCTCTAGCCCATGATATTACCGCAAATAAAAGAGATCAAAAGAGAAAAACCATGAACCATAGAAATAAAGATCTGAATAAAAGAACTTATGATATATCAAAGCAAAATTGAAGAGAAAGAAAGGTTTTTCCACAAACACAAAGAGGTATAAATACCCCGAACTATAAAGAAAGCTTTACAGGAATCTTTTAGAAATAGGAATTATCCATCATATGTTTCTGTATACAATCATTTTGATCCTTTGAATGAAGTAGGAAAATATGATGAGGGAAATAGGGAATTTTTTTTATGGAAACACAGAAACCAAAAACCCCAAAGAAGACCCTGGAGAGGGTATTAAAAAATAAAAATAGAAAAAGATGAAAATTGGGTGGTCTTGAGAAGAAAAAAAGACATAATAAAGTTAAAAACAAATCTAAAACAAATCAGGAAAAAGTGAACAGAAGGTAGATATCAAACTATACAATAATAGCATACATGTTTTGTCAGATTTGGAAAGGCGAGTTCTGGGTAAAGGATTAAAATTTGCACCCAATAATCCTGCTAAATCTTTTGAATTATTTGTGGACCTACAGAAATTCATGAGAAAATTATCCCTAAAGAGTTTTTTTTATAAAGATAATAAGGAAAAGGATACGAGTAATAACTTAAGTGAGAAATCTAGGTTTCAATGTAGGTCTACTTTCAATCCTATGGGAAGTAGGGGTAACCACGTGGAAACCTATGGTAGATTGGTGTTAGAAGATTTGAAAAAAATGTGTAAGCAAAAAAAGAAAACTTTGTGAACCAAGTTAAATATAACAGAAATGGAAAAAGAAGCATTCAAAAGTTTACAAGAAAATCCAGAGATAACTATCAAACCCACTAACAAGGGTGAGGGGGCAGTTGTCATAGACACAGAAAAATATGAAGTGAAAATAAAAAGTTATCAGACACAAATACCTTTACACCCCTTAAAAAAACCCTACGGAGAACATAAAGAAGAATTTGTTTATTTTAATAGTAAAATATTTCCATAAGGGAGTATTATCGGAAAAGGAAAGAAATTATTTAGAAATTTAAAATCCTGTGTTACCTGTAATTTATGGGCATCCAAAAGTGCCCAAAAATATAGAGGATCTCCCCTTAAGACCTATAGTGGTGGGGATAGGTTCAGTTACTTTAAACTTCTCACAAATGATTGATTTTCATCTGCAGCCCATTGCTTGTAAAGGTAAAGCATATCTTAAGGATACATTATACATAATAAATAAGTTGAAAGAAGTGAAATGGGAGGATGGGGACCTCTTAGTAACAGCTGATGTGGGGTCCCTAAATACCATTATTCAGCATGATAGGGGACTCCAAGCCATTCAATATGCACTAGCTAAGGAATCCATAGATGCAGATTTACAGTCTTTTATTCTGGAAGGGATACCTTTTATTCTGAAAAATAATAATTTATTATGTACAGCAGTCAGGGATGGCGATGGGTACGAGGTTCGCCCCAAGCTTTACGAATATTTTCATGAACTTGTGGGAGGAGTTTCATGTTTGGTGTGAGCAAGGAGTGAACCTCGTACTTTACCACCGCTATATAGATGATACAGTGGCAGATAACCATTAGCTAAGTTCCAAGAAAAAATAATAAATAATGATTTTGGAATAATCTTTACTTTTTCCATAAGTGAATGCTTTGTGATTTTTTTTGGATTTAATGATAAATTTAAAGGATTCCAAATTATGCATGAAAAATGTGAATAAACCAATGGATAGCAATTAATTTATTAGTATAGAGAGTAGCCACCATCCGAACTGGCTGAGGGGTATACCTGGTAGCCAGTTTTGCCATATCAAAATAAATTGTACAAATGATATTGTTTTTAAAGAACAAGTTTGCATAGTAAAATATCAGTTTCTAAATAAAGGGTATAATAAAAAACATCTAGAGAAAGTACTGGAAGAAGTGTCAGAGCTTGACAGTGTAAATATTCTAAAGAAAACTGAGAAAGCACAAAAGGGAGATTTTTCATATTCATTTGTAACCACTTTTAATAAGGATTATAGGAGAATCAATGCTATCTTCACAAATCATTGGGGAATTATAAAAGGGAACTCTATTTGAAAGGATATTGTATTAGAAAGGCCTACTATTATCTACAAAAGGGCACAGAGTATAAAAAATATTTTAGTAAAAAGTGCAGTACCCCCTTCACAGGGAAAGGGCACATGAATAAAATCAAAAGGTTTTTTTTCGATATGGCCTGTGTATTGGCTGCAGGAACTATAAATCTCAAGAAAATAATAAAAGTAGAAACTTTCAACTCAAACTCAACCAAAAAAAAAAGTACAAAATAAACCAATTTCTAAAATGCATAGTGCTAATGTCATTGATCTGATACAATGTAAGTGTATGAAACAATTTGTTGGAAGGTCTAGCAGACCTTTAAAAGTGAGAATGGGAGGACATATTAGGAATGTCCGAAAAGGATTGGAAAGTTATCATATGTCTGCACATTTTAACACCCAACACAAATGTTTGGTAAATTACATTATTAGCTTTAAAGCCATTGAGCAAGTTCTAGCCCGCACAAAGATGCGGTGGATATATGAACTAGAGACTCTGGAACCAAAAGGGTTAAATGGAGAGTTTGAGCTGAAATGGTTCCTATGAAGTGCTGAGGAGAATATTTGTTAAAAAGTGGTAGAAAAATATATGTGAAATTGTGCATATTTTGTTAACAGTATTCTCTAGATATAGTAGATGTGTTTCTCATACTGTAAATTTCTGAGGGTGTTTTTTAATTTATGTTTGTATGTTAGAAGTATATTTTAAATAATAAAATTTTATACAGTAGGGAATTCTGCTTTAAGATAACCCTGACTGTATGTATTCTTTTATATGAACTTGGAATGAGCATACCAGATCTTAGGAGTGCTATAAAAAGATTAGCATACCAAATCTACCTGAGCCTTGACAAAGATCCATTATTGGATTGAAACGCATCGGAGAAGGAGGATCCGGTATAAGCTTTACAAAGAACAGTTATCTTTTTATCAAGCCAAGCTAAACAAG
This sequence comes from Taudactylus pleione, assembly GCA_031769625.1. Taxonomy (NCBI): domain Eukaryota; kingdom Metazoa; phylum Chordata; class Amphibia; order Anura; family Myobatrachidae; genus Taudactylus; species Taudactylus pleione. Next base: position 6,170,596 of record JAUIMM010000210.1, on the reverse strand, counting down.
AACTAGCTGTCTTATTTTATGAGTTAGCTGCAACCGATGAGAGCAAGTCTGAAGTATATGCTAACGCAGGAATATTGTAGAAATACACAGGAGAGAGAACCCTGCAGGGAGACATAAATAACCATCGGAAGTCTCCGTGTTGTAAGAGCTAAGAGACGCTCCATGTAAATCCATCAGCCAGTCAGTACAAACAAGCACAAGATAGCCGGGAAACCCAGTAGGGAATGGTAGCTGTGGGGGAGAAAGAAATCCTCAAGAATCATCGAGATACAGCAGCATTCAGGTGTTCGAGAAGCTGCTGAGGAAATATACTAGCACAGCGTTTTCTGCCTCCGTGGGTCCGGTCAGATCCCTGGTTATAATTCTTTGGCTATCATTTCAACTCATTGTGTTTACCATAAAAGACATTGAGATTTTAACAAAATAAATTTTTTTACGGAATATTAAAATAAAGCCCTTTTTCTTCTTGTATACATGTTATATGGAATGAACTTCTTTTTTTGATACTAAGGTTGAATTTCGGTAGAATAAGTTTTGTCATAATAATTGCAAAGTTTTTTTATGCCAAAAAATCGTTGGAATATTTTTTTTATTTTATAGATAGGACTTATGGAATGAAATAGTGTATGCATATTGGGGCTAAAATTGGAAGAAAGCCTGTGCTTCTTTGCTTCTTGACTGAAAAAGGGACAGACTGTATGAATTTTTATTATAAGAAGAAACTTTGTATTAATTCTCGGAGGAAAAAGAAGAGGGACATAATTTACTTCTAAGAGAGACTACATTTCCTTTGTGTCTAGTCGTTTAGAGGAGCTGAACAATTCATCAGCAGCGTTCTCATATTACACACCAATATTGTGGACTTAAGTTAGCATTGGTAGTGACTTCTCATTGGAAGCCCTCTCTGCTGGTCACAACCAGACAGGCAGTCCCAAGGGGAGGTATTTTCTTCCCCTGTGACTGCCAGTTCAGTCTGCAATAGCAGAGATAGTGCTTCCCATGGGAAGCCACTCCCCTGCTATTATGGCAGCACTTTCTGGCTTCTAGTGGCTACAGGTCATGCAGCCCCTAAAAGCCAGCCTGTCTGCTAGCAGCTCTGGGTTTAAGCCAGGCACCCTATTTAGGCTCCACCCCTCTCTGCCTCCAGACTTAAGCCCCACCTCCTGTTGGTATCAGCTGTCACAGTTGGTATATATCGTCAGGTTGGCCTGCATGTTCAGGCGATGAAAGACATTGTATCTTGCATACACACTGGACGATTTTGTGAACGTTTGAACGATAACGATATCTAGTGATCTGAGTCATTACACTGGAGGAAAAGCAGGTAGCGCTGTTACAAAGTGTTGATGTGTTATCACTCTGTAAATAGTTATGTATTCTGTTGTTAAGGTTTGTTCTAGAACAGACCTGGCCAAAAGCATACCTCCCAACATGACCCTCTCCAGGTGGGACACAATGCTCTGGTCCTGGACTTCCCTGGTAAGAGGTGGGCCTGCAGCGCAGTTCAAAATTCAAATAGGGCAGCCACACCAACTGTCACTTCATACGCTGCCAAACATCACTGGCTGGGACTCACTGGCAGTTGGTGAGACTCCCCTATTTGTATTTTGGACTGTGCTGCAGCTTCACCTCTGGAGCCTCCACCAATCATAAATTACAAGGGAAGTCCAGGACCAGAGCATTGTGTCCCTCCTGGAGCAGGTCATGTTGGGAGGTATGCAAAAGGTAAATTGCAATCTACTGGTAGCTCGCCGATAGATCGTGACCAACTGAAGTAAAATTAACCTGAAACTGCGTCAGGAGCCTAGCTCCCAGTAGAGCAGCGCGCGGGTGATGTTACAACATCACCTTGCTGCTGCTGTCCACCTACCTGGCCCCACAGAGCGTGATGAGTGTCTTGGGGAGCTGCTGTCCCACCAACACATAGGCTCCTCACAGCGCCAAGTACCTACCCTCCATCATGACCCATTCCATTAGGTACAAAATGCTCTGTTCCTGTACTACCCACCTAATTTATGATTGCAGTCACCTGTGTTGAAGTAGGTAATTGAGGAGACAGGTGTTTCAGCACAGGTGTCTGCAGTCATACATTGAGGGAAGTCCATGGAAGGGGTCATGTTGGAGGGTCTGCAAGTACATCCCTGGACTGATAGCAGGAAACTTTCTGCAAGTGCCAGAGCCACTCCTGGAGGTAGTGTGCGGGGAATGATTGTGTTATATGGTAAAGGTGCTGCAGGGTGATGCTGCCAGGGCACAGCCTCCTCCTGCTGTGGTACCATGCCACCCCAAGCTCCCTGCTGCAGACACACACACACTGAGTTACTGACTGATTTACTTATTTTTTAAGTAAGACAATCCCTTATATTATTAAGCAGTAGATATTAGTTTATTACAAGTTTATTGTATGGGGGGGGGAATGTAAGAGATTGAAGATTTGTGGCAACTCTGTACACCTCAAAATGACTGGATGTATTTTTGTTATGTTCTATTTTTTGTGCTTGTCATTTTTGTTTAATACTACTGTATTTTATATATGTGAGAGCTGTTGTATAATACTACTGTATTTTATGTATGTGAGAGCTGTTGTATAATACTACTGTATTTTATGTATGTGAGAGCTGTTGTATATTACTACTGTATGTTATGTATGTGAGAGCTGTTGTATAATACTACTGTATTTTATGTATGTGAGAGCTGTTTAATACTACTGTATTTTATGTATGTAGGATCTGTTGTATATTACTACTGTATGTTACGTATGCGAGAGCTGTTGTATAATACTACTGTGTTTTATGTACTGTATGTGAGAGCTGTTGTATATTACTACTGTATGTTATGTATGTGAGAGCTGTTGTATAATTCTACAGTTTTTTATGTATGTAGGAGCTGTTGTATATTACTACTGTATGTTATGTATGTAGGAGCTGTTGTATATTATTACTACTGTATGTTATGTATGTGAGAGCTGTTGTTTAATACTACTGTATTTTATGTATGCGAGAGCTGTTGTATAATACTACTGTATTTTATGTATGTGAGAGCTGTTGTATATTACTACTGTATGTTATGTATGTGAGAGCTGTTGTATATTACTACTGTATTTTATGTACAGTATGCGAGAGCTGTTGTATAATACTACAGGTTGAGTCTCCCATATCCAAATATCCCGAAATATGGAATATTCCGAAATATAGAATTTTTTTTGGCTTGACTGAGATAATGAAACCTTTGATTTTTGATGGTTCAATGTATACAAACTTTGTCTAAGAGGTCTATTTACTAAGCAGTGTTAGGAGACAGAGTAAAAAGTGATAAAAAAGTGATAAGGTGCCAGCCAATCAGTTCCCAACTGTCATTTTTCAAGCACAGCCTGTGAGATGGCAGTTGGGAGCTGATTAGCTGGCACCTTATCACTTTCTTATCACTTTTCACTCTGTCTCCTAACATTGCTTAGTAAATAGACCCCTAAAGCACAAACTTATTAAAAATATTGTTTAAAATCACCTTCAGGCTGTGTATAGGGTGTATATGAAACAACTGAATTTAATGTATGTACACAAACTTTGTTTGAGCCACAAAATTATTGAAAATATTGTATAAAATTATCTGCAGGCTGTGTGTATAAGGTGTGTGTATATAACACTTAAATGCATTCTGTGTGTACATTTGGGTCTCATTCCCAAGATATTTCATTATGATATGCAAATATTCCAAAATACGGAATATTCTGTTATCCAAAATACCCCTGGTCCCAAGCATTTTGGATATCGGATACTCAACCTGTACTGTATTTTATGTATGTGAAAGCTATTGGGAAAACAAAATCAGTGCTTGTGTGCAGCATAGCGCATGTGAGCCTGATATAGAGGTGGCAGGTGGTGAGTTTCACTGGGGCGGTACACCTGTAAAACCGTAACGCAGGTGTCCTAAGGTGAGCTCAGGGAGGACAGTAATAACCCCCTGCGCTCTCACTCCCCTATTTGTATTTTGAACTGTGCTGCAGCTTCGCCTCTGGAGCCTCCACCAATCATAAATTACCAGGGAAGTCCAGGACCAGAGCATTGTGTCCCTCCTGGAGCGGGTCATGTTGGGAGGTATGCAAAAGCTAAATCGCAATCTACTGGTAACTCGCCGATAGATCGTGACCAACTGAAGTAAAATTAACCGGAAACTGCTTCTGGAGCCTAGCTCCCAGTAGAGCAGCGCACGGGTGATGTTACAACATCACCTCACTGCTGCTGTCCACCTACTTGCATGCTACATGCATGCTGTGCAGCATGGCTGAGTAAGAATGAGCTATGGCTCAGTCAGCCACACAGCCACTGCGGCAGCCAGTTTGAGGGGTTGTCCTATCACTGAGATGCTGTCTGTCATGGCCAGGGTTTCTCGGCATGGTAGTCACCGGGTATTACCTGTGAGGTTGTTATGGCGGGGGGTCTCTGGCAGCGGTGCTGGTGTTTGGCGAGGGGCATTGGCTGCACGTGGTTCTGTGTGGGCACATTGTCACTGGGCCTGATGAGGTGTTTCCGTTCTGTTGGCATGGGCGCCGCTATTTTGCCTGCGGCCATGTGATTCCAGCTGTCCAATCCTGGTAGGTCATGTGCTCATTCCAGCCAGTCACAGCGCGGCACTTAGTATTTAGGAAGGTCCAGAGCCTTCCTTCCTTTGCCAGTGCAACGTGTTTCTTAGCTGCGGCTGAGAGAGAGTACCTGTGCCTTACCTACCTGCTTGTAAATGCTCCTAGCCTGAACCTTGCCTGCTCCAACCTGCTGGACTTACCCTGCACCATCCATATACCTTCTTACCTGCCTGAGTACCTGAACCTGTTGTTTCCCTGCACCTTGCCTCCATTCACTCCCAGCTGGACTTCACTACCTCTGCCTGCATTCGATACAGCTCATCATACTCGCATTAGTTACAGCTCATCATACCTGCATTCTGTTACAGCTCACCATACTTGTATACTGGACTGTTCCTGCCTGTCACTATCTGGACATTCTCCCATTAATCCTCACTACAGTTATCAAGTGCACTTTAGTGCTATAACTGAACTTTTTCATTTGCCATTCCTATGTCTTCTAAGCCACTTATTAAAAACTCCACTTTTTCATTTAAGTCTGCTTCTGTGTCTGCTCCTATCACCACCCCGGGTCCACAACAAAATCAGAACCTCACAGTTTGCACTGGCCCCATTGATCCGGCCACGGAACCGGAGTCTGGAGTGGATTTATTTCACTGTATTGCTGGTCGTTTACAAAACCTGGAAGCTATGCAGCATCAGATGGCCCAGATCCTTCAGGAGATATCTAAACACCAAGATAACCTGCAAACCTCACTAATCACCCCTGGAGTATCAGCAACTATACCTACTCCTGTGCCTGGTAATACAGGGACCAGGGTATCCCCTCGTCTACATCTTCCCATGTCCAGGCCCGCCAAGAGCCGTGGCAGGCCCCGGTAATAGGGGGCATGGCCTAATCACGGGAGGCGTGGCCACGCCCAGTTGGCGAGAAAAAAAAAAAAGATTTGCAGGGGTGGGGGGCACTCTGAGCCCCCTCAGCCCGGTGCAAAGCCAGGGGGGGCGCGATCAGTGTGATTGCTCCCCCGCACAGGCATAGGAGACTGCTGTGGCTGCTGCTCAGCAGCTACGAGCAGTCTCCAACTGCAGCTCAGCACACGCTGTGTGCTGGGCTGCTGTGAGGGGGGGAGTGGTGCCAGACCGGGGCCCCTGCTGGGACCCTCAGGAAGCCCAGGCCCGGGTAATCTGTACCTGCTCCCCCCCCTCTTGGCGCCCCTGCCCATGCCAAGCAAATATGACGGCAAGTTCTGTCGTGGTTTTTTTAAATCAGTGTGATATACACTTTACATTACAGCCTGATAACTTCCCCACCGCTAGAACTAAAGTGGCATATATTGTGTCATTGTTGACCGGCTCGGCTTTGGATTGTACCTCCCCACTCTGGGAGCATTCAGACTCACTGCTAGATAACTATACAAATTTTGTATCTTCATTCAGGAGGATTTTCGATGAACCTGGATGCACAGTCTCACCATCATCCAGCATCATGACCCTGAGACAAGGAACCAGTCCTGTCAGCCAATATGCCATACAGTTTCAAATCTTAGCATCAGAGCTTAAGTGGAATGAGGAGGCCCTCACCTCAGCCTTTTGGCATGGCCTTTCCGATTGATTAAAAGATGATCTGATTACCCGTGAGCTTCCCACCAATTTAAATGATATGATATCACTCTGCAACAAAATTGACCTACACTTCAGAGAACATCAGGCTGAAAAGCACAGAACTGACCGGCAAAGGTCATTTATGTCTCCCTTGCCTAACCGTCCACCCTATCCTCCTATAGATGAGGAGCCTATGCAGGTGAACCAAACCCATCTCTCCAAAGAGGAACATCAGAGAAGGATGCTAAAAAACCTTTTCTGTACTGCAGAGATTCGGGTCACCTGGTGGCCTCCTGCTCCAGCAAGTCGGGAAATGCCCGTTCCTAACTGACCTTGGGGACATCAAGTTAGGAGTTATGTGCCCGTCCCAAATACTAAAGATTTCAAGATTTCCTTAGCTTTGGATCTCAAGCCCAACCCTGTCTTCGTCTCTGCTCTATTAGACTTCTGGAGCAGCCGGAAACTTAATGACTTCCAGCCTAGTTGATAAACTACAGATTCCTTGTTCATCTCTCAAGCAAGCAATTTCCCTGACTTCTGTAGATGGACATCCTCTAGCTAAAGGAGTGGTCACCAAGGAAACTCAACCAGTATTAGTTCATGTTGGGGCACTCCACTCTCAGTCTTTAAAGTTCTTAGTGATACCAGAGGCTTCTCCAGAAATCATTTTAGGACTACCCTGGTTATGCCAGCATAATCCCAGGATAGACTGGTGTTCCATGCAGATTCTTTCATGGGGAACTGATTGTCAGAAATCCTGTCTTCCCAAAATACGACCTGTAAGAAAGACAGCTTCGTTAACATCCCCAGCTATTCCCAAGGAGTATCAGATGTTCTCTGATGTTTTTTCTGAGCAACAGGCGAATGTTTTACCTCCCCACAGAGAATGGGACTGTCCTATCGAGCTGCTGCCTGACAAGATGCCACCCCATGGTCGCACCTATCCTCTATCCGTGCCTGAGACTCAAGCCATGTCTGAGTACATCCAGGACAACCTAGCAAAGGGGTTTATTCATCCTTCCTCTCCTGCTGGAGCCAGCTTCTTTTTCGTTAGCAAGAAAGACGGAGGCCTAAGACCTTGTATAGATTACCGGGGCCTCAATGTTATAATGATTAAAAATCGATATCCTCTTCCCCTGATCACAGTTTTTTGACAGAGTTAAAGGGTCCATCATATTCTCAAAGCTGGATCTGAGAGGGGCTTATAATCTCATCCGCATTTGTGCTGGCGATGAATGGAAGACCACCTTTAATACTAGAGATGGACACTTTGAATACCTTGTGATGCACTTTGGGTTGTGCAATGCCCCTGCCGTGTTTCAGGGCTTTGTTAATGAGATTTTTTTTTACGGGACCTGTTGTACATCTCGGTTTTAGTTTACCTGGATGATATATATTGATTTTTTTGTCTTCTGTAACAAAACATCATGAACATGTGAAGGAAGTATTGTACCATCTGAGAAAGAACCACCTTTACTGCAAACTGGAGAAATGTGTCTTTGGGGTTCCCAGTGTGCCATTCCTTGGTTACGTCATTTCTGGTTCCAGTCTAGAAATGGACCCCAAGAATGTGCAGGCGATTTTGGATTGGTCCCGTCCTCAAACTTTGAAAGCCATCCAGAGATTGCTTGGGTTTGCCAACTACTATAGATGTTTTATTAAAGGATTGTCATCATTATTGGCTCCCATTACCACATTGACCTGAAAAGACGCTTACCCTGCTCTATGGTCACCTGAGGCAGAGACTGCCTTCCAACTTTTAAAACAGGCGTTTATTTCAGCTCCAGTCTTACGACAACCAGAGGCCATGGGTGCAGTTCTTTCCCAGCGTTATGATGATAATTATGTTCATCCCTGTGGGTTTTTCTCCAAGAAATTTTCTCCTGCCGAAAGAAATTATGCCATTGGTGAACAAGAACTTTTAACAGTAAAGTTAGCATTAAAAGAATGGAGATACCTGCTGGAAGGGGCCAAGTTTCCCTTCACTGTCTTCACGGACTATAGAAATCTTCTCTTCCTCAAGAATCTTCAGTGCGTGAGTCCTCGTTTGGCCCGATGGGCAATATTTTTTGCTCGGTTCCAGTTCACCCTGACCTGCCGGTCTGGAGCCCTTAATCAAAAGGCAGATGCCCTATCCAGATCTTTCCACTGTGATGACAAATCAGAGAATCAACAAAATACACCTGTTTTGGAGTCAAGAGTCTTTGCCACCTTACAGTTACAGCCCCCTACTGGGAAGTCCTTTGTGGCCCCGGAGTTAATGAAGCAGCTGCTCACCTGGGCTCATTCCTCTCACTTTGCAGGTCACTCAGGTACCCGGAAGACCTTGGAATTTTTAAAGAGGCAATTGGTGGCCATCCATGAAAGCAGACATGTCAGAATTTATTTCTTCATGTTCTTCATGTGCCCAGCATAAATCTTCACATCAGGCATCGGCTGGTGAGTTGTTGCCATTACCTATTCCATCACGTCCATGGACTTCATCGCGGATCTGCCGAATTCTCAAGGATTCACTACCATCTGGGTCGTAGTAGACATATTCTCTAAAATGGTCCATTACATACCACTAAAGAAATTGCCTTCTGCTCCTGACTTGGCTCACTTGTTCATTCAACATATTTTCCATCTCCATGGTCTTCCTGCTGAGAGAGTCTCTGACCGTGGTGTTCAGTTCACAGCAAAATTTTGTAGATCCTTATGTTCTGTATTGCAAGTAAAGCTACATTTTTCTACAGCTTATCACCCACAGAGCAACGGTTCCACTTAGAGGGTTATTCAAGACCTGGAGACCTTCCTGAGGATTTTTGTGACATCTTCCCAAGACAATTGGTCTGTATTGCTGCCATGGGCTGTGCACATAACGCCTCCTACCACTTTCCATGAACCAACCACCATTCCAAGTGGTCTACGGCCTTCATCCTCGGGTCCCTGAATTTCAAAGCTTGCCTGTCTTTGATGTCCCAGCTGTAGAGGACACTGTATGGAAATTTGCATCAATATGGTCTCAAGTTCGTACTGACCTGGAGAAGGCGTCCTCCCGTTACAAATTTCAAGCTGATAGGAAGCATAGGAAAGTACCACGTATGCAAGTTGGAGACCAGGTCTGGTTGTCCACCCAGAACCTACGACAGAGTACTGTCTATGAAATTTGCTTCACGCTTCATCGGGCTCTTCTCCATTATAGAAATCATTAACCCCATGCCTTATCGCCTTCAGCTACCCACTTATCTGAAAATTCCCAATTCCTTGCATGTCTCCCTGTTGAAACCCCTGGTGCTAAACAAATTTCACAGAGTCCTGCCTGCTTCTCCCTGTGTCCAGACTGAAAGTGGCGTGGAGTTTGAGGTCTCCCAGGTCTTGGATTCCCGTCTCCGCAGAGGACATTTGCAGTACTTACTGGACTGGAGGGGCTACAGCCCAGAGGAACGTTGTTGGACTGATGCCTGAGATATCCATACTTCTGCACTCATTAAGAGGTTCCATGCTGCCCATCTGGAGAAGCCTGGTGAGTGTCCTGCGGCCACCCATAAGGGGGGGTACTGTCATGGCCAGAGTTTCTCAGCATGTTTCTCAGTATTACCTGTGAGGTCGTTGTGGCAGGGGGTCTCTGGCAGCGGTGCTGGTGTTTGGCGAGGGGCATTGGCTGAGCATGGTTCTGTGCGGGCACATTGTCACTGGGCCTGATGAGGTCTGGCTGTGTTTCCGTTCCATTGGCATGGGCGCCGCCATCTTGCCTGCGGCCATGTGATTCCAGCTGTCCAATCCTGGTAGGTCATATGCTCATTCCAGCCAGTCACGGCACGGCACTTAGTATTTAGGAAGGTCCAGAGCCTTCCTTCCTTTGCCAGTGCAACGTTTTTCTTAGCTGCGGCTGAGAGAGAGTACCTGTGCCTTACCTACTTGCCTGTAAACACTCCTAGCCTGAACCTTGCCTGCTCCAACCTGCTGGACTTACCCTGCACCATTCATATACCTTCTTACCTGCCTGAGTACCTGAACCTGTTATTTCCCTGCACCTTGCCTCCATTCACTCCCAGCTGGACTTCACTACCTCTGCCTGCATTCGTTACAGCTCATCATACTTGCATTCGTTACAGCTCATCATACCTGCATTCTGTTACAGCTCATCATACCTGCATTCTGTTATAGCTCACCATACTTGTATACTGGACTGTTCCTGCCTGTCACTATCTGGACATTCTCACATTAACCCTCACTACAGTTATCAAGTGCACTTTAGTGCTATACATGGACTTTTTCATTTGCCATTCCAATGTCTTCTAAGCCACTTATTAAAAACTCCACTTTTTCATTTAAGTCTGCTTCTGTGTCTGCTCCTATCACCACCCCGGGTCCACAACAAAATCAGAACCTCACACTGTCAAGGTAGCGAGGGATGGGTGGCAGTAATATGGTCACACACAGGTGATCGGCGGCACTGCAGGGCTCCAGAATGTTTGAGTGAGACTGTCACTCTATGCATGTAGCTTTCCTGCTCCACGTTCAAGCCACGCCTCTGCCCTCAGCTTTCAGCTCTGCAGTCTGCAAAATGTCTAAAAAAAATGTTTAGGATGTCACACTGTTGCATAACGGTACACTTCAAGCACTGCATATCCGTCCGACAACATGCAACAGTGTAAACATTGGGAAATCAACTCAGATCGGGAAGCCCTCACAGCTTCTGCATCAAGTCTCACCTGTCTCCTGACATGCTGAGAGTTCCCAAGGTGCCAAGGAGATCACAATGGCTAATTTATGAATGTCTATGAAACGACATTTGAACGGTCAAATAATCCTGTATTTCCTTAGCCAGCCCCAGTTACCTCCCCCAAATGCAGACTACCTATCACTTACTTTGCGATTGAATCCTCTGTGTAAGCCAATCACAGCGATTAAGCAGTATGGCTTTCACGCATGCGCAACTGCTAAAAATCGCTCAATCTGAGAAAATATTGGCATTGCATAAATCTCTGAATAAGGCCAGGAGATGCACACAAATCTGGATCGCCTATAATTGCTCAGCAACAGAGCCAGCGTAGTGCGAAAAATTGCAAAATCCAAACTCGCATGCAACTGTAAATTAGCCCCTTAGACTTTTGCGGGAATTTACTAAGAAACATTTAGGTGCGATTTTGTGTTTTTCAGTGATATACCCGTGAGTTTGAAAATCGGGGATTTACTACAGGAAAAATCGCATGATTAATTTTGACATCAATGCAAATCACAAATTTACTAAGAATTGGGTTGGACAACATGACTGAACGCACACCAAAATCGCAACCCAATGCACAAAATGAATTGACTACCAAATCAGTAACGTGTTTCCATGTGCAAACCATTTCAATTAGAACAGTCTCAATGTCACGGCCAGGGTATTTCAGCATGGCGCTAGGCGGGTGTTACCTGTGAGGTCATTGTGGCGCGGGCTGTCTGGTGGCGGAGCTGGTGTCTGGTGGGGGGCTTTGGCTGCGCGCATTGTTGTGCGGCCCTGTTGTCACTCTGCGCTGGTGAGGCCTGGCGGCGTCTCCGTTCCGTTTGGCATGGGCGCCGCCATCTTTCCTTCTGGCCATGTGATGCGGCTGGCCAATCCTGGTGAGTCACATGTTCCCTCCGGCCAGTAACAGCACGGAATGGGGTATTTAGGAAGGGTCAGTGCCTTTCTTCTTTGCCAGTGCAACGTGTATCTCAGCCTAGCTGAGAGGGAGTTCTCTGTGCTTTCCTGTTCCTGTGAATTCGCTGTCTGCCAGTCTGCCTGTCAGCTCCTAGTTCCCACTGGACTACCCCGCTACCTCCACCACCCTTGCCCATACCTGAGTGCCTGAGCCTGCTGACATCCTGCGCTTCAGTTCACTACCTGCAAACCTGGCTTGATTATTTTCAGTTCACTACCTGCAATCCTGGCTTGATTATTTTCAGTTTCACTACCTGCACACCTGGACAGCTCTAATTGTTTCTACCTGGACATTAACCCTTTTGCTCCCACCACAGAACTCTTGTGCACATTTATATTTTCCTGGACTTTTATTTACTGCCACATTATATGTCTACTCAAGCACTTATTAAAAAACCTAGTTTTATTTACAAATCTGCTTCTGTGATCGCTCCTGCTACCACCCCGGGTCCACAAACAACCCAGAACATAACAGTTTGCACTGGCCCCATGGAGCCGGCCACGGATCAGGAGTCAGGAGTGGATTTGTTCAGGTGCATTTCTGGTCGTTTAGAAAATCTGGAAAACGTGCAGCATCAGATGGCTAAATTTCTGCAAGAGATGTCCAAGCGACAGGATAGTTTGCAAACTTCCTTTTCTACCCCTGAAGTACCAGCATCTACATCCGCATCATCGACCTGTGAGAAAGACAGTTCCATTAGTTTCTTCTGCCATTCCCAAGGAATATCAGATCTTCGCCGACGTTTTCTCTGAACAACAAGCAAATATCTTACCCTCTCATAGGGAATGGGACTGTCCAATTGAATTGATACCTGATAAGATACCACCTCGTGGTGTACCTATCCGCTGTCCTTGCCTGAGACTCAAGCCATGACCGAATACATCCGGGACAACCTGGCAAAGGGGTTCATTCGCCCCTCTACTTCACCTGCCGGAGCTGGGTTTTTCTTCGTTGGCAAGAAGGACGGTGGTCTAAGACCATGTATCGATTATCGAGGCCTTAATGACATTACTGTAAAGTAAAATGAGTTGTTTGATAGGGTCAAGGGCTCTGTCATTTTTTCGAAATTAGATCTAAGAGGGACTTACAACCTCATTCGTATCCGAGCTGGCGATGAATGGAAGACCGCTTTTAATACCAGAGATGGACATTTCGAGTATTTAGTAATGCCTTTTGGATTGTGTAACGCCCCTGCTGTCTTTCAAAGTTTCGTTAATGAGATTTTCCGGGATCTGTTATATGTTTCGGTTGTTGTCTATTTGGATGACATACTGATTTTTTCACCCTCTGTGGCTAAACATCAAGAACATGTTAAAGAAGTTTTGGCCCGTTTGAGAGCAAACCACCTTTACTGCAAACTGGAGAAGTGCGTCTTTGGAGTGCCCAGTGTACCTTTTCTCGGCTATGTAATATCTGGCTCCAGTTTAGAAATGGACCCCAAGAAGGTACAGGCAATTCTGGATTGGACCCGACCTCAAACACTGAAGGCCATCCAGAGATTGTTGGGCTTCGCAAATTATTATAGACGCTTCATTAAGGGATTTTCTACACTGCTGGCTCCCATTACAGCCTTGACTCGCAAAGGTGCTAACCCTGCCCAATGGTCACCTGAGGCAGAGTCTGCCTTTCATCTTCTAAAACAGGCCTTTATCTCAGCACCAGTTCTTCGACAACCCGATCTGGACCGGCCTTTTTGTTGGAAGCAGACGCATCATCTGAAGCTGTGGGAGCAGTCTTGTCTCAACGTTATGAGGACAACCGAGTCCATCCGTGTGGGTTCTTTTCTAAAAAATTCTCTCCTGCCGAAAGGAACTATGCCATAGGTGAGCAAGAACTATTAGCTGTAAAGTTGGCATTGAAGGAATGGAGATATTTGCTTGAGGGCGCCAAGTTTCCATTTACTGTATTTACGGACCATAGAAATCTCCTATTTCTCAAAAACCTCCAATGTGTCAGTCCTCGTTTGGCCCGCTGTGCAATATCCTTTGCCAGGTTTTAGTTCACCCTGACCTTCCGGTCTGGAGCACTTAATCAGAAGGCTGATGCCCTATCGAGATCTCTCCTCTGTGATGATCAATCTGAAAATCAAAGCAATACCCCTGTCTTGGAATCAAGAGTTTTCGCCGCATTACAACTTCAGCCTCCTATGGGAAGATCATTTGTGGCCCCGGAATTAAGGAAGCAGCTTCTCACTTGGGCACATTCCTCTCGCTTCGCAGGGCACTCAGGCACTCGGAAGACCTTGGAGTTCCTGAAAAGACACTATTGGTGGCCTTCTATGAAGGCAGATATAATGGAGTTTATCTCTTCCTGCTCCTCCTGTGCCCAGCATAAATCATCACGACAAGCTCCAGCTGGGGAATTGCTTCCATTACCTACTCCATCACATCCATGGACGCATCTCTCCATGGATTTCGTCACAGACCTGCCAGTCTCTCAAGGTTTCAACACTATCTGGGTTGTAATAGACCGATTTTCTAAGATGGTCCACTATATACCGTTGAAGAAGTTACCTTCTGCCCCTGACCTGGCACAGTTGTTTGTCCAACACATATTTCGTCTACATGGCCTTCCTGCTGAAATTGTCTCTGACCGTGGTGTGCAGTTTACTGCAAAATTCTGGAGGGCTTTGTGTTCTGTTCTTCAAGTGAAGTTAAACTTTTCCACAGCTTACCATCCGCAAAGCAACGGCTCCACCGAGAGAGTTAATCAAGATCTAGAGACTTTCTTAAGAATTTTTATGTCATCTTCCCAGGACAATTGGGCTGCCTTGCTGCCATGGGCTGAGTTTGCACATAATGCTTCCTACCACTCGTCAACTAACCAAATGCCATTTCAGGTTGTATATGGCCTTCATCCTCGTGTTCCCGAATTCCGAAGCTTGCCTGTTTTCAATGTTCCGGCTGTGGAGGACACGGTGCGGATTTTTGCTGCCATCTGGACTCAAGTACGGTCTGATTTGTTGAAGGCATCCTCTCGCTATAAGACCCAGGCCGATAAGAAGCGTAGAATAGTTCCACGCATGCAAGTAGGACACCAGGTCTGGTTGTCTACTCGGAACCTTCGTCTAAGAGTTCCATCTATGAAATTCGCACCCCGCTTCATCGGTCCCTTCACCATAACAGAAGTCATTAATCCAGTGGCCTACCGTTAAAAGTTACCCCCATACCTAAAAATTCCCAATTCCTTCCATGTTTCCTTATTAAAGCCCCTAGTCCTGAATAAGTTCCATAATGCTCTACCTGCTTCTCCTCGAGTCCAGACGGAGAGAGGAGTTGAGTTTGAAGTCGCCCAGATCTTGGACTCTCGTCTGCGCAGAGGTCATCTTCAGTATTTGTTGGACTGGAAAGGTTACGGTCCAGAGGAACGTTGCTGGACCATTGCTCGTGATGTCCACGCTCATCAGGAGATTCCATTCTGCCCATCCGGAGAAGCCTGGTGAGTGTCCTGAGGCCACCCCAAAAGGGGGGGGTACTGTCACGGCCAGGGTATTTCAGCATGGCGCTAGGCGGGTGTTACCTGTGAGGTCGTTGTGGCGCGGGCTGTCTGGTGACGGAGCTGGTGTCTGGCGGGGGGCTTTGGCTGCGCGCGTTGTTGTGCGGCCCTGTTGTCACTCTGCGCTGGTGAGGCCTGGCGGCATCTCCGTTCCGTTTGGCATGGGCGCCGCCATCTTGCCTTCTGGCCATGTGATGCGGCTGGCCAATCCTGGTGAGTCACATGTTCCCTCCGGCCAGTAACAGCACGGCATGGGGTATTTAGGAAGGGTCAGTGCCTTCCTTCTTTGCCAGTGCAACGTGTATCTCAGCCTAGCTGAGAGGGAGTTCTCTGTGCTTTCCTGTTCCTGTGAATTCGCTGTCTGCCAGTCTGCCTGTCAGCTCCTAGTTCCCACTGGACTACCCCGCTACCTCCACCACCCTTGCCCATACCTGAGTGCCCGAGCCTGCAGACATCCTGCGCTTCAGTTCACTACCTGCAAACCTGGCTTGATTATTTTCAGTTCACTACCTGCAATCCTGGCTTGATTATTTTCAGTTTCACTACCTGCACACCTGGACAGCTCTAATTGTTTCTACCTGGACATTAACCCTTTTGCTCCCACCACAGAACTCTTGTGCACATTTATATTTTCCTGGACTTTTATTTACTGCCACATTATATGTCTACTCAAGCACTTATTAAAAAACCTAGTTTTATTTACAAATCTGCTTCTGTGATCGCTCCTGCTACCACACCGGGTCCACAAACAACCCAGAACATAACACTCAATTAGAACAGTCTCAATCAAGATACTTATAAAAGGGCCCAACTCAACTGGGGCACTCTCTGTGATTCCAAACATGGCTCAGGCAGGCTTTTATGTCATCTGGACACAGGCTGTAATTTCATGTGGATTGCACCAGCTGACTCAAAGGGCCCAGGAGCAAGAAACAGAATACAGGAACCTGCAGGTAGGCACATGCCTAGGTTCTTCCATGGGTGGTTGAATCTCAATGCAGTGTCTGATGGTGAGGTCATCCAGATGTTCACCCACAACCATAACAACTTGATGCACCTGTATGATCACAAGCCATATCAGGCCTACACAAACTGCTGGCTGTTCTGCACTTCCTTGCTACTGGAACTTTCAGTCAGTGACAGGAAGCTTGGTTGGAATATCACAAGCCACCTTCTCCCGCTACCTAACCCAAGTCCCAGCCACTCTCAAGACCCTCTAATACACTTATATCTGCTTTACTAGCCAGAAGTCAAAGTGACATGATGTCAGGTTAGCTTTTTATACCATCTCAGACATGCCAAATATCATCGGTGCTATAGACTGCACACACATTGGGCTGAGACCACCTTGGGCTAGGTCCCACATATACCTAAATCACCATCATGGGCATTTCGACCAACATGCAGGTGGTTTGTGATACAAAACAACAAATCATGTGTTGTGGTGGGCTATCCTGGCTCATGTCATGATGCCTTTATTGCCAGTCAACCCTCTATGCTAAGTTTGAGGCTGGACAAATGCCAGAGTACACATCCCTATGGTTATATTGTCACTTTACACCTAGACATTATGTCATGTTAACCTTCACCTGCATTTTTTATTTTGCTTTACAGGGGATTCGGGCTATGGCCGTTCCTCCTTGCTACTGACTACATTATCGCTTCCATATAGTACTGCTGAGTACAAGTATAATGGTGCACATAAGACCACTAGATCTGTGATAGAACATACATTTGGGCAATTAAAATCTAGGTTCCACTGTCTTGATAAATTTGGTGGGATTTTGCTGTATTCCTTGGATAAAATATCCAACATTGTGCTCAGCTGCTGTCTATTGCATAATCTGTGCTTGCAACAAACTCACCCACCAGATTATACAATAAACAGTGAGCAGGCAGGGCTATTTGTTACATCTGGCAACTCTGACCACAGAAAGCGGGAGGCAGGTTAGGGCTTAAGTGATTGCCAGATATTTTGCCTGTAAATATATTACACAACCTTGGTAGTTGAATCAACACTAAAAATGTGGTTTCTAAAGCGTTCAATGTTACAGAACATCTGCAAAACAAAACACCTCCAGAATGGATCAATTGATCTGTTTCTTGACTTAATGCTAAAATACTGTTTCACCTCATCTATGATGAACTACTTAACCAAGGTGTTTCTTTTCGACAGGTGATGTCTTGCAAAAATTAAGATGGAAGTCAAGGTGCAGAGCATTGTCCCCTCCTGGAATGTTTTCCTGTTGGCAGGTGTGAAAAAGTGTTCTAAACACAATCATCTATACTACTAAACATACATTTCTCAAGTAACATCAAATTCCCTTTTTCTCATCTACTTTTTTCCCTATGTCTTTTGTAAAATAACAAATCCATCAACCTAGAATGTTTGTGTGTCAAACATGGTAAACTACCTGACTTTAGCTTGCCTCTCTTTATGCTGCATGATATGTATTTTGCCATTTTCCCAGACCTTCAACATGTGTGGTCAATAATATTTGGTCAATATATCATTGTTGAAAATAACTTTCAGCATATTAATTAACATTAACCCTTCATTTACTATACATTATCTTATCAATTAAGCACGGCATCTGTTCACCAGTGTAGGGAAAGCCTGGGGCTGCACGCCCCCTATAGTGACATTAACGGGGGTTGCCATGCAGCTCCGCCCCTTTTCCATGAGGCCCCACCCCTTTCCATGAAGCCCCACCCCCTTTTCAGATGTTTTCATCATGCACAAAAGTTGGGCAGTATGATATAGTGCAGACCCTCCAACATGACCTCTTCCATCTGGTACACAATGCTTTTCTCCTGGACTTCGTTCTTAACTGATGATTGCAGACACCTGTGGTGAAGCACCTGTATCATCCACTAACTAGTTCAACACAGGTGACTGCAATTATTAATTAGGTGGGAAGTCCAGGAGCAGAGCATTGTGTACCGGGTGGAAGGGGACATGTTGGAGGGTAGTATAGTATAGTGTGTACCCAGCTTCTGGCTTGCTAAAATAATGCTGTGATCAGCTTGGGCAGCTGTGGAGTCACTGTCAAGAGCAGGGCCGGATTATAGGGAGGGCGATAGGGGCGATCGTCCCGGGGGCCCCACACACTGTCCCCAGCCCCCAGGGTTGGCGCAACCCGCTCAGCAAGTCCTGCACTGCAGGGAGACGCCAGGCTGAAGTTCTTGCTTCTGCCGCTGCGCCTGTCATACTGAGACAGGCAGCGGCAGCCTACTGTTGAGAAGAGTCCTGCTGAGCTCTTCATAGATGATGGGGGGTGGGGGGTGAGCGCTAGAGGCAGGGGGCTGATTAACAATGTGATCAGCCTGAACTGAAGGAGGCTAAGCCGCAGGGGTGGATGGCTGAGGTTCTGCTCCTCCTCTCTTCAGATCTCTCCCTGCATGAAAGATCTTCACGCTGGGAACAGGCAGGGACAGTCTGCAAAACATTTGCCAGTTTACAAGTGTATTCAAAAACACTGTTGATTACACTTGAATAGTGGCAAGTAGTTTGTACACTGTCCCTGCTTCTTCCCAGCGTGACCCTCTGACCTCCCAGTCAGAGAGGATGTAGAGAAGGGACTGGGAGGCAGCGAGCACTGCAGCAGCCAGCACAGCAACTATGTTCTACTATGAAAGGTAATGTCTAAATCCCCCTCTTGGAGAGGACGGCTATTATGAATGTATGGGTGTAATGTGAAAAAAATAATACAGTGAGGAGGAGGGGGGAGCATTACCTGACGAGAGAGAAGGAGAGAAAGAGAAAAAGAGAGAGAGAAAAAGAGAGAGAAAGAGAAAAAGAGAGAGAGAAAAAAAGAGAGAGAGAGAGAGAAAGAGAAAAAGAGAGAGAGAAAAAGAGAGAGAGAAAAAGAGAGAGAGAGAAAAAGAGAGAGAGAGAGAGAGAGAGAGAGAGAGAGAGAGAAAGAAAGAGAAAAAGAGAGAGAGAAAAAAAGAGAGAAAGAAAGAAAAAGAGAGAGAAAGGGCCAAATGTAATAGGGTGTCTGTTTTGGTAAATTGCGAGCTTGGTGCTAAACTCACAATTTTTCACAACTCTCCAATGTAATATGTTGTCTGTTCACTAAAACTCGTATTTTTCAGAGTTACTAAAACTCTCCATTCTCAAACTCGCATCCAGATGTTTTCACATTGAAAACAATCAACTCGCCCAATGTAATAGAGTGTCTGTTTCAGACTCGCAAAAAAAAGATTACCAAAAGTCCCCATTTAATAGACCTGCTTCAGGCTAGCGAGTACATCCTGAGCAGGTCAGATTAACAAAGAAACATGCACATATCCATGAGATATGTACATGTTTCTGTGTGTACTTATGTAAAATGTTTTTAAATAAAAAAAAAAATGACGTGCACCCCCTCCCCAAAAGCATAACCAGCGTCGGGCTTTATAAAGCCTGTTCTGGTTCTAAAAATACAGGGGCCAAAATGCATAGGGGGCCCCTGTATATTAAGAACCAGCACAAGGCTTTGTTGAGCTGGTCCTGGTTCTGGAAAATCAGGGGACAAAATGAGTAGGGGTCCCCTGAAAATTCCAGAACCAGCACCGAACTCTGGGCCTGATTCAGAGCCGGACACTATTTGCGCTCGCTCGGTCAGAAAAAGGGGCCGGCTATTTAAATTGAGCGCTCGCTCTTTGCGGTCTGTTGACGCCTTTATGTCTGAGCGAGCGAGCGAACGAAACATGCGCTCGCTATTTTGTAAACACGCCCCCATGCCGCTCGCATCCTACATCATCTCCGCTATTTATTTGATTAATCGAGTACATTGAAAGGCATCTGAACTGCTCGCAGTGCTTGTGGTAGGATTTTCCTACCGCAATCATGCGAACAGTTCAGGCTAAGAAACAACCAAGTGACGTGGTCGATGACGCTGTTTTGTTAATTATGCACACCCTTAAAATGCCCGTTTTGACCGTTCGGCACGCCTGCGTTCGGATCTCCACTCCCCGTTTTCAAGCACCTTCCCCTGTTACCACCCACAAACGCCTCATCCTGTCACTCAAATTAGCAGGCACTCGCTATTTGGTGAGCGCTTGACTTCCGATCGCACTGACTGGTTGGCGCATGCGCATTATGACCCATATGCATGCGCAATTGTGCGAACATCGCTCGGAGCGAACGAGCGGCCGCTTGCGAGCGGCTCTGAATCAGGCCCTCTGTCTAGCGGGGGGATAATGCCACAGCCAGGGAAAACCTTTCACCGGTTTCCCCGGCCAAAGCATTATCCCTAACCACTAGTCAGTCCAGGCCGGGAATCCCTGGGGAGTTGAGGACCCCCCCAATAAAGGGGTCCCCCTCTCCAGGGCACCCCAGGCCTAGACTGATAGCCCGGGGCTATCCCCAGCACCCTATGCCCGTGGGTGCCGGGTTGATAGTATTAGTGTAAAAATAAAGTTTCCATATTGTCTTTAGTTGAAGAAACAACAAGTACCAGCAAGCCTACCCTGCATGCTGGTATTTGGAGAACCACACGCTTGCTGGCACTTGTAGTTCCACAACTAAAGAAATCCGTAATAAACAAACATACACCGTGAAAGTAAAATTTTAATAAAACATACATGCACATTCACACTCACACATACTTACCTAGTATCCGAAGTAATCCATAGGGGTGTACCTGGAAAGAAAAAAAAAAAACATACTCACCTCTGCTATGCGTAGATTGCATCCACTTCTCCAAGTAGGCAATCCAGGGGTTAAAATAAAAAAAACGCAAAAAATCCGATCCATGCCGGACTGAGCAAAGGTATGTGTGTACACATATCTTGGCTCTGCGTAAATGCCTGGGGCACACGTGTGCGCTGTCAGTGAAGGGGCCGCCAGCCAATCAGGGAGTATCTCCGTTGGAGCAGCTCCCTGATTAGCTGAATGCGGCCAGCCTGTGTCTCCCATAGACTTCTATGGTGAGAAATCCCCATTGAAGTCTATGGTGGGAACCGCTACATCGTAGCCACAAGATTAATTGAGGTTAATCTTGTGGTTACATCAATGATACAATGTCGCGACATTGTATCATTGATGTAACCACAAGATATCAGTCTAGGCCTGGGGTGCCCTGGAGAGGGGTACCCCTTTATTGGGATCCCCGGCCTGGACTGACTAGCGGTCAGGGATAATGCTTTGGCCGGGGAAACCAGTGAAAGGTTTTCCCTGGCTGTGGCATTATCCCCCCGCTAGAAAGAGTTCGGTGCTGGTTCTGGAATTTTCAGGGGACCGCTACTCGTTTTGTCCCCTGATTTTCCAGAACCAGGACCAGCTCAACAAAGCCCTGTGCTGGTTCTTAATATACAGGAGACCCCTACGCATTTTGGCATCTGTAATTTTAGAACCAGAACAGGCTTTATAAAGCCCGGGGCTGGTTATGCTTTTGGGGAGGGGGTGCACATTTTTTTTTTTGTATTTTTTTACACACACACAGAAGCCATCACGGATCTCACTGATCTGTGATGGCTTCTCTAAAACTCGCACCTTTTAATACTACTCGCATTAAAAGGTGTAGGTTTACATAGGCCTAAACTCGCAAATGCAGTAGCCTCGAGCTGTAAACTCCGCAGGCTATTGAATTTGCGAGTTTCAGTACAAACTCGCACTTTTGAAAAGTGCGAGTTTGTACTGTTACTACTGTACTGTTACTGTTACATGAGAGAGAGAGAGAGAGAGAGAGAGAGAGAAAAAGAAAAACATGTTTGTTGCCCAGGGGTCCCCACAGACCTTAATCCGGCCCTGGTGGAGAGCACTATGAGGATTCCATTTGATCTAAGTTATCCAAAATAAGGGTGTCTGAGGCGGCTACAAGCTGGGATATCCGAAATGACTGCAGTTGCAGAGTATGAGTTTTACCTACAAATTAGGTCTCTAAGTGGTTCTGGAGAATTTTAGATATTGTGGAGTTTATGTATGAAGCAGTGAAAAGAGTGGAGAAGTGTGCCAGTGGAGAAGTTGCCCATGGCAACCAATCAGCTTTGAGGTTGCATTTACCAAGTACATTTTATAAGATGATAGGTAGAAGCTGATTGGTTGGCATGGGTAACTTCTCCACCCCTTTCACTGCTTCTCATACATCCGTTGTTTTTATTACGCATTTTTCATATTATTGGTTTTCTTTTTATTTTCACTTAGATTTATTATATGTATTGTCAATAGATTTGTGTATATTTTAAAGCAGGGATGGCCAACCCACGGTTCTTTTGTTTTTGAGACAGAGCTCACAGCTTGGCAGACCCCCACTGGCTAAAGAAGCCTATGATTGCTTCAGAGACAAGCGTTCCCAGTGATGCAGTGCGCGGGTGATGTTATGATGTCACCCGCGATGTGAGGAGCTTGCGTGCCTGTTGGATCTACAGCAGGAACCCTGACAGCGTGGACCCAATGGGCTTGGGCACAACTACAGCGGGCACTGCATATGGGGTACAACTACAGGGGGCACAACTACGGGGGGCCCTGCATAAGGTCATGCTCCTACAAATTTCATACCAAAGGTGTGCGCACATAACTGGGGCGTGGCTTTCTGACAGCTAAGCCATGCCCCATTTTTCCAGTGAGCAGCTGCTTGTTCAACCTCCTGGATGCCTACTTGGACTGAAGAGGACATGATCAACGCATAGGAGAGGCGAGTATAGATTTTTTTTTTTTTAGGTACCCGTGGATGCTACATGGAGTAGGGAACGTGATTGGCTACAGGGATACTAGGAGAGTATGTGTGATAGTGAGTGTGAATGTGTGCCTGTATGTTTAAATAAAATTGTACTCTCACGGTGTGTGTGTTTTCTTTTTTTTATATTTCTTTTGCAGTAGAACTACAGGTACCAGCAGGCCCGTAATGCCCGCATGCTGGTACTTGTGGTTCTGCAAGTCCAGCATGGGGGGGGAGGTTTGCTGGTACCTATAGTTATACTACAAAAGACAATATTTACACTTCTAACTTTTACACCACATTTACACTATCAAACCGTCACCACCTGGCCAAGGGGAGCCGGTGATAGTCTCGGGCTATCAGTCCAGGCCTGGGGTGCCCTGGAGAGGGAGACACCTTTATTGGGCTGACTAGCAGTCAGGGATAATGCTTTAGCCAGGGAACCTGGTGAAAGGGTTTTCCTGGCTGTGGCATTACCCCCCTGCTAGAAAGAGTCTGGTGCTGGTTATGGAAATTACAGGGGACCCCTATGCATTTTGGCCCCTGTATGTTTAGAACCAGGACAGGCTTCAAATAGCCCGGTGCTGGTCCTTAAAATACAGGGGGCCCCTACGCATTTTGGCCCCTGTATTTTAAAAACCAGCTCAGAGCCCAGGCTGGTTATGTTTCTGGGGAGAGGATGCACGTCTTTTTTTTTTTTTCAGAAAAATGCATGGATCTCACGGATATGTGCATGTTTCTGTGTTTCTCTGACCTGCTCAGGATAAACTCGCTATCCTGAAGCTGATCTATTGTTTTTGCAATTTCTCAGGCAGTAATATGTGCGAGTGAAGCACTTGCACTCTATTACTTACTTACATCTGGATGCGAGATGCTTTTTTGCAGTTACAGTAAAGCCTGAAGAATGCGAGTTTTACTAAAGTCACATCCTATTACATTTTCGAGTGAGTAAAAAAATGGCAGTTTAGCTCTAAACTCTTATTTTTACTTATTGATAGATAGATAGATTTTCACATACATACACACACAGCTGAATTAAGGGGGGGGGGAGGGCAGGGACAAGTGCCCCCCACCCCCCCCCCCACCCTCTTCCCTTCTCTGGGTCTCCAGAATATGAATACTTATAGCTGTGGTGCAGTAGAGCACAGCCAACTGTAGAAATTGAAAAGGACAAAGAGGGTGGAGCCCAAGCAGGAGGGGTGGGGCTACACTGCACTCTACAGTCAGTTAGGATGGACATCGGAAGCTTGGCAACAAGGAGGGGACAGCCTGGTCTGCTCTGCAGGGGGCTAGTGGAGGGAGGGTGTCTCGGCAAAGTGGCCGGTAGATATGATTATGCAATCACGTCATCGTGACCCTACCCGGCCCCACTACACAATGCCACAATTACTGCCATTGTGAAATAGGGGGCAAAGTATTCCACAAATCCGCGATTCAGTTTGTCATTTCTCTCTGGAAGAGGATGGGTAGGACGGGCTAGCTGGCTGAAAGAGACTCGCCCACTCTTAGCACCCGTGCGTGCCACCTGATATTCGGGACTCTGCCGGACATACTGAGAGAGTAGGCAAGTATGATGTATATATGTGTATATTTGTGTGACTGCATACAATATATGTATGTGTATATCACACATGCCTACCCTCCTGGAAGTCGCAGGAGACTCCCAATTTTTCTCGTAACCCCCCACACCCCCGATAGGGTAGGCCTTTCCCCTGTATTCTGTCCACTTCCTAGTGAAGTGGGCAGTATAAGGAGAATTGCGTGACCCAATGATGTAGTTCTATGAGAATTGCTGCATTTGGCCCCACCCCTTATTTAAATATGCGTTGTTCACGGCAAATTGCCACAAGGGGGCGGGGCTTAATGGCGTGACCCGTACGCGCCCAACACCTCCTACCTGCTTCTCCTCCCTGGGCTTCTCCTGGAGAGGAACACTCTCTGGTACAGCCCTGTTTTAAGGATACTATCCCACCTGTGGGCTCGAGGAAAGGTAGGGAGAGAACTCTCACATGCTGTACACGAGAATATGGGGGCAGTCCAGCAGCTGGGGAAGCAATGTGCACACCCGCAGCATGAAATGAAATGGGGGCATGATGTGTGACCATACCCCCTTTTTTCATGTTTGCACACAATGCTTATGCACAATGACCTAATTGCAGTATTCTTTAGGGCACCCCAAAGCCTTAATCCAGCTCTGTTCATAAAAATATACATAGGTACAGTATGTACAGAAATAGTACAGTACTGTTTCAATAACTCACATGCCTGCATCCTCTCACTGTTCTGTTCTATGTTATTCAATAAACAGTTAATGAATATAAATATGTTCTATAAATACCTTTTTACCATCACTTTTGCAATCCAGGAACTAATTTAACTGTGTGTTGAAAAATGCATGAAATAAAAAAAAAATGTATCAGAAAAATCTGGTAGTAGTGATAAATAATGTATGATCTCCACCTATAGCTAAACATGTGAACTGCATGCAAATCTAATCTTCGTCAGATGGAAGTTTTTCACTTGGACTGATGCAGAGGTGACAGCAAAATGAGTAGAATTAACAACTTTAAATGTTACAATAGCGCATTTCCACCCATATACAGAGTTCGAGGTGTGTTCTGATCGACAACAGTAGCTGGTTTTGCCAGGCACGTCATAGACGCTTGCATCCCATTTGTGCCCATGTTTAAAACCATTTTGTTTATGTAAAGCAAACACATTTCCTATTATCAATTAAACTACAACAACTGCCTGTCTCATGTACACAAAAAAACACTCACAAAAGCACAATCAATGCACAAGCAGCAATAAAAACTCCAATCAATATCAGCGCAGCATTTGCAAACAGGCAATCGAAAGCAGTAGCAAATGTTGGCAACCAGCATCATTATAATCTGCTATGTGCACCTGCACCACCCACAGATAATATGGCTTTCCCAGGTGTGCATCATTATAATCTGCTATGTGCACCTGCACCACCCACAGATAATATGGCTTTCCCAGGTGTGCATCATTATAATCTGCTATGTGCACCTGCACCACCCACAGATAATATGGCTTTCCCAGGTGTGCATCATTATAATCTGCTATGTGCACCTGCACCACCCACAGATAATATGGCTTTCCCAGGTGTGCATCATTATAATCTGCTATGTGCACCTGCACCTCCCACAGATAATATGGCTTTCCCAGGTGTGCATCATTATAATCTGCTATGTGCACCTGCACCACCCACAGATAATATGGCTTTCCCAGGTGTGCATCATTATAATCTGCTATGTGCACCTGCACCACCCACAGATAATATGGCTTTCCCAGGTGTGCATCATTATAATCTGCTATGTGCACCTGCACCTCCCACAGATAATATGGCTTTCCCAGGTGTGCATCATTATAATCTGCTATGTGCACCTGCACCACCCACAGATAATATGGCTTCCCCAGGTGTGCATCATTATAATCTGCTATGTGCACCTGCACCACCCACAGATAATATGGCTTTCCCAGGTGTGCATCATTATAATCTGCTATGTGCACCTGCACCACCCACA
The DNA here is from genome assembly GCA_031769625.1 of Taudactylus pleione. Lineage (NCBI taxonomy): Eukaryota > Metazoa > Chordata > Amphibia > Anura > Myobatrachidae > Taudactylus > Taudactylus pleione. The sequence continues at coordinate 6,144,051 of JAUIMM010000210.1, read as the reverse complement.
GATAATATGGCTTTCCCAGGTGTGCATCATTATAATCTGCTATGTGCACCTGCACCTCCCACAGATAATATGGCTTTCCCAGGTGTGCATCATTATAATCTGCTATGTGCACCTGCACCACCCACAGATAATATGGCTTTCCCAGGTGTGCATCATTATAATCTGCTATGTGCACCTGCACCACCCACAGATAATATGGCTTTCCCAGGTGTGCATCATTATAATCTGCTATGTGCACCTGCACCTCCCACAGATAATATGGCTTTCCCAGGTGTGCATCATTATAATCTGCTATGTGCACCTGCACCACCCACAGATAATATGGCTTTCCCAGGTGTGCATCATTATAATCTGCTATGTGCACCTGCACCACCCACAGATAATATGGCTTTCCCAGGTGTGCATCATTATAATCTGCTATGTGCACCTGCACCACCCACAGATAATATGGCTTTCCCAGGTGTGCATCATTATAATCTGCTATGTGCACCTGCACCACCCACAGATAATATGGCTTTCCCAGGTGTGCATCATTATAATCTGCTATGTGCACCTGCACCACCCACAGATAATATGGCTTTCCCAGGTGTGCATCATTATAATCTGCTATGTGCACCTGCACCACCCACAGATAATATGGCTTTCCCAGGTGTGCATCATTATAATCTGCTATGTGCACCTGCACCACCCACAGATAATATGGCTTTCCCAGGTGTGCATCATTATAATCTGCTATGTGCACCTGCACCACCCACAGATAATATGGCTTTCCCAGGTGTGCATCATTATAATCTGCTATGTGCACCTGCACCACCCACAGATAATATGGCTTTCTCAGGTGTGCATCATTATAATCTGCTATGTGCACCTGCACCACCCACAGATAATATGGCTTTCCCAGGTGTGCATCATTATAATCTGCTATGTGCACCTGCACCACCCACAGATAATATGGCTTTCCCAGGTGTGCATCATTATAATCTGCTATGTGCACCTGCACCTCCCACAGATAATATGGCTTTCCCAGGTGTGCATCATTATAATCTGCTATGTGCACCTGCACCACCCACAGATAATATGGCTTTCCCAGGTGTGCATCATTATAATCTGCTATGTGCACCTGCACCACCCACAGATAATATGGCTTTCCCAGGTGTGCATCATTATAATCTGCTATGTGCACCTGCACCACCCACAGATAATATGGCTTTCCCAGGTGTGCATCATTATAATCTGCTATGTGCACCTGCACCACCCACAGATAATATGGCTTTCCCAGGTGTGCATCATTATAATCTGCTATGTGCACCTGCACCACCCACAGATAATATGGCTTTCCCAGGTGTGCATCATTATAATCTGCTATGTGCACCTGCACCACCCACAGATAATATGGCTTTCCCAGGTGTGCATCATTTTCCTGGTCTGAATATGCTTGTAATTACACAAACACACCCCTACTGTACTAGGCCAATGATAGAACACCAATTATGAGTCACAATCAGAAGTAGTAGACTACTAGGAATCCTGGCACTGTTAGTATATATAAAAATGTATATATGTACCTGCTGCAGATAATTAATAGGGTCCAAAGATCAATATGATCTCAAAAACACTTAGCAATACAGAAATTACTGCGCTGGTACCAAAGTAAAGGTAAAGGTTGTGCTCTCTATTACAGACAAGGAGGCTTATTTAACATACAGGTTTATTAGCATACACATGAAAAAAATATAATAATACACATATAAAACAGAAATAAAAATAATGAATAAAAATCTGTTATAAGATTATAGCCCACAATACATATAACAATATCATCAATGGTTGCTAAACCAATCAATGAACCTGCAACCTAGTAATCATACCACAAATAGCATATATAGCAGCAATAATCTCATGTATATAAATACTGATATAAATCAAAATCTTGTGAGAGATGTGCAAAAAGAATTCTAACAGGTTACTAAGACAATGTATCACTTTGAATAGCTAGCATTTTGCAATCTGCAACAGTATATTTAGTGTAACTAGATGAGTATCCTATAGCAGTTATCAGCTATTCAAGTTCCATCAAGCAGATCCAGTGTGACGGTCAAGGTAAAGCAGCAAATTAAGAATATTCTGTGTCACTGGCGTCCCAGTGCACACAAATATATAACCGTCCAGTACAACTGATATTCAATTAATGTCCCTTATAGGTGATTAAATAATTTTTAATAGTCACCCATCAGCTGGTCAATAGCGTGGTCACACTGCGGAGGGTCCCGATAAGCAAAGGCTCCCATGCCTTTGGGTGCTTTGTAGCCGGGTGTGCTAGCGGCGGTGAATTGCAGCTCGACACCGTAGCGTGGTCATGCTGACGGGGGATCCCGGTGTCCGGAGTCTCGTACCTGCAGGTATTGGGTAGCCGGGCGTGATAGCGGGTATAAAGCTGTGTCTCAACACTGCCGCAATTTAGTATCAAACAACGGGTGGTGTACACAGTCTCCTCCCAAACAAGGAAAAAAAGAGAAACCAGATGCACCATACAACCATTAATAATTATGCATAATATGCGAGGTTTTTGGTATAAATTTGGCCAAAGTTATGGGCTTACCCACCGTCAAGGTAACCTCATCGGGTAAGTCCCTAACACTGTGTGTTAGGGACCCATAGTGTTAGGGACTTACCTGATAAGGTTACCTTAACGATGGTGGGTAAGCTCATAACTTTGGCCAAATTTATGCCAAAAACCTCGCATATTATGCATTAATATTAATGGTTGTATAGTGCATCTGGTTTCTCCTTTTCTATGTTGTAATAAGTCTCAGCTAGGTAGCACATCCCATTAGAAAGAGCTAGGGTGTGCAGTCCAGGCACCATTTCCTCCTCCCAAACAAAAAAGCTGCAAACCGGAATCTGCGTGAAGTGGAGGAATCAATCGATGTCTTACGCGTTATGTCCCGCAGAATGCCAGGACTTTTTCAAGACTAGGGATACCGGCATTGCTGCCTCCTTTTATTCCTCCATTTTCAAATTGCGTAATTGTTTAATCCTTAGTACCTGCATTCAATTGGTGTAATGTGTTTGATTTCTGTCTAGGAACTTCGTATAATAGATTTCAGTTTCAGCACATTTCTCTATCATAGAAATCAATCTGAACTAATTATAAATGCATATATACAGTCTAAAGTGACTATTCACTTTAGACTGTATACATGCATTTATAATTAGTTCAGATTGATCAAAAGTGATATACATAGGTCTTTTTGCAAGAAGATCTTTATGATCGAGTAATGTTCCAGTTGCCCAGAGACCCCCACCTTCCAACTCAAATCAGAACAATAATAGCAGTAGTATATAATATGATTTTAAAAGAGTTATGGCCACAGCATACAGTATAAGGGCCAGTGGCAGCAGCTTCTCCTGCTAAGTCTGTTGTGTGTGTGGATCTGAGCGCTCAGTCAGCACTCTGTACCAGAGACCAGTTGTCACCTGGGGCAAGACCATAATTTGGCATCCCCCCAAAAAAATACAACATAGAGGACGAAAAGGATGTGTGGTTTTGTGACACATTAATGCCCCTTATAACACATTATGTCACAGTAATGTCCCTCACAACACATTATGCCACCCAGTAATGTTCCTTATAACACATTATGCCACCCAGTAATGTTCCTTATAACACATTATGCCATAGTAATGTCCCTTATACATTTATGTCACAGTAATGCACCACATACATTATGCCACAGTAATGTCCCTTACACATTATGCCACAGTAATGCCCCATATACATTATGCCACAGTAAGGCCCATATACATTATGCCACAGTAAGGCCCCATATACATTATTCCACAGTAAGGCCCCCTTTACATTATGCCACAGTAAGGCCCCTTATACATTATGCCACAGTAAGGTCCCTTACACATTATGCCACAGTAATGCCCCATATTCATTATGCCACAGTAAGGCCCCATATACATTATGCCACAGTAAGGCCCCTTATACATTATGCCACAGTAAGGTCCCTTGCACATTATGCCACAGTAGTGCCCCATATACATTATGCCACAGTAATGCCCCTTACACATTATGCCACAGTAAGGCTTCTTTTACATTATGCCACAGTAAGGCTTCTTTTACATTAAGCCACAGTAGTGCCCCATCTCCCTTCTCTTACCTGCCAGGACCGTGCGATGGGTGAGCTCGGGCTGGCGAGAAACGGGGTTGCCACAAGCTGGGGAACTGTCAGTACTGCTGTCATTGTAATGTGGCGCCGCTCGCGAACCAATTGGAGCTCACAGACCGGCAGCCTCTGCTGATTGGCTGCCAGTCCACAAGCACTGATTGGCTTGCACTGGCTCCACATTAGACTGACGGTGTCTCTGTGGCATTCAAAGCTGGGATGCGGCTCCAAACCCACAAGAGCAGCAACCTAGCCTCCGGGCAGCCTCTCCCTGGCACCACCTCAAGTGCGGCTCCCGGGTCACGTGCCCCCTTAGCCCCCCCTCCCCAGTTGCAGCCCTGTCTATTGCAATGATGGGCAACAGGCGGCCCTGAGGCCTCATGTAGTTGTCACTTTCTCATTCCTGCTTTGTTGTCATATTTGTTTTTTGTAGCTTGTAAATATTATGTAAAAGGTCTGCTGATATAGTTGTCTTTTCATTGATTAAATGTACTAAATGTAACTTACTACTGAGATTAAGATAATTGGCCTGATCCAGAGTTGGTAATAAAGGCCACCCACACACGGTACAAATTTTAAACAATATGGAAGTTTCCGACCGATTAGAACAACATATCGTTTAAAAATGTGCCTCGTGTGGTGACGCTAACAATGCGATGTGCGGCCCCAATGCTTCTAGATAGAGAAACAGTGGTTGTCCATTCTATGACCCATTGTAGAAAAGAGAGATGGTCTCACAAAAAAAGGTTGTGAGATCTACGAGTGGAGCAGGGCCGGCTTTAGTGTCGGAGCACCGCGCCGCCTCTGTTTACAGCGACCAAAAATTACCTAATCACTATAGACCACACCCCCTAAGTGGCATTATTTGGAGGCGTGTCCACATGGCACGCCTCCAAATAATGTTAGGCTGGGGGTAAGCCCAGCACTTCGTCACCAGCTGGGCTTCCCTTAGCCCTCTCCGGGCACTAAATGGATGCCACGTGCATGCGCGCAGCATCCATTCAGCTACTCTGGGGTCCGGCACCGCCACACAGCTGCAACAGTGGGGAGCCCCAACCTCCTGATTTGACCACCCCGGCCCATGGGCCAAATTGGGATGTTGGGGAGGGGTACATCCTCTTTTGGGGTGGTGCCCCTGTTTGACCGCACTGGTCGAACACCCCAAGAGCCGGCCCTAGAGTGGAGTATTTATGTACAGTTTTAGAGTAACAATTCAAGCTCAAAACTTAAAATTATCCTAACTGATAACCACACTTGAAAAAAGGAGTACAACATTTTAATGTCATTTTAATATTATTTTCTTACTTCTTTTATAATATGAATGAAAGAAGATACTTTACTGTGTAACTGTGCACTGGTGTCAAGTGTCTGTAGTTTGTAATTGTGAAAGATGCCTTTCTCACTCTCCACTTTCACACACCAGTGGGAGACAAGTAAAAATAAAAAATATAATTAGTATTAATTAATTAGACAAATTGGTGTCATTTGATAAACTGAAATGACTGTGGGTTTCGGACAGGAGGGTTTTATTATACTGGTGGCTAAAAGTTACCTAATTCACTAAAGTACATGAAAAGCAATCTCAAACTTTCCCCACTGATACCTGCCCCCACCAATTTAAGTCCCCACTGATTCCTATCCCTACTGATACATGATCCCACTGATTCTTGTCCCCGCTGATTCTTGTCCCCACCAATTCCTGTCCCTACTGATACCTCATGCCACTGATTCCTGTCTCCACGGATACCTCATCCCACTTATTCCTGTCCCTACCAATACCTGTCACAACTGATTCCTTTCTCTACCGATTCCTGTCCCCACTGATACCTGATTCCACTGAATCCTGTCCCTACTGACACCTGGTCCCACTGATACATGATACCACTGATTAAAAAACACATGCTTGTATGTTAGTGTGCTGTCATTGAGCAAAACACACCTGGAACAGGCATTGTAAAATATTTTTGTTTTGCTACCCACCAATTAACCATCCCTCTGGCATGTCTCCTCCTTGGAACCTCATCCTACAGGCACGGCCGGCTCCAGGGGTTGGAGCACCCTGTGCCGGTACCTTAAAGGGCGCCCTTACATCTCGCACAGCCAAAAATGGGGGTGTGGCCTAATTACCATAGGCCACGCCCCATGTGTCATAATTTGGGGGACATGCCCGCATGGCACCCCTCTAAATAACGTCAGGCTGGGGGAAGCCTCAATAGCTGGGCTTCCCCCAGCCATCTCCCATCACTGAATGGATGCCGCGCACATGCGCGCAGCATCCATTCAGACTCTGGCACTGTTTTTTAACTCATGGGCTGGCTCCTGGCACTGACAGGCAGGCTCTATGTGGTGGGGTGCGGCACACCGGCACACACACAGCCTGCCCTGCCAGTGCCAGCAGCCAGCCTTGGTGATGCATTCACTTACCGTCTCTCCTTCGCACGGCCGCCCTCATCGCCTCGTCCACGACCGCCCAGTGCTGCTCAGCTTCAGGGTTGCTGATGGTGCTGAGTGAGCCCGACTCGTGACTCGTCATCCGGTTACTTGTCGTCTGGTCCAGTGGCTGGCTGGCTGGCCGCCCGTCCATGCTAGCTGTGAGCCCGGCATGACAGTGACAGCCAGGGCCGGGCCAGCCAGGAAAAATGCCGGGAGAAAATCGGCGCGCCCTCTGTAGGTGGCGCCCTCGTGCGGCCACTCAGGTGGAACATGCCTGGAGCCGGCCCTGCCCACAGGGAGGATATAGGCATCATGGCAAGACCCTGGGTAAACTGACAATACGCAGGTTAGCATCGCAGACCACCTGGACATTCAGGGAATGGTAGCCATGTCTATTTAAATAGACATACCCCCTCTAGTGCAGTGCTCATATCCCAATGTGGGTGCAATCTATGGTTCCCAGCACATTAGGGAAGGCTGAGAACCTATAGAAAGCTGCGTTCAAGTCCTGCCACTCTGACTCACAACTTGGTAATGAGATATTTGTACGCCACAGTTTCTTGATGGCACGTAACACTTGAGTTAAATGCCTTAAGAAAGTGGCTTGCGTAATCCAAAGCACCTCACAGGCTGAAATGAGCCTGTGACATAAAAGTGCAGGGCACACAATTTATGCAGCCCAGGCCCTGCATAGTTGCTACCAGCCAAAGGCTCCAAATCATCTTACTCATCTGTTCATATAAGTTATAGAGGTTTGTGCAGTTCAGCCTAAAAAGCCCAACAACCTCTTGACCTGAAAGGGAGTCCAGGTCCACCCTCACACGGTACATACGTGGAACACGGTACCGAATAGGGACCTGGTGCTGGTTCCGCCCCCTCCTCCAAACATGCCAAACCACCCACAGACCGCTCCAAACCTGACTGCACAAGCTCCATTGCAAACACCCCTCACAGGTGTCATTGATGAAGGTGATTATATATATATATATATATATGGTTGTAATTGGTGATTATGGGTTTCTCCTGTGTGATTTGGGTCAATTTCAGTATTTCTGACACTAAAATCACCTGTCTGAACCTGGTCTATTGTTCTGGTGATTTTTGGTAAGGTTTTGTGTGCGATGTGTAAAATGGGAAAACAACTGGATGCGATTTTAACCTTGCGATATTTAGTAGAGGCTGAAAACATGTGATTTGGACTGTACCCGCACACTATTACATTTGCGAGTTGTGCAAGACGTGAAATTTTGCCGTAAAAATCGCATGTTTTGCAAAATCATGAGCGATTACATCTGGCCCAAGGAGTTTCTTGGAGGACCCGATGTGTACAGTGTTTTAAAGATGAGTAAATTGTGAATGCTGATATTGTTTCTGCAGAATAACAGCTTAAACTGAGAAATGACTGCCAGGATTTTATAGTGGCTCTCACAACCCTCATTAAAATGAAGGATGGAGTGGGCTAAGGACAATCACATACTCGTGTGCCTGTTATGTATACTGTTTTCAGGCTTGTCATTTCTATGTAATTAATTATTTTATGCACTATAGAATCTCTAACACCATATAAACATACTACAGTATTATGATGAGATGCCCCACTCCTGCCCCATTGTACTTGTCCTACCCTACGTATGGTGTTGTAATAATGTTTCGCATTTATGCTATGTATATTTTCACACAGCAGCTGCATACAGGATGACAGCTGCAATAGCATACATCTCTATATCAGGCCCTAAGGGGTATATTAACTAAAGTGACCATTTTTAGAAGTGGAGATGTTGCCCATAGCAACCAATAAGATTCTAGCTATTATCTTCTAGAAGCTGCTAGTTAAATGTTAAGTAGAATCTGATTGGTTGCTATGGGCAACATCTCCATTTCTAAAACCTCTCACTTTAGTAAATATACCCCTAAGTCTCAGTCCAATAAAAGTGTAAGTTCTCCACTATACTGTATAAACCCTAATAATCAATGTGCTTCAGAGATCTCCATTATCCCGTCTAACAAAGCAAAAACCATAATTAGCCACAAGTACATGCTTTCCCCCTAAATCTGCCTGTAGTCCTGAGATCTTCTACATTTGAGCTCATCATCGACTCATCACGGAATCTAAAGGTAGACTTTCTGGTCTCCATAATTCAGCCAGTCAAGTCCAAGATACGGTGGAATTAACATCTGTAAATTAGTTTATACCTACCTGTAGCTATTTTTACATTCAAGCAGGATAACTCCACAAACACATTTTACATCATTGTAATAACAAAACAAAAAAATGAGCCAACTTGGGGATCCCTGTAGCAGCATAATAACCCCTCCTTATTAATTGAGATAATATCAACGTGGCTAAGTGGCAAGGAATTAACTAGACCTCTCTGTGCAGGTTTATTTTTTTGCAACATAGTAAGGAACTAATTCACATTATGCTACATTGTGTCCCTAGTTTATATGCCACATTGTAGTGCCCCCAGTTCACATTATTCTACAGTACCCCTAGTTTACGTTATGCCACACAGTGTCCAATTCATATTATGACCATTATAATGTCTCCAGTTCACAGTATGCCAGATTGCAGTGCCCCCAGTTCATAGCAGGCCCCATTGTAGTGCCCCTAATTTACGTTATGCCACAGTGCCCCCAGTTCACATTATGCAACAGTGCCCAGTTCAGAGTATGCCAGATTGCAGTGTCCCCAGTTCATAGCAGACCCCGTTGTATTGCCCCTAATTTACATTATGCCACAGTGCCCCAGTTCACTTTGGTGGTCCTCAGGTCTCAATCTCAGCTGCTTTCTTCTTCCCCCTGTGCACTGCATGCTGAATCTGCTGCACGCAATACACTGCGAGGCAGTGGGCGGGTAGAAAGGGACAGTCTACAAACTACTTGTCATGATTTAGTGCAGTGGTTCTGAAACTTGGTCCTTAGGACCCCACACAGGTCATGTTTTCCATGTCACCCAGCAGGTACACAGGTGTATTTATTACTCACTGACACATTTTAAAAGATCCACAGGTGGAGTTAATTATTTCAGTTGTGATTCTGTGAGGAGACCTGGAAAACATGCACTGTTTGGAGTCCTGAGGACCATGTTTGAGAACCTGTGATTTAGCGTATTCAATAAACTAGTATTGTGGCGAGTAGGTCGTAGATTGTCCCTTTCTGCAATCACTAGCTGTTCAGCACTTATGCTGATGGAAGCAGGGTTCCTAAGCCACCACCACATACCAATTGCACCTACTATAGTTATGTATCTGGCAAGAGGGTCTGTTTTTCATACCATTCTCATATTAAGCATTGGGAGTGGAGATAATACATTCCCATGCCGCTTTGGATGTCACCAGTAAAAGAAAACTACAGGAAGTATCTGCTAACAATAGAATATTACTGCTCCGCACTTGCACCCTGCCCTGATTGGCATCTGTCCATAACCTCTCTCCTTTGTAGTGCATTATGAAATGAATACTTTGCTGCTTTTCCTGCATCTGGAAATATTCTCAGTCCTGTAACTCTTGTTTTTCAACTATCATCTCAGCAAATACCAAATTAATTGAGCACCCGCAATACTTGTGCTGTAACCGCCTCTTACCCTGTCTACGCAAGACATTTTACAGTCAATTGGGGTGGTGGTGGTGGGTGTTACAAGAGGACCCCCAGTCATTTTAAAAAGTTGGTTTCAATGTTCAGTCTAACTTATAATATCCTAGTAATAAAATAGGAAATACAATATATGTTCTCTAAAATAAAACAGGTTGGCACGAATGCTTTCAGAATTCATGTGCTAGTAGATTCAGATGACGGAATCTGAATTAAATACTGACGGCTGAATAGCTGTCAGATCTCATACCAACGACGGAAGCCCGAAGGGAGGATATCCTGACAGCGGCCGGTAAGTACTCTAACCCTCCCTTCGGGGTGTCTAACCCTAAGTTCCTTCCCCGGTAGTGCGTAAACCTAACCCCCCCCCTTCCCGCACCCTAAACCTAACCCTCCCGGGGGGTTGCCTAACCCTAACCTCCCCCTGGGGGTGTCTTAACCTAACCCCCCCCACGCGCGTCTACAAGCTAACTAGTCCCGGCTTGCCTCGTTCTGGATTTCGGCATGGGGCTAAAGATAGTATTCCGATGGCCGGCATTCCGGGTGGCGGCACTTTAACCGCATTCCATCCTTACTCAACCCACTAAAGCTAATACAGGGCTGATCTGATATTTAATATTACAGAGCCTCTTACAGCAGTCACTGAGTCTTGTGTGGTTAGGCTTCTTAGATACACGAACAGACAATACATTTTCTATGAATGTTTTCCATTTTATTTAATCGATTATTTGCTTACAAGAGGCATGTAATTGAGGTTTTCAAATTATTATTTAGAGAGGTCTTCCAATCTTCAGTAATTGCACATCGCTATTATCATCATCATCATCTTCGGATAGCAATCTTTGTTCAAAGGGCAGGATGTGAACATAGCACCAAGACTTAAATATTTTCTCTTTTCCTTATTTTTGTAACAAAAAAATGACAACAAACACTGGGAATGTATGATTGTAGCAGAATTGCAGCAATAAACAGCTATGCTATTTGGCTATGTTTTACAGCTCACTTTTATGCTACAACTGCGCCACGGTAATGAAACAGGCCCCATTGTGCTTACAACACGTTAAATAGAAAAACACCACAAGATCAGTTCAAGATTGCACGGGATTCAGGGCGAGCATGGTTACATTGTTACTAGAGAGGATGTCAGGGAAAAGGGGTCTTTCAGGTTTATAAAGGGATTGGACTGTTCTATTCATCTTGTTTCCGTTTTGGCTTCTTTGGATTTCGAGATCGACTCTTTGCTTTGCAGAGCGGGCAGATGGGTGCATTGCGGTGGATCTGCTGGTGACAAGACAAGCAGGCCTAGGAAAGAAAAAACATGTTTGTGACTTTTTTTTTTACAGCAAAGTTTAATAAGTATCAAAAATATAGGCCCCCATTTACTAACGAGTTTTATCACCAAAACGAGTGATAAATTTCACTGTGTATGATAAATGGTGCTCCAGCCAATCAGCGCCCAACTGTAATTTTTCAGTTGACAGTTGGGAGCTGATTGGCTGGAGCACCATTTATCATACAAAGTGAAATTTATCACTTGTTTTGGTGATAAAACTCGTTAGTAAATGAGTCCCATAGTATGATTGAGTAATACAAATTATTATAAATTTACAATCCAGGGATGCCCAACGGTAGACATGTCCAGTCAGGTGTTAAGGACCCTGAATCAAACTTGTTTTACCATTAAACTATGGGCCTCATTTACAAACGATTTTTGTCACTAAAACGAGTGATAAATTTCACTGCGTATGATAAATGGTGCTCCAGCCAATCCTCCCAACTGTCAGAATAATGATAGTTGGGAGCGGATTGGCTGGAGCATCATTTATCATACACAGTGAAATGTAGCACTCGTTTTGGTGATAAAACTCGTTAGTAAATGGGGGCCTATAAATGTTATCTCTCAGGTACAATTCTATCAAGTTTACACAAGAACTGAAGCGTTATCAAAAAGAAAAGAAAAAAATATATATACTGTATATCTATATCTAATATATATATATATCTATATATATATATATATATATATATATATATTTTATTTTTTTTCCTTATGTTTTTTATATACAGCCATGGCTAAAAGTTTTGACAATTGGTTTTCACAAAGTTTGCTGCTTCAGTGTTTTTAGACCTTTTTGTCAGATGTTACTAATTACTGAAGTAAAATTACAAGCATTTCATAAGTGTCAAAGGCTTTTACTAACAATTACTTTAAGTTTATGCAAAGAGTCAATACTTGTAGTGTTGACCCTTCTTTTTCAAGACCTCTGCAATTCGCCCTGACATGCTGTGAATCAACTTCTGGGCCACATACTGACTGATGGCCGCCCATTCTTGCCTAATCAATGCTTGCAGTTTTTCAGAATTTGTGGGTCTTTGTTTGTCCATCCGCCTCTTGAGGATTGACCACAAGTTCTCAATGGGATTAAGGTCTGGGGAGTTTCCTGGCCATGCACTCAAAATTTTGATGTTTTGTTCCCCGAGCCACTTGGTAAACAGTAAAGCATCCTGAGACCGTTCATGTGTGGGGTTGCTTCTCAGCCAAGGGAGTTTTGTTCCCCCAAGCCACTTATCACTTTTGCCTTATGGCAAGGTGCTCCATCATGCAGGAAAAGGCATTGTTCATCACCAAACTGTTCTTGGATGGTTGGGAGAAGTTGCTCTTCGAGGATGTTTTCGTACCATTCTTTATTCATGGCTGTGTTGTGGTAAAATTGTGAGTGATCCCACTCCCTTGGCTGAGAAGCAACCCCACACATGAACGGTCTCAGGATGCTTTATAAAATAAGTATTGAACACATCAACATTTTCTCAGTAAATAGATTTGTAATCGGGCTATTGTAATGAAATTTTCACCAAAATGTCAGCAACAGCCCATGCAAAGAAATCAAACCATAGATGTCCATAAATTAATGTTATGTGTAATAATGTGAAATGACACAGGTAAAAAGTATGGAACACATGAAGAAAAGGAAGTGCAAAAAGGCATGGAAAGCCAAGACACCAGCTGAAATTAATCAGTAATTAGAAAGCAATTCTGCCCCTTGTCAGTGCAAATTAATATAAGCTGGTGCAGTACCAACTGATGGCCTATATAAAGGTGTCTCAAAACCAAGGTGTTACACAAGAAATATCTCATGATGGGTAAAAGCAAAGAGCTCTCCCAAGACCTTTGCAACATTATTGTTGCAAACATACTGATGGTATTGGTTACAGAAGGATTTCTAAACTTCAGAATGTTCCAGTGAGCACTGTTGGGGCCATAATCCGGAAGTGGAAAGAACATAATTTCACCATAAACCGGTCACAACCAGGTGCTCCTCGCAAGATTTCTGACAGTGAAAAGAATTATCAGAAGAGTTTTCCAAGAGCCAAGGACCACTTGTGGAGAGCTTCAGAATGACCTGGAATTAGCAGGTACAATTGTTTCAAAGAAAACAATAAGTAATGCACTCAACCGCCATGGCCTGTATGCACGCTCACCACCCAAGACTCCATTGCTGAAGAAAAAGCATGTTGAAGCTTGTTTAAAGTTTACTGCACAACATTTGGACAAGCCTGTGAGATACTGGGAGAATATAGTCTGGTCAGATGAAACCAAAATGTAACTCTTTGGATGCCATAATAAACACCATGTTTGGAGGAGAAATGGCACTGCACATCACCCCAAAAACACAATACCAACAGTGAAGTTTGTAGGTGGGAACATCATGGTGTGAGGCTGTTTTTCAGCATATGGTACTGGAATACTGTATTTGATTGAAGGAAGGATGAATGGAAAAATGTACAGATAAAATCTGCTGCCATCTACCAGGATGCTGAAGATGAAACGAGGGTGGACATTTCAACAAAACAATGATCCCAAACACACAGCCAATGACACTCTCAATTGGTTTCAGAAAAAGAAAATAAAGCTGCTAGAATGGCCCAGCCAATCACCTGACTTGAATCCAATCGAAAATCTATGGAAATAACTAAAAAGATTAGAGTTCATAGAAGAGGCCCACGGAACCTTCAAGATTTGAAGACTGTTTTGTAGAAGAATGTGTCAAAATCACACCTATGCAATGCATGTGACTAGTTTCTCCATACAGGAGGCATCTTGAAGCTGTCATTACCAACAAAGGCTTTTGTACGAAGTATTAAATAAATTTCAGTAAGCGTGTTCAATACTTTTTCCCAGTGTCATTTCACATTATTACACATAACTTAATTTATGGATATCCATGGTTTTATTTATTTGCATGTGTGGATTGCACGAGTTGTTGCTGACAATAGCCCCATTACAAATATAATTTACTGAGAAAAATGTTGATGTGTGCAATACTTAATCTTACCCGCTGTGTGTGTATATATGTATATATACACATACATATATATATATATGGAGGGAGGGAGGGAGGGAGGGAGGGGGAGGGGGGGAGAGAGAGAGAGAGAGAGAGAGAGAGAGAGAGTGAGAGTGTGTGTGAGAGTGTCAAAAGTTTGGACACACCTTCTCATTGAATGGTTTTTGTTTATTTAAATTATCTTAAACATAGTAGATTAATACCAAAGACATCAAAACTGTGCAAGAACACATATGGAATTATGTTGTAAACACAAAAGTGTTAAACAAATCAAAACATGTTTTATATTTTAAATTCCTCAAAGTAGCCCCCTTATGCTTGGATGACAGCTTTGCACACTCTTGGCATTCTCTCAATCAGCTTCATGAGGTAGTCTCCTGGAATGGTTTTGAATTAACAGGTGTGCCTTGTCAAGAGTCAGTCTGTGGAATTACTTGCCTTCTTAATGTGTTTGAGACCATTAGTTGTGTTGTGCAGATGTAGGGTTAGTACACAGTGGACACCACTATTTGACTACTGTTGTAATCCATATTATGGCACCAACCACTGAAATCAGTAAAGAGAAACGATAGTCCAGCATTACTTTAAGACATAAAGGTCAGTCGATATAGAAAATTTCAAGAACTTTGAATGTATCCTCAAGTGCAGTTGCAAAAACCATCAAACGCTATAATGAAACTGGCTCTCGTGATGGAAGATCAAGAGTTACCTCTGCTGTAGAGGATAAGTTCATTAGAGTTACCAGCCTCAGAAACCGCTACTTAACAGCACCTCAGATTAGAGACCACATAAAGTCTTCACAGAGTTCAAGTAGCAGACAAATCTCAAAGAGAATTGTTTGGGCCAAGAAACACAAGGAATGGACATTAGACCAGTGAAAATCTGTACTTTGGTCTGATGAGTTCAAATTTGAGATATTTGGTTCCAACCGCCGTGTATTTGTGAACGCATGGTTTCTGCATGTGTGATTCCCACTGTGAAGCAAGAAGGAGGAGGTGTGATGGTGTGGGGGGTGGTTTGCTGGTGACACTGTTGGTGATTTCTAAAAAATTTAAGGCACACTTACCCAGCATGGCTACCTGAGCATTCTGCAGCACCATGCCATCCCATCTGGTTTGCGCTTACTGGGACTATCATTTGTTTTTCAACAAGACAATAACCCCAAACACACCTCCAGGCTATGTGAGGGCTACTTGACCAAGAAGGCAAGTGATGGAGTGCTACGTCAGATGACCTGGCCTCCACAATCACCCGACCTAAACCCAATTGAGCTGGTTTGGGATGAATTGGACCGCAGAGTGAAGGCAGCCAACAAGTGCTCAGCACCTCTGGGAACCCCTTAAGACTGTTGGAAAACCATTCCAGAAGACTACCTCATGAAGCTGATTGAGAGAATGCCAAGAGTGTGCAAAGCTGTCATCCAAGCAAAAGGGGGCTACTTTGAGAAATCTAAAATATAAAAAACATATTTTGATTTGCTTAACACTTTTTTGTTTACAACATAATTCCATATTTGTTCTGTGATAGTTTTAATGTCTTCAGTGTTAATCTACTATGTTGAAAATAATTTAAATAAACAAATCCATTGAATGAGAAGGTGTGTCCAAACTTTTGACTGGTACTATATATATATATATATATATATATATATATATATATATAGAGAGAGAGAGAGAGTGAGAGAGAGAGAGAGAGAGTGAGAGAGAGAGAGAGTGAGAGAGAGAGTGAGAGAGAGAGTGAGAGAGAGAGTGAGAGAGAGAGTGAGAGAGAGTGTGAGAGAGAGAGTGAGAGAGAGAGAGTGAGAGAGAGAGTGAGAGAGAGAGTGTGAGAGAGAGAGAGAGAGAGAGAGAGTGAGAGAGAGAGTGAGAGAGAGAGTGAGAGAGAGAGTGTGTGTGAGAGAGAGAGAGAGAGAGAGAGAGAGAGAGAGAGAGAGAGAGAGAGAGAGAGAGAGAGAGAGAGAGAGAGAGATTTAATTTGAGGGTAATTACATCCAAATCAGGTGAACGGTGTAGGAATTACAACGGTTTCTATATGTGCCTCCCACTTTTTAAGGGGCCAAAAGTGATGGGAAAAACTAAACAATCCTAAATGTAACTTTCACTTTTTAATACTTTGTTGCAAATCCTTTGCAGGCAATTACAGCCTGAAGTCTGGAATGCATAGACATCACCAGACGCTGGGTTTTATCCCTGATGATGCTCTGCCAGGCCTCTACTGCAAATGTCTTCAGTTCCTGCTTATTCTTGGGGCATTTTCCCTTCAGTTTTGTCTTCATCAAGTGAAATGCATGCACAATCGGGTTCAGGTCAGGGGATTGACTTGGCCATTGCATAACATTCCACATTTTAGCCTTAAAAAACTCTTTGGTTGCTTTTGCAGTATGCTTCGGGTCATTGTCCATCAGCACTGTGAAGCACCATCCAATGAGTTCTGAAGCATTTGACTGAATATGAGAATATATAATTGCCCAAAACACTTCAGAATTCATTCTGCTGCTTTTGTCAGCAGTCACATCATCAATAAATACAAGGGAACCAGTTCCATTGGCAGCCATACATGCCCACGCCATGACACTACCACCACCATGCTTCACTGATGTTTTGGATCATGAGCAGTTCCTTTCCTTCTCCATACTCTTCTCTTTCCATCACTCTGGTACAAGTTGATCTTTGTCTCATCTGTCCATAGTATGTTGTTCCAGAACTGTAATGGCTTTTTTAGATGTTGTTTGGCAAACTCTAATCTGGTCTTCCTGTTTTTGTGGCTCACCAATGGTTTACATCTTGTGGTGAACCCTCTATATTCACTCTTGTGAAGTCTTCTCTTTATTGTTGACTTTGACACATATACACCTACCTGGTGGAGAGTGTTCTTGATTTGGCCAACTGTTGTGAAGGGGTTTTTCTTCACCAGGGAAAAAAATCTTTTGTCATCCACCACAGTTGTTTTCTGTGGTCTTCCGGGTCTTTTGGTGTTGCTGAGCTCTCCGATGCGTTCTTTCTAAGAGTGTTCCAAACAGTTGATTTGGCCACACCTAATGTTTTTGCTATCTCTCTGATGGGTTTGTTTTGATTTTTCAGCCTAATGATGGCTTGCTTCACTGATAGTGACAGCTCTTTGGATCTCATATTGAGAGTCGACAGCAACTGATTCCAAATGCAAATATCACACCTAGAATCAACTCCAGACCTTTTACCTGCTTAATTGATAATGAAATAACGAGGGAATAGCCCACACCTGTCCATGAAATAGCTTTTGAGTTGATAGTCCCATTACTTTTGGCCCCTTAAAAAGTGGGAGGCACATATAGAAACAGTTGTAATTCCTACACCGTTCACCTGATTTGGATGTAATTACCCTCAAATTAAATCTGAAAGTCTGCAGTTAAAGCATATCTTGTTTGTTTCATTTCAAACATTGTGGTGGTGAATAGAGGCCTAAATATGAAAATTCTGTCAATGTCCCAATATTTATGCACCTGACTGTGTGTATGTGTATGTGTATATATATATCTCCTATACCACACACAATACAGGATGGAGTAAGGGCAAAAATACAGCGTAGGTCCAAATAGGTCACCATGAATAGAAACGACATCAGCACATCACAAGGATACATGCTGAAGTTGTTTCTATTCATGGTGACCTATTTGGACATACGCTGTATTTTTGTCTTGGATTGCTGTACCTTGATAATTGTCTCTGTGTAGACCGAAACGTCGGTAACCTTTTTCTATCAAGCAACCCTGTATAATGAGCCATTGGCTGAATTAAATAAGTTGACCATCTCATATGTGGTGAGTGCCCTTACTCCATCCTTTATTGTGTGTGGTATAGGACTTTATGCATGTTCTGGTCTTGGACCTTAAAAGGAGCAGCCCTGATTCTTCACCTTCTAAGTTAATTGCAGATGTGAGTGCAGAACTATACAATATATTTTTTTTTTTTAATTGAAAATACACAAAAAGCTAATAAGAAAATACACATGTGCTTTCAATGTGTGGAAAAGGAGCCAAATTAACTCAATGGAATTCTCACTGCATGAAAACCGCCGGCCAACCAGTGGGTCATCAACTCCAGATTGAACAAATAAAAAAGTTTTTAAACATATGAAAATCTTACTCTTTTTTTTCCCCATATCTTTTTTTAGTATAATAACAATACAAGCTTAAGAAGAAAAAAACGAAAACACTTTGAAATAAATCAATTCACTTATTTTGGTAAAAAGAACCTTTAGTGAAATTTGCAACTTTTTACATTCTTTGCTTCTATCCAGATCTACCACCTTCCCTAATAAAATAACCAAACACAATATAAAATATGCGCAGTCTGAATTAAAAACAATTTTAAAAATATGCAAGTGTGATATTCACAAACATTTCCTTAAATATTTTTTTGCTTTTGTTCATTGTACTGTTGAGATCATAAAGGACCTGAGATGGTATAATTTTATTAATTTATTTTTCCATGATCAGAGAGGGTGGCCTACTCTCCTGCACTCTCCAAAATCGTAGGAATCGATATCTAGTCACTACAATCCCTCCATGGTTTGAAGATATGGTAAAATTAACAGCTGCATCCCACTGGATTCCTGTGGCTATACTTTCAAATGTGAGAGACAAGTGAGGAGGACGGGTCTTCCCTATTCTCTGTCAGGCTTTCCTCTGTGTTCCTAAGCTGGCTGGAAAATAATTCTGTATCTGGGTCATCTAGTTTCCAGACAATTTTTGGTGCACTAAACAAGGAAAGTTATCACTAAAATAAAATGTAAGGGCAGATCTTCATTAAGCCTTGTCAGGTCACTTAGCAATACACACTCCCAAATTAGTAATAATGGCAACAGTAAGGACAATTTTCTGAATGATGGTATTGCAAGCAGCATGAGGGTGATATGTATCAAACTTTCTAAAGAGGACAAGTGGATAAGTTGCTATCATTTATCATGTACATTCTGTGAAAAGAAAAACAAGCTTATTGGTTGCTATGGGTAACTTCCCCATCTGTCCTCTTTTGAAGGCTTGATACATCTCCCCCAGAATTTGGCATAGTGCAGATCAATGATGTGGCCGAATACACTAATTTATTACAATGCCAAAATGTTACCTTCATGGGAGGAGGTTGCTGCCGGAATGTGGCTGTCTGTCTGGTATCCTGCTTTCTGGCTACTTGTAGCTGTTGTGCTGCTGCTGCCGCTGCCGCCAGGGATTCTGGTATAGGTGGCTCCTGAGGTTCTGTTTGCCACTCCGCTTTCTGTTTTTCAAAGTAGCTGGAACAAAAGAAAATAATAAATGACCATGCAGTAATTAAATCTTTGCTAAACGCAAACTATGAAGAAGAAATTAATTATTGCCAGCCAGTGATGTGCGGCTGATGTATATGTGGAAATGAAAATCTGGTGAGTTGTTTCTGGGTATAGATATTCTGTGCAGTTGTCCACACTGTCCCAAAGGGATCTTAAAGAAGACCATGCTTTCCTAATCTCACCATTTGGTTAGGATGGTTACTACAATGTTATTCCATGAGGTCTATTAAGCCTCCGCATGTTGAATGAAGTCTACTAAAATAAGATTTCAAGTTTAATGATTTTTAATGACAAAACAGAGCTGTCCTGGAAAACTGGGCCACAGCGGAGACTTACATTTTATGCCCTGGATGTGGAACAACGTCTAGAGGACATGGCATGCAACCCAGTGTTACAGCAAAGTGACTTTCTGCCTTTACTTGACAAATAAGTGCTTCCATCTCACATTTTCAGTTTTTGGGAGTATATACATGATTGCTGTCACTTTATATTCCTGACTGACTAATATCCCATGAATCCTCCTCATAATAATCTACTGCTGTGAACTGCAGAGCACTCACCAATATTGACGTATGCTGGATTCAGTCACAGGGACCTTTGTGGAAAAAGGGTCAATCACCACAGAGAAAGAAGTGACCCCCACAATGCATTGCAGCACGTAATCTCATGCCCCCATGTGCTGGTGTGAAAGATTGCTTACAGGTTGTGTTATGATTCCTCTGTAAGGGACCGTTTTGTTTACCGTATATACTCTAGGGGTGAGCGATTATACTCGAGTATAAGCTGAGTTTTTCAGCACATTTTTTGTGCTGAAAAAGCACCCCCTCGGCTTATACTCGAGTCATGCCCGCATGGTAAGCAGCTGAGTAGCATACCATGCGGGCTGCGGTGCAGACTGTGTCTCTGTGACACAGCTGCACCGCGTGTGTAGCGCTGACCGGACGGAGTTCGGTCAGCACTACACACTGCCAGACACACAGCCACCGGAGCCGGCAGCTGTGTGTTTGTTGTAATGAGCAGCCGATGAGAGTCTGTCAGACTCTCATCGGCGGCTGCTGCTGCTCCCACTGCAGGAGCCATCTTCCGGCTCCCGCAGTGGGTAATGGGAGAGACGTCATTACGACGTCTCTCCCATAATGCAAAGCGGCCGGAGGAGCTGATAGCAGCGGTGGGACCAGGAGCGGGGTTTCAGGTAAGTTTTTATTTTTTTATTTTATTAGAACTACTGGGGGCACTACCAGGGGGGGATTACTTTTGGGGGCACTACCATGGGGAATTACTTCTGGGTGCACTACCAGGGGGAATTACTACTGGGAGCACTACCAGGGGGAAATACTTCTGGGGGCACTACCAGGGGGAAATACTTCTGGGGGCACTACCAGGGGGGATTAATACTGGGGGCACTACCAGCTGCTGCATTTCCCACCCTAGGCATATACTCGAGTCAATAAGTTTTCCCAGTTTTTGGGGGGAAAATTAGTTACCTCGGCTTATATTCGGGTCGACTTATAGGTTTTTTTTTATATAGATTATTTTCATTTTCAAAAGGCTGCTAAGGATAGACATTATTTACACAGAGGGTCCTATGTAAGCCAAGCCATCTGTTCTATGGCATGATTCTCATTTCAAGCACCCAACAAAATATTTTCTTTCAGCCATCTTATATTTAAAATTCATTGGTCTGTTTGTTTGTTGTGTGACGAAAACTTCACAGACTGGTAACATTGGTTCCCATAAGACATACAAGTGGACTGAGGTCCTGGTCAGACCTCCCGTTGGTGTACACTGGGCAAAACTTTGACCCAGGGAGCCTGTTCTGGGTCTTCCCCTGGATGGGTTTGGATGAAAACTTCACAGTGGGGTGGCAATTGGTATGGGATGCCTACTGGAGTTGGGGATCCGGTCACAACCTCACGGCAGAGTGCGCCGGGCAGAACGTTCCTCATGGGTGTGTTGGAAGTGCTGCTAAGATGCTAATTATTTTTAAAATGTTGACAGTTACATCCAACTCATTGATAACTTAATAACTTGAAGATTTAAACCCAGGCAACGCCGGGTACTTCAGCTAGTTGTTTCTAAATGGTGGAAACATTGTGATACATGGCTACCCAAGACATCTGAACACTGCAAAGCTAACGTGGAATGAGTGCTGCAGCTGGATAGGTGCACTATTCCTCACCATTTAGAAAGCCGTAAAAAAAAAAAAGGAGCCTGAAACAACAGAGGCATTAACATAAATACATGGTATTCATCAAAATATATCTAACTTACTCCAGGGATAGTTTTTCCTCCTCTTCACACAAGTCTGGCAGCCTCTGCAGTCCTAGGGTCATTCTCAAGGCATCGACATGCTCTTTCAGAGGCTTGTACTCCTCGTGCAGCCGACGTGTAGATTCCAGCAGTTTGTTCAAGTCATTCTCTGACTGTTTGATAGTGTTTTCCATCTGCAGAAGAGAAATAGTAAGGAATATTGCTGCGAGGTATACACCTTAGTAATGCACTAAGAAGTCTCAAACCACTATTATTTATTTGTATTCTTTACCTATATACAGAGCTTTAACTGGATGTAATTCTATGCGGAGTAGAAAATAAATCAAATATCTAGCCAAAGGGGACATTTTAAGACGAGCCAGCTATCAGTATGACCTGTCCAACTTCTGCCAACCATTATCTTATGTAGGTTGCCTATACACAGATATCTACTGTATGGTGACATTATGCTCAGAAAAGAGACCTGTATACCTCTACATGACCAAGGAGACACAAAGGGTCAGATCACCCATATCACAAATCCATAAATGCTAAATTATTGCATGAAAAAATAAAGCAGGAGAAAAAAGGGTGCAAAAATAAATATTTGAGAGTTACCGCCTGTAGTTTGTGTATGTTAATATATTAGTTCTCCACATAAGAGGTTTAAAGGACTGTTTACTAGATTCTATTACATTAAGTTAAATAAAAATACATATAATGGAAAGTTAAGGTTGCTAAATTTAATACGTGACTTTTCCCATCACTGTCTTTGCAGAAGTGGTATAATAAACAGAGCACTAGGGGTGAGTGAAAACTATATAGAGGAGGAGGAGATTCATTCATTGGTGTTTTATTATCAGTTTTATTAGGCAATCTATGAAAAACTGACAGCTTATATGAAAACAATTTATTACTCCATCTTCGACGTGGGCATATTTGTCAGGGTGGCTGGAAACAGCTTCTGAGAGACTATTTATAAGCTGGTCTTGGGCATCATGCTTGTGGAACAGGGTCAGAGCTGTGTCACGTAAATCACACACATAAATAATTTTTTTCTTTTTTAATATTTATGACGTGCAAGCACAGTAAATTTACAAGCCACTGTTTTCATCCATAGCTCCTGCTTTTATACATTACTAGCTGTTGCCCGTGGCTTCGCCCACAATGAAATAGCTTCTGACATTTTTTATTTGAGGTGTTCTAGTTGTATTGCTTTGCATAGGCGCCCTTTTGGAGGAGTGGGCCACATGACCAATAGCGCTATACAGACTGGTGGCAGCAAGGTCTTCACCCACCACTCACACCAGGGTTGCCGATATTCTGGCTGCCCATTTCCGGGAGAAAGCAGCCAGATCTACATTGCAGGGGGCGTGGCCGGAATAGGGGGCATGGCCGGAGATATATGTGGGAAGAGATCATCAGCATTGTGAAGCAGGGGGATGGGCCAAAATGACGCGATTCAGCATGAATTACGTCATCGGCTACCCCCGCTGAGGGGATTTCTCTTAAAACCGCGAGGGGGGGGGGGCAGAGGGGTCAGCAGCCAGGAGTCTTGCCTGCATTTCCAGGGGGGCTGGGAGCGGCACCGGATTTTTGGGAGGCTCCCGGCCGATACGGAGGGTAAGCAAGTATTGCTCACACCAATGTCACTCTAGACCAAAGCATCTCTCCCCCCATGCCTTACCGGCGGTGTGCATGGTGCCACACCCATAGTTGCCGACTTTCTGGCTGCTCCTTCCGGGAGGGAGCAGCCAGATCGGCAGGGCAGCGGGGGGGCGTGGCCGAAAAAGGGGGCGTGTCCGGACGGGTGCCTGCCGTTTGTAGGCATCACGGGGGCGGGGTAACGCGATCGCGTCATTTTGGCCCCGCCACACAATGCCGATAATACAGGCATTGTGAGGCAGGGGGCGGGGTCAAAATGACGTGAATCGCGTCACTGGCTGTCCTCAAAGCGGGGGTTAAGAGTAAGTTGCGGGGGATGTCGGGGGGATCGCCGGCTGCCGGGAGGCTTGCCTGCCTTTCCGGGGGGGCGGGAGCTGCACCCGATTATCGGGAGGCTCCCGCCCAAATCGGGAGGGTAGGTTACCCTGGCCACACCTATCTCTTGCATTGTTCATGTCAATACATTTTGACTTTGTTATTGCTCAGATTTAACAAAGTGCAGGTTATTTCTAGGAGATTCCACTACAAAATGATCCGAATTTTCATGAAAACTACTTCAGTCATTTTTGCATCAACTTGGAAGAAACAGACAGACATTTTTGTAATATTAGTATATAGATGAAATTTGAGCATACTTGGTCAAGAAGGTATTTTGCCAGAAATGGTAATTCATATTCCTTTAAAAGTTCCACATGTGAATCTCCTATCTGCTTTCCCGGCGCTATTCAACATCACATTTAATTGAATTCCCCCAAATATTAGCAACAGCTGTTTTTCTCTTTTACACCAAGGGACTTATGAAGACTCCATGAATGCAGAGTATGTAAGTCCCTCTTACTTCATAATCCGCTATCCCGAATATCAGTCTTTATTCAGGGGCTGATTCTGCACTGGACGCAGAGGAGATTCAGTTGCAAATGACCAATGTTTTATCTAGTGCACATGCGAAGTCACAGTGTGGGGTTAGCTGCAGCCGGATTGTCAGGCTGCAGGCATGTAGGGGCGGTTACGCCTCCGTTTTTTGAGGTGTGCCGAAGCCAGAGACTGTCTTCTGATGCAGATTATCTGGCCTCGCACCTTAGTTGCAGTAAGTCCAGGGAACCTTAGGGTTGCGCTGATGTCTGATTGTTGTCGCGAAGGTCACAATGTTGATCCGATGCTGCGCAGGCAGCGGATTAGAGAGACCGGATGTGGGCGTCTCATTAAACATGATGCCGCCTTCAGCATTACCATAACTTCTCTACTCTGCTGCGGCAAAGACTAAGTACTGAACCGAACTGCGTCCACCTGTAAATCAGGCCCACAGTGGAATAAAATGTCACTTAGACGCCTATGTACTTTTTGCTGTAAGGTTGCACTGTGCAGCACAGCATCAGCCAGTTAATGAAATATCATCCTTTCTGTTCTGTCAGTAACAGCTGGAAATAAGAAACTTCACAGGCCATAGGACTCACCGAAAACAGATTTCCGCAGGCGCAAGGCGATGAGAGTGGCAGTCTCAGTTTTAAAGAAATTGGCTACATAATTAGCATAAAACGCAGCTGCGGTTGAGGCAAAAGACACAGCTGCCACTCAATGCGTTTTTGTCAGAGGAGGAAATCCACAGCTGCGGGAAAATTCTATCACACCAGGAACAGATATGGACAGTTGTTCTATATGTCAAAATAGAACTTATAGAAAATCCTATATTACTGGCGTTACACTCCTAATAGACTGCGCAACAGATTTCCATCAGCCCCTGTCATTGTTGGCATAACTGTGGTGGAGAATGTACAATATAACACACCATATGGTCTTGTCAAGTCCAAGCCCAACTTTGGATGCCAATTTTGTCAGTTATTATTATCATCCTTTATTTATATGGCGCCACAAAGGGTCTGCAGCACCTTACAAAGTATATATAAGCAGAAACTGTAAGAACAAAACCATTTTGGTTTACATCCTTTGTGACTTACAGTACAGAACACTGCAGAACATGGACGTGGTATAAACATTGCTGCATCAGCAGTCATAACACGCAAATAAACAGACATTTCATCTTTAAATCCTTGGCACATACTTTTAAGACTGAGGGGGTGTAAATCTACATTTGTGGGATCCTTAGCAAGATTTTGGAAATGTCCCCTATGTACAACCAAAGAGTTAAAACAAACACATATACTGTACATATGGGGCTCCATCCAGCTCTATGGACAGTAGCAGCCCCACCCTCTGCCACTATGGTAGTTATGCCTTTGGGTCTGATTCAGAACGGATTGCGATCGCAGCTGCGTAATCGCACACAATGAAGCTGCGAAAATATGCTAATGCCTGCCATAGCTCAGCCAGCATAGAGATGCCCACTGCTGCTTTCTCACATTTGTAATACCTCGCAGTCCTGCGTATTCATCGGTAACATCGAAGCACATCGGCCAGTCACACAAAATTATAGCAGGTCCGACTCATCGTAGAAATTCACGTCGCACGCAGTGAGTACTCAAGCTATGTATGCAACTGCAGTGGCTAAAATTTGCACGCGTATGCAACTGCGTTCAAATGGACAGATATGTCTGCGCTTCTGCAACCACTCCACAGTCACCACCCCCAAATGCTCACGGCCTGTCACTCACTCTGCGATGGATTCCTATCTGCATGCGTAGGTCGCAGTGCGACTGCAGCGCGCATTCAGTGTTGAACAATCGGCCGATCTGCGTATGTAGTTGCAATTGTGTACGCTGCTGAATCAGGCCATTTGAACACAATTTTGTGTGGTCCATAGCGCATTATTTAGATTTAAAAATAACAGCAGCAAAAATTTCAATCATGCTGTGTGGGCCTTCTTCTAACTCAGGTGTTAAAAAAGAGGAGTTATGGTAAAACCTACCTTTGTTAACTGTCTTTCTTCGAAGTCCATAGGGTCCACCGGGAGACAATGGGGTGTAGGTGGGACCGGACACTAACAGCAAAGCTTTTCAATTCCAGGATGCTCCGGTCCTTCCCCCTATACCCTGCCCACTGTCTGAGGGCAACTCAGTTTTGTTAACAAGCCCAAGGCAGGAGAGGAGAGAAGAAAAACTAGCACACTGAAGAATCACACTCTCACACAGAGAAGGAAACAAGTAACCAAGAGAAGAAACCCATAGAAGCTAGGAGCATCAGGTCGGGTGCCCTGTGGACCCTATGGACTTCGAAGAAAGAGAGAGAGTTAACAAAAGGTAAGTTTTACCATAACTCTCCTTTTCTTCTTCAGGGTCCAGAGGGCTCCACAGGGAGACAATGGGGATGTCCCAAAGCAGTTGTTCAAGGGCGGGAATGCTCCTGAGCTGATAGGAGAACCCTACACCCGAAGAAAGCATCCTGAAAGGCAAATGTATCAAAGGCATAAAACCTAAGAAAGGCGTGGACAGACGACCAGGTGGCTGCCCTGCATAGCTGTTCAGCTGAGGCGCCACACTGGGCTGCCCGCTAGGGACCCACAGAGCGAGTAAAATGAGCAGATACTGTAGCTGGCACAGGAAGGCCAGACTGCGTATAAGCCTGTGAGATAGTCATACGAATTCAACTGGCCAGAGTCTGTTTGTTAGCTGGCCATCCCTTCTTGTGGAATCCATATAGGACAAAGAGGGAGTCAGATTTCCTGATGGAAGAAGTACGGCCCATGTAGATGTTTAGAGCATGGACCACATCCAAAGAGGCCTCAACTGATGAGAGGTCTGGTGATTGAAAGGCCGGAACCACAATTTCCTCATTTAGGTGGAACTGAGACACCTCCTTGGGAAGGAAGACTGGGCGTGTTCTTAGAACCGCCATGTCCCAATGAAAGACTAAAAATGGGGAGTGACATGAAAGCACCCCTAAATCAGATACCCTATAGCCAGAAGTAATAGAATATTCGCCGTAAGCAATTTGATATCCACTGATTCCAGGGGTTCGAATGGAGGTCCTTTAAGTGCTTGGAGCACCACTGCCACATTCCATGGAGCCACAGGAGGTACACGGTATCCACCTTGCAGGAAGGTATGAACATCTGGAAGAGGAGCCAGTCTGCAATGGAACCAGATGGATAAAGCAGAGATCTGCACTTTCAGAGATGCTAGGTGGAGGCCTAGATCCAATCCAGCCTGAAGAAAGGCAAAAATTCTAGACACCTTAAAAACTTGGGGGGGTGGTCATAGTTTCTTGGAGCACACCATTGGAAATATGTATGCCATATTTTGTGATAAATCCTGTCTGAGGCCGGTTTACGTGCTCTGAGCAAGGTCTGGAGCACAGAGCTGAAAAATCCCTTAGCCATTAGGAGGGATGTCTCAAGAGCCAAGCCCTTAAAGACAATCGGGCCAGGTCCAGATGTAGACATGGACCCTGAGACAACAGGTCTACCCGTAGAGGAAGTTGAAGAGAAATGTCTGAAGATCGGAGTACCAATGACGTCTGGGCCAAGCCAGAGCCATTAACAGAACTGTGCCCCTTCCTGCTTGAACTTCCAAAGAACTTGAGGAAGCAGGGCTATCGGGGGAAAGAGGTATGTCAAGTGGAAGGCCCATTTCACTGACAATGTGTCCACGAAGGCTGCGTCGGATTCCCTTGTCCTGGTTCCATAATTTGGAAGTTTGCTATTGTGTCTTGAGGCCATGAGATCTACATCCGGCAGATCCCATTTGTCCACCAGGAGCTAAAAGACTTCTGGATGTAGAGACCACTCCCCTGCATGCACATCGTGATGGCTGAGGAAATCTGCTTGGTAATTGAGAAATCCCGGGATGAATAATGCGGAGATGGCTGGGAGACAGCGTTCGGTCCAGAGAATGTGGGACACTTCTGCCAATCCTGTCTGACTTCGAGTGCCTCCTTGGTGATTGAGGTTGGAGGCTGCCGGGGCGTTGTCGGACTGTACTTGTACTGGCTTGCCCTGAAGAATATCCTGAGCCAGAGTGAGAGCTCTGTAGATGGCTCAAAGTTCCAAGACATTGATTGGTAACTTTGCCTCAACTGGGGTCCAGCAGCCCTGGAAGAAGTGCTGGCCGGTTACTGCGCCCCACCCTCGGAGGCTTACGTCCACGGAGAGGAGAGCCCAAGCCGGGATCCAAAAGGGGCGGGTCTAAATTGAATGTCTGTAGCCACCAGGCTAGGGGCAGGCAAAACTCCAGGGGGAGGCCAATCGTCAGGGATCAAAGTAGATGGGGTAGGCCGTTCCACCTGAAGAGGATCAGGTGTGGAAGGGGCCTGGAGTGAAACTGAGCGAACTCCACCATGTCGAAGGTGGACACCATTGATCCCAATGTCTGCATTGCAGCGTGAACTGACACTCGGCGACTGCGGAGCAGTCTGCACACTTGGTGTTGCATTAAGAAGATCTTGTCTATTGTTAGAAAGATTCTCTGAACCTGAGCATCTAAAAGGGCTCCTAAAATGTACCATTTTTGAGACAGTGTCAGAGAAGAATTTTTTCAGTTGATCAGCCACCCAATGTGTTTGTAGGAAGGCAATGGTCACCTGCAGATGGCAGTGATCAAGCTCTGGGAAGCTGGCCAACAGCAAGAGGACGTCTAATTACGAGAGCAGCCTGATCCCTTGACAACAAAGGGAGGCCGCCATAACTGCCATGATTTTGGTAAAGACCAGAGGGGCCATTGAAAGGACAAACGGTAGGGCCTGAAATTGGTAATGCTGCTGTAGGATAGCAAACCGGAGATATTGTTCATGAGAAGGCGCTATAGGTACATGTAGGCAAGCGTCCTGAATGTCCAGAGACACCATAAACTCCCCAGGCTCCATAGCCAGGATAAAAGAGCGGAGGGTTTCCATACAAAACCTGCACACCCTGATAAACTTGTTCAGAGATTTGAGATTGAGGATAGGCCGGTGAGACCAGTTGGGCTTTTGAACCAGGAAAAGGGTAGAATAATAGCCCTTGCCTCGTTGTGAGGAGGGAACCGGAATTATTACTGCTGAATTCAGTAAGGACTAAATGGCTTTTTGGAGCAGCAGGGCCTTGCTTGGGTCCGATGGAGGCCTTGTGCAAAAGAACTGCTGGGGGGGGGGTGTCACCTTAGGAAGTAGAGAACAAATCCGTGGGAGACCACTTCTATTATCCAGGCATCTGATGTGGTCTGATGCCAAAACTGGGTGAATTGAAGAAGTCGGCCTCCCACCCAGACTTGGCAGGTGGATGTCTAGTAACCCAGGCTTGTTTGGACTTAGGCTTGGAGGCCTTGGCTGATGCCTGCTGCAGTGGAAAGGACTTTTCCTTGAGGGCGAAAGGACCGAAAGGATAACGTCCGAGGCTTTGTATTAAATGTAAAGGGCAGGAACGCAGTCTTGGAAGCTGCCAAAGTAGTCACAATTTTATCTAATTCTGGACCAAATAGGATATATCCAGAATAAGGAAGGGACTCCAGAGCCCTGTTTGAACCAGAGTCTGCATTCCAGGAACGGAGCCAAACAATACGGCGAGGCACTACCGAAGTGGCAGATATCCTCGATGCCAGGAGAGTCGTATCCATAGCTGCTTCTCCCAAGTAGGAGGCTGCATCTTTAATATGAGATATGTAGGATAGTTGTTCCCTTGTAGTATCAGGGGGGAATGTCTCTCAATGGCTTTTGCCACCCAGGCCGTAGCCCTAGCAGGACGAGTAATAGCTCCAGTAAGGGGATCAGTATGAATGACTGGCGGACCTATGTCCGGTGGTTCAAATCCTGATGCTGGAAGACCGGCAGCAGCGAAGCTCCCGATAGGTAAGTGCACTAACTATACCTGACCCTCTCCCCCCCCAGTGCCTAACCCCTCCCGTAAGTGCCTAAACCTAACCCCCTTGTCCCCGCAGCCTAAACCTACCCCCCCTGTCCCCGCAGCCTAAACCTAACCCTCCCGGGGGGTGCCTAACCCTAACCTCCCCCCGGGGTGCCTAACCCTAACCCCCCCTTCCCCTAGCCTAGCCCTAACCCTCCCGGAGGGGTGCCTAACCCTAAGTCCCTCCCCAGGAGCCCCTAACCCCCCCCTGGCTGTCCGCACCCGCCACACCTTTGTGCGGTATGCCGGGCGTCGGGCTCCCGGCGTAGGGATAATGATAGGCATTGGGATTTTGACGCCTATCATTAGTCCCCTGTCGGGTTTGCACAGTTGGGAAGCCGGTGGTCAGCATTTCGACCGTCGGCTTCCTGACTGTATACCCCAGTAAGAGCATATGGATTTGTGACAAGCTTCTATACGCCTATCTGTAGTCTCCGTCAAGGAGGTTGTCGTATGGATGGGTAAGGTGGCATTCTTCACCAGACATGTTACCTGAAAATCTACTGCTGGGGGAACTTCCCATTTAGTGCAATCAGTAGCTGAAAGAGGGTAAAAGGAACTTAAACATTTTGAAATTTAAAACCTTTTACCGGGCATATTCCATGCTTCACTCATGTGATCAGATAGCTAATCAGAGTGAGGGAACAGTGGTAAAACTACCTTGTGTTGTCATTTAAAAAGTGGTTGTTTCTTCTTAGGAGCAGGTTCTTCCTATTTTTAAAATAGATTTTACAGCTCTCACACAAGCAGGTATATTTAATTTAGAGGGTGGCTCCTCGTCTCCTGAGACGGAGTCAGAGGGGCCTATTCATGATGCTAATTATCGGTAGCATCATGGATAATTAACATCCTAACTCACTGCGGCTGCCGGAGTAATTCATCATTGCTCCAGCGGGGTGACAGCTGATGTGAAATCCGCTGTCCCCGCGACTGGCTTCATTGCTCCTTTTCAGCTGTCGGGCGGTGGAGCGCTAAACCCCACAGATGACACGAGAGACAGTGTCTGGGGTAAGTGTGTGAATTCTACAGGCATTGCGCCTCAATATTATACGGCTCCCTGCAATGTTAACAATACAATTTCTTTAGCAAACTATATTACATTTGCACAGTGAAAGATCCATTTGCAGACTTCTATCTGGGAGTAAAAAGGACTGCCTTTTTTATATGGACCACCTATACGGACACTGGGCCTGATTCAGAGCCAGACGCTCTTTCAGAGCGCTCGCTCTGAATCAGTACCCTCCCACTCTTTTTTAGAGCGGCCTCCTGGCCGCTTGCATAGCTATAGCGAGCGGCCAAAAAGATGGTCGCGATGGTCAAGACCATCGCGACCATCGGGCTTACGACAAGACCCTTGTGGTAGGGACTCGTTGCCGCAAGCCCTGGAGTGCTTACGGCTCTATCAGAAAGCACTCCCACTGACATCACTTGTGATGATCACTTGTGATGTCAGTGGGGCCGGCCCCAGACGGTAGGCGTTCCCATGGGAACGCCTCCGTCTGGCCAGCCACGCCCCCAGCACGTCCACCAAAGTGGGCGTGCTGTCACTCAACATCGACAGCACGCCCCCTTTGTAGCGAGACCCATAGCGACGGCTTAGCTGTCGCTATGCGGGTCTCGCGCATGCGCACGATGGAGCCGGATCCCTCGTGCGCAAAGCGCATTTGGCCAACATCGACCCGCTTGCGAGCGGGTCTGAATTAGGCCCACAGTTCCAAGGTCAATAATAAATCCTTGCACTTTTCCAGTGCACAGGAAGAGAATACCTTGTATTGACATAAAGAGCTAGAAAGTTTTACTTTAAGCACTGAAATTGATATTTTATTACAATTTTTATTTGATCTGTTTATTAAATATATCTTATAGTATCATTTGTGTTTTCTTCACAAACTAGCGCTCCAACATATTTTTTCTGGTAGGATATAGAACTGTATAACCTGGCCTGTGGGAGATGTATACAGGGAGACTGGACCCAGCATTCCCAGAGACCTGTGCAGAAAATGGCTGTCGCGCGTCTCTGAGGGGGCGGAGTGTGAGGGAAGAGCAGCTCGGGAAGCAGCTAGACCGCAGTGGAATGGCGCCCTGAAGTGGGGGGAGGGGATGCAGGGAGAGCACCTTATCCCCCGTGCTGACATTAACCACTGGGTCCCCTGGCCTCTAAATATGCCTCTGCGCCAGTATATTAATGTCCCGGTGGACTAGTGGAGTCATAGGCACACCAGTGTCCACATCAGTGCCTCCGGTCCGTCTCCTGGGACCAGAGGCTAAACTGCGTAAAGATGCAGGCCCACCGCAAGCGGGGGTCCGTCTTACCTGTTCCCTGGATTCCGGGCTGCAGTCTGGGGAGCTTGCTAGCTAGTCCCCTCAAGAGTCCCGCCAGGAGTACCTAGCAGGGACTTGGCGTCACGGCACCGTAGAGGGGTGATGGAACAGCAGCGCAGACGTCCAAGGGACTGTCTTGTACTGCTGCTCAGTTTTAAAATACTAGAAATAAAAAATAAATCATAAAAAGAAGCTTGGGCTGCTTAAAGCAGCCCCACTGTTAATAATGGTGAACCAGCTCCTGCCATCCACCAACGAAATGGAGTTGCCCTCGGGCTGTGGGCGGGGTATAGGGGGAAGGACTGGAGCATCCTGGGATTGAAATGCTCTGCTGTTGGTGTCCGGTCCTCCAAGGTCCCACCTAAACCCCATTGTCTCCCTGTGGAGCCCTATGGACCCAGAAGAAGAAAGTTCAGTAAAAAGTGCTGAACTATAACAAAAACGCACAGCCGACATAACTGATAAGGTGGCACAATAAACTTTGGCCACCCTAGATGATTAATTGAGGAAAATGTAGCGTGCAATTTGATATAATGCAAATATAATGGCCAGCAAATTGGAGTGTTATCGTCAGGTTGTGCAGGATCGGGGATGAGGAAGGGTGCTGACACTGAACGATATATCGTTAAGTGTGGGCTCAATGTCCACTGCACAATATAATGAATGATAACGATATCATTATCGTTCATTATATCGTGTAGTGGATGCGCGGCATTACTCTGCAAGTGCGCAATATAATTGGTTCCTCGATCGGTAATAAGTTTATATTACCCCAATTAACACTTGACTGGCGTGTTCGCATGGGATGCGACTGAAACCAGCTGTGCTTCAGCTGACACGATCGCATCCCATGCAACCGCACCACCCCGCTGTGTCCCCTGGCTTTTATAGAGGAGATCCGTTCTACACTCCCCGGACCACCAGGCAGTGATGCAGCGATCCGTGACCTCCGGCATCACTGCTGGAATCGTGCCCCAGTATGCCATGAAAATGTATGCTCAGGGGACAAAAGTGCGTGGAAGGCAACTTTGTTATCCCCCTACCACTATTTGGCTGATCTCTGCAAGTGCAGAGATCATCATCAGCATCAGGGGGGACTGATCATCATCAATCTCTTTACTACTAAGGGAGTTTTGAGGAGGTAACGTTACTAGGGAGTTTTGAGGAGGTACTTTTAGAAGGATCTATGACACCGGGGGGGGTGTCTATTACAATGGGGGGGTGGGAGGCATTGGGACATGTGTGTGCAAGACACCTCCTGGGCATATGTTTTTTCAAGAAAATATTTAAAATGTATTTTTAAAAATAAATACTTTCTAAACTTATAGAAAATATAAATTCTGGCAGGTTTTGGGGAAAAAAGATCATCAGTTAAGTGGAATTAAAATATTACTACCAATACTAATTTAATAATTAAGCCGCATAAATATATTATTTGG
Source organism: Taudactylus pleione (assembly GCA_031769625.1). Classification (NCBI taxonomy): domain Eukaryota; kingdom Metazoa; phylum Chordata; class Amphibia; order Anura; family Myobatrachidae; genus Taudactylus; species Taudactylus pleione. The sequence continues at coordinate 6,109,766 of JAUIMM010000210.1, read as the reverse complement.
ACCCCTTAATTAAATGTAATTTAGTGACAATTAAATACATAGGTTTACCCACTTTGTTGATAAGAACTGGATTCTTCCCAGGCACTGCAGGAGTTAAAATTTTAAAAGATAATGATGAGCTTGATCACACCATCATGCTGGGCCTTATGAAGTCTCAACCCTTGCTGGATGCCCGGGCACTCACAGACACAGGGGTACTCTTGTGTATGTATACTATACATTTACTTACACACACATACACCATACATGCCGACATTCAGTTCCCTCCTTCCGGGAGGGAGCTGAATGACTGTGCACAGCAGGGGGCGTGGCCGGGTAATGACGTGGTTTTAGGGGCGGAGTTGGGGTGGAGCAACGCAATCGAATCATCGTGGCTCCGCCCCCTCTTCACAATGCCAAAAATATTGGCATTGTGAAGCAGGGGGCAGAGCCACGATGACACGATTCTGCGCGAATCGCGTCATCGAGCCCCCCGCTGCGGGGGTTTCTTGTAGTAGTTGGGGGGGGGGGTCAGGCTGCAGCCGGGAGGCTTGCCTGCCTTTCCGGGGGGTCGGGAGCGGCACCAGATATTCGAGAGGCTCCCAACCAAATCGAGAGGGTAGGCAAGCCTAACACACACACACACACACATATATATATATATATATATATATATATATATATACACACACACACATATACAGTAGTGTGCAAAAGTATTAGGCAGGTGTGAAAAAAATGCTGCAAAGTAAGAATGCTTTCAAAAATAGAAGTGTTAGTTTATTTTTAGCAATTAACAAAATACAATTAAGTAAATGAACAGAAGAGAAATCTAAATCAAATCAATATTTGGTGTGACCGCCCTTTACCTTCAAAACAGCATCAATTCTTCTTGGTACACTTGCACACAGTTTTTGAAGGAACTCGGCAGGGAGGTTGCTCCAAACACATCTTGGAGAACCACAGATCTTCTGTAGATGTAGGTTTGCTCAAATCCTTCTGTTTCTTCATGTGATCCCAGACAGACTCTATGTTGAGATCAGGGCTCTGTGGGGGCCATATCATCACTTCCAGGACTCCTTGTTCTTCTTTACTTGAAGATAGTTCTTAATGACATTGACTGTATATTTAGGGTCATTGTGCTGATGCAGAATAAATTTGGAGCCAATCAGACACATCCCTGATGGTATTACATGATGGATAAGTACCTGCCTGTATTTCTCAGCATTGAGGACACCATTAATCCTGACCAAATCGCCAAACTCCATTTGCTGAAATGCAGCCCCAAACTTGCAAGGAACCTCCACCATGCTTCACTGTTGCCTGCAGACACTCATTATTGTACCGTTCTCCAGCCCTTTGGCGAACAAACTGCCTTACGTTACAGCCAAATATTAAAAATGTTGACTCATCAGTCCAGAGCACCTGCTGCCATTTTTCTGCACCCTAGTTCCTATATTTTCGTGCATAGTCGAGTCGCTTGGCCTTGTTTCCACGTTGAAGGTATGGCTTTTTGGCTACAATTCTTCCATGAAGACGTCTGGCCAGACTTCTCCGAACAGTAGATTGGTATACCTGGGGGGGATCGGTATGAATGATCGGCGGACCTATGTCCGGCGGTTCAAATCCAGACGCCGCAAGACTGGCACCAGTGAAGATCCAGACTGCTCTAAAGGTAAGTATTTACTAACATAAACCGCCCCCCCCCAACCCTCCTTTAGGGGTGCCCAACCCTAACCTCCCTCCCCGCTGCCTAAACCTAACCCTCCCGGGCGGGGTGCCTAACCCTAACCCCCCCTTCCCCTAGCCTAACCCTCCCAGGGGGATGCCTAACCCTACGCCCCCCCCAGGAGCCCCTAACCTAACCCTCCCCCCCGCAGCTGTCCTTCGGTAAGTATGCCGGGCGTCGGGCTCCCGGCGTAGGTAAAATGACAGGCGTTGGGGCTTTGACGCCTGTCATTAGACCCCTGCTGGATTAGACAGTCGGGAAGCCAGCGGTCGGCATTACGACTGTCGGTTTCCTGACTGCATCCCATACCTGGGTCCCACTGGATTCTTTCATCTGATGCACTGTTTCCTTGGCCGACCACTGCGTCTAAGGTCCTCAAGGTTGCTTGTTTCACTGTACTTCTTCAAAAGAGCTTCAACAGCACATCTTGAAACCCCAGTCTGCTTTGAAATCTTTGCCTGAGACTTTGCTGATGATATATAACTACGTTGTGTCTTGTTGCTGTGCCATCCACAACCTCACCTTTGTAGCAGAGTTTGGCTGTTCCTCACCCTGTTTTAAGCTTCCTGCACAGCTGTTTCTGTTTCAGTTAATGACTGTTTCAACCTACATATGAAAATTATTATCATTATCACCTGTTTGGTATGATTAATCATACACCCGACTATAATCCTACAAAACCCCTGACTTTGTGCAAGTGTACCTAGAAAAATTTATGCTATTTTGAAGGCAAAGGGTGGTCACACCAAATATTGATTTGACATGAGAATGTCATAATGCCAACATGCCTGCAATGTCAACATATGCCACGTTGACATTGATTACATTTTGACCTAATTAGAATGTCAACAAACCACCCCTGGTGGTCTAGTGGTGACTTACCTGGTTTGGTGGTCAGCCGTTAAGAACTTCCAGCGGATCCAGCGGCGAGTATATCTAACCCCTAACCCCACCTCCAATAGCCTGACCCTCCGCTGCCGTTCCGTGCAGAATGTCAGCGTTTCACCTGTCAACATTCTGCACGTTGCAACATTTTTAATGTTGACATTTTGACTAGATCCCACATATACACACACACACAGCACAGCCCAAAAATCAGTCTGAACGTCCGCTCTGCACTCAGCCTAAGTGCAAATATAGAGGAAGGAGCAGGACTCGGAATGGTCTGTAGATGCATATGGAGCTTGCGCTGTGATTAAAAAAAAAAAATTGCAAGATTCACCGCCCAGCTTTGCCCATAATGTACTGATTATTTGTCTACGTCACTGCACTGTTCTTCTGGAGAGTATGGCATCTTTCTAAGCAACTTTTTCTTTAAATAGAATGTCAACATGTTGCATATAATTGCAATTTATACATATTCTCCCTTACAATCTAATTTTACAATTCCACTTTTTGCTTTATGATGATACAGTATGTGTGAATACTTATCCAGGCTTTATTACTATAGATTCTGTGAAAACGTTCTAAGGGCCTGATACAGCGATCACAAATGCAACTACGTACGCAGATTGAGCGATTGTTAGCCATTGCGCATGCATATAAGCCGCACTGTGCGTGGACTGTGATTGCACTGCGATTGCGCACGCATAGAGGAAGCCATCGCAGAGTGACCGTGTGAGCGGTTGGGAGTGGTGACGGGCGAGTTGTAGGAAAAGCGCAGACATGCCTGTCCGTTTGTACGCAGTTGCCTGGGCGTGCATAAATGATCCACTGCGATGGCATACGCAGCTTGAGAGCCCATTGCGTGTGCAGAGACTTGCAGTCTCTGCGGCAGGTCGGACCTGGTGTAAATGTTGCGTGAGTGGTCAATGTGCGTCGATGGTACCGATGGTTACGCAGAGGAGCGAGGTTGGACTGATATGAGAAGGCAGCAGTGGGCGTCTTTACGCCAGCTGTGCTTTGGCAGGCATTAGCATATTTTCGCAGCTGCATTGTGTTCAAAATCGCAGCTGCAATTGTTGCTGAATTAGGCCCTAAGTGCAGCACTTGTTTGGTTATGAAAGTAATTATCAGCTGTGACTGGCTACAGAAATCTCTTCTCTCTTCAGAAGATTGAATCAACATGTTAAATTACCAGCTGGCTATTGATCCAGGTCCTCATTACCATTGCTGGTATCAAAAGTATTTAAGCCTTTCCCCTGTGACTATATCTTCTAAGCTTATTTTATTGTTATTTTATCAGGCTGATCCTTCCCCTATGGTGACACTTATTATGATTAATAGGTCACAAGGTACAGTTCTCATTTACAAACAAAGCCTTTTAGTATAATGCATCTTTTAGCTCATTTTTAAATGGCGTAGGGCATGGCACTTTTAAAAGATAAGAATAAGTTTGTAGAATTATCTGTCATAACTATATCTTGTAATTTCTTTTACAACTTACAGATAACATTTTCTGGTTATGACCTATGATGGTTGGTGTTACATTTGCTATGTGTTGGCAGAGAATTATGATTAGACCTAAAAAATGTGTTAATAGACTATTAGAAACACATCATAAGTCTTTTTTTTCTCCAAACTATAGACAGATACTGAATTAATATTTTTGAACCAGATGGCCAAAGGAAAAAAAAAAAAAGATATATAAAAAAACATGAGGACACAAGATATGACTGCGGAATTAAAATCCCTGATCCAAGTGCTTTCAACACATAGTTTATTCCCCCCTGATGAAGTCATAAAGCCTATTACAGCCAGACAAAATGCGTAGGAAATTCTTACAGCATGAAATACCACTCTTATGGATCATTTTCATAGGACTTTCTGGTCTGGATACAAATGTCATGAAAGCACTTGAATAGCTAATTTTAAGTGAACTACAGATGTGCCCTCATACACTTAGCCATGCAGCGTGACATGCCTGGTGCGAGCGAGCTGCGCCAAGCAGTGCAGTGTCGCGTTTACTTAAGTGTGCGTCTAACTGGGCCCATACATCAACAATCACTTGGGGCAATTCTGCATTTCTCAGATGAAGGTGTAAAAAAAAAAAGAAAAAGATATCGGCAATGCATGGAGGTTACAGATTGCCGATTCCGACCAAAAAGTGATTGAAATCTGTAAATCAGGCTGTACAACATGTTGCATTACACAGACAAATCTGGGCTGGTAGTGTATGGTGCTGTAGATTGGTAGTGTATGGTACCGATCAGTCGTTTTACAGACTGTCACTAGTAAAACGATGAGCCTTTCACGATTGGCAGAACCGTTCTTTGGTAGAAATGATCTGAAAATCACTGAAATGTATGGGCGCATATTGGTGGATTGGAGAATCGTTAAATTGGGAGAAAAATTGCAAAATCTGTGAATTTGTTTTGTGAGTGCTGATGTATGGGCCCCATTAGTCGCAACGCAATGCGACACATCTGCTTCACGAAACGGCACTGATTAATTTGATATACGGCACTTGTATATCTGTGTGCAACCAAGTCTGAATCTGTACAATGGAACCTGGCGTGAAGCTGTGGACGCTGCATTGTGTAGCACTCCGTATACAGAGTCACACACAGATATACAAGTGTCACATATTAAAATAATCAGGGCAGTCTCGGTTTTGATGCACAATAGTGAAAATAAAGACGCAAGATAGACGCTCGACACAAGCAGAGTTGCATGGGACCCGGCACCTGAAGGGCTGTTTGGCGCGACTGCTGCAATAGTGTATGAGGACATATCTATATCTCATAAGATAATGTTAATATGTTAATATACAGGAAGGATACATATTCTTCTTAGTAATTGCCCCCTAGCATAAGGGATTGCACCTCAGATAAACAATGAAAATACCCAAAGAAATATAAAGATGAGCCTAATTTTTTATATATTTGGAACAATGCTAATTTTTTGATTTGAAACAATATTCATGTTAATTTATCTTATAAATTATGGAGCAAGAGGCATCATTGTCTGTCTGTGATGTCATAGGGCCGTATTCAATTAGAAGCAAAAAACTGAGATCCACGAAAAAGTATCGCCGATTGCGTCTTTTCGCCTGTCGGAAACTTATCTCTGTATTCAATTCCATCCGTTTTCGCGTATGAGGAAAGTCAATGTAATAGGCGAAAAAGATTCGCCTCTGCATAGGTGGAGAAAAGAAGTGCAACATTTTTGTTTTGGGGAGCAAAGGTGGGGAAACCACTCAGAACCCTTGGGACAACCCCCCAAAGGATAAGTGTGTCAAAATATTCCTGAAAAAAAACTAAAGAACATCCCAAAAAAATATTTTGAATTTGGGGGTGAAAAAGCACAAAATGGGGGGACAAATTCAAAAACTACTGAAATAAGGTTCTGAGGGTGCTCTAAGAAGGGGTCAAGTGTTTTTGGGGTTGCAGGTGTTTTTATGGAGGTGGAATTTCACTTTTAATAAAACTTCACTTTAGAGACATTAAAAGATGCTATCACCCATTTTCAGGTACCCCAAATTTGCCAGGAATACTTTTTTTCACCAAAAAATACTGCTTTATGCCATTCTTCACCACTTCTGCAAAGACGCTAATTAGAGGCTATTGTACCAACTTAAGAACCCCAAACAGTTTTATTAGATATATTCGGGCACTACTACATTGATCCCCAATGTTTCTGCATCTTTTTGGGGTGTTCAGGCTGATTCCCCCGATTCTGACACCATTTTCCGTCTGTTTTGACATCGCGTGTCGCTGTTTTCGCCTCTTTTGGAATTAAGGCGAATAGCGGGGACACGCACGATAATTTTCCGGTGCCAAAATACGCGACGCACAGTAGATGAAAAACCGGCACGCGAAACTTATTGAATACCGCCCCTAGTCCTTGTTAATCGATTCAATGCAGCTTCATGAATAATGGTCCAGTCCACAGAATGTCTCTTCTGGATGTATGCAGGTCTTATAGTCAGGCTTGCCTACCCTCCCGATTTGGCCGGGAGCCTCCCGATCTTCGGGTGCCGCTCCCGGCCCCCCGGAAAGGCAGGCAAGCCTCCCGGAAGCCTCCGACCCTCCCGTCCTCCCCCCTGAAAAGATTATATATCCCAACAGCGGGGGAGCCGGTGACGCGATTCGCGCTGAATCGCGTCATCGCGGCCCCGCCCCCTGCTTCACACTGCCGAAAATAACGACATTGTGAAGAGGGGCGGAGCCACGATGACGCGATCGTGAGGCTCCGCCCACGGCTCCACCCCCAATTGGCTGGCCCGCCCCCAATGACCGCCCCCGCCCCCCCACTGTTAGCCGACAATCAGCTCCCTCCCGGAAGACTGGAGCCGATTGTCGGCAAGTATGCTTATAGTACATACCACATTAATGTCAGCATGGATAAGTCTCAGCTCTTCCACATGGGCCATCTTCTCCTGAAGCAAAAGGTCCATTTCTTGTTTGTACTCCTTCAGGTGTCGTTCCTCAGACTCCAAGGAATCAAATTCTGCTTTCAGACGAGCCTTTATCTTCTCCATCTGAAGAGTCTTGTTCCTGGAGGAACCAAAATGGCCATAGTTATTACATAATACCACAGATCTTACAAAAAAAACAAACCAATAAATTGTACGCCAGCTTGAGATCAGGGCTTCTATGCTCCATATTCAGCAACTAAGCACATGAAATATATTTTCCTCCCTAACTGAGCCTGAATTCAGTCAGTATAAGTTGTACATTTGAACATATAAAACCAGACTCCCATTACTGCTGATGTAATATCCTCTTATTAATTTAGATGTTTCAAGCTGTCACTTAATATTTTTCTTAGTCAATTGATGGGAGAAATTCAGTACTACAGCTGCTAGAGAGCTCACAGTGAGCTATAACATCTAATTTGTCAGCTAAGCATTCTGGGAAACATTTCAGAACCAAAATGTAAATTATTATCCTGACAAATTCTCCAAAATGTTTGCATCATCATCAGCATATATTGATATCCTTCCTTAGAAAGGGCAGGAGCAGCTAAGCAGTAAAAGTTTAAGTAGGAAAAATTGAGTAACTAAATATATTTACAGCTGTCCAAACACACAGTTCCATCCTTGACCACACACACATTGTGCATACAAACTTAGTATTTGACAAATACTTTTGTGCTACCATGAATCCGGTGCCATTTTGCAAGGAACAGTATGTAATTCAGTAGACAATCTCTGAATACATGCCATCTGCAGCAAACACATTTAGGGCCATATTCAATTTGAAACGAAAAGTCAGTTATTGGTGATAATTTATCGCCGATGACATCATTTTCGCCATTTTCACTTATCCCCATATTCAATTTCAAAGACTTTTCGCAGGTGCGAAATGTCTTTGGAAAAAAACGGGGATAAGTTTTCACCACTGTTTAGGTGGCGAACAAAAGTGCAGAATTGGGGTTTAGGGGTGTAGAAAAAAAAAATTAGTCTGCACCCTATGAAATGTCAACTTAAAGTAAATTGTGTAAAAAAAAAAACTAGCAAAATCGATCCCGTGGTGGTTCCCAAGTATGCGGCAGGTGTTTTCTAGAATGCGGCAGGTGGATTTTTGAAGAATTTTTAAAAATCACTTTAGGGACTTAACAATATGCCTGCACCCATTTTCATGTACCCCAAATTTTACGGAACTAGTTATTCCCCCCCCCCAAAAAAAAAAACCTAAGTGCTATTCTTTAACACTTCTTTACAGGCGCATTTATGCACCTGCTGCGGCTATTTAAAAACTCCAATTACCTTCAGCAGGCCAGATCAGGGGGTACCCATAGTGATCCCTCATGTCAGACCATCTTTCGGGGGGTGACAGGCTGATTTCCCCTAAAGTGACAGGACTTAACGATACTTACCTTTCCGCCGGGTCCCGTTTTCACCAGATTTTAATTGAATAAGAGGTTAAGCGGGCACGCGCCCGATACTTTATCCCTGCAAAAACGGCGATGATGGCGAAAAGTCCGACCTCTGACTTTTCGCCTCAAATATGATATCGCCCTATGAGACAAAACTTGTGTTTGAAATAAGTTAGCTTTCAGAAGTCAATAATCTAGAAAAAAAAAGCTTTTAACATTTTCCCAAGGGGCAGGAAAGATATTCAGGCCTACAGTTATTTTTAATGAGTTTATTCTCATTGGGTTAATAGTCAATGTCACCAAAATAATATTTTAGGAAGCATACATTTTCTCACCCAGAGTAACATGACAATTGCAAAGTGATGTTTAAAATCGAAGATGGCAGCCTGTTGTGTTGTGAAGGTTTTGTTTATAAAAAAAAAATAATAATAATAATAATTTTGGAAGATAAATGAATAATTATGCAAATAAGTATTCGGCACTTTTGTAGATATCCCTCGCATTTAATGTATAAGACGGAATGGAAAAAATATATATTTTCTCCAATTCTACAATTTATTTTGCTCTTAGAATATTGCAAGACAAGTAAAATGAATTATTACCTCCACCAAAACTATTGCTGGCCTATAAAGTTACATAATATTTCAAAATAAGTATTTATTCCGCTATATATAGTTCTACAATATAAATTTTAATAAAAGTGTATTATGGTGCATACACATGGTCAGATTTTTCCTTCAGAATGAACGATAACGATAACGATGTAAAAATCGTTCAGTCGTTCATATCTGAAGGAAAATCTGACATACCTGAACGATGGACAATCAACGATGCGCGTTCCCGTTTGTCAGATAACGATATCTGACATCTGATGTGTTTGCAGTCAGACTTGGACGATTCCATTCATTTTAATGCAGTCAAAAATCGTTCAAAACTTTGGTAAAATCGTTCAAATCGTTCATCTGACAAGTCTGACAAATCTGACCGTGTGTATGCTCCATTAGTCAGATTTTGACCAAATTCAATTTGTGTACACATTAGACTTCTCTTTATAATGAGAGAAAGCGTGTCTGTCTGTCCTTTATGCACGGCCAGAGTCTTGGACCTAGCTCCACCAAATTTTCGCAGGGTGGTGTAGTTTGACCAGGAATGTTTTTGCCAAGGTATGAACTTCGTCAGGGCCACACACTGTCTACAACCCCTAAAAATCGCTACACTCTTAAGGCGCGTATCCACTACACAATTAAAATGAGCGATTGAATGATTATGACATTATTATCGTTCAATCGTTCATTAATCGTGCAGCAATTGTGTAGTACAGTGGTTCTCAAACTCGGTCCTCAGGACCCCACACAGGTCACATTTTCCAGGTCACCTAGCAGGTGCACAGGTGTATTCATTACTCACTGACACTTTTTAAGAGATCCACAGGTGGAGCTAATATTTCACTTGTGATTCTGTGAGGAGACCTGGAGAACATGCACTGTTTGGGGTCCTGAGGACCGAGTTTGAGAACCTGTGGTGTAGTAAAATGCCTGCAACAACCAGCTTCCGCTGGTCTCTGAAGGTACCTATTGTCGTCGTCCCTACATGCTGGTCAATTTTTCCAATATCATTGGTATATCGTCCATATATCGTACAGTCGATACACGTTGATCGATCAACGATCAAATGATAAGCCACTCCCCTGACACTCCCAAACCTCCATTTGTGATCATCCCTGCCGAAGCAGGACCACGCAGATCTTCATTTTCCAAAAAGGTAAGTGCAAAACCACTGTCCATATGAAGTCCAAAAGCCGAAGTTATGGTACTATGAACTGCTCCCCTTTGTTCTTGGGAAAGAACCAAAAGAGACGGTCGCAGTGCTCGCTGGAGCCAGAGGTGGTAGAGGACCTCGTTCCGGATTTGGAGAGTCAGGAACAGGTAAGCAATTAACAATTCTAAACATTAGTTTCGTTCTACTTTCAAAATTTCTCAACTGACTCCCACTTTTGACAGTTTTAAAATTTTTATTGTCTTCAAAGCCACTGTATGGTATTTTTTTATTTTACATAATAATATATATTTTTTCATCTTTCCAAGGTGGAAGATCTGGACGTGGATCCTGACCCTTAATCCCGAGAGCCCACAGAGGTAGTAGAGTCTGAAATTGAGAGGCTGTCCGCGCAAGCACCCGCCAAGAAGCGGAGGGCAGTTTCCAAGACTCCAGCCTCTGGACCATCAACGAGAGACACACTTTTTAAACATGCTGAGGAGGTTTTACAGAAGCCCCAGAGTGCAAATCAAGTTTTTGGCATGAATAAGGGCCACAAAATGGACAGCATGGCTCCAAACCAGCTACTTCATTTCAAACGCATAATATATAACTTTATAATACTTGCTCATCAAGGAAAATTGGATGAGCATAGTACTGTCGGGTCATATACTATAGCGCAACCCACCCCATTGTCCTCTAGCAATCCCCCCGTCCCACCTCATAGACCGGCATATCTCCCTATGCCAATTCTTCCTCTGTCACATTCCCTCACCTATCAAGCGATGGGCAGCCCACAAACACCATCTCCCTTTCCCAGCACATCCAGGAGTGATGTGCACTCAGCATGGATGAGTGCACAAACCACCCTACAGGCTGAAGGAGACTTTTATCATTTGTGATTTTTTTATTGTTCATTGTTTTCGTGTTTTATAAATATGTCACGCCTTTTTCTTTGTTTTTTTTTTCTGAAGAATGACCTTGAGTATGTACATAGTACCATGACTTTGGCAAATGGACTTCATTTGCACTTGTTTACTGGACATTGTGACTTATGTATACTTCTTGTGCTCTTACCATGAACACTGTTTCAAGATTCTGTTTCTTTGCCTTTACCTTGATTATGTTAGCATCACTGTAAATGGTCTCAACTGTATATTACAATTTATTTCAGTGCCTGATTCTTTGTATTTACTCAGGAGGCACTCATTGGTCTGGTATTAATCAATGAAGTCACATTAATATTATCATTTTTTTTTCCAAAGTTACATATCTTGTGTTGTGTTTTTCTTGGCATTATTTATTATATTTTTAAATGGTAGTGCTTTGAAGTTTTATAAGGGAAGGGGGTTGTGCTACTGTTTTACTTGATCCAGGGTCTAGATAGTTTTAGATGGTTATTAATTCTATATATAAAAAAAAAATCTTTTATCAATAGTAGACTTTTATCATCATAACTCCTGAGGTTCATTTTGTGTCATAAACAGTAAGTACACATCATGTGGAGTTTGGAGAGGGCTAGTGTGCAGACACTGGGCCTGATTCAGAGATGGACGAAATTGCACAGCCCCACACAAGCCGCTGTACAATTCTGTCTATTTGAAATGCAAATGCAAAAGGAGGTGTCACACATCTTGCTGCATCTGCGTGATCCCTGTGCTGCTATCAAGGTCGCAGCCATGGGCTCAACATTGAAACAATCGCGACCATCGCTCACGATAGTTGCTGATGTTCCATGGGCGAGGCTGCGGGAGCTGCACCCACGCAGACTCTAGCCTCTTCCCTGCCGGCAAACCACTGCCAGGTGCCGTATTTTATGTGTAGTGTCATTACATTTTTAAGGTTAACAAATAACATAACTTGTTAGATCCATATACTATTTTTTAAATTAAAAAAAAATTTTTTGCAAGATAAATGCAAGAATTTTTATTCAGGCTCCACCGTCAGAGGCCCGTCCATTTTTGTCGGCATCTAAATATATAAACTTATAGCTCGCATTTACTATAGCCGTCATGACTATACTAAAATAGCCCTTGTAGTTAACATGTTTCCCGTCGACTGCCCCTCCACAATTCGGGAAATTCCATTTCACCTCAAAATTCTTCAGCAACAGTTTACCATTCTTCAATGGAATATGGAAACTACAAAAAAAAATAAAAAATACACAAGATGGGCATTTTAGTTGATGATAATATACCATATAGTAGCATTAATATACATTTTTGGGGAATATACTATTTGAGAACATATTAAGATTTATAATAACTTTATATTTACTGTGCGGTTTACATTTGGGTCAAGCATAAGATATCATAAAGTCAGTTCAGAAAATATTCTTAAGGGGCGTACAGTGGGGTACAGCAGCGTCTATCATAAGGAGAGTTAGCATATAACAAGGGGTGTACAGTGGGGTGCAGCAGCATCTATCATAAAGACAGCTAACAAAATATACCTAAGGTGCATACGGTGGGGTGCAGCAGCGTATATTATTGACAGTGTATGCAAAATTTGTAATTACTGTACCTTAAAATACTGAGACTTCAGGACAGTAAATATGGCTCGGCATGTCTCTGGAATGATGTGTCCCAAAGTTTGAGACGAAATGAGGCTGCCAAACTTCAAATCAGCTTGTTATCTTCCAGTTGCAAGGTACCACAGGGTTGCGATGAGTCTCTCCTCAGGGGGTATGGACCTCCGCATCTTGGTATCCTGTCTCTGAATGTAGGGAGTCACCAGACTCAGCAACTCCCAAAAGGTGACATCATCCATCCGTAGAAAATTACGAAAGTTATCAGGGTTGTTCTCTCAGATTTCAGCAAGCAGTGGCATGTGCGAGAGAGAATCCCTCTGCAGCAGCCACTGCTTGGTCCAGCACAAGTGAACCCTTCTCCTCTTCACGGACCCCTCCCATCAGCCAACAGAACAACTCCAGCATATGCTGTCATCACACAATAGCGATAAGGATAAGGATCCATGATGAGCAAAAATAAGCGCAGTTTGTTTAAAGACAAGCCAAAAACAAACCAGAGCAAATTAGCAATGCAATAGCGTTCAGCAGGTATAATTCAAACCAAACTAGCCACAGAGCATAAATGCAATGAATAAAATGTCAACCACCTATATATTCCCTCATGAAAGCCCCACCCACCCATCAAGAAACATCAGCCCAGTATACACCCCTCAAGAAAAATCTGTCACTCAATTTGAAGTACACAATATCGATTAACGTTTACAAATCGTACAGGGTAAACGATCATATGTACAGGTAAATTTCAAGGGAAAATCATTTGACGATATGGTACTGGGAGCATATCGTGTAGTGGATATACACCTTTACATTACACACGTTCTGAGGCTGGCCCCAGTGGAAATTGGCAGTCTATCAAAAACCTGTGTGAAAGCTACAAAAGTATCCTTTTAACCTCAAGTGCCAAACTTTATGAATCATGCAAGTTCATATTAAATCCAGAGTTAGTCCTTTTTAAAGTGACCATATATATTAGTCAGCCTTCTGTGTTTGCAAGCAATGGCGTAACTAGAACTTTGGAGGCCACATAGCAAGATCTTAAAAGGGCCTCCCCAGAGTAAAAAAATATATATACATTTGTCCCCACACAGAGCCCATTTAGGCTATGACACACAGTAGTACCCCTTATACATTATACCACACAGTAATGCCCTTTACAGATTATGCCACATAGTAGTAGTGCCCCATATAACACATTATTCCACACAATAGTAGCACCCTTGCCCATTATGCCACACAGTAATGCCCCTTACACATTATGCCCCCCCAACTCACCTCCCAGTCTCCCTCTAGCAGCCTCTCGCCTCCTCCTGTGTGCCATCAGCAGCCAGCAGGTGTGGATTTGGGTCAGGCCACCAGCTAATTACAGCTGGCGCACCGGCAGACATGGACAGACAGTGCTGATGCAATTTGAAACTGGCGCCGATTGCGAGCCAATTGAAGCTCACAGACCGACAGTCAATCAGGAGCCGCCACTGCTGATTGCCTCGTGACCAGCGGCGCTGTCTCTCCATATCTGCCTGCCGGTGTGCCAGCTATAATCAGCTGGCGGGCTGGCAAAAAATCAACACAGCGGCCCTGACTGGACCAGCCAATCTTGTGTGCTCACTGGATGCAGGGGGAGCGGCGGGCCGCAGAGGCAGCTCGGGCGCCATACCAGCCGCACCCCTTGCACCCACGGTAGTTACGCCACTGTTTTCATGCATGCCAGCAAACAGTGGGGTCGTTTTCAGGATCAATGGAATGGGGGACAATCTAAACAAATAATGGCTGCAGGTGTACTTCTAGGTCCAGTCTTCCATCCGGGCAATGTCGGGTATCCCAGCTAGTTCACAATATTGCTGTACATGCTGTCACTTCAACGAAGTCCTTTATATTGTGAATACTTCTAGAGAAGAAACTAAGCGGTCTGTGGGCCTGATTCAGAGCTGAACGCTCTGACCAGAGCGCTCGCTTTGAATCAGGGCCCTCCTACCTTTTTTTGGAGCGTCCTCATGGACGCTCGCATAGCTGTGGGTTATCACCCACAGCTATAGCGAGCGTCCATGATGATGGTCGCGTTGGTCTTGACCATCGGGCTTGCGACGGAGACCCTACGGTAGGGTCTCGCTGCCACAAGCCCTGGAGTGATTTTGGCTCTATCAGAGCCAAAATCACTCCCACTGACATCACTAGTGATGTCAGTGGGGCTGGCTTGAGACGGTAGGCGTTCCCATGGGAACGGCTCCGTCTGGCAGGCACGCCCACCAAAGGGGGCGTGCTGTCAATCAACATCGACAGCATGCCCCCTTTGGTGCGAGACCCGGAGCGATGGAGAGCCCGTCGCTCGCCGGGTCTCGCGCATGCGCAGTGGGGGAACATTGACCCGCTTGCGAGCGTACTGCCGCTCGCGAGCGGGTCTGAATGACCCCCTATGTTCTAATAATAATGGCACAGTCACAATTATTATGTACCCATATTGCAGGGGATAATTTCATTTTTAATAAAATATCTCCGCTATGGACCAAGTGGAACTCACAGGGACAGAGTTGCGGTAACCGCTGTCCCTGCGAGTTATATCCCCGGCAAATTAAATCTTTCACGTTTGTGAAAGACGTCTCCTGTGGAAGCTAGCACTGTACATATGCACAGCGTCAGCTTCCGGAGCCGGATGAAGGTTGTGAGAGAGAGATCGAAAGATCTCTCTCCTTCTCTTGGAGCCTCCATAGGCTTAAAGCAGTTTAAACCATCTGAAGATTGTGTAAACTACCGAGGCCAAACTCCGAAAAGCTTAGTTTTTTGGAGTTTGGTACATAGGGGGTCAGATCGTAGTCCTCAATGATAATAATGGGGACTGCAATCTGCAGTGCTAATTAGCACTTTGCATGAGATTTATGTGACATCTCCTGCATTGTGCCATTAATACCATACATAAAATTATGCAGAAACTGCAGTTTCTGCATACATTTTTGTAAAAAAAACAGTTTAATACATAGGCCATAGGTTTCCAAACGCGGTCCTCAAGGCTCCCAACAGTTCAGGTTTTAGAGATATCCATAGGTGAGCACAGGTGACTTAATTAGTGCCTCAGTCAATAAGATTTAACCACCAGTGCTCAACCATGGATATCTCTAAAACCTGAATTGTTGGGGAGCCTTGATGACCATCTTTGGGAATCTCTGACATAGGCCCCTAAATAAGATAAGATAAGATAAGATAACGAAAACTAAATTACAAATGTGTAGATGTTTGCTGTAGGATGTGTCTGGGGCTGCCTCATGTCCTCTTGTTGTGCTATGTTGCTTTAAACAGCTGTGTATTATCAGACTCTATATCATGTAATTTGCACTATAATATTAATTACATTGCATTGAATATGTTACATGTACAGCATGTCTTGGTAGTCTACAAAATACATCAAGTTTAATTAAATTATTTAAATCAAATGCATGTTGCCAATTCAGGTTGTTGCAGAAATCACAACAGAAACTGTTGTCTAAAACACAGCTACACACTAATGGGAAGTTAGTTAAAAGCAAAAGATATCCAGTAAATTGTTACCATTTGCCAATTACACTCTAGTCTGAAAAGATTTTATCAGGGAGAGATTTTTTGGTTTAAAAATAATGCACCTAAAGACATCTCTAGTGCACATTTTCCCTGTAATTTCAGTCTGTAGAACCAGCTGACACAGGACTCCGGAGACGTAAGAATACTCATTATATGGGTGCAGAGTGTGCGCTGTGGGACCCCCTGGACCCAGGGGCTTGTATTCACCGCACGCCCTGCACCCATTAAAGATATGCCAGTGGTGGCTAGCTTTACATTGTAATTCAGTCATTTGGCTTGGAATTAGAATGACTAGTTCTATGCAATTCAGCCCTCCACACATTCATCTACATTCTTATCTGATCAGCACGATCAAGAACAACCAGATTTAATGTGTATAGTCAACTTTAAATGATTAACAACACACTTTGGGCATGATTCAATTAGGCACAAGGTTTACTGCGCAGGGAAAAGATCCGGGTTCCACGGCTGGAGCTATTCAATCACTCAGCATTTTCCCCGCACGGTAACCCATAGATTCCACGTAAAATGTGAGACCTATGTGTTTCCCCACACGTTAAATTGAGAATGGGGACTGCGGTTTAAAGGGCTAATTAGCCTTTTGTAGGATATTTCTGTGAAATCTCCTGCATTTAGCTATTGATATGTAGCAGTGAGGTCAATGGCTGGGTAGGCACACATGGAGATGGGTCTGAGTGCTGGGAGCCTGTCTCACCCCCTAATCATTGTATCTCTTCTCTCACTACACTAATCTTCAGTGTCCATTGATTCTCCTACCTGCATTACTGTCTTCTCTTGCTTCTGCTGACTGAACTCCGATCTCTATACGTTGCAGTTCACTTCCTGGTCACATGAAACATCCAAGATGTCCATCAGTGCTCAAGGCATGCCCCCCATACTCAGAGGCATGCCTCTATTAGCTCTCTTTTTGTGCAGCTTACTGCCCGTGGAGTGGCTTTGTCCCCAGCTCTGCAAGCAGTGTCTGCCTATACAGAAGCGGGGCTGAGCTGCTGCTGCCTCATCACTAGCCTCCCTTCAGTCCCATGGAGCTCCACAAAGCTGGTGAGTGTTAACTATAAAAATGATTACAATAAACAAAGAAGATGTTTAGAAGTTATAAATATCTTCTTTCTATTATTCTAATCATTTGTATATCAAATCTCAGAGGTATGACAGGGGAGGCTCTACCTCTCCTGCCCACTCTGACTGCATGTCCCTGATATGTAGCTGGGATACATAAAAGCTATGCAGAAACTCTAAGTCTTGCATCATTTTATGAAAAATTGCCTTAATAAATATGCCGATAAATAATTTTCTGCTCTAGGTATAAATTAAACAATACAACATTTAATGACAAAATGGTATGTTGTAGATTGCTTTACAATTGAAAAATCAATTTATATTTATTTTGTTTAATATTGAGAACAAAGTAAGATGAAAAGGGAGCTGGGTACCTAAAAAGATTGCAATTTGTACAAAGAACTGAAGGTATAACAGGTCAGGCTCATACACACAAGTACTGAAAAACAGAAAAACAATACTAGTCACATGCACAAACAAAAGTCACATGCACAAACAAAACCTTGTACTTTACAAAAAACTTGGCTTGATCCATCTCAAAGTTATCCTTCAGCACAGTGTACTATGTTTTTATTGAGCATTACCACATATATACTGTATCATTCTATTTTACCAAGCATTAATGCTTCTAAACCCTTCAGGTAATGCCAAAATGAACACAAAGTGAATGCTGGTCAGAAAGAGTGTACACACTACAGGGTCATTCACATTTGTGATTTCAAACTATCAATATCAATATTGATTCAATATAATTAATTAAAATTAATGTCTATGCTTATAAGGCAACAATATACATATAAATGAAAAAGTACAATTTCAAAGGATAGAAATACACTGTTAACAAGTCCAGCGTTAGATACAGATTGTATCCCTGGAAGCTTAAACTGGCCACAAACATAGCGATATTTTACCCGATCTGGCCGATTCTGACACATGGGAACGACAGATCGTGTAAATATGGCCAAATCCTGAGTAAATCGTGAGTCCCCACTCACGATCACGATGCGATGCGCGTCCCCGCTGGTCGCACATCGCATCATCACATGTGCCGTGCAGTAGGGCAGATCTGACAATCTAGGAGGCGATGCACTGTGAAAGTCTGACTGCAGGAGAGATCGTATGAAGATTGGACACCAAATCGTGTGCAGATCGTGTGGAGATTGTGTGCAGAGCTGCCGGGGAGAGTTTGAAGGGAAATCGTACACATCGGCTGATCGTGTGCAGATCGCTATGTGTGTGGGCAGCATAAGGGACAGGCATTTTTTCTAGTACAGGGTTCAGAGGTGACCTGAATTACCACAATAGATAAGTGGATGTTAGTAAGTTAAAGCAGATGCATTTAGTTCTACATACTCCCATTGTCCATAGATGCAGTAACACTTGAATCTCATAGGAAATGCTTCAAGCTATTGTGTACATACACAACAGTAGTCTAAATACTAGAGAATGGGATGATAATCACTTCACTGGCTACATTGTAACACCAGTGAGTGACTATACACCCCAACTGGTCTAACCATACTGGTGTAATTGGTATTATCTTCTTTAACTGGAGGATCATGCCACTACCAAGCCATTCCTGTACACAGCAAGCAATTGGGTATTACCCAGTATTATTGTACATGTTACATTAGGATAGAAAATATATATTATATATACACACACACTTTCATTGCTGAAAAACATTTTCCATAATCCCTAGGGCCATGCACAATCTCCGAGCAAACATATGTTATGGGGGATGGCTCCTAGACTGCACCAGCTCCACATCTATATGCTAGGGACATTCACTTGGCCATAAAAATCCTGCACTTCGTGTTGCCTCTATAATGGACTAAGAAATAGAATTCTTCTAATAACTGTACGGGAATAATGATGGTGCCTGTAGTCCTCTTTACAGGGTAACAATAGTCTTTGCAGAACAGAATGCATTCTACAGTAAGATACATTTATAGAACAACAATGCAGTTAGTTGAGTGCCCATACCTGATCTCTTTGATGCTCTCCAGCTTGCACATAATCTCCTGCTCATCACCCATACTCTGCACTCTGCAAACAAGCGTCCAGTGAAATGTGTGCAGAAAACAATACAATAGATATAAATGTATGCACACAGCTCCGATCCAGCAAAGTGACGCCCGCGCTGCCTGCTGGGAAATACAGTCCGCTGTGTAATGTCTCCTCATAGCCGAAGTAGCCAACAGAAACTATATCTCCCAGAAGGCAATGGGCGCCCCTCTGCCTGCACTTCCTGCAGCTCCACACACAATCTCACTCTCTCTCACAGCCCCAGCCAGCCTCTTGCAGAACAGCTCCACTGCTCCCAGTCTTAATCAATTTGCCAGAGCTAATGATGTGAGAGGCTGTCAGGGGAGGGAGGGCAGCGTTTTGTATCCAGATTAATGGTAGACAGAATATCATAATATATTACTCTTCCTAATGAGTATGTGTGGCCCTGCTGGGGAGGATGTTAATATGCTGGTCTTTGCCTGACTGCTTCTCCCATTCATCAATGGCTTATTAGTGTGAAGAATGAAATTTATGGGCTAGGACTATTAGTGGAATTGAGGTGTCTGTTTGATATCATTCAGCCATTGTTTCTGCATAAAACAAGACCTCTAATATAAAACATATCAAGTGACTGAATAGAGACTGAGGTGTACTGCACCCAAAGGATGAATAAGACATCAGCACCCAAAGGATGAATAAGACATCAGCACCCAAAAGATGAATAAGACATCAGCACCCAAAGGATGAATTTAGACATAAGCACCCAAAGGATGAATTAAGATATCAGCACCCAAAGGATGAATTAGGACATCACGGTTTCTAACATTTGAAAATATTTTCAAGAAATTCTCGGCGCACGCTCTTTTTCATATAAAAAGAATTAAATGGTTAAAAAAAATATTTCTTAATTAGCATGTTTTTACATAAACTTGATAGTTTGAGGTAATGTCATAGTTCGGATTGGTGTAAACAGGTGATATTTTCATGTTTTAAAATTAAAACGCAGAAGAATAATTTTATTCGATTTTTTATTAGGAATGCAATGCACCAAAAATAAAACAATACTTCTTTGGTTAAATGCAATTTTAGTTACTATTGAACAAATGGGATGCATGCATTGTGGGGAGAAGCTGTATAGATGTACAGCAAGAGGTAGCAATAAAAATGTGTAGATTGTAAGCTACAATGGGACTTGGGCTAATATTAATGATGCATATTATCTGTACACCTCTGTGCATAGGAGCCAGCGCTGTAGGTGAGCAGTGCACTCCCCAAGCTTGTGCTGTCACTCTTCATATCTATGCATATTTCAACCATATGGGGGGGCAGGCACAAACACTGGAAAGGTGGCTCCGATGACGCTGTGTAGTATGATTGGTGCTATATGAATAAATAATAATACTCAATCCAGGTCATTGTAAATTCTAATGTAGAACAATCCAGAGGAAGCAGGTGGTATTTCTTCAATCCAAAACACTGTGTAATTCACCTGTTTAATTCTGTAAAACCGAGCGGTGCCTACAGGTCATGTAAACAATATGATTACGGGTTTACAGCTACTACAAATCTATATGGATTCATGAGCATTAAAGACACAACCTCTCTCTCACTAACAAGAAATAGCCCAATGAAAAAATGAATTAATTCTGCTGCATATGACAATATGCAAATGACTTCCCAACTTTAATGTAAAAAAGAAATATAGTGGATAATAAAAAGCACACATTACACTATTTTATCTTCAACAATTGCATTTTATTACTTACAAATCTCAACATTCTCCAGCAATGAATAAAGTCTAATACAGTACACAATGCCCTGATTAGTGAGCTGGGAAGACTTGCCAGTTGGCTGTCCTTGAAAACTGAACTTGGACCACCCTGCTCTAATGACATGTGTAGAAGAGTTTCCTCCATTGATTGGATATTTTGTGTGTAACAAAAGCTAGTGAATTCAAGACCAATAGGAGTTCTCTGCACACAGTGGGAAGCATTCCATAGTCATCCTCAGCTTCCCCTTCAATTAGAAAAACAAAGCAAGTACAGGAAGTCACTAAAATGTGAAAAGGTCTGTACTTTACTTAGTCAAAATGCATATCTTCCAGGTGTACAGAATACTGTACCTTATTCTCAGATGGAAAGTGTCACATGACTACAACAAAGATAACTGTTTTCCGAATGTAATATATATTTAACATTCTTGCTTTTATTTATTCAGGTACATTGAGATAGATAGAAATATGTATCTCAAATATTCTGAATTACAGATGGTTCAATGTACACAAACTTTAAGGCACAAAATTATTCCAAATCTTCCGAAATCCAAATATTCCGAAATACAGATGGTTCAATGTACACAAACTTTGCTTAAGGCACAACATTTTTTTTTAAATAGTATGCAATAACCTTCAGGCTGTGTGTATAAGGTGCATATGAAACATACATGAATTTCATGTATGTACACAAACATTTTTTTGATGCATAAAATTATTAACATTTTTATTTTATACAGACAACCTGCAGACTGTGTGTATAAGGTGATAAAAATGTTTATATCTGCGCCTGTGACAACTAGAAAAATGTAACAAACATGGATAATTCACCGTATTTTAATAATAATAATAATAATAATAATAATGACAACAATACATAGAACTGCAATTCCTGAAATGAATATTAATTTTTGTCACATGACATGAAAGACTGTAACACAAATTAATAAAATATAGTATACCAATAAGACCATATATTAATCCCGACAGGGAAAGACTAATGTTACTAAAAAGAAAATAATTCAGCAAAAAAAGTCCCATAAGAATAATAAAGACTGTATAAAATCCAAAAATCAGAGAGATATTCCTTGCACAATTTTAGACACATAGTCTCTCTCCCAAAATATGGATTGCTGTGGGCCCCTAATACTGATAGGGCCACTCACCACTTGAAATTGGCCAGCCTTTAGGTAAATGGCAATGTCCCGAGAAATGAATGGAGCGTAGCTGTCTGTCCTATGCGAACCTGTGTGAGGCTCAACGATAGCTGACCGGGCATGATGAAAGCCAAGGTTAGACACAGCAGCCGCTTGTCCACGTAAGTACAGCACAATCACTGGACAAAAGTCTGCAGAAGGCGTATGGCCCGACATCCATCACGCTGCTTTAGCAATGATAGCGATGACTAGCCGGCAGGTATTCCATGCTCCGCACTCCGTACTCTAGATGATCACACCAGACAGAGGCAGCAGGAAATTCCTATGTAAAGGCTGTTCATTCAGGAAACATGAGCAGTCCAGTATAGACACTTTGACGCGTTTCTCCCCTTTAGCAGAGGTTCTTTCAAACTTTTGCCTTTTGAAAAAAACTCTGCTAAAGGGGAGAAACAAAACAATATTAAACTGTAATCCTGTGGGTTATATTAATTAGCTGCAGGGTTTACCCCACAGCTAATTGTCGGCACTGACCAATTCAATCAGCCGTCGATACCTCGCGTGTTAATTGCCAGAGGGTGCACTTTTCCTCGCAGCCTCAGCAAGGAAAAGTCTGCATAAAACTGCAACATTGGTCATTAATGCATGGAGAAAACCATTCTATTCCTTATATTACGAGGAATCATTTGGTTACCACACATTACCAAAAGCGTTAAACCATACTTGATGACATTTTAATTTTCCTCTTCGAGAGAAGCCTGGAAAGGAGATGCAGCTGACCATTTTGGGGGCGGGGCCAGGCTCTTTAGGTAACCAGGCCACGTCCCTGTCACAGCAAAATGCCGCAATGCGTGAGTCAGTGAGAAGGGTCGGGTCTAATGATGCAAATTGCATAATTTTTGCTACACCCTTTCTTACAATCTAGTGATTTCCAGTAATTATCTTCCCATTCTGCCCATTTCGCTAGGCAGTGGGCAGGATATGGGAGATCCACCCTCTCTCCCAGGAGTGCGGGGGACTATCTAAAAAAATATGGAGCTGTCCGCAACTTTTGGGAGAGTAGGTAAGCAAAGCTATTTTTGAGCCTTTACGCCGTTCTTGAAGCTCTTTTGAAAAATGGAGCCATCAGGAACCCATCTGCTAGCTCTGCAGTTATGCTCCGGGGATCCATCCAGCGACACTAATGGAATGAAGGGACACTGACAGCTGCTGTAGCCACAGCATATCGAATATGGAGCCGGCCGTGAGCCAATTACGCGCGCCATATTCAAAATGCCGTGGCCGCCACAGCTAGCCTGTTAGTATCTCTTCATGTCATTACTGAGTGTAAATGGATGGCTGCCCGGTCCACGACTGCAACTGTCTTGTGGACGCCGAGAATCCCCCTCCATCCCTTCCGTATTTTATTCATAGTCCTGTGGCCTCCCATAGTCCCAGCCCTCCCTGGCCTGTGCCCCCCCAGTCCAGCATTCCTTGCCATGTGCCCCCCCTAGTGCAGCATGCCCTGTCCTGTCCCCCCCCAGGTCCAGCCTTCCCTGCCCTGTGCCTCCCCAATCCAGCACTCCCTGCCTTGTGCCCCCCAATACAGCATTCCCTGCCCTGTCCCCCCCAGTTTGGCATTCCCTGCCTGGCATCTCCCACCCTGTGCTCCCCAGTTCAGTGTTCCATGCCATGTGCCCCCCTAGTCTCGCATTCCCTGCCCTTTGCCCCTTCACATTCAGCCTTGCGTTCCCTGTGCCCCATTAAGATCCAGCAATCCCTGTCCTGTCCCTCCCCCCCAACCATGTCTAGGCATCCATGTGCCCCGAATAGGTCCAGCCCACCCTGTCCTGCACTTTAGTTTAGCCTTCCCTGCCCTGCATACCCCTTGGTCCAGCCTTCCCTGACCTGCATCCCCCAGGTCCAGCCTTCCCTGACCTGCATCCCCCAGGTCGAGCCTTCCCTGTCCTGTGACAATTGCAGCCCTTCCATATCCAGACATCACTGGTTTCCCATATATTTTCCCCACCACCCACCCTTTCCCCTGTGGCCCAACACCCAGCTTTCTCTTGTGCCCCCATCACCCACTTTTTTTCCTGTGCCCCTCACAAACCACTTTCAAAGTAATTTATGTGGATCTGGCATTATCATTGTATTTTACATAGATCTGGCTTTTTCAATGTATTTTATGTGGATCTGGCTTTTTCTATATTAATCTGGATCTTGCTTTTCTTAAATATGTATTGTTGTAGCTTAATGTGACTTTCCCTATATATTTAGTATGGATTCTGGTTTTCTATGGGTGTGTGTGAATTTACAGCTGTTTTTTGCCCTATATTTCTGTATTTTTAGTTATATACACTTATATGATAGATTGACATGTTATAATAACGACGACCCCATAGCCAAACTTTGATAAGTTTGAAAAAAAAAAATTAGTTACTCACCAATTGATGCCTCACCCCCCACTGTAGTTCTGCCCCCCACCCCACCCAAGTGTTCTTGAACCTATTTTTCTATAAAAATAGCACTATAGGTAAGTATGTGTTAATCCCCTAGCTTGTCCTGCAAGGTAAAACTTGCCCCATATATTGATATACCCCTATGTCTGTGACCAGCATCTGTACAGGCTACTGAGTCCCCACAGAAGAAAAACTACTAAAAAGTAGAAACCTTTACAACCCTAGGTCACCTAAATATAATAATGACAAGATAAAATCAAAATGATTGGCTTTAAGAATTGTTAAATAAAAAGCACAATCTATTAAGAATAAAAATAGTAACACATCATTACATAGATCTGTAAAGTTAAAACAGTAATGATATATCCCTATAGAAGTGTATATAACATAAAAGCTCTACAACTGTACAAAACAACCAAGAGTTAACAAGAATCACTAGAATGCAATAAATGGTGAAAGTCAGTACAGGTATTTGGTTTTTAAAGGCCGATGTTCTTAATGCTTCCTGACGAACTTCACAGTGCAATGAATGTGTAGCACCATACAGCTGCTAGAATTTATTGTAATAAGTACATAAATAAGGTCTTATCCACGCTCTTATCGAACAGGAAAAGTGCTATGCATTAAACCGGCTATGTTTCAATGTTTATTTGTTGCAATCAAAAAAGAATACTTTATGTATCAGCACAACACCATTTCAGGGGCTGATTCATGCGTTGCATTCAAGCTCCGTTTTACTGATGGATATTGTCAATTTTTGCACTCCGTAGTCAAACATGTTACTAAGAACAACTACGGGCGAGTTGCATGCATATCCACTTGTGACTGAGTGGGTGTAACTGGGCGAAAGCTGAATGTTCGCACATAAGTGTTCTGGGGGTGTCTTGTAGCAATGAAGGCAGGAATTCAGGCTATTCAGAGTTGAGCGCTGCCAAAGATTTGTCTGATTTCAGACCAATCTCATGTACTGAGTATAGGGCTGGTGCAGATGCACACTGATAGTGATTATGGCTACTTTCACAAATGGATGGATAGGGTCGGTGCGTTCGCATAGATGAGACCAACTCTAATGTTGCCGATATTAGCGGGGTGAATAAGAAAACATGTACAAGGAATATACAGTTGTTTTGTTAGGGTCTGAACAGGGGCGTCTTAAGAGAGGAGGGGGCCTGTGTGCACTCCCTGTGCTGGGCCCCCTCTCTCCCCGGTGGCCGGCAGCCGACTGACATGGCTAGCCAGCCACCGGAGCCTTAGTAGACTCCGGGCACTAGAGCGGTGGCCATTTTCTGGTGTTCTGAGCAGCGCAGACACGCGACGTGGGACCACAAACAGGTAAGTCTAAAATAATATGGGTGCAGTGTGTGCGGTGCGGGGCCCCCCTGGGCCCGGGAGGCCCGTATGCCCCACACACACTGCACCCATTATAGATACGCCACTGGGTCTGAATTGCCAAACTGGTAATTTATTCATGAGCAATCAGTGCCATTATATTCTACTGGTAGTCTACAGCTGAGAACAGCAACAGTTGGAGCAGAGAACACCCATAAAATTACTAACCAGAGTAATTTTTGGGGGGTTCTACTCCTAGACTCTGGTGTCTTAGAGCACAGTGCAATAACATAGTTATATGCAACTACCTGGGATACCCCGCATTGCACGGGTTGAAGACTAGACCCAGAAGTAGACCTGCAGCCAATATTTGTTTAGATTGTCCTCGCCTATAACTCCATTCCTTTGATCCTGAAAACCACCCACTGTTTGCTGACATGCATGAAAACAGTGGCATAACTACCGTGGGTGCAGGGGTGCGGCTGCTATGGTGCTCGAGCTGTCTCTGTGGCCCACCGCTCCCCCTACACCCAGTGACACACACAAGGTGGGGCAGTCCAGTCAGGGCCGCCGAGGGGTGCCCGGATGGCAGTGGTGTTGATTTGGTGCAGGCTCGCCAGCTGATTACAGCTGGCGTACCAGCAGAAAGACATGGAGAGACAATGCCACCAGTCGCGAGGCAATCAGCAGTGGTGGCTCCTGATTGGCTGCCAGTCCGCGAGTTCCAATTAGCTCGCCACTGGCACCAGGTTCAAATTGCGCTGGCTGTGCATATCTGTCGCTGCTTGCCGGTGCATCAGCTGTAATTAGCTGGCGGCATGGCACTATATCCAGACCTGCTGGCTGCTGATGGCACACAGGGGGAGGTGAGAGGCTGCTGGAGAGACACAGGGAGGTGAGTTGCTGAGGGGAGACATAATGTGTAAGAGTCGATGCTATGTGGCATAATGATATAAATGGGCATTACTGTGTGGCAGAATGTGTAAGGGGCACTATTGTGTAGAAAAATGTGTTATAAGGGGCACTACTGCCTTGTGGAAGTATCTGTAAAGTGCATTACTGTGTGGTATAATGTGTAAGGTAATTACTTTGCAGTGTAAGGGGCATTACTGTGTTGACAGGGGCATCTTTATAATGGGTGCAAGGTGTGGGGCCAGGGAGGTAATTATACTTACGTTTCCGCAGATTCCGGTGTGCTGCTCAGCAAAAAATCACTGGGAAAATGGAGCAGATTACATTTTCCCGGAGACTCGCGCATGTATGGGAGATTCTGGCATGCAGCCATAATCTATTGTGCTCAGTGCGCTGACAGAGAGGGGTGGGCCCAAGTGTAGGCTGCACACAAGCCCCCTCCTCTCTTAAAATGCCCCTGGTGTTGCATAATGTATAAAGGTCACTACTACTGTGTGGCATAATGTGTATATGGAGTACTACTGTGTGACCTAACATGAATGGGCTCTGTGTATGTAACACAATGTATGTGTTTTTTTACCTCTGGCTGGGGCCTTTTAAGATCTTGTTATGTGGCCCACAAAGTTCTAATTATGCCCTTGTATGCAAACACAGAAGGCTGACTAATATGGGTTGGGTATGGGTTCCCAGTGGTCGGGATGCTGCTGGTCAGAATATAGACAGCGGCATTCCAACAGACAGAATCCCAACACCCGTAGGTAAGTATAGTAATACTAACCCTAACCCCTACCCTAACCCTACCTCCCCGGGGCCTAAACCTAACCTCCCCCCTAGGGCCTAAACCTAAACACACACTCCCCGCACACGCCGCTGGGTCCAGAAAAAAAACATGTTCGTGGTCCCAGTCAGTGTAGTGCACAGTAACAAACGCGCCGGATTGTACACTCGTACTACCCGGCAGTGGTGTATTTTGTTTTAGCAGCCAATGAGGCAGACTCTAATTGGCTGCCTCGCCCACTGCTGAAGCCGGGCTGGAGCTCACTCATGAGCTCTTCCTTCCGGCTCCCAGAAAGATGTCATGATGTCTCTCCCATAGTGCTGAGCGTGAGGACGGAGGAGAGGATGGCAGCAGGAGCGGGGATTCAGGTAAGTTTTGTGTTATTTGTTGTTGTCTGTGTGTAAGGGGCATTGCATAGGGGAAACCACTACTGGGGGTACTGTATAATGGGAACTGCATAAGGGGAACCACTACTGGGGGCACTGCATAAGGGGGACCACTACTGGGGGCACTGCATGGGGGGGACCACTACTGGGGGCACTGCATAGGGGGGACCACTACTGGGGGCACTGCATAGGGGGGACCACTACTGGGGGCACTGCATAAGAGGGACCTCTACTGGAGGCACTGCATAGGGGGGGACCATACTGGGGGTATGACCACAACGCCTACAAAACGGGGCGAGCTGTCAATCAACATCGACAGCTGCCCCGTTTGTAGCGAGCACCAAAGCGAGTGAATTTCTCACTCGCTACAGGGCTTGCGCACAGCACGCGCGGCACATGCGCAGTGCCCCACCATCAACCCGCTTGCGAGCGGATCTGAATGAGGTCCCTAGTCCACACACATACTTTTCAGAGTGCGCCAGATAGCTATTTATTATAGTACGAGTGTACTACCCGGCGCCGGCAACAATGTGTTTGTTACTGTGTAGTGCGGACCACACTTACAGTATGTGTGGTCCGCACAACACTTACTGAAACCACGGACATTTATTTTCTTTCCGGACCCAGCGGGGCCCCAGCTCAGAAGGTGCTCTAAAAAAATTAAGTGCTGTGTGAAAAAATAAAAATCACACACCCCATTGAATACCAAAATTTCATGCCTGCGGGAAAAACCCAGTGGCACGAGATTTTTGAAACTTTGCGAGCAAATGAAAAGGCCCCTTAGAGTTGTGAAACATCCATCAATGTATTCTATATGTGGTGTGGCTATTAAATAACAAAATTGTACTTCTAAAAAATAACCCATACTGAGTGAATTAAAAGGCAGTAGGCAAACATTGACCTTGGACTGTCCCAAAACATTTTTTTTCACCCCTCTCACACAGTGGGCCTGATTCAGAGCCAGACGCTCTTTGACAGCGCTGAATCAGGGCTTGCTAAGCTGTGGGTGACCGAGCGGCCAGGTGATGGTCGTGATGGTCATGACCATCGTGACCATCGGGGCTTGCGACGAGACCCTTGTGGTAGGGTCTCATTCCCGCAAGCCCCAGTGAACTTACGGCTCTAATAGAGCCGGAAGCTCACCCACTGACTTGCCTTCTTTTGGCCAGCCACCCCCACTGCCTGCCTCCAAAACGGGGCAAGCTGTCAATCACAATCGACAGCTGCCCCGCTTTGGTGCGAGACCCGTAGTGACGGAGCGCCCGTCGCTGGCTGGGTCTCGCGCATGCACAGTGGGGGACCACATCGACCCGCTTGCGAGCACTGTGCAATTGCAAGCGGGTCTGAATCAGGCCCAGTGTTCAACGAAGTTGCTTAGTTCAAATGTAGAGCAATGTACTTAAAATTCTTAGTTACATTGAACAAAACATCCACCAAATCTTCTGTATGCTAACCGAGGCTTACAGGGCAGATTGTATGTCACATGCACGTGTGTTTGAATGTCGAAGATAATGAATGACCCGGAAGGCCTTGCACATCAAAAACAAATGAAAATGTGCACAAATTTGAGAAAACTGTTAGAATTTACCATCGACTGATAGCAGAAATGGTAATCACCGACAAAGAAACTGTTAGACAAGATCTTAACATGCCTAAAGTTTGTGCTATGATGAGTCCAAGGCTTCTCACTGCCTAGCAGAAAGAAAATCGAAAGCGAATTTGTACAGACAATTTGAACAAATTCAAGCAGATTTGCATTTTATAGATAAAGTTATTACCTGAGACAAAACGCCAGTCCATGCACAGGAAAACACCATCATCACCAAGAATGAAGAAAGCATTACAAAGCAAATCCAAATTCAAAGCAATGTTAATTGTTTTCTTTCATATCAAGGTTGTTATTTTTGGGCCATTATCTTCCTTTAGGATGAACCCTTGAAACACTAGGTATAGACCAAAGATTATTGCATCGTGCTGTAAAATGCTTTGGTAGCCCTTTTCTCTCAGGTGCCAGTCACTCTGTGCGAGTAGCTGACTCGAAGTACAGCAAAAGAACCCCAGACTATCACACTTTCTGCCCCTGCTGGTGTCAAAGAGATTTATTTAATAAGCAGAGTCTTGTAAGAGCTGCTGCTTCCCGGCGTGTTTAAGCCTGAATTTTAAAAGGGCAATGCATTTAATAGCAAAAAATGTAAAAGGGCATATAAGTGCCGGAACAGGGGGGCAGATTTCCCCCCCAACAGTTGAGAGAGGTGCCAATCAGAGGCAGAACTAAAGCGGTGCAGCCGATACTCTGGGCTGTAATGTAAAGGGAGGAGGAGGCAGACCGGCTTGAACAGAGGAGGAGGGCGACCTTCCCCTCCTTCTCTCTGCCTCCTCTTTGAGGCAGTCCTCTTGCTGTTGCTGCCGGGCAAGGGTGGGCTGGGCCGGGGTCAGTGGGATAGAGGTGTTACAGCACACTGTATCAGTGTCAGGCTTTGTGTGACAGTGCATGGGTGGGGGTCTGATACTCACCCACACCTGGTGCCTGGCAGCTCAGCTCTCCCCAATACTGTATGGTGTATATAGCGTGAGATGTGACTTCTGCATCTGCACCGCAATGCTCTATCTGCGGGTTATTTCATCTGCGTCTGAGGGGGGGGGGGCATTTAGTAATTTAGAGGAGCCAAAATTAAATTATATCTTGAGCCCCCCCCCCAACTTAAAAATGAGGTGGCTCCCCTGGGTATAGGGATGTTGAGGAGTGCTGTAATGGAGCACTGGCTGGTGTTCTTTAGTAAATATTGATTAACTTTTATTATAATTATAAAATGAAAACAACATTTAAATAAACAGAAAGATATAGTAAACGCAATTAAAAGTACTGTATTAGCAGGCAAAATATTAGTTCTACAATAATATAAGAGTGATAATTATCAATAAATTTTGTAGCGATTGCAGTAATAAAAAGTTTGTCACTCAGTATAGCACAGCATCCATCGAAATATATTGTAAGATCCTAATGTGTTGCAGACTTCATAGAAATTCTGCATGTATTGTCCACAAGCAGTATATAGCATCAATACAGTAAGTATATTATGACCATATAAGTTATGGATATATTGTCACCAAGCAATATATAGCAATATATAGCATTAGCACAATAATTATATTAATATAATAGGGATTATTAGTCCTAATTGGGAATCTGCGCATGCACAGGACCCATTCTGCGAGTGTGCAGAATGAGTCCTGCATAGTCACACGCAGGCCCTTTAATGCCTTTGCCTGATTGATAGGCAAAGGCATTTAAAGGGCGGTGCGGGGGGAGGGGGGCGTTCCCGGAAACGGCGAGTGGCCTACCCAGGATCTGCATTCATCAATGCAGTGTCCTCGGCTCGAAAGCCGGGCAAGTCTGAGTAAGCTGAGGTTTACACAGCTGACCGGAGGCCCGGCGCCATCCACCATCGCTGCCATCGATTAACGCAATGGTGACCCAGCCTGCGATCTCCATCACACTGCTGGGATCGCAAATGCAGCAGGGGGTGTCATACTCCTCCTGCTGCATTTGCATATTAGCAAGGATCGCAATTGAAAAGCTGCCTGCGTGCATACATCATATCTCTATAGCCTGCGTGCAGCTTTGCAATCCTTACTGAATCATGCCCTCAATTCGGTATTTGTCTTATACTGAAATTTCACTGATACACAGTAAGTATTGCCAGCAATGTTCTAGGTAAAACACTGTAAACCACTGTGTGATCCCTAGTTTGTATATCACAAGTTAACAACAATGTTTCACATGTAGCAGTGACAGTATATTGAAATTAGTCAATAGTCAGTTGTATCCTTATCTAGAGCTTAAAGTGATACATCCCCTCAGAGATCAGATTGCAATAGCAGGTGATTATTACCCCTATAATATTAGTTAATTAGTAATATAGAATTAAATTATCTCCAGGCAGTGTAATTGTAATGAGTCAGCAGGTAATTGAGAAGAAAAAAGTAAATAATTACAGCTGTAAATCCCTTGTATAGTGAGCGTGCCTGTAATACACCCAGGGATATACATAAGTGCAGTTGGGCATTTGCTGTTGCCGCCTGATCCTAGTTGACGCTGTTGTAACCAGCACAGGGAACCTCAGGACCAGCCCTACAATGAGAGTACCCTGAGTCTGAAAGTAAGGAAAGTATAGATGTATAGGTGTAAGAGGGTGGGCGGTATCCCCCAGGGACAGGAGGGTGACCAACGGCTGCAGTGCAGGTGTACTCGGACACTTACCTCCTGACTTCCAGCCTCTCACCTTCAGGCCACCGAGGGCGCTCCCGCCGACAGTCCTGGAACACAGGTTTGATGCGGATGGTCACGATTGGGGTTCTCACTCCTGGCCCTGGAAGAGAACAACGCGCTGAGGCGGGGGGTGACCTCCACTGTGATCAGTGGATGGGCATCATTGGCACTTTAGGCCTCAGACTGGCTACACCTACGTGCCAAGCACAAGGGTGTACCCCGAACGAAAATGCCTGAAAGGGAAATGGGTGACACACGACACATACAGCACACAAAACACAGTTTACGCTCACCGAAAATAATCATGTCCCCTTGCTGGATGAGTGGTCCTGACCTCAGTACCTGCAAACAAACACAACAGCAAGACCCCAACCCAGGACCCAATGCAATAACAGATGCCTTACTACAGCCTACCTTTGATGGGGCCTGACTGTGGGAGATACAGCGACTTAGCAACAGCCTACCTTTAATGGGGGCCTGACTGCGGGGGAGAAGATTCTGGTCCCAGCACGGTCTACCTTTAATGGGGGCATGACCAAATTCCACGATGCCTCTAAGGCCTTCTACCCTTATGTACCTGCGGCCTAGCCTGACCTACTAATGATCAAGGCCTAGCGCTGAACTACAATGATCACGGCCTAGGCCTAGCGCCAAACTACAATGATCACAGCCTAGTGCCAACAGCAGCAAGTATAATGACCACGGCCTATCGCCGAATTAACATTCCCACGGCCTAGCGCCGAATTAACGTGCCCACGGCCCAGCGCCGAATCCTGATGGTCCAAGGATGTATGGGGTGGGCTTACCAGTCCTGGGGTCTTCGGCTGTGCCGGGCCCAGCCACAGCCTCCACGTGGTCTTCACTGGAAGTGGAACACCTTCCCCCACCTCCGGGCTTGCTGGGGTCATCACCTGGGCAGCAGTGGCTGTGGCCATTGTACTGTACTCCGCCCCCTCAGGCCAGCTAATTAAAGCTGGTACCAGGGGGCAGGGCGATGCGGGGAGCTGTGATTGGCTCGCTGCAGCCGTCCCCTGCTGGCTGCCGGTCTGTGATCCCTGATTGGCTCACAGTCGGCGCCAAATTAAAATGGGCGTGTGCTGATCCACCAGGATTCAGACTAGCTGCCATCATGCATGTGGAGCAGCGGTGGAAATCCACCGCTACCTCCACTTCTGCTGCACTGGATGGGGGGCAGGATCACGACCGATCTCGGCCCACCACCCAGCCTGCTGCTGGACACCGCCACACCTTCAGACGAGACTGGGATCCCGCCAGACCCCACCCCACCCTGATGTCCGGGGCCCCCTCCGACCCAAGGCACCCCCACCCTCCAGGCGTGGAAGGTGAGGATGCCTAGTAGCAGAGCTAGTGACGGCACTGGTACATTCGGCCCTGCTACATAGGTATCACTGTCAAAATGCAATGGTGCATGATGCTACTCTCCATTTGCCCAAGGCATTGAATGGAGAGTAAGCAGTGCCACACTGCTGGTAGTGCTAGAAAAAGAGAAAATATGATGACTGTGGATTCTTCCCTCGTTTTTGGTGGACCCTGGTGCCTGTAAGTATTGCAGGGTCAGATTGCCCACCATACAGTAGGTCAGTGACACAGTGCACGGAATCATACAATTACCTGCTGACTTCTACACTGTCCCCGTTAATGTCCCTGCTAGGATGCAGAATAAAGTGCTGTGCTGTATTGCTGTGCTGCCGGGGTAACCCGCTTGTGCACGCGGGCACCCTCTGATGATAGATGGCCGTTTCTGACATTAGATGAAGCACGATACCTGCTCTAAAGATGTGCAAAAGTTAGTACTCTTATTGTGAGGGGCAAGAGTATTACGTATGTAGTACAGATGCAACTGTTTGAATGATACATGTCACCAGTGTAATCCTAAAGGATGTTATTACCTCAGCTGTAATCACAGTGTGGTTTGGATTTGCACGTCCACTTTGAGGCCCTTGGCATACAGAGTTTTCAGGGTGAGTATCTATTTGATTTCATCTTTATTAGTAGTTTGTCATAACTTCCCCCTGTCCAGTTTTGTTTGACTTTCTTGATGCCCTTACAGGATAATCAACTTGTATCTATGTTGTGAACATCTTTGAAATGTTTTGAGATGCTGGGCTCCTCAGTACCAATCGTTAGGTTTCTCCGATGTTCGTTAATTCTTTGTTTCAGTGGTCCTGTTGTCTGCCCTGCATATTGCTTACCACAAGGGCATTCTAGTAACTAGACAAGTACTTTTGTGTTGCATGTGATCATGTCTTTGATGTAGAAACTATTTCCTGTGAAAGTTTAGGAGAAGTAATGTTTGGGTTTTGTCAGGGCCGGTGCAAGCACCCTATTTCCCAGCACCCTATTTCTCAGCACCCTATTCAAAACTTCACAGCCTACTCCCCCAACCCCCTCCCCAGTCTAACCCTAATCTTAGGCATCCACAGCATGTCAACATTTCATGTCACAGTTCCAATGTCGACATTGTGAACATATCAACATTCTGAGGATGTCAACATGTTGCCTGTCGACAGTTCGGTTAGAAAGTCGACCTGTTGGATACCCATAACGTTTTGGTGTAAAAAGCAGAGCAATATGGTATTTCTATAGTGCAGTGATCTCCCATTAGACCAATGCATCCCCTGGGAATTATACAAAGTGATAGATGGGCAGCAGGTGATGGTCAGCATTAGGGTGCCAGGACCTGGAGGGTCCAGAGTCATTAGCACAAGGAGTGCTGAGACATTTACTTTTATGTAGTTTGCTTATTTCCGGTTATGTGCCTGTGTGTCCCCAGGTCTAACCTCACGTATGCTAAGGTGCAGTGTCTGCTACCATTAAAAAGACACTGCTTTACCAAGTGCCGTATATCGGACAAAGTATTGCCTATCCAAACACATAAATCTCAACCTACTTTATATATCCAATATTATCCCACAATAATTATTAAGGCGTCCCTGGGATAGCAGGAATAATATATATGGGAGCAACCAGTCATATATGAATCCCCATTACCTATACATAATATCAAAATCTATACATACAAATATACATACAAATATGATGATGATCCCTCCAGAATGTTTAAACGACAGCTCATAGGCAATGTATTAACTCCTATTTCCAAAAAATGTTCATGGGGTTAGATTCATTCAGACCTCTTGGGGTCATAGTACTCAATCTATTAATCCAATAACTTTCTAGTTGTTGTAATTTGAGGATCCTGTCACCACCCCTGGCCAAAGGGGGTACCCAATCAATAAGTCTACATTTCAATGTAGCAGTTTGATGACACATTTCAAAAAATGAGCTGCCACTGGTTTATCAATAGAGCCCATGTTAAGTGCCTGACGGATAGACAACTGGTGATTAGCCATCCTCTCCCGGAAACATCTTGTGGCATAACCACGTAACAGAGTCCACATGGGCAGGAAAGCATATAAATCACATGGTTCACGGTACACACCAATTTACATTTAATATGCACTCTTCGACCAGTTAGAGGATGTGGAAAGTAGGTGCCAGTCTGCTTAGCTCCACATGTCACACAGCATGTGCACTTGAAACAGCCTGTTTTTTCTGCCGAGGGCCATTTTGATATATATAACATTATTTGCAGCCCCGATGCAGGCCACGACCACTGTGTGTGATGTCACACGGGGCGGGGCTACAATCGCCGGTGATTACAGCAATGCCCGGTGCATCCTCAGAATGCTCCAGGGAGCTCTAAGGGCAGCGGTGTGACTGATGCATCCTAAGGATGCTCCAGACGGCACTGCTGCATAGATTCTGTCTTCAGAGTGCCATTCTAGGCACCTGCTAGCCAGATGAGGCTAGCAGAAAAAAGCTCAGAAGGGCCAGACCAAATGATTCCGAGGGCCTTATACGTCCCCCAGGCCTGAGGTTCCCCATTCCTGCTTTAGATGTACCAGATGGAAACTGGAGGCATGTAAATATGTATTTTGGTCCATTGTCATTGTTTTCTTATAAAGGGCAGTCCCCAGACTCTCTTCCTCCTTATAGACAGTCAGATCCAAGAAATTTATCTTGGTAGCATCAATCTGAGGCATAAACTTAACAGGGCTGTCCAGACCATTTAGGTGGCTCATCATATCATTAAAACTATGGGCCCGATTCAGACCCGCTCGCTAGTTGCAACCACTCGCTCCCAGCGTATGGAAATTCAGCTAAGTGACGTCAAGGCAGGTGCTCGCACGCCAAGGCATAAGCATGCCCACTATGTCTTGGTGAGCGATCACTTTGTGTTTACAGATGCCCACCAGCCTGTCTTTAGCCACCCACTAGCGGACGTCATCTCCAGGAAGTATATACAACTATCGGTACATCGGGCTCCATCGGATCTGACCACAGCGCTTGCTGTTGACTGTACCCTACCACAAGCACAGCGAGCACTTCAGTGTATAATTCAACCAGGTGACGTGTACTATGACATTGCCGGTTAAGTATGCATGCCTCTGAAATGGCGTCCACAACTCCACTCCCCCTTTACTACTGCCTTGCCCCTGTTACCACCCACAAACAGCCTCTCCTGTCGCTCATTCCACTGGGCTGTCTTTGCAGGGCAAGTGAGCGCATCCCGATCGCTCATACTAGTTTGTCCATGTGCACGGAAAACTATACGCATGCGCACAATTGCAAACATTGCCAGCAACAAGCGATCGCTTGCTAGCGAGCAGGTCCTATCTTTGATGTCACCCGAAATCAAGAATATATCATCAATTAATAGCTTGTAGAAAATGATCTTACTCTGGAACAGCGGAAAAATCTGGGTAGACTCATACTCAGCCATGTAGATGTTCGCATAGGCTGGTGCGAGATTAGAACCCATCGCTGTCCCAGAGCATTGCATATAATAGTCCTTCCCATACATGAAATAGTTATTATTCAAAATCAACTCTATCATTTCCAGCAGAAATTCAATAGGTGGATAGTCAGTAGTACAACCTTCTAAAGACAGCTTGGTCTGTGCTTTTCAAAGTGCATTCAAACCACCAGTATGTGGTATAATGGTGTATAATGAACTTACATCCATAGTGGTAAATACACATCAGAGTGGAGACAATTGAGAGTTTTCAATTTCTCTAAAAAGTGTCTTGGATATAGCTCGCACCATTATTCACAATAGGTTGTAGTAGAGTGTCAATATAGATAGCCAATGGCTGTAGCAATGAACCTCTGGCAGAGATTATAGGTCTCCCAGGAGGCTGTACTGGATCCTTATGGATCTTCAGGAGCATATATATTATAGGGCTCACCGGATAATCAACCCGTAGGAAGACAGCCAAATCCTTCCACAGCCAGTGATTAGAGTAACCAAGATCAACCAAGGCATCCACTCTTTTTTATCATATCTGTTGGATCTTGATATAACTTAACATAAGTGTTAGTATCTGATAGCTGTCGCAATATCTCATTATTGTAATCAAACCAGTCTTGAATTACGACTGCTCTGCCTTTATCGGCAGGCCAAAATACAAGATTAAAGTTCTTCTTTAAATAGTAAAGAGCAACCCTCTCGTCTCTGGTTAGATTATCAAACAAAGCAGGACCCTTGCTACTGCATACATCATCCTCAGTCAGTCCGAGGAAAGTTTTGAGGCTTGCGATATTGGATGGAGGATCACACGAGGAGGTTTTTATTTAGTTTAATGCATTCTCTCGGTATTGTCTCTAGAGGATTGGAAAATTATTCCCTTAGACGGATCTTACGTCCAAACCTAGAATGATCTTTATTTTAATTAAATGTATTGTGTTTATACATTGGTATGAATGTAAGACCCTTAGATAATAAGCTCATCTCTGTCTCAGATAAAGAGGTACTGGACAGATTAAATACCAAGTCTAAGTTCTTTTGCGTCTCCCCCTTCTTCTTGTAACCCCCTCGCTGCATAGGTGTTCTGTGCCTCTTGACGGGCCTGCTATTATGTTTGGAACCCCTAAAAAACCACTTGGTGGTCTAGTGTCAGGATTATCAGTGTCTGAGGGAGAAACTGAAGATGCAGTGTCCACAATGGACAGGCCAGTCTGTCTATTTTGTCAACTATACCTCAGTGGCTTTTTGGTTCTCTGGGCCTGATTCAGAGCCACTCGTAAGCGGCCGCTCGCTCGCTCCGAGCGATGTTCGCACATCTGCGCATGCGTATGGGTCGTAATGCGCATGCGCCAACCAGTCATTGTGGTTGAAAATCGAGCACTCGCAAAACAGCGAGGGCCTGCTAATTTGAGTGACAGAATGAGGCTGTCAGAGTTCAGCCGGGGATCGGCTGTCCCTTACCGTCCCGTCGGCTTCCTCTGACTTCCCGGGCAGTCGGGCGGCTGGCGCGGTGACGTGTAAGGAGCTGAGCATTCACCCTGTAGCTGTGGTGTCAGGCGACCCGGTGAGCGGGTATCGCAGTTTCTGTCATGGGCGCCGCCATGACACTTTCCCTGTGTCAGTACTTCCTTCCCTGAGTGGCCCGGCTAGTCAGCTGACACTGTGGGCCTATCAGCAGGCTTCCAGGGGTATATATCCAGCTCCTGTGCTCCAGGTAGTTGCCTGAAAAATCATTGTCGCCGCTAGTGTAACTAGAGGAGTCTCGTTCCAGGTTCCCGTGCTTCCAGTGTGTTTCTTCCAGAGCTTCTAAACTATCTCACCACAGTGCCTTTACTAGCAACAGCCTGTGTGCAAGTTAACCCTTCATCTCATCACAGTGCTTTACCATCACAGCCTGTGTGCAAGTTAACCCTTCATCTCATCACAGTGCTTTACCATCACAGCCTGTGTGCAAGTTAACCCTTAATCTCATCACAGTGCTTTTACCATGACAGCCTGTGTACAAGTTAACCCTTCATCTCACCGCAGTGCTTTTACCATCACAGCCTGTTTGCAAGTTAACCCTTCATCTCACATCAGTGCTTTTACCATCACAGCCTGTGTACAAGTGAACCCTTCATCTCATCGCAGAGCTTTTACCATCACAGCCTGTTTGCAAGTTAACCCTTCATCTCATCGCAGTGCCTTCACCATCACAGCCTGTGTGCAGGTTAACACTTCGTCTCATTGCACCCTAGTGCATGATCTCCGGCCGGCAATCTGGTATATACTTCGTGGGATATCCAGCTGTTACCTCAGCCTACCAATAAATCTCCACACCTCTCTAGCCAGCACCTCAAGTGCCTTTCTCCAGCCAGGAGTTCTATCCCACTCCCCACGTGCCTATTCCAGGCATTAACCTTGGGCCACGGGTGTTTTGATTCTCTTTTCCCTGCAGGCCTTGGTCACCAAGTCAAAGGACCGCAACCTGCTTACAGGGAGCCGCACAAGCCCATATGCCGTTTGGAGGGGTCACTGGCGAACACCTCCTTGTGAGTTAGACTCGCACCATTGACTAGGTCTAGCCAACGACCAAGACTTGTGGATGCGGAGATCATACGTCCAGGCCCCTTGCCTTCGCCTCCTCCCACAGCCTCAGACCTCGGCTTTCAAAAACCCGCCGCCCAGCGTGACAGAGGCATTTGTGGGTGGTAACAGGGGAAGGTGCTTGAAAACAGGGAGTGGAGATCCGAACGCAAGCGTGCCAAACAGTCATAACGGGCGTTTAATGGGTGTGCATAATTAACAAAGCAGCGTCATCGACCGCGTCACTTGGTTGTCTTTTAGCCTGAACTGCTCGCAGTGATTGCGGGAAGTAAAACCTACCACAGTTCAGACGCCTTTTGATGTACTCGATTAATCTAATAAATAGCGGAGATGACATATGATGCGAATGGCATGGGGGCGTCTTTACAAAATAGCGAGCGCATGTTTCGTTCGCTCGCTCAGACATAGAGGCGTCAACAGACCGCAAAGAGCGAGCGCTCTATTTAAATAGCCGGCCCATTTTTCTGAACGACCGTTCGCAAATAGTGTCCGGCTCTGAATCAGGCCCTCTGTCACCCAGTTAGCCACCTATACATGGTATGATTGTTATAGTCATTATTGACTGTCGCTAGTTTCTTTCTTTTGAATGCTACCAACTCCTTCCTATATATATCAACCTGGGTTTTCAACTTATCATCCACTTATCTGAAGTGTCACTAACAAGAGTATCCTCCTAAGCTGTTTTAAACTGCTCGATAGCTTCCTTTGTTTTTCCAAGCTCAGAACCAACCTCTTCAACTACCAGGAGGATGAGGTCAAGCGAACACTTGTTAAGTACTGCACACCATTGGCTGCAAGAGACTGGATTATTACGGCTGATGGTGGGCACATTGTTGACTCTAAACCCTCGAGGGAAGAAAACAGAAACAAAAACAGGGGGGGGGGCATCATATAATAACACATTAGAACCACTTAAACACATATCACCATAGATTTTTTATTATTATTATTATTATTATTATTATTATATATAGTATTTAGTGAGACAAGGCATCAGATCCTAGGGACAGTAGTAGTTGAATAATTAAACCATGAGTCCCAGATCTTATTAAATTTGTCTGACTGATCCCTAAGAGCAAATGTAATTTTCTCCATATTAGCAATAAACCAAATCTTGGAATGCACTAAATGTATTGCAGGTGTGGAAGGTTGTTTCCAAGACTTGGCCAAACTACATCTTGCAGCATGTAAAATTTGAAAAACTAGTTTGTTTGTTAAAGACGGAATTCAGTCCAGAGGCAGGTAGCCCCAATAGGGCGGTCTATGGGCTTAAAGGGACCGAGGTTTGAAATACATTATTTAATAGGGATTTTATCTCATTCCAGTAATTAATAATTTTGGGACACGAAACCAAATATGTAAAAAATCCCCCTGCATACCAGAACTCCGCCAACACAGTGGGGAAGAGAATGGGATAATCCTACGCAATCTAGTGGGAACCAAATACCATCTTGTATAGATTT
Source organism: Taudactylus pleione (assembly GCA_031769625.1). NCBI lineage: Eukaryota > Metazoa > Chordata > Amphibia > Anura > Myobatrachidae > Taudactylus > Taudactylus pleione. Next base: position 6,068,454 of record JAUIMM010000210.1, on the reverse strand, counting down.
TATAAGAGTTTTCTTTTATCAGGGTGGAGATAGAAGATTTAGCCACATTACTTCTAATAATTTCCCAAGATTCCTCAGTAGGAGGAGGGCCCAAATACTTTTCCCACGCCACTTCATGGGATAGTGAATCTACAGAAACTGAAGAACAGAGTAGGCGATATAAGACAGAAATAATACCCTGTCTCATAGGGGTATAGTAACAAAGCCTCTCAAGAGGCGTAAATGGTCTACAAATAGACTCTTTAGGGAAAGAATTAAGAAATGATCTAATTTGAAAGTATTCATAGAGAATTGGGTGAGAAATTTGATATTTTGTACCAAATCCTCCAGTGAATACCAGGTAGTGCCCTGTATACGTGATGGTAGATTATACCAAGAGTGTGACCGATTGGTATATAATCCAGGAAGAATATCCGGGTTATCCCAGATGGGGGTCATGGGGGATGGATAAGAAGAAAGGTCAAATCGCCTAATGCATAAAAGCCATATAGATCGAGTCAGTTTAGTAGTCAGACCAAGCCCCAGAGCACTTTGTTTAGAAAAAGAGGGGGTGAGAATGGAAGACAGAGAAGACAATGAGGATTCAGCAGTTTTGATGTGTACCCATTGTATATTACTTGTAAATGTAAACCAGGTAAGTGCTTGACCTAAATGAGTAGCAAAATAATACTTTCGCACATCAGGGAGACCATGTCCACCTTCCAGGGGACTCCTTATAAGAGTAGAGAATTTCACTCCAGGTGGCTTACCAAGCCAGATAAATTTAATTATTACCCCCTGTACCCGACTCAGAACCTCACTAGGATTTCTTACTAGTATAGTCTGCATAAGATAAAGAATTCTGGGTAACACATTAATTTTAACTGCAGTCATCCTGCCAAATCAAGAATTTATCTAACCCCTCCAGGTTTTAAAATCGGATTCTATCTTAGCAAAAAGAGATGGGAAATTTTCCTTGTAAAGAGAACTATATGAACTAGTGATATAAATTATAAGGTATTTTATCTTTTTGGAACGCCAAGCAAATTGAAAATTATGTTGTAATAATTTACGGGTCTCTGGGGATACATGTAACAGGAGGGCCTCCGACTTAGAATAATTAACTCTGTAACCCGCCAGGGTAGATTAAGAGGATAAAGTTTGAAAAAGAATAGGGACAGAGATACGAGGGGAGGAAAGTGTGAGAAATACGTCATCCGCGAAGAGTGACATTTTATATTCCTTCTCACCAACTTGAATCCCTTTAATATCAGGGGAAGACCGAATTAAACAAGACAGAGGTTCTATAGTTAAGGAAAAGATTAAAGGGGAAAGGGGACAGCCTTGCCTGGTGCCATTACTAATTCCAAAGAGATCAGAATCCCTTACATTTACTCGAACCCTTGCTGTCGGATTGGAATACAAGGTCCGTATACCTCTCAGAAGGTTACCTCCCAAACCAAATCTCCGAAGAGTAGCAAACATAAAAGGCCATAACATTTTATCAAATGCCTTCCCTGCATCTAATGAAAGAAGCAGAGAATACATCTTTCTCCTATTTATAATATATATAAGATCGATTGTTCTTCTTGTATTATCCTGGGCTTGTCGGCCCGGGATGAAACCCACCTGATCAGGGTAGACAAGCTGTGGAAGTACCTCACCTAGTCTAGTCTAGTCACCAAAATTTTGGAGAACAACTTAATATCATTATTGAGAAGGGATATAGGCCTATAACTTGAACAAACATTAGGATCCTTCCCAGGTTTGTGTATAACAATAATTCTAGCTTCCAAAGCACGAGGCGATAGAGTCTCCCCCTTAAGAAATCCATTAAAAAGTCTACACAAATGGGGAAATAAAATAGATTTAAATTTCTTATAGTACAGTAGGGAGAAGCCGTCTGGCCCAGGGGCTTTACCAGATTTTTGAGATTTTAACGTCTCCTCCAATTCTTCTAAAGAAATATCTGCGCTTAATTGAGCAACCTTAGAGCGGCTTAATTTAGGGAGATGACACTTTGCCAAGAAAGTATCAATGTCTTTCTCTAAAGAAGGAGATGGAACAGAGTTGTGGTTAGAGTTGTATAGATTTTGATAAAAGGTTTCAAATTCCTTCACTATCTTCCCGGGGTCATGTGTTAAATCACTCACTCTAGTTTTAAATCGACAAAATATATTTTTAGATGAAACTTTAGCTCGTAATTTCCGGGCCAGTAGCTTGTCAGCTTTATCCCCCTCTTCATAACACCTTTTAAACGATGGAGGCAAAATTCTGTTTTATGAGACAATAACACATTAAGTTCTCCTCAAATTTTAATAAGCTGATCTAGGTCAGTTTGAATAAGAGTAGATTTATGTTTTAATTCTAGTTGGTGGAGCTGTGTGATTAAATCTAAGATGGCTTGGGTACGTTGTCGTTTAATTCTAGAAGCCATTTGAATAAAATGACCACGAAGAACTGCTTTGTGGGCTTCCCACAAAGTCATATCTTTGATGTCAGGGGTCTGATTTATGGAAAAATAATCTTTAAGTAATTGGGAAATCTGCACTAAAACATCATTGTTCTGTAAAAGAGAATCATTTAGCCACCAGGAAGGAGGAAGAGAAATAGGGGAAAGACAAGACAGTAAAGGAAACTGGGGCGTGGTCAGACCATGTGATGGGGTGTATATTAACCCCATTAATATGAGGAGTCAGGGCTTGACCAACAAAAATCATATCAATTCTAGTATATATTTTATGTACTTGGAAGAAGAACGTATAATCTTTAGAACAGTAAATGGTTTTTAAGTAGGGATAGTAGGGCTTTAGAATTACGTTCTCTAATATAGCTCAGTGAAGGAGGCAATGGGTGGGATCTGTCATATTTTTGATGGAGGACTGTATTAAAATCCCCTGCTAAAATGACCTACCCCTTATGATAATGAGACTTTTTTGACTCTAGAGCAGCAAAAAAAGAAGATTGATTTACATTCGGGGCATAAACATTCACCAAAGTAACCAGGGTATTATTTAACATACCTACTAGAATAATAAACCTACCCCTCCTATCTCTGTATACCGATTCCGGTACCAATTGTAAATAACTAGCAACTAGAACCGCCACTCCCCTTACTTTTTGTGAATGATCACAGGCATGAAAAACAACAGGATACCTTGAGGAGCGGAGTTCAGGGTGGGAAGAACCACAGAAATGCGTTTCCTGGAGAAAGATCAAATCACCAAACAGTCGCTTTAAGTCAAAAAATAACTTGGTCCGCTTTTGTGGGCTATTTAAACCCTCAACATTATGGGTTACAATACAAATTGACTTTTATAATAAAAATAAAAATATGTCAAATATAACGAGAAATGGCCCCCTCGAAAAAAAACAAAGAGAAAAACAAAACCAAAGTAAGAAAAAGAAAAGGAAAACAAGAAAAAAAAAAAAAAAGACTAAAATAGTACATAAAAAAAAAAAATTAAGACTCGTAAACCCCAAGAGGGAAGAGTCCAATATACTGAGCACCTAGAAGAGGCAAGGTAGGAGAAAAAATCCCACCAAAGCTCAGAGAGGGTCATATTGACCCGAAGGGGCAAGGCACTGGCCTTACACCAACTGATATTTCTGAAAAAAGAATCCCACTCAATACAGATCACAAGTACCGAAGTTATCCGACATATAGAAACATATCATAGCAATCGAAATCGAAAATTGAGGTCACACTGCTAACATGACCAAAAGATAACACACGTAATATATATAAAAAAGAATACACTTATCCCAATTTGTATGTATGTATGTATATACACACATACATACACACACACACACACACACACACACACACACACACACACACACACACACACACACACATAAGGAATAAAGGTCTAAAGAAACAGAAGAAAAAAAACAAATCTGCAGAAGCGCAGATGCATCACATAAACATTGGCATACTAGATAAGACATCAAAAAATAAAACCAACCCAATTCTGTAATAACACAAAAAAGGTTAGCAAAAAAATTAAATTGGTATAACTCCAACTAGGATCAATGGAGAACCAAGCTCAAGTTGGATTGCGGGGAGATGTAGATGTAGAAGGCACCATTGACCAAACTCGCTTTGGAGGTATGGGAGAGCCGGAGGACTGCTGGTTAGCCGGACTCACTTGAGATGTCGAAGCAGTCGTAGCGCCAGGAAGGGCCCGGTTGAGCTTAGTCAGCAGTCGAAGAGCATCTTCTTTGGATTTAGCGGACAATTGTTTCCCTTCTGACGAAACAATCAGAGAGAAAGGAATACCCCATCTGTACTTAATATGATTGTCCCGAATAACCTGAGTATAATCCTGGAAATCAAAGCGTCTTTTTAGGGTCATAGGGGAGAGATCTTGGAAGACCATTAGGTGATGCGAGTCGAAGATACATTTGTCCCTCTCTCGAGCCACAGCTAGCAACCTCTCCTTCGTCTTGAAGTAGTGGTACCGTAACACCACATCTCATGGAGGAGATGATTGTGCCGGCTTTGCGCGCAATGTGCGATGAGAAACTGATCAACTGGAGTAGTAGGTAACAGGTGTTGAAAGAAGCAAATGAGAAAGTCTTCCAATTGAGCTGGTTCAATGGATTCAGGGATATTCTTAATCCGCAGATTATTCCTTCGAGCTCTATTCTCGATATCCTCCTGCTGATCTTGAAGTAAATAAAGGTCTACCTGCATGGCGGACAAGGAATGTTCCATCTCCTGTTGAAATTGGATCACCTCGTCCATTTTATGTTCCATCTCATCCATACGAGTACCAAGCTCTGAAACCTCAGCTTTGAGACCAGAGACCTCCTTTTGAATCTTAGAATGGAATGCATGTTTAAGTGATTTCATCTCAGAGAGGCAATGCTATCCCTCATAGAGCCTGCCGGAGGATCCGACTCATCTTCTGGTTCTGAAATATGAGCAGATATAGAGGGAGCCGCAGCCTTATGGGATGGAGCTTGCATTTTATTTATATAGGAGGTGATATCAGCAGGGGGAACCGACCTGCGAGGTTTACGCATAATGATGGATCTTCAGAATTAGGATTGGGTCATGAAGCAGTGTGAAACAGTGTGCAACATCTAGTATCAGCAATATGGCATCTTTATATAGAGTAGCTGTACATTCAGATCCAGAGCAGGATTCACCTATGCAGATCGATTACATTTTCACAGAGATGGTTGTGTGGAATAGGGAAATCTTGGGTAAAGGTATAGCCCGGGTAAAGGGAGTCTTCTGGTTTTATATATGGTTACTGTGCCTCATAGATCCACTGGATAGTAACAGCCACAGTGTATGATACAGATGAAGACAGTGTTAGGCAATATATCTATAGTCAAGGATCTGCAGGGACACTGTCTCCTTTTCCTTCAAACAGGCCCAGCCAACATCTCACCCCCAGTCAGGACACATCAGCAGGGGGGGGGGGAGATATATACAGAGATGATCCCAGCCAAGGGAGTGGGCTCCTGGTACACTGCAGTATAACAAAGTACCTTAATCAGGGGGGTGGTGTGGGCTCAGGACCTCTTCCAGTTCCCCTCTGGAACCCCTGCAGGAGGCAAGATGGCGGACGGGCAGGTGCTGAGTCATCCTGCTAAACTGTGGCTCCCGGTCATTCAGGCCTCTGGAGAACATCTCTCAGGTCCAGTAGTGAGATCGAAGAGTTGAGTCAGCCTGCAGCAGGGTCCCGGAGGTCGCGCTGAGGGAGAAGATGGCGGTAACCGCCGACCGCGGGGTGTAGCTGAAGTGCGGCGTCCAGGGAGATCCACTCGAGACTGCGGCTTCTTCGAGTTGTAGGCCTCGAGCTGGAGAAGGAGCCACTGACAGTGCCGAAGGGGAGCCAGAGCGGGCCAGCCACTCGGGGAGACACCGGGCTGTGTTTAACAGCCAGGAAGGTAGGGAGGACCCCTGTAAATCATCCCGAATACAGCCCTGCTGCGGGAGCTGGTGTAGAGCACATCTGCTCTCTTTAACGGTCAGACCACGCCCCAGGATATGTGATTTTTAGTAGCATAAATTTTATTCTGTTAATTTCTGCATGCAGAACATGTTTAAATGTATTTATTACTATGACAAATTAATTTTTCTAATATATCCTGATTATAATAAATCTATTATAAATGCGAGTGTCTCTTGGATCTGATATAGGCGTTATCAGCGCTACCAATATTTAGTATAATTTACCTTCAGGTTTTCCGTGTTTGTGGATCCCTAGGAGAGCTGCCAGCCATTATTCAGCAATCATCAGGAGAGCGCACTTGTATTTCTTTACTTCTATATATGGTCAAAAATAAACAAATATGCAAAATTATTTTTCCTAAAAACTTTAGTCAGACTTGTTATATGAAGGTGTGTTTCTGTATCCAACATAGTAAATACCTACTGTTTCTGTTCATTACCGGGGGTTCCATTCTTCCTCAGCATTCAGCAAACAAATTCCCAGGGAAAACTGCTGCCTGGCTCTGATGAATCGCTAGTGTCTAGACACCCTTTAATGAGTGAACCCTGATGTCATCAGTTACTGTCCAACGTCATTCCTTACTACCCACGTGGATATAGAGGGGGAATATAAACCTGTGCAAGGGGACACATCTCTTCTTTTGGTGGTCTTTATGGGCATGGAACTGCACTTCTGCCCTCACTTCATGTAACTTCAGAAAGCAAATCAGAGCTCAGCACATGCCTCGCTGACCTTTTGTGGTGTCTCATGGGACTTACTCAGCTCCCAGTAATGCACTGCACTCAGTGTGTACCTGGCACATCTCTTAAAGGTTTTGGGGGGGTAAATCGCCCCCTTGCCACCCCTGTTCCAGCGCCTGTGGTGACGATGGTAAAAGTCCTGCCAAAGTATTGTTTTTGGTTAGTATGCTCCAGTGTTTTCTTAGTATATGCTTTGTTTGTGCAGGTGAAGAGTTGTACTTTATAATGAAGCATAGGCTATGCTCAAACTTTGTTGCCTCTGTCATGGTGTTCCGATGGTAGTACAATTTCTGCAGATTCTAGTGAACTGTTCTTTAGTGATGTTTTCCAGCCACTTAGGATAGTGGCTGCTGGTTGCCATTATGAAACTATTTAAGTATACATTTTTTCTTTGTGCTTTAGTTTATATTTTCTGTTTGTGAGTTTTCTAGTTGGAGTTCATGTATAATATGAAATTCCTTAGCGATTCCTCTGTTCCTTCCCAGATGAACAGTATGTCACACACAGCCGGTTGATGTTTGTGCTCTGCACATGCGTAAGCATCGCAGTGCGCATGTGTGAACCGGCCACTGCGATCGGTATCCGATCGCAGTGAGCACACAGTCCAATCGCATAGTGATTGACATGAAGTGACTATTTGGGGGTGTTCAGGGGGGGTTGTCGGAGGAACGCAGGAGTTCTTGTGCATTTGAATGCAGTTACAGGGATGTGCATAATTAAGCCCCTGCGATTGCATATGCTGGCAGAGGTTTAGATGACGACAGGAAGTTTAGCCATTTGTGAGGTAGGGCCATTCATCCACAACGGTTTGAATCGTACCAAAGTTGCTCGATGTTACCAATGTATTCACTGGCTTGCGGATGCATGTCAAGGGATGTGGGCGGCTTTATACAATGATGGGCATCTTAGTTTAGTACTGCGGTTGCTGTTCAATTGCATTCAATAGCATATTTTCACAGCTAGCGAGTGCGTACACAGCCATGCCATCCGTGCTGAATGAGGCCCCAAGTTCACACCAAATCTATTCTTCCAAATCTGTTCTTCTTCCCACACACTCATGAAAAGATTTGCATAACTTTGTATGAACTTGGTTCCCATGGCTGTCCCCTTTTGTTGTAGATAAAACTCTCCTTCCAACCAGAGATAGTTGTGGTAAGGTACAAAATTAAAACCATCTCGGATAAAGTTTGCTTGCACTTCATCCAGTGTGTTGTCTTTGTTAAGAATCTGTTGGATGCTTCGAATGTCCTATTCATGATTGATTGACTTGTACACGGAGGTTACATCACTTGCGACTTACCATCAGTTTTTATTCCATGTGCTATTTTCCAATCTTTTAGGTAGGTGTGTGGTGTCCTTGAGGTGTGACCTTTGATGTCATACATAAATTGTAAAAAGTGATCAAGATATTGTGATAGATTTGAGCTGATGGAGTTTATCCCTCAGGTGATAGGTCTTCCTGGTGGATTGGTGGGGTGTTTGTGGTTCTTGGGTAGAAAGTAGAACACTGGAATTGTTAGATGCGGGTTATAAATTAAGTATTTTTATTGTTTGGTGATTATTCCCTTACTGTTACCTTCCAAGAGTAGATTTTTTGATAATTGTTGGTGTAGTCTGAATTCAACTTCTTGGATTTTGTTTCATCTTTTAACATAATCAGTTTCTGGGAGCAGAATGCGCTCAACTGACAAATATATGTATAATAGAATGAATGCCAAAGTGCAAAATATATATCTATTTATTGATAAAAGGTAAAATGAGAATTGTCCAAAATGGTTATAATCATGACCGCACATATATGATGATGGTGTGTTTCCATGTACATGTCCCAATCTCCTTCTCATTGTGGGGATACAGATGCTCTTTATGGGATCTCTTTCCGTATGTTTTATGCTCTAGTCATATATAATACTTTCCCTTATTCAGTATATTATGAAACTGTCAGTGAGGGACAATAAAATTGGGGGTGAGTGATGCATCTGTTTTAGCGGCATCCCCCACATATACTCACCAGTGTGTAATTGCTGACGCCACTTCGGATAGTCCTGAGGGGTGTGTGTACCCTTGCATGGCTGGGTGCCTGCTTGTATCTTGGCCTCAGCATGGTAAGAGCTCTTCTGTTGGTTTTCCTATCTAAGGGATTTTATTCATCATCACTTAATTAACATTTTCACCTTCTTTTGTAGAAATTAAGTTTTTGGGACATTCATCAAAAAGGCAATGCAGGAGATATCACAGATATCTCCTGATTACCTTTCTCTCCCGGAGTTGCCCACTGTCCCCATACACTAGTACACTAGGGGGGCAGAAATTCATCAAGCTCCAAAAATACAAAATTTTTGGAGCTTGACTGCGGGAGCATTTGTCATCTTAAGAAATGGCATTTGCTCCCGCAACCAGCTCCTTCCCTATGGGATGGAGTCCCGGGTTGCGAAGAGGGATCCTTTCAGGTTCCCCCGCCCCCGGCCTGCTCCTTCCGTCAGACGCCGAGGCTTTTGTACGCCCACGTGACCTGTAGCTCACGCATGCGCACTAGTATCACTGCTCCGAAAGGAAAGGAGCAGGGAAAAGACTCGGGGAGACGGCGGAGTTTTTCAGACTGGCCAATGGGGGATGGGCACAGTCTGCAACAAATGATGCTATGATAGGTGACATTGCCAATACAGGTAGCAGAAGCTGAGTCCGAGGAACAAGGGGGGGGGGCACAGGAAAGTCCCTGGTAGCACAAGTGGTATAACCGCAATGTAGCAGATGTTCCTTTAGAGATTCTGCAAATTCCAAGATTTGAGATTGAATCAGCTGAATTAATAGGAGCCTGCCACACACAGAGAGGTGAGTAGCAGTGGGGTGCTTAATGTGAACTGGGGGTGCTACATGGTGGAATAATGTGAACTGGAGGCATTAAAGTGTTGCATAGTTGCATAATGCGAACTCAGGGCAGTTTGTGGCAACACAGTGAACTGGGGCCAGTGTGCAGTACTAATGTGAACTGGGGCCAGTGTGCAGTACTAATGTGAACTGGGGCCAGTGTGCAGTACTAATGTGAACTGGGGCCAGTGTGCAGTACTAATGTGAACTGGGGCCACTGTGTGGCACCAATGTGAACTGGATGCATTGTGTGGAATAATGTAAACTAGGGGCACTATGTGGTATAATTTGACCTAGAGGCACTGTGTGGCATAATGGAGATGGGTGGCATTACAATCTGCCATCAGCTATATGCCTATTCCCCTGCTAGCGTGTAACATTGACAACATTATTTTGTAATGTGATAATAGAGATTTTTATTTTCAAGACCTCTGATTTTAATGTTTAATAAGCTTCAACTAATTCTTTGTGAGGGGAAGCATATGCTTCCATTTGGTCTCTTTTATACTGTTCCACATAGGAAATAATCTCTCTCCTGGGAACCACCTTGGCTGCTTGCCATTATTATAGTGTCCACATGTTGTTGATTATATTGTGAATAAACAGTCCAAGTGGCCTCTAATGGAGCGTACACACGGTCAGATTTGTCAGACTTGTCAGATGAACGACTGAACGATTAAACGATTTGAACGATTTTACCAAAGTTTTGAACGATTTGAACGATTTGAACGATTGAACGATTTTTGACTGCATTAAAATGAATGGAATCGTCCAAGTCTGACTGCAAACACATCAGATGTCAGATATCGTTATCTGACAAACGGGAACGCGCATCGTTGATCATCCATCGTTCAGGCATGTCAGATATGAACGATTTTCCTTCAGATATGAACGACTGAACGATTTTTAAATCGTTATCGTTCATATCTGAAGGAAAAATCTGATCGTGTGTATGCACCATTTAACATAATTAGAAACAATACAATTTGTTAAACTGGCTGGAAACTTCCATTGTTTATAGTCACTATGAGAGGGATTGTCCTGTAGTTTTATCCAAACCCAAAAGGTTCAATATTTGTTTCTAATAATTTTACATCAAGGAAATGCAAGATCAAAAAAAGAATTATGTGTCCGGCAGCTAATCCTAGGGGTCCGCTCACACCCTAAGCCCAAAGGTAATAATAGAGATAGATGATAGCACCAATAAGCCTATCCCCTACCCAATAGACACAAATCAGCTCTATATGAATATAGCAATATATTTATTACACTTTAACAAAAGTAAACATTCAGATCTTAATAGTCTATCAAGAAATAACCATCACAGAACAAAATCATATATGAATCATTATCTTCATGCAGAAACAGTAAAATAAGATAAAAAATAATAAGCTCAAGATCACACTCAACAATTATTAAAAAGAGGACACCAGCTGTTTGCTCCGATATCAATGTGGATTGAGACTTTACAGTAGATCAATTCCGTGGTAATCCTCAGTCCTTGAATGAAGGTATAATTAGAAAGTAGCATGAGCTTAAAACAATGTATCAGTGTATCACTACAGCCAATATACAGCCAATATACACTATCACAGTGGTTCTCAAACTCGGTCCTCAGGACCCCACACAGGTCATGTTTTGCAGGTCACCTAGCAGGTGCACAGGTGTATTCATTACTCACTGAATGTTTTAAAAGACGTGTTTCTGTGAGGAGACCTGGAAAACATGCACTGTTTGGGGTCCTGAGGACAGAGTTTGAGAACCTGTGCACTATCATATATCCAGCCATGGTCAGTCCTGTTTCATCCTTAGTGGAGCTCCAATTAATTTTAAAGTTATTAATTGGCTGCTGCTCCACAAACATATTCCTTATAGGTGCTGGTTTATGTTACAGGTGATTCAAAATAATGTTCATGCCTCTGCACATAAGTAATAAGGAAATGGGTGACCAGATTTCTATATCACCGCTTGTTATGGCCGTGAACAGGGATAGTTTATCAAGATAAGCCTGCTCACCTGGTGTATATTCACGGCCGTGCAAAGACAGGTCCCGTCGATGTAGCTGCATCTGAGGATTAACTGCACCAAGAGGTAGCGGCTCTCTTGGTAGATTCGGCGGGCGGTGAATGCTGGGTCTCGACCATAGCTGGGTTCCAGGTTGGCTGAAATAAGTGTCCGGGCAGTTAGTATCCAGGGAACTGGTAGCAGTGTCAAAGATCAGGATCGCAGATGCAGCAAGGAGGTGTCCGTTTCCTACAGACACCTCATGCTGCATTAGCATTTTAGATGGACGTAATTACCGTTTGTCTTTTTTAGTTCTTGGGGAATATCTGTTTGTAAGTCTTTTCTTATCAGGGCTGTCACTGCTCTACAGTTGGAATTAAAGGCTGTATGTGCAGTGGCGTAATTAGGGCAGGTCCACCGAGGCTCGCGGCCTGGGCGCCACGGTACCGGCCCGTCCTAGTTAGCCAGTGAAGTGCCGGCCGCAGTGAGTGCGGTCAGCACTACACATTTACTCATGACCGGCACCAGGCTCCCCTGCACCCAGTGCCGTCCTGTGCTGCACAGCTGCGTTCCTTCCCTTCCCCTGAGCACTTACCCAATAGCGCTAGGTGAAGGGTGGGAGGCGGCCTTAGGCTAGCCAGTCATGACGTCTCTCCCATAATGCAGAGCATGCCGGCCCAGGAAGACCGAGGTGCGGACAGCAGCGGGAGCAAGAGCCGGAGCGGGGATTCAGGTAAGTGTTTTGTTTTTTTTTTACTTGTGTGTCTGCACTACATCGGGGGGGACCTCTACTGGGGACTACTACTGGGGGGGGCCTACTACTGTGGGCACTGCATCATGGGAGGGACCACTACTGGGGGCACTGCATGGGGGGACCACTACTGGGGGCACTGCATCGGGGGACCACTACTGGGGGCACTATATAAGGGGCACTGCATAGGGGGGACCACTACTGGGGCACTGAATAGGGAGGACCACTATAGGGGACACTGTATAAGGGGCACTGGATACGGGGGATCTATACTGGGGGCTTGCATAAGGGGGACCACTACTGGGGGCACTGTATAAGGGGCACTACAGGGGCCACTGCATAGGGGGGACCACTGCATGTGGCACTGCATAAAGGGGATCACTACTGGGGGCCTGCATCAGGGGGACCACTACTGCGGGCACTGTATAAGGGGAACTAATTGTTGGCTGCATAAGGGGGACCACTACTGGGGGTACTGTATAAGGGGCACTACTGGGGACATTGCATACTGGGGGGACTGTATAAGGGGCACTGCATTAAGGTGTATATGGAATGGAAAGGAATGTTCAGAGTGACGATAAACACAGGGAGGGCTTCATTTTTCAATTTGCCCTGGGCTCCAATACCCTAGTTACACCACTGTGTATGTGTCGGTTTCTCATGTTCTCTCTGTGTTCAGCTCATTTAGGTAAGTGATTATTCTTCTCCTACTCTTCATGGGAGAGTTATATCAACTTAATTCCAAGAACAGTATTTAACATCAACATGTTTCCTGATGGAGCTTGAAAATGGACTCCTGTGTGGAGATATACAAAACTGATCGATACTTCCCAAAATAGACTCAGATCTTGCAGTTGCCAATGGTATTAACTCTGGGGGGAGGTGGTGAATACTATTGCAATCACTTATTTTCAGATTTGTGCTCCTCGTTAATTTTAACAAATGGTTAAATATTTTTTTCTTTATACATTATTGAGCATTATTTGTTCGTTATTGGAAGTAAATTTCAATGAAACTCATTATTGATCCATGTTGTAAAACAGCAAAATGTGAAAATGCCCATGGGGTGAAAACCTTTTATAGCCACTACATGAATTCTAGTTTCCTTTTCCCCTGTCCCCAAAGAAGAGGAAAAATGTGAAAAGATGACAAAACACCATGGGGTATATTTACGAAGCAGTGGCAACCAGCAGCGGCTCCTGACCTCTTACCTGAGAGGGGCTGTCGCTGCTGCTGGCTTGGGTCCCGGCGTCTGCTCAATTAATCTGGCAGGCGTCGGGACCGGTGCATGCCCATGAGCGGTGGTGGTGCTGCGCCTGCATACAATTAACACTAGCTTCTCGGGGCTGTATTGTTTGCAGCCCCGAGAAGCCCTGTAGGACTGCCTGAAAGGCAGAGCTGCGGCTTCAACTGGAAGCCGCCCTCTGCTGATCGCAGCCCGGACTGGCAGTCCCAGTGGGAGCTGACATCTCCCCCTGGTTGCCTGTCTTCAGCATAACTGGCAAGTGGTGCTTCCAATGGGAAGCCACCTCCAGTCACATTGAAGCCAGTGCAGTCACTGACTGCACTGGCTCACTGAAGTGGTGGATTTTACTAGGGGAGCTGCAGCCTCGCAGCCCCTAGGTAAGATCCGCCACTGGTGGCAACAGCTTCTTAGAGGGTTTGACCACAAAATGTAAAGTTCCACTAATATTAGGTGCAAAGCCCAGCATATTTTGCACTTATTATTAGTGACATTATGTACCCCCATACGTTGAGATTTCCCAAGGGAGTGGGCCCCATATAAAAAACCTGCAGGCTCCCCTCCTGGGTACAGCAATACCTAGTGCTATTGGCACTAGAGCTCTTCTACATAGCCCCTGAGCTTTGGGAATGGAAGTAATGTATAAATTATAGTATAAATAATATTTTTTATGCAGGTAGACTACTTGGCTTGACGACACTAGAAGAACAATAAATGCCAGCATGTCTGGGCATCAAGGGCACACTGGTAACTTTAAACCACCTGTTAAAAAAAAATATTAAAATAAAGACAGGACACACACAAACTGTAAAATATATATATTTTACATACACACACAGGGGTGCCGAGAGGGGGGGGGGCGGGTACTAATTACTGCTCCCCCCCTCTTACATCACAGCAGCCCAGCACATGCTGCTGTGTGCTGGGCTGCACTGGGAGACTGCTCGTGGATGCTAAGAAGCAGCCACAGCAGTCTCCTATGCCTGTGGGGGGAGCGATCAAGCTGATCGCGCCCCCCACTGGTTATGCACTGGGCTGAGGGGGCTCAGAGCGCCCCCTCCCCAGCACAGCGCTGCAAAACTTTACTTTTTTTTAACTGAAGGGGACGTGGCCACGCCTCCCATGATTAGACCACACCCCCTTTTTACCCACGCCCACCGCGGCTCTTGGTGGGCCTGTATATATACACACAATAAAGAAGATCTGAGGGCGCTAGAAAGGTGCAAATATACAAATGTGGACACTGCTTCTTAACCACACAATTAGTGTATTAGTTCCTTGTTATGGTGAGCAAGTCTTTCTTTAAATAAAATACCAAATTTGTTTATTTTTTAATAAAAATTATTTTCCAGTAAATGAGATTTACTTATATCCAATAAAATGGTGACCAATACCCAATGCCTACAGTACTGGCCCTCAAAGCCGCACTCCGGCTGTATAGCTGCTCCACAGCCAGACAAGGCCATAGCACGATCTGAATTCATCCCAGCTCTTAAGCCACACCTCGGCTGTTACAGCCGCACCTTGGCCAGCAAGGCCATAACACTATCTGAATTCATACCAGCCCTCAAGGCCGCACTCAGACTCTCAAAGCAGCTCCATGGCCGCAATCCTGACGGGATCTGCTAGCACTCAGCCTGCCTAAACTAGTTCTCACAGTCGCATTACACCCAGTGGCCCTAGAATAGCCATGTAAGCCTCTAGTATCTCCAGTGCAAGTCCAGACAGCCACCTAAGCACCGATGAGTGCTTTCAGTTCTAAGAGAACAGCGGGTGGCTGTTATTGGCGGAAGACCTCGCATAGCGATTCTAGAGATCTACAAGGGTGAGTCCTAGGAGACCGTAACACTGTGCTGCTGCATGCAGTAGAACTTTTACTGCATGCAGCAGCACAGACAGTCAGCTGGGTATAGCTTTCTGCAAGCAATAGTTTTTTTAATGATCCATGTGCTATTATGCAAATATTACTTTTTTCCATTCTTCGTCCATTGAGGTGATTCATCAGACGGAATTGCAAAGCTGCACACAGGCAGCTTTGCAATTCCGTTCTTGCAAATATGCAAATGCAGCAGGAGGTGTATGCCAAACGTTGTTGCATGTACGATCCCAGCACTGTGACAGAGGCCCTGATTCAGAACCGGACGCTCTGACAGAGTGCTCGCTCTGAATCAGGGACGGTCTTTTTTTGTTTTTTAGAACGGCCTCCTGGCTGCTCGCATAGCTGTGGGTGACCACCCACAGCTATAGTGAGTGGCCATGATGATGGTCGCGATGGTCAAGATCATCGCGACCATCGGGCTTGCGGCGAGACCCTTATGGGTAGGGTCTCATCGCCGGAAAAGAGCCGAAAGATCTCCCACTGACATCACTTGTGATGTCAGTGGGGCCGCCCCCAGACGGTAGGCGTTCTCATGGGAACGCCTCCGTCTGGCCAGCCACCCCCCAGCCCGCCCACCAAAGGGGGCATGCTGTCACACAACACTGACAGCACGCCCCCTTTGGTACGAGACCCGAAGCCACGGATTGCCCGTCGCTATCCGGGTCTCGCGAATGTGCACGACGAAGCCGGCTCCGTCGTGCGCATGCGCTCTGGGCCACCATCGACCCGGCTGCAAGCGCTCAGCGCTTGTTACCGGGTCTGAATCAGGCCCAGAGGTCACAGGCTGGGATCACCATTGTGACAATCGATGGCCGATCATTGTGATGGTGAACGGCGCCGGGCCGCCGGGACAGCTGAGTAAGCTTCAGCTTACTAGGCTGGCCGGCTTGGGAGGCCCGGAAACTGCATCTGTTGATGCAGTCCCTGGCCTTGCCACTCCCACAAAACGGTGCAGACTCACCCCGTATCCAGGAACGCCGTCTGACCCCACCCCTGCACCGCCCCTTAAATGCCTCTGCCTGTCAACCAGGCAGAGGCATCGAAGGGGCTGCGTGCGATTATGCAGGACCCATTCTGCTCACTCACAGAATGGGTCCTGCGCACGTGCAGATTCCTGATAATCAGGAATCAGCATTGCACTTGCATACAAAGATGTATCAGCCCCATTGTCTGTTTTCCTTTGTGAGCAACAAAATCCCTATGTGGGGCTCTATTTACTACAATCCGCATTGGTAATGCAGATTGTAGTGTGATATTACCGAGTGAATTCGCATTGCGAATTCAGGCAATGTCACAGGGATTTACTACAAATCCCTTGCAGGGACAGAGCTTGCGATAAAGCTCTGTCCCTGCTAATCCCCTTCGGAGCCTTATCACTGTATTTTTGCAAAAAATACTGTGATTAAGTGCCCGCGCATGCGCCGACTGGTCGCCGCTGCTACCCCCCGGCGCTAAGCCCCACCCCCTGGCACTAAGCCCCTCCCCCACAATCGCGGACCCCCCGTGACCCCCCTCCCCCTTACTTACACTTACCTGCATGCTCCGGGCCTCCAGTGATGTTCTCCATTCCTCTGGTCAGGTGATCTCCCATACTGCACTGGGGCCCAATCACCTGATGACCGGGCAGCAGTGCACTGAGGGAGACCAGCTGACCGGAGGGGAGACATCACCGGAGGCCCGATCACCGGTCCCTGGAGTCAGGTAAGTAAATTTTTTTTTTTACTATTTTTTTTTTCTTTTTTTTTACAGTAATCAGCTTGCGGTCTGTTTAGACCACACAGCTGATTACAGGGACTGACTCCCGGCTCTGCTCTCCCCGTTAGAGCAGGGCAGGAGGCCGGTAACCGGGGGAGACCCTGGATAACGCCACCTCCAGGTGGCGTAATTATCACAGGGCTTCCCCCGATATTTTTTTCACATTTATTTTTAGTAACTATGGTCAGATCACATTTCCCATTACAGTTATGGGAAATGCGATCTGCTTTACTAAAAATAAGTGATACTTAGGGGTTGGAGTAGAATTTTACGAATTCTACTCCAATTGCCCTGTAATAACTATAGGTGATACTAAAATAATGTGAAAAGGGTGTGAAAACACCCTTTTTCACATTATTTTAGTAAAAATAATGTTGATAAATAGATCCCTATGTGTGTAGGATTTTGTCTTTCCTCCAGCATCTGGAAAGCACAACAGGGAACTTAGAAAAGTTTTTCAAGCCCCTTTTCAATGTCTCGACAGAACAAGAGGTGCAATTAAGTGCAAAACTGTATCAGCCAATGGCGGGTGGGAGTCATATTTTACAAGAGAAGAGAGGGAAAGTCATATGCAGGGTGATATCTATAGAGGGTGCAGGATGTGTGTTGCACACGAGGCCTCTGAGTAAAGGGTGCGCATATCACTCACACTGCATCCTTGTTTATAATTTATCATTTTAATAAGGGACAAAGATTATTTACACAAGTTTTGTGGATCGCTGATTGAGGTTAGATGAAATGGTAGTAATACAGTACTTTCTTGATTTAATCATGTCAAATAGGGGGAGATGTGTCAAACCTTGGAGAAAGGTAAATTGGGTACAAAGTATGCGTGCCATTGAATGTTGGAGATTGTGCTACCCGCAGGATTTGAAAGAGGACATCTATCCAGCTGTGACTTATAGATCCAGGAGGGGACCCGGGACTCCGCTCTGAACTGCATAACAACAATCGCTATAGAACTGGTATCTTTTGTTGCCATTAGTCCTAAACGCCCTGCTGGTAATTGCCTTCATTTCTGCCTTTTGGGAGCACATGATTGAATACAATTTTTAGGAATTGTTTTTATGTATCTTTTTCTTATATTAAAAACTGGATTACACTATGTTTCCTCATTTTCTATGTTTTATTCACATGCCAACTCTATATGAGAGTGATTACAACTGATTTGGAGAAGGGACGTATTGTTTTCTCTTCACTTGGAAGGAATCTATTATTGGTTAAAGAGATTCATTCGCGTGATTGAGACAGGAATATATCACTGCAGAAGAAAGGACTGTGACTATGTTTTGTATTTAATTTCTCTCTAGCGCCAGGGGGAGGCTTTACTGATTTTTGTTTGACTCATTGCTTTTGTAGAGGTTCTGGGAAAAGGCCTCATCTAAGTTTTACCTCCTTGAGGCTGCTGTATTGTACTTTAATGCGCATTGGAGGAAACCCACTATCTACATTGTTCCATTGAATGATCTATCGTTCCAATGCGGACCGGAACAATAGATTGCATGGATCGCATAGTGGGCCCGATTCAGAGCCGAACGCTCTGACCAGAGCGCTCGCTCTGAATCAGGGCCCTCCTCCATGAAAATGGAGCGGCCTCTTGGACGCTCGCATACCTGTGGGTGACCATCGCGTCATAGCGTCTTGACCATCGCGACCATCGGGCTTGCGACGGAGACCCTGCGGTAGGGTCTCGCTGCCGCAAGCCCAGGAGTGATTTTGGCTCTATCAGAGCCAAAATCACTCCCACTGACATCACTAGTGATGTCAGTGGGGCCGGCTTCAGACGGTAGACGTTCCCATGGATAGCCTCCGTCTGGCAGCCACGCCCCCGGCACGCCCTCCGTCGTGCGCATGCGCAGTGGGGCAATATCGACCCGCTTGCGAGCGTCCTGCGCTCGCGAGCTGGTCTGAATGACCACCAGTGTGTACAAACTACATGCGCTATCGTCTGGTTGGCCATGCTGTACGACCAACCGCATGATGTCGCATTCGGTGCCGTTGCAGATAATGAAGGTCAGAACGATTGATTGTTCCGTCGTTCATTACATTGCTCAATCTGTACCCGCAGTACGATATTAGTCCGGGTACACATCGGCTAGTGTGTACCCAGCACGGGAGGCAACCAATCAGCTTCTGGCTGTCATTTTTGAAACACAGATTGTAAAATGACAGTTAGGAGCCAATTGGTTGGTACTTTATCTCTCTCCAAGATTTGACACATCTCCCCCATAGTCTCAATTAAACAGCCCAACATTACCATGTTCACAATGGTGGGTATATTCTTCAAGTGCTCTTTTTTACCATGATTCTCACTTCTAAAACAATTAGTAGTAGACCTTAATTAGCTAAATGTTAGCACTAAATAATTGTAAGATTCTAGGACAAGGGAGGGGTGAACAATGTTAAGTGAAGAAACAGCTTAAATTTAATAGACCAGTTGATTCAGTGGGTGGGTGTAAGGTATCTGTTCTGTGCAGCGGGATGGTTGCTAGGCAACACAACAGCCTCTACAGAGACAGAGGCAGAAATATAGTAAGTTAGAACGCTGATTATCAGAAATGAAAATGTGGTATAAATGTGAACAATAGGTTTTTGTCTGTTCTAGTCATTAAATATTTTATTCAAGCTCTGTTCTGCACTGTGATGTCATTTTTAGTACCAATGAACATTTTATTTTTCAAACTCTTTCTTATTATATTGGCTCTCAACATTATAGTAAACTCAGAAAAGACAAGTGTTGAATCCAGGTATAAAGTTATAGAGGTATGAAATACATATAGGGATCACGTCACTCAGCTACAAGGTTCTGTAATAACATTGTGAATATGGGCCTCATTTATCAACGAGTTTTATCATTCACGAGTGATAAAACGCTGTAACAATGTGCAAACAAAGCGCTTATGTATATAGGAAATGTGTATGCAATACCTTTATTAAAAAATAAAAATAAAATATTTGAAATCAATGTTTATAGTATTTTTTTACTTTTGGTGGTGAACGGGTATTTTTGAGATCCAAATGTATTTGCTGGTGCTGGCGTTCTCAGTGAAGGGTTAAATGGCCCGAATCTAAAGGGAGGATAGGCTAGCTAACTGTCCCTACCTCTACCTACCTCTTCCATGGCGCTTGTCCCCCGGCTGGATATCTCTTGTTCGGTGTTGTCCGTCTGACTTGGTGCGCTATGCAATGACATCACACTTTTGCCTCCTTGTTCCACTTGCATTACTTACCAATGCGTTTCGTGTCTGTAGACACTTTGTCAAGGATGAGGACTCTCCCGGGTTGTTAGAATTTATACTAGAAAAACTTTATTTAAAATTTTATTTAAAACAAGAAGATTCTTTCCAGAAGTAGTTAAAAAGAGCGGTAAGCTCATGTTAGAGTTTCCTTTTCTCTATCTGATAGAATTTTTCGGTATTGCATATTAAAAAATTATTTTAAATGGTTGTGGAAATATAAAAAAAAAATATATGTATATATATATATAGTGATGAATAAAATGAGTTCTTTAAAAACGCATTCAACTCTGTCTATATTTAGACCATGCGGTTTCAACGTCTTTAATAAGTAGATCCACTTTGTCTTGTTTTTTACTCAAATCTATGGTGATGTCTCCTCCTCTCCAGTGAGAGGAAACCTTCTATAGATGATAACACCAACAATAAAAAGGAAACCAAAGGATACTTCCATTGTTTAAACTGCATGGCCCGTAAAACTACAGGAATAAAGGACACTAAACCAAAAATGAACTTCCAATCAAATCAAACAAAAAAAGAATAAAAATTGAAGGAAAGATTACCTTGTGAAACAGAAAGAGCCATATATTTGATAGAATGCCCTTGTGGCTATCAATATGTTGGTCAAACCAAACGCAAAATAAACACAAGCATTGCGGACATATCTACAACATAAAAAGGGGTCTCCAGACCCAAAGTGTCCAATATTTCATGGAAAGTAATAAGAAAAACCCCAATGAATTAAAATTTATGGGGATAGAGAAGGTTTCCTCTCACCGATCACCACCAAAAGTAAAAAATAAAAAAAAAGACTAAACATTGATCTCAAATATTTTATTTTTATTTTTTAATAAAAGGTATTGCATACACATTTCCTAAATACATAAGCACTTTGTTTGCACATTGTTACAGCATTTTATTTAATTACAAAGCAGCTATTCATTCACATATTTAGCGCGGTTCACTACAGTATTCTCCGAGTGATAAAACTTGTTGCATATGATAATGGTGCTCCAGCCAATCAGCTCCCAACTGTCATCTGTTTGAAAAATGACAGTTGGGAGTTGATTGGCTGGAGCACCATTTATCATACGCAATGAGATTTATCTCTCGCTGTGAATGATGAAACTCGTTGCTAAATGATACTTTGCATAAAAGTCTGATGGCAGCGGGACATTACATTCTGTGCATGTCCAAATCGGGTCCTGCATCCTCGCACACAGTATGGCTGCAAATGTCAGGTAAGTGAAAGTCTGCAGTCATTTGGTGGTGGCAAGGGGGCGAATCATCTCCGTATTGTGAGGTCAGTGTCTGCATCTTCCAATGCAGAATTACTGGCCTCGGCAGCGTAGTTTTGGCGGCCATTCTAAATAAACTTAGGCTTACTCAAATGGCTGATGCTGCAATCAGTCACGATGGTGATCTTGTTGACTTATTCAGTTAAGATGGCCTTCAGACGCAGCACTCGGATCTGCAATGCCAGCAGGAGGCGTCTTTAGCCCTCAGACGCCTCCTGCTGCATTAGCATATTTAAGCATTGCTGCTGCCTCCAAAGACACTATAGTGATCCTACTAGCATCCATCTCTGAATCACCCCCTATGTTTCTGCTCACAAATACAACAATTATGGGGGCCTATTCATCATCACTTAATTTATACAAAAGTAGGTGAAAAATAAAATTTTCATCTAATTATGTATAATTTAAGTGTCAGGGTTATTCATTATTCATATAGCACAGGAGATAATCACAGATATCTCCTGGTTACAATTATGCATCGATAATTTCCACAGTCCCGATACTATAGTACTATACAGTCCCGATACTATAGTACTATACAGTCCCCATACTATAGTACTATACAGTCCCCATACTATAGTACTATACAGTCCCCATAACAGTGGCGGGCTGGGCCGGGGGGCAGGGTGCCATGTGCCCCCCGAGCCGCAGCGTCATGCGAGCCGTCTGTGTCACTGTGGCACAGACTGCACCGCGTGTGTAGCGCTGACCGGACGGCACCGGCAGCTGTGTGTTTGTTTTGATCAGCTGCCAATGAGAGTCTGTCAGACTCTCATTAGCTGCTGCTGCGCCCACTGCGGGAGCTGCTCCATCTTCCGGCTCCTGCAGTGGGCAATGGGAGAGGCGTCATGATGTCATGACGTCTCTCCCATAATGCAGAGCGGCCCGGCCCGGGAAGGACAGATGGTGGAGCGTATGGCGACGGCGGGAGCGGTGATTCAGGTAAGTGTTTTTCTTTTTTATTACGTGTGTCTACTGGGGGAGGGGCAGGCACTACAAGGGGGAGACCACTACTGGGGGCACTACTAGGGGGGGACTACTACTGGAGGCACTACAAGGGGGCAACCACTACTGGAGGCACTGCAAGGGGAGGACTACTACTGGGGGCAATACAAGGGGGGGGACTACTACTACTGGGGGCAATACAAAGGAGGGACAACTATTACTGGGGGCACTGCAAGGGAGGGGGACTACTACTACTGGGGACACTACAAGGGGGGGAACCACTACTGGAGGCACTGCAAGGGGGGGGGACTACTACTACTACTGGGGGCAATACAAGGGAGGGACTACTACTACTACTGGGGGCAATACAAGGGAGGGACTACTACTACTGGGGGCACTACAAGGGGGGGGGACTACTACTACTGGGGACACTACAAGGGGAAACCACTACTGGAGGCACTGCAAGGGGGGGGACTTCTACTACTACTACTGGGGGCAATACAAGGGGGGACTACTACTACTGGGGGCACTACAAGGGGGGGCACTACAAGAGGGAGGGACTACTACTGGGGGCACTACAAGAGGGAGACCACTACTGGGGGCACTATAAGGGGGGACACTACAAGAGTGGACCACTACTGGTGACACTGCAAGGTGAAGACCACTATTGGGATTGTTACTGGGGGCACTTCAAGGGGGGGCGGACTACAACTGGGGGGACTACTAATGGGGGAACTACTACTACAAGGGGAGGCTACTACTACTAGGGGCACTACAAGGAGGAGGGGACAACTACTAGGGGCACTGCATAGGGGGAGGGGACTACTACTAGGGGCACTGCATAGGGGGGAAGGGACTACCACTGGGGGCACTGCACTGAGGGACCACTGCCGGGGGCCCTATAAAAAGGGCAATACTGGGGGTACTGCATAGGGGGGAGACTACAACTGGGGCCACTATTTAAGGGGCACTGCATAAGGGTTACCACTATTGGGGGCACTGCATGGGGGGTGGACTGCTACTGGGGGCACAATATAAGGGGCACTGCATACAGGGTACCACTACTGGGGGCACTATATAAGGGGCTCACTACTGGGGGCACAAGGGGCACTGCACAGGGGGGGGGACCACTACTAGGGGCACTGTATAAGGGGCACTGCATAGGGGGGGGATCACTACAGGGGGCACTACTGGAGGCCTGCATAAGGGGGCCCTCTCCTGGGGCACAGGGGGGCACTGCATATGGGCACCACGATGGGGCTGCCCCTAATCTTTATTTTTACTTTACATTAATCCCATATGGACCCGCCTCCTCCCTGGAACACTTGAGGGGGGTGGCGTCGTAGCACGCACGTTCTTCGGGCACCCTGGCTACACGCTACTCCTCTGCCAGGGCCGCCTGCATGCATTTTCCCCCCAGGCTAAAAGTTGCCAGCCAGCCCCTGCCCCATGCTATAGTACTATACAGTCCCTATACTATAGTACTATACAGTCCCCACACTATAGTATGGGCATGTAGAAATTATGAAATTCGTCAGGTTCCGAAAAAGTATTTTTTTCGGAACTTGACAGTGATGCTGAACGTCACTCTGAGGTGGCGTACAGCATCCGATACAACAGAGGGGTCTGAAAAGATCCCTCCCTGATGTCCACTTACCTTCCTGATGCTCCCTCCCAGCTCCCAGAGCAGTCCTTCTGTGAGCCGGGGGTTGGAGAGGGCATAGCAGCAATGAACAGCGGCAGCGGGGGTCCCCAGCGGGCAGCTGGTATTATGGGGGATAGGCCAAGTCTCCGGCAGCAGCTTGGCCGAGTGTGCAGAAGCGACGTGCAGCAAGTCTCAGCAAGGGGGAGCCACACAGTCTCTGGCGGGCAGCGGCGGGTTGACCAACGGCAGCCACAGCGGGAGACTTAGGGCCTGATTCAGACCCGTTCGCAAGCGCACAGCGCTCGCAAGCAGGTCAATGATCTCCCAGTGTGCATGCGCCATCACTGGCGTGTGCATGCGTGAGACCCGGCAGCTCCATTGCTATGGGTCTCGCTACAAGACAGGTCAGCTGTCGATGGTGAGTGATAGCTCGCCCTGTTTTGTAGGCGGGGGGGGGTGGCAGCACAAATGCAGGCGTTCCCTTAGGATCGGCCATCCTGACATCACTAGTGATGTCAGTAGTGGACTTCCTGCTCTATTAGACCACAGGGTCTCGTCACAAGCCCGATGGTCGCGATAATGGCGACGGACTCCAGGCCGCTCCCACAAGTTGTGGGTGATCACCCACAGCTTTGCGAGCGGACGGGAGCAAAAAAAAAAACACCCCCTGATACAGAGCAAGCGCTCGCCAGCAGCGAGCGGTTCTGAATCAGGCCCTTAGTGCATCCAGCAGGTATTAGCGGGAGGGGGAGGTGGGGTCGGGGGTAGCCGGCAGCATTACAAGGCTGGGGGGGGGGGTGACAGATGCCAGTAGAGTTAGTTGGAGGGAGGGGGTCTCAGTCTCTCTTTGCAGTCAGTTTTCAAGCTGCGCATTAGCAGCTTGAAGACAGGCAGTGAAAACTGAAGAGGGACAAGAAAAATGTCTCTCGCTTCCGAAAAACTGCTTTGTAGAAACAGCAGTTTTTCGGAAGTGAAAGTTTAGGGCAGGAGGCACGATGAATGCCTCCTAAACTGTGTTTGAACTCGCAGCGAGTTCAAACATAATTATCACAAGTGATCATTATGTTTTGATGACTAGGCCTCGTGGTAATAACAGCATCACTGATTTTTGCTCATACTTCTATGATCTGTGAGTAAAAGTCGGATAATTGTTTACAACATCACGTAGTTACATATTACTACAGAACCACACAGCTAATTGATTTAGCCACATACTCTATGAAAAATAAAGTTATTAAAAGCATAAGTATTAACTTTTTTAAATGATTGGGTGTTCTTCCATTAGGACTAAAGAAAGACGGTCATAGACATGGCCAGTGGTGGCGGCAGTACAATAATCAGCCAGAATTCTGCGCTTGTGCACTGTGCAGGTCTCCTTCTGTGACAATGATCGCAGTGCCCCTAATCCGCAGCATGATAGACATACTCCGGCGATTTGGGGGTGGGGAATGGGTGGCGACGACCAGAGTGCCACCCACATTTTGTGGGAGTGCTGAGGCCAGTGTCTGCGTCTTCCGACGCAGATTTACTGGCCTCAGCTATTGAGCCATTCTGAGTAGCCTTAGGCTCGCTCAGGTGGCCAATGCCGCAACCGATGGTGACCTGATGCTGCATCTTCAGACGCAGCACTTGAATCTGCCATGCCGTCAGTGGGCGTTTTTTGTCCTCAATATGTTAACTACTACGGTGTCCAAAGAATACCCACAGAATGGGCTAATATGGTTAAAAGACTGGTATCCAAAATATATCATGCCACTATGAGTGCTATTGTTCATTTTGATGATGAACAATATGTCGCTAGTGCATCGGCGGGCGTGTACACCCGATATGTCAGTGAACAACATAGTTTACAGACATATCAGGTCGGCCCTGCTGCACAGCCGATGACGATATATCATCCAGATATATTGGTACGTCTGGCCAGGGGCAGATTAAGAGAGGAGAGGGCCCATGTGCAGCAGTCCCCCTTCTCTCCGGCAACGTATTAGACTTTGGCTTTGTGCCAGAGTCTACTGCACATGCGCAGGTCTACGGGAACATGGCACCCACAGTATAATTCCAAAAATGTCTTTAACGCGCATGCACAAATCTCCAGGATAATGGCCACCACACCTTTTTCCCAGTGATTTCTGTCTGCAGATGCGGGGCTCCGGAGTGGTAAGTATATTATATGGGTGCTTGGTGTGCGGTGTGGGCCCCCTGGACCCAGAGGCCTGTGTGTACCGCACACACTGCACTCATTATACACATGCTTGCCGACATTTAGCTCCCTCCTTCTGGGAGGGAGCTGTCGGGCATACAGGGCTGGGAGCGTGACGCGGCCAAAGGGGGCGGGGCCCGGCACATGACGCGGCATTGGGGGTGGAGCATGGGGGCGTGACAGCACGATCGCGTCATTGTGGCTCCGCCCCCTCTTCACAATGCCGTGATTAATGGCATTGTGCTGCCGGGGGCGGAGCCACGATGACGCAATTCAGCGCGAATCGCGTCACCGGCCCCCCTGCTGCCGGGGTTTGTGATTTAAAAGCGCGGGTGGGTGCGGGCACATCGCCGGGGCCGGGAGGATTGCCTGCCTTCCCGGGAGGTCGGGAGCGGCACCCGATTTTCGGGAGACTCCCGACCAAATCGGGAGGGTAGGCAAGTATGATTATACAGTAAATACGCCAATGCATCTGGCTGTGTGAACGGGTGACCGACCAACTGCCCGTACACTGGCTGCAGGAACCATCGGCACTGACATCACAAGTGTGTGGGGAAATTTAAATGCCCACCCAGTTGTCATGTCTGAACAGACAGTTAGTAAGTGTGTGAAGCCTAACTAAACAGCCACTCCGTCGGCATGATGGCCGGAATGTGCGCTGGCTCCCTCAAGTGGGCACCCAGCATTACAGTTACGGTTTCTACTATAGTTTGGACCTTTGCTTTTATAAATTGGTAAGGCTGGCTTGGGATGAGGGTAGAGGATAATGGGCCTGATTCAGACCCACTCGCGAGCGGCTGTCCGCTCGCAAGTGGGTCGATGTTATGGACTGAGCATGCGCACGATGGAGGGAGCTCCGTCGTGCGCATGCGCCAGACGCGACGAGCGAAGGAAAGTCCTTCGCTCGTTGTGTCCGATCAAAGGGGGCGTGCGGTCAATGTTGATTGACAGCACGCCCCCTTTGGTGGGCGTGCCGGGGGCGTGCCTCCCTGACGGGGGCGTTCCCACGGGAACGCCTCCCGTCAGAAGCCGGCCCACTGACATCACTAGTGATGTCAGTGGGAGTGATTTTGGCTCTGATAGAGCCAAAATCACTCCGGAGCTTGCGGTTGAAAACCTCAACCACAGGCTCCGGCTCGCAAATTCGATGGTCGCGATGGTCTCGACCATCGCGACCATCACAATGCACGCTCGTATAGCCTGTGGGTGGTGACCCACAGCTATACGAGCGTCCAGGAGGACGCTCCATGAAAATGGAGGCCGGCCCTCATTCAGAGCGTGCGCTCTGCTCAGAGCGTACGGCTCTGAATGAGGGCCAATGACTTTTTAAAAATCTGATTTTTTTTAAATACTTTGCTGCTTCTCTATGAATACATACTTTATATACCGATATATTAGGGAGGCATCCAATCCAAGTTTGTACATTAAAAATAACTAATTTCCTACCTTAATGACCATATTACATTTTATGTTTAGTATCTCCAGGAATAACCTTTTTTTTGTTCTATAGTTTATCCAGGCAAATGATTGATTTATTTCCTTTGGAACCAATGTAGATTTTATTTAGTAGTATAATGGGATAACTTATCTATTTTCTGGCTTGTTTGTTTTTGACAATATTTTTATTTGGTTTATATTATAAGTAGGGGTGAGCGGGTTCGGATTTCTGAAATCTGAACCCCCCCGAGCCCCCCCCGATCCGAGGCCGATCCGAGTCAGGCTCGACGTTAACCACCTAGGAACATCCTCCCTTATACGGCACCTGCAGAGCATTCATAAAAAGTTACTGTCAAGTTCAGAAACTTTGGCTAACACCGTAAGCAGTCCAGGGACACCTAAATCCCGCTGTCCTGTTGTATCCAAGCACCTGCAAACCACACCGTCAACTCCCTCCTCGTCAATTTCCTCCTTAGTCAGGATCGGAAGTAGTCCTGCAGGCCATGTCACTGGCATGACTGACTCTCCTATCCGGGATTCCTCCGGAGGATCCTGCATTGCTACGCCTCCTGCTGCCGCTGCTGCTGGTGCTGGGAGTCGTTCATCATCCCAGAGAGGAAGTAGGAACACCACTACTTTTACTAAACAATTGACCCTCCAACAGTCCCTAGCGATGAGGATGAAGTACGACAGCAGTCATCCTGAAGCAAAACGTATAACTGAGGCCTTGACTGCTATGTTGGTGTTAGACGGGCATCCGGTATCCGCCATTAGTGCAGTGGGATTTAGACAATTGATGGAGGTAGTGTGTCCCCGGTTCCAAATCCCGTCTAGATTCCACTTCACTAGGCAGGCGATACCGAGACTGTACAGAAACGTCAGAAAAATTGTCCTCAGTGTCCTGAAAAATGCCGTTGTACCCAATGTCCACTTAACCACGGACATGTGGACAAGTGGAACAGGGCAGACTAAGGACTATATGACTGTGACAGCCCACTGGGTAGATGTATCACCTTACGCAGCAACAGCAGCAGCGTCACCAGTAGCAGCATCTCAGAAACGCCAGCTCGTTCCAAGGCAGGCTACGCTGTGTATCACCGGTTTCAGTAAGAGGCACACCTCCGACAACCTCTTAGAGAAACTGAGGGAAATCATCGCCCAGTGGCTTACCCCACTTAGACTTTCCTGGGGATTTGTGAGATCTGACAACACCACCAATATTGTGCGGGCATTACATCTGGGCAAATTCCAGCACGTCCCATGCTTTGCTCACACAATAAACTTGGTGGTGCAGAATTTTCTGAAAAGCGACAGGGGCGTGCAGGAGACGCTTTGGGTGGCCCAAAAAATTTCTGGCCACTTTCGCCATTCAGCGACTGCGTGCCGAAGACTGGAGCGCCAGCAAACACTCTTGAACCTGCCCCGCCATCACCTGAAGCAAGAGGTTGTGACGCGGTGGAACTCAACCCTCTATATGCTTCAGAGGATGGAGGAGCAGCAAAAGGCCATTCAAGCCTATACATCCACCTATGACATAGGCAAAGGAGGGGGTATGCACCTGACTCAAGCGCAGTAGAGAATGATTTCCGTGTTGTGCAAGGTTCTCCAGCCCTTCGAACTTGCCACACGTGAAGTCAGTTCAGACACTGCCAGCTTGAGTCAGGTCATTCCCCTCATCAGGCTTTTGCAGAAGCAGCTGGAGAAAGTGAAGGAGGAGCTAAGATGGAGCGATTCCGCTCGGCATGTGGGACTTGTGGATGAAGCCCTTCATTCGCTTTGCCAGGATTCCAGGGTGGTCAATCTGTTGAAATCAGACCACTACATTTTGGCCACCGTGCTCGATCCTAGGTTTAAAGCCTATGTGGTTTTTCTCTTTCCGGCCGACACAAGCCTGCAGAGGTGCAAAGACCTGCTGGTGAAAACACTGTCAGCTGAAGCAGAACGTGACACGTCAACAGCTCCTTCATCATTTTCTCCCGCAACTGGGGCTGCCAGGAAAAAACTTAGGTATCCTAAGCAACCCGCTGGCGGTGATGCAGGGCAGGCAGGACCAAGTTTGGACATCTGGTCCGGACTGAAGGACCTGGCAACAATTTCTGACAGGTCTACTGTCACTACATATGATACGGTCACCATTGACAGAATGGTGGAGGATTACATCGGTGACAGCATCCAAGTAGGCATGTCAGACAGTCCATACCTGTACTGGCAGGAAAAAGAGGCAATTTGGAGGCCCCTGTACAAACTGGCTCTATTTTACCTGAGTTGCCCCCCCTCCAGTGTGTACTCCGAAAGAGTGTTTAGTGCAGCCGGGAACCTTGTCAGCAAAAGGCGTAGGAGGTTGCTTTCACAAAATGTGGAGATGATGTTCATAAAAATGAATTATCAACTCTTCCAGGGAGACCAGCCTCCAGAACGTACAGAGGGACCTGTGGTGGTGGATTCCAGTGGGGATGAGTTAATACTCTGTGAGGATGAGGATGTACACAACACTGAAGAGGGTGAGGAATCGGTGGATGAGGACGACATCTTGCCTCCGTAGAGCCAGTTTGTGCAGGGACAGATTAATTGCCAGCTTGTTTTGTGGGGGCCCAAACGAACCAATCATTTCAGCCACAGTTGTGTGGCAGACCCTGGCGCTGAAATGATTGGTTTGTTAAAGTGTGCATGTCCTGTTTATACAACATAAGGGTGGGTGGGAGGGGCCCAAGGACAATTCCATCTTGCACCTTTTTTTTTCTTTGCATTATGTACAGTTTGGGGCCTAGTTTTTCAAACTGCCATCCTGTCTGCCACTGCAGTATCACTCCTAAATGGGTCACGTGTTTGTGCCGCCCACTCGTGTCGCTTAGCATAGTCATCCAGCTACCTCGGTTCAACCTTTTGGACATAAAAACACTATTGTGAGGTGTGAGGTGTTCAGAATAGACTGGAAATTAGTGGAAATTAAGGTTATTGAGGTTAATAATAGCATAGGAGCAGAAAAACCAACACAATCTGTTTTTATGCTTTTTTTAAAAAAATACAGATCCAAAACACAAAACCCAGAACCCAAAACACGGAAGGGTGGTTTTGGCAAAACCAATCCAGATCCAAAACACGAAGAAAGATCCAGATCCAAAACACGAAAACTGGCCGGTGCACACCCCTAATTATAAGTATTGGTAATTATAAGGGTTACAACAATATCTTAGGTGCAAAACAAATTGAAACCCGAATCGGTGTAGTATGAAAATTCTACCCAAACATAAAAGAAGTACAAGAAGTATGAACCTAATATAGTGTATGACAGGAAAAAAATATTCATTGCATCTTAAACTATTTACTCAAAACTCAAGTGTGTGTATATATATATATATATATATATATATATATACACATACCCATCCAAAGTTCAGGTACACCTTCAGAGAAAATAGTACAGATTTCAGATACAGGGAAACAGGGACATCCCAACAGAAGTAGAAAGAGGGTGAAAGTAGAAGAGGGTGTTGTGCAAGGATATAACTAGAACGAGACAGGGAAGACCTTGTTATGGGTACGCGATCCCGACGCACACAACATCCAGCGGTCAGAATCCAAACGGAGGAATTCCTGACACATGCAAGTAAGTAATCTAACCCTAACCTACCTTTCCTGCAGCTTAACCCTAACCCTCTCCCCCCGCAGCCTAATCCTAACCCTCCCACCCCCTGTAGCCTAACCCTCCCACCCCCTGTAGCCTAATCCTAACCCTCCCACCCCCTGCAGCCTAACCTTAACCCTCCCACCTACCTGCAGCCTAACCCTAACCCTCCCACCCCCTGCAGCCTAACCATAACCCTCCCACCCACCTGCAGCCTAACTCTAACCCTCCCTCCAGTGACTAGTAGGCCCCATCCATCTGCGATGGATTGCTGCGATCCCGCGATGCTGCAACCCGGCGTCGCCGGATCGCAGAAATCCAACATGTTGGATTTTCCCGATTTAACGATCGTGATCAAAAAATTATCGTGATCGTCAAATCGCCGACATTTAACATGGAAAATGTCTGCGATCTGGCCACGGATCGCAGAACATCGATGGTGGGAGGTCGGCGTTTCCACCCGGAAACGCCGGCACTTCCCATCACATTGCCAGATCGCAAAATCCGGTGTCTGATGTATGGCTACCTTAACCCTAATACTCACCGTCGGGATTGCAGCCACCGGGATTCTGAAGCTGATATTGTGTGTTAGGTTACTACCACACTTTCATAATTCTGGATCTGAATTTTTCACAATCTTGCAATACCCACCTCTGGATCAGGGAGAACCATTCTTCTGGATAGATAAATAATATCACATAATTCAATTTTAATGGTCTTTAAGTGAGGAAAGGAGGATGATGGCCACAATCGAAGCATGAGTTTTAATAAAAGGTACTATGTTGCACCAGAACTTGCTAACTTTTCTACAAGTCAACAAATTGTGGATAAAGTCATTTTGGACTTTGGGCATACCCACAACTTCTCCCCGACCTTGTGAGGTCAGAATACAAAAACATAGTTACATGAGTTAGAACATGTTATACCCTACCAAAATACTGAGTCAGACATGCTCAGACCCCGTTTCCACTGCACTGTCATAAATCAGCTCCAGAACCTCGTGTTTGTACAAAACGCTGCCACTTTCTAGCGATTCATCACTCACCTGTTCCTGCATGTCAGGTTTTCCAGATATTCTCAGCATTGTAGCCACCATCCTCGGGACATGGGCGCCGCCATCTTGTGTTTTATAATGTGATTACAAGTCAGCCATTCCGGGTCCAGTTTTCTGCACATGTCTGTTGCAGCCAATCCTGTCCTATAAATCTTTCCAGGACCTTCCATCAGTGCCAGTCCAACTTCTGTGATTCCTTTAGTCTATTTGAATTACTCATCTCAGTATATTGGCTCCACAGTACCCTCCTGCTACTGTGTCTCTGGTTAGCAAGCTGAGCTGTTCCCTGCAAAAGCCTGTGTGCCTGATAAGCTTCAGGTGCTTCCACTATTCTCATCTGCTGCTGGAAAACCTGTCTGGTCATCTGCAATACCTGTGTAAAACTACAAGTTACTCTGCATTCAGTGTTACCTGCAATACCTGTATAAATTACAAGTTACCCAGCAATATCTCTGTACATTTCAAACTACTCTGCGCTCTCAGTCATCTGCAATACCTGTGAAGAGTTACAAGCATACATGCCTACCCTCCCGGTTTTCGCGGGAGGCTCCCGATTTTTCGGGTAACCCCCCGCACCCCCGGAAGGGTAGGCATTTCTCCCGCATTCTGCCCACTTCCTAGTGAAGTGGGCAGAATTAGGAGAATACCCGCGGCAATCGCGGGTCTCCGCGAGGGGGCGGGGCTTAATGATGCGAATCGTCAAGCCCCGCCCCCGTCGGCCCCCTGCTGCTTCTCTTACCCGGGCTTCTCCCGGGAAGAGAATATTAAAGGTAGGCAACCCTGGTTACAAGCCACTTTGCATGACCACAGTATCTGTTGTTCCTGTTTCCAGCATGGACAATCCACATGTATAGTCTACAGCTGTTTTCTGTGCTGGACTGGACATACAATATCCTACAGATAAATCCAGCAGTTTGCTGGGAAGCTGGTTTTGCTGAACTCATTATTCTCTCCTGTATCCTGTATTACAGAATGCATTAAATTCCTTTATACAATGGAGCCTGCCTAAGGCCTTTATTCATTTTGAGGCGAATAGCCGTTTTTGCCAGAATCTTTTCGCCGATGATGTCGTTTTCATCTGTTTTGATTTTACTCCGTATTCAATTTGGAAGACTTTTCACCTAGGCAGAAAGTCAATGCAATGTAATGGGCGGAAAAGTTTCGCCTATGAATAGCAGGCGGAAAAAAGTGCAGAATTGGGGTTTTGGGGTGCAACGTTGCGGGAACCCCCGTGCAGCCTTCAGACAGTCCCTCAAAGGTAAACTGTGCCAAAAAATAAAAAAAAAACCACTTAAGAACACCCCAAAAAATCACTTTGAATTTGGGGGCGAAAAAAAAAATGTTGGGGACAAAGTTAAAAACTAGCGAACTTGACTCTAGGGAGGGTCCCCAAGTATGCCTCAAGTACTTCATTGCAGGGGCTTGCGGCAGGTGGATTTTTAATGATTTTTTTTTAACTTTAGCAACTTTAAAATATGCTGGCCCCCATTTTCAAGCACCCCAAATTTGCTGGGATAGGTTATTTTCTGCAAAAAAACCTCCTGAATACTATTCTGCACCACTTATACAAAAACGCTATTTTGCAGCTTTTGAGCCCGTTTAAAAACAACAAATACCTTCAGCAAGCCAAATCGGGGGATACCATAGGGAACCCCCATGTCAGAGAATCTTTTGGGGGATGTCAGGCTGATTTCTCCAAATCTGACAGTACTTTCCGCTTGTTTAAGTTTCGCCGGTTCCCGTTTTCGCCTACTTTCAAATTGAATACGGCTATACGCAGCCACGCACGCGATACTTTTCCACCTGCAAAACAGGCGAAGTAGGCGGAAAGTCCGGGGAGGCGAAAAAGTATTGCGGGTCCGCTCAAATTGAATACGGCTCTAGGTCTATTACATTCTCCACATATCACCCAGCTGTAACAAAACCTTGGTCACTGACACAAATCCAAGACAAAACCATATACTAATTCTGACATACCTTCGACCCGAGTGTTTCCCGGATCAGCCCCGTTACACTGAACACGAGTCGGCCCTGTAAAACCTATGGATCGCATTAAAAAAATGACCTTTTCAGGCTCACAAAGGGAAGACAAAGGAAGGGTGGAGACTGCTCACAATATTGCAGCAACGATGGCCGACGAGTTACCAGTGTGTAGCCTGGAGTTCCTGACTGTTTGCGCTTTACTGCTGCTTGATGCAACCAGTGAGAGCATGTTGCAGCTTGTGACATTGTGCTATCTAGTGCAGTGTTATTTCAGGGGGAGGAGGATGCGCAGATTCTTAGAGAGAGGGCTGATTCCCGACATCAGTATTTATTTAGGAGGAGAGCCCTGATACCACCCGCCCTGTCTACCATACTGAAAATGAGCACGTCGACAGAATGAAGAATGTGGGTTACAGGCATGGAGAGACTTTCATGACGACTGTGAAAGCCTTTCAGGATGAGCAGTGGATGGCACACTTCCGGAAGTTGTGTGCTACGTTTCAGTATGTACTGAACCTACTGACCCCAGCACTGACTAAGCAGACCTACAACTTCCGAAAGCCTATCGAGCCAAGCAGGAGACTAGCGATTGCTCTGAGGTATGCTAAACCTGGAGAGTACCGCACAATCTCCTGTTTGTTCCGAGTTGGGAATGGCACCATCTGCAAAATTGTGTATCAGGTGACGCAGGTAATGCTGGACACCTTCTATCACCACTTCATCTCCTTGCCTCAATGACAGCACTTAGATGACACCATCCAAGGCTTCCTGAGGCGTGGGTATCCCAGGCTTGCCTACCCTCCCGATTTGGTCGGGAGCCTCCCGGATATTGGGTGCCGCTCCCGACCCCCCGGAAAGGCAGGCAAGCCTCCCAGCTGCCGCCTGACCCCCACATTAATTACAGAATCCCCCGCAGCGGAGGGGGCCAATGACGCGATTCGCGCAGAATCGTGTCATCGTGGCCCCGCCCCCTGCTTCACAATGCCAATATTTTCGGCATTGTGAAGAGGGGGCGGAGCTACGATGATGTTATCGCGCTGCCCCGCCCCCGGCTCCACCCCCAATGCCTCATCATAACCCGGCCATGCCCCCCCGCTGTGCTCAGACATTCGGGGTATCCCCAGTGTGCAGGTACCATCGACAAGATTCACATCCCCATCATTGCTCCCCGTGACAACCAATTGGATTACTACAACCGAAAAGGATGGCATTCTACAGACTGTAATGGACTACAACTATTGGTGAGCATTTAGGCCCTGA
The DNA here is from genome assembly GCA_031769625.1 of Taudactylus pleione. Classification (NCBI taxonomy): domain Eukaryota; kingdom Metazoa; phylum Chordata; class Amphibia; order Anura; family Myobatrachidae; genus Taudactylus; species Taudactylus pleione. Next base: position 6,032,577 of record JAUIMM010000210.1, on the reverse strand, counting down.
TTCAGAGCCGGACGCTCTGACCAGAGCGCTCGCTCTGAATCAGGGCCCGCCTCCATTAATATGGAGCATCCTCCTGGACGCTCGTATAGCTGTGGGTCACCACCCACAGCATATACGAGCGTGCAGCATGATGGTTCGCGATGGTCTTGACCATCGCGACCATCGAAACTGCCAGCAAAAGCCTGCGGTTGAGTTTTTCAACCGCAAGGCCAGGAGTGATTTTGGCTCTATCAGAGCCAAAATCACTCCCACTGACATCACTAGTGATGTCAGTGGGGCCGGCTTCAGACGGTAGGCGTTCCCTTGGGAACGCCTCCGTCTGGCAGGCACGCCCCCGGCACGCCCACCAAAGGGGGCGTGCTGTCAGTCACCATCGACAGCACGCCCCCTTTGATGAGACACTCCGAGCGAAGGAAAGTCGTGCGCATGCGCAGTGCAGACCATCGACCCACTTGCGAGCGGACAGCCGCTCGCGAGTGGGTCTGAATGAGGGCCTTAGTTCCAATGTGTGTTTTATATCCAGTGCACATGCATGTATTGTTTTGGTAAAAAGAGTAAAACATTAATTTTAGCTTAATAGGTGTGTTCATCAGATAGCCTGAGCAAGCACAAGAGGTGAGAATTCTGACCAACCCCGATCTGTTTAGCCTCGTAGAGCCTTGCAGGATGGCTGGCTTTTCCTGAGGGAGGTAAGAATATATTGTCCTTGTTCTAATTATCTCCCCTAAACTTTATATTTATGTAATGGGGGGTAAAAAGCCAGAAATGTGTATTGGAATTTGATTCATTTTGTTGTAGTCTGTCTCATTAATACTTTATTTTAGCAGGTAATGTGTGTTCAGCTCCCTTTATCATGTCTTTTATTCTAACCCTAGTTAGCAAATGTGGCAGCACGGTTGGTGTGATGTCAGCATTACTTCCACTTACCAGTTCATACATAGTGGCCTGTTTATCAATATTATTTTTACAAAAAAAATGTGAAAGAAGGTGGGGCGGCCGGGGGCGAGTCGGTGGTGCATGCACGACCTTCTCACTGTATTTCTTGCGAAAGATACAGTGAAAAGACTGTGGAGGGGACTCGCAGGGACCGAGCAAGGGATTTTTGATAAATTCCTGTGATATTTCCTATATAATATCACACTACAACCGCATTTGAAATGCAGATTGTAGTATATAGGGCCCATAATCACCACACCATCAAGTGTACATGCTGTAACTTAACCATGTACATGTAAACATAATTCTGAACTACATCTATATTGTGTGTCCTTGTAGTAGCCGTTATAGATTGTAAGATGATGTTGCAACTGTTGTAAATGACCAAAACAGTATGTGTAAAGCGCTGCAGAATACAGTGCATCTGGAAAGTATTCACAACACTTCACTTTTTCCACATTTTGTTATGTTACAGCATACATGCCTACCCTCCCGGTTTTCGCGGGAGGCTCCCGATTTTTCGGGTAACCCCCACGCACCCCCAGAAGGGTAGGCATTTCTCCTGCATTCTGCCCACTTCCTAGTGAAGTGGGCAGAATTAGGAGAATACCCGCGGCAATCGCGGGTCGCCGTGAAGGGGGCGGGGCTTAAGCCGTGATTCTGCATGAATCACAGCATTTGGCCCCGCCCCCTATGTAAATTGTGCCCAATCGCGGCAATTTTACCATGAGGGGGCGGGGCTTAATGACGCGAATCGTCAAGCCCCGCCCCCCTCTACTCCCTGCTGCTTCTCTTACCCGGGCTTCTCCCGGGAAGAGAATATTAAAGGTAGGCAACCCTGTGTTACAGCCTTATTCCAAAATGGAATAAATTCATTTTTGTGCTCAAAATTCTACACACAATACCCCATAATGACAATGTGTAAAAAGTTTTTTTGCGATTTTTGCTAATTTAATTGAAAAAAAACAAACTAAAAAATCACATGTACATAAGTATTCACAACCTTTGCTCAATACTTTATTGATGCACCTTTGGCAGCAATTACAGCCTCAAGTCTTTTTGAATATGATGCCATTTTTAATATGATGCCACAAGCTTGGCACATCTATCTTTGGGCAGTTTTGTCCATTCCTCTTTGCAGCACCTCTCAAGCTCCATCAGGTTGGATGGGAAGCGTCGGTGCACGGCCATTTTCAGATCTCTCCAGAGATGTTCAATTGGATTCAAGTCTGGGCTCTGGCTGGTCCACTCAAGGACATTCACAGAGTTGTCCTGAAGCCTCTCCTATGATATCTTGGATGTGTGCTTAGGGTCATTGTCCTGCTGACGGATGAACCGTCGCCCCAGTCTGAGGTCAAGAGCGCTCTGGAGCAGGTTTTCATCCAGGATGTCTCTGTACATTGCTGCATTCATCTTTCCCTCTATCCTGACTAGTCTCCCAGTTTCTGCCGCTGAAAAACATCCCCATAGCATAATTCTGCCACCACCGTGCCTGGTTTCCTCCAAACATAACACCTGGCATTGATGCCAAAGAGTTCAATGTTTTGTTTCTCATGGTCTGAGAGTCTTTCAGGTGCATTTTGGCAAACTCCAGGCGGACTGCCATGTGCTTTTTACTAAGGAGTGGCTTCCGTCTGGCCTCTCTACCATACAGGCCTGATTGGTGGATTGCTGCAGAGATGGTTGTCCTTCTGGAAGGTTCTCCTCTCCCCACAGAGGAATGCTATAGCTCTGACTGAGTGACTATCTGGTTATTGGTCACCTCCCTGACTAGGGCCCTTCTCCCACGACCGCTCAGTTTAGATGGCTAGCCAACTCTAAGAAGAGTCCTGGTGGTTCCGAACTTCTTCCATTTATGTATTATGGAGGCCATTGTGCTCATTGGGACCTTCAAAGCAACAGATATTTTTCTGTACCCTTCCCCAGATTTGTGCCTTGAGACAATCCTGTCTCGGAGGTCTACAGACAATTCCTTGGACTTCATGCTTGGTTTGTGCTCTGACAGGCACTGTCAAGTGTAGGACCTTATATAGGCAGGTGTATATTATTTTTTTGAGAGTGGTCTAGGCACAAGTATCTAACACACTACATCTGCATGGTAATTAAATATTAGCCAGTAATTAGTTAATTTCTTGTGATTGAAATTTCATTAAACGAATGCAACTGTTTGTTTAACCGGTGGTGCTCCCCCTAGAGTCAGTGGGTCAAGTAACAAGGAAAAGTAGAGAAAGAAGACTCCTTGTGTGGGGGCACTCTTAGTTCATATAAAACTTAACTTTTATTTGATCTAATCTTAGATCAGACACGACTACTCACATACACATAACGTTGAGTATAGGGTTGGAAAAAACATGTATTTCTTAATCTTATCTAACCCTACAAACTCGCAACAAACATTTATTAAAAGTAAAATTAAATAAATTACTTCAACAACCTTTGGTATCATTTATACAGATTCTCGGAAACCCTAGTTTCATAATTAGTAACTTGTCTGTATCTCTTACCTCGACAGACAAGCTTAACAGATCAGATATCTCTTGTGCAACAAGACTAAAGGGTAATAATTAGCCTGTATATATGATCATAGTTGTATTCCACATTATAGTCATTTACGTCTTAAATAAGCATTGTTCATGATCACATGGCCACCTTAAAAATGTATCTATTTGATGGATTTGTTGCACTGTAAATAGATGTCTCTATATAGTTAAAGAATAGATCTGAAAAGCGCCTGTATGCACATGAAGTAATGATCTGCTTTTAATCACATGCCCGTTGGCAGAGGTGATCAATGAGAGTCACCTGCTTCAATACAGGTGATCCGCAAGATTTCCTGCATCTACTGTCAGCTCCCAGAGGATGAAGCCCATGAGATTACAGAAAGAAAAGTTCACAGAAGAAAGACAGATTAGATTTGTACATAGGTATCCTAGTTCTCAGGTTGTTCGTATAAGGGTGAAAATATTCAACAAGATATAAAATATATACATGTCTAGCAATCTCTGTTGCATATAGCCATTAATCTATACATATATACAATGACAGCAGTTTATGTGTTATAACCCCTTGCTAACGTAAATTAGGTGTGTAATCTGGGCTGTTCAACCAATATATAAGCATTCTGCATCCAGAATCAAAGTTGAAACAAAAAATTGTACACTTCTTTGTAACATACCTATGAATTATCATACTATTGATTAGAAGGATTTACACATTCCGTTTTTTTATTTTTATATTTTTGCATATATACGGAATTATCCTGATGGATGACTTCTAAGGAAAATTACCTACAACAACGTTTGTGGCAAAAAGGAAGAAGATTATCTTATACTACTTAGATAAGTATTCTTTGTTTTGTTATCCTTTGAATTCACACACAGACAGCGCCCCCACTCTATCCTACATTAACTTTTTATGTGCTATAACCGTTTTCTCCTTATCCACATTCGGCAGTTAAATAGGTTAATAGAGATAATGAAAAAGGTACTTTAAATATATCTTGGATAACTCATTCTAGGTGCCATCCAAAATGTGCTCTCTGCTTCATCACTATAGTGAGTGATTAGCACATAGAGAAAAAGAGAAAATAAGAAAGCCTCTGTTCTTTTCAAATCCAGCAGAGTTTCTTTAGCATGTGTAACCCTGTAGGATTACAGTGAATGCATAGTACACAGGGCAGGATGCCCTACTAGGAGGTAAAAGATTGTAACACTCTTTGCAGATATGGGGGAATGAGGGTCTAATTCAGACCCGCTCGTGAGTGCTGAGCGCTCACAAGCGGGTCGATGTTGGCCCAGTGCGCATGCGCACGACGGAGGCGGCTCCGTCGTGCGCATGCGCGAGACCCGGATAGCGATGGGCAAGCCGTTGCTATGGATGTCGCTACAAAGGGGGCGTGTTGTCGATGGTGAGTGACAGCACGCCCCCTTTGGTGGGCATGCCGGGGTAGTGGCTGGCCAGATGGAAGCATTCCCATGGGAACGCCTACCGTCTGGGGCCGGCCCCACTGACATCACAAGTGATGTCAGTGGGAGTGCTCTCAGCTCTGATAGAGCCAAAAGCACTCCAGGGCTTGCGGAAACGAGACCATACCACAAGGGTCTCATCGCAAGCCCAATGGTCGCGATGGTCTTGACCATCGCGACTATCTTTTTGGCCGTACGCTATAGCTGTGGGTGGTCACCCACAGCTATGCGAGCGGCCAGGAGGCCACTCTAAAAAAAGAGAAGGACGGCCCTGATTCAGAGCGAGCGCTCTATCAGAGCATCCGGCTCTGAATCAGGGCCTGAATCCCTTGGTGAAGATAATCCTCACTATCTGCTGAGTTCTACAGCGAAATAATAGAGTAAATGTTACCAATAATAAGATAGTGTGTGTTTTGCCTGGAGCTTGGTTCAGCTGCTGCTCTGCAGGGATCCGGTGTGCGCACTCCGGTTATCCCTCCGTTTGACCAACGCGCGTTTCACCCTGGGGCTTACTCCTGGGTCCGTATGTGTTCTCATGACCTTTTTCCCTTTTTATCCAGTCACCAATCATAGTTGATTGGAACGTCATATTGATATGCTTGGGAGGGGATGGACTGCGGAGGTCACGTGAGTATCACGTGACTCCTCCGACCACGTGAGCACACGTAGCTCACCTAGGCTCAGGGTTTCCCTGAGTTCATCATGATTGTGAGTGGGGCTTAACGCCGTAGCTAGCTGTATGAGACTGCTTAGCTCTCAGTAATCCCCTAAGCCTGTCATGATTATGGGTGGGACTTGGTTCCGTTGCCAGCTTGGTGGATTGTATCATGGGGGCTACGGTGTGTAAAATGAAGGTTTGTTGCAAACAATAGTGGGGCGGTTTGTGCAGTTATATTGAAAACAGTCTCCCTGATAGTGATGATAGCCTATATCAGATATTGCAGTGTGCCTGGGCTTATTTCACTAGCATAGATGGAGGCAAGTAGCATACATATCTATAGATATTAGAAAATTTTAAAAAGTTAAAAAAGTTTGAAGGGAGTATAGCAAATGAATACATCCCTTTAGAGTTTGAAGTGATCTTATGTTACATATAGTCTACTGTGCCCCAATTATTATAGAGATTAATCTGGATAGTAGGCTCAGTATTAAATTAAGCATATATAACCCTCCATGATTAACCCCTTACCAACAAGCCCACACTATCAGGACTGTATATATCACAAAATTCCTGAGTAGTCAATATTATACAGTGTTTAAAAGATAGCATAATATAATACACCCACTCATTCGCATAGGTGTTACTCTACCGTGGGGTCCAAAAAAATAATAAGGTTAAAAATAAAAATAAATATGGAATAAACAAAAACCATCCTCTTCTACATAATAAGTGTGCCCGAGTATAGTCCTTAGGTCGTTCTGTCCCAGATCATTTTTTCATATACTATGTAGATGAGTAGACTTCGAATGATGATCTGTCTCAGACAATGCTTATTACTTACATGGGGACAGAGGGGTAGGAGAAAAATGGAGAGATGAGAGAAGGGCAAAGAGAATCATGAAGCTTGATGAAAACATATATGTAACCATATAGTCAGTGAGTGAAGAGGATACCATTCTAACGTGATTTTCCCAGTTTCAGAGGAATGCTCCAAAATTGATGTTCTCATTGAGACCATATGGGGTGAGTGTCTGTAAGGAAAAAAATCCATTCACTTTCTTTCCATAGTAGTGATTGTGTCATTCCCCCCCCCCCCATGGATGCACAGACTGATCTTCTTGAGACCAAAAGCACTAATCACATTTGATTGTCCATTGTGCTCTGAAGAGATATGTATGGCTAATGTTGTTTCTTGTCTCATCTTGGCCCTATCCATTTCAACATTTATGACATTCCCAGCATGCTCTAGTATCCTTTGTTTCAGTTTCCTGGATGTCATTCCCACATACCTTAGTCCACAGATACATTCTATACAATATACAATGCTACTTGTGTTGCAATTAAAAAATCTTCTAATCTCCCGGGTGTTACCATATCTGTCTTCTATCCTTTCTCTGCTCTTCATGTATATACATACTTTGCAGTTACCACATGCATGGGATCCTTTGGTCTTCCAGATTTTCCGGGGAGTTCTTTCAAAATGACTGCGGACAATAGAGTCTCTGATGTTTTTAGACCTCCTCAAACTCATCATAGGTTTAGAGGGTAGTTTTTCTTTCAAATCCTTATCCATTAAAAGGATAGGCCAATTCTTTGTGGCTAGGTTCTTAATATCCTGCCCATCTTGGCTGTAATTGTCCACAAAACGTATTCCTTCATTCTCAACTTTCTTTTCCTTGTTGAACGGGAAGATTAGGTTTTCTCTCTTAGAGGGGTATTCAATATGAAACGTTAACTTCACTGTTGAAGTTAACGTTTCATATCGGAGTTTTTACCGGAGTTTAAAGTATCGGGCGCTCCCGCTTATACCCGTATTCAATATTAAATTAACGAAAACGGGAAACTCCGAAGTTGGATTTGCGTAAAGTTACGAATTTTTCCTTACAAAAATTGTAAGACCCCCCTAAAGTAGTAAAAACATGGGGGAACACTATGGGTACCCCCGTTTTAGCCTTTAATTGAAAGTCGGGGATTTAAATAGCCGCAGCAGGTGTTTTTTTCCGACATTGAAGAAGTGATGCAGAAGAGCACTTAGGTTATTTTTTTCATTTTTTTAAGTGGTCCCATCAAATTTAGGGTACATGAAAATGGGTACTAGCATATTTTTATGTCCCTAAAGTAAGTTTTTAAAAATTCTGCATTTGTGCACCTGCCGCTATAAATCTATTCTAGAAAACATCTGCCGCATACTTGCAGAATAGCCCTGAACCTATTTCCCTATTGTTAAACATTTTTTTCCTCACCCCAATTGGTAAATTAATTTTTTGGGGTGTCCCTATTTTTTTTTTAAACTTTTTTTGACACAGTTCTTTTTTAAATGTCATTCCCAGGGGTGCAGGCTATTATTTTTAAGCCTGCACCCCTAAACCCCAATTCTGCACCTTTTTTCGACACCTATCCAATGGTGAAAAGTTATCCCCGTTTTTTATCAAAGACTTTTCAAAACTGCGATAAATCTTTGAAATTGAATACGGTGTAAAAGTCAAACCTGCGATAATGATGTCAAAAGTGCGATATTAACGCAAAAACAATGTTATCGCTCCCATATTGAATACCCCTGTTAGTCTGCGAGGTGTATCTGATTGCTCTTTTGATAGAGCGATGGCTATAACCTCTATCTCTCAGTCACTGAGTCAGTTCTTTGCTGCTTTCTTTGAAGATCTTGGTATCTGAGCAGTTCCTCCTCAGACGGAGAAGCTCTCCTTTAGGGATGTTCTGGAGTGTCGGAAGAAAGTGGGAGCTGGTACTGTATAGGAGGCTATTAGTGGACATTTTTTTACGGTACATATCTGTAACAATTTCACCATTTTCACCTTTCGTCACCTTCAGGTCAAGGAATGTTATTTCTTCTTTCTTCTATCTCCAATGTTAGGTGTAGATTCAAGGTGTTGATATTGAGTATGGTGATAAATTGTAACAGTGTCTCCTTCGTTCCTCTCCACATAAGGAGGATGTCGTCTATGTATCTGAGCCAAAGTATTATGTTTTCCGTATATTGGTCATATCTCTCACTGAAAACAAATTCTTGTTCCCACCATCCTAAATAAAGATTTGCGTATGTGGGCACACAAGCTGCGCCCATCGCTGTCCCACGAATATGCAGATAATATCTGCCATTGAATGTAAAGTAGTTCTTAAGGTGCATACACACACAACGATTTAGTAAATGAATGATTTTAGTAAATGATTTTCATTCATTTTTTCAAGGGAAAAATGAACGAAAACCATTTACTAAAATCATTCATTTACTAAATGTAATGAATGATTTTTTTGAACTACAAATGATTTTTGCATATTCCCTTACCGAATATCGTTGAGTTGGTCAGTCTGAACTGCAAACTACAAACATGAACACTCATGAATGATAATCGTTCATCGTTTTAACTCAGAAAGTGAAAGATTTTTTTCAACAATTGAATGATAAACGATATTGATAATCGTTCAAAAAATCATTGTGTGTGTATGCACCTTTACTCAACACAAATCCATAAGATTTTCAAGAGGAACTCGTTATATTCACTGTCGCCCCTCATACTCAAAAAGTGTCTTATGCTTTAAGTCCATTTTCGTGGTTAATGCTAGTGTACAGAGATTCCACATCAAGAGAGGCCAGAAACCAATTTTCTTCTAACTATATCCCCATTATTTTCCGTACTACATCCGAGGTATCTTGGAAATATGAGGGGAGACTCGCAACAAATTCTCTTAGATGTAGGTCAATAAACATACTAGCTTGCTCATTCAAGCCACCTACAGTTGAGACGATAGGCCTTCCTGGTGGTTCATCTCTCCTTTTGTGCACTTTTGGCAACATGTAAAAAGTTGGTATTTTGGGATTCTTGACTGTAAGGTAGTCAAGTTCCTGTTTCTTGATAACTCCTTCCTTAAATGAGTTGTTAATCATCTTGTTATAGTACGTCAGGAAATTCTCTGTGGGGTTGAGAAGAAATCTCTTATAACAGTTCTCATCTGTTAATTGCCTTAGTGCTTCTTTAGTATAAAGGTCTTTTGGACAGATAACCACATTGCCCCCTTTATCAGACGGCTTGACTATGACATCATCCCACTTGCTAATCTGTGCAAGGGCTTCTCTTTCTGACCTACTCAGGTTGTTGTATGAGGGTCTTTCTCTTACGTTCTGAAGTCATTAGACATCATTTCTCTAAAAACCTTCACCTCCTGTGGGAAAAAAGTTGAACTCTTTTTTTTACATGATGTTCTCCTATGAGTAGGGTCCTCCAGTATGTCTCCTGTATATGTAGACTCCAGAGACTCAAATATTTCAATTGCTTCTATCTCATCTTCCATCCAGTGGTAAGATGTTTCAATAGTGGGATCTTGTGACAGAGTTCTCCCCTCATAGTCACCTGACATATTGTCCTTCTGGAGACCTATGGGTTTAGATTGTTGTTCTTTTGCAGCATTTAATTAACAAGAGTTTCCTGCAAAATAAATTAAGATCCTTTTCCTACAGGAATCTATGAAAATGTGCCGTGGGGGAGAAGGAGAGGCCTTTGGCTAGGACCGATATTTGTGTTTCTGTTAATATTTTGCCTGAGAGATTGATAATTTGCAGATTCTCTATTTCCTGTGGCATTATTTCCGAAACCTCGGTGACTGTCTCTGGGGTAATGGAACTTGCCAGAGTTCTTTGAAAGGTGTAGGCTTTTCAAAATCATGTCAAAACAACTGAATTTATCACAGGTAGACTCCAATTAAGCTGTAGGAACAACTCAAGGATGATCAGTGGAAACAGGATACACCTGAGCTCAATTTGAGCTTCATGGCAAAGGCTGTGAATACTTATGTACATGTGAATTCTTAGGATTTTTTAAATAAAATTCTCAAAAATCTCCCAAAAACTTTTTACATGTTGCCATTTTGGGGTATTGTGTGTAGAATTTTGAGGACAAAATGAATTTATTCCATTTTGGAATAAGGCTGTAACATAACAAAATGTGGAAAAAGTGAAGTGCTGTGAATACTTTCTGGATGCACTGTGTGTGTGTGTATATAAATATATATATATATATATATATATATATATATATATATTAGACTCTGGTTTGTGTGTGTGTGTGTGTGTGTGTGTGTGTGAATTTAGTTTTCTCTCGTATACTTTCATATATTGTATGATAGATTGACATGCTATAAAAACACAGCCCAAAGTTTCGGAATTTTTAAACTGACCAATTGATATCCCACCCCCCAGTGTAGCTCCGCCCACCTCTGCACCACCCCTGGGGGGGCCCTGTCTTTCTTGTAAGTTCAGGGCCCCACAATTTCTGATGGCAGCCCTGGCTGTGAGTATAACATTTCAGTCACCTACATGACCCCCATGTGAATATATGTGCCACCTCCACCTCTGCAATATAGTGATAATCTTAAACGTCAAATGAGCTGCGCAAAAATTATGGATCTATCTTATTTAATATTTTGGATTGACACAAGGCTTCCTCTTTTGTATAAAAAGATTTAATGCATATCAAATTAATACATATAACACATAACATTGTCTGAAGCTGCATACACAGACAATCATTTTGTTACCAACGATTTTATGAACAATTTTATGAATGATTTTCTGTCAGATTATCTGTCAGATTATTTTTTTTTTTGCTTCAATATATATAGGCAGGCTTATAGACTGTCTATTCAGGAAATTGGGGGTTTGTTGTTGTTGTAGGTGGGTCATAGTACCTATATCCTCTATTGTACTGGGTATAAGTGTGCTCCTGTAAGGGTGGGGCTTGGTGCAGTGGTTGTGTGGGGTTCCCTTGCGAACTAGCAAATATGTTCCAGGAAAGACATTTTTATATTCTGGGATTCCCTTGTGATACGTTCTTGCATGGTCATTATCTGTGAAATGAAATACTGGTGCAATTCCTTTTCTGCCTCAAGGAGCAGTAGCTGGCATGCCTCCTCCTGGGCCTGCACTGCAGTGTTCATTTCACGCAATTGGTCTATGAGGATGGTAGACATCGCTCCGATGCGCTTGTTCAGATTTGTTTGGTTTCATCTTTCCCTGCAGAACGTTGCAGACTGCAAAGGGGGGGAAACAAAAAAAACACATTAGAATCAGCAGTGAATGTATATAAACACTGCTGTGGTAGTGTACATGTCTTTGTGGGGGTGTAGTGGGTATTACCCAAATCCCGACAGCAGAAGCCCTAACCCTAACCCCCCTCTAAGTGCCTAACCCTAACCCCCCCTTCCCCTAGCCTAAACCTAACCCTAGGGTGTGCCTAACCCTGTCCCCCCGGGAGCCTTAAAACCTAACCCTCCCCCCCTGCGGCTGTCCGCACCGGGCGCCCGCTTACCTTCATTCAGTATGCCGGGTGTCAGGCTCCCGACGTAGATCTAATGACTGGCATCAGGATTTAGACGCCTATCATTAGTACCTTGCCGGGATTAGACAGTCCGGAAATGGGGGATGGCTACCTGACTACATCCAGTTTGTGTCCTTCTGCCACCTACACACTAGCTACACTCTGTGACAGATACTGTTTGATTTATTAAATATATTTGCACTTTCTAAAAAATTTGGTGGTGTGTACAGCCAGTGGCGGACTGGGCCGGGGGCAGGGTGCCATGTACCCCCGGGTCGCACTGTCACTTGGTGTCCTGGGTCGCCTGCTCAGCAGAAAAAACCCTGGTGGTCCCGTGGTTGATGTGGCAACAGCCTCGATCCGCCTGTCACTTCACTGTGACAGTCGGCATTTGCAGCTATGTGATGTATCAGACAGTGATGCCCCCCGGCTGTCCCGGACACTGACTCCTCTGCTCGGTCAGAGGAGGTTTGCATTGCTTGGCCCCCGTAGGCATTTACTGGGAGGTGGAGCAACCTGGAGGACGCCCCATCCCACAGCCTGGCACAGCACAACAAGCAGGAAAGAGGGGGGAAGCGTTTTGAGTATTTCCTCCTCTGGTTTGTCCTCGATAGTTCAGGCGGCCGCTGCGGAGCTACAGTATAGGTCTCGTGGGATGCTGAATCAACATCTCATGAGACTTGCTACCAGGACTCTCCAATCCTTCTCTGCTCACTGAACTGAGCTCCACCTTCCCCCTGCAGCTAGAAGCCCTTCTCCCCCTGCAGTGCAGCAAAATAATCACCCCCTTCCCCCTGCAGACCGACACCCACTTTCACCATGTAGCTGGACACACCCCTACCCCCTGTAGTGCAGCTTGTACCTCCCTTCCCCTGGCAAACTGAACCCCCTTTCCCTCTGCAGCTAGAAGCCTCCGTTCTATCTACAGTACAGCCCAAATTTGCCCCTTTCCCCTGGTGATAGAACCCCACCTTCCCCTGCAGCCAGAAGCCCCCCTACCCCTGCAATCTGAATTCCCTCTTGCCCCTGCAGCCCTCCTACCTGCTGCCTGAAACTTCATAGTTTCTTCAGCTGCCTGCACTATAAAGAATTAGGGAGTGAAGACAATGGTGAGACAGCTGCACCCCAGTCTCCAGTCGTGGGCACATGAATAAGTCAAACTTGCAAATTATGTCATCTCTCTCTCTCTCTCTCTCTGGGTGGGATGCATCAAGGGGAAAAATACGGGCAAACACCAAAAATGCGGGTTTGACCGCCTTTCTCATATGCACCAAGCCCTGGAATGCGATGCACTATGGGGCTTGGTTGCGGTGGGTAACGCCATCTTTCTGATGGCATTACGCAGAGAAGCCTATGGGCTTCTCTCCGTTGAGTGCTGATAGAGGGATCCAATCGGATACCTCCCAGCACCCCCCGCAGCATGTGCGTCCTTCTGTGCATGCGCCGATGGACACCGAAGGGGCTTCTGGGTGATAGACCCGGAAGTCCCTCCTTCTCAAAGTGCCGCTCTTACTGACAGAGTGGTCCTTTGTGGGGACCATCATGCATACCGGCGTTACCAATGCCGGCATGCATGCAATGGCGAGCGGAATGCATCGCAAGTGCGATGCCTCACGCCCTCTGTGTGTGTGTTTCTCTCTCTCCCTCTGTGTGTGTCTCTGTCTCTCTCTATTGTGTGTGTGTGTGTGTGTGTTTATATTAGGGATGTGCAGGCTCGGTTCTACTCGGTTCCGTTCGGTTCTTTTTACCGAATCTTATTGGCTATCCAAAACTCGTGACAGCTGAAACCCAATAAGATCCGGTAAAAAGAACCGAACGGAACCGAGTAGAACCGAGCCTGCACATCCCTAGTTTATATATATATATATATATATATATACACAACACACGGCAACAGAAATCACAGGGCCCGGTACACACATTTTTTTCCCCATCCCCAGTCCCTGGCGAGAGAGTGACAGAAAAATTCTAATAATAATAATAAATCAGGAGTATACTTTTAGTAAGGAACTCGCCTTTCACACAGAACTTGTGCAGTAGACGCTGTCTACATCCGGTAACTTCTCCTGGCCACAGCAGAGCAAAGCCAGAGCCCTAGAGTACACAGGCCACCTCTCAACTAGTGTTTGCACAGGGCCCGGTCACTAGAGTGTGACGTCAGGCCCCCGGCAACTCCAAACTATGAGAGGAGAAGACGGAAAGAGGAGGGGAGGGAAAAAGAGGGGAGGAGACGAGAGGGGAGGAGGAGGGGAGGATCACCTCCTCCTTCTTTGCTACGGCCCGCGGCAGTATTCAGTATGAGTCAGTCTGACTCATTACAATTAGGATTGTCTAGAATCTCGGGGCCTGGTACGGATGTGCCCCTAGTCCCCCCTGTCGCCGGGTATATATATATATATATATATATAATATTTAGGCAGTCTGGCTGTTCCAGTGCCCTCTTCTCATATAATACAGATAATGGAGATATGTATTGTGGCACTAGGAGTCTTAAGTATACTGTACTACCATGTCTTCCTGATGATGAGGCAAATCAGCCCAGAAATGTTGAAGTAAAAATATAGAATTCAACAAATCCTTCAGTGCCATGTTGTGGTGTGCTCGGCCAGGCATGTCAGTTATTACATATATCATTATTCCAAGGGCACGCAGGTACTACACTTATGCACAGCAGAGTGCCGAACCTGTGTGTGTGTGTGTGTGTGTGTGTGTGTATATATATATATATATATATATATATATTGTATATAGCGTTACAAATGAGACCAGCAGCACACACTATAGAGTGTAAGCACATAACATGTTACTTGATATAGAGAAGAGTCAGCACATCCATATAATATGAAAAAGTATTTATCCATCAAAAAATGTATATCCAAATAAAGTGCATATCCATGGAGAAGTCAAGGCTCAGAGGGACTTGTTAAACATCATTCGCAAAGTATATATAGCAGCAACATGGTATCATCAATAAGAGTACTCATCACAAGTTTCCCTCCAGTGTGCAGCGCCCGACAGCCATTTCGGTGTTAGACCAACACCTTCATTATGAGCATGTCACACAGTGCCAAACAAACAGTTATATACCCACACATCAATTAGAGTAAACATAATCACCTGTACAACCTTCCACACCTGTGGATAATGGTGCCCAATATCATATGAGATGTTGGTACTCGGATTAACAAACCGTGCTCCTGTTAGGAGAAAGGGGCAATTCACACAACCATGACATTTAAAGGCTCCATTTTTCCATTCTAGCTATGTTTTGTTCTTATTGGCTCCAATATCAGTTTTAGCCACTACATTTCTAATATTATTGGTTCTTTTGTAGCAAAATAATGTTTTTTCTATGCATAGATGGCCTATGACTTCATCAACCTATGGTACAGCGTACTAGTTACTATATTAAGGATACCACAGACTTTATCAACAAGCTTAAAGCTTTGGGTCTGCTCTCTGTTTCCAGTTTACTTGTAACCATTGACATCACTAGTCTCTATACCAATATTGGACACATAGATGGTTTGGATGCTGTGAGGAGTCTTATTACCTGCAGTCCACACTATGGGGGTCCTAATGTAGAATTATTACTTATGGAAATAGTTCTACATAAGAACTATTTCCTTTTTGAAAATTAATTTTAGTTGCAGTTGAGGAGGACTGCAATGGGGTCTAATATGGCCCCAGCATTCGCTAACCTCTTCATGCACATGTATGAGAAACAACATATATTAGCCGATGAGATGTTTTCTCAATATATACATTTCTACGTGTGCTATATTGATGACCTCTTTTTGGTGTGGACAGGCAGTGTGGGACTCCTCATTGAGTTCATTGATCTTCTCAATACACTTGATACCAGTATTAGGTTTACTTTGTCTTTCAGCGAGACCACCATTAGTTATCTTGATGTTTGTGTGTATAAATCTGGCTATATGCAGTCTACTAGGTTGTACCGGAAATCTACAGATAAAAACACTCTGTTACAAGTGGATAGTTTCCATCCTCTACCCCTAAAATATGGACTCCCTCTATCTCAGCTATTGAGGGTTGTACGCATTACTTCTGATACCAATGAAGTGCCCCATGTGCTACAACAGATGGGCAATAGATTTATTGACAGGATCAAGCATTGGTTAGTAGTGATCACAGTAATCAGATCTCACAGATGGTTTTTACCTCTACCTACTCTATTGTGTCCAAGCATATCCAAGAAGCTGTGTTGCAACATTGGCACATCATTCAGTCAGTTGAAGTCATAGGCCATCTATGCAAAGAAAAAACATTATTTTGCTACAAAAGAAGCAATAATATTAGAGATGTAGTGGCTAAAACAGATATTGGCGTCAATAAGAACACCACATGGCTACAACGGAAAAATGGAGCCTTTAAATGTCATGATTGTGTGAGTTGCCCCTTTCTCCTAACAGGAGCACAGTTTGTTAAGCCGAGTACCAACATCTCATATGATGTTGGGCAACATTTGAACTGTGACAGCCGTTTCGTAATATATCTCATCAAATGCCCTCGTCAATTACTTTATGTTGGGAAGACTATCAGGCTGTTAAAGGAAAGGATTGCGTTGCACTGGTCCTCTATCAAAAAGGCTCTATGGGTGGTAGATTCCAGTATGCCTCCAGTAGCAAGACATTTTGCAGCACTGGAACACACTATGAGAGATTTTTTTATTTGTTCCTATTGAGCATATTACCCCGCTGAGGAGGGGAGGAGATTGCAACAAATTATTGTTGCAAAGAGAGTGTTTCTGGATTAGTCATCTCAACACATGGACTTAATGAGGGTTTGTCATTGAGTAGTTTTTTATGACAACTCTTATGTTCTATGTGATGTGTCTCATGGTGGTCTCACTGAATGTTATGCATTATATATTATGCTTTCTTTGTTTTGATATTTATTATTTTTTTGCCTATTTTTTTACCTGTTATACTGCTTTTTTTGCTGTTAATTTATTTACTTTTGATTTTTTTATGTTTTTTCAGTTGGTACGCACACGTTATTATTGTGGACTTTTTCACCTTTGTCACAATATGTACCATTATGCTGGAGTAACCTATTATATTTCTATTATGACTTCCGGAGGTTTGTGTTTGTATATAGGGTACTATGGTTACCCGTTGCTGTCTCCGGCAGTACGCTCTGGATCCGGCTCTGTATAGCCGCACTGTTGAGTGCCCGCGTGGAGTTGTTTTTGTTTCTATGTTTCCTTGGTTATGAGTGACTAGATCCGGTCCCGGATCGTCACTTCCGGCGTGGGTTAGAGATGTGGTCTTGATACACGCCGGCGTGGAGTTATCCGCAGGTGTGGAAGGTTGTACAGGTGATTATGTTTATTCTAATTGATGTGTGGATATATAACTGTTTGTTTGGCACTGTGTGACATGCTCATGATGAAGGTGTTGGTCTAACACTGAAACAGCTGTCGGGCGCTGCACACTGGAGGGAAACATGTGATGAGTACCCTTATTGATGATGCCATGTTGCTGCTATATATACTTTGCGTATGATGTTTAACAAGTCCCTCTGAGCTTTGACTTCTCTATGGATATGCACTTTATTTGGATATACATTTTTTGATGGATAAATACTTTTTCATATTATATGGATGTGCTGACTCTTCTCTATAATATATATATATATATATATATATATAAAATTGCGGAGATTCTGCACTCACGTCACACTATACTTCAGAATGCTGGGGTGCTTCTCAATTGGACAGTCCAGAATAATAAAACATCAAAGAGATACATCCAAGATAGTATCATAAGAGGGCACTGACCAGACTAGACACAGTAATGTTTCCAAAAATCTGTAATTTCCTTGTATCATCACAAACGGTCGCATAGGCAGTATGTTGACGTTTCGGACAAACCTGGGTCCTTTCTCAAGACTTGCGATCCAAATCCAAAAAGTTTGCACAACAACTGTCAAACGTCAGCAATAGAGAAACAGCTACAGTTACTCCCCCTAAGCCACATTCACTAGCAACACCCGCTTACACTTTCCTCTTCCTGCATTCACTGCCAACAGCAGCACCCAGTGACACACTCTCAGCACTCCCCCCCCCCCCCCCACCATGGCAAGTAAAATTATGTATTTTCAATGGGGCATGGCCATGCCTCCACACATCTGGTGCCATGGGTATGCTATTCATATATAATAGATCAGTGTCGTTGTTGGAACATTCTGAATTTGCCACTGCCATACTTGCTATTGTGCTGTGGGGAAGTTGAGGAAATTTTTCTTGCTATGTTATTATTAAGTATAATAATAATAATTAATAATGGGTAAGGCGTTGAAATTAATAAATCTTATGTGTTTATTTAGAACAAACTCAAGCCTGATTATTATTAGAGATGAGCAGTTTGGTTTCAGCTCGGTTAACTTCAGATTTGAAAACCGAATCATATTGGCAAAAAAAAGAGTAGATCTGTCAAATAAAAAATGTCCCCATAGAACGAAAAGTTTATGGATCACTCATGCTTCCTGGTATTATAAGAGAAAAGGGTCTTTGTACTAAGCCTTGGAGAGAGATAAAGTGGAACGAGATAAAGTACCAACCAATCAGCTCCTAACAGGCTGTGTTGGAAAAGTGACTGTTAGGTGCTTTTTGGTTGGTACTTTATCTCTCTCCAAGGCTTAGTACATAGACCACCATGTCACCTAGTGCCTGTACAGTGACTGTATTGCCTTACAGAGCCTCATGCCATTAGATCACAGCAATAAACAATAGTTTACACTGCTCAGTCTATTTAGTGCCAACATTTCTCAGTGTACATACAATATCTATCACACCTTGTTGGGTAGGGATGGGTACGGGATGCCGGTGGTCAGAATTCCGTTGCCGGCATCCAGGCCAGCTCGCAATGCTGACACCTAACGGTAAGTACTCCTAAACTAACCTCTACACCTAACCCTCCCTCCCCGCAGCCTAAACCTAACCTATTCAACTGGTGCCTAAACCTAATTTTCCTTCCTCGCACCCTAAACCTAACCCCTGCCCCCCCCTGCGCAGCCTAAAGCTGACCCTCCCCCTAAACCCAGTACTTACCTCCGGGATCCCGGCGGTCGGGATCCCAGCACCGGTATTCTGACCGCTGGAATCCCAGCGACCGGGATTCTGACCGCATCCCTGTTGGGTGACATCTCTTCTATATATCTTCTTGATATATAGAAACTAGCTGCAGTACCCAGCTCCGCCCGGGTGGAAGTCGGTGATCTGTCTCTCTCTAGGCAGCCTGCTCCCTCCCTCAGTGGACTGCACTCTGGTGATCTCTGCCACGTGGACACCAGTTCCCTTATCCTGAGTCACAGCTCTAGGGACTTGTACTGAGCCGGCCCCTCTTTTCTCTTCAGTGATTGTCCTCTGGTATTCTCATAACTGAGGACAGTGCTGCAGCTTCCCCAGATGACAGGGATCTCCACCGATCAGCGCACATAATGGGTCCCTGAACAGCAGGTACACCAGCACTTTTAATGGAGTATACAGGAAAGGTTCCTGGACTGCACATCCTGAATTTATATAATGGGAGGTGCTACCTGATGAGACTAATTGCAGGCACAGAAACAGACACATCTCAGGTGCACAACTCCAAATTATTGATAATATATAAATGCAATAACATTTTGCAATCAATAGAGGTTTTTAGCATAATCATGGCCGAGGTTATGGGCCTACCCACCATATCCAGGTAACCTCTTTAGGGTAGGTCCCTAACATACTAGGGTTCAAATCCAGAGCGCAGTACACCCCCAAACTAGCCCAGCTAAGCCGTCCCAGGACACCGCCATAGTAAGAAAAGTGCAGTGTAAAAAAGATAGTTAAGAGCAGCCACAGCTGCATATAAAGAATGAAAATAAAAAAGTGAAGTATAATAAACAGTGGGTCTCCTCAGGTGGTAGCTGCCCTCTTTACTGCAGGCTATGGAATCCTCTCACTGTTCACAGCAAAAGCTCCACTTCTCGAGTATAGGGCTGAAAATAATTTAGACTTGCCAAGAGCAGTGCAGGGGGCCTCTCCCCACAGAGCTACGCCCACAGCGCCATGACTACCGATCATGATAATCCTTAGCCTAAAACCTGCCTGGGAAAATTACCTACACGATGGTGAAAACCACATCACAATCAGTTCAGAGGTTGTGATCAGTGGCGTAAGTTCATCCCAGACGCCCGGGGGCACGTTATCATTTAGTGCCCCCCTATCCCCCATATTTACAGCCCTAAATGGGGTGAATATATTGTGGGTGATGGAGGAGGTGCCCCTTCAGTCCTGGCGGCAAGCGCTTCCATTGTCTCCCATACTTCTACCTCTAGCTGTGATAGATCGACCGACCAACAGACAGACAGATAGATATTGGATTATTTGTGTAAGATGCAGTAACAAAACAGCAATTCAGAGAGGGTTTTTATTATTTATTTTTATTATTTCACAAATAGTGAAGACTTTTCTTCCTGTCAGAGATGTTTCTTTTAACTCAATTGGTTTTAAGTACATACTGGTCTTGCAAACTTGTTTTTCCTCACTAAAAGACTGCGCCATACTGTATACTGGAAATTTTACCTTATTGAACGTGTCACAGCAGAGTAATCAATTTAGAAATTCCTGGATTTCTCCCGTGGTCCATCCATTTCTTCTGATTTACCAAGCTATGGAATGCTACGCATGGCCTTGTTAGATGGCGTTAGCCTGTGGTCTACTGTATCGTGGATCCTTTCAGAGAGGGATCCTCTCTGTTGTCCCAAACTGACGCATGTGCAAGATATCACTCCGCTTCCAGGGACCGGCTCTTATCGGAACCCGTCTTACGGCAAGGGCTTTTTGTTAAATTTGTGTGAAAATATTCATTTCACTGTGGAAATTTAGTTGTAAAAAATTCATCACATCCGCATTAAAAATGTGGATTGTGATAAACCTGCCCCTTATTTGTTTAGAAGTCCATACAAATGACCATGTATACAAATAAACATCTACTGTTCTGAAATATGCTACACTGTTATTTCCAATTGTAACCCCACCACCTTCAGCCACCTACATGCTCATAAATGACATTTCTGGCAATCATGAAAATATAACAGGAAAGCTATATACTGTACACTGTATTTATGCTGTCAATAAAGGTTTACAAATTGGTTTGGAAGCAGTGGCGTATCTATAATGGGTGCAGTGTGGGCGGGGCACACTGGCCCCCGGGTCCAGGGGGGCCCCGCACTGCACACCCTGTACCCATATTTTTTTTAACTTACCTGTCCGTGCTCCCGCGTCGGGTGTTGGCGCTTCTCAGACCACGGGAAAATGGCTGCCGCGGTCATTTTTCCGGTGTTCTACGCATGCACAGTAGACTCCGGGCACACTCTAGTGCCCAGAGTCTACAGAACGCCGGAAAATGGCCGCCACGTCCATGTTTCCTGCGTTCTGCACATGCGCAGTAGACTCTGGGCACACTCTAGTGCCCGGAGTCTACTAATGCTCCGGTGGCTGTTAAGCCGCGTCAGTCGGCTGCCGGCCACTGGGGGGAGAGGAGGGGGCCCCGCACGGGGAGTGCACACGGGCCCCCTCCTCTGTTAAGATGCCCCTGCTTGGAAGGCTACATAGGATGTGCAAACAAGACTGATCTGAGAAGCTCTTGTCAGAACAACATGGCTACCTATTCAGGGCCCTGCTTTGTATGCCCCACTCCTACAGTTTAGTGTTGAGTGTCAGCCCTTTCTGTCTATATCGCAGGGCAAAGCGGAAAGTCCACTAACCCCCGACTTCCACTTTCCTCCCCTGTGCACCCCTGGCCCCATTATCCCATCTGTTAGTTTCACCCGTTATTTGTGCTTGTGGCTCTAAGCTCCCCCCCCCCCCCACACACACACATATCTATCTCTAACTTTGTATTTATCTGTCTCCAATGTTGTATGCATAGTTCTCTATCTAACTCTGGCCCTGATTCAGACCCGGTCGCTAAGCCACGATCGCCCGCATGGTGCGTGAGCGAGAATATGGTAATCAATGCATTCGCATGGGCGCTTGCCCACAACCAACCAAACTGACGCCCAATAATCTACAATGCTCCTCGTCTAGCTAGCGAGCGACAGAAGTTAGCGAACGAGCCACTGGTTTTTAGTTTTTTTTATTGGAGGTAGCGCACGCAGGGTATTTTTCAACAGCAAACATGTCATGTTTCAATTGTCTATCTGTTTATCATACAGCATATGTTAATCGATTGATGTCAATTATTTAATTAATTAACTTAAGCGTTGGGCAAATGTTGGCTTTGCTTCCTTTTTTTTGTATGTAAATAAACTTTATTGTCCAAATGTCATTTTCTTTGCTTTGGTTTTTCGGTTTAACCCTTCATTGTTCTATTGGTGTGGTTTTGGTTTTGTTCTTTTATTTTAAATGTTTTCATGTCACTAAGTGCATTTTTCAAATTGTTCTGTATTTATATCTATGGTTATTTAATTTGCCCTTAACTTTGTAATCGCACCTAAACGCATGGAGCCAATCATAACTCGCAATATTATCATGCAGTATCCAATAGAAGCTATCATATGTGATCTATGAAACTTAACTCGCCAATCATCATCTTTTTTTTTTTCTGTATAAATGGTGTTTACTGTTAAAATAGTCAAAATAGTCATTGCCTTCATGAGATCGGCAGCGTTCACACGCCATGAGCTGGCAATTTTGGTCCAGATAATGGACCATCATTTTGGCACTCTAGCCCCCCCCCATTCCCAACCAAGAAAAAATCCAAGAGTATGCTGAGGTGCGCCGTCGGCTGCGTATGGCGGGGTACAGGAGGACCATTGTGCAGCTGGAAAGGCAGTGGTCCGACTTGCGCCGCCGCTCAACTGACCTTCTGGCTTCTTTACGTCTGCATATTCATCAGCGTAAGTATGACTTATTAAAATGAGAAATTTCAAAATAAATTATTATGGCCCTACTGTACTTTTATTAGAAACAGTCATGTCTTTTTAACTATTGTACAGTATGGCCCTACTGTACTGTAAATATGTTATTAACCAGTAATGTCTGTGCAACTATTGTACAGTATGGCCCTACTGTACTGTAAATATGTTATTAACCAGTAATGTCTGTGCAACTATTGTACAGTATGGCCCTACTGTACTGTAAATATGATATTAACCAGTAATGTCTGTGCAACTATTGTACAGTATGGCTGTACTGTACTGTAAATATGTTATTAACCAGTAATGTCTTTGCAACTATTGAACAGTATGGCCCTACTGTACTGTAAATATGATATTAACTAGTAATGTATGTGCAACTATTGTACACAATAGGCCATATTCAATTAGAGGCAAAAAGCCTTTTTCACCTGCTGTTATTTTGAGAAAAATTTGCCTAAAAAAATTCGCCAAATTCAATTCCAGGACAATTTCGCCTAAGCGAAAACAATTCTCCAAAAAAGATTCTCAATCAATAGCAGGTGAAAAGAAATGCAAAATCTTTATTTTGGGGTGCAAACCTGGGGAAACGACTCAGAACCCCCCCAAAGGACAAATCTGCAAAAAAAAAACAACCTATAAACACCCCAAAAAAGATGTCATTTTTGGGGTGAAAATTTAAAAAGTGGGGGGATAAACATAAAAAGTAGCTAAATAGATTTCTTGGGGGTCCCCAAGTATGGGTCAGGTGTTTTGGGGATTGCAGGTGCATGCAGCAGGTGGATTTTTCATGTTTTTAAAAAGTTCACTTTAGAGACGTAAAAACATGCTAGCACCCATTTTCAGTACCCCAAATTTGACAGGAATAGTTATTTTCACCAAAAAATACAGCTTTATGCCATTCTTCACCACTTTTACAAAGACGCTAACAGCAACCAATTTACACAACTTAAGTACCTAAAATAGTCTTATTAGGGCTATTAGTACACATCTATAGTGATTCCCTGTGTTAATGTATCTTTTTCTGGGGTACAGACTGATTTCCCCAATTCTTTCAGTACTTTTCGCTTGTTCCACATTTGCCTATTTCCGTTTTTGCCTGTTTTGCAATTGAATTTGGTGAAAATCGGGTACGAGCATGGAATAAATTCGCTTCTGAAACAGGCGAATGAAGCGAAAAGTCGGACAGCCGAAAACTTCGCCTTTAATTGAATTCCCCTCTATGGCCCTACTGTACTTTATATTATGTCCAGTATATATCTTAATTAAATTTTAGTTTAAAAAACAGTGTCTGCTTAGTGAAAATATGAGTATGCTAAATTCGTGTTTAAAATCATAGTAAACTATCAACAAACAAAACAAAATATATCCTTCACTTAGGACAACAGCGGATACAGAGAGCGAGGAGGAGGGCAGGCTGACTCACCATTCTTGGGCCCATTCGGCAAAGCCACTCCCCTGCCCACTCCTCCCAACTGTCTCCTCCCTCCCCTCCCCTCTCCTCAGAAATGTCTCCTCTCTCCCCTCCCCTCTTCTCCCAAATTACCCCTCCCTAGAACACTCCTCCCAAGTGTCTCCTCCCTCCCCTGCCCTCGCTTCCCAAATGTCTCTTCCCTCCCCTGCCTACTCCTCCAAAATGTCTCCTCCCTCCCCTACCCACTCCTCCCAAATGTCTCCTCCCTCCCCTCCCACTCCTCCCAAATTACCCCTCCCTCCCTAGAACACTCCACTGAATTTTTCCCTCCTTCACCAGCAACATACGATTACATGTCACCGTATCCCCCATGTTCCAGAAATGCAGGTAATATTTTCATAAATTTTAATGTATTTCAAATATGTCCTTTATTCAGGGCCGCAACTAGGGGGGGGCTGAGGGGTCATGTGCACCGGGCGCCATCCTGCAGCGGCACCGGCCACACACTTTTCTGTGCCGGAGGTCTGCAGATAGAGACCTCCGGCTGGTGCGCGCCTGACATTGAAAAATCAGCGGAAGATCCAGCCCGCCCTCCTGCTGCTGGAAGGTAGGGTAAGCGCTCAGGGGGGGCGGAGAGGGAGTGAGAGGGGCAGCAGTGCTGCACTGGGCGCACTGCCGTCTAGCTACGGCACTGCTTTATTGTAACTATCATGTATGTGTGTGGGGCTACATGGTAATGTTGTTAAGGGTGAGCATATAATATTAAAAATTTGTGGCCTTGTTCACATAACCACAAGTGTTAATTTTCTTACATAATAATGTGTACACTAATATTGTTGGTATTTCTTGATGGTGTGGTCACTATAATTGGACACTACTACTGGATGGCTATTTTTGGGTAGCTAATTTGCTATGCCTACACTGTTTTGAACTTTAAAACAATTAAATACAAACATATAAGCCAACCTTGTCTTTGGTGCATGTTGAAACATACTTGAGGTGTCACCATGTTAAATTTAGGCCTGAAAAGTTTGCAAAATCAATTTTTGCACATTTTTTGCCTAAAAAGTTGATTCTTGATGCCTTTCCAAAAAACAATTATTTAATGTTCAAATTTCTTACAATTGGACCATCAACATCATATGCTCACTACTGTTATATTTTGTTGTTGCTAAATCATAAGTTAAAATTTTTGGACCACATTATCCTTTCAATTTACAAACTAAAAAATTGTGTTTTAGGTGTGAGTTTAGACACAGATAACTATTACACATTGTTTTTTTGCGCACTTATTGGGGTTTTTTTTGCTTCAGTATTTTAAATAAAACATAAATATCCAGTTTTACTAAATTAATTATGTGAACAAAGTAGCCTACTGTGAGCTGTGCCATGCCACAGGCCAATACACGCCTTGTGTCGCTTTTACTGTTTGTGACATTTGGCCTTATTAACACTTGTATATCTCTTCTTTAATAGCCACCATATAGTCCCCTACCCTCTCTTACCTGGCCCTTTATCATGAGCCCATGGCACTTTCTGTTATTTCCTTCTTTTCTAGATACAACAAGGAAAAAGAAAAAGAGGTAGTATATCGGTGCACAAGTGGATTGGTTACAAATTACTTAAAACATAACTTTTATTAGATATGTATTATAATATATATCACCCCTCTAGGGAAATAAAGCGGCGATATTATAGAAGCAGCTGAATCTGCAACATTTTGAGTATAATCTACTAATCTTATAGATTATACAAATTATATACTGTGGGAGTTCACATAGGAGATCCAAGATATGGATCAATAACAGACGTATAATTTAAACTATGGGGGTCATTTAGACCCACTCGCGAGCTGCTGTCCGCTCGCAAGTGGGTCGATGGTCCCCACTGCGCATGCGCACGACGGAGGGAGCTCCGTCGTGCGCATGCGTGAGACCCGACGAGTGAAGGACTTTCCTCATCAAAGTGGAGTGTCTCATCAAAGGGGGCGTGCTGTCGATGGTGACTGACAGCACGCCCCCTTTGGTGGGCATGCCGGGGGCGCGCCTGCCAGACGGAGGCGTTCCCAAGGGAACGCCTACCGTCTGAAGCCGGCCCCACTGACATCACTAGTGATGTCAGTGGGAGTGATTTTGGCTCTGATAGAGCCAAAATCACTCCTGGCCTTGCGGTTGAAAAACCCAACCGCAGGCTTTTACTCGCAGTTCCGATGGTCGCGATGGTCAAGACCATCGCGACCATCATTTTGCATGCTCGTATATGCTGTGGGTGGTGACCCACAGCTATACGAGCGTCCAGGAGGACGCTCCATATTAATGGAGGTGGGCCCTGATTCAGAGCGAGCGCTCTGGTCAGAGCGTCCGGCTCTGAATCAGGGCCTATATCCGATCACAGATGAGATAGTTGATCTTCTCACTAGAAGATATTGATTTATAAACCCATTAAAGAGAAGACCCTCAGTTTAATTTTAATTCAAATTTCTTCTTTCTCTATATATTTTAATACTTCACCGCTTTATTTCCCTTGAGGGGTGATATATATTATAATACATATCTAATAAAAGTTATGTTTTAAGAAATTTGTAACCAATCGACTTGTGCACCGATATACTACCTCTTTTTCTTTTTCCTTGTTGCATCTATGTATAACGGTAGTTGGTAGCACACCACCCATATATACATTTCTGGATAATAAATAATGATTGTATGTTTATATAGGGTGGTTGTCGAATAGAATTTGTGCGGTGTTCTACATTTTTTTATATATGAATTTCTTTCTTTTCTGTCAGCTTTTTTCAATTTTGCAAGGGAGGCCACAAATGCAGATTGAACCATCAATTTCATGTGTAGTAGTATGTTTTTTAAATGTGTAAACTAGCATTAATACATTTGTAGTGTATTTTTTTATTTTTTTAAATTTTATACATAGAAGTAATTTTTATTCTTTTTTTGTGTTTGAAAAAACAATAATTTAGTTTATGCATTTTTACCTTGCCATAACTACATTGTGCAGCAACCCCTGGCACAGTTTGCAACATTTAATGTGCCCAATCTTTTGCTATGCATGTACGGATGTGTACTTTTCTTTCAGCTAGAGGTCAGCTTAGTGCCCACCCCTGATGGGGTTTTGTTTTGTTACTTTTGTTTTTTGGCCAAATTTATTTTTAAAATTCAAAAATTTGTTACATTCCCAACAGTTCCCCGGATGTTGTCCGACCTGATGATTCAGGAGCTGGAAGAGGCCCACTTCCATTTATTTAAGCTGGATGGCTGCTTCTGCAACATCATCTCGTTGTTGAGGAACAATTGACGGGCAGCTTTTTTTTTTTTGTTATGGAAATGTACCTTGTTTTATTATTACAACTCGGTTTAGTTCAACCACAGAGTCATTATTCACTGATAACCACATTATAAACAAAGGTGTACAACTGATTTTGTATGTTTTGCAGGGTAAACAATATGTTTTTTAAGATTTAAGTTATTGACATCCATTGTCATTTCAATGGGTAAGAGTAACACCACATTTCTACTGGTTTTTAAAAATACCTAGGGCGGGTTTTTTATTTTTAGTTTAGTTTTGAATTGTTCAGAATTGTTCAGAATTTTATGCAAAAACTTAAACCCAAAACAAACAAAAAAGCAGGTTAGCTTCAGTGGAATGTAGATTCATCTTACAGGGTTGGGAAGGGACATATTGGCTTGCTCCTACCTGTTTTTTTTTTTTTAATTAAAGACAGAAAAACAAAATTAGTATTAATTGAAAAATCAGGGAAAAGAAAAGTAAACCATGCCCTCCTAACAATTAAGAATACTAGACATTTTAGTAGTAAAAAATATGGGCTGCTAATAAAGAAGATTACTAGACATTTCAATAGTGACAAACATGGCAGGCTAAGGCAACATCAACACAAGAGCAGCATGCAGTACTCATATGTACTTACCTGGCCAAAATCAAATAACAAGAATAAGGAGAAGAAAGGGAAGTCCTCCCAAGGGCAAACCAAATATAAGGCACTCCTAGAATATAAAAGAAACAAATATATTCATTCACTGGTAAACATGGCCTGCTAATAAAGAAGATTACTAGACATTTCAATAGTGACAAACATGGCAGGCTAAGGAGACATCAACACAAGAGCAGCATGCAGTACTCATATGTACTAAAATGCCAAAAATACTAAGGATATATCATGCAGAAACTAAACCCTTCAACCACCAGCCACTAACCAACAATAAAAGCACATCTAACGGCTGAAACACCTCAACCTTAAATAGGGTGCAAACTCCCCCCCCAAAAAAAATATGCATACGCACAGCGCATGGTGCACAGCCTATGATGCATAGGCATCTATAAATACTGTGCGCACACCACTATTACTTATGCTTGGATCAGTAGTGAAACACCATGGACTCTGAGGAGCATTCAAACCAAAGAACACCCCAATTAAGTAAGTTTTAACGTTAATGTTTGCACTTGCCCAAAAAATGAATGACAGTATGAATTATGCATGTTTCAAAAAGTAATCACAAATTTACAATTACAATGTGTAGACCCTCAAGATGCACAAGCCAGTGATGAGGAGGCTGGCCCAAGCCAAGGGAGGCGCAGGCAGAGACAGCCACCGTTCACGAGGAAGGAAATGAATGTTTTGGTTGCCATGTGCATGGAGCAAATTGACCATGCACCAAAAAATATGGGACCTACACAGAAGGAGAGGATTTGGGATGAGATAGCCAGTGCTGTCAACGTGGAGGGGAACATCGTCAGAACCACTATTGAGGTGAAGAGACGGTACATTATTGAGAATCAGAATGTTTTTTTGTTTGTTTTTTTTAATGAAAAAATAACAAAAACAATTACATGACAGATGGACCGACTTCAAGTACCGGCTGAAGAAGAAGCTCGCAAAGAGGGCTCAGCATGCCATGGGGACTGAGTCACTCGATATAACTTCTTTTTAAAAGATGGCTCAGGGGTTTGTGCAGGAAGAGGAGGCGGTCGGCGTATCTAATATGGACATAGACTTTGCAGCTCCACATGGTGTAGAAGGTAATTTTCGAATTTTAACAAAAAAAAAGTCTGTTTTCCAGAAACAACTTGACATACACAATATGATTATTTGGTATTTGCTTCTTTACAGAACCAAAGGAGGAAGAGCCTTCTCCTGAGATCAGGTCTGGGCCAAGCAGATCTGGAGAGTCTGCAGGGGATAAACCAAATAATCCATCTGGGGACCCTGTGGATCCAACTCCTGGGGCACCACCCTCGCAGGCCGTGGCCCTCCTCACCGAGTTGGTCGACCAGACTCAGCAGAATATAGCAGTTCTGCTGAGGATGGAAGCCTCTATGGTGAGGATGGTGGAGGCACTGGAGAGATCTGCTGCAGCCCATGATCGTATCATGAGCAGGCCAACCGACTTGCCATGTTGGAGCCAGCCTCCCTTTCTGCTATTCCATCGAGGACCACCACCTCTAGCAGCCCATTAGCCAGCCCCCAACCTATGCCAAGCCCTATGCCTAGGCCAGAGCCAATACCATCCAGCTCTGGCCAGGCCAGTCGGCATGTTACACATCAGTCGACTGTTGCGGAGCTTGCACTTCAGCCGAGGCCTAACAAAGGCAAAAAATAGCACTGGCTATCTCGTCCTTCATCCATTCCTGTGCAGTCCCCGTATTTCTTGCATCCAAAACCTCCATCTCCTTCCTCGTGAATTTTTTATGATTTAAATTTGAATTATATATTGCATTTTGTTTTACTGTAAATGTCTTTTTTACCATGATTTGAAATGGCCATAAAAAATAACTATGTTTAAAAAATAAACATTAAACACCATACGTCTTTGTCTACATTTTTTTATTAATAATCCCAGGTAAAAGGTAATTGCTTACAAACAACATTTACACAAAAGTATAAAAAAGTACTAGTTTCTGGATAATTTACAATACAAACATGTTTCGAAATCCAGCAGCAGTAAATTGTTTAATCAAGCAAATTTGCTCCTGCAAACACACCTGAGCAATTGGGCATCCAATTAGCCCTGTTATTACCAACAGTTTGCAGACTATTAGATGTTTGCATTGTTGGCTTTGAAATAGCAACATCACTAGTCACATTGGTTACATTAGGTACTAACAAAAATACTATCGGTCTTGCAGGAGACCATACCCTACCACAAGCTTGAGATCATCCCGACCTGAAACCTGCTCGCAGAGTGACATATTACTACTTCCGCTCTTCGATCTCTCTCGCAGCAAATAATTTATGTACTCCCCTAAAACGCAGTGCGAACGGTGTGGCACGCCTGCGTTTTTAGACCACCCCCGTCACCACCCACAAATGGCCCTTCCTGTCAATCAACTATCGGGAGTCATTTCCTCCTCACTGTCCATACGAGCGAATGAATTTCTGATCGCAAGGACTTGGTCGCACATGCACATAACGGAGCGTACGCATGCGCAGTCGCAGAACATCGGCCGCGTAAGAGCGAGCGGCAGATTGCTAGAGGGTCTGAATCAGGGCCTCTGTCTTGACATTGTGTGTCATTATCTGTACCTTTATCTTCCTTCTTTTCACTTCTGTCCAAATCACCATGTTGTACCAAACCTTTTCCCACCTCATCATCCACTACTCCAGTGTTTCCCAACCTCAGTTCTCAAGGCACACTATAGGGATGGCCATCGACCATCAATTATTCAAATCTATTGATGGTCTATGGCCAATGCTTAATACTTTTACCATAGATGTCAGAAAATCAGATGGTTTCCAACCATCGATGGTAGCCGTAGGCGAGATTCTTGTTGTTGTAGTTTTTGCCCTTTACGGAGTGCTGCTGCTGCACAGAGCTGCTAGGCTGTCAACCAGCTCTTACACACAATTTGTTATGCTTGGGAATGGGATGGCCCGTCTCCCTGACATGCTCAGCTGTCAATCACAGCCCAGCCCCATCCCCGGCTCTTGCACAGAAGCAGAAGAGCCAGCAGCCAACTTCAATGTGCATGCCAACTTTCTTCTGCTCAACACAAAAAAAACAGATAGTAAAACTATCAATGGTACCACACAGAAGCACAGAAGTTACCTACCATCGATGGTCTGTCACCATCACAATCGATGGTAACCATTGATGTAGGCCACACTGATGGCCATCCCTAGCACACTAACAGTCCAGGTTTTGAGGTATCCTGCTTGAGGGCAGATGGTTAAATCAAAATAACTGAGGTACTAATTAAGGCCCTGATTCAGAGCCGTTCGTTAGAGGCAGTACGCTCGTTGCGTTCCGATGTTGACTAACCGCGCATGTGCCGGTGTTACACTGCGCATGTGCGTACGGCTGATTGCGAGTTTTTTTTGTCTCGTTCGTCAAATAGCATACAGGAAGTGACATGTCAAATGTGATTGACAGAACAGGCCGTTTTTGGGCGTTGACGGGGGTGGAGATGGAAAAACGCAGGCGTGGCGAGGCGTTTTTGGGGCGTACATACATTAACAAATGCGAATGTCAAATGTGTTCGTACAAACTCATACGTCACTGGATGATCCTCTTTCCCTTCAAAATGCTCGCACAGCTTAGGGGCTGGATAACTCGACCACAGTGGCGATGGCCTTCTCCTCCGTCCCGGCACTCCACGATGTTGCATCGATTAATCACGGCTTGTCAGAAACTCAATTAGTGTTGGATTGAAAACCGGCTTGGTATGTGTTTGGAAAGCAGTTTTTTTGGATAGCACAAAACCGAACGCAGGTGGAAATCATAGCTGCTAATGTCAGGATTACACAATCAATTAGCGTACATTTGTGGGGGTGTATTTTGGCCGCAATGTGTTCGTTTTTGGACTATTGTAACAATAATGTCATCATGTTTAGGTTTGGTCCCTTATTTTGTGTTTGAAAGGTGTTTTTTACTCCTTAGGTAATGTTTAAAACGTTCCTTAACGAGCACTTTTTTTACAATGTGTAATTTGTGTTTTTGAACGTTGTTGGCTTGTGGGCCCGGATTAAAAGTAACCCATTTTGTAAAGAATGTCAGAATACAAAGTCGTACATTTCTGCAAAATTTATTTGTATCCACCCATAAAAAAAAAACATATTGAACTACAACATTTTGGGCAGTGTTCCACAATATTTATTAATTGTGCAAACAATAATTTTTGAATAAACGTAAATGTAAAAATTAAAAACAATTCACAAGAAAGGAGAGGGAAGTTTTGGCCAGAAAGGAATATGAGGCAAGCACAGAAGGAGTGTGGGAAAAGTAGCCAATGGTGTCACCGTTTTTTCGCCCGTTTGGCTGGGGGAGGGAGGGCGCCAGACCGGGTCCGGGATGTCATCGGGCTGGCCTGTCCAGAGGCAGATGTTGTGGCCTCTGGACTAGGCACAGGGCTAGGCACATTTGGAGGCTTGGCTGATGTTGTGCCAGAGGTGGAGGATCCTGATGTTCTGGCAGGAAGGGAGGTCGGCTCCACCATGTGCTGGCGAACGAGCTGCTCCAGGGCAGTGGCGATGCGGATGTTGGCCCTGGTATTTTCCGCCAGGGCCTGACCAATGGTCACGTTGGCCGCAGCATTTTGCTCCAGGGCCCCAGCCACCCGTACCAGACTGGCGTCCATCCTCTGCAGAATCTCCGTATGGAAATCCAATTTTAAATTGAGTTCTGTGAGGAGGGACACTGCCTGCGAGGGGGATTGCCCTGGCTTCTGCAGGGTCCTCAGCCGGATGTACTGGTTCCTCCCCTGCAGAGCCAGCAGAAATTCTGCAGCCAAGGCTCCCCTCTGGAGCAGACTCATCCGCCTGTGTCTCTGTTGGAAAAATGAGAAAAGACTCACATTAGAATCTACATATTGGCATAATAACATTTCACAGTTGGTGACATCACAACATTTACCTGGGACAACATGAGGAGCCGCAAAGTCTGGCATGTCCGTATCCATGTTGGACACGCCAAACACCTCCACAGGCTGCACACACCCCTGTGCCAGCTCTTCTAAATCTGTAAACTCCAATGACACAGGGGTGGGACCTCCACCTGTCAGCCTTGCATGCCTAGCCCTGTGTGCCATTTTTTGTTTCAGCCGATATTTGAAGTCTTGCCATCTGTGGGTTAAATTGGAAGCATTACTTTTTATTTGATTGGGTTGTTGGTTTTAGGGTGGTCAAGTGTTTACTTACCGCCGTTTGACATCCCGGGCTAGACGGACATAATCCCCCACCCTATTGACCTCCACGGCTACCTCTTCCCACATTCTCCACTTCTGGCTTGCACTCATATTCCTGTCTGCCTGTGGCAGGATGTCCACACACTTCTGAATCAAAACCTCCATCTCCTTTCTTGTGAATTGTGGCTGCCTTTTCTTTTTGGCAGCTTTGCCCGGATTACTGGGCCCAGCAGCCTCTTCCATGTCATCCTCCTCACCTATTTGGGGTAATTTGAAGAAATCTCAAATTCCCAACTTGCACAATAATATGTTTAGAATTAATCATTGAGTCAAAATGCATGAAATACTTACCGCGGGACTGTTGTCCATTGTTTTCCTGGTCTGTATCCATGTGTGTTGTTCCAACTAGAAATACACCAGAATTGTGTTTTTGTCTTGTGACGTATTTATACATGCGTCCTTATTTTGCGGCCGCATCATTGATTTTGCGTTCCTCTGATCCTTCCTTAATTTGGGCGGGAAACTAAACACTATTTATGGGTTGTGGCGTTTCGACTCGAGGTGGCGTTTATTGAATGTTGGAGGTTACGTTGGTTGGAGTTGATTGTTGGCTGGTTTTGGAGATTGCGTTTATTGGGTTTTTTTTGTGTTAGCGGTTTTTCTTGGTTTTCAGGTCCTTTTTTTTCACTTTTGGTTTTTTGGATCGTTTCCAGTTTTGGTAAGTTTGGGGAAGTATAACTTCGGGGCAATTTGTCTCTCATTGTGGTGGTGATTTTTCTAATATTTTTTTTCCGTCATTTCATCTCTCTTAGGTTTTTTTTTGGCTCTGCCCCAAAGACATTTTGGTCCGGTTTCTTAGATATTAGCTCTTGGTAAGTTCATGTGTTAAATTGTTTAGGGAATGTTCTTGTTTGTCTGTACGCAACTTTGGTTGGCCTTCCACATGTGACGTTGTTTTTTGGCAAATCGAACTCTGTGTTTTTTGTTAATATTTTTGGCCGCCATTATTGTGCCCTGTATTTGCGATCTAATTTGCGCATTTTTACTACTTGCTATTGTGCCCTGTATTTGCGATCTAATTAGCGCATTTTTACTACTTGCTATTGTGCCCTGTATTTGTGATCTAATTAGCGCATTTTTACTACTTGCTATTGTGCCCTGTATTTGCGAACTAATTAGCGCATTGTGAAATGTGTATTCATCCCTTAATAATGTTTTTTGTCGTCTGGAGCATTGGTTGATTACATTTGGCCTCTATTTGGCGTAGTGTGCGTAACGTCATTTTGCTCTTGGGCCAAATGTGTGTGTGTCCCCTTTTATGTTTTGTGTTGCTTAAATTTGTGATAATGACATGGCCAGCATAAAATTATGTATATTTTTGATGTTATTATTTGCAGTTACAACATATCATGACAATACCCCGGCATGTAAGCATCACTGGATGGTATTTGAAAGCAAAGTTACATGTATTTTTATTGGGTGTTGTAAAAAGGCTGACCTTCCAATGTTGTCATTTCAGGTTGATTTGGGTCGGATTGTTCTGGCCCTGCTCTCGGAAGCCGACCAACCTCAATCTCGTCCCAGGCGTAGGCATCGTAGGCGTACAAGGCCCCAGATATTTCGAACACGTCACCCTTTTTGGAATGCCAGATGATGAGGTTTTAAGACGATACCGTCTTCCTCCAAAAATCATCATAGACACTCTCTCATTAATAGAGAGTGATCTTGAGCGGCAAATTGACAGTCCTACAGCAATTCCACCACTTACGCAATTAATGGCGGTGTTACATTTCTGTGCCTCAGGATCGTTCCAAACAACGGTGGGAATAGTGGCGGGCATCTCACAATCCTCCTTTTCCCGGATCCTGAGGGCAGTGATGGAGGCACTTTTCAAGCACCTCCATCATTTTATTCAAATGCCTTTGGATATGGGTGCCCTTAGTGTGGCCAAGGCCAATTTTTACCAAATAGCTGGCTTCCCACACATCATAGGGGTTGTGGATGGTACTCACATACCACTTCAGCCTCCAGCACGGCTGGAGGCAATATTTAGAAACCGTAAACACTATCACTCCCTCAATGTAATGGTGGTATGTGATGCCTCCCTCCAGATCCTGTCCCTGAATGCAAAATTACCAGGAAGTGCACATGATTCGTTCGTCATCCGGCAATCAGGGATATGGCACAAATTAACCAACCTACAAGCTGGTGATGCGTGGCTTCTGGGTAAGTGGAGACCTTTAGTACATAACAATGTTAAGCTTCATACAGAGTGAGCCTGATGTTGTCTTTTCGTTTTCACAGGAGACAGTGGCTACCCTTGCACGTCCTGGCTGCTCACTCCTTATTTGGCTCCCACACCAGGGCCACAAAGTGAGTATAATTCCGCACTTACTGCCACCAGGCAAGTGGTGGAGCGCTGTATCGGCCTTTTAAAAGGCCGATTCAGATGCCTCCACCGCTCTGGTGGCGAACTCATGTATTTGCCGGATATGGTTTCGAAAATTGTGGTCCTGTGTGGGATATTTCACAACATCGCCATAAGGAGTGGTGTCCCAATGCAGCCAGAGGATGCCTTACCTGAGGATGGCCCCCCCGAGGTTGGTCGGAGGTCAGTATGTGGGGGGGCCATACGCGATGATGTGGTGGCCAGATTTTTTAGGTAATTATTTGCAAAAAAACAGTGTTGATACCTAATGTGGTTGGGTTTGTTTGAGAGCATCTAATTTTTTGCTAATTTGTTTCTCCCTCTTCTGTTTTTTGACATAATCTTTGGCACTCCAACGATGACTACTTCCTGCTACCCTTACAAAACCTGTATGTGGATATTTTGTGGCTATATTCGGGAACACTTCTTGCCACGCCATATATGTGGAATCATGTTGGCATGGTCCTTCGTCAACCAGTTCTTGATTGTTTTTTTTGGGTGTTTGTTTTTTGGTATGTGTTGTATTTGAGATTATCACTGTGTGTTTTGTTTGTGAGTGACCACTTTGCAATTTCTGTTATGTTGATAATACATTTTTTTAGAGCGAAATGTTGTCCCTTTTTTGTAACGTTACCACCAAGTGTAACCAGGTTCACACATGTAACATTTGACTAAGGGGTAATCCAGTAGTGACGCCATTTGTGCAAAAATGATTCCTTTATTCTGGGTCCAAACCAACACCAAAAGGAAGCCTGTACAATCGTTTTGCTTCGTAATATTGCCCTAAGCTGCTTGCACACCAACTAGGAACCTGGAAAATGTTGAAATATCTAATTGTGACTACACCAAAAAAGGGAAATCAGATTTGTACTGTTAGGTGTTTCTTGTGGCTGTTTGACCCAAAAATACAACACACACTCTTATTGGCCCAAATGTGAAATCCTTGCAGGAACACTATACTTATGTCAGGGTAAACAATATGTGGTTGGGACAAAACGAATGAGCCAGAACGTATCTTCAAACAAAACAATTTATTTACAGAATGTTGAACAAAAAAAAAACTACTCCCTAAGGAGGACCGACATACGGTCAAGGACCAGCAGCACCCCGATGATTTGGCTGTGCATCTGGGCCACACATCCTGTTAAATTTGCCCGAAGCCTCTGTTCCTCTGTGGGTGATAAAAAATTGGGGATTAATACAACAATAGTGAAACCACATAAAAAAACAATTTAAAAAAAAAAAAAAAATGCATTAAAATTCATCACACTAAAATGGTGTAGGGCAAAAATACAAGGCCTATGTCCAAATTCAGACAGGTGTGCTATGTGTATGTTGAAAACAGCAGTAACAGGTTACGGCAAACGACCAAAACCACTTATTTTTGTGTTAAACAAACAAAAAACATAAAATTAAAAACAAAAAACAAGCAGTTTGTGTCGAAAAAAAACAGCAAAAAAAAACATACCGGAAGACCCAACGCCAGCTACAGAAGGCCCTCCATCGTCCTCCTCGGAGGTGGGTCCATTCCCCAAAGATCGGGGCGGTGTAATGACCGACTCCGGGGAGGGGGTCATTCGAAGAGGGGTGGTTGGAGGAGAGGGGGAATTGGGACGGAGGGGAAGGAGTCCAGAAAAATCTGGCTGAGGGTGTAGGAAGGCTGGGGAGGAGGGGGGAATAGGGGAAGGAGTGGAGTTGGAGTGTTGGCTGGGGGTGGGGGAGAGTGGCCGTGCTCGCCGTCTGGTGGGACGCTGAAGGCGTAGTCTTTGCTGGGCCCCTAAAAGATGGTAAACAAATTGTGGTTAGATCCAACACAAATCCGCAAACAAAATCAATTTCAAATGCACCCCCAAACCCCCCCAAAAAAAAAAAAAAATAGAATGAATAAATATGAAAGACAGGGAAAACATGGCCATGCAGATATGAGGAGAATGAATAAAGATGAAAGACAGGGAAAACATGGCCATGCAGATATGAGGAGAATGAATAAAGATGAAAGACAGGGAAAACATGGCCATGCAGATATGAGGAGAATGAATAAAGATGAAAGACAGGGAAAACATGGCCATGCAGATATGAGGAGAATGAATAAAGATGAAAGACAGGGAAAACATGGCCATGCAGATATGAGGAGAATGAATAAAGATGAAAGACAGGGAAAACATGGCCATGCAGATATGAGGAGAATGAATAAAGATGAAAGACAGGGAAAACATGGCCATGCAGATATGAGGAGAATGAATAAAGATGAAAGACACGGAAAACATGGCCATGCAGATATGAGGAGAATGAATAAAGATGAAAGACAGCGAAAACATGGCCATGCAGATATGAGGAGAATGAATAAAGATGAAAGACACGGAAAACATGGCCATGCAGTTAGGACCACAAAGACAAACATGAAAACCACAATCCATTAAACTTACTCGCAGCGATCTGCATGCGAAAGCATGCCAGCAAGCGGGGCGTCCGCCGTTGCAGGTCCGACCACCTGCGCTCCAGCTGCCCGATATGGCGGCGTGAGCCGAAGGAGCGCAGGCAGGCCCGAACCTCTGCATATGCGGATCGCTTCTCCCGGTTGGTGATGGGTGGAGGCTGGCTGGTTATCCGCCGATCCATCACCTCTGTAAGCACCAGCAGCTCGCGCCTGGTGAATGCGGAGGCTCTCATGATGGCAATGGAGTTTTGCCAAAAAATCATTTTTGATAAAGTGCTCAAAAATTTTCTGATTGGCTAATGTATTTAGGATATTAACAGGAGCAATTCTATTGGTTAGTGTATGAGTCATGTGTTCGACAGGGCCAGAAATCTGAGGAGACTTATGATAGGCTTAATGCAGTGACATGCGTAAGCAAATTTACATTAAAAAATGAACTCCATGAAATATGCGGGGCTAAAAACAAATATACCAATTAGTTTATAGGGGTTAACATGTATTTTGACAAATAAAAGTGAATGTTTAAGCCGTACGTATTCTGCGGGTAAACACAAACACGGACATAAATAAAGTTTATTGCATTGTGTAAAAAAAAAAAAAAAACAATTAAGCTAATTGATATATTGATTGGCATGTTACGATTGAGGGAGGTAGGCAGAATAAACGAGCAGTTAATCGAAATGTCTCAGGCCAACTTCCGGGTAGTACTAGTGCGTGCGTTCCTTTCAAACCACTTCGGGGATGTACGCTCGCTATTTGGCACGCTCGTTAGTTAGAGGAGGGGTCGCCTGAGTTTAGGGAGGATGTTTTGATACGAACGAAAATACGAGCGTGTGCCTGAATTTAAATATTTCTTTACGTTCGCCTAACGTACGAACGGCCACTTGCGTCCGGGTCTGAATGAGGGCCTAAGTTACCTGTGCTTAAGTATAGCTATCCTTAAATAGTCCAGACAATACATTGCTTATCTCTGCAATAAGCAATGGAATTTTTCCAGGCTAAATTGCAATAGACCATAAACAGTCCCCTATATTTTTGCTCCTCAGGTAGATCGCAGTTGTTACTCTGAGTATAGACAGCAGTAGTATCATATTTAGAATTGTAATGTAACTGTTCTGTTGCACAGTTACAGTAGATACTAAACACTGAGAAAAATAACTATACTAATATAATAAAAATGTTGTGGCTGACTGTTTGTTCCAAATTGATGCAAGAATAACTGAACCAATTTTCATGAAAACTGCATCATTTTGTAGTGGGAACTCCTAGAAATGACCTTCACTTTGTTTCTTCATAATCTGCCAGGTTAAGGGGCCTGATACAAAGTATCTAGTGGATACAAGTAGATAGCGTCTCTCCTACCTTACTTTCAGAAGCAGTTCTTCGGCTGTCCTGGGTGTGTAATCACCACACTTACGTGAGGCTGTGTTGCTGTGTATGCCGCCCGATCTTCTGCCTTCTCCTCCTGTCCTACGCCAACGTCTCGAGGTGTGTTGTCTTGCCTGGCGGGTGTTGCCGGCGGAAAGCCTGCACGCCCTGACGAAGCCCGCACAAGCACAAGCGGGTGAAACGCGTTGGCCACGCCCCCCCTCTCAACCTGCCTTACGGACTCCCATCTTCAGTTTTCCGGCGAGGACCAGCGTGCACGCTTTCCGCCGGCAACACCCGCCAGGCAAGACAACACACCTCGAGACGTTGGCGGAGGACAGGAGGAGAAGGCAGAAGATCGGGCGGCATACACAGCAACACAGCCTCACGTAAGTGTGGTGATTACACACCCAGGACAGCCGAAGAACTGCTTCTGAAAGTAAGGTAGGAGAGACGCTATCTACTTGTATCCACTAGATACTTTGTATCCAGGACAACAGCGGATAAACAAAGATCGTGAACTTTTTTTGCCACAAACCACTTTCTTTCTCCCCAGCTGACGAGCTGGTGATGTGCATATGATTTCTGTGGTCTTTCCATTGTTTATTCTTTTCATACCAGAGACTGCAATATTTACCAATACTACAGAGATACATCTTAACATGTGATTGTATTTTAATAAGTGACTGGTTTTTATTTCTATTTTTTATTTATATTTTATTTTATTTCATTTTATTTTGTTATACTGTGTTTAAAATAAAAATAGTTTTACCATACACCTATTTGCACACTGAGTGAACAAACTTCCTGCAGCGCTGTTGTTTAGACACAGTAACCACTATTACTTATTTTCAATCTCCAGTGACAAAGGGAATTGTCACCTGTGTCTATAGCTGCAACAGGGAACCCTATCCCCTTAATCATATCCCTAGGAGCTCACAACACCACCATATAATACCTTAAGGTTAAGGGGCCTATCCATTAGACGACTTTCTCTTGGTTTTGGTTGGAACGTTGATAAAATTGTCTAATGGATGCGCGTGCATGCTGGGTCTTTGCCGGCGCCAACTATCTGTGGAACATGCCCGTCAACCTGACGACAATCATCAGGTTCGGCATGTTCTCAGATAGGAGGTCGGTTTCCTGCACTGAATGATGTTCAGTGAACGCCGTTCAGTGCGGTCACCGCACTTAGGCACCCTGAAGGACTGAATGCTAGTCGTTCAGTTTTTCAGGATGCCTAAAGGATAGGCCCCTTTACATCTAAGCAATAACAAAAACAAAATTTATTGACATCATCAATGCAAGAGATTTGTGTGGCACGAATGGCCGAATTAATAATTGGACAGGTGGAGCTGCAGGTAGAAGGCTTCACAAGCCCTCCAGGTGCCACAAAGTTTCTAAGTGACTTCTCTATGCTCTGTGATATCATGCCATGTAACGTCACACACCGCGGCCACACCACCGTGGCCAACAGCAGCCAATCTCAACCTCAGCTCCGTGAAGGCAGCCCGGGAGATCGCGACAGTGCTGTCCTGCTGCTAATCAAGGATGGGGTTTCCATGTCCTGCAGCTTGAGTCTTAGTGCAGTACACAAAACTTCCACTAAAGTGCCTGAGCTCGTCTGTGAATTCCTTGAGGGCTCTATAAGTATATATACACCCTCACACCAATGAAAGTCACCCAGAGAAACAAGGCCAAATGGACAAAATTAGTAGTATATAAAAATGTATCAAAACCAAAATATTCTGACAGGAATAAACATAAAATTGCTTACACAATATTTTACAATGCTGGTAACACTAGCTGGTCACACTAGCAGATATTCCTTTTGAATTCCCGAACACCTGGGAGTGGGTGGGTTCACAATGGTGTGTCTCACAGATTTTTTGATCCACACGTTTCATTTCATTGAGACTTCATCAGGGGTATATCTTTATTAGGTGTAAGAACATGGCAAAAAGGACAGCTATAGACAGATGAAGACAGGAGGTATTCAGTCTATTTAGGTTATTACCGGGTGGCACATACTGTATCCAGTGGACCACTTTTTTCGACTTATCCTTAAGTTATTTTTTGCCATGTTCTTAAACCTATTAAAGATATACCCCTGAAGAAGTCTCAATAAGACAAAATGCTCTTTGTCAAAAAAAGCTATGAGAGACACCATTGTGAACCCTACTTCGCCCATGTTGTAACACATTCAACATTCCCTTCCCTCACCTGTGTAGAATTACAATCCCTGCCTCACACCTGTAGTAACACATCCCTTCTTAGTGGTCACCTATGTAATGAAAGAAATAATCTCCTCGATTTTCATGTTTCTAGGTCCATGAGTTTCGGCTGTCCATTGATGAGCTTGTTAGTCAGGACATTTGATATTATATATATATTAATATATATATATATATATATATATATATATAAATACTAGTTGATAAACTCGGTTTCACCCGGGTAGACCTTAGATATTTTTATTTCCATTTCACCACTTCAATAACGCATCAATCATTCACCCCTATAGTAATGCATCACTGCTGTAGTAAGACATTACCTTTGCTCAGCTGTGTACTAACACATTCCATTCCCTCACCTCTGTAGTAATACCTTTCCTGCCTCGCCCATGTTGTAACACATTTGACATTCCCCTCTCTCACCTGTATAGAAATACAATCCCTCCCTCACACCTGTAGCTATCACATTACCCTCACTCACACCTGTAGTAACTTATTTTCCTCGCTCATCTCTGGAGTAATTCCCCTCCCTCACCTCTGTAGTAACACATTACCCCAGCTCACCCTTGTAGTAACACATTCCCCTCCCTTACCTCTGTAGTTCCCTTACCCCCACTCACACCTGTAGTAACACATTCCCTTCCCTCACCCATGTTGTAACACATTCCCTTCCTTCACCCCATAGTAACACATTTGACATTCCCCTCCCTCCCCTGTGAAGTAACACATTTTCCTTTCCCACCTGTGTAGTGACACATTCCCTTCCCTCACTATTCAAAGAGGGAAGCCACACCAACTTTATAATATTAGTGGGTCCCAGGAGGCAGGCTCTACAGCCAGTCATTACCTGCTTGTGGCCGTAGCAATCACTATCTCCCCATAATGCACAGCAGCTTATACTAGCATGCTGCTATGCGCCACGCCAGTAGGTTTCTATCATGTCTACTCTTCCCCCTTGTGCTTCTGAATATGAAAGACGCCCACTTTCAGCTTCTTTAGATGCTGTAATCCAGCCTTGTACATCTTTACACGCAACCATCAAAACCAGACCCATGATAGGTGCAGAATCTACAACAGACTATGGTCTCCAATATTATTGATTAAGAATCTGAGTTCACAACCACTTCAGTGACAGTCCCAGAACAGGCCCATAAGAAAGTGCATCTCCATGCTTCTGACTTGCCACCTCCCAGGCACTGCCCAACAGCACCCAATACATTTCTGAAAGTGTGCATCTCAATCAGTCCTTTGCCTGGGATGCATGCCACCTTTTAGCTACTTAGACTCATGCGCAGTTGAAAAACATTGGACATTTGTGTGTATATTGGCATACCCTCCAACTCAGAATCAGGCTCTTTATATGTTCTTTTTTCTGTATTTTAACTATGACATTGCT
Organism: Taudactylus pleione; assembly: GCA_031769625.1. Taxonomy (NCBI): domain Eukaryota; kingdom Metazoa; phylum Chordata; class Amphibia; order Anura; family Myobatrachidae; genus Taudactylus; species Taudactylus pleione. The sequence goes on along the minus strand of JAUIMM010000210.1, from coordinate 5,989,339 downwards.
GTCATTGCTAAGTAACCATATAGCTATGCCTTACCAGCAGTTTTCTGTACATATTCCATGTGGGGAGGTCTGATGCCATGGATGTGGGGCATTCTGAAGTGCATTTAAGTTCTTTGCAGGGAGGTCTCATGCCATGTGGGGCAGTCTGAGGTGCACTAAAGGCTTCATGGGAGGTCTTATGCCATGTGGGGCAGTCAGAGGTACATTAAGGGCTTTGTGGGGAGGTCTCATGCTATGTGGGGCAGTCTGAGGTGCATTAAGTTCTTTGTAGGGAGGTCTCATGCCATGTGGGGCAGTCTGAGGTGCATTAAGTTCTTTGTGGGGAGGTTTCATGCCATGTGGGGCAGTCAGAGGTGCATTAAGGGCTTTGTGGGGAGGTTTAATGCCATGTGGGGTAGTCAGAGGTGCATTAAGTTCTTTGTAGGGAGGTCTCATGCCATGTTGGGCAGTCTGAAGTGCATTAAAGGCTTCACAGGGAGGTCTCATGCCATATGGGGCAGTCTGAGGTGCATTAAGGGCTTTGTGGTGAGGTCTCATGACACGTAGGGCAGTCTGAAGTGCATTAAGGGCTTTGTGGGGAGGTTTCATGCCATGTGGGGCAGTCTGAGGTGCTTTAAGGGCATTGTGCGGAGGTCTCATGCCACGCAGGCAGTCTGAGGTGTATTAAGGGCTTGAACAATTTTAGATATTACACTTAACTTTACATTCCAAAGGGACCAGAAATAGTCTGGTAGGACCTCAAATTTTGAAAAGTATGGGTCACTGGCACTCACATTTTTTTGCTCAGCACTATTACCAATATATGTATATACAGTGTGTATATATATATATATATATATATATATATACACACACACAGTGGGTAAAATAAGTATTGAACACATCAACATTTTTGTCAGTAAATATATTTGTAATGGGGCTATTGTAATGAAATTTTCACCAAATTTCAGCAACAACCCATGCAATCCACACATGCAAAGAAATCAATCCACAGATGTCCATAAGTTAAAGTTATGTGTAATAATGTGAAATGACACAGGGAAAAAGTATTGAACACATTATTGAAAGGGAAGTGCAAAAAGGCATGGAAAGCCAAGACACCAGCTGAAATCTATCAGTAATTAGAAAGCAATTTTGCCCCTTGTCAGTGCAAATTAATATAAGCTGGTTCCGTCCCTACTGATGGCCTATAAAAATGTGACTCCTTACCATGGTGTCACACAAGAAACTTCTCATGATGGGTAAAAGCTAAGAGTTCCTGCAAGACCTTCGCAAACTTATTGATTGTATTGGTTACAGAAGGATTTCTAATCTTCTGAATGTTTCAGTGATCACTGTTGGGGCCTTAATCTGGAAGTGGAAAGAACATCATATCACCATAAACCTGCCACGACCAGGTGCTCCTCACAAGATATCTGACAGAGGAGTGAAAAGAATTATCAGAAGAGTTGCCCAAGAGCCAAGGACCACTTGTGGAGAGCTTCAGAAAAACCTGGAATTAGCAGGTACAATTGTTTCAAAGAAAACAATAAGTAATGCACTCAACCGCCATGGCCTGTATGCTCACCACGCAAGACTGCACTTCTGAAGAAAAAGCATGTTGAAGCTTGGTTAAAGCTTGCTGCACATCATTTGGAGAGAATATAGGGCCTGATTCAGAGCTGAACGCTCTGACCAGAGCGCTCGTTCTGAATCAGTGCCCTCCTACCTGAAAATGGAGCGGCCTCCTGGCCGCTCGCATAGCTGTGGGTGACCACCCACAGCATATGCGAGCGGCCAAAAAGATGGTCGCGATGGTCTTTGACCATCGCGACCATCGGGCTAGCGACGAGACCCTGCAGTAGGGTCTCGCTGCCGCAAGCCCAGGAGTGATTTTGGCTCTATCAGAGCCAAAATCACTCCCACTGACACCACTAGTGATGACAGTGGGGCCGGCTTCAGACAGTAGGCGTTCCCATGGGAACTCCTCCGTCTGGCAGCCACGCCCCTGGCACGCCCACCAAAGGGGGCGTGCTGTCAATCAACATCGACAGCACGCCCCCTTTGGTGCGAGACCCGGAGCGACGGAGAGCCCGTCGCTATCCGAGTCTCACGCATGCGCACGACGGTGCTCCCTCCGTCGTGCGCATGCGCAGTGGGGCAACATCAACCCGCTTGCGAGTGTCCTTTGCTCACGAGCGGGTCTGAATGACCCCCATAGTCTGGTCAGATGAGACCAAAATCGAACTCTTTGGATATCATAATACACACTATGTTTGGATGATAAATGGCACTACACATCACCCCCAAAACACCATACCAACAGTAACCACTTTTTTTGTGCATGTGTCTGAACTCATACTGCAACTCTTTAGGAACACCATCGGGACGCAACGCAGTGTAACTCAGGCACATGTGCAGATATAAAACAATGCACAAGAAAAAAAATAAAACACATTGCTTCCCACAGGAAAAAAACACACATATTGGCCATATTGCCTTGCCTGATTGAATGAACTTTTACAGATAAGCATCTCATTTTTGTAGAAAACTTCCTATATATTTTTAACAAATTCTGGAATTTTTTAAACATATATCTTTTTACTTGCTTTTATCCACTGATCCCTTTGTGTAAACTGTTTTTTTTTTATAATATATCAACTCCAATCATTTTTAAGATGTATTTAAGTGTATGAATTGCATTTTTAATGTCATCTTAAATATTTATTAGCACTATTTGCACATTGTGGGAAATTCTATCTATTTATTTGCATAATTTATTTACCTGTAATATCTGTGCTTGTATGCACAAGATTTAGGTTTTTTTTAAATATTAAATTGTGATTTTTATTTTTATTTCGCATGGTATATTTGTTGGTCTATGTCACACATTACACCAATCATTGTAGAATATACGTAAATCGCTAATCACCTAACATATTTGCACTATTCTAACATTTAAGGGCTTCTCCAAAAGTCCTCCTACGTTTGGTTCTAGCTGACACCTTTATATTAAGGGAGTACGTATTATTACATATACTTTGTATCAAGTCCTCTAGAAAATTTGATGGTGGCGCCAATTTATTTTTGGTGTATCTATATATTGTGACACAGTCGGGATAGGGGTCCCTCTCCTGGGTAGAAGAACACCTCCTTACACACAGCAGCCAGGAAACAACACTAAACTCAGCTTTTCTCAGCCATTTCCAGGTGCAAGCCCTAATGAGCCTGCTACCAGGCTGAAAGGCCCAACACCTGGAGTGGCCTGTGGATGGAGCCCTCCCTCTCCTCACATCCACACCCCCAGGACCCATTCCGGCTTTTCACAAAAGCCGACATTTCTAGTCTGCTTTGTCCAACAGACTTCTCCTGGGGGTTTTAAAAACATAGGACAGGAATCTGGGACAGATATAGAAGCCATTCCACCCTTCTCCAGTGCTTCTATCACATATCCCCCCCCTTTGTTTCGACCTGTGGGGTGGAACAACCACAGCCCCCAAACAATGGACATGTGACAAAGCATCTGCGTTGGCCAGCTGGTTACTTGGTCTGTGTTCGACTTTGAATTTAAAGGTTTGTAATGCTCCTATGCCTACATCTGATGCATCAGTTTGTACAACAAACTCTCTGTCAAAATCAGGGGTCATCACAACTGTTTGGGTACATAATGCTATTTTTAACTCCTGGAAAGCCTTCTCTGCTTCAGAACTCCATTCCACCATGACTTTCTGTTTGCCTTTGGTAAGGTCAGTCAGTGGGACTGCATTTTTAGCAAAATTGGGTATAAACCTCCTATAATACCCAGTGATCCCTAAGAAGGTTCTCACCTGCTTCTTATTCAGGGGTCGTGGCCAGTTTTGTATTGCCTCAATCTTATTGAGCTGTGGCTTTATCAAACCTCTGCCAATGGTGTATCCAAAATACTTTACTTCTTCCATCCCTAGACAACACTTTTTTGGGTTGGCTGTCAAATCTGCCTTATAGATTGAGTCCAACATTGCTTGTACTCTGGGCAAGTGAGACTGCCAATCAGGACTATGAATGACCACATCATCCAGATAAGCAGCAGCATGCTGTCTATGGGGCCTTAGAATCTTATCCATCATTCTTTGAAAGGTAGCAAGTGCCCCATGTAGCCCAAAGGGCAACATATTGTATTGAAACAACCCTTCCGGTGCAGAAAAAGCTGTCTTTTCTTTGGCTTTCTCAGTTAATGGCACTTGCCAATACCCGTTAGTTAAGTCAAGAGTGGTTAAATATCTGGCTGTCGCCAGCCTTTCAATTAGTTCATCCACCCTAGGCATTGGGTAGGCATGGAATTTTTACACACTATTCAATTTCCGGAAGTCATTGCAGAAACGCACACTCCCGTTGGGCTTTGGAATAAGCACAATGGGACTTGATCACTCACTATGCGATTCTTCAATTACACCCAACTCTAACATTTTTTTAATTACTTTCGATACTGATTCTCTTTGGGCTTCTGGTAACCTAACAGTGATTATGTTAGGTCTGGTGACCTAACATAATCACTTGGTCAGTGATTGTCATGTTTAATGACCGTGGTTTTCACTGGTATGTCAGAAAACAGCACCCTATTTCTGATCAGAAATTCCTTAACTTCCTGCTGTTGACTTGCAGACAAGGTTTTTGCCACTGTCACCTCGGGAACCATGGTCCCTGGGTTTACTGGAGGGACTTGGACAGCTGACAGTGCTGCTCTATCCTTCCAGGGTTTTATAAAATGTACATGGTATATCTGTTCTGGCTTTCTTTTCCCTGGCTGGTAAGCTTTATAATTGATCTGCCCCACTTTTTCTAGGATTTCAAAGGGTCCTTGCCATTTAGCCAAAAGTTTACTTTCTACTGTGGAACCAACACCAAAACTCTGTCCCGAGGAGCAAAGTTGCGTAACTGAGCATTGCAGTTGTATACCCTCTGCTGTGCCTGTTGGGCCTGTTCCAAGTGCTCTCTTACTATCGGCACCACAGCAGCAACTCTTTCTTGCATTTGGGAAACATGCTTAATAACTGTTTTATACAGACTGGACTTCCCCTCCCATGTCTCTTTGGCATCGTCTAGTAACCCCCTTGGGTGTCTCCCATATAACAAATCGAAAGGTGAAAACCCGGTGGAGGATTAGGGAACCTCTCTTATGGCTAACAATAAATAAGGCAACAAGTAATCCCAATCTCTACCATCCTTGTCAACTACTTTTCTTAGCATATGTTTTAACGTCTTGTTAAACCTCTCCACCAACCCATCGGTTTGGGGGTGATAGAGCAAAGTTCTTAACTGTTCAATTTTGAACATGCGGCATAACTCTTTCATGACTTTTGGCATAAATGGGGTACCCTGGTTAGTCAGTATTTCCTTAGGTATTCCCAAACGCTACAGACATGGACTAACTCTCTAGCAATGGACTTGGTTGAAGTATTGCGCAATGGTATTGCTTCCGGGTACCTGGTAGCTTAATCCATTATTACCAGAATATATTGATGGCCCTGGGCAGACTTCATTAAGGGTCCAACCAAATCCATAGCTATTCTTTCAAATAGCACCTCTATAATAGGTAATGGAACTAGAGGACTTTTAAAATGTGGTCTGGGAGCATGATACTGACATTCAGGGCAAGATGCACAAAAGTCAGATACCTCTTTATGGACCCCTGGCCAGAAAAACCTCTGCAAAATTTGCTCAGTGGTTTTCTCTACCCCCAGGTGGCCTGCCGTTATATGAACATGATCCAGATCTAACACTGTTCTTCTGTATGCTTTGGGAACTATTAATTGTTCCACAATATCTTCCCTTGTCTTAGTCACCTGATACAAAAAATCCTGATATACTGCCATGTGAGGATATGACAAATGACTATTAGGGTCTATGGGTTTACCATCGATCACTTTGACATTCTCCCTGGCTTTTACCAGAGTAGGGTCATTTAACTGCTCCATGGCAAAGACCTCTCTTCTGACCTCTAAATCAGGCAGATGATCAACTGGCTCAATAACACTTCCCACCTCAGTGGGAGGCACATCACTTGGAGAGCCACCACCACGCTCCGCATTCTCTAGTTCGCCAATCATACTAGAAAAAGTGAACATCTCCGACTCTGAAGAAACTTCCACAGCTACTACACCAGTAACCTTCTCAAACGGGTCAGGGTGATTTACCTCTGTGCAAAATTGGCTTTCCCACGACTTCCAGAAGTGAGCAGAGTCTCTCCCCAAATTGGCATCAGACATTAAGCTATGTACCAAACCCACAGAGACTATCGCGGAACCACATGGTGTCTCGATGTTCACTTCTGCAGTAATATAATAGTGAGTGTCCCCATGTATGCAGGTCACACCAACAGTTTTCCCCTTATGCTTCAAGGGGTTCACCAGCTCAGCTGTCATAAGTGTCACCAGGCTACCAGAATCTAACAGAGCCTCTAATCGGTTACCTTCTACAATGAGTACACACATGTGCTTAACAGTCGCAACCTGCCGGTCAGCAGTACAGGCTGGCTGTGCAAAGAAAGACCCCTGTGGTGGACATGAGCAATATCACATTGCATATATTCAGAGGTAAGTGAACAATGCTGCAATATGGCCGAAGCCACCACATCGGAAACACTGAATCATATTATTATCTAGTCTTTTACGGGGTAGGAACCTTCCTGGCCTGGCTGGCCTGTCTCAAGGTTCCACACCTATAGTCTTAAGTACATTCCATCGCCCAGCACCCTTCTCCCCTGGAACAGTCTTACCAGTGTCGACAGGAGTTCGCCAGTGCATCATCGGGGCTCAGTGGGGCAGACTCAACAGCTCCTCAGCCACCATGTACCTCTCCACCAGTTCGACTAACTGGTCTGTGGACATAGGGTCTGCATGGCTCACCCACTTGCACAGAGATGCAGGTAGCGATCGCAGATACCGTCTCTTTCCATGATCTGCGGTCCTCTCAGCATCTCAGGCTGTAGCCATTTTGTGGTTAGATGGACGAGGTCATGCATCTGTGAGCATGGAGGCTTTTCCATTTGGAACTCCCAGCGGTGGATTCATTGGGCCCGAACAAATGAGGTGACTCCCAAGCGAGTTAGGATCTCCCATTTTAGCTTTGCATAGTCCTTGGCATCAGCCAGGCACAAATCACAGTAGGCCTTTTGTGGTTCTCCAGACAGGAAGGGTGCCACAAGACTTGCCCACTGTTCCTTGGGCCAACTCTCCCTTTCTGCTGTTCTGACAAAGGCCGTAAGATACACCTCCATGTCATCACTCGGGGTCATCTTCTGCAAAAAATGACTGGCGCATATGGAGCGAGTCTGGTTAGTGGAAGCATCTCCAGTCCAGGCTACTAGGTGTTGTACCACCTCTTTTATGGCCTGGCTGTTCCCCCGCTAAGGCCTGGTGGGTTTCCTCGATTATAACTTGTGGTTGCCTCTGTGCTGCCTCCAAGGCCAATAGCTGCACCTGGGTGGATTCCTGCAGAGCTATGGTAGCTTCTTGCTGAGTGGACATAACCTGAAGCAAGGCCTTTACAACGTCCTCCATGTTGTCCTTAGGGGTAGGCTGGAAGCAGAACCTGGCCTCTCGGAGCATCTACTAACGCCACCTTCATGGATTCCAAAATTCGTGCCTGTCCCTTTAAATTTTAAAGGACAAATTTTTCCTTTCTGCAACTTCAGTGTGTGCTTGTCCACATTCTTTACCACTTGTGACACAGTCGAGATAGGGGTCCCTCTCCTGGGTAGAAGGACACCTCTTTACACACAGCAGCCAGGAAACAGCACTCCAGTCATGGATTTTTGTGCAAGCTGGTCGGCACCAGTTCTTATTATGCAACATCAATAATCAAATAAACAAAACATAAAATAAATCCTAGCCCATCTGGGCTCTAACTAGACAGTAAGTTCCCTCACTAACAAAACACTAAACTAAGTACATGTCCACAGTACCATCTGGTTTGTAGCAAACAGTGTCTCACCCACAACTAAACCCAGCTTTTCTATATATATATATACATATATATATATATATGTATATATATATATATATATATATTGTGACACAGTCGGGATAGGGGTCCCTCTCCTGGGTAGAAGAACACCTCCTTACACACAGCAGCCAGGAAACAGCACTAAACTCAGCTTTTCTCAGCCATTTCCAGGTGCAAGCCCTAATGAGCCTGCTACCAGGCTGAAAAGCCCAACACCTGGAGTGGCCTGTGGATGGAGCCCTCCCTCTCCTCACATCCACACCCCCCAGGACCCATTCCGGCTTTTCACAAAAGCTGACATTTCTAGTCTGCTTTGTCCAACAGACTTCTCCTGGGGTTTTAAAACACATAGGACAGGAATCTGGGACAGATATTGAAGCTATTCCATACTTCTCCAGTGCTTCTATCACAATATATTATTAGGGCACAGTCGTGCCCTTATATTAAAGCTGCATCTAAAAAAATGGATTTCTCCATAGTGTGAAGGGGGGCAGGGTGTTCAAGGGGCTACACCTCAAAAGCTATAGGAGGTATGGATCTGAAATTTGGCATGGCCGGGTAGAACTGTCACTGGGTGCTGCATGCCAAATTTCAGGGCATAAACATAAAAAATGAGGACATGGGAGTAATCTAAAGCTCCAACTGTCACTTTTTTCTGACATTCTCAATTAGGACAACTTTTCTGCTATAGTCTATGGGGTTTTATTGGGAAGGCAAAACTGAGGGTAGGGGTGGAATTTAGACTTGGGGTTTGTTTTATTAGGTAGCTATTGTGCCAGGGTATGTGATTTTGGGGTTCAGGTAATTTAGAAAGTGACAGTTTTTAAACTATTACCTCAAGAATGCGCCATTATAAAGATAGGACTTTTCAACTTGTTGCGCAGCTGCAGTAGGAGCTTCCAGCAGGTGTAATCATAGTGGCTTCACTTGGGTGCAGCAAGATGGCTGTTGTTTGCGGGTGGAAATGGGCAAAGCAGGGGCGGGGACACGGATGTGACGGTAGGGACCTCAGCGGCGGGCGGCGGATCGCGGTTGTTGGCGGGGGACACTGGTGTTGGTGGGGGCGCAGGTATTGGCCGCGGAGGGTCTGGCGGCAGCGGAGGGTCTGGCGGTGGAGGATCCAGCAGTGGTGAGGGCATTGGCGGTGGGCCTGGAGAGTATTCAGACCCCACCAGCCATTATGCCAAATACGGCACTTGCACCCATTTCAAAAATGGCGCCTCAGTACTATATTTGAAATTCAAAGATGGCCACCGCTATCCAATCATGGCTTGCGGCAGCCATCTTTGAATTTTAAAATGAGCGCCGCTGCTGTACTCGGCAGAATGATTGGCAGGGACTAGATCCTCTCAGATCCAGGCCCGCCGCCAACACCCGAACAGGCGCCGGTCCCGCAGCTGCCGCCGACGATGATATCGCGAGCCGTGATTGGCTCGCTGTGGCCATCTTTTTTTCTGATTTTCAAAGATGGCCGCCGCAAGGCAATCACGACTTGTGACGTCATTGGAGGTGACGGCACCTGCAGAGGACCATAGAAGCCCTGGGGAGGTTGCAGCCAACCCCCAGGTGAAGACACCAGAAGCTCTAGCAAGTGGGGCCCTCCAGGCGAAGACGCCGTAGCCCTGGCGGGTTGGCACCTGCCGGTCGAAGACACTGGAAGTCCTAGTGGGTGGTGGCCATGCAAAAGAGCTGACACATACTGCCGCCCACTAGGAGAAGATACCAGAAGCCCTGGCAGGGGGCGCCCGCCAGGCTAAGATGCTGAAGCCCTGGCGGGCATCCACCAGGTGAAGACGCCAAAGCCCTGGCGGGTTGGGGCCTGCCGGGCGAAGACACCGGAAGTCCTAGTGGGCGGCGGCCATGCAAAAGAACTGACACAGGCTGCTGCCCCTAGGTGAAGAAGCTGATGCCCTGGCGGGCGCCAACCCGCAAAAATACTGAAGCCCTGGCGGGTTGGAGCCCCCGAGCAAAGACACTGGAAGTCCTAGTGGGCAGCTGCCACGGAAAAGAGCTATCACAGGCTGCCGCCCACTAGGCGAAGACACCGAACCCCTGGTGGGTTGGCACCCACCAGGCGAAGATGCCAAAAGTCCTAGTGGGCAGCAGCCACGAAAAAGAGCATTCACAGGCTGCCGCCCACTAGGTGAAGTTGTCGAAGCCTTGGTGGATTGGCACCCGCCAGGCGAAGACGCCGAAGCTCTAGCGGGTTGGTGCCCACCAGGTGAAGACACCATAAGTCCTAGTGGGCGGCAGCCATGAAAAAGAGCTGACACAGGCTGTCGCCCACTAGGTGAAGACATGGAAGCCCTGGCGGGTTGATGCCCGCCAGGTTAAGACGCTGAAGCCTTAGCGGGTTGGTGACCACCAGGCAAAGACACTAGAAGTCCTAGTGGGAGGCAGCCATGAAAAAGAGCTATCACAGGCTGCCGCCCACTAGGCGAAGACACCAAAGCTCTGGTGGGTTGGCACCTGCCAGGCAAAGACGCCGGAAGTCCTAGTGGGCGGCAGCCACGAAAATTGCTATCACATGCTGCCGCTCACTAGGTGAAGTCGTCAAAGTCCTGGTGGGTTGATGCCCACCAGGCGAATATGCTGAAGCCCTGGTGGGTTGGCATCCACCAAGCGAAGACGCCAAAGCCCTGGCAGGTTGGCTCCCGCCAGGCAAAATCGCTGAAGCCCTGGTGGGCTAGCACCCGCCAGGCGAAGATGTCCTAGGGTGGCGACGGCCATGCAAAAGAGCTTAAAGGCCACCGTCCCCCAGGTGAAGACCTGTAAAATAAAATATTACAATATTAAAGTGTGTTGTGTTATTTTAAGATTTTTTTTGTACAGGTGGACTACAGGTGGCAGTGGGTCCTAATGCCCAGCATGCTGATACTTGTGGTTTTCCAAGTACCAGCATGCAGGGAGACGTGCACCTGCAAAAGAAAATATTCTTTAAAATTCACCACACAACACAATCAACCCAGCACCCACCGCCCAGGGGTGCTGGGGATAGCCTCGGGCTATCAGCCTGGGCCTGGGGTGTCCTGAGGAGGGGGGTCCCCAGCTCCTCAGGGATCCCCAGCCTGGACTGACTAGCAGTCAGGGTTGATGCTGCAGCTGGGGGGCCCGGTGAAAGGGCTCCCCTGGCTATGGCATCAGCCCCCCGTTAGAAATAGTCCGGTGCTGGTCCTAGAGAATACAGGGGGACCCTACTCATTTTTTCCCCCTGTCTTTCCAGAACCAGGACCAGATCAGAGCCCAGTGCTGGTTGCATAACTTACGGGGGACCCCTATGTCATTTGTCCCCGTATTTTATCAACCAGGGAGGTTATGCTTAAATATGGGGGAACCCTATGTCATTTGTTCCCTGCATTTAAGCACAACCATAACTGGCTGCCTGTGTTTAAAAAAAAAATATGGCGTGGCCCCACCACCCAGAAAACAACCAGCCCCGGGCTTTGGAGCCCCAGTATTGGTTGTGCTAAATACAGGAGACAAATGACTTAGGGGTCCCCTGTATTAAGCACAACCAGCACCAGGCTTTTGAGAACCTGTCCTGGTTGCCACAATATGGGGGACAAATGACGTAGGGGTCCCCCGTATTTAGCGCAACCTGCACAGGGCTCTGAGCCGGTCATGATTCTGGAATACAGGGGGAAAAAATGCATAGGGCTCCCCCTGTATTTCCCAGAACCAGCACCAGACTCTATCTAGCGGGGGGGGGGTGATGCCACAGCCAGGGGAGCCCTTTCACCCGGTCCCCCAGCTGCAGCATCACCCCTGACCACTAGTCAGCCCAGGCCGGGGATCCCTGGGGAGTTGGGGACCAATAAAGAGGTCCCCATCATCAGGGCACCCCAGGCCCAGGCTGATAGCCCAGGGTTATCCCCGGCACCCCTGGGCGGTGGGTGCCGGGTTGATTATGTATAGTGTGGTGCATAAGAAAATATAAATATTGTCTTTTGCAATAGTATTACAGGTCCCAGCAGGTATCCCCCGCATGCTGGTACTTGGAGAACCACAAGTACCAGCAGGCGGGGTATTAAGGGCCTGCTGGCACCTATAGTACCCCTGCAAAAGAAATATTCAAATAAAACACACAGACACAGTCTTCTAAATCTTTTATTTACCGGGACCTTCACCTGGAGCGCGGCGGCCAGTAAGCTCTTTTGCGCGGCCGCCGCACATCCAGGGCTTTTGCAGCATCTTCACCTGGAGCGTGGTGGCCAGTAAGCTCTTTTGCACCGCCGCTGCACATCAAGGGCTTCCCGTCGTCTTCATTATTCAGCTGGTCTCTCCAGCTACCCAGTAAAGTGTGGTGCATTTGAAAATATAAATATTGGCTTTTGCTGTGGAACTACAGTTCCCAGCAAGCCTCCCCTGCTCGCTGGTACTTGGAGAACCACAAGTATCAGCATGCGGGGCATTACGGGCTTGCTGGTACCTTTAGTTCCACAACAAAAGCAATATTGAAAAAAACACAAACACACCGTAGAAAAGTATAATTTTATTAAAACATACATGCACACACACATGTACTCACACATGCATACACACTATCTCACATACTCACCTATGTATTCCTGAAGCCAATCTGTCCTCTTCTCCAGAAGACAAACCAATGGATTACCTGTGAAAACAAATTCCATACTCACCTCCTCCTATGCATGGATCAGGTCCTCTTCACACAATCCAGGGTCTTGGCAAAAAAAAAAAATGGAGATACCCGGAGCTGCCCCGTATGACAGCTCCGCACAGGATTTCAGTACAGAAATCCTGATGCGGACCGCTCATTGGCTGAGAGAGGCGAGCCTTCCGCCTATCAGCCAATGAGCGGTTCTCACCATTGAATTCAATGGTGAGAACCGAGGGTGCCCTTTTCAAAAACGGCGCCACAGCTCCATTTTTGAAATTCAAACATGGCTGCCGCGAGTCAATCACGGCTCGCGACGTCATCGCCCTGGCTCCTCGGCTGGCTTAAATACAGCCAGCAGCGCGAGCTCCGTCCATTCAGTCCGTTGGCCGGGGAGCTGGAGAGACCAGCTGAAGAATGAAGATGACGGGAAGCCCTGGATGAGCAGCGGCCGCGCAAAAGAGCTGGCCGCCGCGCTCCAGGTGAAAACGCCGCAGAAGCCCTGGATATGTGGCGGCCGCGCAAAAGAGCTTACTGGCCGCTGTGATCCAGGTGAAAGTCCCGGTAAATAAAAGATTTAGAAGACTGTGTCTGTGTTTTATTTGAATATTTCTTTTGCAGGGGTACTATAGGTGCCAGCAGGCCCTTAATACCCCACCTCCTGGTACTTGTGGTTCTCCAAGTACCAGCATGCGGGGGATGCCTGCTGGGACCTGTAGTACTATTGCAAAAGACAATATTTATATTTTCTTATGCACCACACTATACATAATCAACCCGGCACCCACTGCCCAGGGGTGCCGGGGATAGCCCTGGGCTATCAGCCTGGGCCTGGAGTGCCCTGATGGGGGGGTCCCTAACTCCCCAGGGATCCCCGGCCTGGGCTGACTAGCGGTCAGGGTGATGCGGCGGCTCGGGGGCTGGGTGAAATGGCTCCCCTGGCTGTGGCATCACCCCTCAGCTAGACGGAGTCTGGTGCTGGTTTTGGGAAATACAAGGGGATCCCTATGCATTTTTCCCCCTGTATTTCCAGAACCAGGACCGGCTCAGAGCCCTGTGCTGGTTGCACTAAATACGGGGGACCCCTACGTCATTTTTCCCCCGTATTTTGGCAACCAGGACAGGTTCTTAAAAACCTGGTGCTGGTTGTGCTTAATACAGGGGACCCCTACATCATTTGTCCCCTGTATTTAGCACAACCAGTACTGTGGCTCCAAAGCCCGGGGCTGGTTGTTTTCTGGGAGGGAGGGGGGCTACGCCTTTTTTTTTTACACATTTAACTTTTAACATAGATGCGTAGATCTCACTGCTGCATTCGTCCATCTGTGACTTATTGATTTGATTTTCTCAGGTATATACGCACTACCAGTGAGCCCTCTGTCTCCCACTAATGCCCACTTTGCACTGCACTGCTGCCACTGCCCTGCACCACTGCTGCTGCCGCTCCCCCACATGCCTACATCCGTCTCGCACTCTGCACCTCCCAAACAAACCTCTGTGTGCTGTCCCTTCTTCTACCTGCATTAGAGTACCATTTTGTTGCCTTTCTCCCCTGCAGATGGCCCGGTTTGCTCATCCAAACCCTGATAGTTAATACATTTTAAAAAAGCTATGAAACAGTTTCATATGTTTCATTAAGGCTGCTTAGACATGATCTGAAAATTCACAAAACCTATTGATTTTCTGCCACTCAAACTTCAAAAAGCAATGAAATTACGATCATTAAGGGTGATGCCTTAATGGACGTGTTCCTTGCACAATACAGATAAGATATGGTATGCCATCACACCCTGTGGTTAATGGCAGATTCAGCACTCTCACAGAATGTATTCCAATGAGCACACAATTCTGTGAATTAGCAGCTCCACCATTTTGTGAGTGACAGCATTCTCCTTCTGTGAGAGTGCTGAATCTGTCGTTAACCACAGGGTGTGATGGCATACCATATGTTATCTGTATTGTGCAAGGAACACGTCCATTAAGGCATCACCCTTAATGATCGTAATTTCATTGCTTTTTGAAGTTTGAGTGGCAGAAAATCAATAGGTTTTGTGAATTTTCAGATCATGTCTAAGCAGCCTTAATGGGACATATGAAACCGTAAGGTTTTTTGTCTATGGAATATATATCTATATATATCTATATATATATATATATATATATATATATATATATATATATATATTATAGATAATCCAGAAATGGCTGGCACTCAATACTTAAAAGTCCATCTCACCTGGGTGCCTCCCATATTTGCATAGTACAAAATCAATCCATAACAGTGGCACTCACAGGATTTGTTCCACAAGGAAAAGAGTGGTGCAAATGCACCTAACTCATGACAGCAACCTTACACAGGTCAACGTTTCATTTATTGGTCCTGGCAAAATTTTTCAATAAATGAAACGTTGACCTGTGTAAGGTTGCTGTCGTGAGTTAGGTGTATTTGCACCACTCTTTTCCTTGTGGAACAAATCCTGTGAGTGCCACTGTTATGGATTGATTTTATATATATACATATATATATATATATTATATATGTGTGTGTATATATACAGTATATATATATATATATAATATATGTATATATATGATGTACATGTTATATATATCATATAAATCACATATAAATCACATACAGTACATAAACTTACTTTAATGTTATTAGAAAATGAAGGTTGCCTAAACATGAGTGAGATAAGAATCCTGGGATTTTAGCTGATTGGCTGTCTTGACAGCCTTGTTACTAGGCAGATTAAATGGGTTAAGGGGTTCAGGTGGTTATGAGCTGGCCAATGATTGCAGTTGTGGGTGTTCGTTCAATAAAGTTATAAAAGAGGTGAAGGGTAAAGTATCTGCCTCTTTGTGATTCTGGAGTCTCAGGCTAAGTATCACTGTGCTTTATTTTGTTGTTACTACCCCCTTGTTAGCATGCCTCGTCCTAAGAAAAATTCTCCCCCTCCACCACACCTGGCCGAGTTTACTCGGCCCCTCAGGGCTGCCTCTGCCAGCCCTTCTTTGTGCCCGCTATTCCCCCCGCCTCAGCCCTGTCCCCCCCTCTGCTTCCCATTCATCACCTCTTACCTGCCCTCCTGGCTCCCCCTGCTTTGTAATCGCAGCGAGCGCGGGTGCTCCCGCTTCCCCCGCTGTCTCGGCGGCTATGCCTGCGCGTGTGGAGGCAGCGGCGGTTAGCCCCGCCCCCCCGCGCTTCACTCCCAGTCTTTCCCCGGCTCCTGCGGGAGCCTCAATGCCGGCTCCAGCGTGGCCACCCGGCCTGCTTATGCGGCGGGCCCGGCATCAATTTCCACCCCGGTGGCCATCTTGAGTGCCGCTGCGGTGGTGAGACCTGGCCCCCCTGCTATTAATCAGTTTGTCCCTGCACCCCCGCTGGCAGCCAGAGTATCCATGGTGGCTTCCACAGGGGTGCACACCTCAGTTTACGACCCCTACCCACAACACATGTCCCATTAATGGCAAGTACCTTGCCTGCCACTTCCTTTTACAACCCTCATTACCCCTCCCCTGCCCCTTTTTCTTCATGGTCCCAACCTTCTTGGAGTTCTGGCCCTGCTCCCCCTATTTTTCCTGCTGTTTCCGCTGCTCCACCTTCCTCATATCCTTCCTTCATGGCTTCCTCCCTGCCTTACGGTTTCCCTTATTGGCAGCCTCCCTCTTTTTCCAGCCCTTCACCTTGGCACTCCTGACCCCCTCCCACTCCTTTCATGCATCATCCTACCTCCTCTTTTTTTCCCCATGCTCCCCCTCCGCCGCCCCCCCCGGTGCCTACTTTGTTCCCCCCCTCAATTTCTTCTGCCTCTGCTACCCCTGTTTTTTCTGCATCTGTTTCTGTCCCTGCTGTTTTACACCACCCTTCTCCCACTCCCGCTCTTCCTTCCACACACCCCCCACACCCTCCCCCTGCCTGTTGATTGTTCAGTTCCAATTTTGGCTCCTCACTCACCTGGTACAGTTTCAGAAGCAGTGGATGTTCCGATCATTCTGACTGTCGTGGCTCCAGCTCCTGTGCGCGTCGAGGTGGACCCGGAGGGAGCTCCGGTGGACCCTCCGGATGAAGCTCCCGGCAATTCGGTTCCTGTCCAGGGTGGTGGTGAGTATGATATGTCTTCATCTTCATCCTCTCTTTCTACCTCATCTTCTCACTCGTCTGGTTCTCCAGGGCGCCCACGCAAGATTGCTAGATTGGTTGCGTGGCGTTTAGCTAAAAAAACTGAGGGAAAGAAGAAAACAGGTGAGGCATCAGGCCCCATTGAACCGCTGCCGGGAGCGGATTTTGTACTTTGCGCTAATACTGCTGTCCTTCGGGGTTGGCGAAAAAGCGTAAGGGAAAAGATTTGCAGGGGTAAGTTCGTTGATTTTTTCACCCTCACGGATGAGATGAAGAAGGGATTAGCTCAAGCTAAAAAATCGGGAGGGCTTGGGGAAGTTGTTTTCTGCAGATATAATTCCTGGCTAAAAGGCATGCTTATTTTTGCGGCGTGTTATTTAGAAACGCGACCGGAGGAGCATCAGAATGTTCAGGTACATTTACTTGGTGCATGATATGTTCGCTCGGTCACGGGGCACATCGTGGAAGGATTATGATTGCCAGTTCAGACGTAAGCATGAGGGCAGTCGCATAGTGCCATTTGGGGTTAAAGATGTCGAGGTTTGGCTCGACGTTTCGCAGCAGTGGCGGCCTCCTTTGGATGCAGTGCCCCCATGTAAGGTTGCTTTATCTAGGTCTGGTGCATCAGGGATGATGAAGGGGAAGTGTTTTGCTTTCAATGACTCGAGGTGCAACCGGGGCGCCTCTTGTCGTTTTTGTCACTCCTGCCGCATTTGCAACGGGGAGCACCTGGCCAGGGATTGTCGTCGAGGCTCCGGAGCCGCGGTTTCTGATAGGGCCGATAGCTCCAAGACAGCTAGTTAAGGCTAGGTCGCCTATCCGTTTGGCGGAGCTTTCCAAGTGGTTGGCGCGTTATCCCGATAGAGAGTCTGCTTCTTTTCTTTTGGATGGTTTTTCATTTGGTTTCAGTTTACCTATTTCTGGCCCGCTCCAAGTTAATGCACTCCGGAATTTGCACTCTGCACAGGATTTTTCTCAAGTTTTGCGAGCTAAGGTGGACGCGGAGGTTTCGCTGGGCAGGATGGAAGGCCCTTTCCCTTGTCCTCCTCTGCCGAATCTTTGCGTCTCGCCGTTGGGAGTAGTTCCTAAGAAGGTGCCTGGGAAGTTTCGTTTGATTCAGCATTCATCCTACCCCCACGGTAATTCGGCCAACGATGCTATACCCGATTCGGCTTGCAGTGTTGCATATCAGTCCTTTGATGATGCTTTAGGCCTGGTTCGTAGCTTCGGTCCGGGCGCTTTGCTGGCAAAATTGGATGTTGAGTCCGCATTTTGCTTGTTATCTTTACACCCTGAAGCAATGCAATATATGGGTTTTAGACTCGGAGGGGATTTCTTTGTTGATAAATGTCTGCCCATGGGTTGTGCGGTCTCCTGTGCCTATTTTGAGAAGTTCAGTTCGTTTACATTGGTGCATAGTAGCGGGCACTGGACATCACGGTGTTGCGCATTACCTTGACGACTTTCTCTTTATAGGTACAGGAGGGAGTGAGGTTTGTACGGATCTCCTTTTTTCCGCCACAGCTTTGTTTAGGGTCTTAGGAGTTCCTGTTGCGCATGACAAAACCGAGGGCCCCTCATCCTGTCTTTCTTATTTGGGCATAGAGATAGACACGGTGGCGGGTTATCGATTTGTTTAGAAGCGGATAGCGTTAAATTGCGCGTGGTTCAGTCTTTACTGGAGTCATTTAATTTTGCTTGTCGCATTATTCCCATGGGGTGGGTTATTTGCAGAAAGTTGGAGATGTCCATGGCCGGGGTGAGCCAGCCGCATCATTATGTTCATTTGTCTTCTGAAATTAAGGAGGATCTTCGGACTTGGTCCAGTTTTCTGGTTCATTTCAATGGTGAGCGCATTTGGCCTTCTGCTCCGGTGGCGAATGCCACTCTGCAGCTTTTCACTGATGTAGCTGGCTCCTCGGGTTTTGGGGCCTTTTTTAACGGAGAGTGGTGCCCTGGCCGCCTAAATGGCATTTAGAAGGTCTTACTAGTAATTTGCTGTTGTTGGAACTTTTCCCTATTGTAGTAGCAGTCGAGCTATGGAGGGAGCGTTTGGCTAGTCAGCACGTAGTTTTCTGGTGCGACAATCTAGGGGTAGTTCAGGCCATTAACAATCAGCGTTCTTCCTCCCCTCCCGGCTTTGCGCCTCCTTAGGCATTTGGTGTTGCGTTGCTTACAGGCCAACATTCGGTTTCGCGCGCGGCACGTCCCTGGGGTGCAGAATGAAATTGCTGATGCATTGTCCCGTTTTCAATTTTCCCGTTTCCGTTTGCTGTGGTCGGCGGCTGCTGCGGCTGGGTCACCTTGCCCTCCTTTTGTATGGATTATCAGGCCGGTATAGAGGGCCTGGCGCAGGGGTCACTGGCTCCAGCAACTCGGAGGGTGTATTCTGCGTCGTGGCAGGACTGGCAGGCTTTTTGTTCCACCAGCTAGGTAAGTCATCCTCCGAATTGATGTCCAGGTTAGTTTGGGGGCATTACCAGCGTGGTCGCTCCTAGGCTTCCATGTCCTCGGCCCTAGCGGGTATTTCCTTTTTCAGTAAATTAAAGGGTTGTAGCTTCCAGCAAGTCCTCGGCGTCCTCAGGGTTCATGATGGGTGACATCGTGTTTCAGGAGTCATCCGTTTTGTGCAGACTACGCTTTTCCAAGACGGATCAGTTAGGCCGGGGCAAGTGGGTTACTTTGCACAAACAGGATGACTCCTCTGTTTGCCCGGTGCGACTCGCAGCATTGTATATGGTTAATCGTCCGGCAGGTGGTGCCCAATGGTTGGTGCACTCAAATTTGTCTCCTCTTTCCAAATTTCAATTTACTGCTGTTCTTCGGCGTAGTTTAGTGGCGTTAGGCTTAGATGGCTCCAGTTACGGGACTCATTCCTTCAGGATTGGTGCTGCCACTAGTGCAGCATTAGCAGGAGCATCCAGCAGTGATATTCAAAAGATTGGGAGGTGGAAATCCTCTGTATATAAGACATACGTTCACTGCAATAAGCTGTAGGTGTGCTCCTGCGCCAACCCAAAAACGTTGTTTACCGCCCAGTTAACGAATGGTTAGCATTCGATAAGTGGGGGTGTGAAGGAATTTTTTAGTTTTTCCTCCTGGGGACCATCATCTGGCCCAACTTGGTTCACGGGGAAGGTTTTTTAGTTTTTCTCATTCACTCGGGTTACCTGTTTCCCCATTTGCATCCCTGCTAGTTTAGTTGCTGTGTGTTAATTTTGTTGTGTATTTGTTTGGTTTTGGTGTGGTGGCTCACGGTCAGGGTGTTCTTTCCTTACAGGGGAAGACTTTGGAGAAGAACAGGTTTGGCTGGTCGCCCATTCTTATATATTTTGGGCTGAGCGGCATGGTTTGGCTAGACAGGCGAGTGAATTGTTAGGTGGTAGGCAAGTTCGCTGGATAGGTGTGCGTGGCCTGCTTTGTGCATCTGTGCGTGATTTGTTGGTGGAGTCTGCAGCGAGATGGGGAGTACCTGATTGGTTGGTCCTGCATGTTGGTGGGAATGATCTGTACAAATTGAAAGGTTTGGAGTTGTCTTTTCAGCTGAGAGAGTTGGTGGATGCGGTTCTTTGATGTGGCCAAAGGTGCGCATTGTATGGTCTGAGATTGTGCCGTGGCTGGTATGGCGTGGTGAGCGGGACCACAAGGCTTTGGATAGGGCAAGACATAAGGTGAACAGAGCTTTGAATAAACATGTCTTGTCTTTTGGTGGCTTGGTAGTGAGGCATAGCTTTTGGGTTCAGATTTAGCTAGATTTTTTCGTCCGGACGGGGTTCATTTTAATAATTTGGGTTTAGGTTTGTTTTTGAAGGAGTTGCTTGCCTTTTTGGATTAGTAGTTTTTTCTCTTGGTGGCGGGCCAGTCTCAATTTGAGGCTGGCTTTGGCGGGAGAACGCTGCATCTCAGTGGCTTTATTGTGGCGCAAAAGAGCGTTGTGGGGGCGCTGGACCTCAATGTAACATGACGAGTCTGTCCTTCTTGTACGAGGGGACCCGAGCACTTTTGTACGGAAGTGCTCGGAGTAGGCTGGCCCAGGAGAGAGGCGAGACCTTCACAGCGTAAGTGCGTCTTTAGGGGGAATGTTTTAGTCGTTCCCCGTCTGTGTCAGTTTGAAAGCTAGAACTGAGTATGCAGCGTCTCCTGGCCACCATGGTTAGGTGAATTAATTAATTAATTAATTCGGAAATAAAAGCTGTGACCTTTTATCCAAGCTGCTATGGTGTCCGTCTCTTTATTTAGTAGATAAGTTAAGTGCTAAGTTAAGTAAGGGTGTTGAGATATTTGATTAGCAATAAGCCAATGGAGGTCTTATAGAAAACGATGGTTGCCTAAACATGAGTGAGATAAGAATCCTGGGATTTTTGCTGATTGGCTGTCTTGACAGCCTTGTTACTAGGCAGATTAAATGGGTTAAGGGGGTCAGGTGGTTATGAGCTGGCCAATGATTGCAGTTGTGGGTGTTCCTTCAATAAAGTTATAAAAGAGGTGTAGGGTAAAGTATCTGCCTCTTTGTGATTCTGGAGCCCACCCTCCCGCCCAAAACTTTGCTGTTTGTATTTTGTTGTGTTGTTTTTTCCTATTTAGGGAGGGTGCAGCATGGCGGGAGAACGCTGCATCTCAGTGGCTTTAGTGTGGCGCAAAAGAGCGTTGTGGGGGCGCTGGACAGCAAGGAATTTTCACTAATGCGCGGCCACGTCATTGCGCGATGACATCATGACGCAAGCGTCCAAGTCCCTTGGCAATGGGGGCATTGTTAATCTGGGCGGGAGGGTGAGCGGCACGCTATATAGACAGTCTGCTGGCCTGGAGGTGGAACCGCAAGAGCCGCTCTTTATTCAGAGGAGCCGCACTTCCGAGTTATAGTGCCGGTAATGAAATGGTAGATTAAACCCGGGCATCAGCGACAGATGTGCAGCAGCGTCACAGAGGACTGCATACGCTGACTGTTTAAAACCTTCTCTTCATACTCCAAATCTACATAAGGTATCTCTCTCTGCCATCTCCACCATCAGTTTCCTTCTGTCTCTCATCTCACTATATTCCTCCTCCTCCTCTTACTCTCTTCCATCTCCCCTGATTTCTTCTCTCTTTTATTTCCCCTATTCTCCTCTCATCTCCCCCAATACCTAAACTGCTGTCTGTCCTTATTCATCCTGTCTCCCCTATTCCTACCTTCTATATCCAATCTCCCCCCTATTTCTCCTATGTCTCTCCCAACTCCCCCTATATCTCCTGTCTCTCCCAGCTCCCCCTATATCTCCTATGTCTCTCCCAGCTCCCCCTATATCTCCTATGTCTCTCCCAGCTCCCCCTATTTCTCCTATGTCTCTCCCAGCTCCCCCTATTTCTCCTATGTCTCTCCCAGCTCCCCCTATTTCTTCTATGTCTCTTCCAGCTCCCCCTATATCTCCTATGTCTCTCCCAGCTCCCCCTATATTTCCTATGTCTTTCCCAGCTCCCCCTATTTCTCCTATGTCTCTCCCAGCTCGCCCTATATCTCCTATGTCTCTCCCAGCTCCCCCTATTTCTCCTATGTCTCTCCCATCTCCCCCTATTTCTCCTATGTCTCTCCCAGCCCCCCCTATTTCTCCTATGTCTCTCCCAGCTCCCCCTATTTCTCCTATGTCTCTTCTAGCTCCTCTTATTTCTCCTATGTCTTTCCCAGCTCCCCCTATTTCTCCTATGTCTCTCCCAGCTCCCCCTATGTCTGTCCCAGCTTCCCCAATTTCTTCTCTCTGTCGGCTCTCCCTGTTCCTTCACTCTCTCTCGGGGCTCTCCCTGTTCCTTCTCTGGGCTCTCTCTCTCTGGGCTCTCTCTCTCTCTTGCTCTCAATCGGGGCTCTCCCTGTTCCTTCTCTCTCTCTCTCGCTGGGCTCTCCCTATTCCTTATCTCTCTCTGGGCTCTCCCTATTCCTTATCTCTCTCTGGGCTCTCCCTATTCCTTATCTCTATCTGGGCTCTCCCTATTCCTTCTCTCTCTCTCCCTATCCCTCCTCTCTCTCCCTATTCCATCTCTGTGCTCTCCCTGTCTTTCTCTCTCTCTCTCTCTCTATTCCATCTCTCTCCCTATTCCGTGTCTCTCTGTCTCTCCCTGTCTCTATCTCATTCTCTCTCTCTCCCTATTCTCTCTTTGTGTGTGTCTCTCTGTCTCTGTGTGTGTGTGTGTCTCTCTTTGTGTCTCTGTCTCTCTCTATCTGTGCGTGTGTCTCTATGTGTCTCTCTCTGTGGCTGTCTCTCTGTGGTTGGCTGTCTCTCTCTGTGTGTGTCTCCCTCTGTCTTTCTCTCTTTCTTTATCCCTATCCCTTCTCTCTCTCTCTTTCTATTCCGTCTCTCTCCCTATTCCGTGTCTCTCTGTCTCTCTCTTTCTCTCTCTCTCCCTATTCTCTCTCTGTGTGTGTCTCTCTGTGTGTGTGTCTGTGTGTGTGTGTGTCTCTCTCTGTTGTCTCTCTCTCTCCCTCTCTGTGTCTGTCTGTCTCACTGTTTCTGTGCGTGTGTCTCTATGTGTCTCTCTCTGTGGCTGTCTCTCTGTGTGTGTCTCTCTATGTCTTTCTGTCTCTCTCTGGTCTCTCTCTCTCTGTCTGTGTCTCTGGTCGCTCTCTCTCTCTCTCTGGCCTCTCTCTGTGTCTCTGTGTGTGTCTCTCTCTCTCTCTGTGTGTCTCTCTCTGTTGTCTCTCTCTCTCCCTCTCTGTGTCTGTCTGTCTCTCTCTTTCTGTGCGTGTGTCTCTATGTGTCTCTCTCTGTGGCTGTCTCTCTCTCTGTGGTTGGCTGTCTCTGTGTGTGTCTCTCTCTCTCTGTCACAATCGTGGGATCTGGAAGCTGTGTTCCCGGACTGGGCCTTGGACCTGTATTACTTGGCGCAGATGCTCGCTGGAGGAGACTTGGCTTAATAAAGTTTCCCCGCATGAGAGGGTGCAGCGAACTGACAGGAGTTTGAGGAATGTAGAAGTAGCGTGGTAACTTGGAAGCTACGTGGAGCGGCTGGACAGCCGTGGATAGATGTTGGTAGCTGGGCGGCTACATGGAGCGGCTGGATAGCCGTGGGTAGATGTTGGTAGCGGAGTGGCTACGTGGAGCGGCTGGATAGCCGTGGGTAGGCGTTGGTAGCTGAGTGGCTACGTGGAGCAGCTGGATAGCCGTGTGGAGATGTTGGTAGCTGGGTGGCTACGAGGAGTGGCTGGATAGCCGTGGATAGGCGTTGGTAGCTGAGTGGCTACGTGGAGCGGCTGGATAGCCGTGTGGAGACGTTGGTAGCTGGGTGGCTACGAGGAGTGGCTGGATAGCCGTGGATAGGCATTGGTAGCTGAGTGGCTACGTGGAGCGGCTGGATAGCCGTGTGGAGACGTTGGTAGCTGAGTGGCTATGTGGAGCGGCTGGATAGCCGTGGGTAGGCGTTGGTAGCTGAGTGGCTACGTGGAGCAGCTGGATAGTCGTGGGTAGACGTTGGTAGTGGAGTGGCTACGTGGAGCGGCTGGATAGCCATGGGTAGGCGTTGGTAGCTGAGTGGCTATGTGGAGCAGCTGGATAGCCGTGGGTAGACGTTGGTAGCTGAGTGGCTACGTGGAGCGGCTGGATAGCCGTGTGGAGACGTTGGTAGCTGAGAGGTGAATACTAGCAGGAAACACCTTCGGAGCGCAGTGGGAAGGCTCACTTAGTAGAACTAAGAAAGTAGTTGCACTGGCAACTTGTGTCAGCATTGGGGAACCTTTTATAGTGGACGCTGGGAGCTGACATGCTGAGAGTGTAGGAGAAGACTCCTCATTGGTGGTAGTGGAGTCACATGGGCAATCCAAGATGGCCGCGCCCATGGACCGGAGGACAGCGCTTCTCAGAAGAAGTCAGCGGGGACCAGCGACCAGCAGGAGCCAGCGTGGGAGCAGCAGAGCAGCGGGACCCTCCAGAGGACAGCGGAGACCGGCCAGAGAGAGAAGGAAGCAGCGCACAGTGCGGGAGCCGGAAGACAGCGCGGGTCAGCGCCCGCAAAGGTAAGCGACGGGGTCTGATTCTGGGGTCTCCAGGGCGGTGTGTGACACTCTCTGTCTTTCTCTCTCTCTGTGTGTCTCTGTCTCTCTCTGGTCTCTCTCTCTCTGGGCTCTCTCTCTCTCTGGTCTCTCTCATTCTCCTATGTTGGATCTCATTTTTACTTTTCTCTCTCCCCCAGCTCCCCGAATTTCTCCCGGCTCCCTCCTTTCCTTCTCTCTCTTTCCTGTCTTTCCTTTTCTTGTGTGTGACCTACACCAGTGAAGTGCCAGCTTTACCTAAGGCTGTGTACACACTTATAGATATCTCTCCAATCTGTCTGGTAGGAAGAAAAATCTGGTCCATTTTCCAGCATCTGGGAGCAAATGTCTATTGTTATTTGCTCCCATACATTCCCAGATTTTCCTTCCCACCAAATGGATTGGACAGATGTATCTATAGGTGTGTACACAGCTTAACAGAACCAACACAATACCAAATGTTTGACTATGGCACATGGTTGAATCCCCTGCAGGATGTGCTCTGTTGTTTGTGTACTTGTATGTTCTAATATGAATAATATATGTGTAGGAGCATAGACTAAGAAATGGGAGGGGCTAGGAATAGTAGGGGGAGGGGTCTATGCCAGGAGCATGATGATGATGCGAGGTGGGCCTGTGTGCTCTTAAAATGCCAGGGCCTATTTTAAGTCCCAGTCCCTGGGGGGAACGTTTTAGTCGTATCCCGTCTGTGTCAGTTTGAAAGCTAGAACTGAGTATGCAGCGTTTCCTGGCCACCATGGTTAGGTGAATTAATTAATTAATTCGGAAATAAAAGCTGTGACCTTTTATCCAAGCTGCTATGGTGTCCGTCTCTTTATTTAGTAGATAAGTTAAGTGCTAAGTTAAGTAAGGGTGTTGAGATATTTGATTAGCAATAAGCCAATGGAGGTCTTAATATTAATATTCTTTATTATTCTGCTGGTGCCTACCTGCTGCCGCAACACACAATAATAACAGTAATAATGGGCAGTTCGCAGGGCGCCCGCAGTCTGGTACAGTGCAGCAAGCCGCATCAAATTGCATCTGCTGCCTGGTGTGGTGTGACATCTGTGGGAGGCTAGAGGCAGGCTTCGGAGGGGCTGGAGGTGGAGCAAAGGCTCCATCGGCCATTTTTTTTTTATTACTAAGCTTCAAGTTCTGCCGTGCGCTTCACATAAGCTGTGCAGCTGCCCGACCCTGATCGCGGCAGCATAAGTGCGGGGCAGTTTAAATTAGTGAAGGGTGGGCTGAGAAGCCGCCGACAGCTGAAGGTCTGATCGCGGCAGCGGAAGCCCGGGGTGGGGTAGGCTGAGCGGCTGCTGGCCACCAAAGGCACCGGCCCAGCGGGAACTGGCCCAGCATCCCGGCGGCCCAATCCGCCCGAGTAAGGGTGTTTAATAGTTTTTTCCTGTGTCATTTCACATATTTTAATTTATGGACATCTATGGTTTGATTTCTTTGCATGTGTGGATTGCATGGGTTGTTGCTGACATTTGGTGAAAATATCATTACAATAGCCCCATTACAAATGTATATACTGAGAAAAAGTTGATGTGTTCAATATTTATTATACCCGCTGTATATATGTATATAAATATATACACACTGTCATGATCGGCAGAGGGAATTCCTCAATAGAATGAGATAGCACTTGGAACACTAGAAATGTAATGACATTGGGAAACACTAGAAATGAGATGGCACTGGAAGTTAGTGCAAATTATCCAGATGCTGTTTTGCTCTGGGAAACACGGGAGGTCCTGAGGCTGACTTGCAATGGAAAGAGATATAGTAAATCCAGACACAGAATGTGCTTTGAAACACCAGAGATCCAGATGCAGCCTTGCTCTGGGTAACACTGGAGATGCAGACGTGGAGAACTAAATGGAACACTTGGGATCCAGATACAGACTTGCTCTGGGAAACACAGGGAATGTACACACAGAGGTGAACTAGAAATATCACGGAGAATAGAGAAAGTGCTTTGAGTGCACTTGTGATGCAGACGACAGTACTAAGCGCACTAGGGGTCCAGAAGCAGAATAGGGTACTGAGGGCACTTGTGATCCAGATGCAGGATAGGGTACTGGAGGCACTTGGGATCCAGATGCAGAATAGGGTACTGAGTGCACATGCTGGTGATTCAGATGCAGGCACCGGAGAAGGAGTTTTAGCATAGAGACAGGTGCTGACCTATACACAGGAGAATTAGACGCTGATTAGTGCTATAGTTTCAGTACAGACAAGTATTGAAGAAATCACTGGAGGAATCTGATCCTGAGAAACACTGGAAAGAGTCCCTAGAAATAAACAGTATAAAGCTAGTAGCAAATCCAGACACTAGGATATAACACTGGTAGGGAAGAACGTGGAACTTGGAAAGTTGCAACAGCTAGTAATCACAGACACTGGAAAAGCGAAGTTGAACAGCAACTTCCTGTACCTGGAGTCAGGCTAGAAACCCTTAGGTAGTTGGTCATTGGATCAGAAGATCAACTGAGTGACTGCAGGACTATCATTGGGAGAGACTAGTCAGGTGACACGGACCAACATGGCTGCGCCCATGCCCGCTACCACGGGAACCAGGATGCACACATGAAAGCCCTAGCAGACCCCGGGGAGAATATTCAGCCAACCACTCACCTCCACACCCGGCGACTGAACACCTAAACTCAAGGATGCCGGCGCAGTGGTGTGTAGCGGCCGATCCCAGGCTGCATCCTGACACACCCACTAGTATATTCCAGGTCGCCTCAGTCAACCTCCCTCCCCACCCCGTTCTGCTCTTTTCTGTCTCCCCGCTCTGCACAGCCACCTCCTGCTCTATCCACTGCCCACCACCATCTCTACTGCTCTGCCCCACTACCCCTGATCTAATATTTTCTCAGTATAGCAATTGTGATGACTTGGGGTATTTAGCTCAGTAAGTGGGTGTCAGTGGTGCAGTGTTTAGTGCTTAAATGAGTACCCATGCAGCTTTTCCAGGTAAATTAAATGGAAATGGTACTTTCAATGTCAGCATAGTCAGGAAACAAAAATAAACGCCTAGCCCAATCAGGGCAACTAACTCACTTCATCAACCCTCTCTACCGTGTGTGCAGCTAATCTGCTAACAAAGTCACTCATAGTCTCTGTGCCTTCCCTGTATCCTCCAGGTATACAGTCGGCCCTGGCTTCCTCAGCCTGCACCCCAACTGCCTCAATGTCACTCAGTCTGAGAGTTTGTGGTCCCCCCTTGCCTCCTGCAAGGTCCAGACACAGGCCTTCTGGCCCCCAATGGCTCGCTCAGCTTTGCAGGGCTCTCTGCTGCCACAATCCCACATGGACTGTTTCCCACAGCAGCCTGACTGGTCTGCCTTCTCATCAGCCCACACCTGAGCTCTATCCACAAGGCAGCCCTTACACAACTTCCCAGAATCCTTTTCTTCTCTGTGTGGGCGGATCTCTCTTGCCCCACACAGAATCTGCTGCTCACCAGTGCCATCTCTGGCGCTACTGCCACACTATTAATAAAGTAAGGTCTCTTTTTTTATACAGTATGGAAAAATTTCACATTTATGACATCACTAAGTGACCTCTAGCCTCTTTAATAGTGGTGATTCGCAATTATGTTATCATTAAGTGCCATTTTTATTTTTGTTTAACATTTTACACTTATGTTTCCATTAGTTCATTTATAGATTCTCACACTACTGATATAAGTGAAAAGAAGAGGGAGATTAAGATTTTTCAAGGTAGGCGCTAGTCACACGCCCAAAATATGGACCACACTCCCTACATTACTAGTCACACCCCCATGGCGCTGGTCACATCCCCTGTGGTGGCACACAATAGGCCCTTCAAAAATTTCAGCTCCAGACCCATGTAGATCTTAATCTGGCACCGTATGGCACCAAGTGCGCGGCCGGTAAGGGGCACGAGAGCAAGGCCAGTTCTAGACCAAGTGGAGCCCGGGAAATTCTTTTGACACCCCCTCATTACACACACACATACACGCTGCCCCCATAGCCTCACACACACATGCTGCCCCCATAGCCTCATACATACATGCACGCTGCCCCCATAGCTTCACACACACACGTTGTCCCCATAGCCTCACATATACGCTGCCCCCTTAGCCTCACACACACACACACACTGTCCCATTAGCCTCACACACACACTGCCTCAATAGCCTCACACACACTGCCCCCATAGCCTCACACACTGCTCCCATAGCCTCACACACTGCTCCCATAGCCTCACACACACTGCCCCCATAGCCTCAGACACACACTGCCCCCATAGCATCACACACACTGCTCCCATAGCCATACACACTGCCCCCATAGCCTCACACACACTGCCCCCATAGCCTCACACACACTGCCCCCATAGCCTCAGACACACACTGCCCCATAGCCTCAGACACACACTGCCCCCATAGCCTCACACACACTGCCCCCATAGCCTCACACACTGCTCCCATAGCCTCACACACACTGCCCCCATAGCCTCACACACTGCTCCCATAGCCTCACACACACTTCCCCCATAGCCTCACACACTTCCCCCATAGCCTCACACACACTGCCCCCATAGCCTCACACACACTGCCCCCATAGCCTCACACACACTGCCTCCATAGCTTCACACACTCATGCTGCCCCCATAGCCTCAAACACACACTGCTAAGGGCTACCCAAATGAATATATTTATGGGGTTAGGAGTGGGGTTCGGGTGGATTGTGGCAGTTTCTACAGTGACATTGGTATGAGTGGTGGGTGAAGGCGCTGCTGTGGCGGATGGGAATCGTTTGATGTTTCATGGGAACCATCGATCAGATGGTTTCAATTTCACTTTTTAACCCTACACCCTGCAATGGTGATGATCCAGTGTTTCATCCCCCAGCAGAAGTGCCCCCAGAGTAATGTCCCCAGTAGCAGTGCCCGGGTGCCCCCAGTGGTAGTGCCTCCCCCCAAGTATTGTCCAGGTTGCCTGCACACAAAAAAAAAAAACAGTAATACTTACCTTCAGCCCCGCTCCGCTCGGCTGCTCCTCTCTCTGCACTATGGGAAAGACGTCATGACGTCCTCCCATAGTGCACATGGGGGAGCCGGAAGCCGGAGCCTCCGTCTGCTCTGCACTGCTGGGCGCCCGCTGGTAACTGAATCTCAGCGGGCGCCCGGCAATTAACAGGCTGTATCTGCAGCAGGGGTATGAGGCGGCGCGCCCCGTGCGATTGCACGGGTCGCCTGCCCCTAGAAACGGCCCTGAGCGGGACCAATGGACAGATGGTTGTTCAGTGTGTATGAACAACCATCAACAGCAGATATATCTATTTGGTGTGTACCCAGCTTAACAGTCCTGGTTTTAGTGATATCCATGCTTGAGCACAGGTGGTAAAATCAAAATAACTTTAATGACGTGCATACTGTACTGTTTTATTGATAGCGTTACTATTACTATGTACCAAGTATTATGGTATCGTTATTTTCTGTGCCATAATTACACAGCACATACCACATTACAGTCAGACAGCAGGCCACTGCAGTCTCGCTGCCCCACACTAGATGTCGCTGCTGCTCAGACCTCCCAGGCCCGGTCGCCGTTGCTAGGAGACCTGGAGCGGGCGGTGTGTGGGCAGCTGCAGGCAGCGCTTGGTATCTAATGCCGCGGGCTCGGGCTGCTCGGTGAGGCGGAGGAGGGAGGGAGGGAGCGGCAGGGCCTTGGGCCTGGACCCCGGTATTAGACGGTTCCAGTGTGTGCCCAGAGCCCCCTGGTCTGTCTGGGGCCTGTGTCGTGCCTCGTATTGTATCATTAGATAGTCTTGGAGTTGGCTGTACCGTGGAATACGTGCACGCCGGTGCTGCAGGGCTGTGCGTACAGCATACAGAGACATTCATGTGCGGCTGCCCTTATATCAGTCGGGCACATTGCATTAACCTCGCCCGTCCTGTTGCATTGGACGCTGGAATGAGGAGCAGCGCAGAAAGGCCAGGGTGAGTGTCAGAATGATGGGGCACCTATGCGAGTGACCCTCCCACAGCTGTATACTAATACCCCTCTGTGACTGCCCTCCCCCAATGCTGCCTGGCAGGAACTCCTCC
This sequence comes from Taudactylus pleione, assembly GCA_031769625.1. Taxonomy (NCBI): domain Eukaryota; kingdom Metazoa; phylum Chordata; class Amphibia; order Anura; family Myobatrachidae; genus Taudactylus; species Taudactylus pleione. The sequence goes on along the minus strand of JAUIMM010000210.1, from coordinate 5,958,547 downwards.
CGCCCTGTTTATCGTCAGTCACCCCATTTCTCATACATGTCTGTGTATTCTATGTCTGCTTTAGACCCATACCTGTTACTTTTATGGTACATTATTAAAAGTACATTATCAGTTATTCCTCCCAGTCGCCCAGTGCCTTTGGTGACTCCCCCCAGTGCCCATGGTGTCTCCCCCAGCCGTCCAGTGCCAGTGGGGACTCCCCCCAGCCACCCAGTGCCCATGGTGACTACCCCAGCCACCCAATGGCCTTGGTAACTCCACCCAGCCTCCTAGTGCCCATAGTGACTGCCCCCCCAGCCTCCCAGTGCCTGTAGTGACTCCCACCACCCAACCTCCCAGTCCTCTTAGTGAACCCCCCCAATCTCCCAGTGCCTGTAGTGACTCCCCCATCCCAGTGCTTTTAGTTACCCCCCATCCTCCATCCTTCCAGTGCCCTTAGAGACCCCTCCCATAGTGACTCCCCTCAGAAAGTCCGTATTGACTCTCTCCTCCCATCCAGTGCCACTTTCTCACTTGTCACATGAACAGTCACCTTTACTTTACAGATGTCTAAACTTTGATTGAACTACTTATGTGTTGATGCTGCTCTCCTCTTCTCCTCCTCTGCACTTGTACATTGACTCTCATTTTCTTCATCTTTGCATCCCGCTGTAGTAAGCCATTAAGTAACCTTTCTTCCCCTTTGCACTTCTCTCTGGTATCGGCCATTGGCCATCACTACCACCTTGCATGAGACAGCCATTACCATGACCATCACTTTTTATCCACTATGGATTAAGGGCCTGATTCAGAGATGTACGCTAATGCATTTACAACTGCAAACTCTTACGTTCACAATTGCTAAAATATGCTAATGCCTTCAAAAGCGTAGCCGAGTAAATGGACGCCCATTGCTGACTTCTCATATGCGTTTGACAACGTGCAACAGCGCAAACATCGGTGCCATCAACGCACATCTGTCAGTCACGCAGCATTCAAGTCTAACCTGCCGCAAACACTGCAGCTCTCCTGACACGCAAAGAGCTCTCATGCTGCAAAGGCGATCACAGTTGCTAATTTATACACACCCATCATGGGCGGCAGCTGTCAATAAATGTGTTGATGGTAAAGTGCCTCATCTGTCAGTAAGGAAAAATGGAATCTACAGACTACCCTCCTCTGCCTGTCCCATCTGGATCAGTCACTGACTATACTCCTTTGCCTCTCCCATCTGGAGTCAGTTACTGACTACCCTCCTCTGCCAGTCCCATATGGAGTCAGCCACTGACTATACTCCTCTGCCAGTCCCATCTGGAGTCAGCCACTGACTATACTCCTCTGCCTGTCCCATCTGGAGTCAGCCACTGACTACGCTCCTCTGCATCTCCTATCTGGAGTCAGTCACTGACTACCCTCCATTGCCTGTCCCATCTGGAGTCAGTCACTGACTACCCTCCCCTGCCAGTCCCATCTGGAGTCAGTCACTGACTACCCTCCTCTGCCTGTCCCATCTGGAGTCAGTCACTGACTACCTTCCTCTGCCTGTCCCATCTGGAGTCAGTCACTGACTACCCTCCTCTGCCTGTCCCATCTGGAGTCAGTCACTGACTACCCTCCTCTGCCCCTCCTATCTGGAGTCAGCCACTGACTATACTCTACCTCTCCCATCTGGAGTCAGTCACTGACTACCCTCCTCTGGCTGTCCCATCTGGAGTCAGTCACTGACTCCCCTCCTCTGCCTGTCCCATCTGGAGTCAGTCACTGACTACCCTCCTCTACCTGTCCCATCTGGAGTCAGTCACTGACTACCCTCCTCTGCCTCTCCCATCTGGAGTCATCCACTGACTATACTCTACCTCTCCCATCTGGAGTCAGTCAATGATTGCCCTCCTCTGCCTCTCTCATCTGGAGTCAGTCATTAGGCATATATTTTCCTCCTCATTGCAGAAATCTCTTTTGGTTTACCCTTCATATACAGTCAGGTGCATAAATATTGGGAAATTGACAGAATTTTCATATTTTGGCCTCTATTCACCACCACAATGGCTTTGAAATGAAACAAACAAGATGTGCTTTAACTGCAGACTTTCAGATTTAATTTGAGGGTAATTACATCCAAATCAGGTGAACGGTGTAGGGAATTACAACGGTTTCTATATGTGCCTCCCACTTTTTAAGGGGCCAAAAGTAATGGGACAAACTAAACAATCCTAAATCTAACTTTCACTTTTTAATACTTTGTTGCAAATCCTTTGCAGGCAATTACAGCCTGAAGTCTGGAACGCATAGACATCACCAGACGCTGGGTTTCATCCCTGGTGATGCTCTGCCAGGCCTCTACTGCAAATGTCTTCAGTTCCTGCTTGTTCTTGGGGCATTTTCCCTTCAGTTTTTTCTTCATCAAGTGAAATGCATGCTCAATTCAGGTCAGGGTATTGACTTGGCCATTGCATAACATTCCACTTTTTAGCCTTAAAAAACTCTTTGGTTGCTTTTGCAATATGCTTCGGGTCATTGTCCATCTGCACTGTGAAGGGCCATCCAATGAGTTCTGAAGCATTTGACTGAATATGAGCATATAATATTGCCCGAAACACGTCAGAATTCATTCTGCTGCTTTTGTCAGCAGTCACATCATTAATAAATACAAGGGAACCAGTTCCATTGGCGGCCATACATGCCCATGCCATGACACTACCACCACCATGCTTCACTGATGATGTGGTATGTTTTGGATCATGAGTAGTTCCTTTCCTTCTCCATACTCTTCTCTTCCCATCACTCTGGTACAAGTTGATCTTTGTCTCATATGTCCATAGGATGTTGTTCCAGAACTGTAATGGCTTTTTTAACTCTAATCTGGCCTTCCTGTTTTTGAGGCTCACAATTGTTTACATCTTGTGGTGAATCCTCTATATTCACTCTTGTGAAGTCTTCTATTGATTGTTGACTTTGACACATATAAACCTACCTCCTGGAGAGTGTTCTTGATTTGGCCAACTGTTGTGTAGGGGTTTTTCTTCACCAGGGAAATAATTCTTCTGTCATCCACCACAGTTGTTTTCCGTGGTCTTCCGGGTCTTTTGGTGTTGCTGAGCTCTCCGGTGCGTTCTTTCTTTTTAAGAATGTGCCAAACAGTTGATTTGGCCACACCTAATGTTTTTGCTATCTATCTGATGGGTTTGTTTTGATTTTTCAGCCTAATGATGGCTTGTTTCACTGATAGTGACAGCTCTTTGGATCTCATATTGAGAGTCGACAGCAACTGATTCCAAATGCAAATGTCACACCTAGAATCAACTCCAGACCTTTTACCTGCTTAATTGATAATGAAATAACGAGGGAATAGCCCACACCTGTCCATGAAATAGCTTTTGAGTTGATAGTCCTATTACTTTTGGCCCCATAAAAAGTGGGAGGCACATATAGAAACCGTTGTAATTCCTACACCGTTCACCTGATTTGGATTTAATTACCCTCAAATTAAATCTGAAAGTCTGCAGTTAAAGAACATCTTGTTTGCTTCATTTTAAAGCCATTGTGGTGGTGAATACAGGCCAAAATATGAAAATTCTGTCAATGTCCCAATATTTATGCACCTGACTGTATATACCTGACAATGAAAAATATATATTTGTTGACTTTTCCATGCTGAGTAAAACGTACAATTCCATTTCTGAGATAATTTGTGAAAGTTATTGGTTGGTAATGTCTAGCAAGTATTATACCTCCTTATATACTTTTTATACCGTGAGGCACTGTTGAAAGATTACAATTACAACGAGTATACAGGGAAATAATTAATCAGTGGTGAATAACTTACAGTATACAAATGTCTTTATGGCTGTAACTTGTTCGCATATAGTGTATGACCAGTAGCCTTTTAGCAATAGAGAATAATGTATATTTATTAAAGCTGGTTACATGTCGGTGTTGAGATCCCTTTTTATTTGTGTGTTTGTTGGGTTACACAATGTCATTATGCTTTAACCTGATAGATAAAGTCATATTACACATTTGGGAGTTTCTGAGGAAGGTAAAAACATACATGTATTTGTTTTTATCCATACTTCTTAAACTGTAGTTAACAAGTTATATATACTGTGGTTATCTAAAATAATATACCCCCTATATCATATTCACATTTTATTTTCTTACACTATAGAGTTACTCGGGATATCCTACCACAAAACACTAGGTAGCAGCAAAGGAAAAAAAATAATTGCAGTGTTTTCCCTGCGCTTTATTTCTTGGGTGGTCCGCCCAACAAAATTCCTCTGCCGCCCCTCGGCACTGTGACATGGCTGAAACTCGCTCTGCACTGATGTTTCATATAGAAATGTCAGCGCTGCTTATTGGTCGCTTCAGACTGGAGGGCAGAGCTGATCCCTCTCCCAGTGTAAAAGAAAGGGTGCGCGTCCACTCTGCGTTTCAGCGGTCTTGTGCTTATTACTGGCCTTCTGTGTAGCCAGCAAGTGGGAGCAGTATCTGGACTGGCTGGACTGATGTATTTGGGCTGACTATCAGTCCAGACAGCAAGTGGGAAAGTATCTGGGCAGCTCTACCATCTGTGTCCAGCCAGCGTGTTGTTTCTTACTGGGCCTTCTGTGTAGCCAGCAAGTGGAGCAGTATCTGGACTTGGATGTAGCAGTGTTTTGGGCAGCACAGCCATCTGTGTAGCCAGCAAGTGAAGTAGTATCTGGGCTGGCTATCAGTCCAGCCAGCAAGTGGGGCAGTATCTGGCTAGCGTTGCCGTCTGTGTCCAGCCAGAGTGCTGTTTGTTACTGGGCCTTCTGTGTAGCCAGCAATTGGGGCAGTATCTAGGCTGGCTATCAGTCCAGATACCAAGTAGGGCAGTATCTGGACAGTGCTGCCATCTGTGTCCAGTCAGCAAGAGGGGCTTGTCTATCTGTGTCCAGTGGGGCAGTATGTGGTCATATCTAAAAAAATTATTTGTGTCCAAAAAGCAAGTGTGCACTTTGTGATCAGCTCTAAGGGGGCAATTCAAATGTTTTTTTGGGGAAATGGGCACCCGACAGAGCAATTCAATTGTGCTACGTTCAGGCGCCAGTGCCATATGTGCGCGTCTAAAAGCATGGGGTGTAGCCGTGTACAGCAATTTACTCCCTTCTAAAGTCCTGCTTTGTTCACCCAAACTGCCGATGTATTGCACATTTCTGCTTGCCAACCCGGTATGCTGCGAGCAGAAGTGTGTACAGCCACAGCTATTTGTGCCCGAACGGTGCAACAATTGAATTGCTCCCGTTGGGCACCCAAAAGAAATAGCCACGGCTAAAACAATTGAATAGTCCTTTTAAAAACCTTAAGTATTTTCTACTGTAAAGCCCCGTACACACTGGGCGATGTGTGTACTGGGCAATTTGTTGGATGCGGCGGGCCAGACATTGGTAAGTACATACACACTTGCCGATGCCAGCAACGACGTACAACGGCGGGGGGGGGCTAACTATATCCCCAGATTGAGCTGCATGTTCAGACAACTGGGGATATTGTTAACGACCCACGGGAGCGCGCCTCGTTCATCACATAGTGCATGCACACTGGACGATTTGATATATCGATCAAAGATGTCGTTATTGTTCAAAAATATCGTCCAGTTTGTACAGGGCTTAAAACTAATTTGAACCTGTTTAAGGAATGGCATGAAGCAGAGCACACTTAATAATCTGATGCTGATTTCACTAGAGGGACCAGATTCTACAGATTGATTACGAAAAAGCTATAGACAACTAGGCATCTAAGAAAAAGAGAAGAATTAAATAAATAAAATGTCAATCTTGAGTTTTAAATCAATTGCAGGTCAGGATTTCAACATTTCATTATTGTGGAGGCCCCCACCCTGCTGGCAAAATATTCTGGGGAGAGCACTGAATTGATTACATAAGTATTCTCCTTACCTTTGGTGCAGTTAGATATTTCACTCTATTTGAGTGAATGTCTACCAGATTTGCCCGCTGCAATTTTCACACATTCTTCTTTGCAATACTGCTTGAGTTTCACCAGGTTGGATGGGGTCCTTTGGTGAATTTATTCCACAGATTCTGTTTTTTGCCGTTCAATTAGTGGTGCTTCAAAACACAGTCAGATTTGCCAGATTCGCGCTCGGTCTGCTTCTCGCAGGTTATTACATAAGGCCCCTGGTCTTTCAGTAGGTGACTTCTGAGCCAATTCAAAGATGCACACAAGTCAGTTTTGAGTATGGACCTTGCGATTTTTAGCACTGCACATGCTTCGTAACCGAGGGCACACATCTACAGGCGATACAGGATCCAGAGTCCTAAGGCTACTCAGTCAAAACTTTACTTTTGGCTGAATGGGACGACAACAGGACATTCACAGCAAGCTTAATGCTGGCGTGTAGACGAATTTGCAATCTATGCTGGGTTGTATGTACACGTAGATCCGTCTGCACTAGGGCTGGTGTAAATGTAACTGAAAATTATGTACTTATATTTACTGTTACTGGTGCTTTACATAAGGTTTTTCTTCACATTTATTTTGAAATATATATATATATATATATATAATTATCAAATGTGCTACTTGACTCACTGATGTATCAAAGCTCGGCCCAAACCCCTGGACCTAGAAACATGAAAATCAGGGAGTATATGCCTTCTATGATGTAGGTTCTCACTAAGCAGGGAGTTTTTTTTAATTTGACTGCTAAGGGGGGTGAAAGGGCTACAATGTTTCACTGGCCTGACTCAACATTCATCGCAAACCCAAGGACCTAAAAACATGTATTTTGCAAACAAAAAAAAGTTGGGGGACAAACTTAAAACTATCGAAATAGCCACAGAGGGGGTCCCCATGTATGCGGCAGGTGTTTTCTAGAATGCGGCAGGTGGATTTTTTAAGAATTTTAAAAAATCACTTTAGGGACTTAAAAATATGCTTGCACCCATTTCATGTACCCCAAATTTGATGGGACTAGTTATTTATTTAAAAAAAATAAAGCTGAGTGCTATTCTTCACCACTTCTTTATAGGCGCATTAATGCACCTGTCGCGGTCGTTTAAAAACCCCAAATACCTTGAGCAAGCCAAATCAGGGGTACCCATAGTGATCCCCCATGTCAGACCTTCTTTTGGGAGCGACAGGCTGATTTCCCCAAAAGTCTCAGGACTTTTCGATACTTACTTTTCTGCCGGGTCCCGTTTTCGCTGATTCCTAATTGAATACGGGGATAAGCGGGCACACGCCCAATACTTCATCCCCTGGAAATACGGCGATGATGGCGAAAAGTCCGACTTCAGACTTTTCGCTGCTAATTAAATATGGCCCTTAATATCGATACTAGCACACTCCTTCACAACAGAGACCTCAAATAAACTAAGCATATGATATAAAGGAAATGAAAATATCTATCTACCTGGGTGAAATCGGGTACATCAGCTTGTATTCTATTGTCTTTAAGGACAATAGAATACAAGGACTTTTCTGTGAATGCTGTAACCTACTGTGGAATCTCTCACAGACAGAACTATTTATTTTTAAATCTATTGAGCAACTTTGTTACACAGGTAAACTGCAATTATTTAGTTAAGAAAACTGATTACACCAGGATTTATCTATGTACAAATAGGATAATGGAATTTAAAAAAAACTAGGTGCCAATCAAATTTATAGCAATAATATCTGGTAACCTGCAGCTTACAGATGGTGGATTACTTAACCCACCAACACAGATCAATAGATTAAAATATATTAGCGCTGGTCATCAAAAATGTATATAAAAATATAATTATATATAACACATTCAGCTGTCGTTAATTTGTAGACAAACGCAAAATACAATAGCCTGACCACAAGCTAATATATTAGTAGCAAACATAAAAGTCCATGCATAAGAACAGAAGTAAAATAAAGCTTGTATATAACTATGTTGGTAGATAATACTATATATATATATATATATATATATATATAGTATTAATTACCAGTTATTTATATAGCGCACACATATTCCGCAGCGCTTTACAGAGAATATCTTACCATTCACATCTGTCCCTGCCCCAGTGGAGCTTACAATCTATATTCCCTACCACATGCTCCCACACATACACACTATGGGCAATTTTGTGGGGAGCCAATTAACCTGCCAGTATATTTTTGGAGTATGGGAGGAAACCGGAGTACCCGGAGGAAACCCACGCAAGCACAGGGAGAATATACAAACTCCACACAGTTAGGGATAGATATATATATGTATATAAAGGTAAAGCCAGCACTCCACAGGTAAAAAATACTACTCGCCCAGGTGCCCTCTGTAATAGTAGAAATACTAGAAACATTTGCATGTAGGGACAGCGGCAATCGCAGGACTTCTTATTGAAAGAATAACTCCACAGTAGGGATGTTCAGTTCAACGTTTCAGTCGTTAGACTTTTATCAAGAACTATATTTTAGTACATTGTCTGATGACCAGTGCTTCTAATATATTTTTATTTGTAGATAGGATAATGCCCTGTAATCACATGCCACTAACCACAGGATTGTCACTAGAGTGGCCATAGCCTAGAGATATAAAGTCTGTATATATCTGGAAAACAGTGAGCTATTTTGATGCCTTATTTTGGCATACTAGTTTTTGTTTTGTCAAGGCCATATTAAAGGGCAACTCGTCTTTCCAATATAACATGTTGACATTTTTAAAATCTAATTTTTGGTAAGAAACGGACCTATATAACAAGTCATCCATATGCGAGTCCATTCTGCCCTCAACATAACAATAGAACTCTTCACTGTAGACTGAGTCATAGTCACGCTTACTGTCTATAGCCCAATTGTGCGAAGTCACAGATTTTTGTCCTCTTACAACTTATGTGGGTGGCAGAGAAGAGGAGGAAGCAGACAGACAGAGAAAGCAGCAATAAGCTGCAGAGTCTTGCAAAGTCGGGTGAGATGATTAACCCATAAATTCCTGGAAGGTCATGTAGCATTTGAGAAAATGTTTCAGTTATGGGTGCAGTGTTCACAGTGCTGGGATTTCCTGCAAAACCCCTGATATAAAAAACTGATCAACTTTTTCAGTTCATCTAAATATGACATACTAGGAAAAGTTCTGATTGCTGTTGGTGTATTTATGGTTTACACTCCCTAAACTGCTACTTTTTGTGAAGTAGACAATTTAAAATAACTTACAGGTCTGATTTAAGTATAAATTGCCACTAGAGCCCCCCATAAACTAGCGACATATTGCCGCAATTCTCCGATCCACAGACATTTGCCGATCATGAGCAAAATATGATCGTGATCAGCAATTCGGGGATTTTTAACATGTTGAATTTCACAGTTTCCCCAACTGATCAGCTACCATCGATGGCCACCGGTCGGCATTTACGATTAGCGGTTCCGGCCATATTGGGGCATCAATGAGCTGAATTCAGTGCGATGCAGAATAGCCCTGGGAGGAAGCAACCAGGGCCATTCAATTCAGCGCGCTGTTTGGTCCAACAGTTGCCAGTTAAGGGCCAGATTCAATTAGCCGCGAAAAGCTGAGATGGGCGATAAAGTTTTCACCTATGCGCGGTTTTCGCCTGTTTTCAAAGTATCACTGTATTCAATTCCAGGAAGTTTTCGCATAGTCGAAAACTCCATAGGCAAACACAGGCAAAAAAGTATCTCCAGCAAAAGGCAGGAGAAAAGAAGTGCAAAATCCATATTGTGGGGAATTGGTTCAGAACCCTTTGGACTTTCCCCCCCACCCCCCGCCCCCAACTAATTCGGAAAAAAAAAATCTTCGTTCACCAAAAAAAAAAAAACCCGTAATTTTTGGGGCAAAAATTTAAAAAGTGTTGGAAAATAGGTAAAAAGTAGTGGGCCTGGTATTTTCGGGGGCTAAAAGGTAGAGACAGGTATTTTTAGGAATGTAGGAGGCTGCAGCAGGTGTATGTTTTAGATTTTTTAAATCTTCACTTTAGAGATACCAAAATATACTACTACCCATTTACATGTACCCTAAATTTAACTACAGTACTTATTTTTCTCAAAATACAAAAAAACATAGCTTTGTACCATTTTTCAACACTTTGCAAATATGCATATAATAGCCATTTGACTCAATATAAGATTACTAAAAACGGTATACAATCGGGAAGCCGGCTGCCTTAATACCTGCAGCCGGCTTACCGACTGTCATATCCCGGCGGGGCTGAAATGCCGGGCGTCTAGATGTAGACGCCTAACATTTCCCCGACGCCGGGAGACTGGCGCCCGGCATCCCGATCGAAGGGACGCCGCGAGTGGACAGCCGCAGGAGGGGAGGGTTAGGTTTAGGGCACCCGGGGGGGACTTAGGGTTAGGCACCCCCCGGGAGGGTTAGGGTTAGGCTAGGGGGAGGGAGGGTTAGGCACCCCCCGGGGGACTTAGGTTTAGGCAGCAGGGAAGGGGGGGATTAGGGTTAGGGACTTGGGGGGAGGTTAGGGTTAGGCACCCCTAAGGAGGGTTAGGGGGTTAGGTTAGTTTAGTCAATACTTACCTATCAACGATCGGGATTTCCAGCGCTGTCGGGCTTCCGTTGTCGGGAACTCTGCTTTGGTCGGCCAGGCGCTGCCGGGAATCGAACCGCCGGCCGCATTTATTAGGACTATTTATACTCTTAGGGGTAAATTTTTAGAAGTGAGTTTTTAGAAGAGAGTTTTAGAAGAGATGTTGTCCATAGCAACCAATCAGATTTTAGCTATTATCTTATAGAAAGTGCTAGTTAAATGTTAAGTAGATTCTGATTGGTTGCGATGGGCAACATCTCTTCTAAAACTCACTTCTAAAAAATCTCACTTTGCGCATGGAGAAAACATTGCGTCCAAACAGGCAAATGAGGCGAAAACTGCGCTTTTCGCCGACCTCAGCTTTTCACGGCTAATTGAATACTGGCCTAAGTCGGAGAATACCGGCTCTCGCAACTTTACCTGGGTGTTTAGTCGCAAGAACCAGCATTCCCCGACTACAGTGCCGGCCGCAAGGCTGTTAGCGCCGCGCTAAGCCTGGAAACAGCCTCGGGCCGGCACTTTTGGCGGATTTCTCTTCGCACCCTGAGGGGGGTTCAATAAGAAATCCTTTAGTTGGGCCAAACAGCGCGCTGAATTGAATTTCTCCGGGAGCTCCCTCCTGAGGCTGTTCAGCATTTCGCTGAATTGAATCGAGCCCATAGAACCGGCAGATGTATTGATCCAGAGATGCCAGGTGAACGCTGCGATCCGTCGCTAGTGTATGGGCCCCTTTAGTCCAATTAATTCTATGACAACTGATTGCTCCAGAGCCTATAGTCCACCTGCATACAGTGAATTAATTTGATTTCAAATAAATACACCTGTCTGTGATAAATCCCACACGTAGGGGTATAATTACTAAAGTTGGATTTTTTGAAGTGGAGATTTTGCCTATAGCAGCCAATCAGATTCTAGCTTCCAAAAGGTGCTAGATAATGTTAAGTAGAATCTGATTGGTTGCTATAGGCAATATCTCTACTTTTAAAAATCCACACTTAAATATACCCCTTAATGCATTTCTAAGTTTTATAGCTTTATCAGAAAGATAAAAGGAAATTCTAGAAAAGAGGCAGGATGCATACACCGGATACAAACAAATTCAAAGGCTTTTCATATTCCCAAGAACACTGCCAAGTCCATAATAAAGAAATTGAGAGAATATGACATTTATGAATTTGTCTTGAACATCTTCCAAAACTGATTATCTATGGAAATGGGGCATTTGTTAAGGAGTTCACACAAGAGGTCTGCGACAACTTTCACAAATGTACTGTCTTCCATTGCAGAGATGGGAGAAAATATCCATGGACAAAGCTCACATGAAATTACCAGCATGTGAGAGACCCTCACACCGGTGGAAGAAGATTCTGTTGTGTGATGAGATCAAATGGTTTATTTACTAAATGGCACCTTTTCAAAGCTGCCAATCATCAGCGTTTTCTCTTTCATCCACTAGGGAACACTGGAGGTGCTTATGCTGGGGTAAGAGGCGTGGATAACTGGAGCTGGCACTTTAAATAATTTAGAAGTGTGAAGCTTCTCCCCCTCTATGCCCCATCAGCCCTCAGTTTAGGAAATGTCCCTAAGGAGCTGGTCACAACCTGCTGTGCACCAGCAAGACACCTAATTTATTTATTTTATTTAACAAATGTATTTATTTTATTTAACATATTTATTTATTTTATATTTATTATTTTATTAACATGTTTTACATTGTTTTTTTAAGTACCCTTCGCCACCTCTCTAAAGGTGGGGTCTGGGTAACTGGCGCCCTGTTAACCTCCTGGGTTAATAGGATGGAGTGTGCAATGCTTAACTAAAAGCAACTGACAGCTCCTTAACGCCACACACACAGCACAGACTGCCTTCAGGAAGTAGCTGTGAGGAAGTGCTGTTCAGAGGGGTGCACAGTGAATACAATCGCATGCACATCCCCCATCTCCTGCCCCGTGGCCAGCACTAGCTTCAGTGAGCGCTATAGCGCTGCTCATTATTTACTATATCTCCCCGCTGATGAGGGCGGCTAGCGGCTCCTACTCAGCGGGGCTAGCACAAGGGGGAGGTGATTACTGCAGCATGGCTGCCGTTTTAGAGTCCTTTGGGCTTGAGGAAGGGGGCGGAGTCTAACAGTGCAGGCTCCCTGTCTCAATTAACGCGGCAGTGGCTGTGAGAGCAGCGTGGCTGCCGTATTTAACCTGTTGTTTGCCTGCATCTCTCCACTGCAGGTAGTCTGCAGCAAATACAGAAGGCTTATTCTCCTGACTAGATCCCTGACAAGAGGCTGTGAGTAACACTGGGGTGTAAGTGCAGGGAATCTTATCTGTGGGGAAAGAGTGGGAGTACCTCTTCCTCTGTGTCCCAAACCAGCCTTCTGTTTTATTTCCAAATCACTTCTGTCTCTACTGTTTCTGGGTGACTGTGTGTATCCATGTAAAACAGAACAAAAGCTGTTCTAATGCTGCGTACACACTGGGCGATTAAAGTGGACAACTGAACGATAATGATATCGTTATCGTTCAGTTGTCCACTTTATCGTCCATTTTTAACACAAAAACGATGAATGATAACGACGACGCGCGTTCCCGCGAGTCATTCTTCATTATCGTTCATCGGGTCAACATGCAGGCCAACCTGACGATGTCGTCAGGTTTCTGCATGTTATGGAATGGGACAGAGAGCCCGGCGCTGAGCGATATCATTAACTATATCGTTCAGTGGTTGTGCTCAATGTCATGAACGACATTGACCACAGCCTGGCAGGGGCTTATCGTCCAGTGTGAACACTCCTTTAGGTGTAACAACAAACTAACCAAGCTGCATGACACTGGGTCCACATTATGCGATGCTTGTATAGCAATAGATCCACCTATGGCTATTACTGCCTCACCTGCTCCTCCATGGGCCGCTGACATGGTAGGAGTAATGACGTATTTAACGTCAGAGTTAGCTGAGGCACGCAAGTCTCAGCCTCCCTGGGTGGCTGGTTTAACCAAGTCTCTAGACACCCTAGTACAGGTTATGGGTACAGCGGTTCCTCCACCCTCCACTTCCTACCAAAGACCGACACAAAAGCGCACTTTGACGACTGTTCTCCAGTCAGAGGAGTCGGACGAAGAATTCCTCGCTACGGAGGTTACCGAAGAAGGGGAATTGGAGGAAGCGTTACAGGACGGTTCCCCTCAGGAGTTAGAATCCACCTCTACCGGGGTGGAATCTCTAATTTTGTCGGTCAGAAAACCACTGAATTTACCCTAGGATATAATTCCTGCACCCCAGGAGTGTGAATTATTTAATGAACAACCAAAGAGCTCAGCTGTGTTTCTGTTCTCACAGCAACTTCAACAGCAGCTCTCAGTGGCCTGGAAAGAACCAGATAAACGGTTCCAAATTCCACGCCGGTTTCCATTTAGCTATCCGTTTCCATCATCCATGATGGAGAAGTGGGAAACACCCCCTCCAGTAGATGCGTCCGTCTCTCTAAGAAAACAGCACTCCCAGTACCAGGTGCTACAGTACTAAAAGATCCTTCGGATCCTAAGTTGGAGACAACACTAAGATCTATTTATACTGCAGCGGGTGCTCAACTTAGCTTGGGTTAACAAGGCTGTAGTTTTCTGGGCTGACCAGTTGATTACCGGTTTGGACTCTGGTACCTCCAGAGCAGAGTTACGTCTACTAGCAGAACACATCCGTGAGTCTGCAGTTTACCTGGGAGATGCTTCTAAAGATATCAGTCAGATTAGTGCTTGCATATCTGCTTCTGCTATTTCGGGCCACAGAGCCCTCTGGTTGCACGCTTGGCAAGCGGACGCAGAATCCAAGCGTCCGGTGGAGGGTTTACCATTCACTGGCGATATGCTGTTTGGCCCGGAATTAGACAAATGGATATCCAGGCCATGGGGGGATAAGTCTTCCTTCCTCCCGTCAACTGCTCCGGCTCCCAGAAGATCTTACAATGGACCTTCCTTTCGTGAGCCACATTCCTTTCGTGGTAGAGCCAGAGTTGCTGCCACGCAACCTAGAGGCGGCAGAGGTAGAGGCCGTCCACACACTGTTGCACGTTGACCTGAGCCTAAACCAGCGAAAAAAAAGGTGGCATGATAGTCATCCGTCCCACCTGGGACCTCCAGCAGTGGGAGCCCGCCTGCAAAACTTTCAGCAAGTTTGGAACCAGACCTCTACAGAACCCTGGATCCGCAGACTAATTTCCCTGGGGTACCGAATAGACTTCGAAGTTCCCCCTCCACCTCGGTTCTTCACCACAAGTCTGCCAATACCTGTAGACAAGGCCATGGTTCTACAGGAGGCTATCAAGTCTCCAGTAGTATCATCTGTGCTAGTCCAGGTTCCGGAACATCAAAGAGGTATGGGGTTTTACTCAAACCTGTTTGTAGTACCCAAAACAGATGGCTTGGTCAGGCCCATCTTAAACCTTAAGTCCTTGAACTTGTATCTGAACATGTATCGTTTCAAAATGGAGTCACTGCAGTCAGTCATAGCGAGCTTGGAACCAAGGAAGTTCCTATTATCCCTGGATATCAAGGATGCCTATCTCCATGTTCTCATTTGGGAACCACACAAGGCCTTTCTACGTTTTGCCATATTGAAAGATCATTATCAGTTTTGGGCATTGCCGTTCGGGTTATCCTCGGCTCCCCTCATCTTCAGCAAACTCATGTCAGTCATGATCACTCTCCTTCGGTCATCAGGAGTGAACATAATCCCTTATTTGGACGACCTGTTACTCAAGGCTCCATCGGTATCTCTTCTATCAAATCATGCCTTACTGACATATCACACTCTAATCCAACATGGTTGGATAATCAACTTCAAGAAATCAAATCTCAATCTGTCCCAGAAACTTCTGTTTCTGTGCATGATCTTGGATATGGCATCACAGAGGATTTTTCTTCCAATAGATAAAGCCCAGGATATCCGATTGTTAGTTCAGCTGGTCCTCAGACCAAAGAAGGTGCCCCTGCTTCTTTGTCTGCGTCTCTTGGGGAAGATGGTAGCTGCTTTCGAGGCACTACAGTTCGGCCGGTTCCATTCCAGGGTGTTTCAGCTGGACCTGCTAGCACAGGGGTCAGGGTCTCATCTGCTTCTACATCGACAGATCCGTCTGAGCCCGGTTACCAGATTGGCCCTTCTCTGGTGGACACAATCCTGGTTAATTGATAATGAAATAACGAGGGAATAGGCTCACACCTGTCCATGAAATAGCTTTTGAGTTGATAGTCCCATTACTTTTGGCCCGTTAAAAAGTGGGAGGCACATATAGAAACCGTTGTAATTCCTACACCGTTCTCCTGATTTGGATGTAATTACACTCAAATTAAATCTGAAAGTCTGCAGTTAAAGCACATCTTGTTTGTTTCATTTCAAAGCCATTGTGGTGGTGAATAGAGGCCAAAATATGCAAATTCTGTCAATGTCCCAATATTTATGCACCTGACTGTATCTCATGGTGTTCCAGTTGGGGTCTTCTGTCTAGGACTTTTTGGTTTCTGCTTTTCCTTCAGACGGGTCTGTATTTTGGCCTTCATCTTGGAACTTTAAAGGTGCAGGTTTCTGCACTTTCCATTTTCTTTCAATGGAAATTGGCCATCATTCCTGAGGTGCAGACATTTCTTCAGGGGGTCTTGCGCGTGCAGCCTCCTTTTGTACCTCTGATAGCTCCCTGGGACTTAAACTTAGTGCTTCTGTTTCTTCAGTCGCCCATGTTTGGAGGAGGTTGATCTTAAGTACCTGTCTTGGAAGACTGTCCTCCTCCTGGCTCTCGCTTCGGCTCGTAGAGTTTCGGAATTGGGTGCTCTGTCCTATAAACCACCTTACCTTGTGTTTCATACTGATAGGGCGGAACTCCGTACGGTAGCCGCCTTCCTACCCAAGGTTGTGTCGGCTTTCCATATCAATCAGCCTATTGTGGTACCGTTGTTGGTGGTGGACTCTGGTGGTTCTTCTACCTTGGATGTGGTTAGGGCTCTCTGTATCTATGTTGCCAGGACAGCGTCCCTCCGTAAGTCTGAGTCGCTTTTTGTCCTCTATGATGCTGTTCGGAGGGGTTGGCCAGCGTCTAAGCCAGGGCTCGACAAATCCCGGGGGCCAGGTCGCCATGGCTACCAGATTTTGATCAGCTCCGGTGGACATTCATGCCTATAGTATTGTTGTGTTCATATCATGCACAGGAGTGCATGTGCTGAGTGTCGCCTGCGGTGACTGCTGTGCCTCTTTCTGTCCCAGCCTGCACTGACGACTCCTCTCCATCCTGGCCTACTCTGATCTCTGCTGTCTGTCCCAGTCTACGTTGATCCTCCTGTACGTCCCGTCTGTCTACGGTCTCCTATCTCCGGCTGCATAGAGCTCTCCATGTATGGTCTATTCGTGGCCAGGGATTGCGGAGTGGCTTCAGAGGGATAGTGGTGTGACCACGAGGGGAGGGGGTTTTGTTGTGCTTTCTGGCACCATTATTTTATGTGAAATGTGATCCGTTATTACTGAAGGGTGCGGGGTGGAGCAGGGGAGCTGTGCAGAGCAATGAGGGGGCCTCCATTTTACTGTATCCATTCAACTGTGACCATTTTGTGGACTAGTATAGTGTGTATATAACACACAGAGCTGTGCTCCTCACTCACTCCTGTAATTTTTTGGGGGACGGTGGTCTGGCTCCTACACTTTCATCCTGGCTCCTAGATTTTAGAAAAATTTGTCAAGCCTTGGTCAAAGCAGACTTTGGCACGTTGGATCCGGCTGACTATTCATCAGGCTTATGTTAGTGCCAACCGTCGGCCTTCTTCGTCCATTTCGGCTCATTCCACACGTTCTGTGGGTGCGTCATGGGTCGGCCAGTAGAGGAGCCTCCACGTCACAATTGTTCCGTGCGGCCACTTTGTCTTCAGTTCACACGTTTGTCAAGTTTTACAAATTTGATACGTTTGCTACTTCGGCATCCCGTTTTGGCCGCCTTGTTCTGCAGGTGCTGCAGAGCGCTCCCGCCCGTGGGGAAAACTTTGTGACGTCCCCAGTGTAAGCACCTCCAGTGTCCCCTAGTGGATGAAATAGAAGATTGGATTTTGGTACCTACCCGTAAATCATTTTCTCTGAGTCCACAGGGGACACTGGAGGCCCACCTCTGCGCTCTTAGCCTGCCTGTTTGGCTTGTTCTGTATGTTGTATGATTCAGTTATTGTGTGTTCTTCTCTCCTTTTTTCTCCGCTTGTTCTCCATCTCCTCTCGGTCTTCATTTTCTAAACTGAGGGCTGATAGAGCATAGAGGGGGAGGAGCTTCACACCTCTAAATTATTTAAAGTAACCACCTCCAGTTATCCATGTCTCTATACCCCAGCGTAAGCACCTCCAGTGTCCCCTGTGGAATCAGAGAAAAGGATTTACCGGTAGGTACCAAAATCTCATTTTTGCCTGCAGAAAAAAGTAAATGCAGAACACCTGTATTTGTTGGTTTAAATTCTGCGCACAAAATGTTGATAATCTGCGGTTTTGAAAAAAAGCTGCAGTTCAGTAAGTAAACTCCCAAGAATTAAAAATGTTTGCCTCAATACTAGATGCTACGTGAGACACAAACATTGAGGTGCCTACACACTAGGGGTGTGCACCGGCCACTTTTCGTGTTTTGGTTTTGGATCTGGATCTTTCTTCGTGTTTTGGATCTGGATTGGTTTTGCCAAAACCACCCTTCCGTGTTTTGGGTTCTGGGTTTTGTGTTTTGGATCTGTATTTTTTTTTTAAAAAGCATAAAAACAGCTAAAATCACAGAATGTGTTGGTTTTTCTGCTCCTATGCTATTATTAACCTCAATAACCTTAATTTCCACTAATTTCCAGTCTTTTCTGAACACCTCACACCTCACAATAGTGTTTTTATGTCCAAAAGGTTGCACAGAGATAGCTGGATGACTATGCTAAGCGACACGAGTGGGCGGCACAAACACGTGACCCATCTAGGAGTGATACTGCAGTGGCAGACAGGATGGCAGTTTGAAAAACTAGGCCCCAAACTGTACATAATGCAAAGAAAAAAAAGAGGTGCAAGATGGAATTGTCCTTGGGCCCTCCCACCCACCCGTATGTTGTATAAACAGGACATGCACACTTTAACAAAGCAATCATTTCAGCGCCAGGGTCTGCCACACAACTGTGGCTGAAATGATTGGTTCGTTTGGGCCCCCACAAAACAAGCTGGCAATTAATCTGTCCCTGCACAAACTGGCTCTACGGAGGCAAGATGTCGTCCTCATCCTCCTCATCCACCGATTCCTCACCCTCTTCAGTGTTGTGTACATCCTCATCCTCACAGAGTATTAACTCGTCCCCACTGGAATCCACCACCACAGGTCCCTCTGTACGTTCTGGAGCCTGGACTCCCTGGAAGAGTTGATAATTCATTTTTATGAACATCATCTCCACATTTTGTGGAAGCAACCTCCTACGCCTTTCGCTGACAAGGTTCCCGGCTGCACTAAACACTCTTTCGGAGTACACACTGGAGGGGGGGCAACTCAGGTAAAATAGAGCCAGTTTGTACAGGGGCCTCCAAATTGCCTCTTTTTCCTGCCAGTACAGGTATGGACTGTCTGACATGTCTACTTGGATGCTGTCACCGATGTAATCCTCCACCATTCTGTCAATGGTGACCGTATCATATGTAGTGACAGTAGACATGTCAGAAATTGTTGCCAGGTCCTTCAGTCCGGACCAGATGTCCAAACTTGGTCCTGCCTGCCCTGCATCACCGCCAGCGGGTTGCTTAGGATACCTAAGTTTTTTCCTGGCAGCCCCAGTTGCGGGAGAAAATGAAGAAGGAGCTGTTGACGTGTCATGTTCCGCTTCAGCTGACAGTGTGTTCACCAGCAGGTCTTTGCACCTCTGCAGGCTTGTGTCGGCCGGAAAGAGAGACACCACATAGGCTTTAAACCTAGGATCGAGCACGGTGGCCAAAATGTAGTGGTCTGATTTCAACAGATTGACCACCCTGGAATCCTGGCAAAGCGAATGAAGGGCTTCATCCACAAGTCCCACATGCCGAGCGGAATCGCTCCGTCTTAGCTCCTCCTTCACTTTCTCCAGCTGCTTCTGCAAAAGCCTGATGAGGGGAATGACCTGACTCAAGCTGGCAGTCTGAACTGACTTCACGTGTGGCAAGTTCGAAGGGCTGGAGAACCTTGCACAACACGGAAATCATTCTCCACTGCGCTTGAGTCAGGTGCATACCCCCTCCTTTGCCTATGTCATAGGTGGATGTATAGGCTTGAATGGCCTTTTGCTGCTCCTCCATGCTCTGAAGCATATAGAGGGTTGAGTTCCACCGCGTCACAACCTCTTGCTTCAGGTGATGGCGGGGCAGGTTCAAGAGTGTTTGCTGGCGCTCCAGTCTTTGGCACGCAGTCGCTGAATGGCGAAAGTGGCCAGAAATTTTTCGGGCCACCCAAAGCGTCTCCTGCACGCCCCTGTCACTTTTCAGAAAATTCTGCACCACCAAGTTTATTGTGTGAGCAAAACATGGGACGTGCTGGAATTTGCCCAGATGTAATGCCCGCACAATATTGGTGGCGTTGTCAGATATCACAAATCCCCAGGAGAGTCTAAGTGGGGTAAGCCACTGGGCGATGATTTCCCTCAGTTTCTCTAAGAGGTTGTCGGCGGTGTGCCTCTTACTGAAACCGGTGATACACAGCGTAGCCTGCCTTGGAACGAGCTGGCGTTTCTGAGATGCTGCGACTGGTGACGCTGCTGCTGTTGCTGCGTAAGGTGATACATCTACCCAGTGGGCTGTCAGTCATATAGTCCTTAGTCTGCCCTGTTCCACTTGTCCACATGTCCGTGGTTAAGTGGACATTGGGTACAACGGCATTTTTCAGGACACTGAGGACACTTTTCCTGACGTTTCTGTACAGTCTCGGTATCGCCTGCCTAGTGAAGTGGAATCTAGATGGGATTTGGAACCGGGGACACACTACCTCCATCAATTGTCTAAATCCCACTGCACTAATGGCGGATACCGGACGCATGTCTAACACCAACATAGCAGTCAAGGCCTCAGTTAAACGTTTTGCTTCAGGATGACTGCTGTCGTACTTCATCCTCCTCGCTAAGGACTGTTGGAGGGTCAATTGTTTAGTAAAAGTAGTGGTGTTCCTACTTCCTCTCTGGGATGATAAACGACTCCCAGCAGCAGCAACAGCAGCAGCGGCAGCAGGAGGCGTAGCAATGCAGGATCCTCCGGAGGAATCCCGGATAGGAGAGTCAGTCATGCCAGTGACATGGCCTGCAGGACTACTTCCGATCCTGACTAAGGAGGAAATTGATGAGGAGGGAGTTGACGGTGTGGTTTGCAGGCGCTTGGATACAACAGGACAACGGGATTTAGGTGTCCCTGGACTGCTTACGGTCTTAGCCAAAGTTTCTGAACTTGACAGTAACTTATTATGAACGCGCTGCAGGTGCCGTATAAGGGAGGATGTTCCTAGGTGGTTAACGTCCCTACCCCTACTTATTCCACCTTTACATAAGGTACATATGGCAAGACAGTTGTTGTCCGGATTTGGATAGAAATATTGCCAGACCAAAGAGGTGGAATGTTTGGTCTTCTGCCCAGGCATGACCGTGATGGGCTTTTTCATCCCACGGACAACAACTGTCTCCCCCGGAGCCTGATTTAAACAAACCACATCACCATCAGAATCCTCCTCGCCAACTTCCTCCTCAGCGCCAGCTACACCAGTATCCTCATCCTGTTGTATTTCAACAGTGACATCTTCAATTTGCATATCAGCAAGAGGACTGTGGGTGCTCCTTTCAGCACTTGCAGGGGGCGTGCAAATGGTGGAAAGAGCCACCTCTTCCCGTCCAGTGCTGGGAAGGTCAGGCATCGCAACCGCCACCACACTTGGACTCTCCTTGGGGATTTGTGATATCTTCTTAGAACGCACAGTTCTTCGCTGTGCTTTTGCCAGCTTAACTCGTTTGATTTTTTTAGTGGGAGGAGGGCTTCCATCGTCATGTGAAGCTGAACCACTAGTCATGAACATAGGGAAAGACCTTAGCCGTTCCTTGCCACTCCGTGTCATAAATGGCATATTGGCAAGTTTACGTTTCTCTTCAGATGATTTAAATGTTTTTTTTAAGGTAATTTTCCTGAACTTTGTCATTTGGGATTGTATGTGGCTTCTACTATGACATTGGGCATCGGCCTTGGCAGATGACGTTGATGGCATGTTATCGTCTATGTCATGACTAGTGGCAGCAGCTTCAGCACTAAGAGGAAGTGGTTCTTGATCTTTCTCTATTTTATTTTTATCGGAGAAAGTTTGGTCCTCCATTTATGTTATATCGATTTGATATATACGTGCGGCTAAGGCGCACACAAACACAGAAAATATTTTTTTATTTTTGCTGGAGAGTAGTGCACTTTGTGGGTTACACCACCCTTTAAGAAATTAGCCAGCCGGCTCTTTACTTATGGGACACAGGCGCACGCTTGGCGCTGCTCCTTTGTTGATGCACGTGCGGCTACTGCGCACACAATTCACAAACACAGAAAATAATTTTTTTTTTGGTTTGGAGTGTACTTTGGGGGTTACAGCACCCTTTAATTGTCAAGCCAGCCGGCCCTTTACTTATGACACAGGCGCACGCTTGGCAGTACTTTGTTGATGCACGTGCGGCTACTGCGCACACAATTCACAAACACAGAAAAAATATTTTGTTATTTGGTTTGGAGTGTACTTTGGAGGTTACAGCACCCTTTAACGGTCAAGCCAGCCGGCCCTTTACTTATGACATAGGCGCACGCTTGGCACTACTTTGTTGATGCACGTGCGGCTACTGCGCACACAATTCACAAACACAGAAAAAATATAATTTTTTTTAGCACTTGAGGGGAGCACCCCTGATGGACAGAGCACCCCCTGGACAACACTACAGCACACCTTTAGGACTGGGACACTGCACAGAACTTTGGAGTGGACACAGCCCCTATGGAGAACTGACTGCACAACACAGTCCAGCCAGCCCCTATGGACTTTGAAGTAGTGGACACAGCCCCTATGGACAACAGCAGCGCAGCACAGCACAACACTACTCTGCACTACACTACACTACACAGCCCAGCCAGCCCTAACTCCCACCCTCCCTTTTCACTGTCCACAGCCGAGTGAGAAAATGGCGCCGACTCGGGTACCTTATATAGGATCCAAAACCCGCGAGACCCGGAAGGCGGGATGATGACGTTTTGCCTCGATTTCAGATCCGAGTCAGGCGGGAAAAGTCGAGCCTGACTCGGATCTGCCTCGGATCGGGGGGGTTCGGATTTCAGAAATCCGAACCCGCTCACCCCTACTACACACTAGTCAATATTTTGCACGATTTGCCCGATTTCGACCCTTCGGAACAACATTGTGTAAAATCTGTGCAAATCATGAGTGTCCACTCATGATGGCGATGCGCGTACCCGCGGGTCGTCTGTCATATCTTCAGATCTGCCAATCTCGTACACGACGCACTGGAAATCGTTAAGGACGATAGATTGTTGGTCAGATTGGACATTTTTAAGCAATATATCGTGTCCTGGAGTGCCGGGGAAAGTTCAAGGGAAATTGTTCATGATATTGCATCGTGAGCACATCGTCTAGTGTGTACCCACCTTAAGACTCCACATCAATCAAAAAACACTAAATACTTAAATACAAAGGCCCTCATTCAGCAGCGCATATCATAATTGCCGGGACCGAATTGGAAAGCTGCTTGCGTGCATCTTTGCAATTCTGTCCACTGCTGAATCAGATCCAAGATTATGAAGTGTCCCAATCAAAACCCATATCTTGTTAAAAAAAAAAGTAAAAAAGTTTGTGATTTAAAAGTTGCAGTTTATTGGCTGTCCCCATCCAACATGATGGAGCTCAGGCAATATTACAAAGAAGAATCTGCAAAACTGCAATATCCAGATGTACAGGGCTGTTAGAGGCTAATGCAAATAGACTAGTAGCTGTTCCATTTTGATTTAAAGTTGTAAGAAAAGTAAATGTGAAAAAGCTAAGGATGATTAATTATTTTAATAGTCACTTTACATGTAATAAATGGCTGCAACACTTGTATGTAACTTTAGTAAATATATACATTATTCTCCTGAAGTAGGTTTATAAGCTCTCTTCATACTGTCCATGAGAACCTGTACAATTATAAAGGTATATATACTAGTTTTCAGTCTAGCACGCTGAACCCGTCACAACCTGTAGAGTTCCTATTTCCTGCCTAGGTGTGTCACTCTCTTCTCTGGTGCTTCTAGGACACACTGGTATGTATATCAGAAGTTTGTTGCATCAGCTGAGTGTGCTAGAAGCACCAGAGCGGAGAGTGACACCCCAGGCAGGAAAAAGGAACTGCACGGGTTGTGACAGGTGCAGGGTGCTAGAATGAACACTACATACAGTACACATGGGAAGTTATTCTGCATGTACAGCCAAATGTATCTGCATATGTATTTATTAGTACAGATGTGTCCTCATACATCTAGCCTCCTTGCGCGTTTAACAGCCCTTCTAATCGCACCATGTCGTGGCGTGACTCGGTAGCACAGAGCATCTTTTTGTGTGACTTTTTACCTTCAAATGTGTCTTATTCACACAGTGATGCGAATAGCTAGCATTAGCGGCTTCTGCTGATTAAAATGATATGCAGCATGTCTATATTCTCTGTCCGTCTGCGGTTGTATCTGCATGTGAAACGCCACGTTACAGTGTTACTGCCACTGACACTGTAACGTAGCATTACGCATGCAGATACACCCACAGTCACATACAGAACATAGGCATGCTGCATATAATTTTAATCAGCAGAAGTTGATTGTGCTGTTCACATCACCGTGTGAATAAGACTCATTTGAATGTACAAAGTCGCACGAAAGATGTTCAGTGCTACCGAGGCACACAGAGCTCCCGCGTTATGTGTGGTGCGACTTGTAGCACATGGAGGAATCATCATATGGATTGATCTGCCTAGGTAAAAATAATTGTTAAGAGTATAAATAATTTTAGATTATAGATTGCACTAACCTTTAATTGCATATAGGCTATTGTGCTCAACAATTTGTTATTTGCATCTGTTAAGAAATTGGGTCCTTGCAGAAAATTATAAATCTAATTAATAATTAATACAGTATACTGATGTACAGATTTTAACAGGGACACACTAATACCTCTTTCACACCAAGCTTCTGGCCCAGGATTTTGCTTGGTCCAAGGTGCAGTGTGAAAGGGGTCTGAGCAGCTGTGACACGGGTTGAGAAGAGTGTTCAATAACCTGGGCCGGACCCGGGATTTTAGTATGAAATTGGTATAAATTACTTATTTAAAACTGTATGTGTCACCTATATACAGTGTAAGCAGTGGTTTTGAGGCTGAGCTAATGAATATTCAGCTTATCCATTCATTGAGAACTAGTGACAGTGTCCATGCCTTGGTGTTGTACCTAGCAATGGAATGGGATGAAGTCGGTATCCCGGCGCACACAATACCGGTGGTCAGAATCCCGGTGGCTAGGGGTTAGTGTCAGGCACTAGGCGGAGGGTTAGGCTGCAGGACGGGCAGGGTTAGGGTTATGCTATGGGAGGTGAGAGTTAGGTTTAGGCTGCGGGAAAGGTAGGTTAGGGGAAGGGTTAGAATACTTACCTGTATGTGTCAGGATCTTCCACCATCTGGATTACACTGCCAGGATTCTGACCGCCGGCATTATCAGCACCGGGTTCGCGTACCCAACTCTACAGAATTAATAAGCGACATTCTCATACACGATGTCTGTATCCAACTGTGAGTAGCTGACAGGTAGATTTACCTCCGTACTGGCGAAGTTTAGTGTTAGACTATCGGGGGAGGGGGGCAGCATAACCCACCATTAAATCATTCACTTTCAGACAATTTTGGTTAAGGATACGTTATACTGAATCTAAATTGGAGAAGCAATGTTCCGTTTGGCCCTGAATGGGCGGTATTAGGACTTTTTCCCAATAATCAAAGTTATGCTAAGGGAAATAATACATTATTGTTGATTATAAGTGCATTGGGCAGGAAAACTTTCATTCAAAATTGGATTCAGAAGGAAGCTCCTTCTTTTACATTATTCAGAGAAAAAATGCAACATATTTAGAATGGAATGGATTGAGGCACTGGGGGAAATAGAGAAACGTATTGACTTTTTTATGGGTTTATGGGAGGAATACTTAAGTATCAAAGACTAGGGGGTAAATTTACTAAGATGGGAGTTCTATTCAAGAAGTGATGTTGCCCATTTGCTGCGTTTCGCTGTCACCACCCACAAACGGCACTTCCTGTCAATCACTCTGCGATGGATCTACGTGGATACTGCTATTGCAGTCCCGATCACAGTGGCTGGCATACGCATGCGCAGTACGCAACTATTATGTGCGTAATCGCAGTTGCGAACGGTAATGAATCAGGCCCAGTGTCCACAGCTAGCGCATTAGCATTCAGTAGAATGATGACCAAACAAGAAGAATGATCCAAAACCAAGTTATAATTTAACAGCGGCTGCATTGACAAATGAGGGCAACCTTTTCTGAGGCAAATATCAGAGACGAAGAACTGCATCTATGACCTTTTTAAACTAGACTTTGCGCTCTTTCTTCTCAAGTTTTTTTTATTCCTCTACCTGACTCCTTATCTCATACTTCTGTCCTCTATGCTCCCTCCACCCTTATTACTAAACAATAGCTCCTGCATCCCTATCACCCCACAGACAATGGTATGAGTCATCTCCCAGTACTTACCATTTGAACACTGAGCAGAGAGATGAATCACTTCTGCATTAGGACTCAGGTGGCAGCATTTTTTTGTCACCATGGTTATTCCACTTGCTCTTCCTCCTATAGTATAGATGCTTCCTTGCTGGTTTCTCTCATTGTACCTGCATGTTATAAAGCAGGGCTTCTCAACTGCACTATGTGTAACCCAAAGATATTCAGTTGAACCAATTAGATTAAAATCAAAATACACCTAATGCATAAGTAAATAATACAGCTTATACAAAACAAATGTAATTTGGAGATGCTTTGTATACGTGTATATACATTATGTGCCAAACTGTGGCTCAACGGCTGTTGTGAAACTACAAGTCCCAGCATACCCTCCCTCTGATTAGCAAGATATTTAAATTGTATCGTAGTGGAGAGTGATGCCTTCGTCATCGTACATGTAGTAAATAATTCTTCTAGGGAATGATTTTGAATTTGTTCCCAGAGCAAACTGATGACCTCTATTATTTGTGGGACACCCTATATGGTTTTAGTCTGTACACCCATCCCACTGCACAGTGTGTCAGTATACTGGGGAGCAGTATAGGTTATTCTTTCCATTGATGTTGGCAGAGTACTCAGTTGGTTCCAGTGATCAACAAAAAGAAGAATTACAAGTGCACAACTCCAACATTACTAATTATATATAATAGTACAATACATTTTGCAATAGAATTTTGCAATAAATGAATAGAGGTTTTGGCATAATCATGGCCATGGTTATGGGCCTACCCACCGTGCCCAGGTAACCTCTGAGGGTAGGTCCCTAACATACTGGGGTTGAAATCCAGAACGCAGGACACCCCCAAACAGGCCCAGCTTAGCCAACCCAGGGCATCACTCTAATGAGGACAGGTGAAGTGTTCAAGTGATCCTCTACACTCCCAATAAGAAGACGTGGCACCAGGTGAGTAACTATAGAGGGTGTCTGCTTGCTATGGGGCCCGGTGCCTTAGGGGGCCCGAGGAACTTTTGCTATGGGGCCCCCATACCTCTGGTTACGCCCTGCATGGCACACTTGTAGTGCCCTGATATGTAACTACCCATAGTAGCAGACATTCCAACTGTGCAGACTTCTGAATACTAGTATCCCAATTTGATATTGGATGATTCACCATCTGCTTCATACAAGCAGATAAACTAGAGCACTAATATGTTATATATTTTAGGCAACTGAAATATGTATAACAATGAATTGCAAAATGACCATTCCAAATGAGGGATTTAAACTTAAAAGCAAGTATTGGTTAGAATTGATTGAACGTCACTTTATTTTATTTATTTTTCATTGTACTGTATCATGTTATTGTATTTTGAGGTTTATGATTTAGTATTGTACAGTGCACTCATGCCAGGATACAGGCCCTGATTCAGAGCTGGACGCTCATGGTCTTGACCATCGCGACCATCGGGCTTGCGACGAGACTCTTGTGGTAGGGTCTCGTTGCCGCAAGCCCTGCAGTGCTTTTGGCTCTATCAGAGCCGAAAGCACTCCCACTGACATCACTTGTGATGTCAGTGGGGCCGGCCCCAGATGGTAGGCGTTCACATGGGAACGCCTCCGTCTGGCCAGCCACGCTCCTGGCAGTGGCGTAAGTTCATACCAGACGCCCGGAGGCAAGTTATAATTTGGTGACCACCCCCCCCCCCCGTCAGTGTGCAATTGACACTGTGAAATTTGCATGCAGACAGGCTATAGATAGACGAAGGCAGCAGCTCATGGTCTGACATGGAGCTCTCCACAAGTGTATGGTGGCTTCTTAGATGCTGGGAAGGGGTGCCATGTATTAGGCAGCCGTGCCGTTACACTCTGGGTGCACAGTTACAGCCCTAAGTGGGGAGAATATGTTGTGGACAATGGAGAAGGTGCCCCCTTCAGAGCTGGAGCTCGGCGGCAGGCGCCTCCGTTGTCTCCCATAGTTCTGCCCCTGGCCCCCGGCACGCCCACCAAAGGGGGCGTGCTGTCACTCACCATCGACAGCACGCCCCCTTTGTAGCGAGACCCATAGCGACGGCTTGCCCATCGCTATCCGGGTCTCACGCATGCGCACGATGGTGCCGGGTCCGTCGTGCGCATGCGCAGTGGGCAAAAATCGACCCGCTTGCGAACGCTCAGCGCTCGCGAGCGGGTCTGAATCAGGCCCACAGTTCATAAAGATAATAGGAGAAAAAAAGTTTCATTTAGGGATCCACTTTTTTGTGCTTTGCAGATGCTAATAATCACATAAGAAGGACCTTAAACATAGGTCAGATAAAAATGTACACCACCGCAACCGTATAATGGTAATTGTACATTGTGGGACAATTTATTCCTTCTTTTATGTCCCCATCAGGACAATAATTGGTAAAATTGGTAAAGGAATGTTGCTTTCTTTAATGCAGACACTGATATAATCCAAGTCGTTAGTGGTTGACATGCCAGTTGAACTTTCAAAACTATTAGAAGCAATCTAATGCTGGGTACACACTGGCGGACAATTGAATGGCCGATATATCGGAATTGGTATGTAATACTTGCAGTCGGGTTGCCTCCTGTCAAAATACAGACAGCGGCATCCCAATGGTTGGTATCCCGACAGGGGTCGGGTAAGTATACTTACTCTTCCCCCTAAACCTAACCCCCCCTTCTTGTAGCCTAACCCTCCCCATTAGTGCCTAAACCTAAGTCTCCCCCCTTCATGCCTAAACCTAACCCTCCCCCCTTAGTGCCTAACCCCCCATTGGGGTGCCTAACCCTAACGCTAACCCCACTATGCTGCCTAAACCTAACACTCCACCCCCCCACTTACCTCGTTCAGGCTGGCATCTGTCTGTATTCCGCCATCTGTATTTCGACGCCTATCTTAAGTCCTGTATCTGGCTTCCACTGCCGGGATTCAGACCGGAGGCATGCCGTCCGCTGGTCTGCTAACTACATCCCGATATATCATGTGTATGTCGGCCAGTGTGTACAGGCGATATGTCTGAACAACATTGTTCAAAGACACATCGCGTCAGCTGTGCAGCAACTGCCGTGGAACTGCAGTGATGGTTGTTCAGTGTGTATGAACAACCATCATTTGCAGATATATCTTTCTGTTGTGTACCCACCTTAACATTACTGAAATGTACAGATGTGTCCTCATACACTTAACCTCAATACTGCACACAGTGCGATTTGACTGGCGTAAGTAAGCCACCAGGTCCCATGCTACTCTGCTAGCGTTGAACATATTTTTTTGTCGAAAGTGCATCTAAGTCGCAATGCGATGCAACTAAGACGCACCAGCAGCCACTACTAATTAATTTGACTTTGCACCTGAGTCTGTATATGAAACACAACGGAACTTGGAATGAAAAAAGTTGTGACCGCTACATTGTAGCACCTCGTACACAGATTCAGAGACTCAAGTGTCACATTTTAAATTAATCAGCACAGTCTGCAGGTGAGCCTAGTCACATCACATTCCGTATTCAGTTTGAGGCGAAAAGTCCCGATCCGCGATACTTTTTCGCCGATGATGTCATTTTCGCCTGTTTTGAGTTTCCTCTGTATTCATTTTGGAAGACACTTCGCCTAGGCAGAAAGTCACTGCAATGTAATAGGCGAAAAAGTTTTGCCTAT
The DNA here is from genome assembly GCA_031769625.1 of Taudactylus pleione. Taxonomy (NCBI): domain Eukaryota; kingdom Metazoa; phylum Chordata; class Amphibia; order Anura; family Myobatrachidae; genus Taudactylus; species Taudactylus pleione. The sequence goes on along the minus strand of JAUIMM010000210.1, from coordinate 5,928,631 downwards.
GAATAGCAGGTGGAAAAAAGTGCAGAATTGCGGTTTTGGGGTGCAACGTTGCGGGAACCCTTGTGCAGCCGTAAGACAGTCCCTTAAAGGTAAACTGCGTCAAAAAAAGTTTAAAAATATTTGGGACACCCCAAAAAAATTATCTTTAATTTTGTGGGTAAAAAAAAGAAACAGGGGAACAAAGTGCCAAACTATCTAAATTAATTCAGGTCGGGACCCCATGTATGCGGCAGGTGTTTTCTTCATTGCGGGTACAAGCGGCAGGTGCAATTTTGCAGATTTTTAAAAATAACTTTAGGGACTTAAAAAAAAAAATGCTTACCCCCATTTTCATGTACCCCAAATTTGATAGGAATAGTTATTCCCCCCCCCCCCAAAAAAAAAAAAATCTAAGTGCTATTCTTTACCACTTCTTCATAGACACAAAATTGCACCTTGCACAGCTATTACAAACCCCGACTTCCCACAGGCAAAATTGGGGGTACCCATAATGATCCCCCATGTCTGGACATCTTTAGGGGGGTCCCAGGCATATTTCCCAAAAATTCCCGTTTTTTTTCGTAAATGGGGCGAAGGGTCATTTTAAAAAAACAGGGATAATTTTTCAATTACCTATAGCAGGTGAAAAAAAGTGCAGATTTGGGGTTTAGAGGTGCAGGCTTAAAAAAAATAGCCTGCACCCTTGGGAATGCCCCCTTAAAATGAAATGTGCAAAAAAAATAAAAAAAATTGAGACACCCCAAAAAATTTTTACAAATTTTGGGGTGAAAAAAAAATAGGGAAACAAAATGCCAAGCTAAAGAAATTAATTCTGGTGGGGTCCCCAAGTATGTGTCAGGTGTTTTTTTCATTCCGGTAGCGGGCAGCTGTATTTTTGAAGAATTTTTAAAATTACCTTTATGGACTTAAAAATATGCTTATCCCCATTTCCATGTACCCCAAACTTGATGGGACCACTTTTAAAAACGAAAAAAAAAAAACCTAAGTGCTCTTCTGCATCACTTCTTCAATGTCGGTAAAAGTAACCACCTTCCACATCTATTTAAAAATGCCGACTTTCATAGTGATCCCCGAGGTCTGGATATCTTTAGGGGGGTCCTACAATTATTTCCCGAAAATTCCCGTATTTTTTCGCCGATCCATGTTTCGTCTGTTCCAGATTTCGCCTACTTTGGAATTGAATACGGGGAATAGCAGGCACCTCCGCGATACTTTTCTGCCTGGAAAACAGGCGAAGGAGGCGAAAAGTCTGGACTTTTCGCCTCAAATTGAATACGGGCCTTAGATGCATTTTCATTAAAAAAAGACGCCCGGCGCTAGCAGCGTCTCACTGGACATGACACTCCGAGAGGGACTTTTTAGCGCGACTGTAGCAAAGATGTATAAGGACACATCTGTACATATTTCTCTTTAACTCCCACAACAGTACAAAAATATTGTGTCAATATCATGTATTACACTGGTGTTGTGCAGTCACACAAAATGCAATTATTGTCATGTAGAATAAATGCGTGCCCACCCCAACATCTAGAGCACTTACACACACAGGTTCTCTTGGGTTATACAATATGTAGGGGTTATACACCTGGTCTGATTGCTTTTCTCCAGAGATGTACCACCCACCCAGCACCTATGCCAGCCCCAGCCGCCGCCCCCCCATGCAGTTCCTTTTACTTAATGCCCCCAGTAGTGGTCCCCCTATGTAGTACCTCCAGTAGTGAGCCCCCTGTAGTTGTCCCCAGTAGTGAGCCCCCTGTAGTTGCCTCCTGTAGGTGCCCCCAGTACCCAGTAGTGACCCCCCCCCCCCTGTGTACACACAAATAAACAACAACAAACAAACACTTACCTTTATCCCCGCTCCAGTGCTGCTGCCGTCCGCCCCCGGCACTGTGAGAATGACGTCACTCCCATAGTGCACTGCGTGACCCGGACGACGGAGCTTACTCCTGAGCTCCGTCCCCGGCGTCTGCTCCTCTGCACAATGGGAGTGACGTCATGACGTCACTCTCATAGTGCACTGCGGGACCCGGAAGACTGAGTGAGCTCCGTCCGGCTGCCGCCGGGGGTTTGAATAGGAGCCGGCGCCCGCTGACACTCAGCGGGTGCCTGGCAAATGGAGGGTGCAGGGGACACCGCACCCCCTGCACCCTCCGTAGTTACGCCAATGGAGGTGGAGCGCCGATCAGCGGCGCTCCTTCTCCATGCAGCTCCCGGGGACAATGGAGCCAGGTGCCCCCTTCAGGGCTGGTGCCCGGTGGCAAATGACTCCATTGTCCCCGGGAGTTCCGCCACTGCCTGTGTGTGTACTCCCGATAAAGTCGTGGTGTCTCCACTCAGCGCCATGATGAAACGCATTGGGTCTGATTTATACTCTTGCTATTGGCATATATCATCTGGTCTATTCAGATAAGCAAGATTTTACTTCTTTATTGTATGTGTAATTTCATCGAGAGCATTGAGTGTGATAAAAAGAATATCCAAGATGGAACTCATCTGTGCAGCATTTAATGTTTTTATTAAATAGGCTCTACTTTTAATTTATTTCATGTACATATCTATTTATTGTACCAGGAGAGACGCCCATGTTTGTTTGTTTTTTTCAATATAAATATATATAAAATCCCTGAAAAGTGCTGTGTTTTCACCGCTGCGCTGGCGAAAACACATAGGTCCGTGAAATAATCAGGATTTTTCAGACGAACAAATAGGATACGGGAATCAAAAAAAATTGTCAGGCTTCTTAATTTGATGGACATACCCATCTCACAATTTAAAAAGTCCTTACTCCGCCACCTCATGATTGCAGCGAGAGCGGTTATTCCTGGTCTTTGGAGATCGCCCACCCAACCCTCTATCTCTCAGTGGTTCCAGAGGATTGACCAACTGTCACTCTCAGCCTTTACCACAACTTGGTTCGCCTGGTTGGGCTACAAAGAAACACTGGACTATACTTCCCACTTTGCATCCACTCCCTCTAACTCATCTTAGTAAATATGGTGGTGTTCTCTTTCCCTTACCCTATGTCCCCTTTTCTTTATCCCAACCACATCCTGTTTCTTCTCCACTTCTTTTTCTTTATTTTATATCTCTGTAAGGGGCATATTCAATTAGATGCGAAAAGTCCTGTACTTTTCGCATGCTGGACTTTTCGCCGACATCGCTGGTTTTCCATGCGAAAAAGTATTGCGTGTTTTGGGGAAATCAGTCTGACACCCGCCAAAAGATGCACTAACATTGGGGATCAATGTAGATGCCCCTGAACAGCCCTACTGAAGCTATTTGGGGTACTTAAATGCTCTCATTAGCTGCTAATTTGCGTCTTTGCACAAGTGGTGAATAATAGCATTTAGCAGGTTTTTTGGAGAAAATAACTAGTCCCAGCAAATTTGGGGTACATGAAAATGAGTGCTAGCATGGTTAAAAATTGCAAATGTGAGGCTTTAAAAAGCATGAAAAACGCACCTTCAGCAAGCACCTGCAATAAAAAACCCTCCCCCATACTTGCAGGACCCGCCAAAGTCTATTTCGCTAGTATTTAAGTTTGTACCCCAACTTTGTACATTTTTGCCCCCTTTTTCAAAGTCAGTTTTTGGGCTGTTTTCATTTTAATAGGATTTTTTTTACGCAGTTTACCTTTGGGGACCTGTCCTAAGGGTACAGGGTGGTTTCCCCACCTTTGCACCCCAAAACCGCAATTCTGCACTTTTTTCCGACAGCTATTTATAGGCAAAACTTTTCCGCCGGGTACATTGCGTTTCCGCACCACCGAAAAGTCGCCACAATTGAATACTGGCGAAATTACCGGCAAAACTTTTTCACTGAAAACGGCTGTTCGCCGCTAATTGAATACAGCCCTATAATGGTAAGTTTTATTGTTACCGCCCCTGAAAATATATCATGGTTAATTGGCTACACCCCTTAGTATGAAATAAAGTCCCTGGAAGGTGTCTGTTTGTGCTAATCTTGAGAACCACTGGATGAATTTTAATGCAGTTTTCACTATTCTACAGAGCATTTGTGGATGAAGGTTTATGTGTATGAAACATTACTGTATGGCAAAAGGGAGACGAGCAATGACATTTTATTGAAGCAAGTCAATGAAAAATTGGACATCCAAGCACTTTCTCTGCTTACGCTGCCTAAACCATTTAAGATATATCACAATGATGAACTTTATTTTCTACCATGTAGAGATTGATACGTATTATCCGGTTTCTCCAGGAAAATTGATGTAAGCCCTGTTTACTGAAACAAAATTTCAGTTTTTCCCTTTTTTACACCATTCCTTTTTCATTTATGTGCAAAACGATTCTTTGATTTCATACGGGTCCAGTTCCCGGTAAATCTGCTTTAGTATGACAATAAATAAAGCACAGGGTCAGACACTAAACGTGGCTGGAGTTGACCTAAGTGGCTACTGTTTTTCTCATGGAAAACTTTGTGGCCCTTTTGCATGTCACTTCAAAAATCCAATTAGGTGCAGATTGCGAGTAGTGAGTTTGTTTCATGATTCTCGACGACTACGCAGGAATGCGCACACACAAGAATTCTCCAATCCAATTGAAAAAGCCTATTCGCAGTACTCACATCGGAGGTTTGCAAAATGACTGCCAAATGCAATGTGAGAGATGTGCAGGGAAAAGTGGGGAGACCTTCCTGGACCCAACAAAATTGATAATTGTGTTAGCATTACTGTATAGAAGGCTGTTTGTGGGCATTAGGAAAGTACTGAAGGCTTTAAGGTGGTGTCAAATGGCTGATTTAAAAATGCAAAAAAATTATAAAAAGCAAACTTTTTTCGTTTAATTAAAAAAGTAGTAAAAAGTGATTTTAGGGTACTTTTGAGGGCACTTTTAAAAATGATAAACATTTATTTATATCAAGGGCTTGATAAAAGGGTTTGCGCCCTGAAACGGCCTACTCCTAGTGTCGTGGAGATTATTTATTTTTGAGATTGTTAGACCCAGAGTGCCGTCCAGTGCTCAAAAGATACATATTCTACAAATACAAATGAGAGGCATCGGGCACGTTGAATCGGTAGATAGAAGTCATTGTCTATTCATATATATTAGAGCGGGCATTTCTGTGCGCTCGTCTGAAAAGGGGGCGTGGCCAATGAAAATAAAAGGGGCGTGTCTTTATGTTGCGTTATGTAACTCTTGGGGGCGTGCCCGGCACTTACGGACATGCCGGGCAGCCCCCAAGCGCTGCGGTCACTGAATGGATTCCGGGCCCATGCTCCCTGCATTCATTTACCGGCGGTGACCACTGCACTGCTGTTTGGCCCACCCGCGGGACACTGCGGGAGGGGACAGGACCCGCAGGCTGTTTCAGCGGGGTGCCGCGCCGGAGAACAGGGTGCTTTCTGCACTTTAGAAATAGGGCAGGGCGCAGCGCCCCGCTGAAACGGACTAGCGGGAACGCTATATATATATATATATATATATATAACAATTACTTCAAGGACGCTACAACTCACATAATAATACAGACAATTCTTATATTCTTCGTAAATAACAATCCCTTCAGGGTTTATAGGCTCCAGTTATTTCTGTTTTGTGAATGTAGATAACAACTTTCGTGCTCGCTTTTCAGAGCTGATCGGAGAGTTCATATGACAAAACTTGTTTTAACGTCCTTCTTGAGGTTCTATAAGATACCCTCATACCAGAAAAACACCCAAGATAGGCCCAAAGGCCAACATTAATACAATGTAAAACAATCTTTATTAAAAAATTCGCAAATTCAGATAGATAAATGTATAAATATGTTAATACATCAACATCTTTTATACAGATAAAAATAGATTTTCCACACCTTACAAATGAATGAAGGTTTATAACATAATGTCCACCATTAGTGTAAACCCTACGCGTTTCGTCTTACGTCAAGACTTCATCAGGGGTAGATCTCGAAATACATATATTTAAGGATATAGTATGACAGTGATCAGAACGGCTCTCGGAATCAATAATTAACCTCACACTTGTACATATTGAGATAAATCAGATCTTTAGATCATCAACATTAGGTTATGCAACACTTTTTAGGTCCTTCTTCCTCTCAATCCCACTGCCACCTATATATAATGTTTATGTGTAAGGAAAAACTTTAAAAAGCTGCACCTCTCATTAAATCCCCTGTTAGTAAGGATCAGACAATAATACACACACCCGGGGGCGCTATACAGAAGAAATATTTCACTATAGGAGCGATAAAATCCTATGATAAGATCAGTGGATCATATTTCCACTACGATCTCCTAAGGTGTAGAATTGTGGAGGTTAATATATCTGGGATATTCTTAAAAATACCCTCTCACCAGAGATCACCCGATAAGAAAAAGGCCCAATGACCGATCAGTAAATAATTGGAAATTAGTTTCTTTTTTTTATAAAAATATGCATAATTTATAAAAATTGCTTACAGCATAAAGAGGTTGACAAAGTATCCACAATCACTATACAGGTGAGGTGATGATATATTTCTGCCACCACCCATAGGGGTGTGAGCTCGATTGGCAGGATACTATTAAGGTGCCTACACACTAGACAATATTATACACGATTTGGCTGATTACGACGCATCGTAAGTACAGATTGTGCATAATATGTGCAAATCGTGAGTGTCCACTTATAATTATGATGCCGATGCGCGTACCCGAGGGTCCTCCATCGTATCTTCAGATTTTACCTACAGCAGGTAAGATCTGGCAATCTTTTACACGATCCGAGGCATATCGTTCAGTGTTTATGCCTGAACGATATGTTGTTCCGATCCGTACGATGCTGACGTCGCTTTGAAACGGACGCATGCACGGATCAGTGAGATCCGTCCATGCATCTGTGTAAAAAAAAAAAAAACAACGATGTGCACCCCTACCCTAAAGCACAACCAGCCAGTGCTGGTTGTAAAAATACAGGGGATAAATGAATAGTTCATTCATATACAGTATATACACACAATGAAGTGCCAAAATCCGTGGCTAGATGCCCAGTATGGTGTAGCACTCCCTCTAGCCCGGCGAAGTGCAGCAACTCAACATGGCAACCATTCCACAAGTGGACGGAAGACCTTTGGAGAGATATTGACCCATGCTATCTGGTTAGCTTCCCACAGCTGCCTAATATTTGTATCATCCTGCTGGAATATTCTATCATTTGTGGGTAAATGAGGTCCATGAAGAGGTGCAAATGGTCATCAAGCAAGGCAATGTAGCGGTTACTGGTCAATGACATGTTCAGGCGGACCAGCAGACTCAACCCATGCCATGTGAACACACCATAGACCATAATGGAACCACTACCAGTTTGCACGGTGCCTTATTGACAACTGGGATCCATGGCCTCATGGGGTTTGCGCCACACCCGAAACCTACTACCATCTGCTCAAAACAACTTGAACCATGTTGCCAGTCCTCCAGGGTCCAATTAGCGACATCACAAGCCCAGCTCAGGCGCTGTGTCTGATGTAGTGTTAGCAGGTGGGTCCTCTGTTCCCATATCTCATAGAAGCTAAAGAACGCTGCACTGACCTGCTGGATATGCGCCTGGTACCTCCTGTATGGAATGTTTGTGATTTGAAGCACTTGTCTGTTACCACAGACAATTCTGGCCAGAAGCCGCTGGTCACGATCATGAAGCACCCGTGGTCGGCCATGGAGCTGTTCACGGTGGGTGGTAATGCCTTCTATGAGGTATTCCCAGTACACACGTGACACCAAAGATCAAGGAATGTTAAACGTCCGCACAACTTGAATGTCCCATCCGTCGGGCACCCACTATCATGCCCAGTTTGAACAGCGATAATCCATGTCACCTTGCCATGAGCAGCCTAGCCGGTGTTCAGACTGACTCATGAGTTGTCCGATTACAACTGATACAGGTCTGGGCATTTCCAAGATGTCACAGTATGGTGACGCCAACTGCTATCCCACGACTTTTGACACTTCGGTGTGTGTGTGTATATGTTTATATATAAAATATATTCTATATATGTGTGTGTATATTTATATATGTTTATATTTGTGTGTGTGTGTATGTGTATATATATATATATATATATATATATATATATTATAATGTGTGTGAAAAAATGGATTTCTGTTAGTTTGGACATGACTTTTTGGTGTTACGAAAGTCTGACATAGAGGATGTGATTAGATGAAGATGTAATTGTGGGAATATGAATCAAACAAAACATTGGTTTTGTGCCTTTACCAAGAAATTGTACTGGATAAAGTCATGGTAAATAATACACCTTTGTTAGTCACATCCTGTAAACCTCTGTTGATTTAGTTACTGATCGGAAAAGCCATCAGTCATCTAACTTGTGATAAAATCCTGTGGCGGTAATAGTAACTGATAAGCCTGACAAATTCTGTTTACATTTCTATTGCAGTATAGTGTATTCCATGCAAATGCAAGGGAAACTGATTTCTAGATACTTCTCTTATGTTCCATTTTTTTGAAAGCTAGCTCTGCATATATCCACTCTTTCTCTCCTGTTGTCCATTTGCCCATCTCTTTAATCTCTCCCTCTCATCAAACACCACCATTGACACTGACACTCTTTCCAGTTACTGCCCCATCTCTCTCCTCGTCTTTACCTCCAAACTCCCTGACCGGACGGCCTTTCTTTCCACTGACCTTACTGAAGTCAGCAATAACCTCACTGCCAAATCCAAGGGTCACTACCCTCTGCTCATTCTCCTTGACCTCTCAAATGCTTTTGACACTGTGGGACCACCCTCTCCTGCAAATACTTCACTCCCTCAGTCTATATGATACTGCCCTCTCCCCAGTGGCGTAACTTCATCCCAGGTGCCAGGAGGCAAGATAAATGTTTGTGCCCCCCCCAAATTAAAATGTACCACCCCCCCAGCACCTATGCCAGCCCCAGCTGCCGCCCCCCTATGCAGTTCCCCCAGTAGTGGTCCCCCTGTGCAGTGCCCTTTGTAGAGGTTCCCCCCTATGCAGTGCCGCCTGTGTAGTGCCCCCCAGTAATGGTCCCCGTTTGCAGTACCTCCAGTAGTGGTCCCCCTTTGCAGTGCCCCAGTAGTAAGGGCCCCTGTAGTGCCCCCAGTAGTAAGCCCCCTGTAGTGCTCCCAGTAGTGAGCCCCCTTTAGTAAACTCCCTGTAGTGCCCCCAGTAGTAAGCCCTCCAGTAATGCCCCCTGTAGTAAGCCCCCCAGTAATGCCCCCTGTAGTAAGCCCCAGTAATGCCCCCTGTAGTAAGCCCCCCAGTAATGCCCCTGTAGTATGCCCCCTGTAGTAAGCCCCCATAATGCCCCTTGTAGTAAGCCCCCAGTAATGCCACTGTAGTAATCCCCCTGTAGTAAGCCTCATAATGCCCCCTGTAGTGCTCCCAGTAATGCCCCCTGTAGTAAGCCCCCTGTAATGCCCCCTGTAGTGAGCCCCCAGTAATGCCCCCTGTAGTGAGCCCCCAGTAATGCCCCCTGTAGTGAGCCAACAATAATGCCTCCTGTAGTGAGCCGCGAGCGTGCACACATACAAAAAAAAACAATACTTACCTGAAACCCCGCTCCAGTGCTGCTGCCTTCCGTCCCCGGCGCCCGCTCCTCAGAACTATGGGAATGACGTCACTCCCATAGTGCATTGCGGGACCCGGAAGCGGAGCTCAGGAGTGAGCTCTGTTCCTCCGGCTACCGCCGGGGGAAAGTAGAAGCCGGGCGCCCACTGGTAACACACTTAGCGGGCGCCCGGCAAATAGGGGGTGCGACTGCACCCCCCGTATTGACGCCGCTGGAGGTTGAGCGCCGATCAGCGGCGCTCCATCTCCATAGCAGTGCCCGGAACGGCCCGGGGGACAATGGAGCCAGGTGCCCCCTTAAGGGCTGGGGCCCGGCGGCAAATTACTCCATTGTCTTCGGGAGTTCCGCCACTGCCTCTCCCGGCTGTCGTCCTACCTCTTACCGTTATTTCTCTGTCTACTCTCACTCTACTCCCCCCTCCCTCTACCAGTAGGTGCCCCCCAAGTTTCTGTTCTGGGGCCTCTCCTATTCTCCCTTTTTATACACATTCATTAGGTGAACTCATCGTCTCCTTTGGCTCCTAATATCATCTCTTTGCTGCTGACACTCAGATCTACCTCTCCTTTCCCCTCTCTCCTCACTGGTATCTCCAGCTGTGTCTCTGCTACCTCCTCCTGCATGTCCCAGAACTTTCTTACATTTAACAGGTCTAAAGCTAGGTACACACTGGCAGATATATTGGTCGATCAATTGATCGGCCAATATATCGGGTGCACGTCGGCCAGTGTGTACCAGCGATATGCCTGTTAACGATATGTTCACCGACATATGACTGCGGCTGTATCTGCAGATATATTGGGGCATCGTGCTGCGTGTATGGGCGGTTAGGCGACCGCCCGTACACTTGGGGGTGCGACGCCCACTGCACAGAACACATGATGGTTGTTCAGTGAGTATGAACAACCATCATCTGCAGATATCTGTTTGGCGTGTACCCAGCTTAAGACTGAGCTGATCATCTTCCCTGAATATCCTCACTTCCTACAATTTTGTTATCTATTGACAGCACTACCATCTACCATCTAAAAATGTTACCTTGAATGGGAAAAACATGGCAATGGAGCTTGCAGTGCAGGGAAGTAACCACTAGGTTGTGCTCTATGATCAGTAAAGTACCATAGCCTTAACTGGGAAGTCACATGACCAGTGTTTGGAATAAATGTCACATGAAGCAAAAAATAAATAAAAATAATGACAGTATGCAGTATTTGGTTTTCAGGATAGACAGATCAGGAATATGCAGATTCCCAACAGTGAATACATGAGAAAAACCTAAGTCATAGACCACAAATGTAAAAGACAGACAAAGTAATATGAGGCAGTTTGTTTTTTAATATGCATGTATGAATACTCGGTGTATCTTCATAGGCATTCAAGGCACTGTGCTGAAAAATTTGGGTCTGTTCAGGCCACCTGTTATGCTGGGAGTTACGATTTGCTGCCCCAAGTCTGCACATAAAACAGAGCTATTTTTTAGATTGGCAGAAAACTAAGCAGAATACCAGTTAGGAATATATTACCAGACTGGCTTAAGGACGGGTACCAAATTATACACCGTAGGAGGCCAAGGCAGTATGGAGGTGTTTGGGGGATGGTGGCGCAATGTAAATGTGCAGCCAGAAGCACTGTGTGTTACTGGGTTTGGTGGTTGTCACTGCTCTGATTCTCTGCTGGTAATGCTGGGTCCACTAGGGATACTGGGATTGATGAACTGGAACTGTTTAGGATTTTGAGGAGTCCTCCCACCACCGGAAAATCCAGTCCTAGCCACTGGGATTTGTCAAGTCCTGATATAGGAGGCATTCATTGGTCAGTATATTCAATGTAAAACGACATAATAAATCCAGGGAAGCTATCTTCTAGATAGTTTGAAACGTGACAGCATTGTAGCAGTAGTATAGTGAAGTGGACAAAAGTGATTTCTTCCACAATGAGGGCACAGGGGAAATTACAGATACTGCTTATACGTATTTAAAGGCATGCACTTAAAGGGGCATTTTAAGAAATGAGTGGGCCGTCTGTGTACAAGGCCCACCCTCTTAATCATCATAACTCAATTTTTCAGGAAATCGCTAAATACCAATTCCCTGTGTAGATAGTAATAATCATTTCTCTTGCGTTTTAATGCACTCCGTGCCATAAATCTTCCAGGCCAGTCCGCCCGCTGCTTCATATCCAAATCGGGTCCATAATCAAGTTTTTAGTGGTACTGTGCTGTCTGTAGTATAAACACAAGTTCTCAAGCCACAGCGGAGGAGGAGAGAACCCAAACAATGACAGCCTGACAGTTACAGTATGTGAAGCAGTGGGTGGACCCAAAAGCAGGGCAGAGGCAGTAGGGAACTTGACAGCAATACTTCCTCTGTCCTGTGGCAGATGTTGGGTGCTGGGTGGGCTCACAGGGCCTTTCTGGCTTGGGGGCCAGTGTGCACATCACCCCCAGCACCCATTGTTAATACGCCACTGTGGAAACCATTTCACTGTGTTGAGGCCAAGCAGAGCTATCACAAGGATTGAACAGCAAGAGGAATAGTGTACTGTATGCCAATTGTTACTTTTGTTTTCATGAGTGAAATGCATTTAAGTCCAATTTGTCTTACTATCGCTTAAAATGTAGTCTGCTAGGTACTGTACCTGGTTGAACTCTTCATTTTCTATATACATATTTACTAGGGTAGCAAAGCCTTATTTGAACCTGTTAGTTGTAATTCTTATATATAAATTATTTTTATGTAAAACAAACATTGTACTTGCCAATTCAGAATTTATTTATTTATTTATTTTTTTTGTTCACAAAAAATTGCCCATTGCGGAATTTAATGCAGGTTCTCATGATAATTTAACAAGCCAATAAAGTTTTCTTCACTATATATGCATACTGATTTCAGCAAAGTTCTACTTGTAATAATATATTCATTTTATGGATTTTTACATGTGATAGCAGTGTCTAATTTCAGAGCATGATGTAAAAAAATGATAATAAATCCACCCTCCTGTTTATTTTAGCTGATAGTTGTATTACAGCTGTCAGTAGGGAACAGTACGCAGCTGAAAACATTGAAATGGCCAAACCTACACAGTTTTGAACAGAAAAGAGAACGGTATTTGAAAACAATGTGTCATTTTCGTTAATTAGTAAAAAATATTGCATTATTTATGATGCAAAAAATTACAATGTATTGAGAATTGCATACAACAATTTACTGCAGTGTTGTCTTTGCACACCAAATAGCAACAGATACTCAGCATTGCATCCAGCATACCTGTCATAGTTTGTGGAGTAACTGATTATGCAGCTGTACCAGGTTATATAATAATTTACTTCCAGTGCCTCAGGCACTGAACCCATTTTAATGCCTGGTCATTATGAATTGATGTTTTGACTGGTATGGGGAGCCTTCTCTGTGCTCAGTCTAATAATGGCGAGAGCCTTTCCTGGTGCCTAGTTAGATAATGGTGGGAGCAGTTTCTTGCTGATAGCAGGGAAAACTTTTCTTGTGCCCAGTATGATAATGGGGGAAGCATTCTCTGGTGGTCAATCTAATATAGATAGCCTTCTCAGTTGCCCAGCCTGATATGGGAAGCCTTCTCTGGTGCCCAGGCTGATTTGTCTGATTGCTGGTATGATGGGACACATCACTCTTGTTTCCCTCCTTACGGGGGTTCCGGACTATAGATAGACAGTAATTAGACAATGTCTAGATAGACACCAGATGTTAGACAGTTAATAGTTAGACAAGGATAAAAGTTTGACACAGACAAAAGTCAGACACACTAAAGTTAGACATGTAAAAAGTTTGACAGGTACAAAAGGTCGACAGGGTCAAAAGTTTGACATGAAAATTATTGAGACAAAATGGTCGACACATTGAAAAAAAAAAATTTTTTTTGTGTTAGGGTTAGGCACTTACTGGACGGTTAGGGTTAAGCACTTACCCCAATAGTTAGGGTTAGGCACCAAGGGGAGGGTTAGGGTTAGGCACCAAGGGGAGGGTTAGGGTGAAGATTAGGGCTAAAAAACAAAAATTGTTGACACATTCTTTTTTCTTCTTTTTTTAAGATTAGGGTTAGATTTAGGGTTAGGCACTTACTGGACGGTTAGGGTTAGGCACTTACCCAGACGGTTAGGGTTAGGCACCAGGAGGGAGGATTAGGGACCATGGGGGTGTTAGGGTTAAGATTAGGGCTTAAAAAAAAAAAAAAAAGATTTGTCGACCATTTGCATGTCGAACTTTTGACCCTGTCGACCTTTTGTACCTGTCGAACTTTTTACATGTCTAACTTTAGTGTGTCTAAACTTTTGTCTGTGTTGAACTTTTATCCTTGTCTAACTATTAACTGTCTAACATCTGGTGTCTACAGTATCTAGACATTGTCTAACTAATTACTGTCTATCTCTTATACCACACCCCCCTATGCTGAATGTTAAGGCCCCCATACATCAGCAATCTGAAAACCACAATTAAACAATTTGAAGATTTATTGCCCGATCTTAGGATTTCCCAATCGAGCAATCTGCGCCCATACACTACAGATCTTTTTCAGTGATTTGCAGATCGATTGCAGCAAACACAGATCTGGCAATCCTGAAAGGCCCATCATTTTGCTAGTAACGGTCTGCAAATCTGCTGATCATGTCCATACACTAGCAATCTACAGCCCCAATTGATCTGTGAAATCCAACATGTTGGACAATCTGATTAAACAATTCCAATCACTTTTTCGTTGCAATCTGCGATCTGTGAAGCCCATACATTGCAGATTTTTATACACAATCGATTGCAAATTGCACGATTGCTGCAATCCATCTCTGATGTATGGGGGCCTATGTTAGTTACTGCTGATGCATGAATTTACCTTCCTGTAGTAATTGCCCTTTCTCATTGATTTCAGTGAGGTTGGGCCCAAATAAAAATGAAAAAATAAGCTGAGAACCTGGTATGAGAAATGGAAAACGCAAACTGTAATAAAAAAAGTGTAAATATTTCCCTTTAAAGTAAAATCATCCATAATTTTTAATAAATACACATAAAAGCTGAACCATTAATCATGAAGCAGAAAACCACTTAAATATGCACTACCGCTGGTATAAACCTTTTTACTGACTTGCCGATTCTCCTTGCAGGAACCACAGAGGCTGCATGATACAGCTCTTTTTCTTAGGACTTCGTGGGTACTCTTAAAGGCCCAGCTGAAATCGGAGCTGTGTGCTTTTGATCGATCCTCCTGCTTGGTCCTCAGGTGCCATTTTAAAATGGTAAGGTGAATAGATTTGCTAACAGTGTATTATAGAACAGACAGACACAGGGACAACAACTGCATGGAGCAACCCCAGGTCTTCTGCTAGATGAGTGGTTCTCAATCATGTTCTACTTGTGTACCCCATGGCAGCCAATGTGTGTTGTTTCTACACCAAGATTTTCAAAGCAATACATTCATAATTAATTTTATTGCGATTAGAGTAAATGTTTAGGCACCACTATAAATATATATATATATATATGCCAATGCGGGGAAGGGGGAGTGGGGTGTTAAAAGCCTTAATATCACTGTTGCTTTTTTTGTATAAACTAAATAAAATAAAAAAATCCATTATTAGTATCATTAATCAATGTTATTTTTATTTTTTTACATAAACACGTTTTAATAATTTTGTTTTTGGTTTGAGTGATGGCCACACGGTGGGTGAGACGCTGTAATGAATTTCTGGAACTAAGGGGCGGCAGTCCTAAAAAATTTGGGAAGCACTGGTTTAGGTCAAAAATGTTCTTAACTTAAGGGCCATTACACTTTTAGCGGTTCATGCTGAATTTGACGCGTTTAACAAAAAAAAATGTAGGCACAAAATGCGTTTAAGAAAAAAAAAAGATGCGTGTTGCTTAGGTTGTAGAGCTGTTCAAATAACAAGGGCAATATTATACGCCAATTTTACACCAGGAGAAACCAGTAGTATATGCATCTGGGTTATGTCAGGTGACATGACAGTGGAATGTGGTTTGACAGGCACACAAGCGGCTGTGCATTTCCGTCCATTTAAAATGCAAATGCAGAAGGAGGTGTCAGACACCTTGCTGCATCTGCATAATCACACACTGCGACCGAGGTCACATCCTGGGATCACCATTGAAACAATCGCGACCATCAGTCTCGATTGTTGTCCCTTCGGCCAGGTCACAGTAGCTGAAGCTCACCGCAGCCTGACCGGGTCCTACCAGCTTGCGAGGCCAGGAAGTCTGTGTGCACACAAGCAGACCCTGGCCTCGTCCCTCCCAGAAAATGGGGGCAAAACCCCCCCGTTTTCACGAACGCCCCCACTCCGCCTCCTAAACCCCCAATCTGCGAGCATGCGCAGTCCTCCTACCACCGGAGATGTGCGCTAGCCATCGGGTTAGCGTACATCTCTGAATCAGGCCCAGAGTTAGTAATAAATGCTACAGTCCAGGATACAGTACTAACACAATATTGTACTTTAGTGATGGGTCATATACATACGTAAGTCTGCCTGTGTCTGGATGGTATTTAATAATAAAGAAAAATACTAGGTTTACCATGTAATATACAATTAAAATAATATCTTCTGCTTTAAAAAAATCCAATGGGAATCTGCTTTCCTGCAGCGCACTCACTGCAAATATCATTTAAGTAATATGAATATATTGCTGCTATTAATAGAAGCAAAAGTAGGAGGGCTCAAAATGCACTTGACCAATCAGAAGCGTCTGCTGATTGTCGTCATCATCATCATCAGCTCACACTTTGCACCAGGGATTGTGCACTTGTGAGTGAAATGCCTCTTGGCAGACGTATGTGCATCTGCATGGGACACATTTGCATTAACAAACCCTTACTATGTCCACGTTTTCCTGCCCATCTGTCCTTTGCTCCACCTATAGGGAGTTATAAGCACAAAATGCATCATAGTCATAATAGAAGTAAATGCGTAAGAATTTTTGGTGCACATACGAAATAGAAACATATTTAATTTGTGCAAAGAAACCTGGAAATCGCACATACACCCCACTATACATGAGCCCTTTAATATTTTCCAACCATTATCATAATTGCATTTGTATCAGTGAGTTCTAATAACCAGTAGAGATGATTTGTATGGATGTGAGGCCTGCCCCTTTGACAATAAATTTTAACAGATATTAAGGTTATTTTTAATGTATTGCTAATAAGGGATGGATTCAGATTGGAATTCTACACATTTGTCTGGGATGTGGTCAATATCCTGACTGCGGGGACTCTGGCACTCAGAATGCCGGCGCCAGAATGCTCCCACTTGTCAGAATCCCGGCGCTTCCCGACGGTAAGTAGCGGGGTTGGGGGGAGGGTTAGGTTTATGGTGCTGGGAGGGAGAGGTTAAGTTTAGGCACTAGGGGCAGAGGTTAGGGTCAGGCATCGGGGAGGGAGGGTTAGGGTAGGGAGAGGGGGAGGGTTTGAATAGTGACCGACAAGTGTCTGTATTCTAACCCTGTTGGGGTGCCGGCATTGGGATCCCGAGTGCCGGCATCACGTACCCATCCAGTTTGACTCCCATATTCAAGTGTCAATAACTTGACATTCATCCACAAAATCAATAGTCACAGTATTGAATTTCTAGATTGAATACGTAATTGATGAGAACAAACATATTTGCATACATGTATCTTTCCTTTCCACATCTACGCCAGCTATTCTCCAACTTTGGCCCGTATTCAATTGGCGGTGAAAAGTCCCGGACTTTTCGCATACCGGAGTTTTGCCCCCGGAAAAGTATCACGTTCGTCACCGTGATTTGCCCTATTCAATTCCAAAGGACGCAAAAAAGCGCCCCGGCAAAACTGTAATTGGCGAAAAATCCTGTCAGAATTGGTGAAATCAGCCTGACACCCCCCTAAAAGATGCACTCACATGGGGGATCACAATGGATACCCCCGAATAGCCCTGCTTAAGGTATTTGGGGTGCTTAAATGCTCTCAATTGGTGCTATTTAGCGTCTTTTCTCATGTGATGAAGAATAGCATTTAGCAGTTTTTTTTGCCCAAAAGAAGTAGTCCCAGCAAATTTGGGGTACATGAAAATGGGTGCAAGCATGGTTAAAAATCGCTAAAGTACGTTTTTAAAAAATGCACCTTCAGCAAGCACCTGCAATCTAAAAAATGTATGTAAAATGATTTTGCAGTGTTTTAATACAATTTGTAAATAGTTGGAAAAAATGTTTTAGCTTCTATCTGCAAGTTCCAAAACCCCTCTCCCATCAATATAGCATCTCCACATACGTGCCCCACATCATTTAACCCATTATTGAGCTTTTTGGAGAAAATTCACCTGAAAATTGAGATGACTTTATTAGCCAAATTATGCTACTTAAATCCTTCTAATTGCGTGATTATTAATTGGGAGAGTGTACCAGAGGCTTTGCACTGTGGGCCTGATTCAGAGCCGGACGCTCTGAAAGAGAGCTCACTCTGAATGAGGGCATTATTTTTAAATTTTGTGGAGCGGCGTCCTGGGCGCTCGCATAGCTGTGGGTAACCACCCACAGCTATTGCGAGCGGCCAGGATGATGGTCAAGACCATCGTGACCATCGGGCTTGCTACGAGACCCTTGTGGTAGGGTCTCGTGGCTGCAAGCCCCAGAGAGCTTCCGGCTCTAATAGAGCCGGAAGCTCTCCCACTGACTTCACTGGTGATGTCAGTGGGGCCGCCCACAAACGGCAGACGTTCGCTTGGGAACGCCTCCATTTGTGAAGCCAACCCCCCGCCACTCCTACAAAACGGGCGAGCTGTCGATCAACATAGACAGCCGCCCCTTTTGTAGTGAGCCACGGAGCGAGTGCTTTTTGCGCTCGCTTCGGAGATTGCGCACTGGGCCACCATCGACCCGCTTGCGAGCGGGTCTGAATCAGGCCCTGTGTCCCGACATTTTTACTTTAAAATAAAGATTTTTCTTCAATTTTTGACCTGCTCAGGAGACTGCACAAAAGAACCAATGCAAGTTTGGAATTGAATTACAAATGCAATTCACAGTGTGAGTTTGCCATGAGAACAGCTTGCAGACCCCAACTCGCACCTAATTGAATAGACCCCTATGAACTGTTCAGCTGTGGCGGCTTCTTTTTATGTTTTTTTTTTTATTTTTAATTATCAATAAATATATGTACATATTTGAAGGAGCGTAAAACTAATTGCTTTAATCTATAGTATTATGAGTCTGAGTAATACAGGGTAAAACAATTCTTGTGAGAGACGTTAGTGCCTTGTTGTCCACCAAAGAGTTGCTTGTACTAAACCTTGCTTATATGTATATCCATTTAGCATACTTCATACGTTCACAGCTCTAAATTGCAGTGGTAACTCTTACACTTGTAAAGCTGGGTACATATTACACGATGTGTGTTTGACAGTGCGATCTGGTGAATGAGCGCACGATATGTCGTTCACCAGCCGCATCCACAAGCATGGGGTCGTTCATCAAATTGAGCAGCATATAGGCTCGATCTTTCGATGCGATCAACAACGCTGGAGCGAGCATGGTCGCTCACAGTGGGTACAAACTTGCCGATGTGGACAATATGTTGGCCCAATCTGCCGGATCCAGCACATATCGTCTAATGTGTACGTCCCTTAAGTCTTAACCAATGTCTTGTCCATTGCTGCACATGGCCTTTGATTTCCGTGTTTTGCTTCCTTTCATGTTGTATCTTGTTCTAACAAGATAGTTTTCATAGATGATGGCAAAAAAAAAATCTGTTTTCCCTCTATTGCAAATTATTTTATGAAGTGGATGAAGCCATGCTGCTTTTATTGATGTAAAGTTTGGTTTATAGTGAGAAAAAATGATCTACTCTACATGATGTTATCTGTCCTAGGAGTCAGTCGTGACCTACATGAAAAGAAGTATTTAGGTAGAAAGGTTTGGTTGCTAAGCGCTGGGCATCTGTGTCTCCCCCCTTCCTGTTTCCAGCTAGTAGTGTCTATTATTGAGAGAACACCACTTTCATAGAGATTGGTGAGCAGGCTGCTTTACCAGAGCTGCGCCATTCATCTTTTCTGTAGAGGAAAAAAAAATTAGATTTTTCTAAATATTGTGTTTGCGTTCGTCACGATTACATTCATGGCCCTGGATATAGATTTTCTTTTAACTGTTTTCATATTGGCAACTAAGTCGCAGCCTTAGTGTTTGCTGTTATTGTCTCTCAGCCTATCCTCTGCAACTCTGGAAATATGTCACCACCACATCTTCTAAGGGTAACACATAGAAATTCTGTTTTCAAATATAGAGTTGGAAAGCAGCTGCCTTGTTTTTAATACATTCATGTGGGAGTAAACAAACTTATTATGAAAATAATAAGAGTCTACGTCCAGTCATAATCAATCCATAATCTCCCTGTTTTTCTTCCCATCCTGATGGCTTGCCTTGTTTATGGCATAGTTTAGCAGAGAAGCAGTCTGCAGGAACAGAGAAATAATCTTGTATTTGCAGTCTAATAGATGCACATATCCACCTTTACCGAGATGCAACGGCTCACAGCCAACGCTAACGGTAGCCACATGAGTGTCGTCCTAGCAACAGCTGGGCAGAAGATTCAAACTTGGGTTCAGTATATGTAAATAGTGTACTTGGCAGATAAGTGGTTGGTTCATTCAGCAGCTAAGGTTACTGCACACTTTCAATCCTGGCTGCTTGCACAGGCAATAAAAGCTGTAACCTCTCCTTTGTCAGTCTTGTCAGCGCTAAAGACTTAAGCTGGGTACACACTATAAGATGTGTGACCCAACGATTAATGTGATGTAATCATACATTGCACACGCCATACACACTATATGATCCAGTGTACGACGACGCGATGGGTCGTTACTTGCATGGGATGCATGTAACAGCACCGCGTCATTCGTTGCATCGTCCTATCTGCTGTACAGCAGATGGGATGGTGTGATGAGCAACAGTACATACTTTACAATGTGTATGATATATCGTTCCGAACCACATCAGAGTGATGTATTGTATAGTGTGTACCCGGCTTTACAGTTGCATTGCAGTGAGAATAGGATGGGGGAGTATACATGTGGGTCTATTTTCTCTGCAATTTATACATCACAACACAAACGTGTTGCTTGCCTTGCCAATTTTCAAATCCCTCTACCCTAACTTGTGAAACGGGATAAGATCGGGGTCTTTCTACACCCAGACCTCAACAGTCATGCACTGTACGCTGGTTTATATTATTTAGAAGGGAAAAAAAGCAATACTAAACTATGCATCTATAGCACCATATGTAATATACTTGCCTTACATACTCAATATAATAAGTGGAATTGTATTATTTCTACTTCAGGGTCCATAAGGTATCCACACGATACCTTGCGGTATAGGTGATGACATCAGGCATCGGACACCACAGAGTTAATTTTCAGTCTCCCAGAATGCATCGGGTCCCTCTCCTATATCCCGCCCCTAAGCCAAGGCAAACCAGTTACGTGGGTGTCCGGCCAGGAGTCGGATCACTTTCACAGAGGGGGGCTAGAAGGCCCCTGAAGTTTCTTTAGATGCAGCTGTGGCTGCACAAGATGAGCTGTACAGCATGGACATCAGTACTGACGTCCATGCTGTCGCTCCTCCACCCCGCCGGACCAGAACACCGGTACTGATCCGGGGAAGCTGGTAGGTGGTATCTGGGATCACAGCTAGTGGTGACCCCGGATTACCTGGACTGTGACCAGAATCAAGGGGACAGGTAAGCGGCGGGGTCCCACGGTGGGCACCCGCCTGTAACACAGTCTTTTGGGTCTCCAGGCAGGGGGTTCCCTGGGGACCGGCTGCGCGAGGGGCCAGGTACTGATCCTGTGCCTTCCACTAGACCACCAGGGACAGCAGACCGTGGTTGAGCGGTGCAGCGCGGCGTCCCAGGGGTTAATAGCATGCCAGGGGAGAGCACCTTCCCTGTCTAATAGCCGGCGCCTCCCCCGCTGCACAGTGCCATTCTACAGCGGTCTGAGTGGGCTGTGTCAGCGCTCCTCCCCCGGGCCAGCCTCCTCTCTGCTCCTAGGCGGCCATTTTCTCACTACATGTGCTGGGAAGACAAACGGTGCTGAAAGCTGATACAGGCATTGCAGTCCGAGTCCCCCTGCATACCTCTCCTCCAGAGTAAGGTCAGAGTATGCTGCACTGTTTCCTACCAGGCTCTGTGTCTGCGTAGTTGATCTCAGTGCTGATAGTGCAGGGAGTCATTTCTGCATTGTATGTGACTTAATGCTAGCGCTGTTGTCTGTACTTTCATTCTGACTGTCAGCCATTTTACTATCCCTGTCTTCTCTGCTAAAAAGCCCTTGCGGTGCGGTGCTGCAGGATTCTCATTGCCTCACAGTAACTATATTGTCTGTGAGGAGAGTCACATACACTCCATTACACTCATCATGTCTGAGAGTGAACGTGATTTTCCTCTCCAGCTAAGGTGTACCAACTATAGTGTACCAATAGTGGGGAGTGAGGGACACACTGAAGGTGTATGTCGGGTATGTTATATAATTTCACGCCCGATTACTGTCACTGCGCCTGTGCAAGAACCGCCCTGGGCCTGTTTTGCTACGGCACTTACAACCCTGGTGGGTCAGCTGGCGACACCCCCTGCACTTCCCCTAATGGGGTTATCGCAGCAGTCATTATGGTCATCACCCATGCAGGGGTTTCCCTAGACAGTTGATGGTACCCCAGTGTCTCCCACTGTCACCCCCCCCAGGTCTCCCAGGAACCTGCGTGGGTAAATTCATTGTCCAATACGGTAAAGCATCTGACGGACGTTTTACAGGGGGAGTCATCATTGCGGCCCGCAAAGCGGCCTTTAGTGTCTCAGATTGCTCATTATGAGGAGGATGACATGACATCTGACGACTGAGAAATTTTTGACCTCCCAGACCAAGAACTCTCTCGCACTAGGGAGGTGGAGTCTAAGTAAAAAATGTATATACCTGGCCTTATACGGGCAGTCCGTGCGGCCTTGGTTATTACAGATGACGATTCCCCCCCCCCCCCGTGGCCAAATCTAAATATGCCTTCTTTAAGGATATTAAGGGTGTTGCCACTGTATTTCCTCTATCTGGTCAGTTAGTAGATCATTTAGAGGAGGCATGGAAAAATCCAGGTAAGCGTTAGCAGCCTCAAAAACATTTGGCTTTTGCATACCCCTTTGCGGATAATTATTTTTCCAAATGGGAAACCCCTTCACAGATGGATTGTTATGTCACACGCCTGGTGAGGAGTGCTACATTGCCCATGCCCTCCATGTCCTCCTTAAAGGATATCATGGATCGCAAGGTGGAACTATGCCTAAAATCCATTTATTCCCTTTTGGGGGGGGGGGGGCGTCCAGACCGGCAATGGCCGTGTGCTGGGTAGCCAGAGCCATGGAGCGTTGGGCTGATAGCTTGGAGATGTCTCTAGACCCTGACTCATCACCTGAGCAGATGGAGTTAGTGGGTAACCTCAGAGTCTCAGCTACATATATTAATGAGGCAGCCTTGGATATAGGGCTCCTCACTTCCAGAATCTCCTCAGCTGCAGTGGCTGCACGCCACACCCTCTGATTGTGTTCTTGGAAAGCAGATGCAGATTCCAAAAAGGGATTGGGATGCTTGCCCATTAATGGACAGGTCCTGTTTGGCCCTGATCTGGACAAAATTGTGGCCACCCTGGCAGCGGCTAAGTCTGCGTGTCTGCCATCGGCGACAGTCCCATCAGGGTCTGGTACTTCATCCTTTCGGCCCTATAGGGCCCAGGGTAGGTTCAAAGTGCAGTCCTTTCCGAGACAGGCAGGGGCCAAGAAAACTGCCAAGCCAAAGAAGCAGGCTTGGAGTACAAGACGTCCAACTCCTAAGTCGGGCGATAAGCCCTCTGCCTGATGGGACAGGCCTCCCCTCGGGGGACCCCAGTGGGAGGCCGACTTCTTCAGTTCGCCCAATGCTGGTGTCTCACAACCGCAGACACTTGGGTAAGAGAAGTGATCTCTCAGGAGAACACCCTCTCCTTTCGGCAGAGGCCTCCCAGTCGGTTTTCAGATCTAGACAAGGCCCAGGAATTCCGGAAGGTGATCCACTCTATGCTCCAGGCTGGAGTAATAGTGCCAGTCTCGTTGTCCCAGAGAGGATTGTGGTATTATTCCAACCTCTTTCTGGTACAGAAATCCAATGGGTCTTACAGGCTCATCCTCAACCTCAAATCACTCAACAAATTTTTGAGGGTTCCTCAGTTCAGGATGGAGACTCTACACTCCATCATTTTGGCGATGGGGCCTGGGGATTTTATGGTGTCGCTGAATATTCAGGATGCCTACCTGCATATTCCTATTGTCTCAGCACACCAGCGTTTCCTGAGGTTTGCAGTAAAATACCAACACTTCCAATTTTAGGCACTGCCCTTTGGTCTGGCCACAGCGTCCCGAGTGTTTACCAAAGTCATGGCAGTTATGGCAGCTCATCTGCGGACGCAGGGGTCCACCTGTTGCCTTATCTGGACGACCTTCTGCTGTTGGCAAGTTCTCCAGAGGTCCTTCAGCGCCATCTGCAACTGACAGTCTCTGTGTTGCAGGCTCACCACTGGCTGATAAATTGGAAGAAATCATCCATGGTACCGTCACAGAGGATGCTCCATATCGGAGCCCTGTTGGACTCTCAGCGTCAGAGGATCTTTGTAATGGAGGAAAAGATCTCTACATTGCAGGCAAGAGTACGCAGTTGCCTGCAGAGTTGCCGGATGTCTATTCACTTGGTGATGAGGTTACTAGGATCCATGGTGTCGATGTTCTACATGGTGGAGTTTGCCCAGTTTCACTCCAGACCTCTGCAGAAGTTGATCCTCTCCAGATGGAATGAGTTGCCCCACCGGATAAAGACACAGATAATGGTGTTGTCCCCAGAGGTACGTCTGTCGTTAGCCTGGTGGCTGCAGACTACTCAACTGAACAGGGGGCGCCCCTTTTGGATTGCGGACTGGGTCCTTCTGATGAAGGATGCCAGTCTCCGAGGTTGGGGAGCAGTCTCGGGTCCACTGTTCTTCCAGGGAAGGTGGACGTCAGCAGAATCTGCACTTCCAATAAATATCTTGGAACTAAGGGCAGTATTCCGAGATCTCCAACAAGCAAGACATGTCCTCCACGGAAAACCCGTGCAGATGCAGTCGGACAGTGCCACTACTGTGGCTTATATAAACCGCCAAGGAGGAACCCGCAGTCAGGCAGCTCTGACAGAGGTGTCCTGCATTCTAGCATGGGCGGAAGGCAATCTCACAGCCATCTCGGCAGTGTTCATAACAGGAGTCCTCAACTGGGAAGCAGACTTTCTCAGCCGTCAAGACATGCATCCAGGAAAATGGTCTCCTCACCAGGAAATGTTTCAGCTACTGGTGAACAAGTGGGGCCTTCCAGAGATGGATCTCATGACCTCCCGACACAACAAAAAGCTGCCTATACGGGTCAAGAACAAGAGACGCAAAGGCACTTCTAGTAGGTTGGTGGACCTTCCAGTTTGCGTATCTCTTCCCTCCGTTTTCCCTTCTTCCTCGAGTGAGTCGCAAATTCAAGCAAGAAGGCGGCCCGCTCCTGCTGATAGCTCCAGCGTGGCCCAGACTGCACTGGTACTCAGATCTCAGGAGCCTATCTATAGACGCTCCAATGCTGTTGTCTCTACGTCCGGACCTGTTATCTCAAGGTCCTTGCCATCACGGCGTGGCTGTTGAGACTGCCCTCTTGAGGTCCAGGGGATTTTCCAGGTCTGTTATTAGCACCATGCTCAGAGCTTGGAAGTCATCTTCTGCAAGAATTTACCACAGAATGTGGCATACTTTCTTTGAATGGTCTTAGAGGATATGATCCTCAGGTTTTTAGGATATCCAGGATTTTGGCTTTCCTACAGGCGGGCTTAGATCATGGTCTTCGCCTTGCTTCACTGAAGGTGCAGGTTTCCGCCCTCTGTGTGGTTTCAGCGTAGGATTGCTACACTTCCTGATGTCCACACCTTCATGCAAGGTGTACTTCGCTTACAGCCTCCCTTTGTTCCACCTGTGGCGCCTTGGGACTTGGCTGTGGTCCTTAAGACTCTCCAAAGACCGCCATTTGAACCACTGGGCTCAGTGGATCTAAAATGGTTCACAGCTAAGACTGTGTTCCTACTGGCCATTGCTTCAGCCAAGAGTGTCAGATTTGGGTGCTCTCTCATGTCGCCTCCCATTTCTAATTTTTCATAGGGACAGTGCAATGCTGCGCACTCGTCCTAGGTTCCTACCTAAGGTGGTATCTAGTTTCCACATAGTACCGGCTTTCAATTCTCCAGACCTATCTGCTGGTGAGGGCTCCTTGGATGTGGTATGGGCCTTAAGGATTTATGTTGACCGTACCAGTTCATTTAGGAAATCGGACACTCTGTTTGTCCTCTATGGTTTCCATAAGAAGGATTGGCCTGCCACTAAGCAAACTTTGGCAGGATGGATTCGCATGGCGATTTCTGAGGCTTACATCATGAGCGCCTGTCTGTACCATCCTCTCTTAAAGCTCACTCTACTCGGTCTGTGGGTCCTTCATGGGCAGCTCGCTGTGGTGCCTCTGCAGTTCAGCTGTGCAAGGCAGCCACGTGGTCTTCTGTCCATACCTTTGTGAGGTTTTATGCATTTGATACCTTCACCTCTCAGGATGCTTCCTTCGGGCGGCGGATTCTCCGTACAGCACAGGAGCATCCCCACCCTTAAAGGATACTGCTTTCGGACATCCCCAAGGTATCCTGTGGATACTCTATGGACCCTGAAGTAGAAAATAAGACATATGGTAAGAACTTACCCTTGTTATCTCTATTTCCACGAAGTCCATAGGGTTCCACAGGACTCCCGGCCTGTCGCACCTGTACTGCAGATGGTTTTGATCTGGTCACTGGTTTTTCCGTCTCCTTCTGATGAGAATGTGATTCATGTGTGTTCCAGACTTTCTAAAGGACCTCTAAAGGATACCCACCCCAATACTGGTTATACTTAGGATGGCACTGTTGGATGCATCTCTCATCAACTACGGACCTACAGAACTCACACATACAATAATCCTCAGACGATAGACCTTCACACTGTCTCTGAGTGTCGAGAATAGCAGGTCTCTTAGCAATTACTGTACTGGGTTTGGTCAGATACTCCCCCGTTTGGTTTAGCACTCCTTCTCCCGACTCTACTCCATTGATATCACCATCAGTTCCCCTCTCCGTCCTCTGTCCTTCGTCACAGAAACCAGAGATCCCGAAACAACCCAAGATAATGAGGACTCTGGGAGATAACACAAAGATAACCACAGCAGACCAATCCATTGCTGAAAACAAGGATCTACACATTTCTTTAGCTCAGGTATCTCACTGTAACCTTTAACCCTCCCGGAACAGGCTTGCAATTGACAGGTCTATGTTATCTGTCTTGATTCCGCCTTGTCTCTCTATCGGTTGGTTGACCTTCTTACAGTGAGTGGAGTGGACCCAGGTATCTCTCTCCGCCACCTTCAATGAAGCTGTACTCATCAGCAACACCTGAAACGGACCTTTCCACCGATATGTCAGACAACCTGAACGCAAGAAATTTCTGATTATAACAAATTCTCCAGGTTCAACATCATGACAGTTTGTTTCAGGCATATCATGTGACAACAATTTCAGTTTCTGCTGTTGCTGTTTTAACTGTTTACTCATTGTTATAAGATACTTCACAGTTACCTTGTTGTTACTTTTCAAATCTTCCTGCAGACTTACAATCAAATGAGGTTGTCTACTAAACAGTATTTCAAAGGGGGACAGATTGAGAGGGGGTCTAAGAGTTGTCCTGATACTGTGGAGGACAAGTGGTAGTGCTTCTGGCCAGCCCAGTCCAGTTTCCACCATGATTTTACTTAATTTGTTTTTAATAGTCCCATTCATCCTCTCCACTTTGGCGCTGGCTTTCGGTCGGTAGGGGGTATGAAGTCTACTATTAATACCCATCAACTTACACGTGTTTTGGAAGACATCACCTGTGAAATGAGTACCCCTATCACTTTCAATAATTCTAGGGATACCGTATCTGCATACAAACTCCTGAACAATCTTCTTAGCAGTAAGCGCAGCAGTATTAGTGGCAGCTGGGTATGTCTCAACCCAATTAGAAAACACATCAGTGCACACTAATACATATTTGAGATTCCTGCAGGGTGGTAATTGGATGAAATCAATTTGTATTACCTGAAAAGGTCCGTCGGTCGGAGGAATGTGGAATGGTTCGGTAGGGATCGTTTTCCCAATGTTTTTCCTCAAGCAGGTCAGACAGGACATTGCTCTCTTTTCCGCTTGAGAAGAAAAACCCAGTGCACACCAGTATGCTCTCACCAATTTGCACATACCTTGCTTTCCCAAGTGAGTCAGACCGTGTGCTGCCTCAGCCAGGCTTGGATAGTACGCCTTGGGAGCCACTGGCTTACCTTGTCCATCTCTCCAGAGTCCAGAGGATTCTTGCCCACATCCCTTGGACCTCCAGACTGCCTTTTCCTGGATGGAACACAAATTTTGCATCTCAATTAATTTCAGCATGTCAATCGTTTGAAACATCATTTGGTTAATTGGCACATTTACTTTTAACCCTGCTGCCCATTTGGCAGCTTCATCTGCCATGTTGTTGCCCAGTGACACCGGATCATCCTCACATGTATGGGCTTTACACTTAATTACCGCCACTGTCTTAGGCAATTGGATCGCTGTCAGCAGTCCTTTTTTATGTCTGGGATGTGCGATTGGTGTGCCTGCTGCTGTCATAAAATTTCTCAGACGCCATAGAGCACCAAAATCATGTACCACCCTGAAGGCGTACCTAGAGTTAGTGTAGATATTAGCAGATTTACCTTCTGCTAACTCACACGCTCTCCTCAATGCCACCAGCTCCGCCACTTGGGCCGAATGAGGTGGACCTAAAGGTTCGGCCTCTATGATGTCTTTGTCATTTACCACAGCATAACCTGTACATAACTCCAGTGTCAGTTTGTCTATGACAACTCCCATCCGTGTAAAATGTCACATCCACATTTTCTAAAGGTGCATCCCGTATGTCAAGTCCTGCAGTAAAGGTCTGATTCAGATATTCCATACAATCATGTGCATCAATATACCTGCAAAACTCACCTTCCACCAGCGACTCACCTCTCTCCACCCTTTGTGCATCCTGTTGCACATATGGTAAATATGTTGCTGGATTTAATGTACTGCACCATTTGATGGTGATGTTTACAGGTGCTATTAGGGCTAGTTCCCATTTTGTGAACCTAGCTGAGGAGACATGTCTGGTTTGGGCAGAGTTTAGCAAAGCAGATACAGCATGGGGAGTATAGACAATCATATTATGGCCTAATACCACATCCTCACTCTTATTGACCAATAGAGCAGTTGCTGCTACACTTAAACACGTTGGGAGTGATCTTGCCACAGTGTCCAATTGTGCACTGTAGTATGCTACGGGCCTACTGGCATCACCATGTTTTTGTGTGAGGACACCTGCTGCACAACCATTAGCTTCCGTACAATACAAATCGAAAGGTTTTTCATAATCAGGTATTCCCAATGCAGGTGCTCTTGTCAGACTATCCTTGAGATTAAGGAAAGCCTGCTCTGATTCCTCTGTGTGTATGACACGATCGGGCTTTGAGGAAGAGACTAAGGGGGTCATTCAGAGTCGGTCGCAAGCGCTGAGCCCAAATGGAGGCGTTCCCGCCGGAATGATTGCCGTTTGGGGGCGGCCCCACTGACATCATTGCTGATGTCAGTGGGAAGCTTCCTGCTCGATCAGAGCAGGAAGCTTCCTGGGGCTTACGAGTGCCCAGACCCAACCTTAGGGTCTGGTCGTAAGCCCCGATGGTCTTGACCATCGCGATCATCACCCATGTCGGTCGCTAGAGCTGTGGGTGTTAACCCACAGCTTAGCGATCGACAAGGTGGCAGTTGTTCAGGATGCAAGTGGCCGCCCTGATTCAGAGCGACCGCTTGCAACTAACGACCACCTCTGAATGAGATCCTAAGTCCTGTAATGGCAAGACCAAAATAGAAAAACCTGGGATCCACATTCTGCAGTATCCACACATTCCCAAGAAGGTACGGATTTGCTGTTGGTTCTGCGGCAGTGTCATCGTCTGTATGGTTTGGATTCTGTCATTTGTCAGATGCCGTAACCCCTGGATTAGGCAATATCCCAAGTATTTAACCCTGGACTGGCATGGCTGTAGTTTCGTCCTTAGCAACCTTGTGTCCTGTTTGCGAGAGATGGAGCAACAAAAGTTAGTATCATGACATAAATGAATCAGAACATAACAATAAATCGTCCACATATTGTATTAGAACAGATCCATTGGCAAGTTGAAAAGATTGTAAAGTCGTGTAAGGCCTGGGAGAAGATACTGGGGCTGTCTATGAAGCCCTGGGGCAATCGTGTCCATGTGTATTGTACACCCCTGTATGTAAAAGCAAATAGGTACTGACAGTCAGGATGAAGAGGTACAGAGAAGAAAGCAGAACAGAGGTCAATGACAGTGAAATGGGTTGCATTTGGTGGGATCTGCATAAGAATGACAGCTGGATTTGGCACTACGGGAAATTGGCTCTCTACTACCATATTAACCCCTCTAAGGTCTTGTACCAGCCTGTAACCCCTCCCACCACTTTTCTTCACAGGGAAGATGGGACTATTGGCTACACTTGCTGTACGGAGTAAAATTCCCTGCTGTAATAAACGCTCAATTATGGGATAAACCCCTATCTCTACCTCCTGTTTTAACGGGTACTGGGGAATTTTTGGAGCTTGCCTACCGCTTTTTAGATTTACAATTATGGGAGCTACATTTGCCATTAATCCAGTGCCCTGTCTATCTTTGGTCCAAAGTGAATCTGGAATTTGGGATAACATTTGATCTACCTGAGATGGATTTTTACCTGAACCAGTAGAGTGATACATTAACCTTTGGGGAGTAACCTCTGTGGCTTTGGTTAAAGGATAATGTTGCACTTTACCCATTAAACCCATTGCTGGTACTGTCTCGCTGGTCACCTGTAAATTAGCTGGAGATTTTACCACTGACCTGGTCGTTCCTGTGTCTACAAGACAATGATGTTTAGTACCAGCTCCATCAACCAACATCACCGGTTCTTCCCTAGTACTTTCAGTTAACCTGACTACCTGTAGACTACAGGTATGACCTGACTCCTAGCGTTGACTCTCACTCTCCAATACAGCATTTAAGGCCACAATTGGAGCTGGTGACTGTGGGAAATTTCCTGCATTCTATGTATATCCCTTGTGTGGATATCTAGGTATTCCCTGATTAGGGGGTCCTGCCCTCTTCACCTTACAGTTCCTACTTACATGTCCCACTTGGTTGCAGTTAAAGCACCTTCATGAGTGGGGTGGGTGAAAGGGTTGCTGTGTGGGTTGAGCAGTAGGGAAAGATTGTGGGTGTGGATAGGGATTTTGAGGGTAATACGGTTGTTGTGGATAGTATGGGTTTTGTGGCTGTGTGTGATAAGTGGGGAAGGGCTGTGTTTGTGGCTGAACAGGATTTGTGAGGACATTTAGCTGTGCAGGTGTATATGTGTCTGGTGGCTGTGATGTTACATTCATTCCTTCTAGAGCTTGAATACTAACAGCCATTAGCTTCTCCCTCTGGGTTTCTCTCTTCTTGTGGATGTTTTTAATGTGTGAGATTCGCTAAAATGGCGCTGGGCGGCCAGTCGCAAAATGTTGTTTTGTTGCCATTCGCAAAATGGCGTCTTGCAGTTTTAATTTTAAACAGATTCTGTCTCAGCCAATTATCCGGCTTCGACACCTCCTATCCACATCCCACACACTGCGATCCCCTTCCCTTATTTACATCCCACACACTGCGATCCCCTTCCCTTATTTACATCCCACACACTACGCTCCCCTTCCCTTATCCACATCCCACACACTGCGCTCCCCTTCCCTTATCCACATCCCACACACTGTGCTCCCCTTCCCTTATCCACATCCCACACACTGTGCTCCCCTTCCCCTATCCACATCCCACACACTGCGATCCACATACCATACACTACACTCCCCTTCCCCTGTCCACATCCCAAACACTGCGCTCCCCTTCCCTTATCCACATCCCACACATTGCGCTCCCCTTCCCCTATCCACATCCCACACACTGCGCTCCCCTTCCCCTATCCACATCCCACACACTCCGCTCCCCTTCCCCTATCCACATCCCACACACTGCGCTCTCCTTACCATATCCACATCCCACATACTGCGCTCCCCTTCCCCTATCCACATCCCACACACTGCGCTCTCCTTACCATATCCACATCCCACATACTGCGCTCCTCTTCCCCTATCCACATCCCACACACTGCACTCCACATCCCACACTGCGCTTCCCTTACCCTATCCACATCCCACACACTGCGCTCCCCTTACCATATCCACATCCCACACACTGCGCTCCCCTATCCACATCCCACACACTGAGCTCCGCTTCCCCTATCCACATCCCACACACTGCGCTCTCCTTTACCATATCCACATCCCACACAGTGCTGTCCCCTATCCATATCCCACACACTGCGCTCCCCTTACCATATCCACATCCTACACACTGCGCTCCCCTACCCCTATCCACATCCCACACACTGAGCTCCGCTTCCCCTATCCACATCCCACACACTGCGCTCCCCTTCCCCTATCCACATCCCACACACTGCGCTCCCCTTACCATAATAACCACATCCCACAAACTGAGCTCCGCTTCCCCTATCCACGTCCCACACACTGCGCTCCCCTTACCATATCCACATCCCACACACTGAGCTCCACTTCCCCTATCCACATCCCACACACTGAGCTCCGCTTCCCCTATCCACATCCCACACACTGCGCTCCCCATACCAGATCCACATCCCACACACTGCGCTCCCTTTCCCCTATCCACATCCCACACACACTGAGCTCCGCTTCCCCTATCCACATAACACACACTGCGCTCTCCTTTACCATATCCACACCCCACACAGTGCTCTCCCCTATCCACATCCCACACACTGCGCTCCCCTTACCATATCCACATCCCACACACTGCGCTCCACTTCCCCTATCCACATCCCACACACTGCGCTCCCCTTACCATATCCACATCCCACACCTTGCGCTCCCCTTCCCCTATCCACATCCCACACACTGCGCTCCGCTTCTCCTATCCACATCCCACACACTGCGATCCACATACCATATACTACACTCCCCTTCCCCTGTCCACATCCCGCACACTGCGCTCCCATTCCCTTATACACATCCCACACACTGCGCTCCCCTTCCCCTATCCACATCCCACACACTGCGCTCTCCTTACCATATCCGCATCCCACATACTGCGCTCCCCTTCCCCTATCCACATCCCACACACTGCGCTCCGCTTCCCCTATCCACATCCCACACACTGCGCTCCCCTTCCCCTATCCACATCCCACACACTGCGCTCCCATTACCATATCCACATCCCACACACTGAGCTCCGCTTCCCCTATCCACATCCCACAAACTGCGATCCACATACCATACACTACACTCCCCTTCCTCTGTCCACATTCCGCACACTGCGCTCCCCTTACCTTATCCACATCCCACACACTGCGCTCCCCTTCCCCTATCCACATCCCACATACTGCACTCCCCTTCCCCTATCCACATCCCACACACTGCACTCCACATCCCACACTGCGCTCCCCTTCCCCTATCCACATCCCACACACTGCACTCCCCTTACCATATCCACATCCCACACACTGCGCTCCCCTATCCACATCCCACACACTGAGCTCCGCTTCCCCTATCCACATCCCACACACTGCGCTCTCCTTTACCATATCCACAACCCACACAGTGCTCTCCCCTATCCACATCCCACACACTGCGCTCCCCTTACCATATCCACATCCCACACACTGCGCTCCCCTTCCCCTATCCACAACCCACACACTGAGCTCCGCTTCCCCTATCCACATCCCGCACACTGAGCTCCCCTTCCCCTATCCACATCCCACACACTGCGCTCTCCTTTACCATATCCACATACCACACAGTGCTCTCCCCTATCCACATCCCACACACTGCGCTCCCCTTACCATATCCACATCCCACACACTGCGCTCCGCTTCCCCTATCCACATCCCACGCACTGCACTCCACATCCCACACTGCGCTCCCCTTCCCCTATCCACATCCCACACACTGCGCTCCCCTTACCATATCCACACCCCACACACTGCGCTCCCCTATCCACATCCCACACACTGCGCTCTCCTTTACCATATCCACATCCCACACACTGCGTTCCCCTTACCATATCCACATCCCACACACTGCGCTCCCCTTCCCCTATCCACAACCAACACACTGAGCTCCGCTTCCCCTATCCACATCTCACACACTGCGCTCCCCTTACCATATCCACATCCCACACACTGCGCTCCCCTTCCCCAATCCACATCCCGCACACTGAGCTCCGATTCCCCTATCCACATCCCACACACTGCGCTCCCCTTCCCCTATCCATATCCCACACACTGAGCTCCGCTTCCCCTATCCACATCCCACACACTGCGCTCCCCTTCCCCTATCCATATCCCACACACTGCGCTCCCCTTACATATTCACATCCCACACACTGCGCTCCCCTATCCACATCCCACACACTGCGCTCCCCTTACCATATCCATATCCCACACACTGCGCTCCCCTTACCATAGCCACATCCCACACACTGAGCTCCGCTTCCCCTATCCACATCCCACACACTGAGCTCCGCTTCCCCTATCCACATCCCACACACTGAGCTCCGCTTCCCCTGTCCACATCCCACACACTGCGCTCTCCTTTACCATATCCACATCCCACACAGTGCTCTCCCCTATCCACATCCCACACACTGCGCTCCCCTTACCATATCCACATCCCACACACTGCGCTCCGCTTCCCCTATCCACATCCCACGCACTGCACTCCACGTCCCACACTGCGCTCCCCTTCCCCTATCCACATCCCACACACTGCGCTCCCCTTACCCTATTCACATCCCACACACTGCGCTTCCCTATCCACATCCCACACTGAGCTCCGCTTCCCCTATCCACATCCCACACACTGCGCTCTCCTTTACCATATCCACATCCCACACACTGCATTCCCCTTACCATATCCACATCCCACACAGTGCTCTCCCCTATCCACATACCGCACACTGCGCTCCCTTTCCCTTATCCACATCCCACACACTGCACTCCCCTTCCCCTATCCACATCCCACATACTGCGCTCCCTTTCCCCTATCCATATCCCACACACTGCGCTCCCCTTCCCCTACACTGCGCTCCCCTTCCCCTATCCACATCCCACACACTGAGCTTCGATTCCCCTATCCACATCCCACACACTGCGCTCCCATTCCCCTATCCACATCCCACACACTGCGCTCCCCTTACCATAGCCACATCCCACACACTGAGCTCCTCTTCCCCTATCCCACACGTTGAGCTCCGCTTCCCCTAGCCACATCCCACACACTGCGCTCCCCTTACCATATCCACATCCCACACACTGCGCTCCCCTATCCACATCCCACACACTGAGCTCCGCTTCCCCTATCCACATCCCACACACTGCGCTCTCCTTTACCATATCCACAACCCACACAGTGCTCTCCCCTATCCACATCCCACACACTGCGCTCCCCTTACCCTATCCACATCCCACACACTGCGCTCCCCTTCCCCTATCCACATCCCGCACACTGAGCTCCGATTCCCCTATCCACATCCCACACACTGCGCTCCCCTTCCCCTATCCATATCCCACACACTGAGCTCCGCTTCCCCTATCCACATCCCACACACTGCGCTCCCCTTTCCCTATCCATATCCCACACACTGCGCTCCCCTTACATATCCACATCCCACACACTGCGCTCCCCTATCCACATCCCACACACTGCGCTCCCCTTACCATATCCATATCCCACACACTGCGCTCCCCTTACCCTAGCCACATCCCACACACTGAGCTCCGCTTCCCCTATCCACATCCCACACACTGAGCTCCGCTTCCCCTATCCACATCCCACACATTGAGCTCCGCTTCCCCTATCCACATCCCACACACTGCGCTCTCCTTTACCATATCCACATCCCACACAGTGCTCTCCCCTATCCACATCCCAAACAGTGCTCTCCCCTATCCACATCCCACACACTGCGCTCCCCTTACACTATCCACATCCCACACACTGCGCTCCGCTTCCCCTATCCACATCCCACGCACTGCACTCCACATCCCACACTGCGCTCCCCTTCCCCTATCCACATCCCACACACTGCGCTCCTCTTACCATATCCACATCCCACACACTGCGCTCCCCTATCCACATCCCACACTGAGCTCCGCTTCCCCTATCCACATCCCACACACTGCGCTCTCCTTTACCATATCCACATCCCACACACTGCGTTCCCCTTACCATATTCACATCCCACACACTGCGCTCCCCTTCCCCTATCCACATCCCACACACTGAGCTCCGCTTCCCCTTTCCACATCCCACACACTGCGCTATCCTTTACCGTATCCACATCCCACACAGTGTTCTCCCCTATCCACATCCCACACACTGCGTTCCCCTTACCATATCCACATCCCACACACTGCGCTCCCCTGCCCCTATCCACATCCCACACACTGAGCTCCGCTTCCCCTATCCACATCCCACACACTGCGCTCCCCTTACCATATCCACATCCCACACACTGCGCTCCCCTGACCCTATCCACATCCCACACACTGAGCTCCGCTTCCCCTATCCACATCCCACACACTGCGCTCTCCTTTACCATATCCACATCCGACACAGTGCTCTCCCCTTACCACATCCCACACACTGCGCTCCCCTTACCATATCCACATCCCACACACTGCGCTCCGCTTCCCCAATCCACATACCGCACACTGCGCTCCCCTTCCCTTATCCACATCCCACAAACTGCGCTCCCCTTCCCCTATCCACATCCCACATACTGCGCTCCCTTTCCCCTATCCACATCCCACACACTGCACTCCACATCCCACACACTGCGCTCCCCTTCCCCTATCCACATCCCACACACTGCGCTCCCCTTACTATAGCCACATCCCACACACTGTGCTCCCCTATCCACATCCCACACACTGAGCTCCGCTTCCCCTATCCACATCCCACACACTGCGCTCTCCTTTACCATATCCACATCCCACACAGTGCTCTCCCCTATCCACATCCCACACACTGCGCTCCCCTTACCATATCCACATCCCACACACTGCGCTCCCCTTCCCCTATCCACATCCCACACACTGAGCTTCGATTCCCCTATCCACATCCCACACACTCCGCTCCCCTTCCCCTATCCACATCCCACACACTGCGCTCCCCTTACCATAGCCACATCCCACACACTGAGCTCCGCTTCCCCTATCCCACACGTTGAGCTCCGCTTCCCCTAGCCACATCCCACACACTGCGCTCCCCTTACCATATCCACATCCCACACACTGTGCTCCCCTGCCCCTATCCACTTCCCACACACTGAGCTCCGCTTCCCCTATCCACATCCCACACACTGCGCTCTCTTTTACCATATCCACATCCCACACAGTGCTTTCCCCTATCCACATCCCACACACTGCGCTCCCCTTACCATATCCACATCCCACACACTGCGCTCCGCTTCCCCTATCCACATCCCGCACACTGTGCTCCCCTTCCCTTATCCACATCCCACACACTGCGCTCCCCTTCCCACATCCCACATACTGCGCTCCCTTTCCCCTATCCACATCCCACACACTGCACTCCACATCCCACACACTGTGCTCCCCTTCCCCTATCCACATCCCACACACTGCGCTCCCCTTCCCCTATCCACATCCCACACACTGCGCTCCCCTATCCACATCCCACACACTGCGCTCCCCTATCCACATCCCACACACTGAGCTCCGCTTCCCCTATCCACATCCCACACACTACGCTCTCCTTTACCATATCCACATCCCACACACTGCGCTCCCCTTACCATATCCACATCCCACACACTGCACTCCCCTACCCCTATCCACATCGCACACACTGAGCTCCGCTTCCCCTATCCACATCCCACACACTGCGCTCCCCTTACCATATCCATATCCCACACACTGTGCTCCCCTGCCCCTATCCACTTCCCACACACTGAGCTCCGCTTCCCCTATCCACATCCCACACACTGCGCTCTCCTTTACCATATCCACATCCCACACAGTGCTCTCCCCTATCCACATCCCACACACTGCGCTCCCCTTACCATATCCACATCCCACACACTGCGCTCCCCTTACCATATCCACATCCCACACACTGCGCTCCCCTGCCCCTATCCATATCCCACACACTGCGCTCCCCTTACCATATCCACATCCCACACACTGCGCTCCCCTTTCTCCATCCACATCCCACACACTGTGCTCCCCTTCTATCCACATCCCACATACTGTGCTCCGCTTCCTCTATCCACATCCCACACACTGCGCTCCAGTTCTTCTATCCACATCCCACACACTGCGCTCCCCTTCCCCTATCCACATCCCACACACTGCGCTCCCCTTCCATGTCCACATACTGCGCTCCCCTTCCGTTATCCACATCCCACACACTGCGCTCCCCTTCCCCTGTCCACATCCCACACTGCGTTCTCACCTCCTTCGGCGGCCGCAGCTCCCCTCACTGCACCTAACGTCTATACTCTCCTCCACCTACTGGCTACAACTGGGCAGGTCCTAGAGAGGCTGAGCACTGGGGTGGGGCAGCCTCCTACAGTACTGGCGGCTGTCTTATTAAAGACAGTCAGAGATGCTGATGCCGGCCAGTGCCATGGGTGGCCTGTGCCCAGAGCCTGCACTGTATGTATATGCAGTGTGCAGCCTCAAGCAACTGGCAGCCCCCAGGGCTTCATTCGTAATAGGGGTGGCACCGCAACGGGCAGGCGTTCATCGTGGTACCATTCTAGTGGCCGGCGGGTGACTGCGGATGCGCCCTAATGCCTCAGTGCCCCGTGCGATAGCCAGGCTTGGCCGCCCCTAGAACCACCACCTACGGCCACCATTGCCAAGGGAGGGTTCCTATGGGATCCTCTCCCATTAAGTTTTGAGGTGTGTAGCTCATTGGCATTGGCATTCAATATCCAGCATGCATCGCATTCCGGATATTGGGTAAATCTGGCAGCATCGCATCCCCCATAGAAACCTATGGAGGATGCAGCTGTCTGCAGGAATGGCAGCAGGTATCGGATATATCTGCTGCGATCCCGTCTTCATACATGGGGGTGATACTAAATATTTGCAGTTACCCTCCCGAAAACTGGTGTTTTTGGGGGATAAGGTGCAAATATTTAGTGATAAATGGGCCCCTTTGTGTATGTGACTCTGGGCAAGCTCTGTGTGTGTGACTCTGGGCCTGATTCAGACCCGCTCCCAGTTTTTTTTTTTTTTTATTTTGCTCCAGCCCGCTCCCTGAGTCCGTCGCGATTATCGCAACCATCGGGCTTGCGACGAGACCCTGTGGTAGGGTCTCGGCTCCCGCAAGCCCGAGTGGACTTTCTGCCCTAATAGAGCAGGAAGTCCACTACTGACATCACTAGTGATGTCAGTAGGGCCGCCCACAAATGCGTTTTTGCAGCCAACCCCCCTTCCCGCCTACAAAACGGGGCAAGCTGTCAGTCACCATCGACAGCCGCCCCATCTTGTAGCGAGACCCGTAGCGACAGAGCTGCCGGCGTTGGACGGGTCTCGCACATGCGCACGCCGGAGGCGGCGCATGCGCAGTGGGGGACCATCGACCCGCTTGCGAGCGCTGTGCGATAGCCAGCGGGTCTGAATCAAGCCCTCTGTGTTTCTCTAAGCAGTGCTCTGTGTGTGTGACTCTGGGCAGCGCGCTCTGTGTGTGTGTGTGTGTGTGTGTGTGTGTGTGACTGGGAAGCGCTCTCTGTGTGTGTGTGACTCTGGGCAGCGCTGTGTGTGTGTGACTCTGGGAAGCGCTCTCTGTGTGTGTGTGACTCTGGGCAGCTCTCGCTCTGTGTGTGTGTGACTCTGGGCAGCGCTCGCTCTGTGTGTGACTCTGGGCAGCGCTCGCTCTGTGTGTGTGACTCTGGACAGCGCTCTCTGGGTGTGTGTGTGTGTGACTGGGCAGCGCTCTCTGTGTGTGTGTGTGAATGGGCAGCGCTCTGTGTGTGTGACTGGGCAGCGCTCTGTGCGTGTGTGACTCTGGGCAGTTCTCTGTGTGTGTGTGTGACTCTGGGCAGTGCTCGCTCTGTGTGTGTGTGTGTGTGTGTGTGCGACTGCAGCGCTCGTTCTGTGTGTGTGTGACTCTGGGCAGCGCTCGCTCTGTGTGTGTGTGACTCTGCAGCGCTCGCTCTGTGTGTGTGTGTGACTCTGGGCAGCGCTCGCTCTGTGTGTGTGTGTGTGTGTGTGACTCTGCAGCGCTTGCTCTGTGTGTGTGTGTGTGGGGGTGTGTGTGACTCTGGGCAGCGCTCGCTCTGTCTGTGTGTGTGACTCTGGGCAGCGCTCGCTCTGTGTGTGTGTGTGAGACTCTGGGCAGCGCTCACTCTGTGTGTGTGTGTGTGCGACTCTGCAGCGCTCGCTCTGTGTGTGTGTGACTCTGGGCAGCGCTCGCTCCGTGTTTGTGTGTGCGACTCTGCAGCGCTCGCTCTGTGTGTGTGTGACTCTGGGCAGCGCTCGCTCTGTGTGTGTGTGTGTGTGTGTGTGAGAGACTCTGGACAGTGCTCGCTGTGTGTGTGTGTGTGTGTGTGTGTGTCTGTGTCTGTGTCTGTGTCTGTGTCTCTGGGCAGCGCTCTGTGTGTGTGTGTGACTCCGGGCACCACTAGTGTGCTTGTATGTGACTGAGTTAACTCCAGGCGACCACTGAGCAGGTCACGAGTGACGGTGTGTGCTGCTGATGCTGAAATTCCCCAGCCGCTAGTGCCGGACGGTGACGGGTTCTCCCCTCTCCCAGCCTGGCCGCGTCAATGGGAGGCGGGGCCGAGACAGAGGGAGCCTATCTACACTGCGTGATGTCAGTAGTCCCGGCCGGCACTGTCCTCCTAGCAAGGGTGCATCGCGCTACATCCCAGCTATCGGTCTGTGCCCGGCGCCCTCCTTGAACAGCAGGTTACAGGTAATGTTACTGCACACGTGTGTCCGACAGCCCCGTCAGGAGGAGGCTATTCCTGTATGGGCAGTGATGCATAGTACATTTATTCCTTGTTAGTGTGTATAGGATGCGATGATGTCTACTTTATTTTGGTGACTGTTGATCTCCTGTTGGGGCGGTGAGGGAAACATATTCTGCTCTGTCTGTAGCGGGATACTGTAGGGAACTTCCATGTACACAATATTATGTATGATGATCTGCTGTAGGGAAACTATCCCAGCTGTGGTCGGGCAATGCCAGGCGGCGCTCACTTGCTGCAGAAGCCTTGGTACAGCACTGTGTTCTCAGTAACAGGAAACGTTTTTTCTTATAAATGAACCAGGAAAAGGCTCTTTATTTTCTCTCTGTGTAAATGATAATGAGGAGCCTACAGTGTGATTGTATTACAGAAGAAAACAAATGTATCTATTGTGAAATGTATGTGAATGTTAACACAAACATTAAATCGGGTCATAACCCAAAAATGGGTCAGCCATTTCCTGTGTTAATAGTTTAATAAAATGTGTGTGGTTATTGGTGAAGTATTTAAAAGTGCTTTAATTCATTTTCAAGTGAATCAGGTATTGTACTGTACTGTACTGGGCTGTAAGGCGAGTCCAGTATAAAAGGACACTGGTGCAGTGGTCCTCAAACTTTTTGGAATGACAGCGCCCTAGAGTTTCAGCATTTTATTTTTTTCGCGGCACACCTAGGCCATCATTTTCTTATTGAGAAATCGTCAACAATGATTAAATGAAGTAAATTGTGTGGGCTGTCATCTTTAGGTTCAGTGTTGCACTTCTGTTTGTCACTTATTTTGTGTTTGGCAGAAACCAGCACTGATTTTGCCGATCACTTTGACCATAAATTATTTAATTTGGTACTGGACCACCAACCCCTGGTACCCCTGTAAATGTCCCTTGGTACCCCATCATGGTACCCAGTTTGGAAACCACTACACTAGTGGAACCCTGATTCTATAGTTTTAAACTAAAACTAATTTGTCACATTAATGTTTCCCTCTCATTGGTTTGGAATACATGAGCCTACTGCAACTGTCTGCTGGCTAAATAGATCTGCATCAGAATTACTGAACTATAGATAACACCATCAGGTAATCTGTTATTATATATTTACCTTTTGTGCTGCATCAGAGTGGAAAAAGGCAAGCCACTGATTCCCAGGAGGAAAGTTTGTAGAGCAGAGATGAGCTTAACTCCAGAATGTAGGAACATTTTATTCCAAAAGTAAAGACTTGTCTCTACATCTTCTGATATATATTTGCTTTATTTTATAGTGGCTGTTATTCAAAGCATTTATATCCTTCTATCTATTTATTTATAGCCTTCTAGTGACAAGGATCCCTCCAGCCCCAGAGTGAGGTCTTTTCTCGAATACATAGGCCCGTATTCAATTTGAGGCGAAAAGAGCAGACTTTTCGCCTGCTGGACTTTTCGCCTCCTTCACCTGATTTCCAGGCAGAAAAGTATCGCGCAGGTACCCGCTATTCACCATATTCAATTCCAAAGTAGGCGAAAACGGGAACAGGCGAAACTTGGATCCGCGAAAAAATAAAGGAATTTTCGGGAAATAATTGTAAGACCCCCCCTAAAGATGTCCAGACCTGAGGGATCACTATGGGTAGCCCCATTTTTGCCTGCAGAAGAAAGTCGTGTTTTTAAATAGCCGCGGCAGGTGCTTTTTTCCCCGACATTGAAGAAGTGATGCAGAAGAGCACTTAGCTTTTTTTTTTTCGTTTTAAAAAGTGGTCCCATCAAATTTGGGGTACTTGAAAATGGGTACTAGCATATTTTTAAGTCCCTAAACTAATTTTTTAAAAATTGTGCAAAATGCACCTGCTGCTAATAGCCTATTCTAGAAAACACCTGCCGTATACTTTCATAACACCTTGCAAGTTTTAAACACTGTTCCCCTTTTTTTTTTTTACCCCAAAATTTTAACCCCATTTTTCAGGGGGTCCTGAGGGTATTTATTTTTTTTTTTTTTTTAATTTACACAGTTTATCCTAACGGGATTTAATAAAGGATGCAGGCTATTTTTTTTTTACCCTACACCCCTAAACCCCAATTCTGCACTTTTTTTCGCCTGCTAAAGGCAAAAAATTATCCCCGTTTTTTTACATTGACTTTTCGCACCGGCATCGTAATCGTGCAATCGCTCAGTAATCGTGCACAAATCGTGCACTTTTATGTCAGAAACGACCAGCGATGCGCGCTCCCGCTGGTCGTTTCTGACATTGTCCATCGCCTGAACGTGCAGACCAATCTGCCGATAACGGCAGATTGGCATGTTCAGGAATGATGGACTGTGCCTGCACTGAACGACTGATCGTTCAGTGCAGACACTACAGGCGATCAGGAATGACTGTACGATTACGATGTCGTAATCGTACTGACTTTCCTGATCTCCCAGTGTGTACGCACCTTAAGTGATGGCAAAGCACATCTAGATATTAGGACCATGTACAGTAAGTTCCTTTGATCTTTATATGAGCAATTTTGGCTCTACACAGCAAGGGAATACATTATCAAACATCGAAGTAGAACTTAGTATGAGGTATTTAGTAAGTCATGCAGGTACAGTAGTTGTTCATGCAGTGTTTGGAAGAAGTGAAGTGTATTATATATTTCTAAGGACAGCAAATCCTGCTTTCCTAGTGCAAACCATTTTGCTTTCACTGTGTCGCAATAGTGGAGCCGGAGCATAAGCAGCTATGGTTTTCCTCCTGTATAACTGAGTCTGACTCGCAGCTGTGCAGGCTTTCATCCCTGTACTGAGGGGGGAATTCAATTAGGTGCGAGCTTGGTTCCGCAAGGTGAAGTCACTGCAAATTTGCCTTGCGAATTACATTTGCAATTCAATTCCAAACTCATTTCTTTTTCAGAGTAAATTTGCCTGTTTTTGTTTGCGCCCCCTGAGCAGATGAGAAAGTAGGGAAAAATCGGTATTTTAAGGTAAAAATATCAGGACTTCAGAACCACTCGGACACCCCCCTTAATGACTAATTAGGCATTTGGAATTTTTCAGTTAGCTTAATTGGGCCAATAATTGTAATTTTTTTTTGGTGAAAAAAAATAAATGGCCTCAAATTACCCTAAAATAATCTTTTTTTTAGCTAAATAATGCACCCCAAACTTAATGACTGTATTTAAACAAAAAATAGCTGCTTTCTATCTTTCAAATTACAGTTTTCACTTTTTTGGGACACAAGATGGTTACCCCACTTTTTCATGCTATTTTCTCTGTTCACTTTTTGGACAAAATTCGCACACTCACTGCGAGTAGTGCGAAGTTGCATTTCTAATTAAATTGTGTGTATCTCAGGTGCGCGCATGAAGGCAAAGTGTGCAAGTTTTTCGCCTTTTGCAAACTCACCTAATTGAATTCCCCTTTGAGCGTCCGCTGTGGATTATCACATTGACAAACCTGCTTCTCATGGGTGGATAGGTGGGAAGGGGACTTGTTTTGTAGAAGCAAGCGGCTGCATAATACAATTTTATTTATTGTTATTAAAATAACAGATGCAGTGAGCCGCTGGGGCCATGCAGCCTGTTGCAATACTGCACGCATGGCACCTTCCTTCTGCTGGTGGCCCTCTCCTACCCATACACTATGGTAACGATATTCCACTGGCTGCCTACCCAGTCAATCGGTGTGTCTGCATTCAGCAAGTGCAACAGGAAGAAAAGTAAGATCATCAGCAGGTGAGTGGGGAAGAAATAAAAAAGAGTGGTGGTGGAGGGGGAGTATATTTGGGGAAGATGCTACTGGGAATAATGGGGTTAGGGTGTTGGTTTAATAACCATAATGTAGTTAATAAATATGAAGGTTTTTTTTGATGAGAAAGAGGGGGATAATGGTTTAATGGTGAGACTGATGTACTGAGTGAGGTTAAGGAAGGAGTTATTGAAAATTGATGATGTTGGGGTTACTAATAATGTGAATGATTAAGTTAATGTTTATATAGTGGTTAATGATGTTGAATGGGTG
Organism: Taudactylus pleione; assembly: GCA_031769625.1. NCBI lineage: Eukaryota > Metazoa > Chordata > Amphibia > Anura > Myobatrachidae > Taudactylus > Taudactylus pleione. The sequence goes on along the minus strand of JAUIMM010000210.1, from coordinate 5,883,792 downwards.
TGTTTTGATGATACTGATTGTGTTAAAGAATGGTTATTTAATGATGGGGAGTGATAATCTGTGCCAGTCATAACATGCTCTTATATATTACATTGTGGTCACTAACATGCTCTCTAAATTGTATTGTGTCACTGGATTGCTCTGTAGTGTGTGCCAATCACTTAGATGCTCTCTGTATTATATGACAGTCACTGATGTCTTCTCTATTATTTAGCGCTCACTGTGATGTTCTCTGTATTATATGGCGGTCACTGATGTCGTCTATATTATATGGTGGTCACTGTGATGTGATGATCTCCCACGATTCCTCACTAGGAGGAGGACCCAGATCGGCTTCCCACGCCACTTCATGGGAAAGTGTATTTACTGAGGAGCAGAGTAGGTGATATAATATAGAAATAATACCCTGTCTCGTAGGTGTATAGTAACAAAGCCTCTCAAATGGCGTAAAAGGTCTACAGATAGAATCCTTAGGGAGAGAATTAAGAATTTACCTAATTTGAAAGTATTCATAGAGAATTGGGTGAAAAATTTGATATTTCTGTACCAAATCCTCCATTGAATACCAGGTAGTGCCCTGTATAAAATCAAATAGAAATCTAGGACGTGATGGTAGATTGAACCACGAGTGAGACCTATTGGTATATAATCCAGGAACAAAATCCGGGTTATCCCAAATGGGAGTCAGAGGGGATGGATATGACGAAAGGTTAAATCGCCTAGTGCATAAAAGCCATATAGAACGGGTCAGTTTAGTGGTCGGACCAAGCCCCAGAGTTTAGGAATAGAGGGCGTGAGAATGGAAGACAGATAATAAAATGAGGATTCAGCAGTTTCAATTTGTTCCCACGGTAAATTTATATTATATTTTGATCACTGAGGGGAGATGGGCAAACTGAGTTTTTGCCGTGGGTGACAGAAATAAAAATACAATTTTAATATTCATGGCCGACCTTGTGGATAGCTGGTCATAATCATACTGTCATGATGATGGTCCTTTTTATGTGGAGGCCCAGAGCTGCAGTCCCATCCAACCCATTGTTAATCTTGCCTTGTACAGGTACACAGCAATAACGAAATGCTAGATTTTCATGAAATGTGATGCTTTCTAATACATCTTTTACATCTGAATGCCGGATCGCACCCTAGATTATGTTCACCCACCCATTCTGGGTGCGACTCGGCCGAGATCCCTTTCGGACTGGAGGCCCGACCCGGAACCAATGCCGGGTCGATGACGTCATTGGCATCTGGTATTGAGCTAGCGCTTGGAGATGATCTAATCTCGGAGCGCTGGATCTTCCTATACAGTGAACAGGGTTACCTGTTCACACTGCATCACGGGCAGGGTTGTACACGCGTTCAACCCTTCTTGTGACATAGTTTGAGATAGCTTATTTCAATCTGGCCCTTTCACACTGCACAGTAACCCGGGTTGCTGCACGTTCATGTGTAATAACCCGGGTTATTGCTGCAAGTGTAAAAGGGGTATAAGTATTACCAATTAATACTACAAATGACACTCTTGCAATTAGATGCTAACTTCTTATATATTTGAAATAACAACATGCACCTCTCCACTGGACACAAGGGGTATCTTGGATGTAGTGGTGAAAGGGTGATACAAAGCATATAGGGGACACACATAAAGTAATATCAGTTTTCTAAACTGTACTAGAAAAATAACTGTTAAAATCAGCTGCTGTGTGTCACACTGCAACGTTTACTTAGCCCATTCTATGTACGTACGGTTTCAGACATTACCATTGGTCATTTCTTATTGTACTGCTCATTAATACTGTAAAGAACCATGCATTTTCTTGTAATGGAAAGTTCTTTAATTTAAGACTTATTTCCTATGTCTGTATCCTGGGGTTATGGTTTAAGTAAAACCAGGGCTTTATCTGTGCGCAGTTTGTATGTGTGCCTACATTAAAGTGCTGTGATGCTTATTGGGATAAAGTTTGCTTAATAAATAATGTGTGTGCATTTATAACCACAATATTTCATTAATAACCTAATTAACTAAATGGGATGCCGTAAGTGCAGAATAGTATAGCAGAGAGAGAGCAGAAATGTGTTTACAGTTTCTGGGTATTCCCAATGACATCATCACAAGGGAGAGAGACAGAAAAGGACATTCATGAACACTGATGCCACACCAAAGGAAAACATAAAAAATAACAGATTTGTTTGAGTGCTCCCAAACATGACTGTTACTGTTTTACAATAGGCATTATTAAATTCCGCACTGGGGGTCTGATTCAGAGATGGTTGGTAATGCAGCCACTCTCGCAGCTGCTCTCACAATAGCAGTTGCGGGAATATGATAATTTTAGCCTTCCCTTTGTGCTCCACAGTGCGATGGAGTGTACGAGCGTTGGGAAGCCCCCTTGCAGGCTCTCTACTTTTCCGATGGATTTTGTGAACACTCCAACATCAATGCAACACCAGTCGCACCATCAACATTTGCGGTAGCCTAGGGTCTACTCTAGCTACTCTCCTCAAATCCAACTTAACATGGCCTCTGAAGCTGTGGATTTGCAATTAAGAATGCAACAGCGTTTCCAGGCTCGCACGTGACACTCCCATAACACGCCCATGAAACAGCCTCTTTTTTCCAATCACTTTAGGTCACCTCCCAGTCTCCGCCCTGAAACAGCCAGGTATTGCAGACCCCTTCTCTAGAGTTGGTGTAGTCTAGTAGTTGATCTCTGAATTCTTATAATATCATAAAAGTACATGTTTGCGCATGGATAAATAAAGCTACACACTTCAGTAGTGAGGACATGTTTGAGGAATTCACAGGTCTTAAGAATAGCAAGTGCTGCCCAATGTGATTTAAAATAAATTATTGTACTTCCTTGTTCATGCAAACACAGTCTGTTTTTCACTATGTGGAATGAGGAATTCTTGCATAAAATTACACAATGACAAAGTTGTTCTCATTGTGACTTGCATTGCTAAAATAAGGCGTCAAACATTTGTGTTGTAATTCTACATACTGAATATTTTGGTGAGCTTCGCTAGTATGTAACTTGCTAAAAGAGCAGCATTCTTGGGGTTTTCCGCAGTCTCGACAACTATTAAACCATCATGACCTAACTTTGTCAATAGATAATTAGCAGGGAACAAACAATATGTGAGTATGTCTAAGATGATTATTTTTATGACATTCGTTTTTTCTTTTGTAATAATCAAATCTTGAAATTATTATCCAGTGAGCCATTGTTTTATAGAAAATGCACCTATGTTAAATACAGGAGGTTCAGTTGAGACTCAATTTGCTTAAGGTTCAGATATTTAAGATAGTGTATTGCAAACACGTTTCGGAGTGTTCACTCTAGGTCCGGCGCTCTAGAAAGGGCACTCTAGCATGCGCTGAAGACACGCCCCCTTTCCATCACTCTTGGGGGCGTGCCCGTCACTTACAGACATGCCAGGTCGCTTTCAAGCTCTCCTCTCTTTGAATAGATGCCGTGCGCATGCAGACGCACGCTATTTTTTCTACCTGTGGGATACTGCGGCCCGCAGGTGGGGACGGCATGCACAGCCTAGCGGGAATACTAGTTTCTTTTTGTGTTACTTACAGTAAGGGTGGTGCGTTTATTTGGACAATTAAGAAATGTTGTAATTAATGTATTTTTACGTTCCAAACTAGAAATGGCCAACCGCAGTTAGCACCCATCAGTAGTTTGCCACTGATAGTTGATGGTTTTGCTATCGATGGTGCTCACCCTTATTGGACTGCTGTGTAGCCAGCGCCGTAACAGCTTTTCTGCGCCCTGTGTCGCCCACGCCCCCATAGCGCATGAGGGGGCGGAGCCGGCAGCGTCCGGATTTACAGCACTGGATTTACAGCATCTCAGGATGCTCCGGTGGGCTGTAAGACCTGCAATGTGCACTTCTGGAGCAACCTCAGGACGCTCCGGGTGGCACTGCAGTGATTCTTGCTGCAAAGTGTTTTTCCAGGCACCCTGCTAGCCAGATGCAGGGTCCATGGGCCATCAGTGGTGCCACCCACAAGGCTCTGTGCGGCGGAATCACTTGCACACACCTAGTTACGGCCCTGCGTATAGCACAGGCAGTGATGACCATCAATGGGTGAAGCTATCAATGGTTTCCTGTTGATGGTCTCATGCCATCGTGGCTAAGCAAATACCTCTGCCATTGGCAAACAGAATAATCATGTTATTTTTTATGTAGAAAGCATTTATCCAAGTAATGAATCTAAAAATGATTTTGCACTGTGAAAAGAGCTATAGTTTATCTTTTTAGGGGCGATGTATCAAACCTCCTAAAGTGGAGAAGTTACCCATAGCAACCAGTCAGTTTCTAGCTATCATTTTATAGAATGTACTAGATAAATGAAAGCTAGAATCTGGTTGCTATGGGCAATTTCTCCACTTGTCCTCGAGGTTTAGCAGGTTTCATACATCTCCCCCTTATTCAGAAAATAATACTTTTAGAAGCATGTTGATATAGATATCATAGTGGCGTTGCGGTAAGCATTGCTGTTTCGAAGTGCAGGGGTCATGGATTCAACATGACCGTATCTGTGTGTTCCCCCTTTGTTTGCATGGGTTTCCTCCTGGTGCTGTGGTTTCTTTCCCCCAGTACAAACAAAACATACTGAATGTTCACTATCAAACCTGTCTTTTGCCATTTTACCCTAGATTGTGTACTTTTTCCTCAATGTAGCTACTTTTTCTTCATATACTGTGTGCTATTTTTTTTTTCCCCTCCATTATGCTACTTTTTCCTCAGTTTGCATTTTAGGGCCTAATTCATAGATTTACATCAATTTCATATTTACATAAATCTCTGATGTTTGCAGATCTGCACATGAGAAGAAGCCACATGTGCAAATCTATTTCTGCAATGTTGGTCACAGTGTCTCAAAGCCGCAGCATAATTGTCATGCTGCTGGGAGACGACAGCGAGCGTTCTACAAAATGTGGCTTGTCAACCCCGCTTTCTGGACATGCTAAAGCCCTTGATGCATCTTTACTGGCATCGGCAGCGTCATTTTGCCGGACGTCCTGAGTCACCTGGGGGTAACTCAGATGTCCGATGTTCACACAATTGATCCGATGCTGCATCTTTGGACGCAACGTTGGATCAGAGAAGCCAGCAATGGGCACCTTTTTACTTATGGTTTTGCATATTTTACCACAGCCGGCAGTGCAGGCCCTTAGTTTGCTTATAGTGCCTGATTCAGAGACAGACGCAATGCCAATATTTTCACAGAATGAGCGATTGTTTGCTATTGAGCATGTGCGAAAGCTGCACTGCGCACTCAAAATTATTGCATCACGATTAATCTCGTACATATGAATAACTTGGAAAGTGAATGACAGTCAGGGTTTGGAGGTGGTGGTTAGAAAAACGCAGGCGCGTTGGACTGTTCAAACGCTGTTTCATGGGCGTGCATAAACTAGCCACTGCGATTGTCTTCAGAGTATGAGAGCTCTCTGCGTGTCAGGAGAGCCGCAGTGTTTGAGGCAGGTCAGACTTGAATTATATGCTGTGTGGCTGCCCGATGAGCGTCGATGATAGCGATGTTTACCCTGTTGGACGGATATGAGAAGGCAGCAGTGGACATCTTTATGCTCGGCCGTGCTTTGAAAGGCATTTGCCAATAAACAAAGGGGAAATTGAATTGCACAGTAGTAAACAAATAAAAAAATAAAACTGTTTATATATATATATATATATATATATATACACACACGTGTGTGTGTGTATACACATATACACACACATATGTTAACACTGGAAAATTGTGGTGGCAAAATCATCAAATTCAGTCAGAATTAATTTGCCCCAAAGTGTATTTGTTGTGGGACTGTATTCAGTGGGCCACCGATGAGGAGGAGAGAGTGCTGCAAACCACTGTTTGTTCCTGCTGTGTTTAAAGTTTTTGTAATTTTATTTAATTAAACATACAGTCTAGAAGGCTACTTTCTTCCCATAGGAATTCGCTGTCCGATTGGGCATTACAACTCTGTGGACACAGACCTAGCATGTTTTTACAATCATATGACTGGCTAGTGGCGTCACTATGGTCGGTGTCACCAAGTGTGGACTCCTAGTGCGTGCTAAAGAGGACGTGGCCTCATCAAAAAGAAGCCTAGTGTATGACATTTTGGGGGCATGTATAGGACTCCGGGAGCTGCTTGGCATGAATGTGTCATCCACCACTGCTTTTCTGCGATTTCCCATCAGTGTGGATGACGAGCGCATGGTAGCAGCATCAATCACCACTGCTCTGCCAATTTGGTGGCACCTGGTGCGGTAATGTTACATTTTAGAAATCAAGAGATGTTGGGTAAATTGCCTAGGAAGTGAGATGTTGACCATTGCAGACTACAGATAGGACTGTCTGCGTAACATGCATAAGGGAAGGCAACAAGTACTTATTACAGTCTCCCTAACCCTCCCTCCCCGCACCCTAAACCTATCTCCCCCCCCCCCCCCCGCCCCCTGCTAGTGCCTAACCCTCCCCCTAGTGCCTAACACTCCCACCCCCCCCCCCCCTCCCAAACTCCGCTGCTTACCTTTGGGATGTTGGCACTGGGATTCTGACAGATGTCAGGATTCTGGTGCCGGTATTCTAAGAGCCAGTATCCCCTGCGCCCGGATAGTAAAATATCCCTAAGGATGAACCACTGTTTTTTAACTGTAGTGGGAAGTGTAATGTGCCTAGTAAACCCATTAATAGTGATCATTAGCCATTGTTGCCTTGCAGTGCTGTGTGTGTGTTTTGTACCTCTCATATCATACACCCATTTACAGTATCTGCCACTGAAGATAAGGAGACAATATTAGTATATTACTGATGGTTACATAGTGGAAATGATGTAGCAGCAAAAAGAAATAAACACATTAATAAGAAATGATGATAACTGATGAGAAAATACCTAAATATATACTGGTGAATGAAAAATCAAAATATTTTAAATAACTGAAAATGGAGATCCCGTCGGTCCAGCTGAGGTATGATGGTGGGGAACATACGTGGCAGCTAGCAAGGATATAAGCCCTCATTCAGAGGCGCTCGCAAAATGCGAGTGCTCGTTCTGAATGTGGGCGGCCGCTTCTCTTTTGTAGTGCGGCCTCCTGGTCGCTAGCTTAGCTGTGGGTTACCACCCACAGCTTTAGCGACCGACCAGGTTGATGGTCGCGATGGTCAAGACCATCTGGGCTTGCGTTGAGACCTTGAGGTTGGGTCTCGGCAACCGCAAGCCCCAGGGAGCTTCCTGCTCTGATCGAGCAGGAAGCTCCCCACTGACATCACTGCTGATGTCAGTGCAGCCGCCCACAAAACGACATGCGTTCCTTAAGGAATGCCTCCGTTTGTGAAACCACCCCCCCCCCCCCCCCTGCCATGCCTACAAAACGGTGCGAGCGGTCGATCACCATGAACAGCCGCCCCTTATGTAGTGAGCTCCGGAGCGAGAGAATTTCTCTCTAGCTCCGGGGCTTGCGCACGCGCAGTGCGGCTGCTGCACGTGCGCAGGGCCTAAACATCGACCCGCTTGCGAGCGGGTCTGAATGAGGTCCATAGTGCTATCTATACTATCTCTTGTGGAAGTTTTCTATTGTCCTGACAGAAATATAACTTTTGGGTAAATTGTCACCTCCAGAGTCCAAAGTCTCCTCATATGGTTCATCGATCTCTTTAGGTGAGATCTAATGTTTTTAGAAGGATGTTGCATAAAGTGAAAATTAAGATAAAGTGAAAATTAAGGTCCCCTCCTCTCTTAAAACGCCCTGTATGCGATGTACTCGCAGGTACGAGTCATTGCGACAATGGGCACACTTGACGGCAGCCTAGATTCGCCTAAAAGTGCTCGCAGCCCCATAGGGCTCCGAGCAAAATTAAGTGAATTTTGGCTGGGAGTGGGCCGAGATGAGTGCAAGGTACGGCAACTCGCACCCTTCGCATTGGCATAGGATTGACCCCAAAGATTGAAGGAAAGGGGGGGTTCCACTACAGTGCTTGTATTCTGGAAAATATATATTCAAATAACTGCAATGTATGAATATTCCTGTTTGTCATACTTTAATAGCGAGTCACAAAAGTCCTCATGTCATTCCCTGTGGCTATGCTATGTACACCATATTTTCTTACCTGGTCATCTCCGTTCCATAATTGCATATAATCTTCTGTTCAACCATACAGTTTTCTTTCACCTTTACTTTTTTTTTCTCTTACTCTTTTTGTTTCCCGATATTTGATACTTTTAGGGGTATTCAATATGGGAGCGAAAACTCAGTTTTTGCGTTAATATCGCACCTATGACGTCATTATCGCAGGTTTTAGTTTTACACCGTATTCAATTACAAAGACTTTTCGCAGGTTCGAAAAGTCTTTGATAAAAAACGGGGATAACTTTTCACCATTGAATAGGTGTCTAAAAAAAAGTGCAGAACTGGGGTTTAGGGGTGCAGGCTTAAAAAAAAAAAAAAGCCTGCACCCCTGGGAATGACATTTAAAAAAGAACTGTGTCAAAAAAGTTTTTAAAAAAAAATAGGGACACCCCAAAAAATTAATTTTAAAAATTGGGGTGGAAAAAAAAAATGGGAAAAAATTGTTTAACAATAGGGAAATAGGTTCAGGGCTATTCTGCAAGTATGCGGCAGGTGTTTTCTAGAATACATTTATTGCGGCAGGTGCACAATTGCAGAATTTTTAAAAACTTACTTTAGGGACATCAAAATATGCTAGTACCCATTTTCATGTACCCCAAATTTGATGGGACCACTTAAAAAAACGAAAAAAATAACCTAAGTGCTCTTCTGCAACACTTCTTCAATGTCGGGAAAAAAACACCTGCTGCTGCTATATAAATCCCCGACTTTCATTTACCAGCTAAAACGGGGGTACCCATAGTGATCCCCCATGTTTTTACAACTTTAGGGGGGTCCTATAATTTTTTTTTAAGGAAAATTTCGTAACTTTACGCAAATCCCACTTCGCATGCTCCCGTTTTCGTTAGTTTCATATTGAATACTGGGATAAGCGGGCTCGCGTCCGATACTTTATCCCAGGTGAAAGCTCCGATATGAAACGTAAACTTCGACAGTGAAGTTTACGTTTCATATTGAATACCCCTCTATATCTCCATCTCCTACCAAATCTGGGCTAAATTTCCTCTGCGGCACTTTTGAAAGCTATCGCGTCTTTGGTGGTTTCAGCTGCTGGATTTAAAGGGGCAAAAATATTACATACAAAACATGGCTGGCAGTTTCAGCTTTAAAGGGCAATAATATTAAATAGAAACCAAAGATGCAACGCTGTGCTGCTTAGTAAATTTAGCCCTGTGTCTTCACCAATCTCTCTTCTTTTATTATATTTCCTCCGCTATCCTTCAACCTTCTTTCATATAGTAGTGTATTCACCAGTACACATTGTTTCTTCCACATTTTCTTTTTATTGCCAGTATCCACTCTCGGCCTTACTCAGAGATGTACATTGGTGCCATAGCAGCTGTGATTCCATAGGCAGCTACTGTGAGAAAATATGCAGATGTCGCAGACACAAAGTAATGTATTGAGACATCTAATGATTATCTGTCCAACCAGCCAACTAGTTGATTGGTTGGAATGAAAATCTGGTAAGGGATGAAAGCAAATGACAATCAGCAATTTGCTCCCAAACGCCGGAAAATGGACAAAAAATGTTGTTTGAACAAATAGTTTAGATCAAACATTTAACAAACATGTCTGAACGACCATTTTCATCTGTTTTCTTGCATTTAGGAGCAAATTGCTGATCATCATTTACTCCCATATGTTACCAGATTTTCATTCCAACCAATCAACAAGTTGGCTGATTGGATGTAAGTTGGTCTAGTGTGTGGCCAGCTTTAGACACATGAGGAGTCTACCGATAATCTCTGAACTGCGTAAATATCGGCTTTGCATCTATCTCTGAATCAGGCTCTTTATTTGAAGTTGCTCCATTTTCCCACTACTCCTTTTACATTTAATCTCACCTCAGCCCTCTAAAACTCAAATATACAGTCTCCATTCAGGTATGCAGTGGCATACTGTACATACATATGAGATTAAGATAAATGAGCCAAAACTTTCACTGCAACTTTATTTCCTCATGGGAACTCCCGAAAAGGAAGCTAAGGTGTATTTTGACCACCTGATGTCTTCTGTGACATAAAAAAATCTATGTGATCTTTAAAAAGTCCCCTTGCTTCTGTGTCATTGGTTTTCATTTCACCATGCTTTTTATTCATTTGAGTTTTCTGGTGCTTTCTATATTGGGAACCAAATGTGTTTTGTTATAGAAAAGAAGCTTCCATTTCTTACAACACGTGATATTTATATCATAATGATAATCTGTAAAGTATTATGCGATCGCTGAATCTTTGTAGTACCTGTAATCGTTGGGTCACTATCTTTTTTTACGTTCATATTTAACACTATTACAACTTTTTAAATGAGCGAGTTAGTTCATGCTGTATATAGTATAATGGCGGTCTCATTAGATATACCATGTATAAAAGAACTTGTGCTGCAGTCAGTAGTTTGCTATTACTCTGGCCACATAATTCATTAGTAACTTTTAACCTCCATACAGATTGACTTTACTAGTATGTTGTACAGTAGGATATAAAAATGTACTACACGGCACGGATTAGGTTTGGAATCTTCACTGATGTGCAAGTTGAATCTGACATTGTAAGAACTTTGTATCAATACTGCCAGTCAAAACGAACATACAAGTAGTAAACCCATAAGTGCTGGGTAGGGTGGAGGGGAATAGAAAAGCAATATTTTGGGGTGATCTTGCAAAAATACACCTGCTCCAATAGAGGCTGTACTATGTACAGTTCATTTAGCAACACCATAGAGTGCTTTCTTTTGCCCTTATTAATTGCTCAAACAAATGCATCAGTCCTCCATAAACAAAGAATTTCCACATTTTTGGGCTTAATAAATAGTCCCCTAAAGCTTGTGTCTAAAGAGCATGGTTTGGGAATTCTGTTATTCCCGTCCATAATCTACATTTTACGTGATGTAGCTACCAAATTTGTTGTATTCAATGTTTGATAAATGGTTTTCATAATCTCTGTGGAGAACTGACATGACTATATTGTTATACTATAGTGCTTGTGTCTGGTGTAGGCTGATGTCACAGAACATCCAATTTCTAGGTGACGTGTCCTGGTCTAATGTCTTCATGTTTCTTCAAACACTCTGCTCTACTTTTATTATTGTAATTGATGTTTTGAAGAGTCCTGTAATTGTGTAGAGGGAGATCCTTCGGTTAGCTTTAATGGATGCCGGATGTTCTTGCCAAGTGGTTAATGACCAAATCGGCAGCCGAAGCTTTGTTCCATTATTGTCTTATGTAAGAGATTTCATGGCACAAAATGTCAAGGATTTCAATAACTATATTGATGCTGATAAAAAGTAATGCTCTTAAAAAACAGACGTCATTTGCCTTTGTTTTGGTAAAGTAATTAATGATAATGAGTTTGAGAAAAGCTTGAACGTGTTTTTAGTCCTCCAGAACTTTAAGTAAACGTACATCTTGTCTGCTTATGACTTTCTGATTTTCTTAGTGGAACCAATATATTATTACATTTGTTTTTTTTCACCCTGATGTATTTCTCTCAAATTCCGCATGAATTTTATGGTCGGTATTAAATTGTTTTCACAGTCCGAATCTCCCGTCTAAAGTGACGGGACTTTGCGGGCCGCTATTTAATTGTTCCTGCTTTTCGTGCTGATCGCGCCTGAAGTGGTCGGGTTTAGCTGCGTAAATTGGCTTCCCCCGACCAAAGTGCTGAGCGCGATCGCAAAAAGTGCCATTTGGGTGCCCAAACAGTTCTCTTTTCGCATATTTCAGTTCGCACCCCTCCTTGGGGCTGCGAGCTGAAATGGAGCGCTGGCAGCTGATCGCGCCCGATAGGAGCAACAATTAAATAGCTCCGTCGGGCGCAAAGGGGGCTGAAAACAATTGAATTCTGCCCTATGTGCTTGTAATACAATCATTCAAAAGAGCAACAAAGTCTAGTTATGAGACTTTCCCTATGAAGGATTCAGTTGTTCTTTTGGTTTGACACATTGCATTTTGCTGGTACTATGGGCCTGATTTAGACCCGCTCGCGAGCGCTGAGCGCTCAAAAGCTGGTCGATGTTGCCCAAGTGCGCATGCGCACGAGGGAGCCGGCTCCGTCGTGCGCATGCGCGAGACCCGAATAACGACGGCCAAGCCGTCGTTATGGGTCTCGCAGCAAAGGGGGCGTGCTGTCGATGGTGATTGACAGCACGCCCCCTTTGGTGGGCGTGCCCGGGGCGTGGCTGCCCAGACGGAGGCGTTCCCATGGGAACGCCTACCGTCTGGGGCCGGCCCCACTGACATCACTAGTGATGTCAGTGGGAGTGCTTTTGGCTCTGATAGAGACAAAAGCACTCCAGGGCTTGCGGCAGCGAGACCCTACCGCAGGGTCTCGTCGCAAGCCCGATGGTCGCGATGGTCTTGACCATCGCAACCATCATTTTGGTCGCTCGCTATAGCTGTGGGTGGTCACCCACAGCTATGCGAGCGGCCAGGAGGCCGCTCCAAAAAGGAGCAGGGACGGCCCTGATTCAGAGCGAGCACTCTGTCATAGCGTCCGGCTCTGAATCAGGGCCTATGTGCAGCACACTGAACAGGAGCACACGGGCTATAGCAGCATGCTTCACAGAAGCGCCTTAATCGTTATGAGGTGCAAACATATCTAAGGCAATCTGTAGCTTTCCAGTTGTTGTGGAACTACAAGTCCTAGCTTTCCCTGCCAGTCACTCAGCTTGAGAACAGTACGCTGCCCTTTTCTGACTTGGCTTGTGTTGTTCACTTTATTTAGAAACTTTGTTCTTATCCATGTCCGCACACACCAATCATTTCTGTCTTCTACTCTAGTCGGGCTTGTCTAATCAGCTTTAATTCATATCGTTAATTGCTTCACTGCTAATTTAGCAACATCTCATTATATTAGTAAAGCGATTGCTTATTACACTTACTGCATATGTTTGTGTACGGAACCTTGTGATAAATCTAATTTTTACATCATATAAACCAAGATTTTTTAACACTGCTCCTCAAAAGGTCATGTCTTCATCATTTTCTTAAAGTAGAATTCATGCAAAATATTTTTTTCCCTATAAATCCCATTCTGACTTACCGTAAGTGCAATTCTCCCCCGTGTCTACTGCACTGGGTTTCTTCACATACTACCAGATATTTAAGTAGTCTACCTGAATTGAATGACAAATGGTCATTTTCATCAACAACCTCACAGTCCACTAAACCCAGAAGAATATTATTTTACCTGGAGTTCTCCTTTAGTCATCCACTGAGAAAAATCAAGACTTGAAATGTTTGAGGGTAAATAAAGGCTGGAGTTGGAAAACCGCATTCTAAACAATTGTCCTTTTAGAATGTTTTAAATTCACTGTTATTTCATTAGTTGCTTCTAATGACCATGTGTTAGTGTGTTCTAAGCTGCTACTACTATCAGTACAGTTATATGTTTTGCCATTACTCCTGAGCTTCTCATCCACCTAACTTAAGGCATGGAATTCTGGTTATCAAAGACTGGTGCTTTGGGTCATAAATCAGGATAAGACGACTCCGTCATCTTAAGTAAACAATGTGATGTTCTTTATCAATTCATATGTACATGATATTTTAATTAGGATTACTTTGTTATTGCAGAATTCAATTTGTAGCAATCGTGATTTCCAGTCTTGTAGGCTTTCTTCAGCAAGGAATTTCTAAAATGAAACTACAGTATTTATATGTGTACAGTATTTGTGTATATATGTGTATCATATAACTTGTTTGTAAGTGTTACTATATGTTTATTTTGGAAAGAAAGCATTATATCTGGCTGCTCTTCATAGAAATAAGCAGTTTGCAAACATTTCTGGGCACTTTTGTCTAAGTGCTCTGTTGGAACAGATGGAAGTGAGAGTCACCGCAGGTAATGAAACTAGTTTTTGCTGGAATTTACTCTTGTAAACCCAGGTTTCCTTTTGTTTTGGTTACTGATTACATCACTAATTAAATCCCTGTTAAGATTGTAAAGTACACTGTTAATTATTTCACCTGCATTTCTTTCAGTGAACTGTCCGTCACATGAAGGGAAACTAGACAATGTCGTCATATAATATGAAACATGCAACATTCAGTTATTGTGTCAAGAAATCTGTAGTTTGTTGTGAAATTTTTTATCAGCCATACTTAGGGATTGTTTATAAAATATATTTTATAGATACTGAACTTTGTTCCCTCAAGGAGAACAGGAGACATATGCAGGCTTGTGGGTGCCCAGACAGTGCTCTAGGATTTGAAAGGTCAAATGCTAATTTTAGTTCTATTTACTGTAAGTATGAGGTTAATACATTTTCAATACAATTGACATCAAACCTGTTTTCCTTTTGTGCAGGAGTATATTATTTCTCTCTGCCTCAGAACATACCCTACAAGAAACTCACTTGGCAGAGCTGAGGAAGGTCTTGCACAACCTTTGAAATGATATTAAATGCACATAACTGATCGTGTTGAAGGTGAAAGAGGGAACCTTGGAGATTTCTGGTCGTCCGCTAAACGTGATGACGGCCTGGTCCATGGTCAGAAAACTGGAAATGGAAAAGAAGAAGCCGTCCAAAGAAGAGAGGGCGGCTACAAATGAGATGGAATACTCACAAGACATGGGAGACTGCAGTGGTGAATCTGATGAATGGACCAGCTCGGAGAGTGAAGCAGAACAGCAGGGAGGGAGGACTGGAATAGGAAGCTACGTCAACACTCTCTTCCAAGGTATAGACCTCTCAAGCAAGCCACACAGACAGCTCTGTAGATCCCCTTGTTTGGACCGTCCTAGCTTCTCCCAGAGCAGCATTCAAGTTCCCATTGACAACCAAATGAAGCTGGAAGAAGCTAAAACCAATCTGGACAAGGAATACCAGGCCAAGATGGACTTTGCCCTAAAGTTGGGCTACAGTGGGGAACAAATCCAAGCTGTCCTCATCAAGCTGGGAGCCGATGCTCTTATTAATGATATCCTTGCTGAGCTGGTGAGATTAGGGAATAAGGGAGAGTCAGAAGCACAAGGCAGCGGAAGCGGCATCAGTAACATCCTTGTACCCAGAGGCACCTGCACCAAAGAGACTGCAAGTCCGGAGCTGTCTCTAGAAGATGAAGTTGTTGATAACACAGACAACCTCCGACCGATTGTCATCGATGGAAGTAATGTGGCAATGAGGTTAGTATACAAATTTCTACACACATTTAAAATATTCAAACCAACACATGCTGTCACCATACAGGACAGCCATTGTGGCATCTCAAATACTTCTACACACAAAGCTAGTGGTAGCTGTAAACCTATGAATAATTATACCTCAATGACTGGCGGCTGCTACTTTATAACATAATTACCGTGTAGCACCAGTGCACTGCACATTACAGGCTTTTCTTTTGTGCTAAGCAGAAAGAAATCATAAGTTCATAACCCTGTATTTGCCATATAATGATAAAAGGGTTCAGTCAAACAGCAACTTGACTGGTTCCTTATGAATTGTTAACCTATGGATATTAATTTAGCCTACAAATTAGTAGACAGACAAAACTTTGTAAAATAGCAAGTTCTATTCTGCAGTATTAATGCTGTTTTTTCCCTTTCACCAAACCAAAGCCCTGCTCGCAGTATGGAAAATGTATGAAATACAAGTGTTTTTGTGCGTTTTTCATGTGTTGGCACAGGTGTGACACATATGCTGGAAAATGCTTAGCTATGTAGAGGCCACTGGTTTCCCCTAAGTAATAGGTTCCCAAACTCCGCCATTGCAAACCAGGTTTGTAGGATATCCTATCCTGCTTGAGCAAAGATGACTTAATTAGCACTTCAGTCAATTTGATGTAACCATCTAGAAGCAAGCATGGAGATCCTTAAAACCTGGACTGTAATGGTGGAGTTTGGGAACCTCTGCCCTAAGCTAAAACTTTTTTTTTGGATAACAGTAACAGTGAAACTTGCAGGTTATCTATAGGGAATAATGTATTTTGTACTGTGCTTTTATATCATTCATGGGGGGGGAGGGGGAATGCAATTCAACGCGAATGGAATAGCGCCGAGAGGGAGCTCCAAGAGTTATTCAATTCAGCGACGCTGTTCTGTTGGAGAATGCCGATTCTCGCGACTTAACAAGGGTGTTAAGGCGCGAGAACCGGCATTCTCTTACTGAAGTGCCGGCCACGCGGCTGTTAGCACTGTGCTAAGCCTAGCACTTTTGTCGGATTTCTCCTCGCATCCCCAGGGGGGGTACGAGAAGAAATACTATAGCCCGCCCAAACAGCGCAGTGTATTGAATAGCTTCGGGAGCTCCCTCCCGTGGCTATTCAACATCGCACTGAATTGAACTCCCCCATACGGAGCTTCGTTATATCCTCAGTCATAATGTGAACAGTACAGAGTGTATTTTGCCTCATAGTACTACAGTTTTATCTTTTTAAATATGTCAAATAAGAAATAAAGAACTTTTTATATTGTTCATTTAGTGAAGGATAATAAAATTGCATGTAATTAGTAATGAGGTGAAGGAAGGTTTAGGTTATATGATCAATGTTTCTAGTTGTGTTATCGCCAAAAACAAGATACATTTCTTGCACTTGTCTCTTTTGCAGTGTGTTATAATGAAGAGAGCCTTGCACACTTGTCACATGACTCATTTTGAATGTGTTAAAAGTTGTGTAATAGCAGAGCTCTATGCGATGTTATGTTCTAAAGTCTTTTATTTTTAGAATATAGGGCAATATGGGTAGCGGAGTAATCATTCTGTAGATTTTCTGGACAGGTCAGGTACAATTCAACAAAATATGAACTTAACGCCTATGTAGTGAAGTGGGGTAATCTGTACAGTAATTTTATTATCTGTGTTTTTTTACATCAGAATTCTACATATATTTTTCACAGTGATGTATCAGCATTTTGGATTATAATGGGTTATCAAACCTACTAAATGAAAAGGTGTATTGTATCTAGATGAAGTGTGAAGTTTATTGTTTTTGCCCTTTTTTTTAAACCTTTTTCTTGTGTTTCAGTCATGGCAATAAAGAGGTTTTCTCCTGTCGAGGGATACAGCTGGCTGTGGAATGGTTTCTGGAAAAAGGCCATAAAGACATTACTGTGTTTGTGCCAGCGTGGAGGAAAGAGCAATCTCGTCCTGATGCCCCAATCGCAGGTAATTACTTTTTTTTGTGACCCTTACATGTGGGTTCACTAAAGAACTTGTAACATATCCGAAAAGAAAGAGAAATATCCGCACAGACTACTATTTATTATGATTAGTATATCCAATAACCATCATCTCCCATAAGCATATGTATAATTAATTGATATTTTTTTAGGGGAGGTGATACCAGGAATATAAAGTACTGTCAGCAAAAGAAGAGAAAATAATTCCTATAGTGGTGCACACACAGATGGTTTTTTTTTTTTTTTTTACATAGATACAATATCTTATTCTATCAATCCCATTTTTTATTGTGACTCCTATTAATGATAGGACCAAGGACTCGGGGCATATAGTTGCTCATTAGCCCTAGGGCAGTATGATATGAGGAATGCCGCTATTGTAACATATAGGTAAGTGAAACATAACTTTATCCCTAAATTAAATTTAATAAAACATATCTTTTAATGTTATCCCTAAAATCTGTACAGCAAAATATTTGTTTTTATTTTTATATATCATTATAAAAACATCATTGAATTATTATAAGAAATATTCAATAAACAATTAATGTTACCTCCTCTGGTACACTTGTTGTCTGTGTATTATTGTATTATTTTATTTTATTGTTACGACTTATAAGTCTCTAGACACCCGATAGAATTGACTATTTAAGACCTAATTGCATGAATGAATTACAATCAAAATGATCCTACTTATATCACCAAAAGATGCATAATTCAGTAGGGAATTTGTGTGATAAACATAATTTGTTGTAAAATTGATATAATAATGTCTGTTGACAATTCCTTGCTCATAATCCACAATCAATTACTACACATCATCCTCATGTTATTACTAATCACTAGGATCCATATAATTAAGAATAATAGCAAATCCCACAATTAGGATCAGTGTATATTAGTTTAATAAATATTATTAGTTTATTCAAGAATATCAGCGCATCCCATAATTGTATTCAGTGTATATTACTGAATGGATAGTATTGGTTGGAGAATAATCTCATTAGAAGTATCTGCAAAGCCATAAATGATGTTATAGGCTTAATCCATATCCAAATATTATATATTGATTTACTGAGCCAATTGGCACAATTCAGGTATTTTAACAAATCTCACCATTATATTCAGTAAGGTTGGTACACAAATGTTGTCACTAGTATGAAAATAGGATGTGTTGCAAATAAAATGCAACACATCCTATTTGGTATAACCTTGTGGTTGTTTTCTATGGTTGGTATACTATGTTGCTAAATTGCATTTATGCATCCCTTTTGGATTGAACTAATGCCACTTGTGATACACAAATTTATAATGAGATGACACTGATTTTCAAAAATTGGCTACACTTAGCCTATGAGTTTTCATCACTTCATTATGATAGAGATAATTTATAAATGATGGGTATATGTGGAACTGGTATATTGTGAACAGATCAGCGTTAAATCTCCTTAATTCACTGGATAGCTGTCTGTAAAGTATAACATAACATATCGAGTTCCCAGCTGGCTAGCGCTGAGATCAATATTATCATTACATATCTCATTTTCTCATTACACAGGCGATCAGTTGCAACTAGCTTTGGCAATATTTCCGGTCATAGTCTCACGGGCACCCATTTGTACAGTATGAGTGGTTAACATTAAAACAAACGCATGCTAAGCGGCGTGTGCCACGTGCATCTCCCTTCCCTAACACGCGTTTCGCTTTGTTAGCTTAATCATAGGATCAAATATGGGATTGACAGAATAAGATATTGTATCTATTTAAAAAAAAAAAATCCATCTGTGTGTGCACCACTATAGGAATTATTTTCTCTTCTTTTGCTGACAGAACTTTAACATATTTCAACATTTTGCATTGAAGTAATTCAGTAATCTGTATATTATTACTACAATGCTGTTTCTTTATACTGCCATCTTAAATTTAGGGACAAAAGCTATAATAGAGCAAGAATGGACTTATAGAGAGGGTGACCTGTAGTTACAGAAAATAAATCCTCTGTTAAATAAGGGTGATATTATAAAGGAGACCGAATAAAGATAGAGGAGCATTGCAATATTAATGTAATACAAACTCCTCAATTTCCACAGATCAGGAGGTTCTACGGAAGCTGGAGAAGGAGAAGATTTTGGTGTTTACCCCATCCCGCAGGGTGCAGGGTCGCAGAGTGGTTTGCTATGATGACCGATTCATAGTTAAGCTGGCATTTGATTCTGATGGCATTATTGTGTCCAATGACAACTATCGAGACCTTCAGAACGAGAAGCCAGAGTGGAAGAAGTTTATAGAAGAGAGACTTCTTATGTATTCATTTGTCAATGATAAGTAAGTGTCTTCATGATTGTGATTAATATTTATTTTTTATCTAATTAATGCAAAGTAAAGTGTTTCACATCCTGGTATCTTGGAAATGGATAATTAATCATGAAGAAAGCTGAATAATTTATCATATTCAACCAACTCCACATTGAATGAACTGTACCCGTGACAACCATATCCAATTTCTTTCCAGGTTTATGCCTCCTGATGATCCTCTTGGGAGGCATGGGCCCAGTTTGGAAAATTTCCTGCGTAAAAAGCCTGTTGTTCCTGAGCATAAAAAGCAGCCATGTCCCTATGGTAAGCAAACTTTACATTAGTTGATATGTCAATTTGTATTTTGTTTTTTTGTTTGTTTAAATATCTATTTGTTAAGGTGATTAAGGAGCTTTCTTGCATCTCATTATATTCAATGTCAACTATTGACTTTTTTTATTAGTTGTTCTTAAAAGTATATCATCAGTTCACATGGTAAAATAAGCGTACGTGTAGAGGGTATGCGGTCAGGAAGCCGGCGGTCGCAATGCCGACCGCCGACTTCCCTACTGTGAAATCCCAGCACGGGACTAATGAAAGGCGTCGACATCCCGACGCCTATCATTATCCACCTGCTGAAATCCCGACGCCTGGAATACTGAACGAAGGTAAGCCAGGCGTCGGTAGTGGACAGCCGTGGGGGGGGGGGGTTAGGTTTAGAGGCACCCGGGGGGACTTTGGGTCAGGCACACCCTCGGGAGGGTTAGGTTTAGGGTGTGGGGAGGGGGAGTTAGGTCTAGGCAACCCTGGGGGGGGAGGTTAGGGTTAGGTACTAGGGGGGAGGTTAGGCACCCCTAAGGGAGGATTAGGGATAGTTAAAATACTTACCCTGTAGGGATCTTCAGTCTTCTGTCTTCCGGTGTCGGTATTACATCCGCCGGGCTTTTGTCCAACGGTTTGTCATACCGATTCCATGGAGAGTTTTTGTCCAAAGTTATAGTGAGCCTCAATATTACAGGTTGAGTCTCCGATATCCAAAATTCCAAAATACAGAATTTGTAGAGCGCGACTGACCTAGTGACAGTTGCTTTCTGATGGTTCAGTGTACACAAATTTAGTTTAAAGCACAAAAGTATTAAAAAAATAGATAAAATAAACTTCAGGCTATGTGTATAAGGTGTATATGAAACGTAAATTAATTTAATGTATTTACACAAACTTTATTTGCACAAGACTACTAAAAATATTGTATAAATGTAATTTTGGGCTATGCGTATAAGGTGTTTATGAAACATAAACAAATATTCCAAAGTATGGAAAAATCCAATATCCAAAATACTTTGGTCCCAAGCATTTTGAATATGGAAGATTCAACCTGTATCATGTTTTTAGGACAGGATGACCATTTTGGCTCTCAATGAATTTTGAAATATGGTCAACTAGTTATCAGCTGACAAACTTATTACTTATACTTATCGTATTAATACCATCACATGGTCAGAACGTGCCCCCCATATATTTATCTATTTTCATCCCCGCGACAACGCTTAGGTGCTGAACATTTGAATTGAATGAGCTTTTAATTTAACTTATCAAATATAGGCATATATGCATATTACTAGTAGTCAGCGTACCTTCTGGGAAGCACATAAGTGCGTAGATAATGGGACACACATACAATTGTGATCTTTATCTAAAAAGAAAACCACTCCAAAAAGAAGCCCTCTTAAGTAAAATTAAATCTCTAAAATTGTCTCAAACACTCAAGTGTTCCAGCCCTATCTGTTTGGAAGACTTGCCATAGATCCTGGTCTTCTTTAGGATAACACACCCTACGTTACTCCCACCTTGGAAGATATTGAGGACTGTATCTTCACACTCACTTCCCAATTGACTTACCTTAAGTTTAATCCAGAATTTCCTCCTGGAACAAATCTTTCTGCTATGAAATGCTGGAGATCCCCAGGGGTCTTGAGACTTGGACAATTGGTACTTGCAGTTTATGGCTTACAGGATGATCTTAATTTTTCTCACAGTGAATATTGGTCTTATGGTCAACTTGAGTCCTCAGTAAATAATAATGCTTTGATTAGAAGCCTGACTCGTTTGGAATAAAAGGGTACACAAATAGGCATGTTCCGGGCGCTACCAAATTGTCAGCATAAGAAAATACCTCATCCAAGTCATCTAATCTTGCAATAACATATAGTAAATAAACATAGAGGTAATGATCTTCTGCGCCAATTCTGTCCAATTGTAGTGCTATTGTTCCATGTTTCTGCGTCTTCTTCCACAAGAGATTTCCTCAATAATGTGAAGCAGGGAAACAAAGACAATAAGTGTATAAATATAATGATCAGATGTAGTTGAATACAACCAATAGGCTGTATAAATAACACCAGTGTCTTTAAATGAAAACACCTTATATCCACTCCCAGTGTTCTCATGCAATAAAGGAAAGAGGTTCTGCTCACTTTTATCCTTACATGAGTAGATGAGGTGATCCTCATATAAAGGGATCTTTAACTCTAATGGATAAGTCACCATACCCCTTCACATGTGATAGATTAGAACAAAAAATGCTCACATAGTATCTTACATAGGTGAATGTGGTGATCCTCATATAAAGGTATCTTTAACTGTTATAGGTTAGTAACAAAACCTTTTACATGCATTGGACCATATCCGTAGTTGCAAGTGGATGCTCACACTAAATCTTACATCAATGGGAATATGCACTCTCATCAAGGTTTCTTTAAAACCTTTTGATTGTCCAAGGTCACAGGAGAATCATGTAATTAAGCACACAAAAACTTCTCATGGTGCAATTTTTCCACAAAAGCAGTTTTATTCCATGAGCAACATGAACATTGGTGTCGAAACATGTTGGAGGAGTGACAAGGGGACTTTTACTTTATCATAAACCATTTGATCCAGGACCTCTGCAGTGTTGGAAGTACCCAGGTTCTGTAGCTGTTTATGGTTTTTGTGGATCTGCAATACATCATCTGGTACAAAGTAAACCCTTTTATTTATATTTGTTGTTCATGTAATAAAATTGCTTTTGTGGAAAAACTGCACCATGAGAAGTTTCTATGTGCTTAATTACATGATTCACCTGTGACCTTGGACAATCAAAAGGTTCTAAAGAAACCTTGATGAGAGTGTGCATATTCCCATTGATGTAAGATTTAGGGTCTCGTTCAGACTCGCTCGCAAGTGGGTTGATGTTGGGCTCTGCGCAGCGGCCGCACTGCGCGTGCACAAGCCCCAGAGCGAGAGAGAAATTCTCTCGCTCCGGGGCTCACTACAAAAGAGGCGGCTGTCGATTGTGATCGACAGCTCGTCCCGTTTTGTAGGCCTGGTGGGGGGTGGCTTCACAAACGGAGGCGTTCCCAAACGAACGCCTGCCGTTTGTGGGCGGCCCCAGTGACATCAACAGAGATGTCAGTGGGAGAGCTTCTGGCTCTATTAGAGCCGGAAGCTCTCTGGGGCTTGCGGTAGACAAGACCCTACTACAAAGGTCTCGTCGCAAGCCCCGATGGTCGCGATGATCTTAACCATCGCGACCATCAACCTGGCCGCTTGCTAAAGCTGTGGGTGGTCACCCACAGCCTAGCGAGCGGCCAGGAGGTCGGCCCGAAAAATAGATGCGGCCGCCCTCATTCAGAGCGAGGTCCTTAGTGTGAGCATCCTTATGGGGCACATCCACTAGACGATCTACTCCCTGTCCAACCTCTTAACGATTTTCCCTTGAAGTTTCCCTTGAAATTTGATCTTCCACTCTGAACTATATGCAAAAGATTTGCAAACTATTTGCAAACGATCTAACGATAAACTATGTTGTTTCAATCTGTGATTGAGAGCTTTCAGCTATAGTGTGCAGATAGTGGTTCATCGTTTGATCGTTCAGTGTGAACGATGTGTAAACGATTTGTAAGCAATCAAGTGAAATTGACCTGCATGTTCAGTCGATGGAGAAGACGATCAAACGACCAGCGGGAGCGCGCATCGTTAGAAACAATTACTGCACGATTTGCAAACTATTTTTAAACGATTTTTAAACGATTGAACGATAACGATATCGTTATCGTTCAATCGCCTGCTAAAATCGTCTAGTGGATGCCCCCCATTAGTGTGAGCATCTTTGCAACTTCGGATATGGTCCAATGCATGTAAAAGGTTTTGTTACTAACCTATAACAGTTAAAGATACCTTTATATGAGGATCACCACATTCACCTATGTAAGATACTATGTGAGCATTTTTTGTTCTAATCTATCACATGTGAAGGGGTATGGTGACTTATCCATTAGAGTTAAAGATCCCTTTATATGAGGATCACCTCATCTACTCATGTAAGGATAAAAGTGAGCAGAACCTCTTTCCTTTATTGCATGAGAACACTGGGAGTGGATATACGGTGTTTTCATTTAAAGACACTGGTGTTATTTATACAGCCTATTGGTTGTATTCAACTACATCTGATCATTATATTTATACACTTATTGTCTTTGTTTCCCTGCTTCACATTATTGAGGAAATCTCTTGTGGAAGAAGACTCAGAAACATGGAACAATAGCACTACAATTGGACAGAATTAGGGCAAAAGATCATTACCTCTATGTTTATTGACTCGTTTGGAATGTTTATGTATACAGAAAAAAAAAACAGACACTCAGGGCTTGATCAAATTAGGTGCGATCTTGCACCTGTGAGTGCGGATGTGTGCCACTTTTACAGTACCTTAGGACTCGCACATTTCTGTTCACAGCCCCATAGGACCGCGAGCAAAAATGTGCAATTCCAGGGTGAGCTCGTGCCGTGAGGGGGGCAAATTGCAGTGCAGTTGCCGGCGTTCGTCTCTGTCTATACAATTATGGTCAATGGCACTTTCTGTAAATGACTGATAAACAGTAGTTGAATATTTTTAAATACTTACATGTTTTCTCTGAGTGTTTCTGTTATTGAGACCTAATACAAAGACGTTACTAGGTGCTATAGATGCCATTAGTATCTTGAGCAAAATATTTCCAAGTTTCTATGGTGCTTGTTGGAGATTTACCAGGGTACAGGCCCTACCCTCCATATTTGGAGGAGCTGTCCCATATTTACTTCTTTTTGGTCTAAGATTGTTGGCCAAGAAAACAGTAGGGGAAGTGAGTTTTGGATCCTGAATGTGATCAAGTTGCCTATTTCCAAGTATTAGGAGTCAACTTGCAGCATATAAATAATACCGCAAAAGCTGTAATATATTGGCTAAAGAGTAGCTTTCTAGATTAGATATGTATATGGCCATGGAAGAGATCATGTCAGCAGTGGATTGCTTTTCAACATTCACTGTGACCTGGTTCTACTGCTGAGAATTCAAAGACTCTGATACCTATAAATACCTCCATGGACATGCTTTTTTGGGTGTAATCTACCCTTTCAAATGTAGATCTGACCCTCCCCTCTTCTCTCTTCCCAGACCTGATTTATTTGTTTCTCTATCCTAATTTATTTGTTATATATTAGGAAAAACTTGCATTGACATTGTACATTACCATTGTTACTTTTTGTCATACCCATGTTTTGCTGTACCATACATGTGAATCTTGAATAAGGTATTACAGGTTGAGTCTCCCATATCCAAAATGCTTGGGACCAAGGGTATTTTAGATATCGGAATATTCCGTATTTAGGAATATTTGTATACCATAATGAGATATCTTGGGAATGGAACCCAAATCTAAACGTAGAATGCATTTATGTATTATATACACCTTATACACACAGCCTGAAGGTAATTTTATACAATTTTTTCAATAATTTTGTGGTTCAACACAGTTTGTGTACATACATGAAATTAATTTGTTTCATATACACATTATACACAAAGCCTATAGGTCATTTTATACTTTATTTTTAATAATTGTGTGCTTTAAACAAAGTTTGTGTACATTGAACCATCAAAAAGCAAAGGTTTCACTATCTCAGTCATGCTGAAAATATTCCGTATTTCGGAATATTTGCATATGGCAGACTCAACCTGTATATTAAATAAAATGAAAGTCACAACTGCTGGCTCTTGTTGTGTGGCCAGTGTTTTCTCTCTCCGTCTCCTGCATTCGCGCTCTGTCTCTTTCTATCTCTCTGGCTCTCTCTATTTCTGTCTCTCTCCACTTAAATTAATAATTGATTGCTTAAAAGAAATATAGATCAATATAGGGAAATCATAATCAAAAAGATCATACATTAGATACAACTGAAAATTGAATAATGTGAAACTTGTTAATCAGTTCGATAAACTGTAAGCCAACTTTATAAAATTTGTAATTTTTATTTTTTTCCCAGGGAAAAAATGCACCTATGGGCACAAATGTAAATACTACCACCCTGAACGAGCAAACCAACCTCTGCGGTCAGTGGCAGATGAACTCAGAATAGGCGCTAAGCTTTCAGCAGTCAAAACAATGAGTGAAGGTGCGCTTGTAAAATGTGGAACTGTAATTTCTAATTCCAAGGGAGATGGATCTATTGAGACAAAACGAATTGCCCCCAAAAGACAATCTGATCCAAGCATTCGTTCTGCAGCTGTGGAACCAGAGCAGAGGCTTTCAGCAGCCCGCAAGTCCGAGGCCAACTCTGTACCATCTCTTGTGTCTGCCTTGAGCGTCCCAACCCTGCCTCCTCCCAAGAGTCATGCCGTCAGTGCTTTGAATACGCGCTCAGCAAGCAGCCCAGTGCCTGGATCATCACAGTTTTCACACCAGAAGTCCTCACTGGAGCACATGACTAGTGTCCACTATCCACCGATTCTGGTTACTAACAGCCATGGCAATTCTGTGAGTTACACTGAGGATTATCCAAAATATGAGTCTCTAGGAGATCATGGTTACTACTCAATGCTTAGTGACTTCTCTAACCTGAGCATCAGCAATATGCACAGTTCAGAATACTACAGTTCAGAGCAGGACCGAGCAGCTTTTTCTAGGAATTCCAGCCCATGTCCGGAAAGCTGCATGAGCCACACCAACAGTGACTCATACACTTCATATAGCGACCTATATTTGGGTATCTCCAACCCAGGCAGTGAGGACACCATGAAGCCTCAAAGAGCTCCTCCACACAATAGACTGCAACCATTTGCACATGGCTATCATGAAGCTCTTACTCGAGTGCAGAGCTATGGTCAAGAAGAACCCATGCACATTCCACGTAAACAGTCGTCTTCACATCTAGCTCTGCACATACAGCATCCTCTTGTTGGGGCAAGGTCCAGTTGTCCTGGAGATTACCCAGTGCCAGAGAATATGCACCCAGGGGCTAATGCTCAACCTGGTAGAGCCCTAGTGATGACCCGAATGGATAGCATATCTGACTCGCGTCTCTATGAGAGTAACCCCATGCGACAAAGGAGACCTCCATTATGCCGTGAGCAGCATGCTAGCTGGGATCCTTTACCTTGCCCCACTGACACATACGGCTACCACTCATACCCATTGAGTAATAGTCTGATGCAACCCTGTTATGAACCAGTCATGGTAAGAAGCATGCCTGAGAAGATGGAACAACTGTGGCGATCTCCTCACTGGTCACCTATTGCTTGCAAACCCAGAGAGCAGCATATTATTCCAGAGCATCAGTATCAAACTTACAAAAACTTATGCAACATCTTCCCACCGGGGGTGGTGCTTTCAGTCATGGAGAAGAATCCACACATGACAGATGCCCAGCAGCTTGCAGCAATTATTGTTTCAAGGTTAAGATCGGGTCATCAACACTGTTAATTCCTACCCATAATGTCTGGACAATAGTATCTATTGATCAAGTTGCCTGAATAAAACCTGGCAGTGTTTTACACATTATTGCTTACTCATATGACCTAAGAATTGGTTTTCTGCCTCCATATAAACTTTATGGAACCAACAAACTTTTTTAATTTATTTTTTTAAGCTACACTTTGTGATCTTTACAGCATTCTCAGAGGAGTGCATATTTTATTGTATAGATATATTTATCCCTGCTAAACCTGCACGGCAGGTTAAACCTCAGTTCCTTGGGGGGCAATGTCACTCATTCCTATTCTTAATAAAGAAGATGGAAGGGTATGTTAACCTCTCTGATGCTGGAGAAACCAGCAAATCATCAAAGCACATAAGTTGCTTACATTATGTTAAGTCTCTTTAGCTGTTCATAGAAGCACCTATTCATATTGTTAGCAATTATATTGCATGCCTACTTGTGTTTTTGCAGTACAGCTGTGTATATAGATAGGTGTCTCTATCTATCTATCTGTATATAGATAGTGTTATCCTAAACTAGTGCTTAACCAAAAAGAAAATTACTGATGTCGATGCTTAAAATATTCTTTTGACTGCACAATGACACTGTATTTTGGGCCACTGATATATTTGTATAGTGCAGAGATTAATATGCAGATTTTCTTCATATATGGGTAAGTGATATGAATGTGATTTTTATGTCTATCATGACATCTTACAGGTCCGCCATACCTCGGTAGCTCTCAGTAATAGCCATATGCCTCGAATTATATACAAATCACTTAAGTGTGGGAGTTTCTTTGTGGGTCACAAATGCAAAGGAGGCCTTTTAATTTTGTTGAGGGCCAAATGCATGCGATGTATTATTTTGTAACACTGAATTAGATTAGTGTTAGACTTTAGTTTTCCTGATACAAAATACACTATATTTCTCCTTACTGGGTAAATGGACATGATCTTGCAAGAATATCCTATTCCAACAGTACACAAAACATCACAAGCAGCTCAGAGATGTTGTACTGTATGTGGCCTGGTAATTATGATGTCATAGTTGGATACAATAGGCCATAAACTGTTGTGTGTTATTACCCAGATGCTTACCTAGAGGTTTAGTAATGCACGCATTACATAACTGAGGAAGGAGTTTCAAGAACATGTTTCTTTATAGTGCAGATCCTGTTATAGAAAACATTTGTATCCATAATATAATTTCTCATGTTTATCCTCTGTAAGTCTTACGCTGTATTATATGCTCTGAAATAGATTTGTAAATGTCAGATGTGAGTCACCAGGGAGATACTTTAACTTGGCATTTGGTGCCAGCCATCAGTATGTGACCTTTTTTCTGGCTTAGCATACAGCGATCATTGCCACTTCTCTCCAGCAGGTACTGGATTATTTTGGAGATGGGCTTTATTCTCTGTCATTAAAGTTGCACTTTTTTTGTGGTTGGTTTATGTAAATAGCTGTAATGGGGAAAACACTGCAGATAGCATTGCCTGGCCAGGCATTTTCTTGGTTGTCTTCTGCTGCTCTCAGGTTGCTGACCCTTAGCACTATCTCTTATTTAATTTTCTAAGGAATCCATTGTAACATATTTTAAGATTTTGAAGCCGCTCCTTAGCCGGTGTCCCCGAGCTTTGGACTTTAGTCGACTTCAGTTTTTTCATGAAAGTGTAGAAGGGCCAAACTAAGAGCCCTTTTGTTTCTTCATGAGAAGGTGATAACTGCCTAAATGTTTCTTACTGTGAAACAAACGGAACGTCAGGCTGCCGTCAGGGTTTTCTCTGGCTTTCTGAGGACGGGTCTTCGGCTGCTCTAACATTGCTCTTTTAGTTTTTTTGCTCATGGTGAGCATGTTCAAAATTCTTTCTTTGGTATTCCATAGTCTTGGAAGCCATTAAACCTCTTATAAAGGGAGGTAAAATAAAATAAAAAAAAACAGTATTGAAGCATAAATGGTCCTGAGCATCTGGAGCATAGTCCAGAGAAGTGAGCTGCATGAGACCATTATAGCAGTAATTTGCATTTGGTTACATACACCCACAGGATAGAGGCTGTAGACCAGGGCTTTGTTGTCAACTTGTTGATGTACAATTTCACCATGATTTTACAGCCAGCTGGAGCCACATTATTTAAACTCACAAATGAAACTGCTCTGAAAAGTCCAAATGGAAATCTTAAATATAACCACACATTACTT
This sequence comes from Taudactylus pleione, assembly GCA_031769625.1. Taxonomy (NCBI): domain Eukaryota; kingdom Metazoa; phylum Chordata; class Amphibia; order Anura; family Myobatrachidae; genus Taudactylus; species Taudactylus pleione. Next base: position 5,854,255 of record JAUIMM010000210.1, on the reverse strand, counting down.
TAGTTACATTTATATCCCCAAATTGATAGGGGAGTTTTTGGAAATCATTGTTCTCTTTTTGTGGAATTTTAATGGAAATAAAATATCTATACAATATGGTACATGTCTGCTAGATATTGCAGATATCCTTTATCAAGGGAATTAGTTACATAGGTACATTCTCTACAGATATTGGCAAATAACATTTGGTAGCTTTTAACACTTTTTCTATAAAACATTTTCAAAACTTTTGAATGAGTTTGAATTTAATCCATTATATTTTAATGGTAATTTTCCAAAAAGAATTTGCATGATTCTGGTTGTTTCCCCTAACTGTGTTCTGTAGAGAACCTCATATATTTTTAAACCACAAGACAGTAGAACAATGTGTAACCTTGATTATATTCCCAACTGAAGGATATGAATTTAATTGGATTTGTAAAAGTGAAGGCTATCCACATTCATATTAAACTACCCAGCCTCACCTAAGGTGTTAAAGTAAAAACCTTTGACTAGTTTTATCCCATATAAGGAAAGGGCAGCCGAAATATCCGCCTCGCATAACCAGAATTGACCTTTTGTTTGTTGATACAAATTGTATCTTTTTTTCTTGATTGTATTAAAAAACTGGAAAGTATGTGTAAATATAAAACTGTACATATTTAACCTTCTAAAGAAAAAGTTATATATATAAAAAAAATAGTGTAGAATAGTTAAAGCAATGCATTTTCACTGCTATGTCTGTGACACTGTGTGTCACTTTGTTGTAGTTCATGGAGTGGAGACCCTTTCACTGCCGTTGTGCCTGCGGCCCTTCATGTGAAGTACAGGGAGTTACAGGACGGGCCAGCAGTGATGAGGTTAAATAATTCCTTTATGACTGGGCAATGTAGTTTATAAAGAAACAAGACTGTTTCAGAATCACTCTATTATATAAATATATATAACTCTGTACAATATTGAACAGGTGCCCTGCCTGAATATTACTTAACTTGTCTTATATTTATTGAAATGTGTCCATCACCTACAAACTGGAAGCAGCCATTTTTGGGTGGAACCAATAATTATGAGTGCATTGTATTTACTAGGTTGTAGTATATACACTGAGGATTGCTGAATTGATGGACTGCATTGCATCAATCCACAGAATGGCTGTTTTCACTGCATAGGCGAAGGGTACAAATTAAATCTACTTTATGTTCCTAAGTAGGAATCTGGTATTTTGTATAATGCGCACTGCAAAAAAAGCATCAAGTTCCAATAAAAAGCTTCTGTGATAGTATTTGTTGATGTTCATACCGTGAATTTGCACAGCATGTGTAATTTTATAGTTTTCATGTTTTTGTTGCATGATATCAAGTATCTTTTGTTAAGTACAGTAAGTTACTGGGATTCAGTTAGGTCTGCACTGGGCCAGTCTGTGGTAAGTGGGCAGTATGTTTTCTGTCCCAAATAGTAAGTGAGCTTACTTAGTTTATGTTTCACACTAGTTAGATGTTAGTTTAGAGTTGGGTTGGGTTTACTTGTGATTTCTAGGTTTTGGAGAGTAGTAAAGGCTATAAACCTTTTTTTTTATTGTAATGCAGTATCTGGGTTTTCTATGTATACTAAATGACTAGTCATATCAATAATATGAATCCTTTTCCTCACTGGTATTAGACTGGTCCTCAAGTCTCACCGTAGTCTCTTTACTGTCTTTGGAGCGCACACAAGATAGAGGTGCATTTGTCCTTACAATTCTCCCGCATACATTAGACAGGAGCCTAGCATTACTTTGCCGTGCTGTTGGGAGGACCCTGCTCCCTCCAATTGCAACTCACTTTGTAATTTCCAGCCTCCATTCTCTTCCTGACATCACAAAACATTATTACATGAAGCCCTGTTCACAGTAATACACACAGGTTATGTCCTACAGGAAGATGCTACACTTGATCTTAGACACATTTTCTACTGAGTATACCTTATCAACAAAGGATTCCTTCTTAACAAATGTAGATCTAGAGGAAAGTGAAAACACATACCCTGTTGTTGAGGCTTGAGGACCAGGTGAGAGAAGTTTAGTTGTGAATGTAATTGGGGGAGGAGGAGTCAGCAAATTGCCTTAGATGAGAATAAAATACAATGATATAAGTGTATCAGAACCCCCACATATGGGGGCCTGATTCTGAGTCGGACGCAATGTCGATCCTGCACGCAGTCGCCCAATGTTTTATGTCTGTGCATGCGTCCCGATTGTCAGCACTCAGAGACGCAGTATGGAATTGGAAGCAGGGTCTGTGCATTTTAGTGGCCATTCCTGGGAGGTAACAGGGAAGTAGCTAATCTGCCGTGTGTGTGTCACTGGCATCAGTCACATGGGGCCGTACACAGATACTGCACCGCCATAGGGCTGCTACAAGTATTGATGGTGCGGCTAAAGAGATGGAAATGCACTGTCTCCAGATGCTGCAATTGTGCGTCTCAGTTTTCTGCAAATTGGCCGGCAAACGACGCAGAATTGGGCCCATGGTCGCTGTCTTCAGTAATGTTTTAAGTCTCACTGTTTACAAGTTACATTTTTACAGTGTATAATCCTTAGGTCACCATTTGTTTCATTATGTTGAGGTCAAATGTACTGTAAAAACAGTATTCTACATCACTCTATAGATGACATTACTGCACTTTTACCTATTGTCTATGGAGTGGGCACAGCTGCCAATTAAAGTGAAAAGACTTTTGTAAGGTTGGATTGAATCTGTCAATAGAATGTGTGTGTAGGTAATGACAGCGGCACTCATAGGTCTTTAACTCTTGGGTAGACAGGCTATCTTACAGGTAAGTGCCGATGCTAGGACCTGCATTTATCTACTCGCTACCTCAGGAGGCATCCAGACGTGTAGTCACATCTCTCTATTAGGGTAATTCATCCAGTGAATGAACGATTAAGGGGAATGGAGTATGTAGAAAATACATAAAAACTATTTTGAGACATGTGCCATCATTATATGTATACTTTTAAAATACATATCAGGTTTTAAAGATTGAAGGAATTGTTAGATTTTTACAACCAGAAAACAGGAGAGGTGTAGAAATTACCAGTAAATAAATCCACAATGCTGGCAAATGAACAGACAGGTTCAGAAAATTAATAATATGACTTACAACAATAAAACATAGCCACTGGATCTAATCCAAGATTGCATGCACTAACATGTAAGATTACTGTATTAAACCTGAAAATGTTTATTCACTGGTAGGGTTCATTCACTGGCTGATTCACATTAAATAAATATATATATATATATATATATATATATATAAAATATACACACACACACACACACACACACACACACATACATACATACACACACTACCGTTCAAAAGTTTGAGGTCACCCACACAATTTCGTGTTTTACATGAAAACTGACTTTTATTTATCAAATGAGTTGCAAAATGAATAGAACATATAGTCAAGACATTGGTAAGGTTAGAAATAGTGATTTTTATTTGAAATAATAATTTTGTCCTTCAAACTGTGCTTTCGTCAAAGAATGCTCCTTTTGCAGCAATTACAGCATTGCAGACCTTTGGCATTCTAGCTGTTAATTTGTTGAGGTAATCTGAAGAAATTTCACCCCATGCTTCCTGAAGCACCTCCCACAAGTTGGATTGGCTTGATGGACACTTCTTGTGTTCCATACGGTCAAGCTGCTCCCACAACAGCTCAATGGGGTTGAGATCTGGTAGCTGCGCTGGCCATTCCATTACAGACAGAATACCAGCTGCCTGCTTCTTCCCTAAATAGTTCTTGCATAATTTGGAGGTGTGCTTTGGGTCATTGTCCTGTTGGAGGAGGAAATTGGCTCCAATCAAGGACTGTCCACAGGGTATGGCATGGCGTTGCAAAATGGAGTGATAGCCTTCCTTGTTCAAATTCCGTTTTACCTTGCACAAAACTCCCACTTAACCAGCACCAAAGGAGCCCCAGACCATCACATTGCCTCCACCATGCTTGACAGATGGCGTCAAGCACTCTTCCAGCATCTTTTCACTTGTTCTGCATCTCACAAATTGTTCTTCTGTGTGATCCAAACACCTCAAACTTTGATTAGTCTGTCCATAAGACTTTTTTCCAATCTTCCTCTGTCCAATGTCTGTGTTCTTTTGCCCATATTAATCTTTTCCTTTTATTGGCCAGTCTTAGATATGGCTTTTTCTTGGCCACTCTGCCTAGAAGGCCAGCATCCTGGAGTCACCTCTTCACTGTAGACATTGACACTGGCGTTTTGCGGGTACCATTTAATGAAGCTGCCAGTTGGGGACTTGTGAGGCGTCTATTTCTCAAACTAGAGACTCTAATGTACTTGTCTTCTTGCACAGTTGTGTACTGGGGCCTCCCACTTCTCTTTCTACTTTGGTTAGAGCCTGTTTGTGCTGTTCTCTGAAGGGAGTAGTACACACTGTTGTAGGAAATGTTCAGTTTCTTGCCAATTTCTCGCATGGAATAGCCTTCATTTCTAAGAACAAGAATAGACTGTCGAGTTTCACATGAAAGTTCTCTTTTTCTTGCTATTTGGAGAGTATAATCGAATCCACAAATGTGATGCTTCAGATACTCAACTAGCTCAAAGGAAGGCCAGTTTTATAGCTTCTCTAACGAGCAAACCCATTTTCAGCTGTGCTAACATAATTGCACAAGAGTTTTCTAATCATCCATTGTCTTCTAACGTGCTTGGCAAACACAATGTACCATTAGAACACTGGAGTGATGGTTGCTGGAAATGGGCCTCTATACAGAATCGGTATGATTTACCGCCGGTCCCATGCCCGGCGGTTGGAATCCCAACAGCGGCATCCCGGCAGAGGAGGAAATCCCGATCGTCAATGGTAAGTATATACTAACCTATTCTACCCCCTAACCCGCCCTTAGGGGTGCCTAACCCTAACCTTCCCCCCCAGTGCCTAACTCTAATCTCCCCTCTAAGTGCCTAAACCTAACCTCCCCTTCCCCGCCGCCTAAATCTGTCCCCCAGGGGGGTGCCTAACCTTAAGTCCCCCCCAAGGGGGTGCCTAACGCTAACCCCCCCTTTCCCTAGCCTACACAACCTCCCAGGGGGGGTGCCTAACCCTAAGTCCCCCCCCCCGGAACCCTAAACCTAACCTCCACAACAGCTAATATAATATCACATATTAGCCCACATACACACTGGTTCTAGTTACATGCGGTATAAGCACCAACACAGTGCATGTTAATAGGTCTGGCAGAAGAAAGCCACTCTTAAGCTGGGCATCCACTGGTTAGTTGCAATGAAAACCTGGTAATGTATGGGAGCAAATGACAATCGTCCAGTTACTCACAAACACTGGAAAATATCCAAAAATGGTCGTTCAAACAAATTGGGTAAAACACACAAATTTAACCAATTTGAACAAATGTTTTTGTCCTTTTCTCAATGTTTAAAACTATATGATTGACTGTCATTTGCTCCCATACATTACCAGGTTTTCATTCCAACCAGCCAGATTGGACAGATATCTGACAGATAATTGTATAGTGGATGCCCAACTTTAGTTTCATTTGTTCTACATTTATGTTGTATCCCCAATTTTGGAGCCCATGTGTTCTGCTTAATGCATTTATCATGGGTAATCACATTCAAGAACCTACAGAGATCTCCAAATGCTAGTAACAAGCATGAAAGACACATCCGCATTTTTATTGCTTTTTTTGTTTTTTAAACTAAAAGGAAAATTACCAAAACAAAAGTGTGCAGCCTAAGATATGCTACAGTCTGTATTGTAAGTGTTAATGTTTTGTAAAGAAGATTATTACTATTTCTACTAATTTTGTTCTTTGTTTAATGCTATGTGTTATTGACTTTTGGTTATTTGTTTTAATTTGATGCATCTGATAATCTTTGGCACGTTTGACGTCCATTTTATTTGTTTACGTGATCCATCTGTGCCCAGCAGTGTGAATCAAGTCTGTACTAATCACATAGGATGTTCTGAAATGTTGACTCTTGTTAGCAATTCTATGTACAATAGTCATTCCAATATGTAACCTGTTTCCTAATGACATGTTTGCAATATGCATTTCTTTAGTAACGACTTTTCTTATTTCCAAGTTTGTTTTGATTCATATTGCAGTGAAAATCAGGGTACTTGTCTAGAAATGTGTACTATTAGTTCTGTACTACTGAACCTGCAGTCCTAACACACCAATCTCCACATTCATGCACTTTTATATAGTGTTTTATGCAGATGACAAATACTTAATAAAAGAGTTGAAGCAGGAGAAATAAATAACTATAAAAAATGGGGAGATTTAATACTGGCGATGTGCATCCACAATGTTTGGCTGCGCACATCATTGTATAATACAGTAACTAAACATTGCTAGTTTTCCCGTGCATCTCTGTGGGATGAGGGGGACAATTACCAATGTTACTGGTCATAATGTGCTGTCGCCTGACCATTCTCTGAGATAGATATTTTGCAGCCATTGCGGAGAATGAAATTTTCCCCTCGTAATGTTTGCTAATGTTTCCACCACGGCTCCCGGTGAGATGAGTAGCAGTAGTTACTTTGTCCTGCTTCCACCAGTGACAACGTGTACAATGGCCAGTAGGTTAGTCTGTACTTTTAAAGCAGACCATCAAGTTTTCTCAAAGGTAGCTCAGATTCCTTTTGTGTGTGTGTGTTTTCTTCTAAACACCTCCAGAATTACACTTTTGTTTCAATCTACTTCAGCACATAGGCTAGGTGTAGGTCATTTTCTACCTGCCCAAATCCTGCACTGACCACGCTGGCAGCCAGCTATGATATTAAACATAACCCATATATTTTCTAAAATCAAACAACATATCTTACTAAAGGTGCATATCCACTACACGATCTATAAATGGATGATTGAACGATAACGACATCATTATTGTTCATTAATCGTGCAGTTAATGTCGGCAACGACCAGCGATGCGCGCTCCCGCCTGAACATACTGCCCAACCTGCCGATATCGTCAGGTTGTGCATGTTCGGGGCTGAGGGGGGGTGCCTGTGCTGAATGACATATTGTTCAATGTGGGCACATTATCCACTGCACAGTATAATAAACGATGTCGTTATCGTTCTTTAGTCGTATAGTGGATATGCACCTTTAGACTGTTATTGAACAATTTATTAGAAGACCATGAAGATTGTTTGCACAACAAAAGCTTTTGAAGTTTATGAATAATTTATTACCTTATGTATGCAGTTAAAACTATGTACAACATAGTCAAACATATATGATTACAAAATGTGAATAAAATGAAAATTGCCTTTAATAAATATTTAAGCACATGATATCAAAGTATTTCCATTACTTGTTACTTTCTATATCAAATGCACAAACACCTCAAACTATTTTGATTAGGAAAAATCCAGATTACATTAATACAAGTTATTTTGAGATTATTGGTCATGAGTTGAAATTGGCTGGAGTTTGCAGACTGTAGACATTTATCAGTTATATATAAGTGGTATTACTGCAGTACAAATGGCACAATGGGGCAGATGTATGAAGCTCTGAGAAGTGATAAACGACCAACCACTCCGCTCCCAACTGTAATTTTTCAAACACAGACTGTCACATGATTGGGTGGTCGTATATATCACTCTAAACTTCATCACTTTCCAGAGCTTCATACATCTGTCCCAATGAGCTGTCAGGAACATCAGCAATGACCATCTCCTGCATGCTCACATTACAGAAAGCGTGCCCATCACAGAGTGAAAGCAATTATTTGTGGGCCCACCCAATCTTCATGACAGTGCAGCCTACCAGTTCACCAGGAAGCAGTACCTAATGGGTATCTGGCCATGTGATTTAGTGCCTCAGTGATGTCATTAGTTCCTAGTGAACTGATAAAGTGCATTCACATGAAAATTAGCTCAAATCAGGAAACTGCTGCATCCACTGCGTGGGCAATGGGTGTTATTTATTCTCGGCCGTAACATGTATACTCCGTACAACCTTACCTACTTGTGCATCCTTTCGCAGTTATTTCTCAGTGAACACTACACCACTAGAGTGATCTTTTTCACATATTGTATCATGCTGCTCTGAAATCTCATGTAATAGTTGTGTTGACCTGCACAGTACTATTTTTGTTCTATGGTCATAACTATGTTTAGAATGAAACGTTACAGCGTAATTGTAAGTTACATTTTATAAAACCTCTTTGGGTTTAGTTTTGTGAACCCAAATATAATGTAAGTCGTAATGACAAAAACTTGGACGTTAATAAAAGAAAAAGTGTTTGCAAGGCATTGCAGTGTGTGTCTTATTTTGTGTGTGTATGGTTTTTTTTTTGTGAGGGGGGGGTGACTACATTACTATAGCAGTTGATCATATTCAATAATTTGGCAAAGATTTAAATGTCAGCAATGATACAAAACAATTAAGATAATACGAAGTAATATATTGTAGTGAAATAGACCATAATTTTCTATAGTATTGGGCAAACAGTAGAATTTCCATTAGAGGGGCTCCTCCATTTAATTTAGTTAAGTAAAGGAAGTATAGCTGAATGTTGATGGTAAAACATATTTTTACAATCCAGTCTCCAATAAAAGGTTTATGGCGTTGTAATTTCATTTCACTGTGGGCACCCTATTCCGAAAGATCCTTCCTGTAGAAGTTCTTCCACAAATATGGTGCAGACAAAATTTAGAGCACCATGGACCATATCTCCAGCCAAGACAAGTAGTGTAAGGATGAATATTTAGGAGACATCTTAGCCCCCCTAAAAGCAACTAGAGGCTCCTCCAGGGCTGTTATACATACTGTAGTAATATTTGTTACAAAGGGAATTTTATGGCCAAGCTGTATAAATCTGCTTTTGAGCTGATGACATTAAAACGTTTCTTTCAAATATTATTGCTTGGCAATATGTAGAATTCTGATTTTCATCAGATGCCCAAATTGCTGCATTTGGAATAGTGATAAATGTCATCATAAAAATGTAAATGAGGAAAGATCTCCATTAGGATTTCTGCCACCCTCTTGATAAATATGACCACGCTGATTATTTGAGCATACCTGAAAAGTTTCAGCATGTAAATGCTTCTAAGGAACCCAATATGACAGTCTTCAATAGCACAACCTGATAGTCTGACCTCAGCCACCTCCAACTCACTGTGACCGTGAGAAGACATTTCCCTGTTTCTCACCTGGGGAGGACACTTTTCCCCATTACTATCCTGTAAAGTAACGGGAAATGTCTGTCAGTAGGCCGTGGCATGGCATACACTGCCCAATGCAGCCAATTGTAAACTCTAAAATATTGCAACGGACATGCTGGACGACTCAGCATGCCCAACTGATATTGCTGGATCGGTCGCGCAAGTACAATTATTTGGTCAAATCTGCGGCAGCTCAGACCTGCCATAAGGGCAAGATGGCTGCTCGATGTACGTCAATGTTACCAGTATTCACGCAGGTAAGCAACATCATACGCAAGCGAGAAGGCAGAAGTGGGAGTCCTTATGCTCAGGTGCTCTTTGGAATCATATTTTTGCAGCTGCTTTCCGTGTGGAATCGCAGCTGTGATCGCATTAACGTCCATCTCTGAATCAGACCCTTTGCAGCTTATCTATTATCTATAGATGCTGACTGCAATACTAACCATCCTAATATTAACATTGGAATCGGAGGCATAACTAGGGTGTTTAGCGCCCCCCAACTATGTGCGCGCACTGAAAGTGCATGCGCAAAAAAAGTGCATGGCCACTGAAAAATGGGATGTGCCAACATGACACGCCACCCATTTCTCATCACTCTGGGAACATTCCTTTCCATTCCATATGCACCTTACCTTTTATGGTGGTTTCTCACAATGGGGAACCTCCTGGAGACATTTATCCTCCCTGAGCAGATGGCGTCTTCAGTTGGTATTCACTATTCATGTAGGATATCACATGGTCCGGAAGTTACCTGTTTGTGTAGGAATATTGCCAAGGTCATCATCTTACAACAGCAGATCAACCAGACTTGTGCCCCCTGTCCACTTCCTGCCCCACTGCATCGCTTAGCCACACCATCTCCCTCCTGCATCTCTCAGCCACACCATCATTTCCTCCCTGCGTCGTCTCAGCACATCATCATCTCCCTGCATCATCTCCCAGCCACACCATCCTCTCCTCCCTGCGTCATCTCTAGGTCACACCATCATGTCCCCCCTGCGTCATCTCAGCACACCATTTCCCCCCTGTGTCGCCTCAGCCACACCATCATCTCCCTGCGTCATCTCTCAGCACACCATCATTTCCTCCCCTGCGTCATTTCTCAGTACACCATTTCCTCCCCTGCGTCATTTCTCAGCACACCATCATTTCCCCCATATGTCATCTCAGCCACACCATCATCTCCCTGCGTCATCTCACCACATCATCATTTCCTTCCCTGCGTCATTTCTCAGCATACCATCATTTTCCCCCTGCATCATCTCTTAGCACACCATCATTTCTCCCCAGCATTGTATCTCAGCCACACCATCATCTCCACCCTGTGTCATCTCTCAGCCCGCCATCATCTCTCTGCATCATCTCAGCCACACCATCATCTCTCCCCTGCATCATCTCTTGGCCACACGATCATCTCTCCCCTGTGTCATCTCAGCCACACCATCATCTCTCCCCTGCATCATCTCTCAGCCACACCATTTCTCCCCTGTGTCATTTCAGCCACACCATCATATCTCCCCTGCATCTTCTCTCAACCACACCATCTCCCTGCGTCACCTCTCGGCCACACCATCATCACCCTGCGTCACCTCTCAGCCACACCATCATCACCCTGCTTCACCTCTCAACCACATCATCTCCCTGCATCACCTCTCAGCCACACCATCATCTCCCTGTGTCACCTCTCAGCCACACCATCATCTCCCTGTGTCACCTCAGCTACATCATCTCCCTGCATCGCCTCTCAGCCACACCATCATCTCCCTGTGTCACCTCTCAGCCACACCATCATCTCCCTGCATCACCTCTCAGCCACACCATCCTCTCCTCCCTGCATCACCTCTCGGTCACACCATCATTTCCCCCTACATCACAGCACACCATTTCCCCCCTGCGTCACCTCAGCCACACCATCATCTCTCCCCTGCATCACCTCTCAGCCACACCATCTCCCTGTGTCACCTCTCAGCCACACCATCATCTCCCTGTGTCACCTCTCAGCCACACCATCATCTCCATGCATTACCTCTCAGCCACACCATCATCTCCCTGCATCACCTCTCAGCCACACCATCATCTCCCTACATCACCTCTCAGCCACACCATCATCTCTCCCCTGCATCTTCTCTCAACCACACCATCATCTCCCTGCATCACCTCTCAGGCACACCATCATCTCCCTGTGTCACCTCTCAGCTACACCATCATCTCCCTGCGTGACCTCTCAGCTACACTGCATCACCTCTCAGCCACAGCATCATCTCCCTGCCTCGTATCAGCACATCATCTCCCTGCATCATCTCCCAGCCACACCATCCTCTCCTCCCTGCATCATCTCTAGGTCACACCATCATGTCCCCCCTGCGTCATCTCAGCACACCATCATTTCCCCCGTGTCGTCTCTCAGCCACACCATCATCTCCCTGCATCGTCTCAGCACACCATCATTTCCTCCCCTGCATAATTTCTCAGCACACCATTTCCCCCGTGTCATCTCTCAGCCACACCATCATCTCCCTGCGTCGTCTTTCAGCACACCATCATTTCTCCCCTGCATTGTATCTCAGCCACACCATCATTGTGTCATCTCAGCACACCATCATCTCCACCTTGTCATCTCTCAGCCCGCCATCATCTCAGCCACACCATCATCTCTCCTCTGCATCATCTCTTAGCCACACCATCATCTCTCCCCTGCATCATCTCTCAGCCACACCATCATCTTTCCCCTGTCATCTCAGCCACACCATCATCTCTCCCCTGCATCTTCTCTCAACCACACCATCATCTCTCCCCTGCATCATCTCTCAGCCACACCATCATCTTTCCCCTGCATCTTCTCTCAACCACACCATCATCTCCCTGCATCACCTCTCAGCTACACCATCATCTCCCTGCATCACCTCACAGCTACACCATCATCTCCCTGCGTCACCTCTCAGCCACGCCATCATCTCCCTGTGTCACCTCTCAGCCACATCATCATCTCCCTGCATCATCTCAGCACATCATCTCCCTGTGTCACCTCTCAGCCACGCCATCATCTCCCTGTGTCACCTCTCAGCCACGCCATCATCTCCCTGTGTCACCTCTCAGCCACATCATCATCTCCCTGCATCATCTCAGCACATTATCTCCCTGTGTCACCTCTCAGCCACACCATCATCTCCCTGCGTCACCACTCAGCCACATCATCTCCCTGCGTCACCTCTCAGCCACACCATCATCTCCCTGTGTCACCTCTCAGCCACACCATCATCTCCCTGCGTCACCTCTCACCCACACCCTCATCTCTCCCGTCCATCTCTAACCCTCCCCCTAACCCCACTACTTACCATCAGGATTGCAGCGCCAACGTACATAGGCTCTGCCATGCTAGATATGGGTCCTTAATTATGGCTTGGGCTTCTAAGTCTTCACTGCTGGACTTCAGTTTTTCATGAGTTCGACCGGCTGGTATTCTAGCTCTATCTATTCTTACTGGAGTGATAGGCATTCTTAACATAATTTATTACAGTATTCAGACCCATTAGAGATGATACACTATAAGTATAATGTTTTTAATCATATCCCTCCCTATTATCCAACCAAGGTGTAACAAGTGTTTAAACGTACAAGGTGTTAGTATAATAATGTTACGAGATCCTTCTTGGGAGGCAGAGACCACATTTATTGTACTGCTAACCTCGCTATGGAGCTTGGCTAGTAGTTGGGTTAAGTCCGCCTTGCTGTGTTTTTGTTTTCTTTTTCTATGTCTGTATGTATATATATGTGTGTATATATATATATATATATATATCTATATAAGTACATCTCATTAGAACACCCTTGGTATACTGGGCTGTTAGCTGGGTCTGCACCCTAATCCATGTTCCTTAACCTAAGAGTTATTTTCCTCCCATAGGAGTTTAGGAGGATTTTCTGGTTTGGCGCTGCAGTGATTCTGTGAGGTATAGTGTATGGTCCCTCAGAGTAATCACACATGTCTCTGCTAAGTTTTGTACACAGGGCGTCTCCCACTGAAGCTGCTCCAGACTAAAGTCTAGGATATAAAACGTAAAGACCTCGACCTCTTACGGATGTCGTTGGTACTCTACATACCTGAGGTTTCTGGTGTCTGCAACGTGGACCACGGGTCAGTAAACATTTTCTGCGCGACCAAGCGTTTTCTGGCGGCTCACAGGTAAGTGGTTCCTCATTCCATTCCGAGGCAGACACTTGAGTCCTTTAACAATGTACCAAACTTCTGTGCATAACGCACACATGGCAGGGCGCTCTCTGGTTAGTACTGAGATGGCAGGCCATCTGGGAATTCCAGGTGCCGGAGCACAATGCTTCACCCTGTTCGGGAGCCCACATTGCAGTACAATGCACATAAAGCAGGTGAATCAGTGTAGAGCGCATGCTTGAGTGTTGAGATCCAGGGTCCTTCCCGGCTTCTCCAAGTTTTCTAGAAGGAGTGCATTTGTAGATAGACTATTATTACAACCTTCGGGGAAGCTTCCACATTGGGCATCGTACTCTGTGGTTGGTTACAGACTGCCGCATTACCAGTGTGAAGTTCACACTAGAGGTACCGGTTGTTGGGAGTTACCTTGCTAGCACTCTGCTTTTACATATCTTATGTTAGAGGCGCTATTCCTCTGTTTTAGTAGACTATACGTTTATAGAGTCAACTTGTTGTGCTCCAATGGCGCATTGATCAGTGCACAGTACAGTTATTAGATGGCATCCTTGTGCAATTCCGAGGAGGTGATTTTGGGCCTCTCCTAGGGCAACATTAATTTGCCTCGTCAATGTGCCAGACTCAATCATCCTGGTGGTAGAGCAGGAAAGAACTTCAGAGCAGTACTGCTTCTAGGTGTCTGCGATTAGTTGATTTGTTCCCAGTCTACCAGAAAGACATAGGAGGGAGAGTCAGTCTTTGCGTTTTCGTTTTATACTAACTTACCTCTCCTGGTTACCTTAGTTGTCCTCTGGTGTGCTGTTTACAAATATTAAATAGACGTACCCTAGAATATATTTAATATTTTTCTGGGTTCTGCTACAGTCTACTCTGCTCCGCAGGTGGAATCACATAGGTTTCACAGTTTCTTAGTGACCTTACATCACCCTTGCGGAATTTCATTGATACCTGACTGGTTGTTCTGTGCCTTGTTGTAGTCTTCTTGGTTCCCCTTGAAGATAGGATTTTTTTTATAGTACACTTGTGATCCTTGCCAGGGGGTCCAATGTTTATACGTCCTCTTCGAGGTCTGTGGCACAGGTCTTCTGATTCCTATCACGGTTCCAAGTCGGGCCTAGACCTTGTGGTTTTTTATTTTTTTTTATTCTCGCAGGTGACTCTACACTGTTGCTGTGATGGCTAGTTCTTGTCTATAGAGCTCATTCTTGTTATCTACCAGGCTTGGGCCGGTGTGGTTGGCACGCTTCCATCACATGGAAGTCTTCTGCTGCTCGGTGTTGCACGCCATGGTTCTCATGTGCTTCTTCCTGCTGTACCGGTTTTTATCTTCCTCAAGGCGCCAGTGGTTACTGTTTTTTTTCCTGTACTTGTTGTAGGTGCAAACTGATGCCTGATGCCAACCGGTATCGGTTGTCCTGCTACCTGATCTGCTAACCTGCTGCAGGGAGTTCTTTAGTCTCTTGGTGCTTACTGTTTCTGAAATCTCAACCTCATGGTGATTCTTACATTATAACTGTTTGATTCCTCCAATTGCATGGGTTGCGATCCTGCTATACGTGGTCGTCCCTCGGGGTCCTGGTCGACAGTTGGTTCTTTGCTACATAGGTTCAGGGCTGGAACTTATTCACTCCCTCTCCTCCCTTACACTTTTATTCTAATCATTGAACGCTTTTTGTAGCTGGTGGATTCGGCCTTACAGGTTGCTCATTCTTGGGGTTTTTCTCTGGATGTGGTTCAGGTTTCGTGAGTCTTGTTCTCGTATTTCCATGTTATAACAATTTTTGTTGGTGCACTCTGTTACACTCTGCATTTCGGAATGATTTACAGGGGTTGTCCAGGGAAGTACTGGTGCTTGTCAGCTTGTCATGTGACTGTCCAGTTCATTTTCTTTTTCCATACATTGTTATAGTTCATGTGGGTTGCAGGCTTTTTCAGATTCTCAGTGCCTTCCCACCCAGGGAGGTCAGCTTTGAGACATACCCACCGTATATGCTCCAGTGTCTCCTTTTGGATGAAAGAGAAAAAAGGATTTTGGTACTGACCGATAAATCCCTTTCTCAGATTCCATAGGGGACACTGGACGCCCTCCCAGCGCTGTTTCTTACTACAGTGTTGGTGATTTTTTTTAAGCTGTAGCTTGTTTGTCTGCAGCTTGTAGTTCGTTTTTCACTTTGGTTGACTGCTCTCGGTCTTGGACCTTCTTGGTTAGTTCATCCTCCTTCTTATCTCTCCTTCCCCTCTTGGTGATGACCTTTGTAAGCCAATCTGACTATATGTCCAAGGAAGTACGGAGATCTGTGAAAAAAAATTGGCACGTTGTGGCCTCGGTATTTAAGGGGAAGATTACCGATCCACCACTCATGGCCTTTCGTCAAGGGGGCAACTTGAAAGAAATATTGATGTGCCCGACAAGTCGCCCCACAAGACCAGTCAAGACCTGGCTCCAGACTGCCAAACCTGGGTGCTCTAAGTGCACAAATTGCATGACCTGTAGTTCAATACTAACGGGCCCCGCATTTCCGCACCATGATAGTGGAAGGCCGATTAAATTGAAGTACAAACTTCACTGTTTGCTGGATCACGTAATTTATTTACTCATGTGCCCATGCGGCTTGGCATATGTTGGCCTGACAACTCGTGTCTTTCGTGAAAGAATGGCCCATCACCATTGCTCCATCAGACAGGCCATCACCAGTGGTAGCTTGGATAAACCGGTGGCAACACATTTTGTACAAGCAGGCCACCAGGTGGCATCTTTGAAATGTCGCATTATCAACTGGGTTCCCAAAACCCCTAGGGGTGGGAACCGCGAACTGAGCCTCCGCAAGTTTGAGGCCAAATGGATATTTCTTCTGGAAACGGAGTTTAACCCCCTTAATGTTTTTTTTGAGATGAGTTACCTGCCTTGGCCTCCCATTTAAGTTTTTGTTTATGTATTTTCCATTAAATATGATTGGGTATACATTTTGTAGATGAATAAGGTGTTTTAGAGTATAAAAGTTTGGGGATGTCAATATTTTTCTTTATGACCATCCCTTTTTAGTATAAGGTTAAAAATAAAAAATGTTAAAAATGTAATAATGTGATTTATATATGTCCATATAATTGGTATTGGCTATGAACTTATCGTTTATTTTAGCCACTTTGGGCTCCTGGGTCCCCTGTGATAGCTTGCATTTCCTATTGTCATACTAGCATTTAACTTTTTGTTTTGGGCTGTTGTATGTTTGCGACCAAAGCCTCTCTTAGGTCATAACTTAAGCTGTATGGTACTGTTTAATTCTTACATATGATCTACCCAGTTGCAGCGCGATGTCTCCCACTGATTGGAGTGGGTTGCGCTGTGTACTGTGTGACAGGTGACACCGGGGAAAGCATCCCTGAGCGGCGTGTGCTGCATTTTGTTAGTGGTTACCATGACTATTGGATCCGCCCCATGAGATACATGTGACTGGGCATTTGTACTCTTCCGGTCTTTGAGCCAATGCGTTCCAAATGGTGGAACGCACTCCATTTCCGGTCAGTCGGTTTGTAGCTATGTGACACACGGGCATGTTGGCTACTTAAGGGGACACAGGTAAGGAGGTTTGTGATGCTGCTCTAGACATATGCTGTTTTTTGCATGATTGTTGCCCTGTTGGTGGTCTTGATAAAGGTCATGTTTGACCGAAACGTCGACACATGTAAGCAATAAATCTACTTTTGCCTGTTGAAATGCTCTGGTGAGTGCCCTTTTTATCTGCTTATTGTACTCTTCTGGATCAGTCTTTTGCTCCAGGGGGAGCACCCCAAAAGTTGTCTACCATAAGGATATGAGTGCAGAC
The DNA here is from genome assembly GCA_031769625.1 of Taudactylus pleione. Classification (NCBI taxonomy): domain Eukaryota; kingdom Metazoa; phylum Chordata; class Amphibia; order Anura; family Myobatrachidae; genus Taudactylus; species Taudactylus pleione. The sequence continues at coordinate 5,837,059 of JAUIMM010000210.1, read as the reverse complement.
TATGAATACCTAATAATCTTTATACCCTAAAGTCGCTATTTAGCGTTGCAAGTCGCACAAGAAATAATTGCTTTCCAGACTTTGAGTGTGGTTCCAAAGCACAAAAAGTTATTATTCACATAAAAGCATTCAGTTACACGCCTTGATCTAAACACAATTAGTGCAAAAGATTATACAATCACAAGGTAAAGTCGATAAATACGCAGGCGCTCTGGATCCAGATTTCCGGCATCAAAGATGAAGCCTCCGTCAAAAGAGAGAATATAATGACTAACTACTGGACATAGAGCGCCTGAATATATACCGTATAGAGAGTGAGCAATACAATAGAAAGGGTTCGCATAATCCCATTACAGTGGTAGTTCAGCCCTAGACATAAGCCAATTACTAAGATGACAACCAATATGAGGATCAGGAGTTTACCTACACTAGCAACCATTTCCTGGACCCACTCTCCTAGACCGGAGAACCATTTTACAGGGTTCAACCAAGAGAACCACTCTTCTACCTTTTCCTCTACTTCAGCCACTGAAGCATTATGGTTCTTTCGAAATTCCCATTTCAGCTGCAGAATTTCGTCCATCTTCCGATCTATCACCTCCATGGGGTCACTAGTATTATTTGTGATGTACGTACAACACTTTACACCAACTTAGGTGGCTAAGGTCAGACAGTACCCTCCAGTGACAGCAGTTAAATAATTTAACACTTGCCTATGTTGCACAAGTTCTTTCTTATAAGCCTGTAACTCTTTACCTGTATATCTAAATGTGACATCATACAGCTTGGTGATATTATCTATTAATTTAGCAATATCTTGGATGTATCTAAAATTTAAAGTACCCCGAGTGATCCTGGTGGGATCCAATGCTACTAGAACTTGAAAGTCAGTTGTTTTGCTAATCAACTGTGTGGCTGTATGTACATCACCAGGTATCATATTTTTTTGTCTCTGTGTTCATACTGTGTGTGAAGATATGGTGATGGTGTGTTTTTATGAATACCAAGCATTTCACCATGTGTAAGGGTCATAACCGCTGGGAGTACCCTTCTCTGGTAACATAAACCTTCTGAACTCGGAGAGAGCCACTTATATGCTTTTCTTCCACATATAAAGCACACATCATCGGGGAGAACGTAAGGGATAGAATGCATCATAATCATTAAACACATTTCCCTAGCAAATGTTTCTCTCTCAGGTTCTCCCATCTGGCTAATACACGTTTCTGGTTGTATAACCCTGGCACAGTACCCTACCAACCATTTCTTTGGTGTCACTACATGTATACCATTACTGGAAGTGTCTTCCACCTAACCTAATTGTGCGGAAAAGTTCACAATTTATAGGTTCTTTATCAGCTCTTAGGGCCTGATTCAGAGCCGCTCGTAAGCGGCTGCTCGTTCGCTCCGAGCAATGTTCGCACATCTGCGCATGCGTATGGGTCGCAATGCGCATGCGACAACCAGTCATTGCGGTCGGAAATCGAGCGCTCGCAAAATAGCGAGTGCCTGCTAATTTGAGTGACAGGATGAGGCGTTTGTGGGTGGTAACAGGGGAAGGTGCTTGAAAACGGGGAGTGGAGATCCGAATGCAGGCGTGCCAAACGGTCAAAACGGGCGTTTTAAGGGTGTGCATAATTAACAAAGCAGCGTCATCGGCCACGTCACTTGGTTGTCTCTTAACCTGAACTGTTCACATGATTGCGGTAGGAAAATCCATCCACAAGCACTGCGAGCAGTTCAGACGCCTTTCGATGTACTCGATTGATCTAATAATTAGCGGAGATGACGTATGATGCGAACGGCCAGGGGGCGAATTTGCGAGCCGGAGCCTGCGGTTGAGGTTTTCAACCGCAAGCTCCGGAGTGAGTTTGGCTCTATCAGAGCCAAAATCACTCCCACTGACATCACTAGTGATGTCAGTGGGCCGGCTTCTGACGGGAGGCGTTCCCGTGGGAACGCCCCCGTCAGGGAGGCACGCCCCCGGCACGCCCACCAAAGGGGGCGTGCTGTCAATCAACATTGACAGCACGCCCCCTTTGATCGGACACAACGAGCGAAGGACTTTCCTTCGCTCGTCGCGTCTGGCGCATGCGCACGACGGAGCTCCCTCCGTCGTGCGCATGCTCAGTCCATAACATCGACCCACTTGCGAGCGGACAGCCGCTCGCGAGTGGGTCTGAATCAGGCCCTAAGTCCTGTAATGGTAAAGCCAAAATAGAAAAACCTGGGATCCACATTCTGCAGTATCCACACATTTCCAAGAAGGCACAGATTTGCTGTTGGTTTTGCGGCAGTGTCATGATCTGTATGGCCTGGATTCTGTCAATAGTCAGATGTCTTAATCCCTGGGTTAGACATTGTCCCAAGTATTTAACCCTGATCTGGCATGGCTGTAATTTGTCCTTAGCAATCTTGTGTCCTGTCTGTGAGAGATGAAGCAACAGTAGTTTATTATCATTTAAACATGACATAAACTAATCAGAACACAACAATAAATCATCTACATATTGTATTAGAACAGATCCATTTGCAGGTTGAAAAGATTGTAAACAGTCGTGTAAGGCCTGGAAGAAGATACTGGGGCTGTCTATGAAGTCCTGGGGCAATCATGTCCATGTGTATTGTACCCCCCTGTATGTAAACGCAAATAAGTACTGACAGGATGAAGAAGGACAGAGAAGAAGGCAGAACAGAGGGTTGCGGATGGTGGAATCTGCATAAGGATGACAGCTGGGTTTGGCACTACGGGGAATTGGCTCTCAACTACCTTATTAACCCCTCTAAGGTCCTGTACTAATCTATAGCCCCTCCCCCAGCCTTCTTAACTGGAAAAATGTGACTATTGGCTACACTTGCTGTACGGACTAAAATTCCATTGCAATAACTGCTCAATTATGGGATAAAACCCTATTTCTACTTCTGGTTTTAACGGGTACTGGGGAATTTTTGGAGCTTGCCTACCACCTTTTAGATTTATCATTACGGCAGCTACATTTGCCATCAATCCAGTGTCCTGTCCATCTTTGGTCCAGAGGGACCCTGATATTTGAGATAAAAATCCATCTCAGGTAGAGCAGATGTTATCTGGAAGGGTAGAATGAAACATTAACCTTTGGGGAGTGTACAGTATATCCCTCACCTTGTGTGCAACTCTCTCTGGGATATCTAAAATTATACCATCAGGGGTACAATAAATGACACATCCCATTTTACATAACAAATCCCTTCCCAGAAGATTAGTAGGAACTGTTGCTGCCAGGAGAAAGGAATGCCTGGTATGCAATGGCCCGATAGTAACCTCTGCAGATTTTTTTAAGGATAATGTTGCACCTTACCCGTTACACCCATTGCTGGTACTGTCTTGCTGGTCACCTGTAAATTGGATGAAGAATTTAACACTGATCTGGTCGCCCCTGTGTCTACAAAAAAAGAATGTTTGGTACCAGCTACATCAAATGTCATTACTGGTTCTTCCCTAGTATCCCCAGTTAACCTGACTGGCTGTAGACTACATGTGTGACCTGACCCCTAGAGCTGACTGTCTTCCTCCAGTAAAGCATTTACTGCTACAATGTGAGCAGGTGATTGCTGGAACTGTCCTGATTGTTGTGGGTTCCCCTTCGGTGGGTATCTCAGTGTTCCCTGGTTTGGCAGTTCCCACTTTCTAGCTTTACAAAACCTACTTATGTGTCCCACCTTGTTACAAATATAACACCTTTGTGGTTGACATGTATTGAAAGGTTGTTGTTCTGTGGGTTGGCGAGTGTGGAAAGATTGTGGTTGTGTATGGGGATATGGGTTTGGAGGTTGTGAGGGACAGGTGTTTTGTGGCTGTGTGTGATAAGAGTGCTGCGGTGATATTTGCATTCCTTCCAGAGCTTGAATACTGACAGCCATTAGTTTCTTGCTCTGCATTTCTCTCTTCCTGAAGATATTTTTATCATGTTCAATTACAGATTCCCTGAGTGTGTCTACTGTAACTCTCCTCCATCCAGGAAGTGAGGTCTGAACCCTGGTCTTTAGAGTGTCTTTAAGACCATCCATAAGCACCGTGATTGTCATTTCCCCGTGGTGTGTGTTGTCTTTTATATCTTCTATACCTGTGTATTGGGTAATAGTCTGCAGCGCTCTGGTGCAATAATCTGCTGCAGACTCACTCTCTTTCTGCTTAATTGTAAAAATGTTACTCCAGTTAACTACAACGGGGAAATAAACGTCCAATTGGGTGACAATGCGGGCTATGTTGTCCTGATTACCTTCATCAGTTAAGGGACCATCTCCATCCATTACACAGGCCATGATAAACTTTTTCACGTCGGTATTGTGTGGAAGACATGCCCGTAATACCACTCGCCAATCTTTGTTGGTTGGCTCATGAGCATTACCTAAATCCTTTACAAATCTCTGGCACTTTGCTAGTTCTTTCCTAGGGTCAGGGAAATCTGTCATTATGGAATGTAGCTACGCTTTTTTTCCATGGACAATGCATTGCTACATCCCTTGTGGTCACTATTCCATTTGCATCTGGATACCCATTGGGAAGTTATTGTCTGGATGGGATGGAAGCGTGCCACACCACTACCTTTGGCCTTGCTACCTGGTTGAGGGTTCAGCCTATTACTACTACGTATGGTATTAACAACCTCCGCTACTGTTACAGCGGGTGCTAATACTTCCTGCACTGGTGGGGCTACCTCCATCACTGGTACTAGTGGGCCAGCCACCTGCACTTGCTGTGATGGCATATTTAACATTTGGGCAACGTGGGAAAGAGCTGACATTAAAACAGGTTCATCATCTGCATTATAAACATGTTCCTTATCGTTACTCAGGAGAGGGTACAAGTTACTTGTTACATTTTTATGATTTTTGAGATCGACTGTACCTTCACCCCCATCCGCATAGAGTGGAGGTGGTGCGCATGCGTTACTAACATTCCCTTCGGCAACGCTATCTTGCCGTGTGTGCTCTCTTGCAGCACACACATGCTATTTAGCATTGCATATGCGCTCCCTTGCAGAAGGTCGTCCAGATATGGCAGAATTCTGACTCCCTGACTCCTGATAGGCTGCCATGACTTCCATTATTTTGGTAAATACCCGGGGAGCTGTAGATAGGCCAAAGGGTAGAGCCTGAAATTGGTAATGCTGCTGAAGGACAGCAAACCGTAAATATTGTTGATGGGATGGTATAATAGGAACATACAGATATGCATCCTGAATGTCCAGGGAAACCATGTAATCCCCTGGCTCCATTGCCAAAATAATTGATCGGAGTGTATCTATCTAAAACTTGGGTACATGGATAAACGTGTTGAGTGATTTTAGTATAGGGCGATAAGACCCATTTGGTTTCTGAACCAGAAATAGATTTGAATAATAACCCCATCCCTGTTGCGACACAGGAACTGGGATTATTACCCCTGCCTGTAGCAGGGAGTGAATGGCTTCCTGAAAGGCCAAGGCCTTGACCATATCTGATGGAGGATCTGTGCAAAAAAAATTCTGGGGAGGATGCCTCCTGAAAGCGAGGACATACCCCTGAGAGACCACTTCTCCAACCCAGGCATCGGTTGTTGTTTGATGTCAATAATCCGCAAACTGAAAGTCGGCCCCCCCACCCTGGGATCCCCCAGGAGGAGGCCTGCCCCATCAGGTCGAAGGTTTGTCATCCGATTTAGAAGCTAGACGTTTTGGCGGGCCAGACCTCTTAGTTTGTCGCCTTATTGTTTGGAAGACTGTTCCCTTGTTCAGCCCTGAGGACGGAAGGACTGAAAAGAAACCTGCTTAGACTTTATAGTTGCCGTAGATGGCAGACCCGCTGATTTTGAAGCCGCCAGAGTAGCTATCATTTTATCCAACTCAGCTTCAAAAAGAACCTTTCCATAGAAAGGTAAGACTTCCAGCGCCTTCTTTGATCCTGTATCAGCTTTCCAGGATCTTAACCAAAGGGCCATGCATGCCACTATTGAAGCTGCTGATACTTAGAAGCTAAAATTCCAGCATCTACCACAGCTCTCCCAGATAGGAAGCCGCTTCCCATATGTTAGAGATATACATCCTCTGTACTCTGATAGCATCTGGTAGACAGACAGTATTCCAATGCCCCCATACATTCTTGAACAGCTTTGGCTATACAGGCTCCAGTCACAGCTGGACAAGTAACAGCTCCAGATGATGAAAATATTGCCTTAAGACGTGCTTCAATTTTCTTATCTGTGGAATCCTTCAGAGAAGATGCTGACGGAATAGGCAATGTAGCATTTCTGATTAAATGCGTTACATGAGCATCCACAGTAGGAGATACCTCTCACTTAGTACATACAGAAGCTGGGAAAGGGTACAATGATGTTATTCTTTTATTCACATAAAATAGTTTATCCGGGTTACCCCATGCTTCCGTAAGCTCAGTGAGCTATTCTGATACAGGAAACTCAGGCCCTGATTCAGAGCGCTCGCTCTGAATCAGGGCCGGTCTTTTTTTTTTTTTTTTTAGAACGGCCTCCTGGCCGCTTGCATAGCTGTGGGTGACCACCCACAGCTATAGCAAGTGGCCATGTCAATGGTCGCGATGGTCAAGACCTCTCACTTGAAAAAGGATGCATAGGAGGTGCAAACATAGCATGCTGTGGATACCCCATCCAAGGAGGCATTGTGCGAGCAGCCATACGATCCACAAATTGTTTCATTACCTGGGACAAAGAGGATACCCAAGATGGCTCTTGTCCAGAGACAGGGAAATTGGACTGGTGCGGTGGCTCTTTAGACAGACAACACATAAACCATCCTTTACGTCCTGGGAGTACACATAGGTCATACATGATTTACATGAAACTAGCACAGGGGGTTCCCTGTTTCCCTTAATCTTTAGACCTGTTCATAAAGGTAATAAATGCAATACTATGGGACATATACAATTGGGCGCAAGATTTAGCGAGTTCAAAACCTTTCGCATCTCGCACCCAATTCCGGAATACCGCGGGTATGCGCACGCCTACTACCCGCGGTGTTCAATTAAAAAAAAATAGTGGTCGCGGGATTTTCAGTTCTGAAAACCCCGCACCGCGTAAAATGGAAAAAAAAATACCTAGCAGGGGGTCTCCATGGCTCCCAGTGGCTTCCCCTCTCTCTTCTTACTGGAGAGGGGGCTGCTGGGAGGAGCAAGAGCTGCTGGGAAATGTAGTTCTCCCAGCGCCCATTCCGGGGGTTCACACACACACACACCGACATAATCACCCTGCTGCTGAAGAGCCGGCTCCCGACGCTGGATGCAGAACACAGCGCTTCTAAAGGTGAGTAATTAAGGACTAATTAATCTAATTGGATACTTCCAATTGCTTAATTAGTCCGTGGAGGGAGGGGGGGGAGGGAGGTGCCGCGGGGGCGTCAGAGCAAGTCCCAGGACTTTTTCCTAAAATCATCGATTGTAGGAAAAATCACGCTTGCTCAGAAGGTGCGTGAAAACAAAACTCCCGCTGCATGTTTTTTTAAAAACCTGCACCTGCAGGAAAAACCTCGCAGGTGCGGGTTTTTTGCTATTCTCGCACACAATTGAATATACCCCTATGTGACAGCTTTCACAAAATCTCAAATGAATGCGAAGTACTCAAAGAAAAACCTTCACCCCAAAGGATGGAGAGAAAAAATAGTGAGTTATAATTGACAGACAGCAATAAAAGACAGTGTTAATACAGCAGCTAGCAAACAGTCACATACAATGCATAAGCAATATAAATACAATGGACTCTAAATCAACTACACCAGTGGTTCTCAAACTCGGTCCTCAGGACCCCACACAGGTCATGTTTTCCAGGTCACCCAGCAAGTGCACAGGTGTATTCATTACTCACTGACACATTTTAAAGATTCACAGGTGGAGCTAAGTATTTAACTTGTGATTCTGTGAGGAGACATGGAAAACATGCACTGTTTGGGGGTCCTGAGGACCGAGTTTGAGAACCTGTGAACTACACAAACACCAGGAATGGTAGGATATAGAGCCCTGTATACCTGAACCACAAGATAGGTATACACGGAGACAGAGCCAAACCCTCCTGAGACAGTGCCAGGTTAAGGTCCACATGGGCCTGGAGCGAATTCTTATGAAAGGTCTACTGTGTATATAGGGGTGAATCCAATTACATACAATGTACTCGCAGGTGCAAGTATCCGCAATAGGTCCACTTGATGGCAGCCTGTATTGGAATAAACGTGCTCGCAGCACCATAGGGCACTGAGCAAAATTATGCGAATTCGGTCTCGGAGTGGGCCGCGAAGGGTACGGGCTGCCGGTCTGTTGCCAGCGTTTTAACACAGATGCAATGGTAACTCGCACCCTTCGCATGTAATTGGATTGACCCCTATGACATGTGACCAGCACCAGGTTTGTGTAATTTGTGATGTAGGGGAGTGATCAGTGCTAGCGCCAACCTTCAACCACATCAATCTCCCTCCCCTATTCGCTATGTGAAGGAGGTAGCACCTGATATTTTACTGGCAAAAAAAGAAAAAAATACACATATACAATATACATAGAGATTATATAGTCCGTGGGACAGGTACTCTAAGTACAATGTAGGTTACTGTGCCCACTGCCCTCCTGAGTACAAATCTGAATATATGTGCTAAATTAAAACAAACAAGGTTGGTGGCACTCGGTCCTTTTTTTTTTTTTTAAAGCCTAAGTAACCTTGGAACCTATTTAGTCTACTTGAGGGGGAATTCAATTAGCAGAGGTCGTTTACTGAGGGTGAAATAGGGTGTAGAGACCCTTTTTCTTGACTGATAATTTACTGTGTTGACACAAGATAACCCATAGAATCCAGAATAAATTCCCGGACCTATGGGTTAGCCAGTTTCAGGTACCACAACCGTGTTATTTTTGGAACCTCGCTAACTGCAGCCTGTGGGCTGCCTTCGGCTCTAATTAAATAGTCCTGCTGCTTAAATTAGTCCACAGTAAATTACTGCAGCTAACTGATTTCCTCCCTGGTCTTTTATTCAGCCTACAAGTGCCGCCCACTTTGCTTGTTTTTCTAATATATATAGCTAATGCCACTTCAAGTTGGCATTAGACAGCGGGACCAAACAATTCCACAAATAAGCAGCCCCCATAAAAACCTATGGGGGTTGCTTTGTGGTCTACGGCAGATATTGGAGATATCTCATACAGCAGTCCTTCTTACATCCTGGGGATCCTTAATAGTTGCGGGTACCTTCCAAGAACACCCACAAATATACTTTTACAAATATGCACCTATTACACGTACACTCAAAGTGCACCAGTGACTGGGACCTGAGTTGTGAACTGTAACATATGCAGTTTCTGAGCCTCCTTGTTCGCTGGACTGCTCAGACATCAATTTACTAACATTTCATTATGAAAATATTGTTAATAAATATAAAATGTGTGTAGTACACAATGCTACTGCACACAATGCTAGCAGCACCTCTGTAAGGTTACCAGCAACAAGTGCAGACACAAGTCACACTCAACCTGTTGGTGAGTACACACAGGGTGAACTGCTTCCATATCCACACAGGTCTCTCACAGCTCCATCCCTGTCTTGGGCGGGATGTACTAACCTTGCGTACATCCCTCCAGTCACCGCATCCTTACTGAACGTATATGTACTAACATACGCAATCAGTACCGCTAAGGACAGCTCTACCGATAAAAGCTGTCCTTTGCGCTCAGCGCTACACCCTGGACTTCCGGGTTTATGACCTGGGAGTCCATCTGCACATGCGCAGTGACGGGGCAGCTGCGGGGCATGCTGGGAAGGAGCCTCATAAATGGGATTTTTATCACATTTTCCATTTAGTACATCCCGCCGCGTCTTTACCTGTCAGTCAAAATTGAGGGGGTTTGCAGGCTGCACATTTGGCGCTCCATCACCAAACAGGCATGACTGACAAACCGCCACAGCAGGGGAGTAGCTGCACAGGAGGAGGCGGGGCATGGTGGAGGAGGCGCTGCTGGTCTCGGTGCCATGATATAAAGATTCCTTGGGACAACACAGCCTGTCCTGAGGTACTGAGCAGTCTTCTCTAATGTGTCAGTGTGCAGAGGTTCCCACTGATGCAGCCTACTTACACCATGGGCCCTGAAATGGTGCAGACAGCTACTGTACTGGTCTGGATGGAAAGGTCAACAGATGGACTTGGGGAGATGGACTGTTTTCTAGAGTAATACCGGACTGGTTGTAAAAACTCAGGAAAGGAGGGGGAAGAGGGTCGATTTGAATGGGCAGGGTCTCTGATGGCTGCGGGTAGCATGTGACAGGGTATTATTTTATTCCTGTCAACACTGCCAGTCTCTCCAGTAGATCCTGAGGGGCTATTTTCATGGGCAGGTCTGGATCTGCAGCTCTACCCGCCTCATTGTTAATCTGACCCTGTCCTGAGACCAACAGCTACAGCAGCGCACTTGTGTATCTCTTATACATGTGGAGTGTAAACTGAGCAACTCAGATGCGCAAAACTGCATCTCGGTCGGAGCTTCCGAGGGAGCGCCTACCTCCCCAAAGCTGCGTTAACCAGCCGGGTACGCTGGCCACGTGGCAGCAGAAGCGTCAATTGCTGATCCCCGGCGTCAGACGCTAAGGCCCCGATGGTGTAGTTAGGACGCAGACAATCCCGGGCCCTGATTACAGTGGCTTCTGGTGCGTCTCTGACACCAGAAGCAAGGACTGCCGCGTGCAATTCCCTGTAAGCGAGGAACTGCCTTACCTGACATCTCCGTGCGTCCGGTTTCAGTCCAGGTCGCAACATTCTGCTAGCAAGCTCAGCCACGACCCGCTGAAATCACCAGCCCAGTTACTTGTGTTGCAGCCCAGCGGAGGTAGATGGAGTCGCAGTATATGCGTCTTAATTCAGTCGCTCAGTACTGCCAACCCAAAAACATAAAATAAAACATAAAATAAAAGCTTAGGACTGCCAGAGCAGTCCCTTGTTACAAAGGTGCGTCTTGATCCTGCCGCACCAAACGAACAACTGAAGGCCTATGGCTAGGGGCGGGGTATGGAGGAGGACCCGAGGCATCCTGGGAGCTGAAGCTTTAACTGGTGCCTGGATCTCTCCAACCAAAATATCCCCATGGTATCCCTGTGGATCCCTATGGACCCTGAAGAAAATAACATTTGTCTCGTCATATATTTAGATGGAGTGACATTCGTAGCCAACTGATTGAGCATGCAAAAGGGCCAGTAGGTCCCCTGCCTAAGATCTTGGCGTTGACCTGAGAAGATCTCCAAATTTTGGGCACCCTAGAACGGAGGTTGTTAGCAGATGGCCACTTAGAATACCTGGTAGTGCATGCCACTGATGCCGCATATGCAGAGTCTGGTAATTGTTTCTTTTTTGGTCTATCAGTCGGTCTGTGGGTCTGTCAGTCTATCGACAAAGGCTGCAGTTGGGTGTGGGTGTGGGAGACACAACCTATATCTGCGTCACCCCCATCCATCACTGCCACCCTGGCCAAAGTCATCAATGGCCTTAGGGTGGCAGTGGAAAGACAGACTGCAGCCATCCAGACCAGCATGCGGGAGCAAACCTCAATTCTTAGGGAAATACGCCAGTGCCCTGCCCAGCCACAAACCAGCTCTGGGTAGGGTACCCAATGGTCCACTTGGAACCAGCATTATTCTGCTCCTGTGTCTGCTACAAAGTGTCAGTACCCAGAATTAACTTTTTTAACAATTTACATACAGATCTTTCCATGAAATCTGGACAATATTGCACCTCTGTTTTTTCAATGACCTGGTACTGGTATCTTGTCACATATTGGGTCTGATTACGTTGTGCCAGACCAGAGCCAGCCCTAGCCAATTCGGTGCCCTAGGCAAAATTTTGGCTGATGGCCCCCTAGCATGTATTCATTTTATTATTTATATATACCCGACCTTGCAGTTCCACCAGCCCCATTCCCCCAGACCTAGTGTGTGTGTCTCAGCCCCATTCCCTTAGACCCAGTGTCTCTCTCTGCACCATTCCCCCACTGTGTCAGCATCATTCTCCCCTCCAGCATGTTTCCCAGCCCCAGCGTGTCAGCCTCTTTCTCCCCACAAGCTCGAGTGTGTCTCAGCCTTCCCCCCCCCCCCTCCCCAACCCCAGTGCGTCTCAGCCTTCCCCCCCCTCCCCAGCCCCAGTGTGTGTCTCAGCCTTCCCCCCCTCCCCAACCCCAGTGCGTGTCTCAGCCTTCCCCCCCCCCTCCCCAACCCCAGTGCGTGTCTCAGCCTTCCCCCTCCTCCCCAGACCCAGTGCGTGTCTCTGCCTCCCCCCCCCTCCCCAGACCCAGTGCGTGTCTCAGCCTAAGAGCCGCCACTCACCTTAGCTGCTTCTTCTCCGCGGCTCCTCTCGATCCTCTCCTTCCAGCAGCCCGGACCCGTTATGACACGGAGCGCATGACGTCGCGCGCGCCGTGCCATAACAAGGGGCCGGGCCGCGGCGGGTGGCTGTTATGTTGGTGGAGCCGAAGCAGCCAAAGCAGGCCTGCTCCGACTCCAACCATTTAAATAATGGGGACCGGGTCGGAATGAGCTTCTGTACAGAAGCTCATTCTGACCGGTCAAAGTCACCTGACCGGCTAACAGGTGCGCTGCCAGGTCGGAGCGGAGCTCCGATCGTGGCAGCGGCGTGTGGGAGGCAGCGGCAGAGCCTTGAATGCCCCTAAGCATTCAAGTCGCCCCTAGGCATTAGCTTAATATGCCTAGGGCCGGCTCTGTGCCAGGCACATTTGGATGGAATTATTTTGTTGGAGGAAGTGGAATAGGGACATTTGGTGCAGCCACAGTAGCAGAATCAGCACCATCACACATCTGCAAGTGTGTCTCCTTCCAAATTCTTCCAGAAATGCAACAATGTTAATTGCAGTAATTTGATTAACTTTTTTTTTTTACAGTTTTCATTATTGTAAATTAATTATTTACTTTTTTTAAGTAAAATATAATAAAAAATAACAAAAACCTCTGATATGTCTGTTTTTTTACCCTTAGCAAATAAATGTAAAAAAAACCAAACTATTATATAAAAGTGTTTTCTACAATTTGTTCTGGGTATACATGTCTGCTGCAATACATTATAACACACTACATTTTAACCACATATAAAACATAGTTTGTAAACAATCAGACTTTGAATAAGACAATGAAGGTATACATGTAAAGTAATTAAATGAAAAAAAACATGTTTAAAATACAAAATAATAGTAATGACGTGATTAAAAGTTTAACAAAAATATAACTTAAAATAAAAAAAAACATTTTCTATTAAACTATTTCATAATTTTTTTAAACTATTATTTTAAAGTAGGCAATACAAGAGTACCTCTGCTTTAACACATATGTAACCAAATGTTCTCATTGCTAATCTGTGCATACAATCACACTCATTGCTATCGCCTGCTATTATTCTCCTAGCATGTTTAGTTTGCAATGGGACTTTTTAGCAGAGCTAAAAGACCGGTAACATCGGGCCCATACGCAGCAATTGCACAAGCTCATACCTTACTCAGGAATTACTAAAAGCCATGCACGCTATGAGACCTCACACTCCATAGGTCATCGCAGTGGATAATTGCTGCACGTCCCTGCAACGGCGTTGAATGCACTAGCACGCCTGCGTTCGCCCAACCACCCCCATCAACACCCACAAACGGCACTCTCTGTCAATCACTCTGCTCTGGGTCTGCGTAGCCTCTGCAATCGCAGTTTGGGTCGCAATTGCCAGTTCCCGCACTGCAATGCATACGCAGAACGCAATAACTGACCGATGCGCGCGTATTAACGTTCCTTGCTGAATCAGGCCCACAGTGCATCTGGTTCAAAGAGGGGGAACTCTCCTTTCTGCCAAAGTCTAATCTTGCCACCAGTCCAAATACTTTGTGGTATTCTGCATCTGTCCAGAGGTTGATTCAGAGATCCATTTGTTTGAATACTTTTAGTTGCAGATCTCTCATATGCCAACTTGTCCATTCCTGAGTGTATGAGACATTCCCTCATCCAAAATCAATGCAGAGACTGTGGGCCTGATTCAGCAAGGAACGCACGAATGCAGACGCACGCACCCATCCGCTGTGAGGATATGCTAATCAATGCATACACTGGACAAGATGCAGACACCCAGTCCCATACTATGCCGCCCATCTCCCTTTACACACAGCCTGATCAGTACACAAGATAGCGTAAACATCGAGAACCATCGGACCCATTAGCATAATAGTGGTTGACCTGACCTCCAGCAGGATTTTGGCAGCTTCCTGTGTACAGCTTACAGTATGGCTGCGTATGCCGCCGCACTGCCTTAATTATGTACGTCCCTATAATGGCATTATAACGCCTGCGTTCGCCTGACCACCCCTCATCACCACCCACATACGGCACTACCTGTCAATCACTTTCGACAGGGTGATGCATACGCATAGCAAAAACATTGCCCAAGTGCGTGCGTGCGTGCGTTCTCTCCTGTGCTTTCCTTGCTGAATCAGGCCCTGTATCTGATAAGACCACTGCTGAGTCTTGTAGATTCTCTATTGTTATATTGATGCTGTCTCTCTCTAAAGGGTATATTTACTAAAGGTCGATTTTAATAGATTTAAAATCGATCAACATCGATGTTTTGTTTCTGGGGCTAAATCACACATTTACTAAAACTTAAAAAACTAAATCAAAATCTGTCTGTCAGTAAATGTGTGATTTAGCCCCAGAAACTCAACATCAATTTTAAAATAGAATGTTAGTAAATACACTCCTAAGTCTTTCTCTGGATTTCCAGAACCTACAGCTGGTTAAAAAGGAATAAGGGGACATTTGCTGGCATTTACCATCCAACCATGTTCCTCCAGGAAAGAGATCACTTCTAGTTACTAATACCACTTTTACACCTACAGTCAGCTGTCGACTCTCAATATGAGATCCAAATGCAAATGTCACACCTAGAATCAACTCCAGACCTTTTACCTGCTAAATTGATAATGAAATAACGAGGGAATAGCCCACACTGTCCATGAAATAGCTTTTGAGTTGATAGTCCCATTACTTTTGGCCCCTTAAAAAGTGGGAGGCACATATAGAAACCGTTGTAATTCCTACACTGTTCACCTGATTTGGATGTAATTACCCTCAAATTAAATCTGAAACTCTGCAGTTAAAGCACATCGTGTTTGTTTAATTTCAAAGCCATTGTGGTGGTGAATAGAGGCCAAAATATGAAAATTTTGTCAATGTCCCAATATTTATGCACCTGACTGTAAATTCCGGGTCTGACTCGGAGTTGGAACAGGGTTCCAATCCGGATGAGACCCGGAATTTAGCCGGCACCAACCCAGGACATTCCCAAATCGGCGCCGTTCACACTGGAGTCGGGTCTGCATAGACCCGGCTTTTCCGGCGTTTAAGTGGACACACGGAGATGACGTCATCTCCAAGCACCACTGAAGCCGGATCAATCGGCCGGCATGCGGCATGCTCCAGGTCATGGGGACCCGGAGCGTGCCATTCACACTGCAGGGGTTCACGGGTTACTCCCTGCAAGTTACCTGGGTTGGATCGCTGGGTCACTCGACCCAGCGATCCAACCCTCTCCCCTTTTACACCAAGGAGCTACCCGGGTTTTAGCTCCGTTGTAAAAGGGGTATAAATGGAAACCACCCAGCAAAACCCCCTGCAGTGTGTGTTGGTTGAAAAATCTGTTACTACATCTATCTGGCCATACATATAAAAGGTGAAGTGATGCACTTATAATGAGGGTTATCATTACTTATTGAAAAATGAGGCAAATAACATTAATTCTTGTATGGCTATATAAATGATGCCCACATCATGGAAAAAAAACAGTCAATTGATTAATTGGTAATTTCTATTCTTCAGATGTAAAAAATAAATAAATCATCTTTTAAACTGGTGAGTTGCATGCTGGGTTTACAAATCTGTTGAGGACCATCAAAAAAGGCAGTTTTGCAAAAGCGATGCTGAGTAAATTTAGCCCTTTGAGTATCCTGCTATGGGCATTGTTTTTTTTTTTTTTGCGATTATTAAAATATCATCTAGACAAGGTCATCCTCCAATTGCTTGCTTCCTAATGCCACATATCCACTACGCGATATCTCTCCATGAGCGATATTGTGTAGTGTGTCCCCGGCAGTGGTGTGCTCTATGTCCTTAACGACACTGAGCACACATGCGGAATAATATCATTCACAATATCGTTCAGTGCCGGCTCCCTCCCTCATCCCCGAACCTGCACAACTTGACGATATCGTCAGGCTGGACAGCAGGTTCAGGCGATGAGTGCCGTCGTCAACGACCATTGGCAGCGCACATCGCTGGTTGTTGATGGCATATCCACTGGCCGAAATAATGAACGACTGAACAATAACAATATCGTTCATTATATCAGCGAGTGGATACGCGGCCTAAGATCCACCATCACGACTACCAGTACATTCATAAAGGTCCTGTGGGGTGTCGAGAGGCCAATTGGTAGGCATGTAGACCTTAAATGATTGTCCCGTATTGCAGAGTCCAAGGAAGCGGTGATATTGCAATGTGACTGTATGTATTGTCTAAGACTGTTTATGTCAGTAACTTTCCTTCTATAGCACTGAGGATGGAAGAAATTCCATGAAAAAAAGGTTTATCTTTATAAGCTGAGTCTCCACAGATCTAAAGCTGGTAAAACACTCAGATAAAATTCCTGCCTGACATTTTATCTGACAGCATGAAACCGATTAGACACTGCGGCTCGCTCCAGTGTGGGGATATCTGGGGATCATTGCACCAAACAGAGGTATGTTGCTACTGCGCCAGTGACTGCATCTTCCAACACAGATTTACTGGCATTGGCAGCAGAGATGTGGCAGCCATTCTGAGTAATCTTAGGGTTACTCAGATGGCCAATGCCTGCCTGATGTTTGCAATGAGCTGATGCTGTGTCTTCAGACACAGCAGCGGATCACAGAAGCCGGCAGCGGGTGTCTTTTTAAACAAGATACCTCCTGCGGCTTTTGCAAACTTTTGCATAACCACTGCATCAAAGAGGCAGAGGTGGTGCCAATAACGTCCATCTTTGAGTGAGGTCCTTTGTCGCTAAGGGATGCAGTCAGGAAGCAGACTGTCAAAATGCCGTCGGCTTCCCAACTGTCTAATCCCGGAGGTTAGGGTTAGGCCACCCTAAGGGAGGATTAGCAAGGGGGGGGGGTTAGTGAATAGGTAGAATACTTACCTGTCAGGATCTTCACTGCCGGTCTTCCAGTATCGGGATTGGAACCGCGTCCGGCGGTATTTCATACCAATCCCATCGCTAAGGAAGAGCTGTATGTTAGACAGAGTAAAAAGAATAAGTATGGATGCAAAAGATAGAAATGGTCACTCAGAAAGGGATTCCTCAGGGACAGTGGAAGACTCCTCTAGTGATGAATCTGAAGAATCACCTACTGTATAAAATGTAATCTGAGTAATGTGTAAATTTTAGCTTAAAAACCTGTATAAATCCATCAAAATTAATGTAACAGTAGTATTCACAACAGAAAAAAGATCCCTTTTTTGTGCAGCACAGCAAGTAGCAAAATACTTAGGGGTCTATTTATCCTTAGTGGTTAAGCAGTTGCATTTTGTATTGCTGCACACTACGATACAGAACTCCCACGATTTATCAGCCATGGGCTCTGCTAAATCCATAAATAATGGGAACAGGCAGAAACATCAGTACAATCCTAAGGGGCATATTTACTAAAGGTTGATTTTAATCAATGCAAAATCGATCAACATCGATGTTGTGGTTCCAGGGATAAAGCGCACATTTACTAATACTTAAAAAAATATATATATATGTTAGTAAATGTGTGATTTAGCCCCAGAAACACAGTCATTGATAGATTTAAAACCAATGACAATATATATTAAAATCAACCTTTAGTAGATATGCCCCTAAGTGACTAGAAGTATGATTTTAGTGGTAAAGAGATACTGAAATTATGTAGGGTTCCTAAAGGAAATACGGAAGCAGCGTCCGCATTCTGGACGCGATGTAGATAAGCGATGTGGTATTGGGGATATAAATTGGGGCTAGTTAGATGAATAGACTTTGTTGCAGGTAAATGTGCCAGATGCTAGAACAGAGGGGACTGGGACATGGCACAGACCATACAAGGTTGGAATAACTCACAAGAGAGAGGAGGTCCAGTATGGGAGGAATCAAGATAAAAAAAAAAGCAAATGACAGAGGAAGATGCTCTCTCTTTCTAAGAAATGTTCTCACCCTCCCTTCCCACTAACACCTAAAATGTTTCTTTTTTGGCAGTTGGGCGTCCAGGGAAACGCAATTGCAAACTTAAGATAATCAAGGTACATTGTCAATGACATGATGGGAGGATATGTCCTCTGGGGCCGTGTAGTGATTAGGCATGTTTCCTGGAATGGATTGCCTCATGACGGCCAGAAGACACCTGTGTCAGGGTATGACACCTTGCCAATGGGGGCAGCAGTGCTGCTGGTGGTGTCACGGCCCCCTTTTGTTGGATGGTGAGCGTGAAGGCTCCTCCCAAGCTGACCATAATGGGGGCACTAGGCCCAAACTCGGACAGTCACCCCACTAGTGAGGGAGGTGTGACTGAGGAAGTCTTGGCTTCACGGGTCAATAGGATTGGAGAACCCAGTCCGTTGAATAGGACTGGAGAACCCAGTCCGTTGGAGCTGGGTGGGCTCGGATGGGCCCACCTGTGAGGGGGTGGGTAGGAGTACCCACCCCAATTACCAAATTGAATAGTATGTTTGCAATTGCTTTTCCTGGGCCACCAACTTTATGGAAGTGTTAAATAAATTGGATCTTCTTCCGCCAGCTATATTGTGTTGTGTCTTTATTCAATGGGAATGGGGTCAGAGATGCTACCAGGAAGTAGGCACAAGGGAATCCCTCATACCTAAGCGGCTTATACAGCAATCACCAGCATGAGCTACAATTCCTTTTGAAGATATGAATCCTCTTAGAGATCCCATGGATAGGACGATGGAATGAACTTTCAAAAAGCTTCCTATTGTTTCAGGAACCACATTGAAATCCAGCTTCGCCATATCCACAGTGGAAAGAGGTCTAAGATTTTGGGTATATGCCCTCCAGGCAAATAGCGTAGAGAAAGTAAACAGGCAACAAGCTGTTAACTATACAGGAAACATACAAGGAGTAATAGAATTAGTGTGTGAAGCTTCTTCAGTAATATATATGGCATCAAAATCAATGGGCAAAAAAGCCAACTGGTTATGACTCCAGGCAGCTGAAACCCAGTCTAAGAATAGCTTGGCCAACCTCCCCTTTGAAGAGACTCTTCTACTTCTCGCGATTCTATGATACTGAAATCCTCTGGAAGGAAATGGAATTGGTTGTCCAGAAGCATAGGTGTAAGTATCATCACATCAGCAATGCAAGGATTTATAAACCAGAAAGGCAATACAATAGGCAGAATGTTCCATCTTTGCCTAGACAGCCCTTTTCAGCTTACAAGAGTGAGCGAAAGGCAAAATCAAAAAGACCCCAAAATTATTTTTGTCCAAATCAATCCCTCCCAACACCAGTATGGTGCAAAATTGCTCAGTGGGCATGATTCAGAGTTGTACTTTTTTGCTGTCATTGTCTATTTGTTCACAGCTGCACTTCGGAAATATGTAGCCGGGAGATGTATTGAGACGCCCATCTGTGTGTGGTCTTGCAAATCAAAGCATCTGCGTACAAATATGCAGCATCGGTCGCAGCTCATTCCATTATTGCAGTCCTGGGTATGTCTATGGTCCCACAGTATGGACGTGGGAGTGGAGTGCTGAAGCCATATTCCTTGTGCACGGGCTCGCAGTTGCAGGGTGAGACGTCCCCGTCGCGACATGTCTGTATACTTTGCTGCCATTCTGGTACCTCCTCCAAACGTTCCGCGAATGACAATCACACTGCGAGTAAATAGTTGCTGAAAGCAACTACAGTAATGGTCCTTGACACATGTGCTATTTACTGATGATCACTCAACTCGTAAACATCTGAATAGCATACAGCTCTGAATCAGGTCCAGTATGCAGACATAAGGTCACAATTTATTAAAGTACGACGAGTTTTAGACATTATAAGAAATGGATAGATTTCCATCAGTATCCAAAAGGAAATGTCTTTATACAATCCAGGACTCCTGCTAACTTTGAATAACTAGTGACCTACAAGCCTTAAACTGGGTACGCACTATACAATATGCGACCCAGAGACTGTGCAATGCTATGTAATGACACATCGCATGCACCGTACACACTGCACGATCCGGCGAATGATCGCACAATGTGCTGTTTACATGCTTCATGTGCAGAACAGCAGATGGGACGATGCAATGAGCTTTAAACAAAGAAAGAGCAATTGTCCTACTTTCATCAGATCAGAAGGATAACATTTTTTATTCTTGACTATTCCATGTCAAGAAAACTTTAGTAGATTTATGCACTAATCTGGAACAGAGGATAGTCAACAAATTTGTCAATCCCAGACAATTTTGAATGGAGTCAGTGAATTCTGTTCTCCTGACCATCAGGAAAGGGACAGTATAATAGAGCTTCAAGATGTTTTTACCTTCAAGTTAAATAAGCAGCTCTGTAAATGACATTTCCCAGGTTCTGGATTATGGAACAAATCAAAGCTGGATTAAGCCTTCAAGTGGGCCCGGCCCCCCACTCATTGTTTAGTGGGGGCACGGCCCCCCACTCTGAGTTTGAGAACCTCTGTTCTAAAAACTTGTCCTTAGGACACGACACAGTTCACATTTTATAGGTCACTCAGCAGGTGCACAGGTGTATTCATTACTCACTGACACAATTTAAAAGTTCCACTGGGGGAACTAATTATTTCACTTGTGATTCTGTGAGACCTGGAAAACATGCACTGTTGGGGTCCTGAGGAAAGAGAGTTTGCGGACCTGTGCTTTAGCAAATGCACAGGACTGCACAATGCCACGGGCCTTCCGAATCTGGTTCAGAAATAAATCTTCTAATTCACTGGTCTGCCTTTTGGCCTGGCAATGCCTTCCAAGAGCCAATACAAAAGTACTGGTGACAATACCAGCGTTAACAAAGCAGACACAAATGGGTAGAAATAGAAGAAAGCAAATTTTTTTTAGAGAAATTGTTTTTACACCAGGACAAAAAAGTCACTTAAATATTTGATCATGCAGCTTAATTTTTTGCACCACACAATTGTATTGCATGATATGTGCCCTTGTAATGACTGCCATGGAGTATTGAAAGGGGATAACAGCAAATGATAAATTACCAATATTTTTTTTTTCATCTAAATACTCAATGGCAATTCCCCCCCTATGTTGATTCAAGGTTTTATTTTTCAGAGACAGCTTCGTCAGTCACTCATAGCCACAGGGGAAGAGGAGCTACATTACATACCATCCATGGCCATGTATGTTGTTTTTTTTTGTAGAGATCTGTCTCTACCTTATTTAAAAGGGTAATAACCAAATGTAAGGTTTGCCACAGAGTTTTAGGAGAAAAGGAATTATCAGTAATTTGCCATTTTCCTTCTACAGAGTACTAAAACAATGGAGAAAGTAAAATGAAAACCAGTTACCTAACAAATACCTTTTTGTAGGGGCTTACCAAAAATCGGTGTACTTAGGTTTTTTCGGTGGCAGGTTTTAGCTCTATACTGCTCCTGTAGGAATAGCCAATGATGCAGCCAACGTAACACATACCCAGATACTCCTTTGTGATTTACATCAGCCGTACGGGTAACAGCAATTATTATGAAATGTAGATATAGCCTTGCAGTCATCGCTTTTCCCAATGGGCAATCCAACTGAAAGGGACATCTGGATTCTTGACTATTTAAGTTTGCATCCAACATAATTTTCATCTGACCCCTGCCTTCCTCAGATGAGGAGACTGGTAATATAACCAGGTGACAATGACAATAATATTAACTGCAAAATAAGTCATGCATTGCATTTAAATAGTATTGCTTTAAATCCTGAAGACAAGACCACCAACAATGGGTTACAATCCCACTGCTTTGCGCAAGAAGTGGAAGGAGGACACTGTATACCTTCCAGGGGTGTCAGAAAATGAAATGATCAGACATGCCAAGGACAATGTAGAAATCATAAATCTGGCTTAATCCCTGCCCCCTCATACTGATCTAGAATCCTGGCCATACATGATGTCCTTTGATAATTGGGCTGCAGGAATGTGACACTGTCACAAGGCACGCATCTTATATATATATATATATATATATATATATATATATATATATATAAATAAATAATAGGCGGATTCCGATTTTGCTGGTAAAAGTTCACACTATGCAGTTTAGGTTGTGCTCGGTCTAATTTAAAATTTAGAACTATTATGTAGCAAACAAACTAAGGGGGTCATTCAGACCCGCTCGCGAGCGCAGGACGCTCGCAAGCGGGTCGATGTTGCCCCACTGCGCATGCGCACGACGGAGGGAGCTCAGTCGTGCGCATGCGCGAGACCCGGATAGCGACGGGCTCTCCGTCGCTCCGGGTCTCGCGCCAAAGGGGGCGTGCTGTCGATGTTGATTGACAGCACGCCCCCTTTGGTGGGCGTGCCGGGGGCGTGGCTGCCAGACGGAGGCGTTCGCATGGGAACGCCTACCATCTGAAGCCGGCCCCACTGACATCACTAGTGATGTCAGTCGGAGTGATATTGGCTCTGATAGAGCCAAAATCACTCCAGGGCTTGCGGCAGCGAGACCCTACCGCAGGGTCTCCGTCGCAAGCCCGATGGTCGCGATGGTCTTGACCATCATCATGGATGCTCGCATAAGCTGTGGGTGGTCACCCACAGCTATGCGAGCGTCCAGGAGGACGCTCCATTTTCATGGAGGAGGGCCCTGATTCAGAGCGAGCGTTCGGCTCTGAATCAGGCCCTAAGAGCCATCTGTCACATGTATCATTTGGTTCATCATCATAGACAGACAGCTGCAAGTAGGGTTAAAGCTGCCCCCTTCCCCCAATAAAAATGTAAGAAATAAAAAAGATATACTGTATAAAAAGAATGAAGATTTATGCTGTCCATTAACTCACTTACCACCATTTGTCCTTGTTCTCTGCTCATCCTTTAGTTCTCGTTGCTTATTTTCCAAATATGTCTCCTCCTCTATTAATTGAAAAAACTCATCTTGAGGTATGGAGACAAAGTCCTGGCTTCAGCCTGGGTGGGACAAGAACAAATACACCAGAGGTTCCCAAACTCTGTCCTCAAGGCACCCTAAAGGTCCAAGTTTTAAGGATAACCATACTTGGACACAGGCAACTTAGTTAACTCAAAAGCCTGAGGTACTAAATATCTGTGCTCAACCATTGATATCCTTAAAACCTGAACTGTTAGGGTGCCTTTAGGACAGAGTTTGGGAACCTCTGAACTACACTATGTAGACAAAAGTGGTCAGTGACAGCAAATAGATCAACGAGATTTTATTGATGTCAGTACTTTTTAGGCCCACCACATGCAGTGATTACTGCAGACACCATTCTTGACAAACTGTCCACAAGTTTCTGGATAACAGCATGCAGTATGTTTTGCCATTCCGCCTTAAAGTACAGTGACCAACTGTGACACTGAAGAAGATCGAGTCAGCCTAGAACGCACCTGTCTCTCCAATTTGTCCCAGAGGTTTTCAATGGGGTTAAGATCTGGACTCTGAGCTACCGAATTTTCTGTATACCAGTCCAGCACCACCCTGGAAACATGTCATAGTTATCCATAGCTAGGATAATAGAACAGAGGGTTTCCATATAAAACCTGGGCACCCTGATAAACTTGTTCAGAGACTTGAGGTTGAGGATAGGCCGCTGAGACCCATTGGGTTTCTGAACTAAGAAAAAAGTGTAGAATAATAGCCCTTGCCCCGTTGTGAGGAGAGGACCTGAATTATTACTGCTGAATTCAGTAAGGACTGAATGGCTTTTTGGAGCAGCAGGGCCCTGGTTCAGTCCGATGGACATCCTCTGCAAAAGACCTGTTGGGGGGGGGGGGGGGGGGGTCGCCTCAGGAAGAAGGCGTATACGTGGGAGACCACTTCTCTGACCCAGGCATCTGATGTGGTTTGATGCCAAGCTTGGGTGAATTGAAGAAGTGGGCCTCCCACCCTGGGAGCCCCCAGGCAGAGGCCCGCCTCGTCAGGCTGCAGGCTTGTCCTCAGACTTGCCAGGTGGAAGTCTAGTAGCCCAGGCTTGTTTGGCTCTAGGCTTGGAGGCCTTCGCTGATGTCCATAAAGGACTGACCCTTGGCTTTGCCTTGAGGGCAAAGGCATGATGTCCATGGCTTTGTATTATATGCAGAGGGCAGGAACGCAGTCTTGCTAGACGCCAAAGTAGTCACAATTTTATCTAATTCTGGACCAAATAGGACATCTCTGCATAAGGCAGAGACTCTAGAGCCCATTTTGAAACTGTTTTCCAGGAACGTAGCCAAGGGATACGTCGGGCCACTACCAAATTGGCAGATATCCTGGAGGCCAGGAGAGCAGTAGCCATAACTGCTTCACTAAGTAGGAGGCTGCATCTCTAATGTGAGATATGTAGGACAGCTGTTCCCTCGAAGCATCATGGGGAAAAGTCTCTTCTAGGGCCTCTACCCAGCTCTCAATGGCTTTTGCCACCCAGGCTGTAGCCCTAGCAGGACGAGAAACAGCTCCAGTATGAGAGTATATAGATTTATGGACAAGCTTCTATATGTCTCCTTCAAGGAAGTTGCAGTATGAATTGGTAAGGTGGCATTTATAAGCAGACGTATTACATGAGAATCCACTGTTGTGGAAACTTCCCATTTAGTACAATCAGTAGCTGGAAGCGGGTAAAAGGAACTAAACAGTTTTGGAATTTGAAACCTTTTAACGGGCATATTCCAAGCTTCACTCACGTGATCAGATAGCTGGTCAGAGTGAGGGACCTCTGGTAAAACAACCTTTTGTCGCATAAAAAGTGCATGTTTTTTCTTATGAGCAGGTTCATTCTTTAACAGCTCTCACAAGAGCAGGTATATTTAGTTTAAAGGGTAGCTCCTCTTCTCCTGAGACGGAGTCAGAGGGAGAGAGATCTGCATCTTCTGTCTCCCCAGATGATATCTCAGAATCAGATAACTGTGGATTGGGAAGATATAGTACGTTTAATAGGTAAAGGTTTATTTGCTGAAAAACCATAGATGCATTAGCCAAACTCTGTACCGAGGTAGACAGTACGTCTATTCATGGGGGGGGAGGCAGAGGATTTGCCAGGAGTACCAGCTGTGGACATCCCATAGGGGGAGCTACCACGGGAACCGCTACTTGGTCCGCAAGTTTTGCCAGCATTTGTGAAAAGACAGCCCAGGGTAGGCCCTGAGGGAGAGACACCAGGGCTGATGGGCCTGGGGCTGTGTAACAATACAGATACCATCCTGAATGAGGTCCTCTGTAGCGAAGCCTGCAGAGCAGGACTTACAAGACACCAGCGTAGGAGGACTAGCATCAGGCTGCTCATTATTCTTGTGGCTATGGCTGGCAGAGGAAAGCATAATAGAACACAGTATGATACAGTGCAATTAATGCCTTGCAGTAGGTGTAATATGGCACAATGTAGTGTGCAAACGCGCTATATATGGCACAGTGTAGTGTGCAACCACTGTATATAGTATGCGATAGTGCTCTGTTATATAGCAGATGTGAGTTACAAGGAACCCCCAAATACCTTAGTATGTCAGGGTATAGTAGAAAAATAAGGGAGAGGTATAACTGACAGTATAGAAAGTAGAGATTAGCGCTAGCATAAGTCACATACAAACGCAGAGCAAAAATATTACATGTCTGTAATGGGCACTAAAAATTACTACAGTCCACAGCGGCTGGTAGGATATAGCGCTGTATAACCTGGCCCGTGGATACAGGGAGACTGGACCCAGCGTTTCCCGGAGACCTGCTTGTCTAAAATGGCTGCCGCGCATCTCTGAGGAAGCAGGGGAGGGAGGAGCAACTCAGGGAATGCCAAGACCGCAGTGGAAGGCGCCCTGAGCTGGGGGAGGGGCTGCAGAGAGGGTACCTTATCCCCTGGCTGATGTTAACCACTGGGTCCCCTGGCCTTTAAAATATGCCTCTGTACCAGTAACCTTATGCCCGTTTAGTGGTGTAGTGGGGGACCAGAGGTAAGACTCCACTAAGACGCAGGTCCCCACAAACGGGGTTCCGCCTTACCTGTCCCTTGGATTCCGGGCTGCAGTCACGTGTCCGGGGAGGCTGCTATCTAGTCCCCTTCGGAGCCCCGAGAACCTAGCACAGGCTTGGTGTCACGGCGCCGCAGAAGGGTGATCGGGCGGCAGTACAGATATCCGGAGGAGAGTTTGGTGCTGCTCACCCCTTTGTAAAAAAAATTTAAAGTAAATAAAAGCATAAAAGTAAAGCTTGGGCTGCTTAATACAGCTCACTGTTATAATGGTGGTCCAGCTCCTGCCGACACCAACAAAACTGAAGTGCCCTCAGTCCGTGGACGTAGTATAGGGGGAAAGACCGAAGCATCCAGGGATTGAAAAGCTTTGCTGTCTGGTCCTCCAGGTCCCACCTACACCCTAATGTCTCCATGTGGGGCCCTATGCACCCTGAAGAAGAAATGATGTTCTACTGACTTAAGGTGTCCATCTGGATCATATAGAAAGTAGGTATATTTTCTGTTCTGATCAGATAAAATAACCCCCAAGCTCTGATAAAATCCTGCATATGCCACCATCTAATGCAAATACTGCATACACACTAGATCAGTGGTGGCAAACCTGGGCACTCCAGCTGCTGTGGACTACATATCCCAGCATGCACTGCCAGAGTTTTGCTATTAGGGAATGTTAAACTGTCAGGGCATGCTGGGATATGCAGTCCCACAGCAGCTGGAGTGCCAGGGTACGCCACCACTGCTCTAGACCAATGAAGTATAGTCCTTTCCATGGATTGTATGGAACAACCCTTGTGCTGCATAGATTTGTTCTCTGTACGTACATCACGCACTGACTAAATTAGTGCCTCAGTCAGTTTGATTATACAACCTGTGCACAAGTATGGCTATCCTTAAACCTGGACCCATTAGGGTGCCTTGAGGACAGAGTTTGGGAAACCCTGGTATAGAGCAACAGGCACAGAATGTGATGGTCAGTAATGTCAGACTCAGTCATCCTCTTAGAATAGATTTCTGTTCCAGCTGTTTCACTACTTTAAATTTGATTCTTTAGATTATTTCCACAGCTGTACTGCTCCTTATCGGATCTTCTTACATACCTCGTAGGACTCCTGAACCAAGGTCAGTGGAATCCCAGTTGGCTAAGCCTCCCTGGCTTTGTGTGTTACAATACAATGTGTGGATGTTAGAGTCCATGCAGTATCAATTCATAATTACTAGGTCTAACAACCACCAATGCAGTGATAACAGGAGGGAGTGGGACACACACTTGCCCAAGTGGGCTGCACAATGATGAAAAAAAAAATCCCATGGATATACTAGACACGAAAATAATTAAGGTTGAAGACAGTTTAGAAAACATCCTTTCATTTAACATATAAAAAGAATTACCAAGAGGAAATACCCAGGAAGGACCACCCCAAACCAATACCCCACCCCCAAAAAAGAACACACAAATGTTTCATCCCTCTAATTAGAGTCCACAGAAGTTTCCTTGCACAGTCCAGTCACAGTATGGCCTTCCCCTTGAGCAGATAGGATTTATCCCAGACGAGTATACCAGCAGCAGAGAAGGTCAGTCTTCAGAACAGCCGCACTCCCGCTTTTATGCGATTCAGTTCAGCTGGACTCCAGAACATATGGTCAGACATTGTGGTGACAGCAGGAGAGCTGCAAATACATGTACATAGTATGTAAGTGTTCTTACGCTCCTTAGTAAGCTGAAGCCAATATTAAAGGAAGACGGTTAATGTGGTTACTGGGTAAGAAACACATGTAACAGATAAAGCTCTGGCTGCTCCTGGGACTATAGTTCCCTTCTCTAACAATGGGTTAAGTACTGTAACTCCCCCTTCTCCCCTCGCACTTTGCTGACCTGATCCAGGCCTGACTAAATTTCAATTTCTGCCTACCGAGAAACAGGATATTTACAGCCCACGCTCTTGGTAAATGCATCTGTACCATTCATTAGCAGCACTACAGCAGGCACAGAACAGTCACCCTCCCTTACTGCAGTCCAGGAGACAGGTCAGCAGATGTATGAACTAAAGAACATTTTCTCTCTATAGGAAATGTCTTTACAGGTACACAGCTATACATGACCAATCTTCTACTACCTCCATAAATCAAAGCAGACAATCATTCTGTATTACAGACGCATTTCCTATGCCTGGGAAAATGACTGCCAGAAATGATGGAGAGTAGATCAGTGAAGTAAAACCCGCTGGTGAGAGAACCTCTAACAACATTAGAGGCTGCAATCCCTAACGCTATAACAGCAGCTGACAAACTCTTCACATGACACTATCCTCATTTGGGATCACACTGCACAACCTATAAACAAAACGGTGTACAGCTCTTTATAATATATACAGAGCCTTTATAAAAAGAAATTCCTTTTTGAGTCATGTATCCAACAAGGCCTGATAAGGTGATACAACATTTACAGTGTCAGTCAGTAATGCTATACTATTTCATCTATTGTGTGAGCACAGCAGCTTCTATGCTGTCATTACTGGTGTTTCCTACAATCACTTAGGTGGGGCCCTTATTATGCATGTAACCCACCTCACTCCTGCCCCTACTACAAGCTCCATGTTACAGTGATTACAGGAAGGAGGACAATGATCAGAGCGATCTGGAGGCAATTAATGGCCAGTTCCACAATTGAAACAAAAACATGGACAGGGTGAGGTCGAACCTGGAATGCTGACATGCTAATAATCTGATTTAAAGCATTTTACAATGTCTGCTTTACCATCATGTCTGAAATTAAGAAGACACTGTTAAAATCACATTATCAGCATGTTGGCATCCCAGGTTCACCCTGTCCTCCACATTTTCAATAACCAAACTCTCATACCCAGCACATGAGGAGACTATAGTATGGCCCTTAGGACGGATCCACCCGTAGCAAGGCGTTCATCTCAGCTCAGGCCCTATTTTTGTGGCGTAATCATAAGAATTGGATATGTAATAAGTGTCAAATATGTTAATAAACATGCAGTGCATCCCTTTTTTATTGAGGGTCAGCTCCTCTCTTTGGTAGCGGCCGTCTACAAGCGGAGGATGTTTTTGATTATTAGTTGATAGAAGTGTGATAAGCCTCCATAGTGCCCTCTGCTCTATCCTTCTGATTTACTTGAGCACTGATTTGGGGGGTGAAGCAATTGTTTTATAGGGCACCTGAACTAATGAGCACTCGATGGAACACTGAATTGCTGCTGCGTTGGCGTGCATATGCGCGGTTAGACATTTTTGCTCGCAGCCTCCTGAGGTGGCGAGCAGAATGTGCGATAAGTCTGCTGTTTGGGCGCCCAGACCAGGCCATTAGACGGGATTAGCTGCTATACGTGGCTAAACTCTGTGCTTTTGGACGTGCACACTCGGCAACAATTGAATTGCTTTGTTGGGCACCCAGAAAACAATTATCGCCCGTTTGACTGAAACCGAGAAACCACTGGCTGTATGCCCATAGGACCTCATTAACAGTTAGACATAAACACAAGTTACAACTCATTTAAAATCTAACAATAAGCTTTTTTTTTGTACTGACATTAGATTTTACAAACATTAATAGCAGAAATAGAAGTTACTAAATACGTTGGTGAATGTGCAGAAATATGTGCTTCTCACCTCATCTGTATTCTGTGTCCATTTCTCCGAGCTTCAGAGTCCTGCTGTTCTAGCACCGACATCATGGAGTAACTGTCAATTAGGAGACAGCCAGGGTCCTCAGTCTGCCCAGGTACTACCCCTAATGGATACTCGCCCCACTTCACAAATTCTGCAGAAAGAAAGGAATTGTTATCACAATACACAAACACTGACAAATACAACAGTTTTTATCAGACACATTTACTGTAAATCTGACCTGTCATGTAGTTCTCAGAAAACTAAATGAATTGTACATCCTGAATACAAGGCCCTACTACTGCATACCTTTCTTCTGGTGCTTTCCTCACATAATGGTTTAAGGTTTAGATAAATGAGCAGTTGGTGAGGACTGTGCAACCTGTCTGATAGATCTGAAATAAGAGGTGATCGGTATGAATGACCGCCGGACCTAAGTCCAGCAGTTGAAATCCCGAAGCCGAAAGACCGGCACCACTGAAAACCCTCATCTGTAAGTACACTAACTAACCTAACCCTCTCCTCCCCCCTAACCCACCCCTAGGGGTGCCTAAACCTATCCCTCCCGTCCCCGCAGCCTAAACCTAACCTCCCTATCCCCTAGCCTAACTCTAACCCCCCCTCCCCCTAGCCTAACCCTCCTGGAGGGGGGGTTGGGGGGTGCCTAACCCTAAGTTTCCCCCGGGATCTCCTAACCTAACCCTACCCCCTGCGGCTGTCCGTGCCTGCCGGCCAGCTTACCTTCGTTCGGTATGCCAGGCTCCTGGCGTAGCGATAAGCACCGGGATTTCAACGCCTATCATTTGTCCCCTGTTGGGATTGCACAGCATTTTGACTGCTGGCTTCCTGACTGCATACCAATAAGAGTCATTCTCCAGCCTCACTGGCTAGCAGGATCTCTAGTCTTTTATGACACACCGCAAGTCTACTTTTCTCTCAGCCCCCTTCCTAGAAGCTGAAATTTCCAATTCAACTCTAATGCATTTCTGGGAACGCGAATACCAGGACAAAACAAGAGGGGAGGACATGAAAAAATATATTTATCTCCAGATATATTGTACAAAATGTTGTTGTTTTATAGATTTACTCAACTTCCTCATTAATCTGAATCCTGACTGGTCAAGCACATGCAAAACTCAGTGTGCCCATTGTTCATCCTGTACATAGCAGTATGCAGATTTTTTTACACCCAGCACAAATGGAGAAGAGAAATATCTTCAGTAAAAAGAATAGTTTTACAACTAGCTAAAATGATAACTGTAAGGGTGTTTTATACACTGTCTATTACAGGGACTATACAAGGTCCTCCAGGATCTTCCTACAGATGCAGTGGGAAGGAACAGGAATAGCCGGGATACAACACAATAGCTCACGGTAAGAGATCTCAGACTACAGCTTCCAGGGCAGAGGATGGAAACAAAAGGACAAAAAAATATTATTATTACACTTACGTGTTAGTTTATTTTAAGTCTATATAGGTCAGCCCAACTCTGCCATTGAGGCACAATATTTCAATACTGAACTGTAAAAATACTTTGTGCCCAAAATATTAATGGTTTCCATGTGACCCCTTATAGAAAATAAGCCCTACCGCTTTGTATAGAGAACAATGGAAGAACCAGTGACCATGCCACTTGTTCTGCAAAACAATCCGCATTCTAATCAGTTTTTTCGTGTCTTACATCAGTAATGCAGTTGATAAGTTGCTACCTTTCAGAGTGGCCAGTTCTGTAATAGGTGTATAGATCTAGCTCAAACTCTTATGATAAAGACAATGGTCAAATTAAGCATTCTCGGTTAAGAGATAAAAAATATGAGATATGGTAAGAACTTACCCTTGTTATCTCTATTTCTACGAAGTCCATAGGGTTCCACAGGATACCTTGGGGTATAGGTGTGACGTCAGTCGCAGGGCACCAAAGAGTTAAGCTTTCAGCCTCCCAGGATGCACTAGGTCCCCCTCCTATACCCCGCCCCCGGGCCAAGGCACCTCAGTTAGTTACCAAGCCATAGGCCGGAGGAGGAGAAGGAAGAGAGAGAACAAAGATCTGGACACATACAAGAATCACATTCTCACCAGAGGGAGACGGAAAACCGGTGACCAGAGCAAAGCCCATCTGCAGCACAGGTGCGACAGGGCGGGAGTCCTGTGGAACCCTATGGACTTCGTAGAAATAGAGATAACAAGGGTAAGTTCTTACCATCTCTCATATTTTCTACTTCAGGGTCCATAGGGTATCCACAGGATACCTTGGGGATGTCCCAAAGCAGTATCCTTTAAGGGTGGGGACGCTCCTGTGCAGAAAGGAGAATCCGCCGCCCGAAGGAAGCATCCTGAGAGGCGAAGGTGTCAAACCTGTAATACCTCACGAAGGTATCGACAGAAGACCACGTAGCAGCCTTGCAGATCTGAACTGCCGAGGCACCACGTCGAGCTGCCCACGAAGGACCCACAGACCTAGTGGAATGAGCCTTCAGAGAAGGAGGGACCGGTAGGCCTTCATGAAGATAAGCTTCAGAAATAGCCATACGGATCCAGGCTGCCAAAGTTTGCTTTGAAGCAGGCCAACCCTTTTTACAGAAGCCATAGAGGACAACAAAGTGTCCTACTTCCTAAACGAAGAAGTGCGGTCAACATAAGTCCTTAAGGCCCGCACAACATCCAAAGAGGCCTCACCCACGGAAAGACCCGGTGAGTTAAAGGCCGGAACAACTATTTCCTCGTTAACATGAAACTGGGAAACAACTTTGGGAAGAAACTCGGGCCGAGTGCGGAGCACTGCCCTGTTCCCATGAAAAACCAAGAAAGGGGGTCTACAAGAAAGAGCCCCTAACTCAGAAACACGTCTGGCTGAAGCAACGGCCAGAAGGAAAACAGTCTTAGCTGTTAGCCATTCAATATCCACTGAGCCCAGTGGTTCAAACGGCGGTCCTTGGAGAGCCCTCAGGACCACAGCCAAATCCCAAGGCGCCACAGGTGGAACAAAGGGCGGCTGAATACGGAGAACACCTTGCATAAAGGTGCGCACAACCGGGACTGTAGCAATCCTACGGTGAAACCAGACAGATAGGGCCGAAACCTGTACCTTCAAAGAAGCAAGGCGAAGCCCATGATCTAGTCCCGCTTGCAGGAAGGCGAGAATCCGAGACAGACGAAACTCCCGCGGTGCATAACCTCTCGGTCGACACCACTGGAAGAACGTATGCCACACGCGATGGTATATCCTCGCGGAAGACGGTTTCCGAGCTCGTAACATGGTACGCACCACAGAGCTGGAAAACCCCCGGGACCTCAGCATGGCCGTCTCAACAGCCACGCCGCCAAAGACAGCCGAGTCAGGTCCGGGTGAAGACAAGGACCCTGAGACAGAAGGTCCGGTCGTAGCGGCAACCGCAGAGGACTGTCCACGGACAGACCCTGAAGGTCTGAGAACCAGTGCCGTCTGGGCCACGCGGGAGCTATCAACAGGAGCGTCCCTCCTTCCTGTTTGAATTTCCGGATCACCCGTGGAAGAAGGGAGACCGGAGGGAACAGGTATGCGAACCTGAACGTCCACCGGACGGACAGAGCATCCACCAGAGACGCCCCTTCGTCTCTTGTGCGAGACCCGTACACCGGCAACTTGTTGTTGTGCCGGGACGCCATGAGGTCGATTTCTGGAAGACCCCACCTGTCCACCAGTAGTTGAAAAACGTCCGGGTGCAGGGACCATTCCCCTGGATGAACGTCCTGGCGACTTAGAAAGTCCGCCTCCCAATTTAGCACTCCCGGGATGAAGACCGCTGATATGGCCGGAAGATTGCGCTCCGCCCAAACCAGGATCCGAGAGACCTCTACGAGAGCCGCCCGACTGCGAGTTCCTCCTTGCCTGTTTATGTAGGCCACGGTGGTAGCATTGTCCGACTGGACCTGCACCGGGTGACCCCGGAGAAACCGCTGTGCCTGCAGGAGAGCATTGAAGACCGCACGGAGTTCCAAGATATTTATTGGAAACTCCGCTTCTGTCGGCGTCCACCTGCCCTGGAACAAGTGTGGACCCGAAACTGCTCCCCAGCCCCGAAGACTGGCGTCCGTTGTCAACAGGACCCAATTTGGAACCCAGAACGGACGTCCCTTGTTGAGGTGGGTCGTCTTTAACCACCACGCAAGGGACAGGCGAACCTCCGGGGTGAGCACAATCGTCTGGAACTTCAGAGACTGAGGCAGCCCGTTCCACTTGGACAGGATCAGGTGCTGCAGAGGTCTGGAGTGAAACTGGGCGTATTCCACCATGTCGAACACCGACACCAAGGAGCCCAGTAACCTCATCGCCGAGTGTAAGGACACCCGGCGGCTGTGCAGACAACTGCGCACCCTTAACTGTAAAGCAGAGATCTTGTCCTCCGTCACGAAGATCCTTTGCTGTCCCGAGTCCAATAAGGCTCAAAGATGCAGAATCCTCCGAGACGGGATTAGAGTGGACTTCTGCCAGTTGATTAGCCAGCCGTGCCGTTGCAGCAGTGCAATGGTCAGGTCCAAGCGGTGTAACAGGAGCTCTGGAGATCCTGCCACCAATAACAGGTCGTCCAAGTACGGCAACATGCGGACTCCTTGCAGCCGCAGAGAAGCCGCCATGACCGCCATCACCTTGGTGAAAACACGTGGTGCTGTCGCCAGGCCAAAAGGTAACGCCCGAAACTGGAAGTGGTCGCTGCGGATTGCAAACCGAAGGAACTCTTGATGGCGCAAAAGAATAGGGACATGCAGGTAAGCGTCCTGTATGTCCAATGACACCATGTAGTCCCCAGGTTCCAGCGCCAGAATGATGGACCGTAGGGTCTCCATCCGAAACTTCGGGACCCGCAAAGACTTGTTGAGTGCTTTGAGGTTGAGAATCGGACGATATGACCCATTGGGTTTCTGTACCAAAAATAGATTTGAATAGAAACCCTGGCCCCTCTGGGAGAATGGAACAGGCACTATAACTCCAGCCTGGAGCATAGTGTGCAATACCTTCCGCAGCTCCGTAGCCTTGTTCCGGTCTGATGGTAGACCCGTGGTGAAGAATCGAGCCGGGGGTCTGTGCCGGAAGGAGAGGGCGTACCCGTGGGAGACCACCTCCAGAACCCAAGTGTCTGTCGTAGTGAACGACCAACACCGGGAGAACTGCAGCAGGCGGCCTCCCACCCTGGGATCCCCCAAGGGGAGACCCGGACCGTCAGGCCGCAGGCTTGTCATCTGGCTTGGGGGCCGGACGTCTGGTACTCCATGCCTGTTTCCGGGGCTTGACCGATTTCTTAGGGCCAGCCTGTCGAGGAAACGACTGTGGTTTGGGCCTTCCCTGGGCCCTAGATGACCGAAAGGATGATGGTCCAGAACCAGAAGGAGCAGCGGCCGACGGGAGACAAGCAGATTTGGCTGCCGCCAGCGTGGCCACAATCTTATCCAGATCCGGACCGAAGAGAACTTCTCCGGTAAACGGCAACGCTTCCAGACCTTTCTTAGAATCTGCGTCCGCCTTCCAGGATCGCAGCCACAAGGTGCGACGAGCAGCTACCCCTGCTGAAGAAATTCTAGACACCAGAGTACTAATGTCTAGAGCCGCCTCGTTGATGTAGGTGGCCGAATCACGGAGATTGCCAATCAACTCCGCCTGTTCGGCCGGATTCAAAAGAAGCCTCTAATGAATCCGCCCAGCGCTCCATCGCTCTGGCAACCCAGCAAATGGCCATAGCCGGCCGTGCTGCCCCCCCTGCAAGGGAATAAGCGGACTTCAGGCAGATTTCTACCTTGCGGTCCGTAGCATCCTTAAGGGAGGACATGGATGGCATCGGCAATGTGGCACTACGGACAAGACGGGTCACGTGAGAATCCACCTGTGGAGGGGATTCCCACTTAGCAAAATAATTATCCGCGAACGGATAAGCCACCGCCAGGCGTCTCTGCGGCTGGTATCTTTTGCCAGGTTGTTTCCACGCCTCCTCTAAATGGTCCACCAACTGACCCGAAAGAGGAAAGACTGTGGCATCGCCCTTCACATCTTTGAAAAAGGCATACTTAGATTTAGCCGCTGGGGGAACTTCGTCCTCAATCACCAAGGCTGTGCGGACCGCCCGAATAAGTCCAGGAATATATACTTTGGACTTAGCATCAGCGTCCTTAGTATGGAGAGGTTCCTGATCGTAAGGATCCAGAATCTCCCCATCATCAGACGTCCCTTCGTCATCCTCATAAGGAGCGGACAGAGACGCCACCGGCCTTTTATGAGGCCGCATCACAGACTCCCCTTGCAACACATCCGACAAGTGCTGTACAGAACTCGTCAGGGAGTTAACCCACGCTGGCTCCTGAGAACCCGGGAGCGGGGAAATAGGGAGACTGTGGGGTACCACCAATTGTCGTGGGAACCCCTGCATGGGTGACGACACCACAGACTGCTGGGACAAACCCATCGGAGTAAACGCGGGCTGCGGAGCTAACTGGCCCACTAAAGCTGTTAACGCCTGAGCGAAACAAGCCCAGGGCGGCTCCTGTACCGGTGCTGTAACCGTAATAGGCCGCGCCATGGACAAACACTGCCGGCAAAGGCCCTCCGCGCTACCCTCCCCCTCCGCTAACGGTACTTTGCACGTGGTACACTGTAGCCGGAGGGGAAAATCACTTTCAGACATGATGGCACCACGTATGTGACCTCTCTCACCAATTAAGTATTAAATAGGCGAGAGACCACCCTGCAGCACCGCACCGCAAGGGCTTTAGCAGAAAGAACAGGGACAGTAATAAAGCTGACAGTTTAGAGAAGAAAAGTTACAGGCAGCGCTAGCACAGTCACATACAATGCAGAGAAATAACAATTCCTGCACTAACAGCGCTGATCACTCAACTACACAGACACAGGGCCTGGTAGGACACAGCGCTGCATACACAGACCTGAGCCACAGCGGAGGAGAGGTATGCGGGGGGACCCAGACCACGATGCTTCCTTCCAGACTTCCAGCAGCGTTCACCATGCGTTGCAGAGAAGATGGCCGCCGAGGAGCAGAGAGAAGCTGGCCTGGGGGAGGAGCGCTGACACAGGACCAGTCAGCACAGTGCAGAGAGGGCTGTGTGCAGCGGGGGAGGCGCCGGCTGTGAGACAGGGAAGGCACGCTCCCCTGGCATGCATTTAACCCCTGGGACGCCGCAGCGCTACCGCTCTGCTGCGGTCCGCTGTCCCAGGGGGTAGTGGAAGCGCAGGTTGGTCGCCTGGCTCCACGCTGCAGCCAGTCCCCAGGGAGCCCCCTGCCTGGGGACTTAGGACCATGTGATCAGCGGGGACCCACCGCGGGACCCCGCTGCTTACCTCTGTCCCCCTTGAATCCGGCCATGGTCCGGAGCATCTGGGGTCACCGCTAGCTGTGACCCCAGACGCCCACCAGCATCCCCGGATCAGTACCGGCGTTCTGGTACCGGCGGGGTGTAGGGAAGACAGCATGGACGTCAGGACTGACTGTCCATGCTGTTCATCCAGATGTGCAGCCACAGCTGCATGAAGAAAAAGCTTCAGGGGCTCTTCTAGCCCCCACTCCAACAGGTGCACCCGACTCCGGCCGGGCACCAAACTAAACTGAGGTGCCTTGGCCCGGGGGCTGGGTATAGGAGGGGGACCTAGTGCATCCTGGGAGGACTGAAAACTTAACTTAACTCTATAGTGCCCGATGCCTGACGTCATCTCCTATACCCCAAGGTATCCTGTGGATACCCTATGGACCCTGAAGTAGAAAGTGCATTAAAATAAACACAGTAATTGTGCCTTTCCAGCCATTGCATTTCACATTTTATTCCTGCACTTAAAATATGTTACATAACAGCACAGCCCACTTCCCATGCACCAATATATTATTTGGTGGGGGTCTTTTTGCTAGGAAGTGCCACTATTTGTTTGGACAGTGCTCAACTCGCTTCCCATCAGGCAGCCTAAGAGGGGTTACACACCCTGAAATGAAAGTCTGTTGTTGGAAAGGGAGCCATATACAAAATAAAGCCTCTTTAAGAATATTAAATTCAACTTACTATATAGTGTATTGTATAAAAAAACACCAAAACAATGAGAGCACTGAAATCATTCTAGATGGATTCCACTTGCCGTTCATCATAGACTAAGGAAAGCGATACCTGAACTGACTCCCCATGCAGAGCCCTCTAATGCCGCTCTTCCCTCCGATGCAGTTTTCAGATTGATCTTCTGAATGTATTCCTCCTCGTTGGACTCTGTGATCATCTCCTCATCGTCTGATTGCTCACTCATATTCTCGTCCTCTTCCTCCTCACGTACTGTGCTCCTCCAGCGATCATAGCCTCTAGCTTTTGACACCCGCTGTATTTTCAACTGCAAACTCTCGACAGTGTAGATAGACCGATCACCATCGTCTAAAAAGACATCGGTGCCGTCATCCTGGATGTAGATAGAGCAAAGGCACAGCAACTTCTCCTGAGAGGTGACCGGCAAGCGAGTCCTCATGAATGAAAAGATCCTGATGAAAAGGGCAAATAATACAGCTCACGTATAACATGGGTAACAATTATATTCTCTCCTAATATAAGGGGACGGCAATGCATGAATTGAACAGTAACACCTGGAAGTATTTTAGTGTGTAAAACAAACAGGCCTTACAGCTTCAGGAGGTGCGGGGTGGCCCAGCTTGGATACTCAAGGCACTTCAGCATCAACTTTTTCCATTGAAAAGATACACTGTGAGCAAATAGCTTCCACCTGCTCTTCACAGTTATCTGGGAGCGTGAAGGTACCATGGATTTCTTTTCTGATTGAAAGAAATGTAAGTTAGAAGCATGAACTCTGTGGTCTTAAATGTATTTCTGGAACAGTTGCCAACATTAAGTTGATGGAAGAGTCTACTACTCTGCTGATTAGGGAAGCTCTGTCAACTCCAAGGGTTTTGTTTTTTTGTGTTTTTACCAAGTGGCTTGTCGGTGACTCTGGCTGTGGCATTTTAAAGGGCAAGAATATTAAATGTAAAACTAGGAGTGTTTAGCATCTATTACTGCCCTTCTAAACCCTGCGGCTTTGAAAGAGGCTACTTTGTAAATATACCCCCAAGTCTGGGAACGTCCTGTTGTCCCCATCACCCTGCTCACATTTATTTGCACACTAGTGGGCAGGTCACTGCCTTCCAGAAGATCAGCCCATTCCACTCTGGAAATACTCTGCGAATGTTCTGAATGTCTGTTTAGCAACAGAATATTCTTCTATCTCCATCCACTTCAAATCAGGGACAGAGATCAAGAAATATACAAAAGTGAGTTTTGCCCCTTATTGTAAGAGAATTGGATAACTGGGAACCTGGGGAAAGTCTGCAGCACATATTAATATGTAACTATATACTAGGAGAAGAGAAAAGATGGATGGGGACCATGTCTTGAGTATATTTATAGCAAATGTGGAATCAGTAAGTCATACACTGGGTGGACAACTACAGATATTTCACTCCTTAAACGTGTGATATCGGCCTGTGTTCTGTGATGTCTGGTAAGGAATCACCTCACAAGTGCAGGAAAAAAAA
Source organism: Taudactylus pleione (assembly GCA_031769625.1). Classification (NCBI taxonomy): domain Eukaryota; kingdom Metazoa; phylum Chordata; class Amphibia; order Anura; family Myobatrachidae; genus Taudactylus; species Taudactylus pleione. The sequence continues at coordinate 5,797,696 of JAUIMM010000210.1, read as the reverse complement.
AAAAATGCAAAAAAGATAGCATACCCAAGGTAGAGAGGTGAAATCGGGACATTCACCCCATGGAAGGGCGAGTAAGCAGGGGAACAATATACAAATTTAATAGGGGAAATCGACAGACTGGACAGGGAAATATTTACTAGTGTCAGAGAATGGCAAACTTTTCTAGGTAGTGCAGCTGTATCAAAGGCACCCTATATGCAGCCACTGTGTGGCCTGAGCATATATTCATGAGACTGTGCCCTACCCAATTTTACTGGTTGCAAAAAATCCAAAAAGTTAAATGTTTCACACCCACCTGCGCTGTAATTGGCTGTCAAAATTTCAGAAATCCAGCAGGAGAGATAGTGTTCCCTGGCTTCTGTGTCACACTCCTTGCTCAGTCCCAGACCTGCAAACATTTTCTCCAATAGCTCCTGAGTGAATGCTGAGGAGTGCAAGACCTTCAGTAGTGGCTGCCAGAAACGCAATAGGGTCTGGGGGAGGTGAAAATCTTCACCTTGGTCTGAATGTGGCAGAGGAGGTTTCAGAAATAAGGATAAGGCACCAATGGCAAGAATACCTAACATGTGAACTCTATCATTTAAAATGCATACATTGTAAAACAGAAAAGTGCCTGGGACTGGTCTTTGGTATCCAGTACAGCTTCTATGTGGCACTGTTCTATTTCAAACTGCTCTAAGCCATATGAAGCAATGTTTACCATTATCCCAAGTCATTAATTGCACCAATGAGTACCATATTTTTAGAAGTTGCTAATACACAGCCCTGCTTTTCTCCCTTTATACAAATGACTGCACCTCTGGGGATCCATTGGTCAAACTCCTGAAATTTGCAGATAACACTACAGTCATCTGACCGATTAAAGACGGGGATGAGTCCGCTTATAAAAGAGGTGGACTGGTTGGCACAGTGGTGCAGCCAGAATAATTTAGAGCTAAACCTGTCCAAGAGAGTTGAGATGATTATCTATTTTAGAAAACACTGTCAGTGCATCTCCATTGATTATAGCTGACATTATTGTATCGGTGGTGGATTCTTTCAAATTCTTGGGTTCTATAATCTCCAGAGATTTGAAATTGGAGAAAAATGTTGACACTATTGTCAAGAGGGCACATCAGAGGTTGTATTTCCTATGGCAGCTCAGGAAATTTGACCTCTCAAGGGAATTGCGACTCATTTTTTTATTCGGCAAGAATAGAGTCTGTCCTATGTACCTGGATATTTGTGTGGTTTTGTGCAGCCAGTGAACGAGATAAGGCCAGACTACAGAGAGTAGTAAGGATTGCGGAAAGGATAAATGGAGCTGAACTTCCTTCTATTCAGGAGTTATACTTGTCTAGGGCTAGGCAGCAGTCTGGTAATATCGTGGCGGATGAAGCTCATCCTTGTCATGATCTGTTTCAACTGCTCCCATCGGGAAGGCGATATAGATCAAGTCGTGTTAAGACCACTAGGCACCTCAAAAGCTTTTTTCCGCAGGCAATTTCACTGTTAAATTCCTAACTACAAATATCATGTCATTATTGTGAAATTGGTCTATTTAAAAGGTTTTTATTGTGTATATTTTTTATGGTTTTGTATATTGTGTCTGTATGCTTGATGTGTTAAGTGAGTACTTGGCCAGTAGTTACCAGAGTCAAATTCCTTGTACAGGTTGAGTCTCTCATATCCAAATATTCCGAAATACAGAAATTTTTTAGCATGACTGTGATAGTGAAACCTTTGCTTTTTGATGGTTCAATGTACATTAACCTCATTTAAAGCACAAATTACTATAAATATTGTATACAATTACCTTCAGGCTTTGTGTTAAGGTGTATATGAAACAAATTAATTTTATGTACACAAACTTTGTTTGAGCCACAAAATTATTGAAAATATTGTATAAAATGACCTGCAGGCTGTGTGTATAAGGTGTATATAGAACATAAAAGCATCTTGGGAAAGGGACCCAAATCTAAGCAAATATTCCATAATACGGAATACTCCGATATATCCAAAACACCCCTGGTCCCAAGCATTTTGGATATGGGAGACTAAACCTATATATATATATATATATATATATATATATATATATATATATATATATATATATATATATATATATATATTTGTATACTTGGACAATAAAAATTATTCTGATTGAACATAATTAACCCCTTAACTGGCGTTGTTGCATGTGATGCGACAGCAGCCAGAAGAGCTTCAGCTGACAAGGTCACATCAAATGCGGCCACTCCGCCTATCCCCCGGGAATAATGTGGCGGCCGGTGTCAGTCGTCATCCCTGCCAAAATCAAGCCCCAAAATGAAGTGCAAATGACATTCTTGAGCGCATGCGCCTAGGATCAATAGTGCGAAGAGGGCCCTCCAAGCACTATTTGGCTGCTTTCTGCAGGTGCAGAGATCAGCTGTAGCAGGAAGGACAGATTATCAGTCCACCCTCACACACGCTCTGCCGCTCTCTGCATTTTTTTTTCCAATAAGATGTTTAATAAAAATATGTATATATATATATATATATATATATATATATATATATATATATATATATATATATATATATATATATATATATTTATTATTATTATTTTTTTTATTATATTGAATTTTGGAGGGGGGAATAAAGAATAAATAAAGTGGTTAAGCAACAGCACAAACTTTAAAAGGGGCTGAGTTACTGTAACAAATAATGCTTTAAAAAAAAAGTTAATAACTACTGTAAAACTTATTTATATAGTGATTTTCTGCAATAGTACTCAAGACACTATAAGAAAAAATAAATAAACGAGCAGTAAAAGTGAAAAGTACTCTTAGTTGGGGAGAAGTTCCCTAGCTGTCTCCACACTGCTAAGACCTAGTGAGTGGCTGTGGTCTCGTTACTATTTACAGCAACTTCATGTGACTGAGAAAAAGAAGTAAAGATGTATTTGGCGTGATGTCACTAAACCCACGAATCATGTGATTAGAAACAGAATTCCAAAAGAGGAAGCACAGAGTCAGGTGTGTTTCAAGACAGTCTTTCAACGTAATAAAAATGCAGATTTAGAATACATTTCTGGAAATTAGAATTTACAAGCTAAGTCAGCACTTTACCCTTTGGGTATTCTAAAACACGATATTAGCTAACGTGGAGACAAATAACATACTTCTGCACCAATTGGAGCTCATCAATGTACAAAAGGTTTTTGCTTTTTCTTCGGCTTATTAATTGAATACCTATAAGGGAATCTTGGGAGAGTCTCAAAGCACTCCTCCCCTGACAGAATGCACACAAGCAGCTCCTATCCGGGGTACATTACTTCTGGGAATTATCTTTAACACGGTGATTCACCAACGGATCTGAGCAAGGGGAAGATTTACTAAGCAGTGCTTTTCAAAACCGCTGCATCTACATCAGTTTCTCTCACTGGATTTAAAGGGACAATCTATCTATCCATATTATACACACAAGACCAGTTTGTCTAGAAGATGCATTTTCTTTAAAGATTTACCTCCAAGGCTAAATTGCAATATTTAGAGTTACAAAAAAGTTACAAAAATGTTACACATAGCAACCAATTAGATTCTACCTAACATTTATCTAGCACCTTCTAAAAGAGAACAGCTAGAATCTGATTGGTTGCTATGGGAAACAACATCTCCACTTCTAAAAACTCTCACTTTAGTAAATTTACTCCTTGGCATCTGATTACTGTTTGTTCTCTAGAGTGTAAGCTCCATAATGACAGGGACTGACTTAAATGACTATTCTCTGTATAGTGCTATGTATAAAACATGATTGCACTTTATGAATAATTAAATAATTGAAATTCAATGCCTTTATTGCAGTCAGTTCAGCATTTGAGTCTCTCAATTGTGTCACCATCATCCCAAAGCCATGCGTTTGTAATATGCTACTCATTGGAGAGCTCAGAGGTTTAGAACAGTCTGCTCATTTGTTTATCTGGGAGTGGAAAGAGGCAAAGCCAGCAGGACAATGGGGGCATTAGTACGTTGCAGGAAGGAATTACAGATGAAAGTTTAAGAAGAGCTGTTGAGCTAATAATGTAAAAATACTAAATATATTGTGGAGATACCAAAAATTTACCTTTTGGCTCTATATTCAAGGTCGCTAGCTGTTTTCCTGTAGGTATAATGAAGCCTTCCTCTAGGAGGATCTCAACTGAAGTCTGTGAGCTTAAAAAGAAATAAAAATGTATCAGACCTCATGTTTCTTAGGCTAAAATGCACAAAAACACAGCATTCGACACACATTTCTACAACATCAGGAACAAAAACACATACTTACATACCTCTTGCATCATAGCTAAACCGTATACTAAATGATTGTGTGTGTGTGTGTGTGAAGCCTGCCACTTCATGCCCTGTCATGAAGAATATGTTGACCCGTGCATGCCACCCACATTATAAATGTCAACATGGTCACCATCAATCTAATATACCGCACCCAACATAATATATGAAAATGGAAAATTTGGGTGGACCAAATAGAAGACTATTTGTTAACCAAACCCTTTATTGTGAGATAGGCCAGTGGTTTCAGTATTTCTGAAACAGATAGGGCCTAATTCAGACTTGTACATACACCTAATGTTAGGGGGCAATGCCAGCAAGCCCCCCTCCCCTAAGTCGCAGTCTGATTGATAGGCTGCGGACGTTTTGGGACAGGGACGGCTATGTTCCTAAAAATAAGGCGGGGGTGGGGTGGGGGGGGGGGTGTTCGCCATGATCTGCTTTTTCGACACAGATTTCCTGGCACCAGCTACAGATGTGAGGCAGCCATCTGAGTAACCTGAGGGTTACGCAGGTGCTCATGCAAGTGATCTGATGGCTGCGTCCGAGGACACAGCTGTGGAACACACAAGCATGCAGGAGGAGTCTATTTTACGCCAGACACCCCCTGCTGCATTAGCATAAGTTAGAATCACTGCTGTGTCCAACATGGAATCGGGCTCATAGTTCCTTTATCCTTGGCTACGACAAGTGGAGTAATCTTCTCATACAGAGTGGAAAGCAAACACATCTGGTAACTGTATAAGTCTGATGTGGATACATGGGTATATTACAGAAGGGCGGCTGTTACTGCTATAACATTACAAATTAAATACATTTAAAGAAAAACAAACAAATTAATAAACATCCAGACATGCACCAGGAGACATGACTGAGGAAACTTCTTGCTTCACTCCCTAATTTTGCATCGTTGGAGAAACATACTGGACAAAATTAAAGACCCAGTTACTAATGATTTAAACAAAAAGTAATGCGATGATTGTGACAAGAGTGTTAATTGGAATTAAACAGTGATGGACAACTATGACCATACATCTACAGGCCGGTCATGCACCCAATCAGCGTTTGCAATGGTCACTGTATTCAAAGTTCTCTAGGTCATCAACCTGTGGAGACCTGACCATTATGCGCAGAAGCAGGTTTCAGTTTCTCAGAGCTGAGTTAATAAAGAGTAACCAAAAGTGATGTGATGTAGTGCCTATCTGTACTAACTTAGCTACCATGTCAAAAATGGCTGCTTAAGCTAAACGTATATATTGTTCAGTATATGCTGCCATAGGATTTTCAATATCTTTCAACATCGATACAGATATATATATACACACACACACACTATATAATTATATATATACATACATACATACATACACACACTTGAGGCTGCACATTGATCCACTACTCCAGAATACACAGCAATTGGATTCAGTATGCATTAAGCAAAATATGAAACCCAGTACCCGGTTTGCAACACTAGCTCTTTGGCCTGTGCTGTGATCCACTCTAGGTTAGCGGTGGAGTTCCACGGTTTCTTTGATTTAGTATCATTCTGAAGATCTTCAAAAATCTGATGAAAATAAGAAAAAAAAACACAATTGTTCATATGTAAATGACAACACATCAGTCTAATGCGCTAGTATAGGGCTAACACAGCAGCAGTTCTCTATTACATCTGCTGGTAATACTAGTAGCTCTACAGTTGTATCTACAATAACTAGAGAAACATTTTTTTATACTGAAACCTCTCCAGGATTTAATTGCAAAATTTTATTTTTGTCTTTTTATTTTTCTATTATGCGGTATTGTGGGATTGTTGGTGAGTGAGCCAAGTATGAGTAAAATGTTGTACACTGACTTGTTTTTGTTCCATTTTGGAAGAGTGCAACAAGAAGAATAAACTGCAAAGTAAAGACAGATAAATACTCCCCCACACTGAGTCACACACCACAGAGACTGAGCCATTTAAAAGCAAAAACTATTGTTGGGTGTATGCTTGGGATTTCTGGTGGCAGACAGGATTTATATTGCAATCAGGCCCAGCATAGATTCTGTATGGCATTATGAAGTTGCTTAGTTACCGTTTAGGTTTTAGATTTAGTGAGTACTAAGAAAGTCCCTAATTCTAAAACAAAAGTGATCCTGGACTAGTTTCCTTGAAAATTTGCAGAGGCTGCATTACATGTTTGCTTTGTATGGAACTAAGCTCCGTACTCAGCAATGTGACATTATTACTATTCACTAGTAGCTTCAGTGTGTGAGACGTATTATAAACACCTACATAATCTGATCTATTGTCACGAGGGTTGTGAAACACCCACATTCTATTCAGTCTCACACTGTACGATTTTAAGTCTTCAATATTAACTGGATACATTTACAAGTCAAAAGACCCTTCTTTTTTTTTTTTTAAATAAAGTAAAGTCAGGCAGAAAAATTTATATATCTGGACACGCATTTTGAGCCCCCTAAAAAGTCAGACGTGTCTGTATTACAAAATGACAGTTACACAGATTGCTCCAGACAGTACTTCTAATGCAAACAATTTTATAACTCATAATCCATTAATTGCCTGCATTTTTTTTTATTTTTTATTTAAGATAAAAACAATGTAAAATACTGCTTACATAAGTTATCCACCCGTGCAGTAATTGGTGGAACCACCTGTTGCTGCAATAACAGCTCTAAAGGTGCATACACACACAATGATTTTTTGACGGATTATCGTTAAACGATATAGTTTAACGATAATCGTTTGAAAAAATCGTTCACTTTCTGAGTCAAACGATGAACGATTATTGTTCATGCGCGTTCACGTTTGTAGTTCAGTCAGACTTGTCAACTCAACGGTTTTCATTAAGTTAATATGCAAAAATCGTTTGTAGTTCATAAAAATCGTTCATTACATTTAAATGAACGATTTTAGTAAACGATTTTAGTTCATTTTTTCAAGGTAGAAAATCTTTTACTAAAATCGTTCATTATCGTGTGTGTATGCAGCTTTAGGGGTGATCTGGACTTTAACTTGGTCATTGTAGAAGAAAAACCAGTCTTGCTTTGGCCTTGTGCCTGGGATCATTGTCCTGCTGAAAGGTGAACTTTTTCCCAGGCTTTTCTAGCAGACTGAAGCTGGTTGCAGTATCTCACTGTACTTTTCACCATCCACTGATGCTTCAATTTTAAGAAGATGCCCCACTGAGTAAAATCATCCCCACAATATGATGTTGCCACCCCCATACTTAGTGTTTACGGAGGAATGGACAAAGTTAAGCGTGTGCCACACAGTGTTTTGAATTGGGGGTCAAAAAGCTACATTTTTGTCCCATCTGACCACAAAACCTTATCCCACATTTAAGATGGGTCGCTAAGGTTTTCTGTCAAACTCCAAACTGCTTTGCTGCATTTTTCCTTAAGAATTGGCTTCTTTCCAGCCACCCTCCCATACCGGCCAGTTGTATGCAGAGCTCCAAGTTATAGATGGCCTCTCTGACTGAGTTTTGAGGGCCTGGTCTAGGCAGTGCTTGGGTGCTATGATGCTGCTGCCATTTCTTCACAAATATATCCAACAGTTCTCACATTACCCAACCAAGATAACCAAGCGCTTGGATAATATTATGTAGCCTTTTCCTATCTTGTGCAGGTCTATAAACATTAGCTTTAATTTTCTTAGAACGCTCTTAAATTTACAGCTTTCCTTCAGATGCGGAGTATGACTAATGCCATTTTTATTATTACGGGGGTTTTATCCATAAAAGCTGACCTTATTTAAGGATTCAAAAAGGTAAAAAAGTGATTCAAAAGTCACGTGTTAGAGCAATATTCTGTGTAATAATAGAGCTTTCACAGCACAGGGGTTGAATAGTTATGCAAGCAAATATTTTTAGACACCATGAATTACGAGTTAAACATCTACTTTAAGAGCCCACTGATTCGTAAAATAAAAAAAAAAAACACCACTGGAACAATCTGTGTGTGTTATCAGTTATACAGAGTTTTGGGGGGGCTGAATAGTTTTGCTATCCAGAAAGTGAGTGTGTGTATGTATACAAAAATATTTTTTAAGTGTCCCTGTACTCAAGGTGGGAATGGCAGAAGGGCGTCTGTAGGTTCTCCACATGCAGTGATTACTACAAAGTACTGACATCAATAAAAACTTGTTGATCTATTTGCTGTCAGTGTCCAATCACTTTTGGGTACATAGTGTACATTACATTTGCTGTGGAGCAGGATTTTTTTTACGCTTTATTAAAATAAAAATCTTTATAAAATGACAGCACAACCAGAAATCAATGCGAATAGAGCATATCACAGTGAATAAGAGGCTTACTGTTACCACTTCTCTGTAATACTCCAGCTACCAACAGGAACAGCCGACTTCCATACTCTGCCACGTTCCCCATCAGCATTAGGGCTGACATTGGGTCTGATTTACAGATTGACACTAAAGCCACCGCTACTGCAAATTTGTGCACAGCCCCTATTCAAAAATGTGCAAATGTCACAGCTGCCTGGATTTGTATTGAGACGTCCACCGGTGGTTTTGCAAATCCAAGCGATTTCGCAGATCAGTGGATAATCGGCCTTCTGAGTAACCCCCAATGGTCACACAGAATGGCCGCATGAACGGAGACACCGGAATCATTTTTACTGCATACAGGATTGCAGTTGCAGGCTGAGACATTCCCTGAACACTGTTGCATGACACCTTTATCTTAGTCCCAGTGCCATTGCCACCCACAAACGGTCGCTGCCTGTCAATCACTTTGCGAATAAACCATCCCTGTGAGCTACATCGGTAATCAAAGTTGCCGCATGTGCTTTACGATACGCAGTCTACCGATAAACTTTATGTAATCTGTAGTTATAATTATACAAAAACATCAAAGGCTCCAATCCCATTAGAGTGTGCAGCTTTATTCAGTCATCAGCAACAATTAGATAACGGTGTACACACTTGTCTAGTATTAACGCCATTCATGGTAATCTAAGTAATCTCTAGTTGTAACCATGTATTTCATACTAGCGGCTGTCCCCAGCATTGCCTGTGGTTTTTTTCTCTCTCTATTCCCTCCTGTGTCTCTTGCCCATTCAGTGCCCTTCTCTACTGCCCCTCAGGCCCTTTCGCACACCTGGCAGGTGACCAGTGATAGTGGGCATGGGCAGAAGCTCCGCAGCAGGTGCAAGCACCATACATGCAAAAGGTTGATATTAATACTTTCAAATGGTTGCTTTACTTCCTTTTTCTAATTTCATATAACAGTAGCTTTCAAAACCAGTGATTTATGGAAAGTGGCCCTGGTATAATGCGTGTTACTTTGTAATATCCTGATTTATCAGAATACATGCGATTCCTAATGTAATCAGCAGGATGGAGGTGGGGAAATGGGATATAAATGATCCAATATAACGGTTCTGTATTTCATTTACATCATCAGACCCTATAAAAACTGCTGTATAAACTCCTCTTACAGTGTTATGAATATATGGTGTCTGACAGTGGCTCTGAGACATGGATAAATCTGTTCTGATGCTCAATGTACTCACGGGTAGGGTTAAGGAAATGTGCACTAGAAGATATAGTACCTTGAATTGTTCACTTGTATAGGATCCCAAAGTCTCCCGAAGTTTCACTGTGAGGAAACAAAATATTTAATGCTAGATAATATAAAAAAGGGCTGCAGTGAGAATTAATGTTATCAGTTTCCTTATAACCTGCAATTTCCTGTGAATAAAGCATGATACAGTGTAAACAGAACATACATTTCATTGCAGAAGTGGCAGAAAGGGAAATTCCCCATGGAAAACAAATATCCTCCTATTAATGACAATGAACCAGACATACTAAAGTAAAGAAAAAAGTCTAGTTCCAACAGGCAGAAGGTAGTGTCCTGACAGAGCAGCTAGCAAGACGGTTGCCTGTGGAAATGTTTCACAGCCTTGGTTACTTCATAGGTATCATGAGTTAGGTTTTAGTCATGGAAGAAATCACAGGGATCATGATTAGAAAGACTAATGGTATTTCCCGTCCCCTTTGTTGTCCATCTTTGTATTATAATTGATGGACACTCATCTTGTATACCATTTAAGAACATTAGATCATACTGTATATTCTACCAAATTACTTTGTAGAAATGCTCTCTGGATACATGTACACACGCCTGACATACATGTTTGCATATAACTGCACACTCACCATTTAGACGGATACTCCTTCACCCACACAGCAGACGGGAATAACTCAGTATAAAAGGTATGCAGTCGGGAAGCGGACGGACCTAATCCCGACAGCCGGCTTCCTGACTGTCATATCCCGGCAAGGGTCTAAAGACAGGCGTCTACATGCCGACGCCTGCCATTAGACATACGCCGGGAGCCCGGAATCCCGATCGAAGGGACGCCGGGCACAGAGCACGAATAGCCGCGGGGGTTTAGGGTTCCCCTGGGGGACTTAGGTTTAGGCGGCGGGGAAGGGGGGGTTAGGTTTAGGCACTGGGATGGGGGGGGGGGTTAGGCACCCCTAAGGGAGGGTTAGGTGGTAGAAATAGGTTAGTATATACTTACCTTTCACAATCGGGATTTCCTCCTCTGCCGGGATGCCGCTGTTGGGATCCAATCGCCAGGCATGGGTCCGGCGGTAAATCATACAGATTCCGTATAAAATAACCCACAAAAACCCCAAAAGGTGCTTCCACCAGAGAGACTGATATAATCAGATGGTCTATATTAATATGGATTCTGCAGTGATCTCCATGTATTTGACTGCTCTTTTTGAAGCTGGAAACCAGATCTAGCATGAACAGTTTCTATGTAGCAATAAGGGTTACCAGTTTTGTAGATAACAGAACTGAAACTGTGCCAAAAAAGAACCATGGTCCGGTGTGTCGGCTAGGTTCCACTGCAGGGAATAGGAAAGGAATGGGAAACTTCTTCCTATTAACTGTTCAAGCTAAATGGATACAAGCCTACAGGCTGCAGACAGAATGTTTAGGACAATTATTATATAAAATGTTTTCTTTTTATTCCAGAAAGCAACAGAAAAGTTAATAATTCCTAATTGTTTAAGCAACTGAGGAATATGCATTTTAAATAAACATTGTGTATAAATGAAATAATGACAATCTGTGTCTTCAGTCCCTGCGTTAGTCATGTCTTTAAGCAAATCACATTGTTTTAGGTCTGTTGCCCCAGTAAGTTTGGATACACAACCGTCTGACAATGTAAATCAATAAAATGTAAAATCAATTGAACAGCAACCTAATACACTTTATGGGTCACAAGGAATGACCCCATAAGCTTCAGGTGGTCCACACATTACCACCAATGTCAAATAGTTAATACATTTAACCAAAGAAAGATATCCATTTGTAGGCATTTTAATAATCAATCTCTACACGATTTTGGGGTTCGGATTAGGTATACTCACCTCAGCACCACAAGTCTGCACAACACAACATGTTGCCAAGTGCAGTCTACCCTACTACCTGAGGTTGCAGCACAGCGTAGAGGACAGTGGTGGAGTCCCAGATGCACCTTCTGATGCTTGTAGAAGAGGAGAGAGTGGGGAATAGGGAGTGGAGAAGATTTGCACACTATGGTCTCATCACAGCAAAATATTCTCATTTTTCTTCCTGCCAAAATCCTTTTCCTTTACCAATACATAATGATTAAGTACACTCTCCATAGCCACAGTGTCCCCTTTATTACGGATATAATACCCCTTGCACATTACTGTCTGCTTGCTTTCGCTGTTTGGTCAATCCTAATAACTAATGTATATCCCTCACTCTCAACTCACAAGTTTTAGAGGGATATTTCTGCTTCATCAAAATGTTCCAGTTCCTATTGCTGTTAGTTGTCAGAACAATCTGTGTGTGGGATACAATGCCAAGGAAGCCCCAATATAAAAAGTTAAACATTGGAAAATATCAATATAAAAAATTATATATATATATACATACACACACACACACACACACATATACTTATACATATACATATATATACACATACATATATACACATACATATATACATATATACACACACACACACACATACATACTTCGGATGGATAAAAGATATGGGTTTTGAGACAAGCTGCACTATGAGTGTCTCGTAAAAAAGCCTGGAGTGTGAGAGGGAAAATCATTTGAACTCGGGACTGGCTTATACATTGAGACTGATCACGTCTTTCCTCATCGGCTAAACCGAGGGAAGTACACGTGTCCTTTGGCCATTGTTACTGTCTATGCTCCACTTTTACCATTTATTCTTTATTACTTCTCTGGTATTTGGGTGTTAAACCTAGGGAATTCAGGCAGCTAAAGTCTTGAAGCGCTTACCCCATATTCTATGTTAACCAAATGGTAACTTTACACATGGAATTCAAAAGATCTTAGTGCACCAATACCTACAGAGCTTTTCCCTACAAAGATTTTACACACATTGCAGCAGCTCTAGGATGCCACCCAGTGGTTATTTATTAAACTTCAGTAACCACGTTATTTGATCAGAGTAGAATGACAACCAAGTGAAAAGTAAAAAATATGTATATACCTAGTGAAAACTAAACTACAGTATAATATGTAAAAAGATGTGTCTTATATAGCAGGGGATTACATGAACTATTCAAGTTCAGTTTTTCTTATGGTTAAGAGTGGTTCACTTATTTTAAAGCAATGCCTTAGGAAGAGTAGTAGTTGGTCTCACACGCTGAACACTTTTGCTAGTCTCCAGACATTATATAGTCTCCGAATAAGAAACAAAATAGAGACACTGCTGCAGATGTAGCCGATATCTGTTGCTGATCCCGGTTATTACATACTGGGGATGCTTAATGAGAACCACCAATGCAATTGTCAGAGGATTTACCGCAATTCTGCTTTGATACATCTCCCCCATAGTCAGACAGACCGAATAAAAACAGATACAAAATGAGGGTCTAAGCCAGGGGTACTCAACATACGGTGCTCCAGCTGTTTGTGGAACTACACATACCAGCATGTTTTGCCACAGTTTTAGCATGCCCTAATAGCAATACTGTGGCAGGGCATGTTGGGATGTGTAGTTCCACAACAGCTGGAGGACAGCATATTGAATATTTCATGTGGGGGTTTTAGAATTAGCCAGGCAAGAGGATGAAACAGTCTTCTTGGATAAAACCACTGGATATCATTTAGAAGGGGAAAAAGAAAAGACAAAAAAACAACACAATATGGATATGCTTCATTTTATTGAAACTTGCAATATATAAAATATATATAAAAAATGGAAATAAATACATAATCAATCACAAAAGAAAACAAAGGTCAGGGGAATATCCATTACCCGACTTTGTGAACAATCCGACCAAAACCAGGAGGTTTTGGTCGCACTGTTCACAAAGTCGGGTAATGGATAGCCGGCAAGGAGCAGCGTTGCACGTGCACGTTGGGTCCTTGCCGATCCTGACTACTGAACATGCAAGTCAACCTGGCAACGCTCGTCGGGTTCGGCATGTTCAGAGATAGGAGGTCGGGCTCCTTAACTGAAGGACGTTCAGTGAACGCTGTTGTGCTAGACGTTCAGACCTTCAGGTCACCTAATGGATAGGCACCTGTAGACATTATTCCATAATATTAATCCCCAAACAAAACCAATACAACAACTTAAACAGCCACCTACATACAATCCACTCACTACAAGGGAAAACTAAGCAAGGATTTAAACAAACACCTCAAGTATAAGAAAAGATCTAAAATCACACTACTTATCACTACCCATCACCACTATCTAACACCTACAGGTAGACGTATGCAAACCTTTCCAAAAAACAAAACAAACAAAAAAAATAAAATAAAAATATAACTTAATAAAATCTACGGAGAGGGAAAGAAGAGAACCCCAAGCTGAACTCAGAAGAGGCTGTCTACACCTGTCAAACCGTAATGCAGCTGTCCTAAGGCGAGCTCAGGGAGGACAGAACCCTCCCGTGGAGTAGAAGGGCAAAAGCTGGAGTTGTGGCTGGGGCCTTATTGCTTGAGTAGTGTGCACTTTTCACATACTCAGCACAGGGATAATAGCACCTGCAAATCAGTATTATGGGCCAAAATGAGTAGACACCTGCACAGGGAAAGCAGAAGAGAGTACCCAGAAACCACCAAGATACATATCAAACCAGTTTCTTTACCATAGGGTGCAGACTCTTATACCCAGGGCACATCCAAGACAATGTCCTCACCAGAACAAGAATAGCTACTGGACTCTGGGAAGTAGCCTAAAGATGGGGAAGAAAGAGAAAGATCTGGGCACAGCAAGAATACAGCATTTATGCAACATCTGACTTTCCTCAATACTAAGGATTATTATTACAGTCTTCCACAGCAGATAGCAGCATTTATACAGGAACTGAGGATTAGGTTTTAAACTGGCTGAATGGACTGAAGTGGATAAATGAAATGAATACTGCATGACACAGCGAGAGACCTAAATAGAAGAGCTCAGGTACAAGCAGATGCCAAATACAAACTGCAAGGTGAATAGGTGATCTCAAAAAACATGGGGGAGACTCAATTACTAAGGGGTAAAAGGTCTATCAGAGAATGTGGACCCAAGCCAATTACAAAATACCCCACAAGCTATTATGCAGGAGTGGAGTGGTTCAGATTAGGACATTTGTCAGGGCTCACATAGTTCTTTTACCTACGGGTGGGAACTGGAAGAGACTCATGTGAAATGCACTTTTCACCAGTTTAAAAATCAAGGAAATTATTATTATTACTGGGCATACACAGACAGGTAAAATGTCTGTCGGTCTGAAACACACATTAACCGACAGCTTGACCCCCAGCCAATGATATGGCCATACACCAAGATTTGTCACGGTGTATGACCATAATCTCTGCCCTCCTCCCCTGGGGAGGAGACATTTCCCCATTCCTGCCCCATGAAAGAACAGGGGAAATGACAGGTAAGCAGCAGCTCATATATTGCCTGATGCGGCCGAATTGTAACTTCAAAATATTGTATCGGATGGACAATTCGGCATGTAGGACTTATCGATATTTTCGGGCTAGTTTTTGCACTCACACACAGTACAATTATCTGGATGATCCACCAATAGCCCAGAATCTTGTATAGTGTATGCCCAGCATAAGGGACCTGTACTGGCACAGAATTCTGTCTTACACTGCTTTCAAGTTTCCCACTGCAGTCCCTCCTCCAGCACTGTGCACACTGCCACTTAACTATAATACACAATAAGCAAATAGCCAATAGAAGAGATATTTCTCTTCTCACACAGTGTATATCTATTGGCTTGTCACACAGCCTGCAGTCAATACAACCAACATTGTCCCTACTAGGGTGGAACACTGATCTTCTCAAACCAGCACAGAGGCTAGCTAATGATGGCAGATAATGAAAAGGCACAGATGACTAAAGGGTCCTGGACATTGTAATTCCCCATCCGCTTCACTGGCCTAGAGCCCCAATGACATCAAGAACCAGTAGTGAAGGGTCTACTAACTGTGGCCCTGATTCAGAGTATTACGTAGTTCACTCAGCAGCTGCGCAGAGTGAAAATATGTAAAAGCAGCAGTTGGCGCCTGTAGTAGAAAGACGCCCACTGCTGGCTTTTGTGATCTGCTGCTGCGTCCGAAGGTGCAGCATCGGATCATCTGTGTGAAAATCAGTCATCTGAGTAACCCTCGAGTTACGCAGCATGGCCTTGTATTTCACGCTTCGGGGCCAGTGAAGCTGCATCCAAGGACGCAGCCACTGGCCTCGGCACGACTAGAAAACATGGCCGACACACCCATTTTCTGAAACACTGGCCGTCATCGTCCTTTCACAGCCTACCAATGGCTGCTGCTTAGGGGTCACGGAGACTGTTGTTGCAGACACAGATCTACACAGGCACAGTACAGATCCTGCGCATGCAGATTGTCTAACATCGGCGTTACAATGATCGCAAATACGCACTATTTTATCCGATTTTGAGGACAGAGGACTCACTTTTTCAAAATGGGTGGGTCCCTGGGGACATACTCCGCTGCAGCCAATCCCTGACTGTCAATTAAGACTGATTTATCTTGGCCTGGCTGCAGGCTGTAAAAAGCGGCGGTTGAGCCAGGAGTGAACCTCTTTGGGACATCACTTAGCATGCAGCGGCTGCAATGGCACTACAGTGATATACTGCAGCTCCCTGACCCGGCGTGAAGACATCCCCTACTATGAGGTGTACTACAGTGTGCAGGAGGCTGCAGAAGACTGTCTCT
Organism: Taudactylus pleione; assembly: GCA_031769625.1. NCBI lineage: Eukaryota > Metazoa > Chordata > Amphibia > Anura > Myobatrachidae > Taudactylus > Taudactylus pleione. The sequence goes on along the minus strand of JAUIMM010000210.1, from coordinate 5,781,147 downwards.
AGCACGGGTGCACTAACATGAGGATTCTACTAAGTCACAGTGGGTAGTGGGTGGGGGTTTGGTACTGTGGTGGGTGAGGGGTGCTGTGGGACAGTGAGTGGCTCTTTGGTGCCGTGGCGTGACTGAGGTTAACTTCCTGCGGCTGCTGCTAACAGTGAAGAGGGACGGACGGGGAGAAGAGCACAATGGGCCAGCTGCTACTAGTACTTTAAGCTGCAATCTACCCTTATTCCCTCCCTACCTCCAGCACTGCATACCCCTAACCTCCTCCTTACTCCCAGTACTGCCCCAGCTGCTATCTACTCTTGCCCCCACCCCACTACCATCTCCCGCTAACCTTCTCCTTGCCCCCCCAGTAGTGCACCAGCTGGTATCTACCCTTGCCCCCTCCCTAAGCCCAGCACTGCCTGCCCTTATTCCCCTCTACCTCTATCCCAACTTCTCCCTGCCTTTAACCCCAGCTCTATCCCAACTGCTGCTTGTTCTTAACCCCCTCTACCCAAACGCTTACCTGCCCCCTGCACTGTCCCAACTGTTGCCTGCCCTAACCCCCCATAATGTGAGGAGACCCCCAACTTTTTAAAAGTAAGTAGTTCCTGGGACCCACACATGTTTTTGCTCAGTGCGATCACTGGAGACATATGTAAACCATCTGGTTTGTGTAAAAATCTGAATCAGGCCCTATGCACGATGTGTAGTTCCAGCTCTCTACAATGTTTAGTGTGTGGGACATAAGAACTGTTATTTGAAAAGAGAGCCCGCTATGTACCTGTCCTCTCCTCTTTTATCCCTCTCCTTTCCTGATCCTATTTTTTTCTAAATGATAGAAAACAAAAAGGAAATGATGGTATTTGCATCTCTGATGTCATCTATTGCGCCGCTTTCCTTTTATAAATAAAAAAACAAAAATTGCCCCTAGAAATAAGGAGGAACATGAACCAAGCAGAGGGTCTGCTTCATAGATGGACTGCAATTACGGACGCAGCAAACTTGTGCCAATGTCTCAGCCACTGCCCTATGTACAGAGACGCCCACCGCCAGCGCCTCAGATCTGCCGCTTATGTACAAAAGTGGCAACATCAGGAACATTGGTCGTACCATCAAATTTATGAGCAACCCTATGGGGGTTTCAGACTGTATCAACTTATGGTGCATACACACGATCAGATTTTTTCTTCAGATATGGACGATAACGATTTAAAAATCGTTCAGTCGTTCATATCTGAAGGAAAATCGTTCATATCTGACATGCCTGAACGATGGACGATCAACGATGCGCGTTCCCGTTTGTCAGATAACGATATCTGACATCTGATGGGTTTGCAGTCAGACTTGGACGATTCCATTCATTTTAATGCAGTCAAAAATCGTTCAATCGTTCAAAACTTTGGTCAAATCGTTCAGATCGTTTAATCGTTCAATCGTTCATCTGACAAATCTGACAAGTCTGACAAATCTGACCGTGTGTACGCTCCATAAGACGCCGGGGCAAGTCCAACTGCGAATGAATTTGCAGTGGCAGACTAGGACACACCCTGAAATGCTGGCGACACCCCTGCATTTTTTTAGCCACCCCAATACCTGCCCCCAAACGGTCACTACCGGTCACTCACTTTATGAATACATCCTCTCTGCGTTTGCAATCGCTAATCAATCACAGTGCGGCTGTGACGCTTACGCAGCGACATAAAAACGCACAACTGCGTCCGACAGACATCGCATCCACCTCTGAATCGGCCCCTGAGTGAGGTTGTCAATTCCATCAAAAGCTAGGAAAAAGGACTTCACAAAAGTAATCAGACTTATTGATGATTCCCAGACTAAACATGCATTTGACATCTGTTCTTCTGTTCAGGGCTATAGATGTGGTAGGATGCAAACAAATGCAACAGCACACTTGTCAGCTAAATGTGGGACATAAGGACATATGGAGACATTGACTAGTAAAATACAGCTTCCTTCACTCCCTTCTACAATGATCTACACTCTATCCAATCCTCAATATGTTCCAGAAGCTAAAACAACCAACTTAAACAAAATCACATGGCTATCACAAGAAATGATAGAGCTATCAGTTACGCCTTTATCTCAGAGGAGTGGGACAAAGCACTGGTCCAACACGTTTCAGCACTGAGTGCCTTTGCCCTAGTGACGAGGACACGAGGCACAAGCAACTAATTCCCTCAACCACCAAGTCGAAGCAGGACGCCGCCTCTAGCACTGGACTGTACCGAAATGGGTTAACCGCAAGCCCACCAGCTAATCGCATGATTGCCGTTATCACCATCACCATACGCAGGGTTTGAGTTTCGGGCCCGCAGTATCCTCGAGCATTGTGTCTCACTTTGTGTACGGTTATTAAACATCTGTTCACCCTGTACACACGGTTTCAGTCTTCATTCACGTAACTGCTACATAATACCTGCACACCACTTTATCAGCACCAGACAGAACCACCCCATCTCTGGGCTGCTGCCCTCAACCCAACCACACCCCCCCTCCTTACCTTCCACCATCCTCTCTTGTGCAGCACTGCCTGATCTCACCTTCATATGCTAGAAACCGGACACCTCTAAGGAAAGCTACGCACAGACCACCTCTCCCCACCGACCACTCTTTTCCACACGAACCTCATCTCCACCCAAACACACCCCCATGTATCAGAGCGCAGTCTTCAATCAATTTTCTATAAGTTACTCAGTAACTACAGGTGGTTCTTTATCTTGACACAAGTTTGCATGACCACATTTCAGCTACACCAAATGGGGTAGAGCTGGGTTAGAAAATAGTGGCAAATAGTCCCTGTCCTTTGCAGATGTGACTGGGTCTGAAAACATAGGTATTGGGGTGATCATTGGGGGGGATTAAATTATCAGCAATGTACTGCCGCAGTGGTTGGCTGATGACATTGGAGTGTGACAGTAACCAAACACCGCTAATTTTCCTCCTATGGGGTGTGATAGGCAATTAGCGATGTTTGTGAGATATAATGTTCCCTGCCATTGTATGTATATCATACAGTCACACAGCATACCTCAATTTACCAATATGAAGATTGGTACTCTCTTCCAGACAGAAGCCTTAATTCAGTATCCAGAACTAGGGAAAATAGGACACACCATTACAATCTGAGTAAATGCAAACATTTGTACATTTGCAGCCAAACTTAGCATTACTAAATAAAATGAGATGGACTGATCAGGGCATAGCTTGTCAAGTGCAGACTACGGGAGTGAATACACCGGTATGTAGTCAGGAAGTCGGCGGTCGACATGCCGACCGCCTGTTTCCTAACTGTAAAATCCCAGCATGGGGAGAGGGTTAGGTTAGGGGCAGGACGACGACTTAAGGTTAGCCACCCCCCTGGGAGGGTTAGGTTAGGCAATTGTTGGGGGAGGTTAAGGTTAGGCACCCCTAAAAGGAGTGTTAGGGTTAGTGGAGAAAAAAAAAAAAAAATACATTAAATAAAATAAAAAAAACCTTACCTGTCAGGATCTGCTGTTGCCAGTCTTCCGGCGTCGGGATTTGAACCGCCAGACTTAGGTCCGGCGGTCACACATACAGATTCCGGGTACCCCATGTTGTTATTTACCCACAAACAAATAACCCACAAATATTTTACGAGTGTTTCCCATGTAATGAGAGAGCTGCTGAGCATTTTCTCCAGCAAAGTATGGGAACTTAACACTTGGTATTTATGAAAACCAGGAGTCAGCATGTACTATTAAGGATGCTTTATGCACATTCTGTAATCACTTTTAAAGAAAAAAATATGAGATATGGTAAGAACTTACCCTTGTTATCTCTATTTCTACGAAGTCCATAGGGTTCCACAGGATACCTTGGGGGGGGGGGGGTATAGGTGTGACGTCAGTCGCTGGGCACCATAGAGTTAAGCTTTTCAGCCTCCCAGGATGCACTAGGGTCCCCCTCCTATACCCCGCCCCCGAGCCAAGGCACCTCAGTTAGTTATCAAGCCATAGGCCGGAGGAGGAGAAGGAAGAGAGAGAAAAAAAGATCTGGACACATACAAGAATCACATTCTCACCAGAGGGAGACGGAAAACCGGTGACCAGAGCCAAGCCCATCTGCAGCACAGGTGCGACAGGGCGGGAGTCCTGTGGAACCCTATGGACTTCGTAGAAATAGAGATAACAAGGGTAAGTTCTTACCATATCTCATATTTTCTACTTCAGGGTCCATAGGGTATCCACAGGATACCTTGGGGATGTCCCAAAGCAGTATCCTTTAAGGGTGGGGACGCTCCTGTGCAGAAAGGAGAATCCGCCGCCCGAAGGAAGCATCCTGAGAGGCGAAGGTGTCAAACCTGTAATACCTCACGAAGGTATGGACAGAGGACCACGTAGCAGCCTTGCAGATCTGAACTGCCGAGGCACCACGTCGAGCTGCCCACGAAGGACCCACAGATCTAGTGGAATGAGCCTTCAGAGAAGGAGGGACCGGTAGGCCTTCATGAAGATAAGCTTCAGAAATAGCCATACGGATCCAGGCTGCCAAAGTTTGCTTTGAAGCAGGCCAACCCTTTTTACGGAAGCCATAGAGGACAAACAAAGCGTCCGACTTCCTAAACGAAGAAGTGCGGTCAACATAAGTCCTTAAGGCCCGCACAACATCCAAAGAGGCCTCACCCACGGATAGACCCGGTGAGTTAAAGGCCGGAACAACTATTTCCTCGTTAACATGAAACTGGGAAACAACTTTGGGAAGAAACTCGGGCCGAGTGCGGAGCACTGCCCTGTTCCCATAAAAAACCAAGAAAGGGGGTCTACAAGAAAGAGCCCCTAACTCAGAAACACGTCTGGCCGAAGCAATGGCCAGAAGGAAAACAGTCTTAGCTGTTAGCCATTTAAGATCCACTGAGCCCAGTGGTTCAAACGGCGGTCCTTGGAGAGCCCTCAGGACCACAGCCAAATCCCAAGGCGCCACAGGTGGAACAAAGGGCGGCTGAATGCGGAGAACACCCTGCATAAAGGTGCGCACATCCGGGATTGTAGCAATCCTACGGTGAAACCAGACAGATAGGGCCGAAACCTGTACCTTCAAAGAAGCAAGGCGAAGCCCATGATCTAGTCCCGCTTGCAGGAAGGCGAGAATCCGAGACAGACGAAACTCCCGCGGTGCATAACCTCTCGGTCGACACCACTGGAAGAACGTATGCCACACGCGATGGTATATCCTCGCGGAAGACGGTTTCCGAGCTCGTAACATGGTACGCACCACAGAGCTGGAAAACCCCCGGGACCTCAGCATGGCTGTCTCAACAGCCACGCCGTCAAAGACAGCCGAGTCAGGTCCGGGTGAAGGCAAGGACCCTGAGACAGAAGGTCCGGTCGTAGCGGCAACCGCAGAGGACTGTCCACGGACAGACCCTGAAGGTCTGAGAACCAGTGCCGTCTGGGCCACGCAGGAGCTATCAACAGGAGCGACCCTCCTTCCTGTTTGAATTTCCGGATTACCCGTGGAAGAAGGGAGACCGGAGGGAACAGGTATGCGAACCGGAACGTCCACCGGACGGACAGAGCATCCACCAGAGACGCCCCTTCGTCTCTTGTGCGAGACCCGTACACCGGCAACTTGTTGTTGTGCCGGGACGCCATGAGGTCGATTTCTGGAAGACCCCAGCTGTCCACCAGTAGTTGAAAAACGTCCGGGTGCAGGGACCATTCCCCCGGATGAACGTCCTGGCGACTTAGAAAGTCCGCCTCCCAATTTAGCACTCCCGGGATGAAGACCGCTGATATGGCCGGAAGATTGCGCTCCGCCCAAACCAGGATCCGAGAGACCTCTACGAGAGCCGCCCGACTGAGAGTTCCTCCTTGCCTGTTTATGTAGGCCACGGTGGTAGCGTTGTCCGACTGGACCTGCACCGGGCGACCCTGGAGAAACCGCTGTGCCTGCTGGAGAGCATTGAAGACCGCACGGAGTTCCAAGATATTTATTGGAAGCTCCGCTTCTGTCGGCGTCCACCTGCCCTGGAACAAGTGTGGACCCGAAACTGCTCCCCAGCCCCGAAGACTGGCGTCCGTTGTCAACAGAACCCAATTTGGAACCCAGAACGGACGTCCCTTGTTGAGGTGGGTCGTCTGTAACCACCACGCAAGGGACAGGCGAACCTCCGGGGTGAGCACAATCGTCCGGGACTTCAGAGACTGAGGCAGCCCGTTCCACTTGGACAGGATCAGGTGCTGCAGAGGTCTGGAGTGAAACTGGGCGTATTCCACCATGGAGCCCAGTAACCTCATCGCCGAGTGTAAGGACACCCGGCGGCTGTGCCGACAACTGCGCACCCTTGACTGTAAAGCAGAGATCTTGTCCTCCGTCACGAAGATCCTTTGCTGTCCCGAGTCCAATAAGGCTCCAAGATGCAGAATCCTCCGAGACGGGATTAGAGTGGACTTCTGCCAGTTGATTAGCCAGCCGTGCCGTTGCAGCAGTGCAATGGTCAGGTCCAAGTGGCGTAACAGGAGCTCTGGAGATCCTGCCACCAATAACAGGTCGTCCAAATACGGCAACATGCGGACTCCCTGCAGCCGCAGAGAAGCCGCCATGACCGCCATCACCTTGGTGAAAACACGTGGTGCTGTTGCCAGGCCAAAAGGTAACGCCCGAAACTGGAAGTGGTCGCTGCGGATTGCAAACCTGAGGAACTGTTGATGGCGCAAAAGAATAGGGACATGCAGGTAAGCGTCCTGTATGTCCAATGACACCATGTAGTCCCCAGGTTCCAGCGCTAGAATGATGGACCGTAGGGTCTCCATCCGAAACTTCGGGACCCGCAAAGACTTGTTGAGTGCTTTGAGGTTGAGAATCGGACGATATGACCCATTGGGTTTCTGTACCAAAAATAGATTTGAATAGAAACCCTGGCCCCTCTGGGAGAATGGAACAGGCACTATAACTCCAGCCTGGAGCATAGTGTGCAATACCTTCCGCAGCTCCGTAGCCTTGTTCCGGTCTGATGGTAGACCCGTGGTGAAGAATCGAGCCGGGGGTCTGTGCCGGAAGGAGAGGGCGTATCCGTGGGAAACCACCTCCAGAACCCAAGTGTCTGTCGTAGTGGTCGACCAACACTGGGCGAACTGTAGCAGGCGGCCTCCCACCCTGGGATCCCCCAAAGGGAGGCCCGCACCGTCAGGCCGCAGGCTTGTCATCTGGCTTGCGGGCCGGACGTCTGGTACTCCATGCCTGCTTCCGGGGCTTGACCGATTTCTTAGGGCCAGCCTGTCGAGGAAACGACTGTGGTTTGGGCCTGCCCTGGGCCCTAGATGACCGAAAGGACGATGGTCCAGAACCAGAAGGAGTAGCGGCCGACGGGAGACAAGCAGATTTGGCTGCCGCCAGCGTGGCCACAATCTTATCCAGATCCGGACCGAAGAGAACTTCTCCGGTAAACGGCAACGCTTCCAGACCTTTCTTGGAATCTGCGTCCGCCTTCCAGGATCGCAGCCACAAGGTGCGACGAGCAGCTACCGCTGCTGAAGAAATTCTAGACACCAGAGTACTAATGTCTAGAGCTGCCTCGTTGATGTAGGTGGCCGAATCACGGAGATTGCCAATCAACTCCGCCTGTTCGGCCGGACAGTCGGATTCAAAAGAAGCCTCTAATGAATCCGCCCAGCGCTCCATCGCTCTGGCAACCCAGCAAATGGCCATAGCCGGCCGTGCTGCCCCCCCTGCAAGGGAATAAGCGGACTTCAGGCAGATTTCTACCTTGCGGTCCGTAGCATCAAGGGAGGACATGGATGGCATCGGCAATGTGGCACTACGGACAAGACGGGTCACGTGAGAATCCACCTGTGGAGGGGATTCCCACTTAGCAAAATAATTATCCGCGAACGGATAAGCCACCGCCAGGAGTCTCTGCGGCTGGTATCTTTTGCCAGGTTGTTTCCACGCCTCCTCTAAATGGTCCACCAACTGACCCGAAAGAGGAAAGACTGTGGCATCGCCCTTCACATCTTTGAAAATGGCATACTTAGATTTAGCCGCTGGGGGAACTTCGTCCTCAATCACCAAGGCTGTGCGGACCGCCCGGATAAGTCCAGGAATATATACTTTGGACTTAGCATCAGCGTCCTTAGTATGGAGAGGTTCCTGATCGTAAGGATCCAGAATCTCCCCATCATCAGACGTCCCTTCGTCATCCTCATAAGGAGCGGACAGAGATGCCACCGGCCTTTTATGAGGCCGCATCACAGACTCCCCTTGCAACACATCCGACAAGTGCTGTACAGAACTCGTCAGGGAGTTAACCCACGCTGGCTCCTGAGAACCCGGGAGCGGGGAAATAGGGAGACTGTGGGGTACCACCAATTGTCGTGGGAATCCCTGCATGGGTGACGACACCACAGACTGCTGGGACAAACCCATCGGAGTAAACGCAGGCTGCGGAGCTAACTGGCCCACTAAAGCTGTTAACGCCTGAGCGAAACAAGCCCAGGGCGGCTCCTGTACCGGTGCTGTAACCGTAATAGGCCGCGCCATGGACAAACACTGCCGGCAAAGGCCCTCCGCGCTACCCTCCCCCTCCGCTAACGGTACTTTGCACGTGGTACACTGTAGCCGGAGGGGAAAATCACTTTCAGACATGATGGCACCACGTATGTGACCTCTCTCACCAATTAAGTATTAAATAGGCGAGAGACCACCCTGCAGCACCGCACCGCAAGGGCTTTAGCAGAAAGAACAGGGACAGTAATAAAGCTGACAGTTTAGAGAAGAAAAGTTACAGGCAGCGCTAGCACAGTCACATACAATGCAGAGAAATAACAATTCCTGCACTAACAGCGCTGATCACTCAACTACACAGACACAGGGCCTGGTAGGACACAGCGCTGCATACACAGACCTGAGCCACAGCGGAGGAGAGGTATGCGGGGGGACCCAGACCACGATGCTTCCGTCCAGCGCTTCCAGCAGCGTTCACCATGCGTTCTGGAGAAGATGGCCGCCGAGGAGCAGAGAGGAGGCTGGCCTGGGGGAGGAGCGCTGCCACAGGACCAGTCGGCAGCATGCAGAGAGGGCTGTGTGCAGCGGGGGAGGCGCCGGCTGTGAGACAGGGAAGGCGCGCTCCCCTGGCATGCATTTAACCCCTGGGACGCCGCAGCGCTACCGCTCTGCTGCGGTCCGCTGTCCCAGGGGGTAGTGGAAAGCGCAGGTTGGTCGCCTGGCTCCACGCTGCAGCCAGTCCCCAGGGAGCCCCCTGCCTGGGGACTTGGGTCCCCGCTGGTCACATGGTCCTACCGCGGGACCCCGCTGCTTACCTTTGTCCCCCTTGGATCCGGCCATGGTCCGGAACATCTGGGGTCACCGCTAGCTGTGACCCCAGATGCTCACCAGCATCCCCGGATCGGTACCGGCGTTCTGGTACCGGCGGGGGTGTAGGGAAGACAGCATGGACGTCAGGACTGACTGTCCATGCTGTACATCCAGATGTGCAGCCACAGCTGCACTGAAGAAAGCTTCAGGGGCTCTTCTAGCCCCCACTCCGACAGGTGCACCCGACGCCGGCCGGGCACCAAACTAAACTGAGGTGCCTTGGCTCGGGGTATAGGAGGGGGACCCTAGTGCATCCTGGGAGGCTGAAAAGCTTAACTCTATGGTGCCCAGCGACTGACGTCACACCTATACCCCCACCCCCCCCCCCCCAAGGTATCCTGTGGATACCCTATGGACCCTGAAGTAGAAAGTATTTTAACAATAAACTTTCAGAATACTGACAGCAGCATCCCGATAGAATTTCGTATGTACCTTAACCCCAAGCCTCCCCTCCCGCAGCCTAACCCCAAGCCTCCCATCCCGCAGCCTAACCCCAAGCCTCCCCTCCCGCAGCCTAACCCCAAGCCTCCCCTCCCGCAGCCTAACCCCAAGCCTCCCCTCCCGCAGCCTAACCCCAAGCCTCCCCTCCCGCAGCCTAACCCCAAGCCTCCCCTCCCGCAGCCTAACCCTCAGCCTCCCCTCCCGCAGCCTAACCATCGGGATGCCGATTACATCCCTCTATAAATATCTGATGTATTGTTAGACTGCTATTTAATTACTAATTAATGGTTCTGATATTGCTAACTTTTAAACGTATTTAAATATAAAATGTGCAAAAATGAGTTACAGGATTTTACTCACCAGAAAGGATTTGTCGTTTCTGTTCTTTTAATGAGAGTGTGGGAAGAACATCTTCAGAGTCTTCCGAATCATCATCTGCAGACACCCAATGAGGGTTTGAGGATTTACCCAGCTGACGGGACCAATACTCACGTCTGAGCCATTCCATCACAAAATCCCAACCTGAGCAGAAAGAGAGGGCATGCCTAATGAAAAGGTGAATGATTGTCCTGGCCAAGTGCCTCCGTATGCCAACAAAGAAAAATAAAATGTGGTTTATTTTATTTTAATAACCTACTCAGAAGTAAATCTAGTTTTCAATGGTAAAGTGGTCTATCCTGCCCATCTAAAACACCAAGACAACTTGGGAGCACTTTCAGAATGAAAATAAGACAAAGCTGCATGATATCAGCAAGTTCTGGGAAATTATCGCTATTCCTGCTAGTACACAATGAAGCCCAAGCCTGAATTTGTGGCAATTCAGTGCGTCTATGAAAATGAGCGGATAATGAATTCACACATGTACAATCAAATACGGTTTAAACCAAAACCATCAACAAATGAAGATTCTTATCTAGACTCAGGGATGCTCACCTTTTCTGCACATATTCAATTTGGGCATCTTCCCATGAGTGGCACTGTGACGTAGATTTACCACCCACTCAGGAATCTTAAGCTGAGACCATAACAAAAAGAGAAATTGTTGAGAAGACATAATAAACACTTACCCACACAGCTCTTTGTTGTGATAAAAAAAAAATAATTAGATACATATCTAAAGCATATTTATTTTTTAGCTCCAGAAGACGATGAACCCACTAAATACAGGGCTGGACAAAAAATAAATAGGGATGCGGATACAGCTGGCCAACAATTGAAAATCCAGAAACACATCGAGTTAATGCAAATTAACAACATACTTCTCAGTGATCCAACATAATGTACTAGACTTTTATCCCAATTTAAACATTAGAGGCAGATTCAAAACAAGCAACCTGCCTTTGCTCATTTATCTACTAGTTACAGTAGGCATATTCTGGGCCCGATTGAAAGATAGACAGTATTGCAGAGCTGCATAGAAGTGGCTGTGCAATACTCTCCAACAAAATGTAAATGCAGCAGGTGGTGCCTGGAGGAAATAAGACACCTTCTTGCTGCATCTGAGGGATCAGAGTGCAGCATCTATAGACGTTACCTCGGAACACCATTGTAACCATCGGTCACGAAGGTTGCCCCTTTGGCCAGGCAGCGTAAGCGGAGACTTACTTGGCATGGCTGAACCTGGCCACTTGCGAGACCAGATAATCTATGTCCACCTACACAGACACTAGCCTCAACCTTCCCGGAAAACGCCCCCGTTTCCAGATACAATTGCCAGGAATGCTCCCGGTCCGCAAGCGCCACAGCCTGACAGTCCGGACTCGCAGATGGAGGGCTGCACATGTGCAGTACACATCCTATGCCTGCACAGTCATCCAACAATCAGAGATGTGTGCCAACCATCGGGTTAGCGTACGTCTCCGAATCAGGCCCTCAGTTCACACCTCTAGAGGCTGTGAGCAGAATCTGCCTTTTGCCGTTAAAAGGCTTCTGCACACAAATGGATCTGCCCCTTACAGGGAGAATATCTAGCTCTGACATTTCAAATTTTATTTCAAAAACATCTCCACCCCAAAATTAAAATCCAGTCAGTAAACCTGACATTCCAATACATACTGTATGTCAAAAATAAATCATCATCTCTATACTATTACAAACAGCTCAACCTTCTCCCACATCTTTAGGACACTGTCCAAATGGGAACGAAGATAAATCAAAAAGTTGAGCCTGTAGTCACTACAGCCACTGTGATCTCACATGCCCTACCCACACGTATGAATCAAAAAAGCCATACAAAACATTTCTGCAAAACCAAGTTTGAACTTTGAAGTAACACACGTTTTGCTATAAATTAATGATAGGTTAAAAAACAAGTGAAGCCATCATAATACGATATTGGTGCTTGCGTTACAATAGCTGGGCTGTATTGGTCACTTACCTCATTAGCCAGACGTCTCAAAGGAATGGCTAATGTTTTCTGCTTTGGTTCTGTGATTATGTTAACAAATCTGTATTAGAAAGATAACAAAGGATATATTATTATATTAAAGATAAAGTAGGTCAAACTTTCAATAATGTAACAGACTAGATCAGACTTTTAGGGGCAGATTCAAGTAGCCACTGGGTTTACCAGCCTTGCGCTATTCAATTAAGCTCTGCATCCCCACGTACTTTCTAGGTCTTAATACATGGGAAAACCCATAGAATTTAGCACATAAAGCAGAATCTTTGCGTTATCCAAAAGATCGGTGTATATGGTTGTGTGTATGTGCGACCCGCCCGTACGCTGGCAGCATGGACTGCAGACACTGACATCACAACTGGACAGGCAAAATTAAAAAAGACATATCCAGCGGCCAATCGGTAAGGGTGTATAGCTTACAAAGCTCCCGCTCATACGGTGGATAGGTCAACTGATCAATCTGTCGTTTAAGTGTGTACCCATCTATTACTACTTTATTTCTCCCTGGGTTCCAGTACATTATTTATTGTTTTCCTGGTGGAACAGTGCTGTGGATAAATGCCAAAGAGAGTACTGAACTCCCAGGGTCCACACCTTCTCTTTGAGCGCTATAAGGGGAATGTCCTACTAAAGATGAAAAGCCTTGTTTTTGCAGTCCATACTAGTTTCGGCATCACAAGATACCAGACAAAGAAAATGAGAGTTATGGTAAAACTTACCTTTGTTAACGCTCTTTCTTTGAAGTCTATAGGGTCGACAGGGAGACACTGGGTGTAGGTGGGACCTGGAGGTCAGGATACCAACAGCAAAGCTTTTCAATCCCAGGATGCTCCGGTCCTTCCCCCTATACCCTGCCCACAGCGTGAGGGCGCTTCAGTTTTGTTAACAACCCCAAGGCAGGAGCAGGACAGGAGAGGAGAGAAGGAAGACTGGTACACTGAAGAATCACACTCTCACACAGAGAAGGAAACAAGTGACCAAGAGAAGAAACCCATTGAAGCCAGGTGCGTCAGGGTGGGTGCCCTGTGGACCCTATGGACTTCGAAGAAAGAGTTAAAGATAAGTTTTACCAGAACTAATTTTTTCTTCAGGGCCCATAGGGCTCCACAGGGAGACATTGGGGAGGTCCCAAAGCAGTGTTTCAAGGACGGGGAAGCTCCTGCGCTGATAGGAGAACCCTACGCCCAAAGTAAGCATCCTGAGAGGCAAATGTATCAAAGGCATAAAAGCTAAGAAAGGTGTTGACAGAAGACCAGGTGGTCGTCTTGCATAGCTGTTCAGCTGAGGCGCCACGCCGGGCTGCCCACAAGGGACCCACAGAGTGAGTAGAATGAGCAGAGACTGTAGTCAGCACAGTTAGGCCTATCTGCGTGTAAACCTGCAAGATAGTCATGCGAATCCATCTGGCCAGAGTCTGTCTGTTAGCTGGCCATCCCTTCTTATGGAATCCATATACCACAAAGAAGGAGTCAGATTTCCTGATGGAAGTAGTACGGTCCACGTAGATCTTTAGAGCACGCCCCACATCCAAAGATGCCTCACCTGCCCAGAGGTCTGGTGAATTAAAAGGTCGGAACCACAATTTCCGCATTCAGGTGGAAGTGAGAGACCACCTTGAGAAGGAAGCCTGGGCACGTTCGAAGAACAGCCCTATCCTGATGAAATATCAAAAAGGGGAGAGGGGGGGTGGGAATGGAATGAAAGCGCCCCTAAATCCTATACCCTACGGGCAGATGCTATGGCCAGATGAAAGTCTTCGCAGTGAGCCATTTGATATTCACCGATTCCAGAGGTTCAAAAATGGAGGTTCTTGTAGTGCTTTGAGCACCACTGACATATCCCATGGAGCCACACGAGGGACAAAGGGAGGTTGTATCCGTAGAACACCTTGCATGAAGGTGTGGACATTCAGTATAGAAGCAATCTTGCCCTGAAACCAGATATACAAAACAGAAACTTGCACTTTGAGAGATGCTAGGCGGAAGACTAGATCCAGTCCAGCCTGAAGAAAGGCAAGAATTGGAGAAACTTTAAAGACCTGAGGGTCATAGTTTCGTGGAGCACACCAATGGAAATATGAATGCCAAATTATGTGGTAAATCCTGGCTGAGGCCGGTTTACGTGTTCGGAGCATGGTCTGGACCACAGAGCTGGAGAATCCATTAGCCTTTAGGGGGGATGTCTCAAGGGCCAAGCAGTTAGTTAAAGACAGACAGGCGGGCTAAGTCCGGATGTAGACAGGGACACCGAGACAACAGGTCTACTTGGAGAGAAAAGTTGAAGAGGAACATCTATAGGGAGTCTTAGAAGATCGAAGTACCAATGACATCTGGGCCAAGCCGGAGCTATTAACAGGACTATGCATCCCTCCTGTCTGAATTTCCGAAGCACTCGAGGAAGCAGGGATATTGGAGGGAAGAAATATGCCAACTGGAAGGTCCATGTCACTAACAAGCCATCTATGAAGGCAGTGTCGGGGGTCCTTTGTTCTTGCTCCATAAACTGGAAGTTTGTTGTTGTGTCTTGAGGCCATGAGATCCACTTCTGAAAGACCCCATTTGTCCACAAGAAGCTGAAAGACTTCTGGATGTAGAGACCATTCTCCTGCATGCACGTCGTGACGGCTGAGGAAATCCGCTTCCCAATTGGGAATCCCAGGAATGAACACTGCAGAGAAGGCTGGGAGATTGCATTCAGCCCATGTGAGAATGCAGGACACTTCTGTCATTGCTGACTGACTTTGTGTGTCACCTTGATGACTGAGGTAGGCCACAGCCGTGGCGTTGTCAGACTTGACTTGTACTGGCCTGTTTTTAAGAATGTTCTGAGCCAGAGCGAAAGCTCTGTAGATGGCTCGAAGTTCCAAGATGTCGATTGGCAACATTGCCTGGACTGGGGACCAATTGGCAATGGAAGGAGTGTTGGCCGGTTACTGCGCCCCACCTTCGGAGGCTTGCGTCCATGGGGGGGAAGATTCAAGATTCTCTGAATTAGAGCGTCCAGGAGGGCTCCCAAATGTACAATCCTTTGAGAGGGTGTCAGGGAAGACTTTTCCAGTTGACCAGCCTACCGTGCATTTGTAGAAAGGTATTGGTTACCCACAGAGGGCATTGAAGAGTCTCTGGGGAGCTTGCCGACAGCAAAAGATCGTCCAAGTATGGGAGCAGCCTGATCCCTTGACGACAAAGAGAGGACGCCATAAATGCCATGATCTTGGTAAAGACCTTAGGGGCCATTGAGAGGCCAAGAGCCTGAAATTGGTAATGTTGCTGTAGTATAGCAAACCGGAGGTATGGTTGATGAGAAGGAGCTATAGGTACATGTAGGCAAGCGTCCTAAATGTCCAGGGATACCATAAAATCTCCAGGCTCCATTGCTAGGATAATAGAACGAAGAGTTTCCATACGAAACTTGGGCACCGATTTGAGATTGGAGGATAGGCCGATGAGACCCATTGGGCTTCTGAACTAAGAAAAAGGTGGAATAAATAGCCCTTGCCCCATTGTGAGGAGGGGAACCAAAATTATTACTCCTGAATTCAGTAAAAACTGAATGACTTTGGAGCAGCAGGGTCTTGGTGGATTGCCTCAGGAAGGAGAGGGCATATCCGTGGGAGACCACTTCCCTTACCCAAGTATCTGACATGGTTTGATACCAAACCTGGGCGGATTGAAATCTGCCTCCCACCCAGGGAGAGGCCGGCCCCGTCAGGCTGCAGGCTTGTCCGCAGACTTGGCAGGTGGATGTCTATTAGCCCAGACCTGTTTGACCCTAGGTTTAGAGGCCTTGGCTGATGTCTGTTCCCATGGAAAGGACTGACCCTTTGCCTGGAGGGCGAAAGGATGACGTCCTAGGTTTTGTATTATAGGTAGAGGGCAGGACCGCCGTCTTGGAAGCTGCCAAAGTAGTCACAATTTTATCTAGCGCTGGACCAAATAGAATGCCTCCCGAATAAGGGAGAGACTCCAGAGCTCATTTTGAGTCCCGATTCGGCTTTCCAGGAATGGAGCCAGACGATACAGCGGGCCACTACGAAAGTGTCAGATATCCTGGAGGCCAGGAGAGCCGTATCCATAACTGCCTCACCTAAGTAGGGGGCTGCATCCCTAATGTGAGATACATAGGAGAGCTGCTCCCTTGAAGCATCAAGGGGAAGTGTTTCTTCTAGGGCCTCTGTCCAACTCTCAATGGCTTTCACCACCCAAGCCGTAGCCCTAGCAGGACGAGTAATAGCTTCTGTAAGAGAGTAAATAGATTTAGGACAAGCTTCTATACGTCCATCGGTAGTCTCCTTCAAGGAGGTTAGGTAGAAGTATGAATGGGTAACGTGGCATTTTGAACCAAGCGTGTTACGTGAGAATCCACAGGCGGGGGAACTTCCCATTTAGTGCAATCAGTAGCTGGAAGAGGGTAAAAGGAACTGAACAGTTTTGGAATTTGAAACCTTTTACCAAGCATATTCCATGCTTCACTCATGTGGACAGATGGCTGGTCTGATTGAGGGAACTCTGGTAAAACTACCTTTTGGTCGTTTATCATCATCTATTTGTAAAATTGATTTTACAGCTCTGACAAGAGCAGGTACAGTATATATAGCTTAGAGGGCGGCTCCGCTTCTCCGGAGACGGAGTCAGAGTAAGAGGTCTGCGTCTTCTGCCTCCCCAGATGATATGTCAGAATCAGATAACTGAGTGGACTGGGAGGATAACAGAGCACATTTAGAGGGGTTTAGTAGGTAAAGGTTTTTCCCTTTGTAGCATTTGCTGCAAGGCTGTAGAGGTAGTAGCCAAACTCTGTACTGAGGTAGACAGCGTGTCTACCCATGGGGGAGGCAAAGGATTTGCAGGAAGTACCTTCTGTGGCCATCCCACAGGGGGAGCCACTACGGGGACCGCTCTCTGTTCCATAATTTTTGCCAGCATCTGTGAAAAAGTCACCCAGGGTGGGTCCTGAGGGAGAGACAGCGGGGCTGAGAGACCTGGGGCTGTGTAACAATTAGCGCAAAGCCCATCCTGAATGAAGTCCTCTGGGGCTAAGCCCGACGAGCAGGATCCTGAGGCTGTTTGCTATTTTTTCCTCTGCCAGCCATAGTAATGATACAGTGCAGTGAACACCCTGCAGTATGTGAAATATGGCACAATGTAGTGTGCAGTCGCGCTGTATATGACCCAATATAATATGAAACAGCGCATACACACACACACACACACACACATATATATCACTATGTAGTATGCAACACCACTAGGTAATGTGCAACAGGGCTACCGGTGGCCCCCTGGAGCGCTATATATAGCACAAGGTAGTGTGCAACAGCGTTAGATATGGCACAATGTAGTGTGCAACGCGGGCTGAAGTATGTACAATGACCCTCTATACCTTAGTATGACAGGGTATAGCAGAAAAAAGGGATAGTTATAACTGACAGTATAGAAAAACGGAGATTAGCGCTAGCACAAGTCACATACAAATCAGAAAATAATATTACATGTCTGCAATGGGCACTATTATCAACTACAGAGACCACAGTGGCTGGTAGGATATAGGTCTGTATAACCCTCCTGAGACCAACAGCTACAGAGCGCACTGGGCGTGGACCGTGAGCGTCTCAAATACACATGGAGAGTGGCCGGAGCAACCCAGATGAGCGAAACCCTTCGTAGGGACTGCGTCTGGGTAGAAGCTGCCGGGGGAGCGCCTACCTCCCCTAAGCTGCGTTAACCAGCCGGGTACACTGGCCTCGTGGTAGCAGAAACGTTTGCTGCCGATCCCTGGCATCAGATGATAAGGCCCTGGTTGTGTAGTGAGGATGCGGACAATCCTGGGCCCTGACTGCAGCGACTTCTGGCGCTTCTCCGACACCAGTAACTAGGACTGCCACGGGAGATTCCCTGTAAGCGAATCATCGCCTTACCTGACATCTCCGTGTGTCCAGTTTGAATTCTGGGTCGCAACATAGCCGGTAGCAAGCTCAGCCGCGACCCATCGGAATCACCAGCCCAGTTACTGGTGGAGGTAGATGGAGTCGCAGTACATAGATCTTAATTCAGATGCTTGGTACTGCCAACCCAAAAGCATAAAAATAAAACCTTAGGACTGCTCAGGCAGTCCCGTTACAAAGGTGCGTCTTTATCCTGCTACACCAAACGAACAACTGAAGTCCTATGGAGGAGGACCTGAGGCATCCTGGGAGCTGAAGCTTTAACTATTTGGTGCCTGGTTTCTCCAACCATAATATCCCCATGGTATCCCTGTGGATCCCTATGGACCCCAAAGAAGAAAAACGGAGATTAGCGCTAGCACAAGTCACATACAAATCAGAAAAGAACATTACATGTCTGCAGTGGGCACCATTATCAACTACATAGACCGCAGTGGATGGTAAGATAAAGCGCTGTATAACATGGCCCTTGGGAGAGGTATACAGGGAGACTGGACCCAGCAATTCCTGGAGACTGCTTGCCGCACGTCTCTGAGGTGGCAGAAGGTGAGGGAGGAGCAGCCCAGGGAACACCAGGAGCACAGTGGAATGGCGCCCAGAGCTGGGGGAGGGGCTGCAGGGAGAGCACCTTATCCCCTGGCTGACATTAACCATGGGTTCTTAATATTATACCTCTGCGCCAGTATGTTAATACCCCAGTGGTCTAGTGGAGTAGTGGGCGATCCAGTATCCACATCAACGCCTCCGGTCTGTCTCCTGAGCCCGGAGGCAAGACTGCAGTAATACACAGGTCCCAGCGAACAGGGTTCCGCCTTACCTGTCTCTTGGATTCCGGGCTGCAGTCTGGGGAGCCTGCTAGCTAGTCCCACTCGTATCCTCGACGGGAGTACCTAGCGCAGGCTTTGTGTCACGGCGCTGTGGAGCGGTGATGGGGTGGCAGCATAGACGTCCGGAGGACAGTCTGATGCTGCTCACCCTTCTGGTAGAAATAAAAATTAAATAACCAAAAAAACAAAAAAAAAAACAAACTTGGGCTGCATAAGGCAGCCCCTGTTATAATGATGGTCCAGTTCCTTGCCAGACACTGAACGAAACTGAAGTGCCCTCAGGCTGTGGACGGGGTATAGGGGGAAGGACCAGAGCATCCTGGGATTAAAAAGTTTTGCTGTTGCTGTCTGGTCCTCCAGGTACCACCTACACCCCAATTGTCTCCCTGTGGAGCCCTATGGACCCTTAAGAAGAAAGTGGATCTTCCTATTGTAAAATCAATTCCCTAGTGACTAGTCTAATCTGGTGAACACTGACGCTGGGATGAGGGGGGAGGCCGAGGAGTAAGCACTAAAAAACTCCCCCTCCCTTAGCTCCTCAGTTATCTGACTAGCAATACCAAAAGGACAAAAATAGTGAAGAAAATAAATAACACCTAAATCACATCACACACCATGGAGGAAACTCAGAAAATCCTCTTCATCCTAATCTGGGGAACACCTACTGTAAAATCCATTCCTCTGACACTGGGACTTTCCAAAGCAAGTCTCAAGAGGAAGGGGATGAAGCACTGGCAGCGCTGTACACAAAACCCGCATCCTTGGCCACAAATGTGTGAAAGTGATCAAATGTATGTTTACCAAGGATCGAGGACCAAGTAGCCATCTTGCACAGCTGTACAACTGAGGCACCCTGTCAAACTCCCCAAGAAGCACTCACGGGCCGAGTCGATTGTGCCCAAATGGGATCCGAAATAGACTCACCCACAGCTATATAAGCCTGCTTTATGGTTGCAGTAATTCAATGAGCAATGGAATGCTTTAACGCTGGCCAGCCTCTTATGAGCGTCGTAATGCACTAAGACAGTCTGTCTTTAGCAAAGCAGCAGTCCTGTCTACATATATACGGAGTGCTTGTATCACATCCATAAACCAGAGGGCACTCCTTGGATCAGATGGATGCAAGACTGGAACAAATTCCTGATTCAGGTGAAAATGTGAAACCACCTTCGGAATAAAGGACAGTCAAGTTTGGAGGACCACCCAGTCCGCATGGAAAATTAACAGGGGGGAGCTGGCTGACGACGCTGCCAACTCAGAAATCCTGCGAGCCGAGGATATTGCCAAAAAAAAAGCTACCCTCCAAACGCCTGGATCAGAACATGGAAAAAAAAAAAGCAGCTTGTAGTTCTGGCACATTTATAGAGAGCTTTCTCTCTTCCAGTGACCAAACCCCCTGGAAGTGGAATCCTAGAGTCACTGCACCCCATAAGGATCCTCCTCGAAAGCAGCTTCCATCTTTTCCAGTAGCTGAATGCAGCACAGAAGGGACACCCTGTGAAGACAAAGGTACTCATACCAGGCACTACACTTCTCTGATCTTGTTCCTTTACAGAAACTACCACTCTGACACAACGGGGGCAATTCAATTCAGCGGGAGTTGATTAGCACCGGGAAGTTGGTTGCGGAGCTATTCAATACACCGCGCTGTTAGGTCGACTAAATGATTTCATCTTGCACCCTCTTGAGGAGAAATCCAACTAAAGTGCCAGCCACGAGGCTGTTTTTCAGCATAGCGGTGCTAACAGTCTCGCGGCCACCACTTAAGTCACGAGAACCGCATTCTCAGACTTAACTTGTAATAGTCGTCCGGGACTAACTTGCCGGCGCTATTCAAATCCCGCTGAACTGAATCGCCCCCAAGGAGTCGTAGAGAAATCCCAGAAATAGCATCCTCCGAGCTGGGACCAAATTGGACTTTGGCACGTTAAGGACCCATCTGTGGAATTCCAGAGTTGCCATAATAACCTGCAAGTGAGCACTGAGTAGATCTGCTGATGAAGCTTTGAGCAGCAGGTCGTCTAAGTAGTGAATTACAACAATTCCCTGACGTAGTAGAGCCACCATAGATGCAATGATTTTGGTAAATAGCCTTGGCACGGTAGAAAGCCCAAAGGGCAAAGACTGAAATTGAAAATGAAGGGGAATCTACTGCAAACGCATTAGTTAGTGATCTCGTTCCCAAATTGTCAAGAATTTCTCCCCCTTCCATAGGAGCAATTACGGGTCATAAAGACTGCGCACTTTTGAGTGTGGGTTGAGTTTTTTTAAATTCAAGATGGAATGAACAGAACCATCTATTTTTTTTTTTTTAAATAAATGGATTTTAATAAAAACCTAGACCCTGCTGGTGTACCTGAACTGGGATCACAACTCCTTACAATAAAAGTGTGAATTGTCCCCATCAATGCCCTTCTCCTGAGTTGATCCCGAGGAAGAGGAGTTTCAAGAAAAATAACAAAAAACTATGGGGACGAGGACCCTCCAAATTGCGTATATATCAGAGTACCCCTCTGATCCAAAGGCCTGTATTTGACCGGAACCAGATATCCTGGAGTAAAAGAAGACGAGCCCCTATGCAGGTGGAACTGGGATCCTCCTGACAGAATTCATTGGGACACTTCTACGGAAGCCTGGACGGCGTGACCCCATGGCCACTCGCCCTCTGAATTGATCCACTCTGTGACCTCCTGTCGCACCTCTGGTGAATGGAGGCCGGAACCTACCAGAGTATTGAAAGGGCCGATACCTAGGAGTTCTAGGGTAGGACTGGGTCGGGAGAAACTGACTCAACTCCAGTTGCCTGCATAATTATGCGTTCCAGTTCTGGCCCAAATAAGGAATGGCCTATTAAAGGAATGGCTTCCAAGGTCTTTTTAGACTCCTTAGTCTGCCTTCCAGGATTGCAACCAAAACGCCCTTCTGGCCAAGATAGATAAGGCTGACATGCCTGAGACGCACAGAGAAAAAAGGGTTACATATCAAATTAATCAGTGCAGTCTCATGAAGCGGTTTGTTCATGCGAAAAAGATACTGAGCACAAGCCAAGTTGCAGAGGACCTGGAGTCTCTCGCACTGCATGTGGTACTGAGGCTAGGTATATGTATGGTCTCCATAATGTAAACACGCATCACTGAACCAAACTGAGTAAGACATATAAAGGTCTATTTGTAAGGTAAATACACAAACCCATTTTTTCACCTCTTGGGTTTTCTACATAACTATTTGATCCAGAAATACAGTAAGTGGTATATATAATAGTTTACACCATTTTCCTGATGACATTTCACTTGATTTCAGAAGCCTAGTCGAGACAGCTGGGTGATAAATATATATTTATTCTTAATATGGTTTATTAAAGTTCAAAATGTTTTTAGGGAAGTCAGAAATAAAGTGTAGTGGATAGGTAAATTGCTGGAGTATGAGTAGTTAAATATATAGAACAACAAACAATAAAGCAAGACATTACTAACCTGACAAGGGCTAATCCATACAGTAAGGCAAGTTCTTGTTCTCCCATCCCACTGCTCATGTCGAGAATTTTGCATCGCACAAGGTCAGCAGTGCATTCTACAGCAAGTGGCATGCTGTTCCCATACCTGTAACATGTAGGAAGAATGGAACATGCAATTTAGTTGAAGGATACTATTCAGCACATTTCAGGTTATCACGGAGGCAGGAGAACCACACTAGCAACAGAATAATGTCGAATGGAAAAAATAAGAGTTATGGTATAACATGCCTTTGTTAACTCTTTTTCTTCGAGGTCCATAGGGTCCACAGAAATTACTTTGGGATGTAGCTGGAGTGATCCAGGCACCAGTCAACAAGCTTTAGCTCCCAGGATGCACTGGGTCCTCCTCCATACATACCCCACCCCTGGCTACAGGAAGTCAGTTTGTTATCAAGCCCAAGCAGGAAAGAAAAATTGAAAAGGAAGGAAGTACCCTTGCATTCCAGACACACTCTGTAAGAAGAGGGAATCAGAAATACAACAGAAAAGAATTTCCCAACAACAACAGGTGCGTTAGGGTGGGTGCTCTGTGGACCGTATGGACCTCAAAGAAAGAGTTAACAAAAAGGTATGTTGTACCATAACTCTTATTTTATTCTTTGGGTTCCATAAGGTCCACAGAAATTACCTTGGGATGAACCAAAGCAGTTCCTCCTAGGGGTGGGGACGCTCCTGTGTCTCAGTAGAAATGAGAATCCTACGCCCAAAGGAAGCATCCTGAGAAGCAAATGTGTCAAACGCACAAAATTTGACAAAGGTGTGGATGGAAGACCACGTGGCTGCCTTGCAAATCTGTTCAGCAGAGGCACCCCGTCACACCGCCCACGATGGTCCCACAGATCTCGTATAACGTGTCCGGTACAAGATTAGCTTGTGTGTAAGCTTGAGAAATTGTCATTCGCAACCATCTGGCCAAAGTCTTTATTAGCTGGCAAGCCTTGCTTAGGACAGCCATACAACACAAATAAAGAATCTGTCTTTCTAATGGAGCTAGTGCAGTCTACATAGATATGTAGAGCCCGGACAACATCCAATGATGCTTCACCAGCCGAAAGGCCAGAAGCTTGCAAAGCCGGAACCACAATTTCTTCATTCATACTAAACAGAGATACCACCTTAGGAAGGTAGCCGGCCCTGGTACGAAGAACAGCCCTATTCTGATGAAATATTCAAAAAGGAGAGCGAAAATAAGGCTGCTAAATCAGAGACCCTGCGGGCCGAAGCAATAGCTAGAAGGAAAACTGTCTTCACTGTCAACCACTTCAGGTCTACTGATTTCACGTGTTCAAATGGAGTCGCCTGTAAAGCCCTGAGCACCAATGTCAAATCCCATGGGGCCACTGGGGGAACAAGGGGAGGCTGAACCCACAGAACACCCTGAAAAAAAATATTCTTACATCAGACAAGGTGGCAACCCTTCTCTGAAACCAAACAGAGGCCTGCACCCTCAAAGTAGCCAGACGGAGACCTCTGTCTAACCCGGCTTGAAGAAAAGAAAGCACTCGCGAGACCGTAAACATAGGGTCATACTGCCTCAGTTCACATCACTGAAAAAATGAGTGCCAAATTCTGTAATAAAAGCGGGCAGAGGAAGGTTTCCGTGCCCTCAACATTGTCTGTATTACAGAATCGGAAAAACCTTTTGCCTTTAAGACGGAGGCCTCAAGAGCCATGCCGTCAAAGACGGCCGAGGAAGGTCCGGATACAGGCAGGAACCCTGTATTAACAGGTCCTGCCTTGGAGGAAGAGGCCACGGAGTGTCTATGGAGAGACTCTGCAGGTCGATGAACCAATGGTGTCTGGGCCAAGGAGCTACCAGTATTGCTGTACTGCTTTCCTGCTTGACCTTCCTGATGACCCTGGGAGCAAGGGAAAACAGAGGAAACAGATATGCCAGTCTGAAATTCCACCTTACTGCCAGAGCGTACACAAATTCGGCCACAGGATCCCTGGTCCTGGACCCGTCCCTGGGAACCCTGTGGTTGTGCCTTGAGGCCATGAGGTCTACCTCTGGAAGACTCCATCTGTCCATTAGGTTCTGAAATACCTGAGGATGAAGAGCCCATTTCCCGGTATGTATATCTTGCCGACTTAGGAAGTCCGCTTCCCAATTTAGGCCTCCTGGTATGAACACTGCCGATATTGCTGGGAGGTGACATTCTGCCCAGACCAGAATATTTGACACTTCCGACATGGCAGCCTGGCTCCGCGTGCCTCCGATGGTTTAGGTAGGCTACTGCGGTGGCGTTGTCCGATTGTACCTGGACAAGCCTGTCCTTTAATATTTCCTGAGGCTGAACAAGCGCTCTGAATACTGCCCTTAGTTCCAGGACATTTATAGACAGAAGACTTTCTCTTGCCGTCCACTTTCCCTGAAAAGTGTGCCGACCTGTCACTGCACCCCATCCTCGGAGGCTGGCATCGGTTGTGATGAGAACCCAATCTGGAATCCAGAATGGGCGACCTTTGTTGAGACGACCCTTCTGCAACCACCAAGACAGAGACAGTCGCACTTCTGGCGAGAGACTGTTTGTGCCTTTATTAGGTGGTACTCCCCTCTCCAGTGAGAAAGGATTAACCTCTGCAATGGTCTGGAGTGGAACTGGGCGTACTCCACCATGTCGAAAGTCGACACCATGGAACCTAGGACTTGCATTGCTGCATGGATTGATACTGATCGGCTGAAAAGAAGCTTACGTATCTTCAGCTGAAGAGCCGCAATCTTGTCCTCTGGCAGATAAATCCTTTGTGCCAGAGAATCCAACCTTGCCCCTAGATGCACCATCTGCTGTACTGGAAGAAGCGATTACTTTTTCCAATTTACAATCCACCCATGTCTGTGTAGACACGATATCCGTCAGTCTGAGATGACGCTGTAACTCTTGTGACGACTGAGCCAATATCAGCAGGTCGTCCTGATACGTCAGAATCCTGATTCCCTGACGCAGGCCGTTATTACCGCCACAACCTTGGTAAACACCCGAGGGGCCGTTGAAAATCCAAAAGGCAGTGCCTGAAATTGGAAATGCTCCTGTAAGACTGCGAACCGCAGGAATTGCTGGTGGGATTGTGCAATTGGCACATGAAGGTATGCATCTTGGATATCGAAGGATACCATAAAATCCCCTGGCTCCACGGCCAACACAATCGACCGCAGAGTTTCCATGCGAAACCTGGGCACCTTGATAAACATGTTGAGACCTTTTAGGTTTAGAATAGGCCTGTGAGACCAGTTGGGTTTCTGAGTCAAAAAGAGATTTGAGTAATATCCCTTTCCCCGTTGATTCACTGGAACCGGGGTTATAACCCTCGATATCAGTAGGGAGTGTATAGCCTACTGGAGGGCCAAGGCTTTCACAAAACCCGCTGCTGGAGTTGTGCTGAAAAACTTTTGTGGGGGACTTCTCCAGAACGTAAGTACGTATCCCTGGGAGACCACCTCCCGAACCCAGGCATCCGTTGTTGTAAGACACCAGGCATCTGAATATTGAAGAAGTCGGCCTCCCACCCAGGGATCCCCCAGAGGGAGGCCCGTCCCATCAAGCTGCAGGCTTGACGTCTGACCTGACAGCCGGACATCTGTTTGGCCAAGACTTCATAGACTGTGGCTTCTTATAAGCATTGGCTCTGGCGGAAGACTGACCTCTTGCTTTTCCTTGCGGCCGTAAGGACCAAAAGGCTGACCGCTTAGGTTTAACAGTGGATGCCGAAGGTAGACCAGCCGTTTTAGAGGCTGCCACTGTAGCCACAATCTTGTCCAACTCAGTGCCAAACAAACTGCTCCTGAGAACGGAAGGGATTCCAGAGCTCTCTTGGACCAATTCCTCAGCCAGAGGGCTCTCCACTGAAACCGCTGATGCTTTGGAGGATAATATCCCTGCATCTAAAGCTGCCTCTCCCAAGTAGGACGCTGCTTCCTTAACATAAGAGATGGATATCCGCTGTTCCCTGGAAGCTTCTAGAAGAGAAATTTCCAGTGTCTTCATCCATTCCGCAATGGCCTTAGAGACCCAAGCTGTAGCCATGGCCGGTCGGGTAACCGCACCAGACAGAGAAAATATTGCTTTAAGACAAGTTTCAAGTTTCCTATCTGTGGGACAATTAAGCGAGGAAGCAGAAGGTATAGGCAATGTGGCACTCTTAACTAGATGTGCCACATGTGTGTCCACTGACAAAGGAACCTCCCATTTGGTGCATTGATCCACTGGAAAGGGGTAAAAGGCTTCCACCTTCCTTGTAATACGGAACTTCCTATCTGGCAATTTCCATGCTTCCCATGAGATCCAAAAGGTGCTCAGACTTGGGAAACTCTGGTGTTTAAACCCTGGAGCCTTTCTTTGCACTGGCTCCTTCTAGTCAATGTTTAGCACAGCCTTGACTGCCCTAATTAGATAAGGGACATCTGCAGCTAGAAAATGGTCTTCCTTGTCTGAGGATGATTCCTGAGAGGAACCCTGTGTATCCCCCCCCCCCCCCCCCCGTCGTCAGAAGATGTACCAGAATCTGAAGGCTGAATGGTGTGTGAAGCCGACCTCCTTCTGGACTTTGGCTGTACCGGCCTAATAGTCTGTTTAGGCTGCTGAAAAGCTGCTAACGACGAAGCCACATTCTGACTTGAATTAGCATACATGCCAACCAGGACTGATGCATCGGGGGGGGGGGGGGGGGAAACATAGCAGGTTGCAAATGCCGAGAGGGGCCCATCATTGCAGCTGGCCCAGGGGCTGCCAATCTCTCCGCAACCTGTGCTATAATCTGGGAAAAGGAAGCCCAGGGGGGTTCCTGCCCAGAAGCTGGTAAATTTGATTGATGTGGAGACTCCTTGACACAGCGGCCACATAACCCGTCATGTATCAAATCCTGTGGGGACAACCCCGCTTCACAGGCCATACATGATACCAGCACAGGAGCCTTAGCCACCTGTCTTTCAGTTTCTTTGGACATACTAAGATCTCTATTGATATGCAAAGTCTTAGTACAAATGTGACAATGTTTCACACCCAACATACACGCCTGCCACAGAGGGTTAAATGAGGGAAAACAGCAGTGATAGATTATGACTGACAGTTATTCAGATAAAGGCAGCATAACACACAGATGTCAAAATAGTCACATGCGATGCACATAGATACATAGTTTGAGAGAGATGGAGATATATAACCATTGCACCAAGCTCTTTTAGTCACTACCATATAGCCATACATGACACCAGCACAGGCCTGGTAGTATACTGAGCTCTGTATGACCTGAACACCGTAGAGAGAGGTATAATGGGAGACCAAGCCAGCCTCCTGAGAACCTAGCCACCGAGAGCACCTGAGAGTGGTCTCAGGCCGACTCATATAGAGGGAGGCTGGGAGGAGCAACCAGGAGGCGGGAAGTCTTACAACTGAACAAGTATCCATGTCGGGGGAGGGGCCGCCAGGGGATAGCGTACCTCCCCTCATGTTGTATGGATCCACCGGGCACACTGACATGGCCTCCATCAAGCCCCTGGCTGTCAGGATTCCTCATGTCCCGGTGGTCTAGTGCCGGAGACAGTTTCCACATGGCCCTGCACAACAGCGTCCTCCGACAGGTCTCTTACCGCCAGAGGCACGGACTGCTACACCCGGTCCCCGCCGTCAGCGGCCACAGGGAACCCCTTACATGCCATCCCCGATATTTTCCGGTTGCAGTCCTGGGCTGGTTAGGCCCGCCGAAAGTACTAGCCTGACACTCGAGTTGCGGCCCGGCGGGGGAAGACGGTGCGGCGGCACGAGCGTCTATATAGATGCTAAGCTGCTTCAGGTCTCTCCTCCATCAGCAACGCGCTGTCACTCAAAGAAAAAAAAAAAAGAAAAAATATGTTTGGGGACTGTTCCTGCAGTCCCACTGACGCATGGTGCTCCTGCACCAACAGCAAAAAACTGACTTCCTGTAGCTAGGGGCGGGGTATGTATGGAGGAGGGCCCAGTGAATCCTGGGAGCTAAAGCTTGTTGACTGTTTGGTGCCTGGATCACTCCAGCTACATCCCAAGGTAATTTCTGTGGACCCTATGGAACCCAAAGAAGAAATGTGATTTTGGTTCTTACCTGTTAAATCCTTTTCTCGGAGTCCATGGGGGACACTAACTGTGGGTATAGGTGGAGCTGAAGTCTTGGCACCAAAGAGTTAATATATGAAGCAGCGCATACTCCACCTCCCCTATACCCCACCCCCTGCCTGCAACAGCCAGTTGCTTTCTATGGTGACATCGGCCAGGCCCTGAGATATACCTGCTTTCCTCTGCTCCGGCTGCTAGTCAGTGACTCCCTGCACGTGGGTAGCTGGGACACTAAGCGGGAGAGGATGGCTCAGAGGACCAACAGGAACATCATTTGGAATGAGGACGCAGTTTATAACGGCAGCAAGTACTTGGAGACAGCCATGGGGGAGAAGCACTCGCCCGATTACCTCCTCCCCCAACCTTTGGAGCATTCCCATTCCTAGGCTACCCGCCAAAGGCTCCCTCTCTCCTTACAGACGCTGGTCAGCCATTTTACTATTGCTGTACAGCTGCCTCAGAGAGGGATACTACCTCTGCCTCACACAGCCGGTGTCAGATATTAGTTTTGCTTCCCCATTTCACCATCAGTGTGCTAGTGTAGTTGGAATTGACATATACTATTTTATTGAGAACTTGCATTTTCTCCTTTGCGTTTGCTGTTGAATGAATATATGTTAGATAACCTATACCACAGGTTCTCAAACTTGGTCCTCAGGACCCCAAACAGTGCATGTTTTCCAGATCTCCTCACAGAATTGTAAGTGAAATCTTTAGCTCCACCGAAGGATCTTTTAAAATGTATCAGTGAATAATGAATACACCTGTGCAGCTACTGGGTGACTTAAAAAATGTGAACTGTGTGGGGTACTGAGGACAGAGGGCCTGATTCAGACCCGTTCGCTAGATGCGGCAACACACTCCCAGCATATGCAAATTCAGCTAAGTGACGTCAAGGCAGGCGATCGCACGGGAAGACATAAGCACGCCCACTATGTCTGGGCGAGCGATCACTTTGTGTTCATAGACGCCCACCAGCCTGTCTTTAGCCATCCACTAGCGAACGTCATCTCCGGGAAGTATATACAACCATCGGTGCATCGGGAACCATCGGAACAGACCACAGCGCTTGTGAATGACAGTACCCTACCGCAAGCACTGCGAGCAGTTCTGTGTAAAAATCAACCTGGTGATATGTTCTCTGACACTGCCTGTTAATTATGCATGCCTCTGAAACTGCATTGAAACACTCAGGCATGCATGCGTTCGCACCTCCACTCCCCCGTTACTACTGGCCTATCCCTGTTACCATCCAAAAAAAGGCCTCTCCTGTCACTCATTCCACCTGGCTGTCTTTGCTGGGCGGGCGAGCACTTCCCGATCGCTCAAACTAGTTCGCGCACTGCGATGCATACGCAAATGCATAACATCGGCCGCGTACAAGTGAGCAGCTGCTTGCGAACGGGTCTGAATCAGGCCCAGTTTGAGAACCACTGGCTTATAACATTCTAATTTAGTTAGGTCCTTTTGTGTAGTTTCTACAAATATTTACCCGATTTATATAACTAAAAATTCTCTCTCTCCCCCTTCCTCCACACACAGTATATCTATGTAAATCGAACACAAGAGGCTTTTGTGTGTGGTGCTCCATGGGGGCACAGCGAACTGTTTCCCTTGTAGTGGACCACCTGAGGGAGCGAGCGTGGGCATCCAACCTTTCCCAGGCCATGTTGGATCTGGCTAAACAGTTAGCTTGTGCCAGCTCCACCTATACCCTCTGTTCCAGTGTCCACCCGCCCACCCCCCCCCATGGATGACAGAGATTAACATTGATGTAAAGAAGCATAAGCAGAAATAATGGCAACTCACCATATCCAGCCAACATACGCAAATGTCCCTGCAACTATCTGGAGAAGTCACATGGAGACGTTTTCATAAACGCCAAAAATTTACTGAGATGTAGGAGCAAGAAACTATAGCAAGGATTATGGATGCATTATTATTATTGTTGTTGTTGTTATTTATATAGCACCTAAACATTACAGAAAATATTTAATTAACATCAGTCCATGCATCTAAGCAGTTTCCAAACTAAATATCGTACTAGAGAGGGAATCGGTATGAAATACCGATGGACAGGATGCCGGCTGTCAGTACACTGCGATCCAGATGGTTCAAATCCTGACAGGAGAACGGTGAGTAATGTTTCCCTGTCCTATTTACCCCCTAACCCTCCTGTCCTGCACCCTCATACTAACCTTCCCTACCCTGCACCCTAACCCTCCCGGTAAGTGCCTAAACCTAACCCTCCCCCCTTAGTGTCTAACCTCCCCCGGTGGTTACAATCTACCGACATCCCCAGTCATGTCAGGACTCCAGTGCTGGTGTGCTGTCGGCAATCGGGATTCCGGTTCCAGCAGATGGCATCCCAGCTGTCTTAACTGCATCCCCTAGACACACACTACAGAGGCCAAACCAGTATTTCTTTGGAATGTGGGATAAAACCTTGTCAAAACTGAAACTATGATCCCCATCATTGTGAGGCAGCAGTGCTAACCATTGTACCATTAAAGCTGCATATACACACACACAATGATTTTGTTATGAACGATTTTCTGTCAGATTTTTAAAGTGTAATGAACGATTTTTTTGAACTACAAACGATTTTTGCATATTCCCTTAATGAAAAACGTGAACGTGCATGAATGATAATCGTTCATTGTTTTAACTCAGAAAGTAAACGATTTTTTTAACGATTGAACGATAAGCGATATCGTTATCGATAATCGTTCAAAAAAATCATTGTGTGTGTATGCTCCTTAAGTTATAGGTTGGTACAAATGTTGGCAAACTATAACTCAAGCAATTACTTATAAACAGACAAATAGCTACGTAAAGTAAAATGATTTTCAGTCACCAACATAACTGGCAATCAGTGGACCACTGTAGCATTTAAAACACATGAAAACAGTATTATATGGCTATATTATCACAGAAGTCACACACTTATTGTCTTGCTCGTTTTAGTGCAACTGCAAATAACCTTTTTTTTTCAATTATATGAGGACCATGAATGCTGTAGGTTTATAGCCATTTGCCAGAATAAGACCAAAAAAACGACTTAATTTTGCATCGTCTCTGCACTCCTTATATTGCCATCTACATTTCTGCAGTATTTATACAGCCACAGTACATACAGCCATATTTATTAAAGAATTTTTGCAGATTTTTCAGGGGGTTCTCGCAAACATTAAGGATCCTCTGAATGCAACAATAATGAACTGTGGCAAAAATCTTCAATATGTGCTGCAGTCCCTTGATTTCCAACCGCATAGTTTTTTTATGGGGGCTGCTAAAATGTTGGATTTACCAAGTTTTGCAAAGCATTCTAGAGCTTGGCTCCAACAGCTAACGCATAAGCCACTGTAGCCTATTGGGCTATATTCCACAAGTTTCTGGTTCGGATCCCTCCCCGATGCTGTTAGACGTCATCGCAGGCTCAGCAAAGTAATGGAGGCCTGAACCAGAACATAAAGTGATCGCAATAAAGGATCTTTATTTATAGGGGCAGAGCGCAATTATTAATAAATACATCCCCAAAATGTTAATTCCCTAGTGCCCTTTATCAACGTTTAGCATAGAGCTAGATAAGTACAGCACAGGGAGCCCCAGGACATAAGAGCCACATGCCGTCACACTCACGTGACAGCCACGCACCCTCACAGCCCTGGCACGCGACAGCCACATGCCCTCAGAGCCCTGGTCGGCACATGACCACAATATGCCCTCACAGTTACGGCACATGCCCTCACACACTAAGATCATACATTCCGGCGAATAAAGGTTCCTCATTGCCGCGAACTGCAGCGATAAGGTATCTTTATTTTCAGAGGCAGGCTGCAATTATTAATAAACCCCTAAAATATTAATTCTCTAATGCCCTTCACCGAATATTTGGCAGAAAGCTACAGTATATGAGTGCAGAACAGGGAGCCCCAAGCATATAAGAACCACATGCCCCGGCTTGTGACAGCTACGCGCCCTCACAGCCACATGCCCTCAGAGCCCGGCCGTATCGTGACAGCCACATGCCCTCAGAGCCCTGGCCGGCACATAACAGGGTTGCTGCAAGAGCCTACATGGAGAAAAGACCTCACTGACGCTGCAACCGGGATCGGTATGAAAACGGGATCGGTTCGAAGAACGGCAACAGAAGATCCCGGCAGGTACGTTTTTTAACTATTACTAACCCTCTCCCCCCCCCTAACACTCCCCTAGGGGTGCCTAAACCTAACCCCCCCCTTCCCCGCAGCCTGAACCTAAGCCTCCCAGGGGGGTGACTAAACCTAAGCCCCCCCTGGAGCCCCTAGCCTAACCCTTCCCCCCGGTGTCCGCACCCACCGCCCAGCTTACCTTCGTTCGGTATGCCGGGCGTCAGGCTCCCGGCATAGGTATATTGACAGGCGTTGGGATTTCGATGCCTGACATTAGTACCCTGCGGGATTTGACAGTCGGGAAGCCGGCGGTCGGCATTTCGACCGTCAGCTTCCTGGCTGCATCCCGTTGCAACCACGTGACCACTGCAGGAGCACCGGACCGCTCCAGCGTTACCATCCACATGGGCATAGAGGGGGGAATACATTTGTAGCGAGCCCACAAGTGCACACTTTTGGCCCCGTTCTGATCCTTGCCCCTTCCCCTTTGATCGCGGGTCACGTAGGTGTGACATCCTTTGCAGCTCCATATTCTAGACCTAACCCACATAACAGCTACCGAAAATGCCCTGACACGTGACAGCTATATCCCATCACAGCCCCGATACATCGCTTTAATATGACAGCCATAACCCTTCACAGCACCAGCAAATCAGAGCCATATCCCACTCTGTGCGTCACCTGCTCTTCCAGGCCGAGATCTGGTGCAGCGCGTTCCTCTGCAGCTTGCAGTCCCGGCTGTACAGATACTCCAGGACCTGCTCCCACTCCGCTTTGCTGACCCAGGCCACTACCAACCGGGTGCCCGCCATCTCCAGGCAGCGCCGGTACAGATCGGGCTTCAGCCAATCAGCGATCGCCTTTGTTCTAGTAAAATGCAACCTCTAACACCGCCGATCAGGAACAAGAGAGGGAATGTCTAGTTCCTAGCCGCAGCTGCGCCTTTTACTCATAGCGTCAGGGTACATCTACTGAAGTGGAACTATCCGCAACTTTTTACTCATTGCTCAGTGCTCTCCTGATTGTCAGAAGAAATCTTTCACATAAGCCCAAAATGTGCCTAACTATTATACAAACAGCAAGGCTATGCTGTCATTGTACCATTATTTGGAATCTAATGATTTGCATTTAAGTACAACATTACCTTAATATAATTATCAAAACTGCATTGTCATTCCTATAGTAATTAATGTGATGCTACTTTCTCTGTTTTATTAATCAAATCAAATTAAATTTGTTAGTGGTAAAATTACACTTTATTTGTACATTAAATCCACATATATACACATTGACAGTCGATGACTGGCAACATGTATGTATTCTTTATTATCATTATTGTACTTTATATGGTGCTACAAGGGTTCCGCAGCGCCTTACAAAGTACATAAACAAATGAGTACACAAGAAAAACGGTTATTAACAGTACAAACAATGCAGGACAAGGACATGGTTTATAAACATTGCTGCATAGCACAAATAAGTAGCAGGATTTCAGCAACCAAGTGTTAGGTGCCATTGTGAGGAGTTAGGAGTAAATGAAAGTATAAGTAAGACAAGGAGAAGCATGTGAGGGATGAGGCCCTGCTAGTGAGGGGATCGGTATGATTTACCGCCGGCCGCATAACCCTAATCCCCCCTCTAAGTGCCTAAACCTAACCCCTCCTTCCCCGCCGCCTAAACCTAATTCCCCCGGGGGGTGCCTAACATCCCCCCGGGGTGTGCATAACCCTAACCCTCCCTTCCCCTAGCCTAACCCTAACCTCCCGGGGGGGTGCCTAACCCTAAGTCCCCCCCAGGAGCACTAAACCTAACCCTCCCCCCCCCCACAGCTGTCCGCGCCCGGCTTACCTTCGATCAGTAAGCCGGGTGTCGCGCTCCCGTTGTAGGTCTGAAAGGCGCCGGGGTTTCGACGCCTGTCATTAGACACTTGCCGGGATTAGACAGTCGGGAATCCGGCGGTCTGGATTCCATCCGTCAGCTTCCCGACTGTTTCCCCTAGTGAGAGCTTACATTCTAAAGAGGAGGGGCAGACAAACAGGGGTGACACCGATGGGCAAGATAGTGGGGAAGGAGCATGGAGTAGTGGGTTAGAATGAGCGCTGGAAAGCTTTGAGGAAGAAATGGGTGTAAGAGCCCATTTGAAGATTAGGAGCTAGAAAGCAAAGTTATCAAGGAATATGGAGCAAAGGCCAAGGGGACAAAAAAAGCAGCCACTCGAAAATGAACAGGTTAGAAGAGGCGAATAGCATGAGCCTCGAATGGAAAGAATGAAAGGGAGGGTCTTGCTTTCCTACCCTCCCGATTCGTCCGGGGGCCATCCAGAAAATTGGGTGCCACTCCCGGCACCCCTCCCGAAGTAACCTGAGAAACCCCTGCAGTGGGGGGGCGGTGATGCGATTCATGATGAATCGCTTCATTTTGGCCCCGCCCCCTGCTTCGCAATGCCTGTAATATTGGCATTGTGTTGCGGGGGCAGGTCCTAAATGATGTGATCGCATGGCCCTGCCCCCCGCTCCGCCCACAAATGACAGTAAGCTGTCCGGCCCCTCCCCCTTGTGCTGGTCACGCCCCCATGCCATGCCGATCCGGCTGCTCCCTCCCGGAAGGGGCAGCCAGAATATCGGCAACCATGTGGAGGGTTCAGAAGGCAAGAGTTGGTAGGAGCGACTAGAGCATAGACAGACCCCAACACCACCATGGCAACCCTCAGGCCAGGGTGTGTGAGAGAATGTGAGGCCCCCAAAGGAGATAGCTGCGCCGAGAGGGGGGGGGCGGGTACAGATTACCGGGGCCCGGGCTTCCTGAGGGGCCCGGCGGGGGCCCGGGTCCGGCGCCGCTCCCCCTCCCTCACAGCAGCCCAGCACACAGCGTGTGCTGAGCTGCAGTGGACACTGCTCGTGGCTGCTGAGCAGCAGCCACAGCAGTCTCCTATGCCTGTGGGGGGGAGCGATCACACTGATCGCAGCCCCCCTGGCTTTGAGCAGGGCTGAGGGGGCTCAGAGCGCCCCCCTCCCCAGCGCGCAGCGCCGCTTAGTGGCTCTGCAAATCTTTATTTTTTGGGGGGAAGGGGGCATGGCCACACCTCCTGTTATTAGGCCACGCCCCCTATTACCCGGGCCCGCCGCGGCTCTCAGCGGGCCTGGCTGCAGGAGAACTGGTGTCAGATGGGTAAATCCAGTATTTGGTGATGGCAAGAAGATTCGGGGAGCTGGAGATGAAGCTGTCATGGCTTTCCAGAGGGTATAGGAGAGAGGAGAATGAGATTATTAGGGTTGATGTAGTGAGGAGGTGAGACTGATTTGGAGCAGGGGGATGAGGAGAGTGTGGGTATGTGGTGGGCTTCTCAATGAGGAAGGATGACAGCACATTATGGGCAAGGTGGAGGTTTAGGGGCCCATTTATTAAGGATCGCATTTTGCAATGCGATCAGGGCATGCAGTACCGCCCATGATCGCATTGCAAAATGCGATCATACTGGCCGAATGTATGACCCTGCACATGCACGGAGAGGGGCTCCGAAAAGAGCCCGTCCCTGCGATGTGGCCGGAGCGCATTTCGGGCTGCTGCGCATGCGCAGTCCCGCGGACTGCACATGAGCGGCGCCCATTGCCGGCGGAGGGATCTGGAAGATCCCTCCGCCGGCTCAAATGCGGTAAGCGCCCATAGGACACAGCGGCTAACGCTATCTGCAGATGGCGTTAGCTGCTGGGGTCAATATCGGGAATGCGAAGCATTCCCGATATTGATACATTTGGCAGCATCGCATCCCCCATAGAAACCTATGGGGGAGGCGGCTGCCGGCGGCAATGGAGGGATTGCAGCAGGTATCGGAGATACCTGCTGCAATCCCTCCTTCATACATTCGTCAGATACTAAGTATTTGAGGTAAACCCCCGAAAATAGGTGTTTTCGGGGAATTTACCTCAAATGATCTTTGATAAATGGGCCCTTAGTGTCGTATGGGC
The DNA here is from genome assembly GCA_031769625.1 of Taudactylus pleione. Taxonomy (NCBI): domain Eukaryota; kingdom Metazoa; phylum Chordata; class Amphibia; order Anura; family Myobatrachidae; genus Taudactylus; species Taudactylus pleione. The sequence goes on along the minus strand of JAUIMM010000210.1, from coordinate 5,744,479 downwards.
GGAGGAGAGGAGAGGTGACTTGGAGAAAAGGGAGGGTGCAGGGCTTCGTGGTGATGTAGCAAGACCATGGTGAAAGAGAAGTGAATGATGATGGAGTAATGGAAGATGCTATGCTAATGGACACATCTGTCATTGTGCCTGTATGTTTTGCTGCTAGCAATTGGGCACCAGCTGTTTGTTTTACTCATTCAACCAATGTATTCACCTACACAGTTTCCTTTATATTATGTGTATAGTAATGACATGTGATTACTATTTTGGGTATTATTCTCTGAGACATACCTGTGAGTTGCCTTTATTTTGTATATATAGCAATGATATGCGATTACTACTGTGGGTATTATCCTCTGAGACATACCTGTGAGATACCTTACCCACATTTGAAAAAATATTGCAATATTCATGGCAAAAAAGGGACCCATGATTACATTGGTTTATTTAGTTTAACAATAGCGCAATCTTAGATTTAGGAGATTCCATGTGTTCCAGTTCTTATATACTGTATAATTTTGCTGCAATCTTGTATTTTATGGTGCGTATACATGTTACGATAAAAATGCATGATATGAACAAAAACGATATCGATCATATCGTTATCGTTCATATCATGCATTTTTCAGTGCCTTTAACGACCTGCAATGCGCGGGCACGTATGGACGATAAAGATTGCTAAGACCGAATGGCATAACGAGGTACTCGTAGTGACTGTTGCGGGTGTTAAATGCGGTCTTCCACTCGTCTCCTTCCTGAATTTGTATGAGATTATATGCTCCTCGCAAGTCCAATTTGATACAGGTGATGGCTCTACTGACTCGGTCAAAAAGCTCTATGATCAAAGGGGGAGGATAGCGGTTTTTAATGGTGATGTCATTCAGTACTCTGTAGTCAATGCAGGGGCGCAGACCTCCATCCTTTTTTTTGACGAAAGAGAAGCCTGCACCAGCGGGAGAGGTGGAAGGTCAGATGAACCCTTTTTCCAAATTCTCTTGGATATAGTCAGTCATGGCCTTTGTTTCTGGGAGTGATAGTGGATAAGTTCACTCTCTGGGAGGAGATTTCCCAGGGATTAATTCAATTGGACAATCCCATTCACGGTGAGGAGACACCAGCTTTACTGAAAACATCAGGTGGATGGAGCATCAGGATGAGACGGTACTGCAGAGCATACTTGAAGAACTTTTTGGAGGCAAGAACTGAAGCAGGAAGATCCCCAAGCAGTAATTTGTGAGGTTCTCCAGTCAATTTGAGGATTATGCAGACGGAAGCATGGCAAGCCCAGAACTATGGAATGAGAGGCCCTGGGCATGACAAGAAAACTTCAAAGTGCAGAGCACCAATCTTGACTCGCAGCGGTTGAGTCTGAAATGTAATTGTACCCCCTAGGATGAGGCTTCCATTAACAGCTGTGAGGTAAATAGGATGTAGAAGACTCTCGGTTGGTAATGCCCATCACTGGACCAATTCAAATGTGAAGTTACCAGCTGCGTCTAAATCCAACAGCGCAGAGACTTGCTTGAAGGCTTGGCCACTTGAAGAGAACCTGAGAGAATGCAATCTGTTTTCTTTGGAGAGGAATGAACCACTCCTAACTTTGGGCCTGATTCAGAGCCGGACGCTATTAGCGCTCGCTCGTTCAGAAAAAGGGGGTGGCTATTCAAATGAACCGTTCGCTCTTTGCGGTCTGTTGACGCCTCTATGTCTGAACGAGCGAACAAAACATGCGGTCGTTTATTTGAAAAATACGCCCCCTGGCCGCTCGCATCCGTCATGTCCGCTATTTATTAGATTAATCGAGTACATCGAACAGCGTATGAACTGCTCGCTATTCTTGTGGCTGGTTTTTCCTACCACTATATTGCGAGCAGTTTTGACTATAAAACAACCAAGTGACGTGGTCAATGACGCTGTATTAATTATGCACACCCATAAAACGCCCGTTTTGACCTTTAAGCACGCCTGCGTTCTGATTTTCACTCCCCGTTTTCAAGCACCTTCCCCTGTTACCACCCACATATGCCTCATCCTGTCACTCAAAATAGCAGGCATTCGCTATATAGCGAACAAACGATTTTCGGCCGCACTGACTGGTTCGCGCATGCGTATTATAAACCGTACGCATGCGCAGATGGGTGAACATCGCTCGGAACGAGCGTACTGCTGCTTACGAGCGACTCTGAATGAGGTCCTTAGCCTCTTCTTGCCGAGTTAGGAGCGGGAGTATCCCGGATGCTTGGGACAATTGTTGAGCTGATGAGAAGGAGCAGCACAGTACAGACAGATATTCTCAGACTATTGTACACAAATTAATCAAATGGATAATTGATAAAATATGACATTTATTTAAACATGTAAACTAGAACTGCAGTTACTGAATAAAAATAAAACTCAGCAAAATACAATGGGACAAGGTATTAATGCATAAAATACATATGGTATGATAATATTCATGTATATAGATGTCCATAAAGAGCATTTGAAAATCAATGAATAAATTTGGACCCCCAGTTGTGGAAGGGGGAAAAAAAAGGGGGAAAAAAAGTTGTCAGCGGAGTGTCTGTGAATGTAAAGCACTCACTGCTTCCCCGTTGGCTACCTGAGGGGAATGCCAAGTAAGTCCCATAGAGCTTCTAATAGATGTATGAAGCAGCTGATAAAAAGTAGCAATATGTTACTCCAATAAAGGGATGGCTACTTGCCGTGGATCGATTCCTCAATGGGACAAGGAGCTCCGGTGGTTGGATCCGCGTTGTCCGCTGCAATGGGGGACACGTGCTGCTGCACTCCAATCTGTATATACGTGCAGTGCCACACGCCGTCAGCACAGGCACCCTGGAAATCCGTCTGCTCCGGCAGGCTCCTATTACAGGAGATGGATAGTGCGGTGGGGCTGCTGATAGTGGCTGCTGGAGGCTTAATGAAAAGCTGATGCGGTCTCAAATTTTGTCCAGGAACAAATGCAGTTGTAGATTACAGTCCCTTGTTGGCACTGGGGACGAATTTTCCACCTCGCTGTCCGCGATTAAACTTAGGTCCAGCATGGAGGACATATCAGGCTCTTGGGTGGGCCTCTATATAGGAAAAAAAATGGAGAAAAAATATTATAGTCATGTTTTAACCCATTTTTTTACTATTTTTCTAGTTTCCAAACACCGTGAAGCATCCCCTGCTGCTCCTCTACCTCCTCACAGTAATACATGATGAAAAGCTGATGCGGTCTCCAATTTTGTCCAGGAAGCAATGCAGTTGTAGATTACAGTCCCTTTATTGGAGTAACATATTGCTACTTTTTATCAGCTGCTTCATACATCTATTAGAAGTAGGGGTGTGCACCGGCCACTTTTCGTGTTTTGTGTTTTGCTTTTGGATCTGGATCTTTCTTCGTGTTTTGGATCTGGATTGGTTTTGCCAAAACCACCCTTCCGTGTTTTGGGTTCTGGGTTTTGTGTTTTGGATCTGTATTTTTTTTAAAAAAAGCATAAAAACAGCTAAAATCACAGAATTTGTAGGTTTTTCTGCTCCTATGCTATTATTAACCTCAATAACCTTAATTTCCACTCATTTCCAGTCTATTCTGAACACCTCACACCTCACAATAGTGTTTTTATGTCCAAAACGTTGCACCGAGGTAGCTGGATGACTATGCTAAGCGACACGAGTGGGCGGCACAAACACGTGACCCATCTAGGCGTGAAACTGCAGTGGCAGACAGGATGGCAGTTTGAAAAACTAGGCCCCAAACTGTACATAATGCAAAGAAAAAAAAGAGGTGCAAGATGGAATTGTCCTTGGGCCCTCCCACCCACCCTTATGTTGTATAAACAGGACATGCACACTTTAACAAACCAATCATTTCAGCGCCAGGGTCTGCCACACAACTGTGGCTGAAATGATTGGTTCGTTTGGGCCCCCACAAAACAAGCTGGCAATTAATGTGTCCCTGCACAAACTGGCTCTATGGAGGCAAGATGTCATCCTCATCCTCCTCATCCACCGATTCCTCACCCTCTTCAGTGTGTACATCCTCATCCTCACAAAGTATTAACTCGTCCCCACTTGAATCCACCACCACAGGTCCCTCTGTACCTTCTGGAGGCTGGTCTCCCTGGAAGAGCTGATAATTCATTTTGATGAACATCATCTTCTCCACATTCTGTGGAAGCAACCTCCTACGCCTTTCGCTGACAAGGTTCCCGGCTGCACTAAACACTCTTTCGGAGTACACACTGGAGGGGGGGCAACTCAGGTAAAATAGAGCCAGTTTGTACAGGGGCCTCCAAATTGCCTCTTTTTCCTGCCAGTACAGGTATGGACTGTCTGCCATGCCTACTTGGATGCTGTCACCGATGTAATCCTCCACCATTCTGTCAATGGTGACAGTATCATATGCAGTGACAGTAGACATGTCAGAAATTGTTGCCAGGTCCTTCAGTCCGGACCAGATGTCCAAACTTGGTCCTGCCTGCCCTGCATCACCGCCAGCGGGTTGCTTAGGATACCTAAGTTTTTTCCTGGCAGCCCCAGTTGCAGGAGAAAATGAAGAAGGAGCCGTTGACGTGTCACGTTCCGCTTCAGCTGACAGTGTGTTCACCAGCAGGTCTTTGCACCTCTGCAGGCTTGTGTCGGCCGGAAAGAGAGACACCACATAGGCTTTAAACCTAGGATCGAGCACGGTGGCCAAAACGTAGTGGTCTGATTTCAACAGATTGACCACCCTGGAATCCTGGCAAAGCGAATGAAGGGCTTCATCCACAAGTCCCACATGCCGAGCGGAATCGCTCCGTCTTAGCTCCTCCTTCACTTTCTCCAGCTGCTTCTGCAAAAGCCTGATGAGGGGAATGACCTGACTCAAGCTGGCAGTGTCTGAACTGACTTCACGTGTGGCAAGTTCGAAGGGCTGGAGAACCTTGCACAACACGGAAATCATTCTCCACTGCGCTTGAGTCAGGTGCATACCCCCTCCTTTGCCTATGTCATAGGTGGATGTATAGGCTTGTATGGCCTTTTGCTGCTCCTCCATCCTCTGAAGCATATAGAGGGTTGAGTTCCACCGCGTCACAACCTCTTGCTTCAGGTGATGGCGGGGCAGGTTCAAGAGTGTTTGCTGGCGCTCCAGTCTTCGGCACGCAGTCGCTGAATGGCGAAAGTGGCCAGAAATTTTTCGGGCCACCCAAAGCGTCTCCTGCACGCCCCTGTCGCTTTTCAGAAAATTCTGCACCACCAAGTTTATTGTGTGAGCAAAACATGGGACGTGCTGGAATTTGCCCAGATGTAATGCCCGCACAATATTGGTGGCGTTGTCAGATATCACAAATCCCCAGGAGAGTCTAAGTGGGGTAAGCCACTGGGCGATGATTTCCCTCAGTTTCTCTAAGAGGTTGTCGGCGTTGTGCCTCTTACTGAAACCGGTGATACACAGCGTAGCCTGCCTTGTAACGAGCTGGCATTTCTGAGATGCTGCTACTGGTGACACTGCTGCTGTTGCTGCGTAAGGTGATACATCTACCCAGTGGGCTGTCACAGTCATATAGTCCTTAGTCTGCCCTGTTCCACTTGTCCACATGTCCGTGGTTAAGTGGACATTGTGTACAACGGCATTTTTCAGGACACTGAGGACACTTTTTCTGACGTTTCTGTACAGTCTCGGTATCGCCTGCCTAGTGAAGTGGAATCTAGACGGGATTTGGAACCGGGGACACACTACCTCCATCAATTGTCTAAATCCCACTGCACTAATGGCGGATACCGGACGCACGTCTAACACCAACATAGCAGTCAAGGCCTCAGTTATACGTTTTGCTTCAGGATGACTGCTGTCGTACTTCATCCTCCTCGCTAAGGACTGTTGGAGGGTCAATTGTTTAGTAAAAGTAGTGGTGTTCCTACTTCCTCTCTGGGATGATGAACGACTCCCAGCAGCAGCAACAGCAGCAGCGGCAGCAGTAGGCGTAGCAATGCAGGATCCTCCGGAGGAATCCCGGATAGGAGAGTCAGTCATGCCAGTGACATGGCCTGCAGGACTACTTCCGATCCTAACTAAGGAGGAAATTGACGAGGAGGGAGTTGACGGTGTGGTTTGCAGGCGCTTGGATACAACAGGACAACGGGATTTAGGTGTCCCTGGACTGCTTACGGTCTTAGCCAAAGTTTCTGAACTTGACAGTAACTTTTTATGAACGCGCTGCAGGTGCCGTATAAGGGAGGATGTTCCTAGGTGGTTGACGTCCCTACCCCTACTTATTTCACCTTTACATATGGTACATATGGCAAGACAGTTGTTGTCCGGATTTGGATAGAAATATTGCCAGACCAAAGAGGTGGAATGTTTGGTCTTCTGCCCAGGCATGACCGTGATGGGCTTTTTCATCCCACGGACAACAACTGTCTCCCCCGGAGCCTGATTTAAACAAACCACATCACCATCAGAATCCTCCTCGCCAACTTCCTCCTCAGCGCCAGCTACACCAGTATCCTCATCCTGTTGTACTTCAACAGTGACATCTTCAATTTGCATATCAGCAAGTGGACTGTGGGTGCTCCTTTCAGCACTTGCAGGGGGCGTGCAAATGGTGGAAAGAGCCACCTCTTCCCGTCCAGTGCTGGGAAGGTCAGGCATCGCAACCACCACCACACTTGGACTCTCCTTGGGGATTTGTGATATCTTCTTAGAAAGCACAGTTCTTCGCTGTGCTTTTGCCAGCTTAACTCTTTTGATTTTTTTAGTGGGAGGAGGGCTTCCATCGTCTTGTGAAGCTGAACCACTAGTCATGAACATACTAGGGATCGACCTTAGCCGTTCCTTGCCACTCCGTGTCGTAAATGGCATATTGGCAAGTTTACGTTTCTCTTCAGCTGATTTAAATGTCTTTTTCAAGGTCATTTTCCTGAACTTTGCCATTTGGGATTGTATGTGCCCTCTACTATGACATTGGGCATCGGCCTTGGCAGACGACGTTGATGGCATGTTATCGTCTATGTCATGACTAGTGGCAGCAGCTTCAGCACTAGGAGGAAGTGGTTCTTGATCTTTCTCTATTTTATTTTTATCGGAGAAAGTTTGGTCCTCCATTTATGTTATATCGATTTGATATATACGTGCGGCTAAACACAGAAAATAATTTTTTTTTGGGTTTGGACTGGAGTGTACTTTGTGGGTTACAGCACCCTTTAACGGTCAAGCCAGCCGGCCCTTTACTTATGACACAGGCGCACGCTTGGCACTACTTTGTTGATGCACGTGCGGCTACTGCGCACACAATTCACAAACACAGAAAATAATTTTTTTTTGGTTTGGACTGGAGTGTACTTTCGGGGGTTACAGCACCCTTTAACGGTCAAGCCAGCCGGCCCTTTACTTATGACACAGGCGCACGCTTGGCACTACTTTGTTGATGCACGTGCGGCTACTGCGCACACAATTCACAAACACAGAAAATAATTTTTTTTTTGGTTTGGACTGGAGTGTACTTTCGGGGGTTACAGCACCCTTAACGGTCAAGCCAGCCGGCCCTTTACTTATGACACAGGCGCACGCTTGGCACTACTTTGTTGATGCACGTGCGGCTACTGCGCACACAATTCACAAACACAGAAAATAATTTTTTTTTGGTTTGGACTGGAGTGTACTTTTGGGGGTTACAGCACCCTTTAACGGTCAAGCCAGCCGGCCCTTTACTTATGACACAGGCGCACGCTTGGCACTACTTTGTTGATGCACGTGCGGCTACTGCGCACACAATTCACAAACACAGAAAATAATTTTTTTTTTGGTTTGGACTGGAGTGTACTTTCGGGGGTTACAGCACCCTTAACGGTCAAGCCAGCCGGCCCTTTACTTATGACACAGGCGCACGCTTGGCACTACTTTGTTGATGCACGTGCGGCTACTGCGCACACAATTCACAAACACAGAAAATAATTTTTTTTTGGTTTGGACTGGAGTGTACTTTCGGGGGTTACAGCACCCTTTAACGGTCAAGCCAGCCGGCCCTTTACTTATGACACAGGCGCACGCTTGGCACTACTTTGTTGATGCACGTGCGGCTACTGCGCACACAATTCACAAACACAGAAAATAATTTTTTTTTTGGTTTGGACTGGAGTGTACTTTGGGGGTTACAGCACCCTTTAACGGTCAAGCCAGCCGGCCCTTTACTTATGACACAGGCGCACGCTTGGCACTACTTTGTTGATGCACGTGCGGCTACTGCGCACACAATTCACAAACACAGAAAATAATTTTTTTTTGGTTTGGACTGGAGTGTACTTTCGGGGGTTACAGCACCCTTTAACGGTCAAGCCAGCCGGCCCTTTACTTATGACACAGGCGCACGCTTGCCACTACTTTGTTGATGCACGTGCGGCTACTGCGCACACAATTCACAAACACAGAAAATAATTTTTTTTTTGGTTTGGACTGGAGTGTACTTTCGGGGGTTACAGCACCCTTAACGGTCAAGCCAGCCGGCCCTTTACTTATGACACAGGCGCACGCTTGGCACTACTGTGTTGATGCACGTGCGGCTACTGCGCACACAATTCACAAACACAGAAAATAATTTTTTTTTTGGTTTGGACTGGAGTGTACTTTCGGGGGTTACAGCACCCTTAACGGTCAAGCCAGCCGGCCCTTTACTTATGACACAGGCGCACGCTTGGCACTACTTTGTTGATGCACGTGCGGCTACTGCGCACACAATTCACAAACACAGAAAATAATTTTTTTTTTGGTTTGGACTGGAGTGTACTTTCGGGGGTTACAGCACCCTTAACGGTCAAGCCAGCTGGCCCTTTACTTATGACACAGGCGCACGCTTGGCACTACTTTGTTGATGCACGTGCGGCTACTGCGCACACAATTCACAAACACAGAAAATAATTTTTTTTTGGTTTGGACTGGAGTGTACTTTCGGGGGTTACAGCACCCTTTAACGGTCAAGCCAGCCGGCCCTTTACTTATGACACAGGCGCACGCTTGGCACTACTTTGTTGATGCACGTGCGGCTACTGCGCACACAATTCACAAACACAGAAAATATATTATATTTTTAGCACTTGGGGGGAGCACCCCTGATGGACAGAGCACCCCCTGGACAACACTACAGCACCTCTTTAGGACTGGGACACTGCACAGGACTTTGGAGTGGACACAGCCCCTATGGAGAACTGACTGCACAACACAGTCCAGCCAGCCCCTATGGACTTTGAAGTAGTGGACACAGCCCCTATTAACAACAGCAGCACAGCACAACACAGCCAGCCCCTATGGACTTTGAAGTAGTGGACAACAGCAGCACTACACTACACTACACTACACAGCCCTAACTCCCACCCTCCCTCTTCACTGTCCACAGCCGAGTGAGAAAATGGCGCCGACGTGGGTACCTTATATAGGATCCAAAACCCGCGAGACTCGGAAGGCGGGAAGATGACGTTTTGCCTCGATTTCAGAATCCGAGTCAGGCGGGAAAAGTCGAGCCTGACTCGGATCGGACTCGGATCGGGGGGGCTCGGGGGGGTTCGGATTTCAGAAATCCGAACCCGCTCACCCCTAATTAGAAGCTCTATGGGACTTACTTGGCATTCCCCTCAGGTAGCCAACGGGGAAGCGGTGAGTGCTTTACATTCACAGACACTCCGCTGACACCTTTTTTTCCCCCTTTTTTTTCCCCCTTCCACAACTAGGGGTCCAAATTTATTCACTGATTTTCAAATGCTCTTTATGGACATCTATATACATGAATATTAGCATACCATATGTATTTTATGCATTAATACCTTGTCCCATTGTATTTTGCTCAATTTTATTTTTATTCAGGAACTGCAGTTCTAGTTTACATGTTTAAATAAATGTCATATTTTATCAATTATCCATTTGATTAATTTGTGTACACAAGCGCAGACATATACATTTTTGTTTAGTTCTATTTTGGTGAAGAGGTATTTGGCAGTTTCCTCTATATGTCAGCTGCTGTGTAATCACTGAGATCCCTTATGAGGAAAAAGCGCTCCACTGATGTTTGATTTATATATTCTCAGACTATTGCCTTCTGCATTCTTCCTGAGATACGGTTGATTTGCACCGGTTCCTCTTTGGGAGGAGAAACTGACTGAGGCAAGACTGTCGCTTGAGGATTAGGATGAATGAATCTTCCTCTCTCAATAGCACATTTTTTAAAACGAAAGTCCAACTTGGTGCACAAGGAGATCAAGTCATCTAACTTGTACGGGAGATCACGAGTAACAAGAACATCTTTAATTTTGTTGGATAAGCCGTTCCAGAAGGCTGCATAAATTGCTCCATCATTCCAAGAGAATTCTGATGCCAGTATTTGAAACTGCACCAGATACTGGCCTACAGAATTTGTACCCTGGCATAGCCATAGAAGGTCTGAAGGTGCAGATGACACTCTCATAGGCTCGTCGAAGATTCGGCAGAATGCCGTGACGAATACCTTGTAAGATGTTAGGATGGGATCCGATCTTTCCCATATGGGTGAAGCAGGGTCTAAGGCAGATCCAGATAATAGGAAGATATCAAACTGTATTTCACATTGATTTAGAAACCCCCTGCAATTTCTGGGGTTCCCATCAAATTTTGCAGGAGTAGGAATGTGCAGACGAGGTGCCACTAAGGAGATTGGAACTTGAGAAATCAGAATGGATGAAGTGGCAGCTCCTGAGCCTCTCAGAGTGGATTGGATATTATCCAGCCAGTTAGTCAGTTCTTGGGGGAACTGTACCGCCTCTTGGTGTTCTAGGTGAGCAACAAGACCAGTTGTAAACCCAGGAGCTTGTGCCCAATTCTCGGCTGGATCCATAGGGCCAGTACAAACTGTCATGTCTGAGGGTTGGTTTGGGCTGGAACAGATGTGGGAGGCTGAAGAGGAGACTTGGGAGGTGTGAATAAACCTGGGTAGCTTGAGCCAGGACTCCTCATGTATTACTGTGAGGAGGTAGAGGAGCAGCAGAGGATGCTTCACAGTGTTTGGAAACTAGAAAAATAGTAAAAAAATGGGTTAAAACATGACTATAATATTTTTTCTCCATTTTTTTTCCTATATAGAGTCCCACCCAAGAGCCTGATATGTCCTCCATGCTGGACCTAAGTTTAATCGCGGACAGCGAGGTGGAAAATTCGTCCCCAGTGCCAACAAGCAGTCAACCCCTCCATCATGTTCCGCACCTCCCCAACGAAAGAAAAAAAAAACGGGAAAAAGCAGCAGCAGTACTCAGAACAGGAGGACATATTTCTGCAAAAAGCTGAATGCATCCTTCCGAAACCGCTGGATGACCGACGATTTCATAGCGCATATTAACAGTAGAATGCAAAAAATGGATGACCCAAAAAATTTCCACAGGCTCGTGTATGAGCTATTAATAGGTCACTCAATAGCAATTTACATGCCTCAACTTACATTGCAGACCCACTTCTATATTTGCCTGCCACAACCGCATATGTGAGGCCCCCCCCCAGCCCAGTGGGAGGTTACTCCCCCACCCAGTACCCCACCCACAAGCCAGACCATTTATAGTGCTCTGCTGGAGGCAGAGGAAGATTTGCCCCATTACTCGTAATTTTTAGGTATTTTTTTTATTATTGTTGCCTGTACTACCACCAAATGTTATCACTCCCAATAGGTGCTGCCGTACGGTATACGGTGGTGATTACGCTGTTTGGACAAGGTCACTACACACATGGCGCAAGTACAGATTGATGGAAGCCTGGGCCACAATCTGTACTTGTGCCACGGTGGTGATGATGCTGTTTGGACACGGTCACTACACACATGGCGTAAGTACAGATTGATGGAAGCCAGGGCCACAATCTGTACTTGTGCCATGTGTGTATTGGCCTGTTCAAACTGGCATCTGACCCACCGTATAACTTACAGCAGCCTACCTATAGAGATGGATAAAATTTGGTGATAATGTTGTTTTCTACATTTTATATACATAATGTAAAATTTATATATTAAAAAAAAAAATGTTATTTAATACTGTGCAGTGTTGTTGGCACAGTTTTGTTTATGCAGCCTTATTGGCTGACAACACACAGTTAAAAAAAACAACAAATAAAATGTTATATAATACTGTGCAGTGTTGTTGGCACAGTCTTGTTTATGCAGCCTTATTGGCTGACAACATAGTTAAAATAACAAAACATACACAAATAAAATGTTATTTAATACAGTGCAGTGTTGTTGGCACAGTCTTGTTAATGCAGCCTTATTGGCTGTCAACACAGTTATATAAAGAGTTTAAAAAAAGAAAAAAAAAACTTTTTTTCTTTTACAAGAAACAAATGTGTAGTGTGTTTTTTTTCTAACCTTGCAATACTGGTACTACAGCACTTAACAATAGCCTTGCAGATCTCTGTAATGATGACGCCCAAGAACTGAGGGGAGAGGAGGGTCCCAAACTTCAGGTGTTCCAGTGACCTTCCTGTAGCCAGGTACCTCAGGGTAGCCATCAGTCTCTCTTCAGCAGGGATTGCCCTCCGCCACTTTGTGTCCTATCAAAAGGCAAAGGATTCATTATCTCAGTCATTATTTATTTTATTAAATTCACTGATTTACTGTATATAATTTTTTCTTGTATATTAAATTTAGTATTTTTTGGATATTAATTTGGACTAGTTATAGAGATAGGTATTATCAATGGTATATTTTAGATATCCTAGATGTTGATTGATGCTCCTTAATGAGATTTATCTAGTAATGTTTATTAATCAATTTTATTCTTATTCACCGGGTATTGTATTGAATGCTATATATGTTTTATAACTCTTACTGCTATGTGCGCATATGTATATATGCATGTATGTGTATATATGTTTATGCACATACATGTATACATGTACCTTGTACATCCTATGGATATTACTGTGTATTATAAATGACCATGAGAATTTATATAATAATACTTAACAAAGGATTCTGTCTCTGACTCTCTAATTTGGATACAATTAGGATATGTTGATTCCAATTAGGGATTAATTGGATTTATTACCGCCCCTATTTAAAGAGAGGGATTTGTACCATGGGCATTAAGCTTGAAAAAGTCCCAGGATAGGGACGAAAAGCATTGCTGCCCACGGTCTGAGATGTGCTGATGTACCGGAGTACTAGTTGAACTGCTTTTCCTGCTCTCTTGCGAGGGATATTCTTTGAAAGTCACGGCCGCGCTATCACCCATACACGTGGTGAGAATGCTCCCATCATCAAGTTGCAAGTGCCGAAACACCCAGTGTTGCAGCCACTCACTTGTGGAGCCGGATAGGGAACCTCCAAGCCGCATTATAGCCGGACGCCTACACCCCACACGCCGGTCATTCAACCACTGAGGTATTCTACATTTATCCTGCTTTGTGGAGCCTGGTGGAGAGTTATACTGACGCAGTGAGATCCAGCGGCTCATGTCCACGTGGATACATATCTCCCTTCCGTTGCTTGCGGTTTTCGGCGAGCAGCACAGATCCATTCATCAGGAAGCAGTGGATACACTGTTACATACTTGCAAGTACTATTGTTTTATTATTATTTCTTGGATACAGTTGTTGCTTGTGCACTTTCTCTTATCTATTCAATAAGATCTTATTATGCATTCGGGACACAGTACTCTCTGACTTTTATTCTGAACATTTCAATTTCATCACGAACCATCATTTATTTACCAGTTTTTAGTTTCAATATCACTATCATTATTATCACATTTTTTTTGGCGTTTATTATTGATTCTTTGTGATTATAATATTTCTATGGTATTCATTTATTACTTTTTTTTTTGCTTACTATTAAAATATGTTATATTCATATTGATTGCATGTATGTCCCAGTGCGTTAATATATATATATTTTTTTTATAAAGCCATACTTGCCTAGTTTTGATAAAGCAGTTCAGCGAGAGTGTGAAATCAACACTTATGAACGCGGCAGTAAAGTGGGCATGTACTGCTACATCCAGCGTGTTATAAAACTGATTTACATCCAAATGTAAATGAGCCCCAAAGCACTTATTAAGATTTACATGTTGCTGAAAACACACTGATACTTTTCAGAAAATGCATGTAGTTATAGGGATGATCAGGGCAGGTGCTAGGGTGTTCCGTGCAAATTATAAATTTGCGCCCTCCCACCCATATTCTATAAAGGGACAGTGTGCCCCAACGAGGTGTGGTCTCACGAGTAAGGGGCTTGACAAGACATAAGGACCCCCAGGGGCATTTTAAGAGAGGAGGGGGCCCGTGTTCATTCCCCGTCAGGGGCCCCCTCCTCTCTCCCCAGTGGCCGGCAGCAGACTGACAAGTCTCACTGCCGACCGCAGCATCAGTAGACTCTGGGCACTAGAGTGTGCCCAGAGTCTACTGCGCATGCGCAAATCGCTGGGAAAATGGCTACGGTGACCATTTTACAGCTTTTTGTGCAGGGCTGAGACACCTGACGCGGGACCTCGGAGAGGTAAGTATTAAATAATATGGGTGCAGGGTGTGCCCTTGTGCACCCTGCACCCATCATAGATACGCCCCTGAGGACCCCCAATTCAAATTAGGCTACACAGTAGCTCAAACTTATTCACATTACACCGCACGTAGTACCCGATTCACATTACACCACATAGTGGTATCCCTTATTCACGTTATGACACACAGTAGTGCCCCTTATTCACGTTATGACACACAGTAGTGCCCCTTATTCACGTTATGACACACAGTAGTGCCCCTTATTCATGTTACAATACACAGTAGTGCCCCTTATACACATAATGCCACAGTAGTAGTGCCCATTATACACATGTAACAGGGGCTCAGATGTTAATGGGGCGTCATTCTAGCGCAGAATTTAAGCAAATCATGTGACACGCGCTTTCAGTCATGTGATCTAATTATATTACCACATTGCAGCCTTTCCTACCAATTACATATTTGTTGCCCATGGTGTCTAGATTACCAAATAAAAATACTTAGAATAAATGTATCAAAACAATACAGGAGGACATTTAGGTAACATTGGTAATAAAAATGTGGGAGCAGGGTGTTTGGTGGCCAGTCTAGTAGAGTTTTACTGGGGCTTATAGACCTCCACTTACACCCCTAGAAAGCTTCTTTCATTATCAGTAAAATAGGTTGCAAATCGGTAAAGGGGGGATAGTCTCCATTTGTATCTTCTATAAGAACATGACCTCCACCTACTCTGCACCTGGTGGAATGGCTGCTACCTACAGTAACACAAACTACCAGGAACATTTGTATCAGTAACACATACAAAATATAACATAATGACAGCTGCATTATTATTCCATCTACCAACATGACAGAAACCATTTAGCATTTTGCAGCAAATAAAGTAGCATTTTTAATGAAGTGACTGTCAGATAATACAGGGAACATCGCAGTGGCCACCATATAATGCAGAGAACATCGCAGTGACCACCAGATAATGCAGGGAACATTGCAGTGACCGACAGATGATGCATAAAGCGTAACAGTGACCGCCAGATAATGCATAAAGCATAACAGTGATCGCCAGATAAAGTAGAAAGCATAGCAGTGACCGCTAGGTAATGCATAGAGCGTAACAGTGACCGCCAGATAAAGTAGAAAGCATAGCAGTGACCGCTATGTAATGCATAGAGCGTAACAGTGACCGCCAGATAAAGTAGAGAGGGTAGCAGTGACAGTATTAACTGCCCCCCCCAAGTAAAAACAAATACACCCCTCCCCATAACATTTAAACATGTTCACACCTCCACTAGCACATACCAGAAGGAGTATGTGTCTGGTCCCTGCGGAGCTCCAGGCCAGGGTAGGGATAGCCATCGACCATTGATGATTAAAATCATCGATGGTTTATGGCCGATGTTGAATGTTTATTACATTGATGGGGGAGAACCAGATGGTTTCCCTCCATTGATGTAAAAGCATAACCGAATGTTTTTTTGTTTTTTTACCAAGTGTCAGGACATGGAGCATAGCTCCGCCCCATGGCACTGCAAATCCCACCCCCATGTTCTGATTGGCCTATGGGCCAGTCAGTCAAAAGACAGGGATGACCATCGGTTGATAAAACCATTTATGGTCATCCAGTGAAAAGTTTGTAACCATCGATGGTTACTTGCTATTTTACCATCAATGGTTACACCATTAATGGCCATCCCTAGGCCAGGGTACAGGAAAATAATTCAGACTGAGACAAGATAGACTAGGAAAGGGGAGGAGACTCAGGGCCAGGAGTGGGGTCTTGGCAAGGGACAGGAGGGAGTAGGTTAGAAGTCAAACAGGGTGTATGAGAGGGCTGGGTCTCAGGCAAGGGGCGTGGTCTTAGCCAGGAGGGAGTAGATTAGAATAGTCAGACAGGTTAGATGAGGGGGTGGGGACTTGACTAGGACAGGAGGTGAATAGATTGAATAGAACAGAGTCAGAGTCAGGGGCATTTCTAGAGAGGAGGGGGCCCATGTGCAGTCTCCGACATGGGCCCCCTCCTCTCTTCCCGGCGGCCGGCAGTGCACTGAGCTGTGCGTGGCCAGCGCCGGAGTTATAGACTCTGGGCACTAGAGTGCACCCAGAGTCTATAGTGTATGCACAGGTCACCAGGAAAATGGGTGCGGCGGCCATTTTCCCTGTACTGCGCAAACGATGGGAAAATGGCCACCGCTGCCTTTTTCCAGTCGTTTTACAGCAACGGACTCCCGCGCCGATGTGGGACTCCGGAGAGGTAAGTAGTATTATGTGTGCAGGGTGTGCGGTGCGGGCCCCCCCGCCCCATATTCCCCGCACACATTATAGATACGGCCCTAGTCATAGTGGTGACAGACAGGGTAGTGGATAGGAGGGGGCGGAGACTCCAGGTGAAGGGACAGGAGATTCAGTATAATTCAGTCAGAGACCAGGGTAGTGACCAGGTAGAGGATAGGAGGGGGTGGAGACTCGGGTCTCAGGCAAGGAGGGGAAGAACCACAGACTGAGCAGGCGCTGGCAGCTGTAAAGAGGACCCAGGATGTAAAAAAAGTACGGTCACCCGGCCATCGGTCACAGATCCTTCACCCCTCACTTGAAGCTACATTGTACTGGCCTGAGGGGGGGTACTCTGCCTCCGGCCCAGCCTACGAACAGCCGCACTTCTACAGTAGGGTGCCGTTGCCTGTTATACTGTATGATAGGTGCAGCTGCAATCGGCAGCAGCAACAACTGACTCAGCAGCAAGAACTGACAGGGAGAGCGCCTCTCCAGCCTTGTGCCTCCCGGCAGTGCAGGATCTGCTGTGCGGGTAGCGCCGGCCCTGGGGATAATCTATGAGCCTTATAACCAATTCAGGGAAATTACTGTATATCTGTTCATTTGTTAAAAAAATATAACAGCTTCATAATGGGGGTATGGTGCAATCAGGGAGATTGATAGACTATTCAGGGAGTCAGGGAGATTGCTACTAATTCAGGAAGTCTCCCTGACAATCGGGGAGAGTTGGCTTGTATGCTTAAAGCCCATCAGCACCATACCACACCCAGCCACCAATAGATTGCTTGCTGTCTATGAGTATCCTTAACTGAGAACTAGCATTTTACCCCATATATAAAGTGGCCTTATTCTGTGTTGCACGCTACTACAACTGATTTAGTGTCTTTTGCCGTAGTTGCGCCTGCGACCATATGCTAATGCTAGTATCAGCCCTTCCCCTGGTGTACATCTGTGTAGCTGAATGTACATGGACAGACACCCACTTTGAATGTATATAGATGCTGTAATACCGCTCGGTGCACCTTTAGACGCCACCATCCATTGCACCATTGAAACTTGCACCAGCCCTATAGTAGGTGCAGATTTTCCATCTGTCTATGGCCTCCTATGTGAATAATTAAGCGTCTGTGTACACAACCACTTCAGCAGCAAGCCTGCAACACTCCCATAACACATCCATAAGACAGACCATCTCCGTGCATCTGAATAGTGTGATAACTTGGGTTATTATGTCAGGACTTTGACTATTTCAGTACATAAAGATAAGCTACACTTGCCGAAGTTCCATTGTGGTCATTGGAGGATCTATCCTGGTTGCTGGCGTTCATCACATGCTGTGTGCAGAGAGTTAAAGTGATCATCTGTTTCTTAGGTGTCATCAGGTTGTTGGATTCCTTAATTGCTTATTATTCCAAACCTGATTCTATTTGGGTCACATGTTCTGAACTTCCTATGGAACACAGACCTCTAGTATAAAGCCTGTTACTAACTATGCCTCATTGTCTGTGCAACGTTACTTTCGGGTTTTCCTTGGACTCCTGCCAGATCCCCGCTGTGTCTGGTGTATGCTGTGGACCTCGCTACATTCCTGCTCGTGTTCCGGTTCAAGTTCTGATACAGGTTATCAGCTGCACTACAGAGCTCAGCATTGCCATTGTCTTTCCATTGTTATCCTGCTCTATTACTACTATTCCATTCTACGCTACACCATTTGGTTTACTTGTTATTATTGACTCATACAGACACTGTGGTTATTTTTTCTACAGTTGTCAACTGCACCGTTAGTCTATCCTTACCGGAACCCCATTACACCGCAGGGCTCAACCCTGCCCCAGACCTTCATTACGCCGCAGGGCTCAACCCTGCTCCGGACCTTCATTCTGCCACAGGGTTCAACCCTGTTCCGGATCTTCTTCCTACCGCAGGGCTCAACCCTGTTCTGGATCTCCACCACGTCTCAGGGCTCAACCCAAGCTCCGGACCCTCATCACGTCTCAGGGCTCGACCACGTACCGGTCCCTCATCACGTCTCAGGGCTCAACCATGTTCAGGACCCTTGGATAAGTGGCTGAGACAGAATCAGTGGAAAATTTGCATGGAGTAACGCCATCTTGCGAATGGAAACCAGACTCCATCTTAAAAATAAGAATCTGCATGACGCCATTTTGCGAATGGCCGTCAAGCGCCATTTTAAGTTACAACTCACGAGCTAAGTACAGGAGGCAATGTTTTTGGTAATCCTTTTAGATACCATGACAAGCCCATTCTGGGTACAACCTTGCATAGAAAAATACCAAAACAACTAGAAAAAAACAGCTTCCTGAGAAAAGTAATTAGAAAAGACAATACACCAGGAACTGTGGGTGTTTTTGCATGTAAATGGAGAGACCCCACATGTGGACAGGTGTAGCTTATGCTATAACGTTTGCCGCCCAGAGGATTCGCAAAAGAGTCACCTGTTAACAAATACCTGCAGGTTAAACAGTTGAGGCATTTGAAACAACCATTTTTTTGCCTTAGAAAATGTTCATTCTCATTTTTGTTTCTACCACTGCAAATATCGGTTTTCACAACCCAATCATAAATGTTTTTACCACGTGTATAACATGACATGATCATCGTATCTACAAGATTCAAATCAGGGTCATTCTGTAAAATAGGCCAGTGTTTTTTTGATACTGAATCAATCATAGGGCTAAAGGTGTTATAATGATTAACCCAAGGGATACGTTTACTTTGTTGCAAGGTTAACTTAGGACCCAAAAGAACATCATGAGACACAGACATGGCCCTATGTTTAGCATTCAATAGAGAATCTCTATCATACCCACGTGCCAGAAATTTGTCAATCATCTCATAAATTTTTACGCCAGCTACCTCAATGTTATTACAAATGCGTATGGCACGTAAAAATTGAGTACGGCAAACCGAACTTGAGAGATTTCGGATGGAAGCTATCTACATGTAGTAATGAATTTCTATCAGTCGGTTTACTGTAAAGGGATGTACTGATTTTCCCATTCTGGTGACAAATTTCTACATCAAGAAAGGTAACAGTCGCATTTGATGTTATATGTAAACTTAATAATGCAATTGATGAGATGATTGACAAATTTCTGGCACGTGGGTATGATAGAGATTCTCTATTGAATTCTAAACATAGGGCCATGTCTGTGTCTCATGATGTTCTTTTGGGTCCTAATTTAACCTTGCAACAAAGCAAACGTATCCCTTGGGTTAATCATTATAACACCCTTAGCCCTATGATTGATTCAGTATCAAAAAAACACTGGCCTATTTTACAGAATGACCCTGATTTGAATCTTGTAGCTACGATGATCATGTCATGTTATACACGTGGTAAAAACATTTATGATTGGGTTGTGAAAACCGATATTGGCAGTGGTAGAAACAAAAATGAGAGTGGACATTTTCTAAGGCAAAAAAAATGGTTGTTTCAAATGCCTCAACTGTTTAACCTGCAGGTATTTGTTAACAGGTGACTCTTTTGCGAATCCTCTGAGCGGCAAACGTTCTAGCATAAGATACAGATTGAGCTGCACCACAAAATATGTGGTTTACCTCATTACTTGTCCCTGCGGCCTTGGCTACGTAGGGAAGACAGATAGGACTTTGAGGGACCGCATAGCGTTGCACCGCTCTGCTATACGGGCGGCTATTAGTTTGGGGACTAGTGACCAGCCGGTGGCCAGACACTTTTCACAGGCTGGCCACAATATATCTACCCTTCGCTACATTCTAATAGATCATGTTCCGCCCTTACGTAGAGGGAGTGATCGTTCACACAGGCTACTACAGTGTGAGGCACACTGGATATTTAGCCTTGGCACCTTACATCCTCGGGGCTTAAATGACAACTTGGGTTTACATTGTTTTTTATAATTTTATTATATAATGCTATTTATCATGATGTTATGGCCATTTTGTCATTAGAGAGACCCTAAATAGGGGGTGGTTAATATCTAGGATTTTTATATTGGTCACCTGTAACATGTGGTACACTTATGGTAATTAGCCTTATGTGATAAGTCACTTGATCATGTTTTTTTTATTTTATACAGGTGTCATGGTTTTCTCCAGGGAGTCTGCCCGGGGACACACATGACACTGCACCTTGTTATTAGATTTTTTCTATTTTTTTATTTTTTTTGTGTGGATTTTCCAGCCTCCTCGCTTTGCTCCTGTCCATTAACATATTTAATTGTAGTCATATATATATATATATATATATATATATATATATTAAATCCATCATAAATAGACTCACATGCATAAACACCGCACATTACGCACAGTTGTGCTGTTAACATAATGCACATTAGCGAATGCATGATATCCTGCATGTGAACGCTGTTTATTAGCTTCATGCATACGCATCTGCCACAAGTTAACTAGTGTCTTTTCCCAAACCCATAATACTTACACACTGCACACTCACGTAAAAGGTTCCATAGCTTCAAAATGTAATATCCAGGGTTTATTCATTTATTGTTAATGTTGTGAAATAAAAGATTATTTGGTATCTAAGGTTTAGTACATGATAAGCAAACAGTGTTTGGTGTTGTACTGATCGACTCTTTCTCAACAGCTTTCCGGTATCATCGGTGAGAAGATCGCAACCTGCATTCTCAACTTATGAACAGTAGAGAGTTAAAACACTAAAATGTACTTTGTAAAATTAACAGCTTAGATTTGCATGCAGGGGGGAATAGAGGAGACAATAGGATGTCGGAGGCTGACCTGTGTCCATTTGAATCAACCTGTTAAATATCCTGTAACAGATGCACCCCCACTGGGAACCAATGAAACCATGCCAAACTTTTCTATTTTATTGCTTATCCCTGTAAGGGTATAAATGTGCTTACAGACTCCAATCTGGAGTCTTCATGCTGATGCTGTTGATGGAGGTTTCTTATGGATGCCGGTAACTGGTCCCAGTGTGCGTGCGTATGTATAACTGTACCTTGGGTCTGTATAATTTCTTTGCGCTAAATTGTCTTTAGATCACAGCGTGTAACCTACTGTTTTTATGTTGAATAATATACTTTGTGCTTTGGAAACACATTTTCAAGGTCTGAAGGCTTTTATTTTACTGTATGACTGCGTGCGCAAATAGTGTCAATTTTAGAAGGTATAGGCAGGTTATAGAAGGTATAGACAGGAGCGTATAGAGGTTTAAAGTCAGTATACTTACCCTCATCACGTCTCAGGGCTCAACCCTGTTCCGGATCTTCATTACGTCTCAGGGCTTAACCTCGTTCCGGATCTTGTTACATCTCAGGGCTCAACCCTGTTCCGGACCTCAGTCACGCTACAGGGCTCAACCCTGTTATTGACCTCCATTCTATCCTGAGGCCCTAGCCTCGTGTTGGACTCGGGGTTTCACCCCACACCAGTTCAGTGTGTACTTCGAACTTTGTTTCTCACAGGGGCATACCCCTGCACCTGTTAGTGCATGTCATGAACTTTGTGTTGTTGAGATTTAATGTGGAACTGTGCCGTACAGTTTTTGTTCTTGAATTTATTTCGTGCTAGTGATATTTCATGAAAAGGTCATTCCTAAAACCACCTCAGTTCATACTACCTAGCAAACCTGACTCTTCCCAGGAGTCTCAAGTGTCTGTAGCCGTGACATATTAGCTTGGTAGATTGGTGTTAGTGGTGCAGTGATTAGATGCAGAATTAGAGTCCACACATGGCATTCCAGTAAAACAAATGAAAATTGTGCTTTACTTCAGCATGGAAATCAGGAAACAGAAATAAAATAATAAACAACCTAGCCCTTTCTTAGGGCACTAGCTCACTTCTTGAACCCTCTCTATAGAAGCAGCTAATCTGCATGAAAGTCTCTCACAGTCTCTGAGATTTGTGGTCCTTCCTGCCACATGCAGGACTAGACACTGGCCTCCTGGCCTTGTATAGTTTTCTCAGCTTGTTGGCTGCCGCCTCTCACAAGGACAGTGCCAGAGGTATATGGATCTGCCTGCCTCCTTGCAGGTATGATCCTGACCACCTGGTCTGCTTCACTCACACGGCAGCCCCACCTGGACTGTCTGACTGTGTCCACCAGCAGCCTCACCTGGGTTCTGGTCATATGGGAGCCATTACACATCATCCCACAATGCTTTTGTACTCTGTGTGGGTGGATCTCTCCTGCCACACACAGAATCTGCTGCTCACCAGCACCATCTCTGGTGATACAGCCAAAATAGTCACCTCACAGTCACCACCAAGCACATTTCCAATCCCTTTTCTGACACTGCGAGTCTGAATCACAACTGTGCCTCTGTGCGTATACACTGTGTAATAGAAACGCTGTAACAGTGTTTAGGCATTTGAACACACCTGCAGTAGCAAATAATCTCTAGACTCGGTGAGCGTCAGCATTGCCTGTGACTATTATTATGGCCCAAAATGTACAAAAACTCCTGCTGTGTATGGATAAAAACACATTTCCAGAATATACACAAACCTCCCACGTGACACTGCAAACACTTACATCTATGCACTCATAGTGGTCTATTTATCAAGCAGTGAAAAGTGTGGAGACGTGGACCAGTGGAGAAGTTGCCCATAGCAACTAATCAGCTCCTACCGATTATTTTATAGACTATACTTGATAAATGCTACTTGAAAACTGATTGGTTGCTATGGGCAACTTCTCCACTGATTCACTGCTCCACACTTTTCACTGCTTGATAAATAGACCCCATAATCTCCAGAAGTGGCTACTTGAATTCCCTTCATAGTGGTCTGATCAGACTTTCATCCAGAGTCAGACTGATCACTGACTCAGCCCCGCCCTTTACTGTGCAAAGGCGCCTCCGCTGACTGTCCACCCTCAAAATATACCTTAACCAGCTACGCACTGCGCTGGCTTCTGGCCTGGATCCTCAATGTCACTCTTTACCGAGTCTTCATATTCCATAGATATAAATTAATAACACACAGCGTCAGTGATTGGGAGGAGCCGAGCAGAAGGCGCACATCAGATGAGTTACACACAGGAAGGACAGACCTGGCATACTAAGGGGGGAATTCAATTGGCCACGATAATTTTTCGTGCGGTAAAAACAGAACTTTACTGCAATTCTTTTTTTCAGGCAATTCAATTACCCTCCGTTTATGTTGCACAAAAAATTCCCGTTTGTCGAGTGAAAGCACATAGGATCCGGCATAAGTTTCCGGATCCATGTGTTTTCGCGATCATGGCCGCAAAAAACGACACTTATCGGGTGTTTTGTTTCACCTGCCTCCGGGCTGGTGAAAAAAAAATCTCTGATGGTGCCAGCCTCATGTCAACAGCCCAGCACATGCTACCCTGTGCTGAGCTGCCGCTGCACAGGGGGGGGTTTGGTGTTGCACTGATCATGCCCCCCCTCCCCCGGATCTGCCCTTGGCTGAGGTGCTCACAGAGCCCTCCTCAGCATGGCCAGTTTTTTTCTAAGGGGGCACGACCACAGCTCCCGCAATTTGGTCATGTCCCCAATGAGTTCCGAATTTTGGGGCCTAATTGAATTGGCCCGGGGGAGCAATTAGCTGGCTGTAAAGTACTGCGGCTAAATGAATTCCCCCCTAAGTGGCATAGCAAACACCTAAAAGTTAGTTCTGTCCTATCTGCGATGATTCTGTGACTGTCATACAATGCACAAGTCAAGACTGCTGCTATCAGTTAATGAATATGTAGTACAGTACTCCAATGCATACAGTAAATCCTTGCAAAACAGGACTTTCCGGTTATGACTGGTAAAGAGCAATAAGGAGAATCTCAATATGAATTGGGAGACACTCAATATGAATAAAAACATTTAATTGAATGTAGCCTGACAGTTCCCCTCATATATTTTGAAATATTGTATTTTTTGCAGTTGGTTATATTACAGTATTTGGGGAGTGTAGAGGGGTGCGGACATTATACTGGGCTAGGAGGGGTGCTGATATTATATTGGGTTGAGAGGGATGCAAATATTATACTGGACTGGAAGGGATGGGGTTATTATAGTGGTCTGGGGGTGTGGAGGGTTGCACGCATTATACTAGGCTGGGAAGGGTGGGGTTAATACAGTGGTCTGGGGGTGTGGGAATAATACTATGCTCGGAGGGTTGGAATTATTACAGTGGTTTGGGGTGTGGAGGGTTGCGGGATTATACTAGGCTTGCAGGGGTGGGGTTATTATAGTGTGGTCTGGAGGGGCGCAAACATTGTACTGGACTAGGCGGGGTGCTGATATTATATTGGGCTTAGAGGTGTGCAAATATGATACTGGGCTGTGAGGGGTGGGCTTAATACAGCGGTGTGGGAGAGTGGAGGGGTGTGGGCATTACACTGGGCTGAGAGGAGTGAGGTAATTACAGTGGTCGGTGGTGTGGAGGGTTGCAGGCATTATACTGGGCTGGGAGGGGTGGGGTTAATAGAGTGGTCTGGGGGAGTGGGATTATACTAGGCTGGGAGGGGTGGGGTTATTACACTAGTGTGGAGGGGTGCGGACATTATACTGGACTAGGATGGGTGCTGATATTATATTGGGCTTAGAGGAGTGCAAATATGCTGGGAGGGTGGGGTTATTACAGTGGTCTGGGGGTGTGGAGGGGTGCAGGAATTATACTAGGCTTGGAGGGGTGGCAGTGGTGTAACTAGGTTATTTGGTGCCCAGGGCAAGCTGAAATATGGCACCACCGGCATGCGTGGAAAAAAAATTGGCGTGGTCACATGCCACAAGGGGTGTGACCACTCTCGGCACTCTGGGAACATTCCTTTCCATTCCAGTTTGAATCCCAGGTATGACTGTATTTTAGATTAATAAGAATGTGTAGTAGCTTGACATAGTTAGAATTCACAGGCTTTCACTATAGTAGCAGGTGGCTCCATTGGTAAGGTGACTGACTGCAAAGCGTGAAGGTTCTATGTTCAAATCCTAACGACTACTGTATTTTAGAATATTAAGAATGTGAAGTAGTATGATATAGTTAGATGTCAATCTTCCCTCGTAAAAGGGAAGCTGTCTGACTGCAAAGGATGAAGTGACAGGTAATTTGTATTTGTGACTATGACTGCAGGAGAGGAAATGTGATCAGACGCAGAGAGGAGATTCCGGCCCGGGACTCACAGAGCAGGACGCTACATTGCTGGCAGACGTTACTTGTATAATGTCAACTTCCGGATACACTGCCCTGGCTGCGGCACCCCCCTCTGCTGGGCCTGCCACGGCACCCAGGGCACATGCCCTGCTCGAGCCCCCCCTAGTTACGCCATGGATTATACTAGGCTGGGAGGGGTGCAGACATTATACTGGGCTATGAGGGCTGCTGATATTATATTGGGCTGAGAGGGGTGCACATATTATACTGGGCTGGGAGGGGTGGAGTTATTACAGTGGTGTGGGGGAGTGGAGGGGTTGAAAGAAGTGAGGTTATTACGGTGGTGTGGAGGGGTGCAGGTATTATCCCACTGTAAAGGTGGCTTGAATGGGATGGACTGGAAATAACTGTGGGATTTTTCTAGTAGGTTTAATAGATTGGGATATTAGTGGGCATTGAGAGGTGGGGATATTTTTGTGGAATTTGAGGATTTTACAGTGGGATTTGCGCAGTGTAGGGAGGTGGCATACAGCGGGTAGGGATGACTAGATGAGGATATAACTGTTCTGTGAGTGTCACGAACCTGTCTAGTTTTCACCTTTTGCCTGTTGACTTACCACTGCCAGCTGTCTCCATGGGTCTGTATGTGTAATTTGCCTGGAGGATCTATTCTGATCATGCTGCTGCAGCACTTCTCTATGCATTCCTTCCACAGTGATTATTTCACCTGGGTCCTTCCCTGTCTGTGAACACTGCTAGCCCTGATTGGAATCACAGGTGTAGTTCTGACTCAGTGCTGCAGAGATGAATACTCCCTATGCATGTTATGCCTTCCACCATTCAGAATGCTACTGCCAGACCACCTGTCCATATCCACCAATTGCAGCCAGACCCAGGGTATATATATCCTGGTTGGTCCCTGGCACCCTGTAAACCTGCATCGTGTCACCCTGCCTTGCTTCCTGCTGTGGATCAACTCCTGCTCCTTTTACCTACCTACTCCCTCCCTGAACCTAAAATTCCCAGACCTACCCATTCCTTCCTGAACCCAATCCAGCCTGCACCTGAGTTCCAGCCTTTGTCACAGCATTTCCGGATTACCCTGTTTAGCCCTTGTCTCAGCACTCATGGTTTCCCTTCAGCCATTGTCACGTTATTCCAGTCCAGAGTCAAGTTCCAAGTTCACCAGTTCAACTCAACAAGTCTTCCTGCCGGTGCCAGTCCGGTTCCTCCAAGTTCCTGTCATTCATCATCAAAGGCAGTTCTCACTGCTACATAAATCTTGCAATAGAGCTATCTATGTCATCTGTGGTTCCAGTCATGCCGGTCTCCGTTGAATCCCACTCATCACCTGAGACAGGTAACTCACAGACACCATTCGTGCCAGTGAGCAGTGTAAACATTGTATTCACTTGGGAGAGATGGGGGCCTTACAGTGTGATGGGGGAGTGCAGCACTAGGGTAATTACAGTAGACTGGGATTGGTAAAGCTATTACAGAGATGTAGAAATCATGGGAATATTTCAGTGGTCTTGGAAAATATGGAGGGGTACAGATATCCAGTGTTGGAATGGAAAGAGAAGGAGTGGTTTACACTGTAACTAATATTCCTAACGGATAGGGTTGTTACTTGTTACCCATTTGGGTTTAGTCCAGAAATCTGAAAATAAAAAGGTGGTTACAAACTTACAATAGGAACAGGTAGTGTAGAAAAAAATGGTAACAAGCAGAGGTCCTGTGGATAAGTTAAAGCAAACAAATTGTGTTGCACTTAGTATTTTTATTACAGTGCACATTTATTTTGAGTCATCGTAACAAGCACGAAATAGGTCTGGAGTCATTCATTGCCCATTTTGAGCTTTCAGCTTAGGACCAAGAATAATCTTAAACCACTACGAGTGCTGTCTGCACACACAAAAATAGTATGCAGCATCTTTATATCATGAAGTGTGACACAGCTAAATATTAGGCCCCTAGTGTAACTGGACAACTGGATGTTGTGATAACCCCCCAAAAAAAGATAGCCCAAGTTTCCCCACCACCACCAAGTGAATTAGCGAGGCCCTGTCTAAAGTGTGTAAATGTATGTTTGCCCAGGTTGTGTTGTGTAGTGCTGTACAGTCTATATATAGCTGTATTTGTTTGCTATAAATTTCACAGATCTTGTAATTGGAGAGAACCAGGCCTCGGGGGAGGGGATACGTGGTGGAGAGAACCAGCAGGAGGGAGAATGTATGGAGGTGGATGTGTGTGTAGTGTAGAAAGAAAGGTGGAGAAGGAGGGCTCGTATAGTAATATCGATGGGGGTGTGTGATCTAATAATCTAATGGTAAGGGATTGTCATTTAACAGTATGAGATGAATTTATTGATGAGGTGCTGGGAGGGCAGATTTTTGATGGTGAAGGCACTTTAATATCTCATAATTGTGTCTATGGGCCTAATTCATTACGGAATGCAACTG
This sequence comes from Taudactylus pleione, assembly GCA_031769625.1. Taxonomy (NCBI): domain Eukaryota; kingdom Metazoa; phylum Chordata; class Amphibia; order Anura; family Myobatrachidae; genus Taudactylus; species Taudactylus pleione. The sequence goes on along the minus strand of JAUIMM010000210.1, from coordinate 5,716,189 downwards.
CAAATGCAATAGCGATTACGCACGCAGTTCAACTGCGATAGTATGCTAATCATTGCAATCGCAATGCAGCCACAGCACTACATAAGGACGCCCACTTTACCTTACACACATTCGTAATACTTAGCAAGACTTTGAAAACATCGGTACCATCACATCCTCACATACACTTGCACAAACTCTGACCTTACTCAGAAATTGATAATTTCATCACATGCTATCAGGCTGCGTACGGCATTGCAGTGGATAATTTATGCACGCCCATGCAACGGCGTTCAAACGCACTGGCACACCTGCGTTTCGCCGACCACACCCCCGTCACCACCCACAAACGCCTCTTCCTGTCAATCACTCTGCGATGGGTCGCAATCCCAATTGCAGTGGGCGGTTTGTGCACACGCGCTGCGATGCATACACAGAACGTAACAATCGGCCGATTGCGAGCGTATTAGGCAGTGCTGCCACGCTGGGAATTGCTGGGCGCCACCATCTTGGTTTTGGGCATGTGTCCTGAATAAGCCAATCAGGTTGGAGCATCTTGTGTTTACTCTCAGCAGCCTATCGTGCACTTTCCCATGGTACTTAAGGGTGTTCAGCATGCCCTCTAGTTGCCAGTGCAACGTATACACAGCGCAAGCTGTGTGCGTTCTCGGTGCTCCTTAGCTCGGTGTGATATTTGCAGTCCCAACAGTGCTCAGTCTCCTTCTCTGTCTCCATCACAGGCTGTTCCCGGATACCTGCATCTACCCTGCTATACCCCGTTACTCACCCCATGGTTTGTGAACCCTCCAGCTCTCAGGACTCAGAACCCACTCCAGTACTTCAGACCTCTGGACCTGATTCAGAGCCGGACGCTATTTGCGGATGCTCGTTCATAAAAAGGGGCTGGCTATTTAAATTAAGCACTCGCTCTTTGCGGTCTGTTGACTCCTCTATGTCTGAACGAGTGAACGAAACATGCGCTCACTATTTTGGAAAAAACGCCCCCTGGCAGCTCGCATCCTACGTCATCTCCGCTATTTATTTGATTAATCGAGTACATCGAAAGGCGTTTGAAATGCTCGCAGTGCTTGTGGTTGGATTTTCCTACCGCAATCATGCGAGCAGTTCAGGCTAAAAGACAACCAAGTGACGTGGTCAATGACGCTGCTTTGTTAATTATGCACACCCTTAAAATGCCCGTTTTGACCGTTTGGCACGCCTGCGTTCGGATCTCCACTCCCCGTTCACAAGCACCTTCCCCTGTTACCGCCCACAAACGCCTCATTCGGTCACTCAAATTAGCAGGCATTCGCTATTTTGCGAGCACATGATTTTCGACCGCACTGACTGGTTCGCGCATGCGTACTAAAACCCATACACATGCGCAGATGTGCGAACATCGCTCGGAGCAAACGAGCGGCCGCATACGAGCGGCTCTGAATCAGGCCCTCTGTTCCTCAGTCACACCTACATTGGACTTTGTTTTCTCTGCCTGACACCTGTTTCCAGCCTCACTAATTGGACTTTGTTTTCCTGCCAGACATTTGTTTTCAGCCACATATCACTTGGGCTTGTTTATTTCTGCCAGTTTATATATCCATCACCATTTCATAAATGATAATAGTCCTAGTAACCCTGCTGCATTTCAATACTGCAAACCTGTTCCAGTTTCTTCTCCTGCATCCACCCCGGGTTCAAAAAATAATCCAAACCTGACACAGGTCTCCTGGCGGGAATGAGAGCGCCTGTCTCTCCCTCTGCATTAAGAGGAGCCGCCCCGAGAGGACCCAGTCCATACGGACGCTGAGGCCAGCAGCACTGAGCACTGCTGTGCTGTCTGTGTGTAAGGGTGGCACTGGTGAGCACTGAGCAGAGCCGAGCAGGATAACTGTGTATAGATTTATATTCTGAACACTGCTGTTAGCCTGCTACACTATAACCTTATGATATGATTATGAAGTTTGTTATAAAATACCTGTGTTCTTCCACTGTGTATTCCAATGAGCACACAAGTCTGTGAATTAGCAGCTCCACCATTTTGTGAGTGACAGCAATCTCACTCTGTGAGTGCTGAATCTGCGTTAACCACAGGGTGTGATGGCATACCATATCTGTATTGCGCAAGGAACACGTCCATTAAGGCGTCAGCCTTAATGATCAGAATTTCATTGTTTTTTTAAGTTTGAGTGGCACAAATTCAGTAGGTTTTGTGTAATTTCAGATCATGTCTAAGAAGCCTTAATGGGACATGTGAAACCATAAGGTTTTTTGTCTATGGAATTTCATTTCGTTTTTATAATTTATTAACCATCAGGGATGGGAGTAGCAAACCTGGCCACCTGCAGGGGAGAAGGGCAACCAAATGGTACACTAGCGCTGGTGGTGGAGGGGACAGCACACAGGAGATGTTTCAGAGGTGCACAGGGATAGACTGCTGAGGGGGCAGGCTGCAGGCATGCAGGGCAGTGGGGCAGTGCACAGGGGCAGCAGTGTGGGAGCAGTGGCAGGTCACAGGTTCAGCAGTGGTAGACAGGTTCACTGGCGCTGATAGCCCCAGCCCTGAACTGCTTCTTAAGACCCCTACACATGAATAAAAGTATATTTAAAGAAAAAAGAAGCATGCCGCCCCCCCCACCCCAAAAGGAACAACCATCCCCGATCAAGTACTGGTTGTGTTAAATACAGGGGACAAATGACGTAGGGGTCCCCTGTATTAAGAGCAACCAGCACTAGGTTCTGAGCCGGTCCTGGTTCAGGAAATACAGGGGGAAAACAATGTGTAGGGTCACCCCTAGCATCACCCCTGGTGGCTAGTCAGCCCAAGCCGTGGATCCCTGGGGAGTTGTGGACCGCCCCATAAAGGGTCCCCCTCTCCAGGGCACCCCAGGGAGCATGGCCTGCACCGGGCCTGCGAATAATGTTATATATATATCAGAATGGCCCTCGGCAGAAGAAAAGTTCCCCACACCTGATTTAAAGTAAACACTTTTTGACATTAGAGTGTACGTAAAGCAGCTCATCACTACTTAATAAGTGAAGCAAATAGTCTCAATTAAATATTTCCTACAAACATCACAACACATTAATGATTACAGTATGACTTATGTGCATTTATGATCAAATTTGCATAATTCATGTTCCCATGAATTGTGTCCAGTGATAATTAAATTTCTTTTGAATCTTCACTGATCAGCACAGACAAAGAAAAAGAAGGGCCCCAAGATAAGCTTTTTAGAAAATAGATGTGTTACAAGTCACGGTCAGTACTTGACACTTTCTGACAGTATGCCCAGGCAGGACAGGGTTACTCCAGTTCGCCCCGTTGTTAGGTGATCGGCACAGCTCAGGAAGTGATGTGTATTCCACAAGTGCAAACCTGATTGGGACTTCAGCCTATTTATACTCACTGGACAATTGCAGCTTTGCCGACTATAGAGTGTCTGTGAGTTCCCTCGGCCTGGCTGCATAGTCAGGTTGTTCCTGTTCTCCTGTTGATATGAACACCTATTCGGCTTCCTACCCGCACCTAGCAGCCTCCGGGCTGCCTTCTGTTCAGCTATCCTCATTCAGTGTCCTAGCCGCATCAAGCAGCCCCTGTGCTGCCATCTGCTCAGCTATCTCCATACGGCTTCCAACTGCACCAAGCAGCCCCCGTACTGCCATCTGTTCTTCAAAACCAAACTGTACTCTCATGGCTATAGCCGCAACATCGGCTCCCAAGTCAATGAAAATCCAAACAGTACTCTAACGACTATTGCTGCACTATCTGCACTGTGTCAGTCCTAACTGTACATTTTTACCTATTGAAATCCCTCGTATCTCCATGTGAGCCGCTACTACCTCGAGCATAAGTACAGGCGGCCACCTAAGTACCGGTGAACGTATCCTAGTTATAAGGGTACAATGGGCGGTTGTTACTGGTGGAAGATCTCGCTAGCTGGCTTCTTGTGGTCTCACATGGAATAGGCATTGGAATTCTTAACATAGTTGGTACAATAGGATATAGATACAGAAAGAGTCGTGTCGGACTTATAACTTCTGCTGTCATGGAGCAGGGACAGAATCTTGCTCAGATGCTTGCAGCCCAGATCCAAACTCTTACCCAGAAAGTCCAGGAACTCACTATACGAGTTAAAGAGAACCGTTCTCCTGTGCTCCTCATCTGGTAAATTCATCTTAGGTTCTAGATCTGTTTTCTGGGGATCGCCGACAGTTTTTAAACTTTCGTGAAAGTTACAAGCTCTATTTCTGACTTCGTCCAGCCTCTTCAGGGACACCGTTGCAAAAATTTGGACTGGTAATCTCTCTCCTTCAGGGGGACCCACAGACTTGGGCCTTCGGACTGCCTTCTACTCACACGGCATTACAGTCAGTGGAGGATTTCTCTACGGCCTTGGGCCTATTGTATGACTACCCAGACCGTGCTGCTTTGGCCGAGTCCAAATTTATGTGCTCTCAAACAGGGCCAGAAGGCAACAGAGGATTACACATTGGAGTTCCACAGATGGGCAATTGACTCCGGTTGGAACGACCCGGCTTTATGTAGCCAATATTGTCTTGGTCTTTCTGAGGTCATCAAGAACATCCTTGTCCAACATTCATCTTCTGAGTCCTTGGATGACCTCATGCAACAAGCCATTAGGATTGACTGGTGGTACTGGGAACGCAAACGTGAACAAGATCTTCCCATCAGATCGCCTCATTCTCCTGCTTGGGTTCCATCCTCTGTCACAGAAGAACCTATGCAGATTGGCGCCTCTCGCCTATCGTCAGTAGAGAGATGCAGAAGACTGTCTCTTGGCCTCTGTATGTACTGCGCTGACAAGGGGCACACGGTGAATAACTGTCCGCTCAGACCAGTAAAAGACAAGGCCTTTGTGTTCGGGAGGATTTACACTTAGGCCTGGCGTCCATTTCCTCCAAAATTTCTATTTTTGTCATCCAGCTCGCTAATTCCACTTTGTCTATGTCAGCCTTCCTGGATAGCGGGGCAGCAAGCAATTTTATGGATTTCTTTTCTTTCGCACTCGGAGTACCAGCTGTCCCCTTGGAACAAGAAATTCGTATTTGTGGTCTAGACGGAGGTTTGATTTCATCAGGTCATGCGAAGTTTAAGACACCTCTCCGTTTATCGGTGGGTTCCTTACACTCTGAGACTTTCTTTTTATCTCCTTCATTGTCCCTTGGCTCCAGTCGTTCTTGGTTTTCCATGGTTTAGGGAATATAATCCCGTGATTGAATGGCAATCTGGTGAGATAATCATATGGAGTCAGACCTGTCGTTGTTTGACCATGCCTGTTCGGTCCGTACTTGCTACGGTTGCTGAGACATCTCTAGCCATTCCACTTCAGTACCAGGATTACACTATTTTCTCCAAAAAATTTGAGGCTGTTCTTCCTCCACATTGATGGCACAATCGTAAGATCTATTTGATTCCAGACGCCAAATTACCCAAAGGCCGGTTGTATTCTCGTTCTATACCGGAGGACAAAGCTATGATACAGTACATTGAGGATGCCTTGGCTAAAGGATTCATCCAATCCTCAAAATTACCATTGGGAGCTGTGTTTTTTTTTTTCTTCGTGGGTAAGAAGGATGGATCTCTTTATCCCTGTATTAACTACAGAGGAATCAACAACATTACAGTAAAAAATTCATATGCGTTACCTCTCATTCCGGTACTGTTTAATCAACTGTGTCAGGCTAATGTCTTCTCCAAGATTGACCTCCGAGGGGCATACAACCTGATTCGAATCAAGAGTGGATATGAGTGGAAAACGGCCTTCAGTACTCACTCCGGACACTACGAGTATCTAGTCATGCCGTTTGACTTATCCAATGCCCCAAATGTTTTTCAGGTCCTGATAAATGACTTTCTTCTGGAGTTTTTGGGGTGTTCGTGGTCGTATATCTGGACGACATCCTCATTTTTTTTTTTTTACTCTCATTCACTGGATCAACATCATCACCAGGTATGTCAGGTGCTCCAAATATTGCGGGAGAACCAACTGTTCCAAGTTGGAAAAATGTGAATTTGACATCACTCAGGATTCTTTTCTGGGGTATACCATCGCGTCCCAGGGATTTTCAATGGATCATGGAAAAGTCGAGGCTATACTTAAACACACTGGAAACTTGGCCTAGGGTTAGGAGGATGTTAAATTGAAGAAAGAGAAGATATGATAGGTGTTTACTATAAGAAGGGAGTTAGATAGGGAAGCTATAAAAGGTTATGTGGGCGGTCCTGGAATTTGATAAGCTTGTCTGAAGAGGTGAGTTTTCAGAGAATGCTTGAATGTTTGGAAACTAGTGGAGAGTCTTATTGTGCATGGGAGGGCATTCCACAGGGTGGGTGCAGCCCCCCAAAAATCCTGTAACCGTGCATGGGAACAAGTAATGCGTGGGAATGAGAGACTCAGATCTTCTGCAGAGTGGAGATGTTGGGTTGGAAGATGTTTTGAGATAAGTGATGAGATGTATGTTGGTGTGGTTTGGTTAAAAGCTTTATGTGTGAGTGTAAGTATTTTATATTGATAGTTATGGTGATAATGAGGAATTTATAATGGCTCTTAAATTGAAAGTCATTTGCACTTCCTGAAGTCTGTGGATTAATTTATATATATATATATATATATATATATATATATATATATATATATATAATATATGTATATATATTAGATTACTCTTGTGTTTAGAAGTAACCTGAAAGATGCATAATAACACAAGTGCAGGGTTCTCCACGGTGTTGTAGTGTTACGACCAGGGTTTTGTGGCGTGGAGGTTGTGGTCCTTACCGTTGGGGGCGCTGTGGTGCGGTCCTTCCAGGGAGGGAACTGGCGTGTGGAGACTGGCATTGGGTGTGTGCGGGGCTCTGCCAGCTTTGGGCCATCCTGGCAAGGGTAAGTCTAGCGCAGTCTTGGCATCACAGGTACATGGGAGCGGCCGTCTTGCCTCAGGTCATGTGACATAGTGGGCCTATCCTGATGCGTCAGGTGATCTCTCCAGCCACTCACGCTCTGCTGCTGGGTACTTAAGTGGGTTTAGAGCTCCCTGTAGTGGCCAGTGCAACGTGTTTCACAGCGTCTGCTATGAGAGAGTTCCTGCGCTCCTGACCTTAGTCTTGTGCTCCGGTGCTTGCCCTAGCGCCTTTTTGGTCCCTGGTTCCCTGCAAACCTGCACCATGCTACCCTGCCTTGCTTCCTGCTGTGGATCAAGTCCTGTTCCTTCTACCTACCCACTCCTCCCTGAACCTGAAGTTCCCAAACCTACCGATTCCTTCCTGAACCTGTAGATTCACAATTACCTACTCCAGCCTGCACCTGAGTTTTCAGCAACTGTTACAGCATTTCCGGATTACCCTGTTTAGCCATGATAACACAGAGATATGTGGATGTACATGTCTCTTCAGCAATTCACGAATATTTGCATGCTTATGTATTTCACTATTACTTTTATTGCAATTAAGAGTGTATAGAAATGTTTAAGATGATATTCAGTATTAGTATAGTTGTGAGTTGCCAAAGACCGTATTTGTCGAATGGCCTCAAGCCTAGACAGGATAAGGCCTTCCCTCTCCCTCTAAAGTAAATAAGTGCGTGTCTAAGGCAGCAGCCATCTTGTTTAATATTGTAGTTAAAGGTATGTTAACCGTTGTTCTAGCAGTAGGAATCATGGGGCACTGGCCATTGTAGAGGTCTGCCCTAGTTAGTCAGTGTAGTGCGGTACACACTACACTAACAAACACACACAGCCACCAGCGCTGGGTAGTACTACCCTGCAGCGATGTGTGTGTTTCAGCAGCCAATGAGAGTCAGACTCTCATTTGCTGCTTCACCACCAGCCAGAGCTGGGCTGGAGCTCAGTCATGAGCTCCGCCTTCCAGCTCCTGCAGTGGGCGATGGAAGAGACGCCATGACTGCAGGAGCGGGGACTCAGGTAAGTCAGTGTTTTGTGTATGTATGTGTGTGTGTTATGCACTACTGGCCGGGGGAACTGAATAGGGAGGAGCACTACTGGGGGCACTGTATAAAGGGCACTACTGGGGGCCTGCATAAGGGGGACCACTACAGGGGGCACTGCATAGGGGGCTCTGTATAAGGGTGCACTACTGGGGGCACTGTATAGGGGCACTGTATAAGGGCACTACTGGGAGCACTGTATAAAGGGCACTACTACATGGGATAAATGCTACTGGGGACATTGCATAAGGGGCACTACTACAGTGGGCATTGCAAGAGGGGCACTACTACTTGGGGCATTAAGGTGCATATGGAATGGAAAGGGATGTTCCAAGAGTGACGAGAAAAGGGTGTGTGGCATTTGACAATGCCCATATTTCGGAGCACACGCCTACGGCGCGCACACATAGGTGTGGGCTCCATTATTCATCTTGTCTTGAGCACCAAATACCCTAGTTACACCATTGTCGCAGGGTCTTTGCGTCGGCTGTTCGCACCGGGATGCTTTCACTGCAGTAGCACTCCGACCTCTGCCACAGCCAATGACTTCCTGCGAGTTCTGCTCCGGATGCACACATTCACTAGATGGGACACCCCCACCGCTTGCCCTGAGAGGTAACACATGACTAGTCCATACTTACCGACTTTTAGCTCCCTCTTTCCGGGAGAGAGCTGTCGGTCTTTCACAATAGGGGTGGGGGGTTCGTGGCAAAAGGGGGTTAACGACAATGTTTAGCAGGGGGTGGGGCCACGATGACGCAATTCAGTGAGAATTGAGTAACTGCCACTGGTCCCTCTGCTGCCGGAGTTTATCATGGAACCGAGGGGGGTGGGTCGCCGGGGGCTGGGAGGCTCGTCTGTCTATCCGGGGGGCCGGGAGCGGCACTCTATTTTCGGGAGGCTCCTGGCCGAATTGGGAGGGTGGGCCAGTATGCTCTAGTCACAGCTACATAGCAGCCTTGCTGCACTGCTTTATTCCCATGTGTGAAGACCCCTCTCTTCAGCTGCTGGCCTTTTTTTTTATATGACCAGCAGCCACAGAGTCCGCCTCTGCTTTTCACTGGATCTCGGCCCCCAGGGATGACAGCCCCAAACTCTTCTGCCCTACATCCCTGACCTCCAATGAACAAAGGGGATTTTCCCAGGCTGAAGGGTGTTGCTGGTGGGAACAGGGGTATTCTGCCGTCAGCACAGGCTCAGCAACAGTCAGGATGACAGTCAGAGTTAATTTACCTGCTGCCACAGGATTTAATGGGGACCAACCTAACTGCCCAATATGTATATATTAAAAAAAAAAAAAAAATACCAGGCCTGCAGCACATCCACAGGGCCCTACAATTTTATAATTATAAAAAAAAAAAAACTGTGAGGTGACCCTTTCTAGCATTAGGGGTAACCGGGTACCACATTTCTATACTACATTGCAGGGATACTAAATATTTGCGGATATCCCCCGAAAACGTTTTTCGGAGAATATGTCGCAAATAGTTAATGATATATGGGCCCCAAAAGGAGAGAAAGAAAGAGTGTAACGGACTCATGCAGCGATAATACAAGAAACAAACAAATGCATGTGCCAGGACCAAACATGGCGCCCACAACTTGCGGGTTAGGCAGCACAGAGACACGTCACTACAGGACACGTGACCAAATATCACCTGCGTGAAAAGGCGGAAGTACAAAATCCGGCAGCTCCAGACCGTAGAGACAGGGGACGTTGGATCTGGCAGCTGATCTCCAAACAGTCTCGGCTGCGGGAGCAGGAGGACGGTGAGCAGCAGGCTGGGGGGGGGGGGTCGGAGTTATAATGTGGCTTTAGGATCGTTCCTCTACCGATTGTTTTTTAAATAGAGTATTAAATATCTTAGTTAGGGGTTAGTTACATCAGGCTACGTCACAAGCACTGGGAGCCTGCCTGGTGCACTAATTATTCTATGTGAGTGCCATTCACTTCTAATTGTGCTCAGTGCCCCTGTGCCTGCTACCAGGGGATCTATCCACTACCGCTCTTGCAATGTGTATCCAACAGCTTTTGGGTGACTGGTGATCCTGCTGCTGAATGAATACTTTACCTCTTTCTTTTTTTGCACTTTGTGTGTTAAATTTTCAGTTTTAATTAAAAAAAAAAAAAAATCCACCAGTCAGTCTATCTAGAATAGACTTGTGAACAATGTGTCTGATCTCCTATATAGTTTCTGGGTTAAGGTTTATGGAAAGGGGCTGTTTTGCAGGGATGCGGTCATAATCCTGGTGTGCGGGATGCTGGCGTTTAGAATTCCAGCGCTTAGAATGCCAGCGCCAGAATCCTGACACCTGTTAGAATCCTGGCACTGGCATCCTGATGGTAAGTAGTGGGATTGGGGGGTGGGTTAGGCATTAGGGCAGTGGTTCCCAAACTTTTTTTCAATCACGGCGCCCTAGTGTATCAGCACTGTTTTCACGGCACCCCTAAGCCAAAAATGTTTCATAGTGGAATTCAGAAGAAAATGTAGTGAAGTAAATTGTGCTTACCTGTCATCCTTAGGGTCAGTTATGTGATGGTGGAGCTTCTGTTTGTCCACATATTTACACTACATTGACTACAAAAAATCTGATTTGGTGCTGGACCACCAACCTGAGGCACACCTGCAAGTGTCCAGAGGAAATCTAGGGTGCCACGGCGCACAGTTTGGAAACCACTGCACTAGGGGGAGGGTTAGGTTTAGGCTGTGTTAGGATACTGACCAACAGGTATCTGTATCCTAACCCTGTCTGGATACCGGCGTTTGGATTCTGACCGCTGGGACCCTGAGTGCTGGCATCCCATACCCAACCTGTTTTGCATACCCTACTATATTATTATTATTATATCACTACTTTTTGTATTTGGGTTGATCTGTGTAGAATTCTCATTGTGACAATCGTAGTGTGTGTGTAATATCTCCTGCCCAGCTCAACAGTTGATCTTTTAAACCATAGCCTTCTTCTTTTTTTTTTTTTTTTTTTTTTTGCTAACAAGGATGATGTTGTCCTACTTGATAATCTTGCATACCAGATAGGCTGGGGCCTATTTATGAAGCCGGTTTTTCATAAACTTATGCAGAAACTGTAGTTTTTGCATAATTCTATGTATCACTGCACTGTACTAATACAGGAGACCTCACAGAAATCTCCTATAAAAGGCTAACTATGTGCAGAACTCTGAACAGCAAAGCATCACAGCCTGCGTCCGGTTACAGATCTGACACTGTGCATGTACAGTGTCAGATTTCCCAGAGGAGTCTTTTACAAATGTGAGACTCTTCCAAAAAGCCGGGGCTGTAACCTGCAGGACCGCGCTTATTAATGCATAGACCCCACTTTCTTACATGCAGCACAAGTGGATAGAAACTCATAATTGGGGTCCCCTGTTTGCCAGTTATACCACACTAATTTGTTTTGGGACCTTTGTCATTTAGGGTCCTTTAAAGTGTACATTTATGCTTTGGTCACCATCTAAAACAAAGATTAGCCTCGCTAAAGTATGTGCTCATTTTCAGTAACGCAATATCCTAACTATTAGATACAAGGCAACATATGTTGTACTATAAGTTGTTTGTCTATTGCTCCTGACAACCAGACTCTTATGTGTATTTTGTGCTCCTCTCAGGAATTTACCTAATACATTTTTCAAAATAACAAACCACATTTAAAATGGTGGTATATTGTATCAGAAATAACAGCGGTATATGATATTATGTGTGGGGTTAATGGTTGCAAAAGACAGCATTTCTCTTGAAGTAGAAAATGTTTGTTTCCTTTCCCACCACAAAATCTTTTATATACAGTTATATGTAGGTCTGTATACCAAGTTGGAAAAATAAAACACTTATTCTGTGGAACAGGTTTATCTTCTTTTTGCTGTGTTTGTCCCTTCCGCTGCTGGAGGCTGCAGTTATTTTTAACCTGAGGGGCGTTGGTTGTCTATTGGAAGTACACTTGATATAGGTAACAAAGGGGAGAAAAAGATGCCCTCATTCCTGAATACACTCCGTCATTAGATCTATTGCTAGCCTGTGTATTGCCTTTCTGGTAACCACTTATTGCTCCCACCTAGGAGACTTGTCCCCATTTACTTTAATAAAACCTCTTACAAGGCTCTTCCTATAAGCCTTCAAACATTTAACCGCTCTTGGAACTGCACCTCTTTATTATTGCCTATTTCAATCTATATTACTCACAATCTCAACTATCTCGCTGTCTGCTCTGAGCCATTCTCAAGCTGTCTCCATACTCTATTTTTATGAGTGCCTTTACCTTGCCTGCCTGCCTTGTATGTATGTATGTATGTATGTATGTATGTATGTATGTGTCCCCTTCTCCAGCACTTTTGGAGAATGGGGTGTGTCTACTATAAAAGTGGAAAGGGGAAAAAAGTGTTGGGAGGAGATTGACAGTTGTGCAAATAGCTGCAAATCCATTGATTGCACTGAAAGGGTTAATGCAATTCTCTGGAGTACATAGTGCAGTGAGGTGTGGACTCAGAGTTTTACATGGTTATGGTGTACACTTAGTATAACTGAAGGGTGCAGCTAAAGTAAATTAAGCGTTGTTTGAGGCAGTGGATGTGTCAACGTAGTAACCTGCTTGCAGCCTCCTTTTTATGTCCCCATAATTTCCTTTTGTTCAGAAAGCATTCATATGTATTTTTTTTTTTTTTTTTTTGGTAATCACTATTTTATCAGTTAATTAACGACTTTGCCTTCAGCTGGCCAAACTGATATGACCATGTAGAACAGTGGTAAATGTCATAAGTTTTTAAAGAGCCACTGACATGTACTAACAAGTAGAAGTGGGCCACAGCCAAATTAAATTACCAGTCCATGAATTAACTACAAACAAGACTTTTAAAAATAAGTATACATTACTATGTACTTAGTACTACTTTTTAACAATGTCCTGTTGCCCCTTCATATCTTGTGCGTACCCCAGCCCCCACCCCAACTTACTTTTTCACAGGCTGCCCTGTTGTTGGTCTGCTCCAATGATGCTCAGACAGGAAGTGAGTTGATATGAGCCATCTTCTTTCCTGAGCATGGCTTTCTGTCTGACGTATCCTCGGAGTGCTCTAAGGATAGTGCTGCTGTAATAATGGTTGAGGAGGGCACACAGAGTCCCACTGGTATATATAATGTATGTAACCTACAGGAAATTACCATCTGATTTGAAATCTTTCAGATTTTTTTTGTTTTTTAATAATTAATTATATATTTCTTTTACAATTTATCAGACACTTTATTAATAATGGACTCTCATTTTCAATTGTAGGAAAGATGATTTCAGAAGGAGGATCGTTTATGCGAGGCATGTTGATAGGTGGTGCTTTTTGCATAGTCGTTACTCTTTTAGGACACATTAAGTTGAGTCCTGAACCTGCAACCCCCCATGAACATCATCACATCCAAGCTCCTAATAAAGAGGATGTTTTGAAACTGTCGATAGCAGAACGGAGGGAGCTAAGTCAAAGCATAAGGGTGTACTGTCTTATCCTTGTCAGGCCAAAAGATTTGAGCCTGTGGGCTGCTGTCAGGACTACCTGGAGCAAACACTGTGACAAGGCAGACTTCTATAGCTCTGAACATGTTAAAGTGTTTGATTCAATTGTTGTTAACAGCAATGACATGTGGCTAATGATGAGGAAAGCTATCCAAATGGCATATGATAAACACAAGGATGAGTATAACTGGTTCTTCATCTGTCAGCCCTCCACATTTGCCATTGTTGAGAACCTGAAGTATTTTCTGTTGGCGAAAAACCCTTTGGACCCTTTCTACCTTGGCCATGTTGTAAAGGATGGAAACTTAGACTATGTTGACTTAGCAGGTGGCATAGTGTTAAGTGTTGGCACTGTAAACCAGCTTATCCAGGTAATGAATGATCCAGAGAAGTGTCCGGAGAAAGGTGGCCTCATATGGAAGGTGTCTGACGATAAGCAGTTAGCAATGTGCCTAAAGTACAAAGGAGTGTTTGCAGAAAATGCAGAAGACGGTGAAGGAAAGAATGTCTTCAACACCAAATCTGTGGGTTCCCTGATTAAGGAAGCAATGGCAAATGATCCCCAAAAAGTAGTTGAAGGTTGCTGCTCCGACATGGCAATCACTTTCAGTGACCTTTCGCCCAACTACATGCAAGTTATGATGTATGGCGTTTACAGGCTAAGAGCTTACGGACACAGCTTTAATGATGCTCTGGTCTTTTTACCACCACCGGACTCCGATAATGATTAAGGGCCTGTCTTTGTTTTAAGTTACACTTAAACTTTGAAAACATTATAAAGTTTTTAATATTTCAATAGTACGGATGTCGGGCCTGGAAGAAATGATTGTTAGATATAGACAGGAGATAGAACTTGATCCATGCTTCTGTTTAACTTTACAATTTTTGTGTACAGTGTAGCTGTATTAGTCTCTTGCAACAGTGTTAAGACTGCATCCTATGTCTTACTACAAACTGTAAGAAGTTTTACATTGTAGTGATTTTTGCACGCAAAGTCTATTTTTCTAAATCTTAAAGTGCGGGGTTTGGTTAATTTGTTTCAATGGTAAATAAGCTTTGTACGATTCTTCTGGCATGCTCCCTATGGGAGAGGGTAAATGATTTGAATTATGGTATGTTGCCTTAAATGGGTAACCTAAACTCCATTGCCAAATGATCTTGTGCTGTGTTACAGATTGCATTTATTCAGAGTTTCTCTTATGTTACTAAGATCTAACTTCATTAGCTCAAACATTGTTAGTACTAGAAATGTTTGCAAATGAACTTACACCAGCAGTCTCTCTCAACAATTAAAGGGCACACACATCCCATAATGTTATTATTAAATGGGTTCATACCCACTGGCTTTGGCTATTTCTATATTACAGGTATAGACTTGAATGAGGTGAATCATGGCAAATACAGGAAATGAAACGACTACTTTTCTAAACATGCACTGCAAGGACGCAAATGTCTATGGACTTGCTTTAAACAGTTATTTGTAACGTTGCAACCAGTACACGGCATAAAATGTTGTATAAAGCACACAACTCAGATGATGGCGCTTGTGTACCGTAAAATGATTCCAAACAATACCCCAGTGTGGCAAAACTTCTCTTCATAACAAAAGTGCTGTTGTGAAAGCTTCATTCATTTTACCCATTTGACATACAATACTCTGCACACTAGTTATGATGGGGCTTGCTTGGCAGTGTAATAGTTCCTGATTAGGATATGGGCCATCATCACAACAGCCACAAAGTCATATCAAATGAAAAATACCCAGATTAAAGGGCCTGTTCAACTGACCTCTGTCACTATGATTGGACTGTGAACAGCTGGCCTGCACATGTCCTTATGTTTAGGGATGAGGGTCTATACTGTGTCCAAAATGTAACACAAGTAAGTAGTGGGCACATGCTCTTTGGAACGGTATCACTATTGCATGCTTCAATGTGTGTACATTTATTATTGCATTTTGCTTTAAATGGTTCTCCACATAAAACAAATAACTCCCTTGCTGTACTGTATGTGGGCAGTAAGCAGTTAGTATGTATTTGACACACACACACATTCTTCTGCTGTGCCTTTTTTTTTTTTTTCTTTTAACCCCCAAGATTGTTCCCTCAACTGCAGAGGGTGTGTGGGAGTGTGCTTCTGAGTTGTTTGACATTTTTAGGTTGGCAACATTCAATCTTGATAATCTTTCTGTGTAAAACCCAGCAAAATTGCAAAAGTATTATTTGCTACCTTTTGTAGTGTAGTAGGTACATTGTCTAGTGCAGGCCTAGCTAACCTGTGGCTCTCCAGCTGTTGTGAAACATGCGCCAGCATGCTTTACCAACTGATCAGTGGGAGGGTATGCTGGGACTTGTAGTTTCACAACAGCTTGAGAGCCACAGGATGGCCAGGCCTGGTCTAGTGATTTTTGGTGTGAAGCACCACTGTTTTTTCAAACATGGGTGCCACTGTGCCAGCAGCAGCCATAAAGGGAGATTGAGGCCCATATACCTGAAGTCTTTCCCTCTAATGCTGAAGGCTCTGTGACATAGTGTGATGACATCACTGGCTATGCTCTGTTCTGATTAGGGAGAAATTAAATACTGATCTGGTGCCTTGTGATTGGGGAGTATTTATTTTCTCCCTGAACCGCTGAGTACAAATGAAACGTAATAGTCATACAGATGTATCCTTACTTGTCTTTGCTGCAGTCGCGCCAAATGGCCCCTCTCAGCGAGCCCGGTCCCGTGGGACTCTGCTAGCACCGTGCGCCTTTTTTGCATCTTTTATTGACGAAAATGCGTCCCAATGCGATGCAGGCAACTCTGCTTGCACACAGATATACAAGTGTTGCATATCAAACTAATCAACAGTCTCCTGGTGTGTCCTAGTCGCATTGCATTGCAACTTGGTCGCATGTTTGGCGATTAAAAGAAAAAAGATGCCCAGCACTAGCAGAGTTGCCCAAGACCTGGCAGCTCACTCACATATTGCACTGCATGGTGTATTGAGGCTAGATGAGCAAGGACACATCTGTAGCTTTTATCTGTGTCATACTTGCCCATACCAGTAAATGGGTTCAATTTTACATTTAATTAATTCCCCCTCGATCTGTGGCTTGGACTGTATTATGTAAGCTATAAACAGGATGGGTACAGGATCCGGGCGGTCAGTATCCTAATTCTCTGGTGCCTAAACCTAACCTTCGGGATGCTGGCACTGGGATTCTGGCCGTTGGAATCCCCATGGTCAGGATATTGACTGCATCCCCTATAAACAGAGTGGTGAGGTGTAAGGTAGTTGGTAAATACACAGTAGTATTATATACTGCCTTTAAACCGCACATAATAAATTTATAGGAAGGCCATCTATATTTTACAACTAGTATGGGGAGGAAATATCTATATTACACATTTGGTTGGCCAGTGTTACATTGTAGGATCTAGGATTGCAGGACAAGATATTGTCTAACGTGAGCCTATAACCACTTTAAAAAACAATCAGTAAACCATTATAGGCTCACTGTACAATACAACCTCCACTACTGGTAACATGGGAAGACTTTAATACAAGTGACTAGATGATATCATGGAAAGAACATATTCTGACACCTAAAGTGCATTTGTTTACTATTATGGAAATGTTTCTGTGCAGAGTACATACTATCTCTGCTTTACACAGTAGTAGGAGTGTCCATATTTGCTCTATTATTATTATTATTAGACATGGCCATTACTAGAAATAATGATGTACATAGGACAGGAGAGCTGTAGTTCTTCTGTTCCATAAATAGTGCTCTCATATCTGACCTTTTTTACACAAGGCTGTATGTATTGTGGATCTGCTGACATTAGAGCAAGTAGATTGTTCACTTGATGCACTCCCAGTTACTCCTATGAGGAGATATACAAACCATACATTAAACAGACTTGAGTATGCAGTGTAAGTTATTCATTTAAATTTAAGAATGGTGATTCAAATGTTTTGCCGGTGTTTTTTTTTTGTTTTAAGACGCCCGACAGAGCAATTCAATTGTTGCTCTGTCAGGGTGCTATAGCTGCTGGCGCCTGCAATTCTGCACATACTCAAGAGGGTGTGAGCAGAAATGTGTGAGAAACCCCCTGGTTAGGGCGCGCTAACAGCAGTTAGCTCCCCCCCCAACCAGAATTTTCGATGGGTCTAGCTGTTTTACATGGCTAAACCTGGTCTCATAGGGGGCCAAGAGGGTAGCATTCCTGCTAGGCTGTTTTAGCGGGGTGCGGCGCCCTGCCCTCCATCTGGAGGGCAAAAAGCATCCTGCCCTCCAGAAGGAGGGCAAAAAGCGCCCTGCCCTCACAGCCTGCGGGTGCCGTCTTCACCCACGGGACGCAGTGTCCCGCGGGTGGAGAAATGTGCGGTGACCCGGTCACCGCCGGAGAATAGATGTCGGGTGCATGCGCCAGGCATCTATTCTCCCTGTCTGCAGCACTTGGGGGCTGCCCAGCGTGTTTGTAAGGGCCGGGCACGCCAAGTATGACGAAAAAGGGGACGTGTCTTCTAGACACTTATGGCCACGCGCTCTTTTCGGACACGTGCACAAAGTTGCCCTCTCTAGCTCCGGCGCCCTGCCTGCCGCCGGAGCTAGAGTGAACACTAAGAGGGCTATAATTAATGTGTGCCCAGAACAATTGAATAGCAAAACTGGGCGCTCATTAATTATCACGGCTTCAAAAACAATTGAATCGCCCCCTCTGTCTTACAGCTGAGTAGCTTTATATTCATTTTCTCACATGCCAAGGGGAGAAGCTAGTCATCTGGGCAGTTCCGAATGTTGACGTTCCCATGTATTGGCAGGAGCATGCCCACTGTGCTCCTGAGAGTTCTGTGATCTTAATCTGCCAGCTTTCAGTACATTGGCTATAAATGATCACATGACATCTGTTTTAACGTCTGCCGACACCAACAGCTAATAAAAAAAAAAAAAGTGAAGCCGTTTTAATGCTGATGTTTTATGATTACACTTTTTCTCAGGCTGTGTAGATTTCTCAAAACTGGTTGACAAGTCCATTTTAAAATCAAGCAAACTCTGATATTGGGGAAATATATATAGTTTAGACATTACTAATCTATAGTTGGAAATGTTATATTGTCAACCCAAATGTCTAGTAACTGATATCATGCTCTGGTTATTTGATGTTAGAATATTGGTTTCATGGGTAAAAATAGCGAAGTAAAAATGGTGGGAGGGGGGCTCAATGGAGTATTTATATACATTTTTGGACTGGTGTTGGGAAATTCAGCATTTATTGTAAAAATTAAATATTTTTTAACTTTTCTATCATCTGGAAACTTTAAATTACTGAATTTCTGTATGAAGTAAAAACTATTTTATATTAAGAATGACTTTTTTTGTTTCTTACCTGGCTGTCTTGTTGCTTTAACATTAAAAATGAAGGGTTCTCTGCAATTATCCACATAACTTGTCAAGGACACTTTAAAGTTTTGCTTGATCAAAGAGAGATACATTTACTGCACTGTCTGGTAACTGAATTCTATGAGCCGTATTCAATTTGGGAGTGAAAAGTCCGTGCAGGACTATTCGCTCCACATCGGAGCTTTCCTGGGGATAAAGTATCGGGCGTGTGCCCGCTTTACCCCCGTATTCAATTTAAAAGGCGCAAAAACAGGACCCGTCGAAATTGGATCTCCAAAAAAAATGTTTTTTTCCGAAAAATGTGCCTGGGACCCCCCCCCCCCCCTAAAGATGTCCAAACATGGGGGATCACTATGGGTACCCCAATTTTTGCCTGCTGAAGGAAGTCGGGTCTGTAATAGCCACGGCAGGTGAAGTGGTGAAGAATTACACTTAGATTTAAATTTTTTTTGAAAAATAACTATTCCTATCAAATTTGGGTTACATGAAAATGGGGGTAAGCATATTTTTAAGTCCCTAAAGTGCATTTTGAAAATTCTTCAAAAATGCACCTGACGCTACCACCTGCATTCTTTTACACACATGCCGCATACTGGGGAACCCTATGACATAATTTCTTAATTTAAAAACGTTCCCCCATATTTTTTTTACCCCAAAATTATTTTTTTTCTTTAACATCGCTTATTTTTAGGCACAATTCCCATGGGTGCAGGCTATTTATTTTTTTTTTTTTAAGCCTGCATGCCTAAACCCCAATTCTGCACTTT
The DNA here is from genome assembly GCA_031769625.1 of Taudactylus pleione. NCBI lineage: Eukaryota > Metazoa > Chordata > Amphibia > Anura > Myobatrachidae > Taudactylus > Taudactylus pleione. The sequence continues at coordinate 5,696,576 of JAUIMM010000210.1, read as the reverse complement.
TTTTTTCCCGCCTGCTAAAGGCAAGCTAAAAATGATCCCTGTTTTTTTACATTCACCTTTCGCACCATCTACAAAAAAAAAAAAAAAACAGGAATTTTTGGGAAATTTGCATGGGACCCTCTTAAAGATGTCCAGACATGGTGGATCACTATGGGTACCCCAATTTTTGTCTGCATAAGAAAGTCTGGTTTTTAAATAGCGACAGCAGGTGTTTTTTCCCGACACCGAAGAAGTGATGCAGAAGAGCAGTTGGGACTTTTAAAAACAAAACCTATCAAATTTGGGGTACATGAAAATGGGTACTAGCATATTTTTAAGTCCCTAAACTAATTTTTTAAACTTCTGCAAAATGCACCTGCCGCGAATAGCCTATTCTAGAAAACACCTGCGCATACTTGCTATTTTTAAACACTGTTCCCCATTTTTTTTTTTTTTTACCCCAAACTTTATTTTTTTGGGGTGTCCCTATTTTTTTTTTTTTGGGACAGTTTTTAGGGGCTATTCCCAGGGATGCAGGCTATTTTTTAAAAGCCTAAACCCCAATTCTGCACTGTTTTTCGCCATGTAAAACCTGGTGAAAACTTATCCCTTTGTTTGTTTTTTTTTCAAAGACTTTTCGAACCTGCGAAAAGTCTTTGAAATTGAATACGGGGATAATTAAAATACCCCCCTTTTGTGTTGTATGGCTGCATATCAGGGTAAGGAATCTGCTAATTTTCCTACGTTCCTGTAGAGCAGGGGTGGGCAATTATTTCAGCTGGGCGGCCACTTCACACTTGTCGGTGAACATTCAAGAGCTGCATGTAGCAACTAAGAAGCAGCCCTATATATTTATATACTAGTATTCCTTTATCATCCATCTGGGGGATGCCATTACCTCTGGGTTATGCATAGAGATGTAGTCTGACACTAGCTTAATTGAAACTGGCTCCCACCCCCTATATAACCCCTCCCCTTTTACCCTAAGCTCAGTTTGGTTTTTAGTGCCTTTGGAGTAAGGCACTGGCTAAGAGGTCCTAGTTTTTTTAGTTTAGGTTTTATTTCTCTATTTTAATGTTTGATTTGGGTGCTTAGTTCCTGGCAACAGGAAGCAAGCACTAACGGAGTGGGAGATGGAGGTTTGTGTCAATCCTGTTTTCCACTCTAAAGATGGCCCCTGAGAGAGTCACCAAACTACATAGTCCCTGAGTGTCTCTCCATGCTAGTCACACATCTGAGGGGGCCGCAGGCAAATAGAAGGTAAGCTTTTACATAATGTACAAAATACATGGTTGCCTATGTGTACTGCTTCCTGGCACACTACTTGTGAGCAGAATGGCCAGCGTTGGGTAAATTCTCTGTCTGTAGAGCTCACACCTCCCCAGGGATGCAGCAGCACTGCACTGCTTTCTGACGGCATGCTGGAAGAGATTAGAGTAGCAACATGCTGGCTTTTTGTTGAGAGAGGGGCTTGTTTGGTTTCAGTATGCGGCACGCTGCACATGGTGGTGCGCTGCAGGGTATCAGTGCGGACCGCTGGAGTCTCCGGGGAATGCTGGAAGCTATTCGTGTAAACAGGTGTCCTGAGTGAAGCAGGATGCTGCGGCTGGCCACGCCTCGCTCTTCTGTAGCAGCTGATCAGTGCAGCTGTAAAGCCAACAGCGTCCACACCATCTGTAGAGAAGTTCAGTATGCAGGGTCACTCAATCTACCTCCGCTGATGCTGAAATGCCAGTACCACTGTATGCTCTGGGGATTTCGACGAGGGTTAGCTAGTGGCGTCGCTGGGGTCCGGACTGTGATCAGATTCACGGAGATGACAGGTAAGCGATTTCTTGTGAGGGGAACTGGGTGCGACGCAGTCCATGCCTCTGGTGTAGGAAACGCACCAGAGGTGGTGGCGGGTGAAGGCCTCGTGTAACGTGTACTCACTAAGGCGGCCGGGGGCCATATCGTGTCGCCGGGGATGGGTAATAGACTCACTAGAGCACACTAGTTAGCTACTACTATGAGGCCAGCATACCTGTGCCGTCAAAATCGCAGCTTAGAGGAGAAAGGCGCTTCCCCGGCCGCTCCTCCCCCGACCCAACTTCCGGTTACAGATTTCCCCCTCTGGGTTGCTACTTCTGACCACCTCGTGTGTGTGTGTGAGACACTCACAGTTTACAGTTGTGCGTACTGCTGCAGGCTGCTTGTCTCAGAGGTCTGGTCTGTCTCCCTGTATACCTCTCCTCTGGATCGGGTATTTAGCACTCTATCCTGCCAATATCCTGGCGGGGCTGGTCAGTTGATTCAGAGACAATTAGCAATATTTGTATTTATGGATTGTATGTGACTTTCATGCTAGCTGTTGTATATATACTGTCTTGTTTTTCAAACTGTCAGTTGTACCCATCGCTGTCTCCTCATCCCCTGAAAAGGTGTGTGGGGTTTTTCATATGTGAAGTGGGTCACTGCATTTTTACTGTACACCTTATACCGATCACACATTTGTCACATCTGAGGGTAAAGGTGAGAAGGGTGAGCCTCCAGTGCTCAACTCATGTAAATCCTGTTTGGCAGGCCTGCCTGAACAGGATTTTGTGCAAGACGCACTGTGTAGTGCCTGTTATAACAGCCACCTTTCCTATGTGGTACACCTACACAAGAGCCATCTTGGGTGGCATCTTGGTTGCAGGTTTTGTCGCATATGGTGGACAAGGTTGCAGCGTTGCGTGCTCCTGGCATGATATTGCCTCCTACTGTGGGATACCCACAGCAGTTGCAGCCTTCTATGTACATGACCCTATTGGTTTGATTCTTGTGCTCACACTAGTCAGAGTATGCTGCCGTCTATAGCCCCTCAGCAGGTGGTACAGGCGAATAGACCAGTGGCAGTAAAGAAGCAGGGGCATAAGAGAGGTTCTCTTCAGACATTGAGTATCAGAGGAGGTTGAGTCAGAATCCTGAGGCAGAGTTCTGGGTCTTACTCAGTGGAAGAAGACCATCAATCCTCTGTGGATGCCCCCTCTCTGGTGAGAGAGTGGTTAGATCTGTCCTCAGTATAGAGGAAGAGGAGGTGCTGCCGAAAGCTAAAACTCCGGTTTTTAGGTGTCAGAAGCTGGTTAGGGCTTATTTTCCTCAGTCTGAGCAACTGACTAATTTCATGTCTGAAGCATGGTCTACTCCAAATAAGCATTTCCATACTACAAGGAATTTTTAACTTCTCGATATCTGTTTGCTCAGGGTGAATGAGGCAAATGGGAAGCTCCCCCATCATGCTCATGTGACTGGATTGATCAAGAGCTCTGTTACCCATTCCTGCAGCATCCTCTTTGAAGGAGGTTACAGATAGTTTTCTATTTCAAATCTGTGTTTTCATTATCTGGAGCTATTACCAGACCAGCTATGGCTGTAGCCTAGGTAGCCAAGGCTATGGAAGAATGGGCTAAGTCTCTGGAGGATAGCATGCCTAATGCTACCAGAAAACAGCTGTCTTCCCTCTGTCAGATGCGAGAAGTGTGTGTGTGTGTGTGTGTGTGTTATATATATATATATATATATATATATATATATATATATATATATATATTTTACAGTCAGGTGCATAAATATTTGGACATTGACAGAATTTTCATATTTTGGCCTCTATTCACTACCACAATGGCTTTGAAATTAAACAAACAAGATGTGCTTTAACTGCAGACTTTCAGATTTAAATTGAGGGTAATTACATCCAATTCAGGTGAACAGTGTAGGAATTATAACGGTTTCTATATGTGCCTCCCACTTTTTAAGGGGCCAAAAGTAATGGGACTATTTCATGGACAGGTGTGGGATATTCCCTAGTTATTTCATTATTAATTGAGCAGGTAAAAGGTCTGGAGTTGATTCTAGGTGTGACATTTGCATTTGGAATCAGCTGCTGTCGACTCTCAATATGAGATCCAAAGAGCTGTCACTATCAGTGAAGCAAGCCATTATTAGGCTGAAAAATCAAAACAAACCCATCAGAGAGATAGCAAAAACATTAGGTGTGGCCAAATCAACTGTTTGGAACATTCTTAAAAAGAAAGAACGCACCAGAGAGCTCAGCAACACCGGAAGACCACGGAAAACAACTGTGGTGGATGACAGAAGATTTATTTCCCTGGTGAAGAAAAACCCCTTCACAACAGTTGGCCAAATCAAGAACACTCTCTCCAGGAGGTAGGTGTATTATTGTCAAAGTCAACAATCAAGAGAAGACTTCACAAGAGTGAATATAGAGGGTTCACCACAAGATGTAAACCATTGGCGAGCCTCAAAAACAGGAAGACCAGATTAGAGTTTGCCAAAGAACATTTAAAAAAGCCATTACAGTTCTGGAACAACATCCTATGGCCAGATGAGACAAAGATCAACTTGTACCAGAGTGATGGGAAGAGAAGAGAATGGAGAAAGAAAGGAACTGCTCATGATCCAAAACATACCACCTCATCAGTGAAGTATGGTGGTGGTAGTGTCATGGCGTGGGCATGTATGTCTGCCAATGGAACTGGTTCCCTTCTATTTATTGATTATGTGACTGCTGACAAAAGCAGCAGAATGAATTCTGAAGTGTTTCGGGCAATATTATATGCTCATATTCAGTCAAATGCTTCAGAACTCATTGGACGGCGCTTCACAGTGCAGATGGACAATGACCCGAAGCATACTGCAAAAGCAACCAAAGCGTTTTTTAAGGCTAAAAAGTGGAATGTTATGCAATGGCCAAATCAATCCCCTGACTTGAATCCGATTGAGCATTGATTTCACTTGATGAAGACAAAACTGAAGGGAAAATGCCCCAAGAACAAGCAGGAACTGTAGACATTTGCAGTAGAGGCCTGGCAGAGCATCATCAGGGATGAAACCCAGCGTCTCGTGATGTCTATGCGTTCCAGACTTCAGGCTGTAATTGCCTGCAAAGGATTTGCAACAAAGTATTAAAGTGAAAGTTAGATTCAGGATTGTTTAGTTTGTCCCATTACTTTTGGCCCCTTAAAAAGTGGGAGGCACATATAGAAACCGTTGTAATTCCTATACCGTTCACCTGATTTGGATGTAATTACCCTCAAATTAAATCTGAAAGTCTGCAGTTAAAGCACATCTTGTTTGTTTCATTTCAAAGCCATTGTGGTGGTGAATAGAGGCCAAAATATGAAAATTCTGTCAATGTCCCAATATTTGTGCACCTGAATATATATATATATATATATATATATATATATATATATATATATCTATATATATAATCTATGGGGGAAGCTGTCATTGGTGCAGGTATCTTAGCTTCTAGGATGTCGTCAGCTTTGGTTGAAGCTCGAAGAACCCTTTGGCTAAAAACCTGTCAGGCGGATACAGGTTCCAAGGAGGCCCTGGAATACTTGCCTTTTGTGGGGAAGGTACTGTTTGGACCAGAGCTGGATGACCGTGTCTTCTCTGGTGACATCTAAATCTGCGGAGTTGCCGTCTACGACTACCCCTAAGTATAGGCAATCGTCGGCTCGGTCCTTTCGTCCACAGGGTAGGGCAAAGGGACAGTCTTCCTCTAGACATAATTCCCACAGGGGATGGCAGACCACGAAATCCTGGTTAACCAAGCATCCTGTTTCCAAGCTGGACGGTAAGCCCACTGCCTGATGGGGCGGGCCTCCCCCTGGTTGAGGTTGGAGGCTGACTCCTGCAGTTCTCGCAGGCCTGGCATCAGACCATGACAGATGCCTGGGTTTCAGAGGTGCTCTCTCAAGGTTATGCCATCACGTTCCTGAGGCATCCCCCTCAAAGGTTTGCTGGTACAACCCTGCCTTTAGACCCGGTCAGGTCTTCAGCCTTCCGGGAGTCTATTGGGGCCCTCCTGACGTCAGGAGTCATAATCCCCGTTCCTGTGATGCAACAGGTAAGGGGTTATTCAAATTTAAAATCCTCTTTCTCCAACTCAGCGGATAGTGCACTTGGGGGAGCTGCTGGACTCTCTGAGCCAGAGGACAAGATTTTGCCACTACAGTCTCGTGCACAGTCTACTCTGCAAACAAAGGCCCGTATTCAATTTGAAGCATTAAGTCCGGATCCGAGTTAAATTACCGCTGATTACTTCATTATCGCCTGTTTTGGTTTTACCCCGTATTCAGTTTGAAAGACTTTCTGCCTAGGCGGAAAGTCAATGCAGTGTAATAGGCGGTAAAGTATCGCCTATGAATGGCAGGTGAAAAAAAGTACAGAATTGGGGTTTTGGGGTGTAATGTTTCAGAAACCCCCATGCAGCCTTCAGACAGTCCCCCAAAGGTAATCTGTGTCAAAAAACAAAACAAAACTTAAGGACACCCCAAAAATTTACTTTGAAAAAGGGGCGAAAAAAAAAATGTTGGGGTACAAAGTTAAAAACTAGCGAACTTGACTCTGGGGGGGTCCCCAAGTATGCCCCAGGTGTTTTTTTTATTTTTATTGCAGGTGTTTGAGGCAGGTGGATTTTTCACGATATTTTCAACTTCACTTTAAATATGCTGACCCCCATTTTCAAGTACCCCAAATTTGCTGGGATGTTATTTTCTGGAAAAAATACTCAAATACTATTCTGCATCAGGTATAGAAAAAGCTATTTAGCAGATATTGAGCCATTTAAAGACACCAAATATCTTCAGCAAGCCAAATCGGGGGGGTACCATAGTGAACCCCCATGTTAGAGCATCATTTGGGGGGTGACAGGCTGATTTCCCCAAAAATGACAGTACTTTCCACTTGTTACAGTATCGCCGGGTGCCGTTTACGCAAACTTTCAAATTGAATACGGGGTAAAGCGTGCAGGCGCGCGATACTTTAACGCCTACAAAACCCGGCGAACTTGGCGTTAAGTCCGGGCTGCGTTAATGCGGCTCGGCTCAAATTGAATACGGCTCTGTATGTCTGTTCACCTGCCAATGCAAGTGCTGGGCTCCATGGTATCCACATTCGATATGCTGGCGTATGCCCAGTTCCACTCCAGTTCCCTGCAGCAATGGATTCTGGCTCATTGGGATGGTCAGTATTATCGGATAAAGTCTCAGATGATCCACATCTTGCCAGAGGTTTGTCTCTCCCTCACTTGGTAGTCGACTCATTTAGACAAGGGTCGGCCGTTATGGGTCCCAGATTGGGTGCTCTTCACCATGGATGCAAGTCTGCGAGGATGTAGAGCGGTGACAGGACGTCACACCTTTATGGGAAGGTGGACGACCCAGGAAAGTCACCTACCGATAAATGTCTTGGAGCTTCATGCAGTGCACAGAGCGCTCAGTCTGGCACAGGACCTTCACGGCAGGCCTGTCCAGATGCAGTCCAACAACGCGACCACAGTGGCCTACATCAACCATCAGGGAGGCACACTAAGTTCGGCAGCCATGAGGGAAGTGGCGAACATTCTGCTGTGGGCAGAATGCCATCTTCCAGCAATCTCGGCAATATTCATCCCAGGAGTCCTCAACTGGTAAGCGGACTTCCTAAGTCATCAGGACATACATGCTGGAGAATGGGCTCTTCATCCTGACATCTTTCAACTCCTGGTGGACAGATGGGGACTACCAGACATAGACCTCATGGCATCCCACCACAACCACAAGGTCCTCAGGTATGGCTCCAGAACAAGCGTCCCCTCAGCCGCCTTCATGGACGCTCTGGCGGTGAGGTGGAACTTCAGGTTGGAATACCTGTTTCTTCCGATATCCCTCCTCCCAAGAGTCATCAGAAAGTTCAAGCAGGAAGGTGACAGGTTAATACTAATAGCTCCGGCCTGGCTCAGAAGACATTGGTTCACCGATAGGACATGTCTAGCCATAGCCAGGCCACTTCCACTGCTTCTATGACCGGATTTGATAGAGCAGGGCCCGCCTATATCTGAATTTACCTCTGTAAATTGACGGCATGGCTATTGAGGCTTCTGTCTTAAAGGCCAAAGGTTTATCTGCTTCTGTGATCCAGATGACGATGAGGGCAAGGAAGCCTGCTTCAGCCCGCATCACAGGATTTGGCATTCATATTTTTGTTGGTGTTCCCAAACAAAATATGACCCTAATGGTTTTCAAGAGTACTTGCTTTTCTGCAGGCTTGGTTAGGCTTCTGCTTTGTCAGTTTTGTTCCAGCACAGAACTGCGCCCCTGGCTGATGGAAGAACATTTTTGCAGGCGGTTCTCCAACTGCAACCTCCGTTTGTCCCTCGTGTAGCACCATGGAATTTATCCTTGCTTGTCAGGGTGCTGCAAGCTCCCCCCTTTGAACCCTTGGATAAGGTGGACTTAAGATGGTTGACAGCTAAGACACTTTTTCTCCTCACTATCTCCTCAGCTCGTAGAGTTTCTGACTTGGCAGCACTGTCATGTTGCTCTCCATATTTGATTTTTAATCAAAATAGAGCTGTCCTTAGTACTTCCGAAGGTAGTATCCCGTTTCCATATAAATTAGGAAACTGAAGTCCCGGCTTTTCAGTCTTCAAACCTGTCTTCCCTGGATGTGGCTCGAGCCCTTCGTATCGATGTGGATCATACCAGCTCCATCTGGAAATCAGATTCGCTCTTTGCGTTTTGTGTTTCACAAACGAGGATGGCCAGCTAACAGACTTTGGCTCACTGGCTTGCGTACGACTATTGCTGAAGTATATACAGGCTGATCTCCCTGTTCCTAACAAGGTGACGGCACATTCTACTCTCTGTCAGACCGTCGTGGGCGGTTAGACATGGCGCCTCAGCTGAACAACTGTGCAAGGCAGCCACTTGGTCTACCATCCATACCGTTATCAAATTCTGTGCATTTGATACTTTTGCCTCCCAGGATGCTTCCTTTTGGGTTGCGGATTCTCCTCTCTGCTCAGGAGCATCCCCACCCTTAAGGGAACTGCTTTAGGATGTCCCCAAGGTAGATTCTGTGGACCCTGAAGAAGAAAATCAGAGTTATGGCATAACATACCTTTTCTTAGATAGCACTTTTTCTTCGAGGTCCATAGGGTCCACAGAGCACCCACCCTGACACACCTGGCCTCAGTTGGGATCTGTTCTTTCCTTTTTTGTATCACTGATTCCCTCTTTGTATTTTGAGTGTGTTTCTTGGGTACATTGTACTTCCTTCTCCACTTTCCGCCTCTTGCCGTTGGGCTTGTTTACAAACAATGCCTGTGGCTGGATGCGGGGTATATAGGGAGTAGGACCAGTGCATGCTGGGAGCTTTAAGGCTGTAGCTGTTTGGTGCAATGGATTTCTCCAACTACATACCCTAAAAGGTAGATTCTGTGGACCCTATTGACCTCGAAGAAAGAGTTATCTAAGGTATATTATACCATGACTCTGATTATTTCTGGGCTTATAGTATGTGTGTGTGTGATATATATATATATATATATATATATATATATATATCTGTTGTACAGTACTGCACTGATTTCAGGAATTTAGGCAGTGACATACAGGAGGATATGATTGGTTACCTTTGGTTGTGCAAAGAGTTTGGACTTTTCTTTTGCAGTCAACAGATTTGAAGTCAATTGAAGTCTTAGGCCCTCATTCAGAGCCACTCGCTAGCGGCAGTACGCTCGTTCCGAGCGATGTTCGCACATCTGCGCATGTGTACGGTTTTTAGTACGCATGCGCGAACCAGTCAGTGCGGCTGAAAATCATTTGTACGCAATATAGCGAGTGCCTGCTATTTTGAGTGACAGAATGAGGCGTATGTGGGTGGTAACAGGGGAAGGTGCTTGCAAACGGGGAGTGGAGATCCGTTCGCAGGCATGCTTAAAGGTCAAAACGTGCGTTTTATGGGTGTGCATAATTAATATAGCAGCATCAGTGACCACGTCACTTGGTTTTTTTTAACTCAGAACTGCTCGCAAAATAGCGGTTGAAAAAACCAACCACAAGAATAGCGAGCAGTTCATACGCTGTACGATGTACTCAATTAATCTAATAAATAGCGGACATGATGTATGGTGCGAGCGGCCAGGGGGCGTTTTTAAGAAATAAACGAGCGTATGTTTTGCTCGCTCGTTCAGACTTAGAGGTGTGAACAAACTGCAATGTGCGAACGGATCATTTGCATAGCCACCCCTTGTTTTTGAACGAACGAACGCAAATAGCGAACGGCTCTGAATGAGGGCCTTAATCTCCTATTGGTCTTTACTATCAATCAGTGCTACACTTTTTTTTTATTTTTATTTTTTATAAAGACTAGGTAGCTTTCTTCATTGGTTAGTTTGTCTCGTCTTTCTTTCTAAGTATGAATAAGCCAGACAAGGAGGCCAAGAAACAAAGAGTCACTATTTATATTTGTACAAAATGTGGAAAAAAAAATAAAAAATCCCAAAAGGTATGGACCCAGGTTCACTCTCTGCTAGTTGTTCACAGGGGGGATTCATTTCCGGGAAGTTCGACTCAACAGTTGGTGATGCCCTATTGGGCCAAACGTATGGCTGAGGCCATAAGTGAGTTACGTCACTCTCAGGCAAATTATAGGGTACCTTGTGCTTAAATGCCTTTATCTGATCCCTCAGTAGATCCCAGAGGAGCCCAGAATATGGGACGATGTCTCGCTCAGATGGCAATGTCCCTGAATAAATTGGCAGCAGGGAGCTATAGCCACTTAGTGACAGGCCATTCCTCTGGATTTTCCTGGTGAAGAGGTTGCAGCTACCTCTTCCCAGGAAGAAGGGGAATTGGATTCAGTCTGGCGAAGACACCTCTAACTAGGAGAAGGACCCTCAGTCTTCTTCAGGAGTTTCGTTGTTGATAAATGTAGTCAGGGAGACTTTGCATATAGAGGAAACAGCTATTCCAGGGACTAGTTAAGTTTCTTTTTTTAAACGAAAGATGAAACGGGTATCTGTTTTCCCGGAATTTTCACATTGAGGAAATATTAAGACACCTGGTTAAAGCTTGATTCCAAATTTTTTTTTTTATTCCGAAAAATTGTAAGTGCTTTATCCTATTTCGGAAGAGGATACCAAACTTTTGAAAATTCCTCCTACGGTGGACGCTACTCATCCTAGGTTGGTTAGGAATACTGTTATTCCCACAACACAGTCTGTAACTCCTAAAAGATCCTATGGATAGATGAGGCTGTACTTAAATCTTTATTCACTTCGTCAGGAGTATCGCTGCGTCCAGTGTTGGCCAGCGCTTGGGTGATAAAGGCTATCAATCCCTGGTTGAATCAGATGATTACTGGTTTTCAATCAGGGGAGTTGTCTGAAGCTAGTTCCATAGCTGATTAGATTTTGGAAGCTCTAACCTATATAGGTGATGCTTTGATAGATACTATTCAGGTACAATCTCATATTTCTGCCAAGCGTTTGCTATGGCTTAAATCATGGAAGGCAGATATAGAATCCAAGCATGCTTTAGAGGCATTGCCTTTTGAAGGAGATGCTTAGTTTGGTCTTGAATTAACCAAAATTATTTCTCAGGTTACAGGAGGAAAAAGTCTATCTTCCTGTAACTACTCCAAAAGTAAAAACTCCTAGGATTTCGTTCCTTTCGGACTCTAGGCAGAAGAAACTTAAGGCCTTCTGGGGTGCATCTAGGGGTTCCGAAGAGGGACCTTTAGGGGGACATACAGTCACCGGTACCAGTTGATCTGCTGCAGGTCAACCTACATGACTGTCACAGGTCTGGGACCCGGCCTCTGGTGTGAGGTCTCTTACTCAGATTCCGGGAAGATTGGGTTCAATCCAATCTGGATTTTTGGGTAAGTCGAATAGTGACCAGGGGTTACATGCTGGATATGGAGGGTCCTGTTCCAAGGAGATTCTTTTCCACCCCTCTCGCTGTGGATGGTTGTAGAAAGGCAGCTCTTATGCAAGCAATTTCTGCAGTTTCCAATTCCAGAGTAATTATTCTGGTCCCGGTGCTACAGCAAGGTCTGGGGTTCTACTCCAGTGTTTTCTTGGTAGACAAACCACATGGGTCATTTTGTCCCATTCTCAACCTAAGGGGGTTAAATGCTTATCTCCACTTGGAAAATTCAAGATGGAGTCAATAAAGTTAGTCATTTGTTCCATGGAGGAAAAGGAATTTCTAGCCTCCATAGATATCAAATATGCCTACCTCCATATTCCTATATGGAGAGGTCATCAACATCTTATTCTGTGATTTGCAGTAGGGCATCAGCATTTTCAGTTTCAGGCTCTACTATTCAGTTTGGCCCCCGCTCCCAGAGTTTTTACAAAGGTTATGACACGCATGATATCCCTACTCAGTAGTAGGGGTGATAAACGTGTTGGCTTATCTGGACGATTTGTTGCTAAAGGCACCTTCAATGACCCTATTGCAACAACATCTTCAGATTACCTTAGGCATGCTCCAGAGATTTGGCTGGATCATAAATTTTCCCAAATCAAATTTAATTCCATCGCAGAAGACTGTATTTTTGGGCCTTTTCTTTGACACTTCGTGTCACAAAGTGTTTCTTCTGCAGCCAAAGATTCAGGATCTGCAATTACAGATATCTCAGTTCTTAGGGCTATGCAAATACTGGGAAAAATGGTAGCTCCATGCAAAGCTGTTCCTATCGCCAGATTTCACACCTGACCTCTACAAAACCAATTGCTTTATTGATGGATAAAATCAGATCCTCGACTTAAATAGGCAGATGTTCAGATTATCTCGGCAGACGCGCAGTCCTCCGGTGGTGGCTACAGGAGGCAAATCTGAACATAGATTGTCTATAAACGATTGGACCATTGTCACAACAGATCCTGGGGGATGGTGGCTCTAGACAGACACAAGGTTTGTGGTCTGTCCAGGAAGCCACTCTTTCCATCAATATTCTGGAATTAATCTGCCCCTGCATCCAGATCTGTTATATCAGGGTCCATGCAGTCACCCCGATTTGCCTCACTTGGCTTTGACTGCATGCTTCTTAAATATTTTGAGGGCCAAAGGATTTTTAGAGACTGTGGTAGAAACCTTGATACAGGCTCGCAAACCAGTTACTTCCCAGATTTATAATCGGACTTGGAACATTTCAGGTTTGAACTTGTTTTGTTGACACCAAGAAATATAGATCTTCCAAGTTTCTTGCTTCTTGTCCTTTCTACAAGAAGGGTTGGTTAAGGGTCTTAGATTGTCCTTTTCTTAAGGGACAAATTTCGGCCCCATCGTTCCTGTTTCAAAGGAAATTGGCCACCATTCCAGAAGTTCAGACCTTCTTGCAGGGGGTTCTTCGCATACAGCCTCCTTATGTCACGCTGGTTCCTCCTTGGGACTTGAATTTAGTTTTGGAGGCACTTCAAAAGGCACCGTTCGAGCCTTCGGAATCTGTAGAATGGCCTCGCCCAGAAGGGTATCTGAATTAGCGTTTCTTGCTTGTAAAGCTCAGCTTCTTATTTTTAATGATAGGGGAGTGTTACGCACTAAACCTTCCTTTCTGCCAAAGGTGGTGTTGGCTTTCCACATTAACCAAGGTATTGTCCTTCTGGCTGTTTGCCAGAATTCTGTGACTAGTGAAGCTTCTTCCTTAATACTGTTGGATGTGGCTCGTGCGTTATGCATCTACTTGGACTGTACTGTTTCTTTGAGACGTACAGATTCCCTGTTGAACGATGCGCAAAAAAGAGGCTGGCCTGCCTCAATAGGGTATTTGTCCTCGAATGTGATGGTTCCGGACTCAATTCAGGCTCACTTGACTCGTGCTGTTGGGGCTTCTTGGGCTGTATGGCATGGTGCTTCGGTTGAGCAAAGCAGCTACCAGGTCATCTGTACACACTTTTACAAAATTTTACTGCTTCCATACATTTGGCGCTAGGAATGTGAGTGTTGGGTGGAAAATTCTTAGAGTGGTTGGTTCCAACTCTGCCCCTAATTAATTGGTTTGCTTGGGTATGTCCCAGAAGTAATGGCATGCCCCAGATGGATGATAAAGGAAATAAGAGTTTGCCACCGTAAAATCTCTTCCTTGGGGGCATAATCAATTGTGTGCGAGAATAACAAAAAAACCCCACACCTCCGAGGTTTTTCCTGCAGGCGTGTTTTTACTTTCCACGCACCTCCAGAGCAAGCGTGATTTTTCCTAAAATCGTTATTTTTAGTAAAAATCAGTGGGACTTGCTGTGGCACCCCCCCCCCCCCCTTAGGACTAATTAAGCAATTGGAAGTTTCCAATTAGCTTAATTAGTCCATAATTACTTGCCTTCTGCAGTGCTGTCTTCTGCATCCAACGTCGGTAGCCGGCTCTTCCGCAGCTCTGTGTGTGTGTGTTTTTTTCTGCTCTAACCCCAAACACCACCCAGCCCTATACCTGTTTTTTTTCCATATTCATTATATTTTTATTTTATTATACATATGAATGCCTAAAAAAGCAAAAGAGGAGGCTTCATTGGAAACCTGAACAGATTACATCATGCTGTGAAGCCACGCAATTTTGGATGCCAGAGCATGGGATTTCAGTGGGCATTCTGTGAGATAACGGGGGCAGTAGCCAACAAAGGACTCTGGCATCCAAAATTGATCTGTATCTCCCTGCTTTTAACCATCTGGACACGTGCACAGACTTGCCGTATATACTCGAGTATAAGCAGAGTTTTTCAGCACATTTTTTGTGCTGAAAATGCCCCCCTCGGCTTACACTCAAGTGACCAGGGCCGGTTCTCCTGTTACGCAGCTGAGTAGGCTGCTACCTCACTCAGCTGCTTACCATGCGGGGCGTGGTGCAGACTGTGTCTCTGTGCCAAACACACAGCCGCCGCCGGCAGCTGTGTGTTTTTTGTAATTAGCAGCCGATGAGAGTCTGTCAGACTCTCATCTGCTGCTGCTGCTGCTGCTCCCACTGCGGGAGCCATCTTCCGGCTCCCGTAGTGGGTAATGGGAGATACCTCATGATGTCTCTCCCATAATGCAAAGCGGCCGGAGGAGCCGGTAGCAGTGTCGGGACCAGGAGCAGTGTTTCAGGTGTTTTTTTTTATTAAGTCTCTACTGGGGGGAACTACCGGGGGGGGATATTACTACTGGGGGCACTGCCAGGGGGGGATATTACTACTGGGAGTACCACAAGGGGGGCTACTACTGGGGGCAATTTTTTTATTTTTAAAATTTTCCAGTAGCTGCTGCATTTTCCACCCTAGGCTTATACTCGAGTCAATTATTTTTCCCAGTTTTTTCAGGTAAAAGTAGGTACCTCGGCTTATATTCGGGTCGACTTATACTCTAGTATATACGGTACACCATCGGCCAACCGCTTGCAGCATCGACTCTGCATCCACCACTGAATTGGGCGCTAGCAGGGCCGGCGCTTCCACTAGGCAAGCTTAGACAGCTTCCTAAGGGCAGCGGCAACTAGAGGGCGCCCAGCCCTCCGATCACCAGTATCACCACCACCACCCCCCCATTTGCCAGGTGCCCACTGAGATTGTGTTGCCAGCAGGCACCCAGCTCCTTCTCTACTCCCCCCTCCCCGCCGGACAGCACCCGGCTCCTGAACACCTCCCACCCCACCCTCCTGGCGGCTGCGGTGGACGGAAGCTCACTCCTGAGCTCCGTCTTCCGGGTCCCGCAGTGCACTATGGGAGTGACGTCACTCCCATAGTTCCGAGGAGCGGGCACCGGGGACGGATGGCAGCAGGCACTGGTGCAGGGTTTAAGGTAAGTTGTTATATATATATATATATATATATATATGTATGTATGTATGTGTGTTACTACTGGGAGCATCATATGGGGACACTGCAGGGGCCTTATTACTGGTGGCACTACTACAGGGGGCATTATTACTGCTGGGGGCACCATTACAGTGGGCATTGCATAAGGGGCACCATTACCAGTGGGTATTTAGTGTTTTAGGGGAACTACTACTGTGGACATTGTGTAAGACCTAAGTTAGGGGGGTTACACCATTAAAAAAAAGTTCTAGTTACGCCCCCAATAGTGTGTATGTATATACACACACACACACACACACACACCCCCCCCCCCCCCCGCCTGTGCCCCCCTCGGGTGTGGGAGCCTGTGGACAGGAGGAGAGAGTGTACATAGACTCAAAGCCTCAATTTGCATACAAACCCTAGTAGGCGCGTTACTGTACCATAGAATGCACACAGCAAGCCGTGACACTATGTAGTCGCCTCATATTTGTTCTTTAAAATCAGCACAAAAACAAACTGTGTGGTAAAGGAACACTAAGGTAAACCACCACACCTAATAGTGGGTCTGATAACTGCACAGTTTCTCTGTTTTTACTACATCTCGGACGATTATCGCTGTACAGTTTCTGATTAATTCATTGCTTCTGCTAGGCTGCCATCCTGTGGCCTCCTGTGATATAACATTTACATATAGGCCTGATTCAGAGATTTACGCAGTGCCAATATTTACACAGTTGAGTGATCATCGGTAAACTGCTCATGGGTCTAGGTATATTACTGTACACACCCAGGGCGACTTTTTATTCGCAGTGTGATTGACAGCGGGGGAGTGTTTGTAGGAGGTAACAGGGAATGGCAGCAAAGAACTCCGGCGTGTTGCAACCATTTTCAGGGCGTCACAGCCTGCGTCTGCGATTCGGTATGCAGTGAAAATGGCTCTAGTGTCTCCGTTCTCACGGCCATTTGAGAATCCATAGAGTTATGCAGAACTGCGATAATCGAGTGATCCGTGAAAGATGCTGTTTCTCTGGGCCTGATTCAGACCTGGTCGCAAGGCTGCGTAAGCACGCAGCCTGTTGATGTTTGCATTCTGCGCATGAATCGCAGTGTGCGTACCAACCGCTGCAATCGGGAATTGACAGCAGCAAGCACTCAGAGGCTTCATACAGTGATTGACAGGAAGTGACTATTTGATGGTGGTGAGGGGGGGTGGTCATAGAAACCCAGGCGTGCCTAGGCATCTAGACGCCAATTTCAGAGGCATGCATAATTAGGCCCCAGCGACGGCATACGCATTCTAACGTCTAGGTACATACACAGACATTAGCAATGTCTGCGCTAGGGTCTGGTCAACCACAACTTGTGCGTGTGGGTCCGATGGGTCCCGATGTTTTCGCTGTCTTGCGAGAACATAAGGGAAGTAGGCGGCATTATGTAGTGTTGAGTGTCTTATCGTGCTGCTGTTACATTGCGTATGTGGTCATTAGCATATTTTCTGTATCGGCAGGCTGCATGCGAACGCAGCCTTGCGACTGGGTCTGAATCAGGCCCTCTGTACGCAGATGCCTGGATTTGCAAAGTGGCAGGTGAGCGTCTCAATACAATCCTCGTCTGCGGCATTTGCATATTTTGGCACAGAGGCTGTGTACAAGATCGCAGCTGCGTTGGGAGTTAGCGTACATCTCTGAATCAAGTCCTATACTGTAGAGCAGAGGTTCCCAAACTATTTTATCTATAACAGGGTTTCTACTCATAAAATCTGCTTCTACCCTTGTACTAAACCAACTTTTAGTTCTGTCTACTAGCTGATTGTTTTTGATTCATTGAGTCAGCTGAAAGTAAACAACTCTTTCCCCATCTATGGTCCATATCCATTTTCAGCTCAAGAGATTGACGAATGAAAAACATCTCTGGGCAACAGGGACACTAAAATGCAGGACACACGCTTGCTCCAAAAGGCTCTGCTCCTATAACAGATCTCTGAGTCAATCCATACGCACCATTAACAGTATGTGCAGTACACCAAATGCTTAAGGTGCATCGATTTCACTTTAGATATGAAATCCTCAATACAGATTATAGTGTACATTTTGGAGATCAGTAGCAGTGCAATCCACCTACAAAATGGAGGAAAGGGTAGTATGAATACCTAATGATCTTTATACCCAAATGTCGCTATTTAGCGTTATAAGTAGCACAAGAAATAATTGCTTTCCAGACTTTGTGATTCCAAAGCACAAAAAGATATTATTCACAGGAAAGCATTTACTTACACGCCTTGGTCTACAATACAATTAGCGCAAAGAGATTATACAATCACAAGGTAAAGTCGATGCAGGCGCTCTGGATCCAGATTTCCCGGCCTCAAAGGTGAAGCCACAGTCAAAAGAAAGAATAAGATGACTGCCTACTGGAAATAGAGCGTCTGAATATATACCCTTACAGAGAGTGGCAATACAATGGAAACGAGTTGGCATAATCCCATTGGTTCTTCTGTTACGATGCAGTTCATAGGTCAGTTTGTACAGTGGTAGTTCAGCCCTCCAACGGCTCTTTGTGTATCTTTTCCCGCTGAAGAAGTCTAAACTGGCTAATAAACATTACATTACAGGAGTACATTTCAATACCTAACTCTCTATAATTCATAACTTGCAGACGCATGTTGCGATCTCCTTGCCGATTGAAACAGTGGTTTAGAATGGCACCAAACACGGTCTGCTTATCATGTACTAAACCCTAAATATAAAATACCTGCATTTCACAACATAATTGATAACAAGTAAAACCTCTAATATTAACCTTAATGTTAGAGAACCTTTCTGTGTAAGTATGCAATGTGTCGGTGTAGGGATATTAAGAAAAGATGATAGTATGCATTGTGCGTCTACATGTTTGTGGAGTACACCATGGTACGTGCTTTGCGGGGTTGTTAATTTTTTATGTATTAATAAATGTACATATTTGTATAATGTGGACTTTTAACCTGGGGCAGTGGCAGACGCACGACGCTAATAATCATAATATAGCGCCGTACACGGATACTATGTGGGATTCGCAAAATGGCATCGTGCCGATATTGTTACAATTTAGGTCTCAGCCAACCATCCGGCTTCGCCAGTCCACCCTTTGATAGCAAACACCACGCTATCACACTCTGGTCCTAAATTTATTTTTAGTCTTACACTACGAAATATTATTTAATGTTATATTATGGGATGGCACAATGTGGTCATTAAACCATCAATAATGTGTCCCAGGGAGGGACATAAAACTACCCTTATACGCACACCGCGGATCTGGGAAGATCATGGGAAAGCTGTGGGGATGCACCTAACCTATAAAGGAAGTCTTGAAGGGGATAGGGACTTACATTATTTAGGATGTTTAAAATAACATTTAATAATACATTTCATACATGGCTAAATCATCTGATGGTACATTCTAGTTCAGGATTGTAATGCAGTTCTTCATTTACCTTTGAATGCATATTATTACTACTAACCACCAATATAATTTCATTCTCTCAGTTTACCTTAGTATTACATTTTCCACATTTCAGCACAGCAGGAACACATTTGACACATAAGCCAATTACTAAGATGACAACCAATATGAGGATCAGGAGTTTACCTACACTAGCAACCATTTCCTGGACCCACTCTCCTAGACCAGAGAACCATTTTACAGGCTTCAACCAAGAAAACCACTCTTCTACCTTTTCCTCTACTTCAGCCACTGAAGCATTATGGTTCTTCCGAAATTCCCATTTTAGCTGCAGAATTTCATCCATTTTCCAGCCCATCACCTCCTTGGGGGTCACTAGTATTATTTGTGATGTTACGTGCAACACTTTACACCAAATTGGGTGGCTAAGGTCACACAGTACCCTCCAATGACAGCTGTTAAATAATTTAACACTAGTCTATGTTGCACAAGTTCTTTCTTATAAGCCTGTAACTCCTTACCGGTATACCTGAATGTGTCATCATACATCTCGGTGATATTGTCTATTAATTTAGCAAGATCTTGAATATATCTGAAATTTAAAGTACCCTGAGCGATCCTGGTGGGATCCAATGCTACTAAAACTTGAAAGCCTGTTTCACTAATCAACTGTGTGGCTTTATGTACCTCACCAGGTATCATGTTTCTTTTGTCTCGGTGTTCATAAGGTGTGTGAAGATATGGTGATGGTGTGTTTTTATGCATTTCACCATGTGTAAGGGTCATAACCTCTGGGAGTACCCTTCCCAGGTAACATAAACCTTTTGAACTTGGAGAGAGCCACTTATATGCTTTCCTTCCACATATAAAATACACATCAACATAAGGGATAGAATGCATCATAATCATTAAACACATTATCCTAGCAAATGTTCTCCCATCTGACTAACACGTTTCTGGTTGTATAACCCTGGCACAGTACCCTTCTGGTACCCTACCAACCATTTCTTTGGTGTCACTAAGTGTATACCGATACCAAAAATGTCTCCCACCTAACCTAATTGTGCGTAAAAGTTCAAACTTTATAGGTTTATTATCAGCTCTCAGTGAGAAGGTCATAGTCTGGTTATTCCCAGTCACCTCCCAACTTCCTGGTTTATTGGAGTTGGTAATGTTCAAACACAAAAGTGATCTATCTACTTGGTACTGGTGGAGTTTAAAATGAGGTGGTTTAGACATAAAAAAATTTCCATACAGCGTCTTCCTTTGTTGCAATTCTAAGACCTCAGAGACGTCCCTGAGGCACATGAGAGCACACCCAACAGTCAGTTTGGTTTAAAACTTTGCCCACCATGGTATAATAATCCTCTAAAGGATACCCACCCCAGTACTGGTTATACTTAGGTTGGCACCGTTGGGTGCATCTCTCATCAACTAGGGACCCACAAAACTCACAAATACAATATTCCTCATATGATAAACCTTCACACTGCCTCTGAGTTTCCAGGCTAACAGATCTCTTAGCAATTACTGTACTGAGTTTGGTCAGATACTCCCCCAATTGGTTTAGCACTCCTTGTCCTAGCTCCACTCCATCAATATCACTATCAGCTCCCCTCTCCGTGACCTGTCCTCCATCACAGAAACCAGAAATCCCGAAACAAACTAGGATGATGACACAAACGTAACCCAAGCACACCCACTCCATTGTTGGAACAGTGATCTACGAATTTCTTTAGCGTGTCTCACTGCAACTTTTAACCCTCTCAGAACAGGCTCGCAATTGACAGGTCTACGTTATCTGCCTAGATACCGCCTTGTCTCTCCACTTGTTGGTTGACCTTTTTGCAGTGAGTGGAATGGACCCAGGTATCTCTCTCTGCCACTTTCAAGGAAGTTGTACTCGTCAGCAACACTTGATACGGACCTTCCCACCGATCTGTCAGACAACCTGAACGTAAGAAATTTCTGATCATAACAAATTCTCCAGGTTCAACATCATGAGTTTGTTTCTGGCATATCATGTGACAAAAATTTCAGTTTCTGCTGTTTCAACTGTTTACTCATTGTTATAAGATACTTTACAGTAACCTCGTTGTTACTCTTCAAATCTTCCTGTGGACTTACAATCAAATGAGGTTGTCTACCAAATAGTACTTCAAAGGAGGACAGATTCAGAGGGGGTCTGAGTTGTCCTAATGCTATGAAGGACTAGCGGTAATGCTTCTGGCCACCCCAGTCCAGTTTCTGCCATGATCTTACTTAATTTATTTTTAATAGTACCGTTCATCCTCTCCACCTTTGGCGCTGACTTGCGGTCAGTAAGGGGTGTGAAGTCTACTATTAATACCTATCAACTTACACATGTTCTGGAAGACATCACCTGTGAAATAATTCTAGGGATACCGTATCTGCATACAAACTCCTGAACAATCTTTTTAGCAGTAAACGCAGCAGTATTAGTGGCAGCTGGGTATGCTTCTACCCAATTAGAAAACACATCTGTACACACTAATACATACTTGAGATTCCTGCAGGGTGGTAATTGGATGAAATCAATTTGTATTACCTAAAAAGGTCCATGTGTCGGGGGAATTTGGGATGGGTCGGTTGGTATTGTTTTTCCAACGTTCTTCCTCAAGCATGTTAAGCAGGATATTGCCCTCTTTTCGGCTTGGGAACAAAAACCCGGTGCGCACCAGTACACCCTCACCAACTTACACATACCTTGCTTTCCCAGGTGACTCAGACCGTGCGCTGCCTCAGCCAAGCTTGGGTAGTATGCCTTAGGTGCTACCGGCTTACTTTGTCCATCTCTCCAGAGTCCAGAGGACTCTTGACCACATCCCTTGGATCTCCAGACTGCCTTTTCCTGAATGGAACACAAATTTTGCATCTCAATTTCTGCATATCAATAGTTTGAAACATCATCATTTGGTTAATTGGCATGTTTACTCTTAAACCTGTTGCCCATTTGGCAGCTTTGTCTGTCCTGTTATTGCCCAGTGACACCGGATCGTCCCCACATGTATGGGCTTTACACTTAATGACGGCCACTGTTATCACCAGTCCTTTTATGTGGTAAGAATGTGCTACTGGTGTGCCTGCTGCTGTCATAAAATTTCTCAAGACGCCAAAGAGCTCCAAAATCATGCACTACCCCGAAGGCATACCTGGAGTCAGTGTAGATATTAGCTGACTTACATTCTCCACTTCACACGATCTCCTTAATGCCACCAGTTCAGCCACTTGGGCCGAGTGAGGTGGACCAAGGGGTTCAGCTTCTATAACGTCCTCGTCATTTACAACAGCATAACCTGTACATAACTCTCCAGTGTCAGTCTGTCTGTGACAACTCCCATCCATGTAAAATGTCACATCTACATTTTCTAAAGGTGTATCACGTATATCAAGTCTTGCAGTAAAGGTCTGATTCAAATATTCCATACAATCATGTGCATCAATATACCTGCAGAACTCACCTTCCGCCAGCGACTCACCTCTCTCCACCTTGGTGCATCCTGAGGCACATATGGTAAATACGTTGCTGGCTTTAACATACTGCACCATTTAATTTTGATGTTTGCAGCTATTAGGGCTAGTTCCCATTTTGTGAACCTAGCTGAGGAAAAATGTCTGGTTTGGGCAGAATTCAGCAAAGCAGATACAGCATGGTGTGTATGAACAATCATATCATGGCCTAATACTACATCCTCACTCTTACTGACCAATAGAGCAGTTCCTGCTACACTTCTTAAACACTTTGGGAGTGATCTTGCCAGAGTGTCCAATTGTGCACTGCAGTATGCTATGGGTCTATTGGCATCACCATGTTTTTGTGTGAGGACACCTGCTGCGCAACCATCAGCTTCCGTACAATACAAATCAAAAGGTTTTTCATAATCAGGTATTCCCAATGCAGGTGCTTGTCAGACTCTCCTTAAGATTAAGGAAAGTCTGCTCTGTTTCCTCTGTGTGTACGGCGTGATCGGGTTTCGAGGAAGAGACTAAGGGCCTCATTCAGAGGTGGTCGTTAGATGCAAGCGGTCGCTCTAAATCAGGGCGGCCGCTTGCATCCTGAACGTCCCCCTCCTTGTCGATCGTTAAGCTGTGGGTTAACACCCACAGCTCTAACGACCGACATGGGTGATGGTCACGATGGTCAAGACCATCGCGATCATCGGGGCTTACGACCAGACCCTAGGGTAGGGTCTGGGCACTCGTAAGCCCCAGGGATCTTCCTGCTCTGTTCGAGCAGGAAGTTCCCTACTGACATCAGCAATGATGTCAGTGGGGCCGCCCCCAAACGGCAAGCGTTCCGACTGGAACGCCTCCGTTTGGCCCGGCCTGCCCAGCAAACAGGGCGAGCTATCACTCAACATCGACAGCTCGCCCCGTCTGCTACGAGACCCCTAACGACGGAGCGCCAGTCGTTAGCCGTGTCTCACGCATGCGCAAGACGGAGCAGTCTCCATCGTGCGCATGCGCTGTGGGGCAACATCGAGTCGGTTGTGAGCGCTCAGCACTCACAACCGACTCTGAATGAGCTCCTAAGTCCTGTAATGGTAAAGCCAAAATAGAAAAACCTGGGATGCACATTCTGCAGTATCCACACATTCCCAAGAAGGTATGGATTAGCTGTTGGTTCTGCGGCAGTGTCATGGTCTGTATGGCCTGGATTTTGTCAGTAGTCAGATGTCGTAATCCCTGGGTTAGAGTGTCTCTCAAGTATTTAATCCTGGACTGGCATGGCTGTAATTCGTCCTTAGCAACCTTGTGTCCTGTCTGTGAGAGATGAAGCAACAGTAGTTTAGTATCATTTAAACATGACAAACGAATCAGAACACAACAATAAATCATCTACATATTGTATTAGAACAGATCCATTGGCAGGTTGAAAAGATTGTAAACAGTCGTGTAAGGCCTGTGAGAAGATACTGGGGCTGTCTATGAAGCCCTGGGGCAATCGTGTCCATGTATATTGACTCTTTAGATTTACCATTACGGGAACTACATTTCCCATCAATCCAGTATCCTGTCCATCTTTGGTCCAGAGGGACCCCGATATCTGAGATAACATCTGCTCTACCTGAGATAGATTTTTATCTGAAACGGTAGAGTGAAACATTAACCTTTGGGGGAGTGTCCAGTATATCCTTCACCTCGTGCGCAACTCTTTCTGGGATATCTAAAAATATACCATCAAGGGTACAATAAATGACATCCCATTTTACATAACAAATCCCTTCCCAGTAGGTTAGTAGGAGCTGCTGCTGCCAGGAGAAAGGAATGCCTATATGCAATGGACCAATAATAACCTCTGCAGATTTGGTTATAGGATGTTGCACATTACCCGTTACACCCATTGCTGGTACTGTCTTGCAGGTCACCTGTAAATTAGATGGAGATTTTATCACTGATCTGGTCGCCCCTGTGCCTACAAGAAAAGAATGTTTAGTACCAGCTACATCAACCGTCATTACAGGTTCTTCCCTAGTATCCCCAATTAACCTGACTGACTGTAGACTACAGATGTGACCTGACCCCTAGAGCTGACTGTTTTCCTCCAGTAAAGCATTTACTGCCACGATGTGAGCAGGTGTTTGCTGGAACTGTCCTGACTGTTGTGGGTGCCCCTCCTGTGGGTATGTTTGTGTTCCCTAGTTTGGCGTTTCCCACTTTCTAGCTTTACAAAACCTACTTATGTGTCCCTCCTTGTTATAAACATAACACCTTCGTAATTGACGTGTATTGAAATGTTGTTGTCGTGTGGGTTGGGGATTGTGGCTGTGTGTGAGGATATGGGTTTGGAGGTTGTGTGGGACAGGTGTTTTGTGGCTGTGTGTGATAAGAGTGCTGCGGTGATATTTGCATTCCTTCCAGAGCTTGAATACTAACAGCCATTAGTTTCTCGCTCTGCATGTCTCTCTTCCTAATTATGTTTTTATCATGTTCAATTGCAGATTCCCTGAGTGTGTCTACTGTAATTCCTCTCCAACCAGGAAGTGAGGTCTGAACCCTAGCTTTTAGAGGGTCTTTAAGACCATCCATAAGCAACGTTATTGTTATTGTCATTTCCTTGTGATGTGTGTTGTCTTTTATATCTTCTATACCTGTGTATTGGGTAATAGTCTGCAGCGCTCTGGTGAAATAATCTGCTGCAGTCTCACTCTCTTTCTGCTTAATTGTGAAGATTTTACTCCAGTTAACTATTAATGGGAAAAATACGGCCAATTGAGTGACAATGCGGGTTATGTTGTCCTGATTGCCTTCATCAGTTATGGGACTATCTCCATCCAATACACAGGCCGTGATAAACTTTCTCACGTCGGGATTGTGTGGAAGACATGCCCGTAATACCACTCGCCTATCTTTGTTGGTTGGCTCATGAGCATTACCTAAATCCTTTACAAATCTCTGGCACTTTGCTAGTTCTTGTAGCTCAGCTCTCATCCATGGACAATGCATTGCTACATCCCTTGTGATCACTATTCCATTTGGATCCGGATACCCATTGGGAACAGTTATTGTCCAGACGGGATGGAAGCCTGCCACACCACTACCTTTTGGCTTTGTTACTTAGTTGAGGGTTCAGCTTATTGCTACTACGTATGGTATTAGCAACTTCCGCTACTGTCACAGCGGGTGTTAATACTTCCTGCACTGGTGGGGCTACCTCCATTTCTGGTACTAGCGGGGCAGCTACCTGTGCTTGCTGTGATGGTACATTTAACATTTGGGCAACATGGGAAAGAGCTGACATTACAACAGGTTCATCATCTGCATCATAAACATGTTTCTTATAGTTACTTAGGAGAGGGTACAAGTTACTTGTTACATCTTTATGATTATTTGAGATCGACTGTACCTTTACCCCCATCCGCATAGGGCGGTGGTGGTGCACATGGGCTACTAACATTACCTTCGGCAATGCTACTTTGCCGTGCGTGCTCCTTTGCGGCGTACACACAACGCTATTTAGCGTTGCATGCGCGCTTCCTTGCATCGTTCGCACGACACTAGTTTGCATCGCATGCACACCGCTAAGCCACATGTTCCCCTCGTGCTGCCACAACTTTAAACTTTATCCTTTTCTTTAGAGATTTCACTAAACATATACTGTCTCTAACATTATTCAGTACCTCCGGATCAAAGCTACCAATCTTAGGACAAGGTGTTCTACATTTCTTAGTCATCTTGACCCATATGTCACAGTATGCTGTAGCGTACGCACCATACTTTTTAAACATAACATACCTGACCAAACCAACTGGCCCTTCCACTAGCAGCACATTATCGACCATTTCCAGAGATTGCTTAGCACCCATCTGAGAAAACGCTTAGCAATTTCTAGAGAATTTCGATTGGTGAACGATTTTCAGTGAGCTACATTCACGCACTCCCTCCCGTTATACACAGCCGGCCCGCAGGGTGTCACAGTCAGCTTGCACAACGAGGAGCAGAATAATCACCTATTGTAAATTATTCTACCTGCGAGAATTCAAATCAAGCTTCAGCCGCTCACTTCATCCCGTTATGCACCACTTTCCCGCTAAGCGATATGGTCCGTGTGCATAAACGAGGAGTAAAATAACAGTTCACTCCCACAACAACCCACTTCACTATCACAGTTTATATAATTATGTGGTTTGATCGCATTGCCCAAAGAACCTAACTGATCAATGGACTTTCTGATTAATGGGTGTCGGACCAAGTAACCCCTTAGTTTCTTGATAACCACAATGTACCTGCTTTGTACACTGGCCCAGTAGCTTGTACGGCCTAGTCAGGCACCTACTGAGTTTCAACCTAGGCTTAACCAGACACTAGCCTCCTCTTTACAATTATGCTTTACCAGACAGTAGCCTCTGCTTTACAATCACGTTTCAATTACATACACCTTTTCTGCGCAGAAAAAAAATTAAACCTTTTCCCCAAATATAGTAGTGCAATTCAGAGGTTTAACAAGCAATCACGCTATGAATACAATGACTGGTTGAACATGTGGCAGCAATGCAGGAAATATGCGTACGCTATTGTGCGACTTACCCTTTTAACACAAAACTTTTATCATCAACGAAAGAAAACAAACTGTTCCTTCCTTGTCCCTGGATTCTAATCAGCGCTCCTTGAACTCACAAAATAACGGATATCGGTCTCTCAACATCAAGTGGTAGCAGGTTTTCAGACACAGTGCGTCCTTTCCTGCGTATGGCGCCGTCCACCCTTTGGTGAGAGATCGATAACTGTGTATTACCATGTAAATTCCAGTAGTGTGACCTCACTACGAGCCCCAACTATGAATACCTAATTATCTTTATACCCAAATGTCGCTATTTAGCGTTATAAGTTGCACAAGAAATAATTGCTTTCCAGACTTTGATTGTGGTTCCAAAGCACAAAGATATTATTCACATAAAAGCATTTACTTACACGCCTTGATCTACAATACAATTAGCGCAAAGAGATTATACAATCACAAGGTAAAGTCGATACATATGCAGGCGCTCTGGATCCAGATTTCCCGGCATCAAAGGTGAAGCCTCAGTCAAAAGAAAGAATAAGATGACTGCCTACTGGAAATAGAGCGTCTGAATATATACCCTTACAGAGTGGCAATACAATGGAAACGATTTGGCATATCCCATTGGTTTCTTCTTCTTGGTTCTTCTGTTACGATGCAGTTCATAGGTCAGTTTGTACAGTGGTAGTTCAGCCCTCCAACGGCTCTTTGTGTATCTTTTCCCGCCGAAGAACAAGTCTAAACTGGCTAATAAACATTACATTACAGGAGTACATTTCAATACCTAACTCTCTATAATTCATAACTTGCAGACGCATGTTGCGATCTCCTTGCCGATGGAACTGGAGATCTGCAAATAAACAGTTGTTTAGAATGGCACCAAACATGGTCTGCTTATGTACTAAACCCTAAATATCAAATACCTGCATTTCACAACATAATTGATAAAGTAAAACCTCTAATATTAACCTTAATGTTAGGGAACCTTTCTGTGTAAGTATGCAATGTGTCGGTGTAGGGTTATTAAGAAAAGACGATAGTACGCGTTGTGCGTCTACGTGTTTGTGGAGTACACCATGGTACGTGCTTTGCGGGGTTGTTTATTATTAATAAATGTACCTATTTGTATAATGAGGACTTTTAACCTGGGGCAGCGGCAGATGCACAACGCTAATAATCATAATATAGCGCCGTACATGGATACTATGTGGGATTCGCAAAAAGGAGTCGTGCTACCATTCGCAAAATGGCATCGTGACGATATTGTTACAATTTAGGTCTCAGCCAACCATCCGGTTTCGATAGTAACCTCTCATAATGATCTCCTCATGACACACAACAATACATTGACAGAACTCTCAATGCTTAATGACAAGCTTGCTGATTTAGAGGATCCCTCTAGGAAAATTAAAAAATAAAATGAGGAGGATCACGTACTCCGTTCCAAATCCCGATCTTCAGGAATATGCAATGGTCCCGTTTCTCAAATTACTCCGGTCAATAAAGGAGAAAGATCTAATCACCAGCAGGATCCACTGACTTTCAAAAGCACAGAATTCCCCTGGGAACTCTTCTAGAGACACGCTCCTCTGTATTCACTTTGTACATGCTAAGGTGTATAGCTGCCAGATTTTCAGAGAACCCTGAAAATATAGTCAACATGCACTTATTCTCTCAACCTTCAGAATTCATGAACAATACACATTCGTAACACACTATTACAGCTGCGCTATGAGCACAAGAGATTCTCTATAGGTGGGGATTTCCAGTAAAGCTCCTCATTCAAAGTGAAGTCTCCACCTATGTCATCTCATCCCTGGAAGCAGGTATCCAACAACAACTGGAAGAGTGGCAGTTCTGTTACCCTCAACACCTCCAAACAATATCACCTCTGCAAACGGAATGTTCACTGGACTATTATTCAGTACACACCGATTAATCCCAACAAGAATTAGAACCTTCTGTGGTATTTAAAAAGATTCTGGCAGAATTCAACCTCTCCAATATTTGTGATATGTACACATGAGAAACAAATAGATTACACTTTTCTTTGGTCCATAATACATATTAAAGAAATAGCCTCATGTCAGATATGGACACTTCATCATGCTAAAGATTAAAATACTGTCAATAACTTGATTTGATAGCTCCCTTCAAACAAGACTTTACAATTAATGCCAGTGGTTTTTCCAATAGAAATGTTGGAAGCTCAGATAGGGCCGGATTTAGATGTGGACGCAATACTGATTTATGCAGATTGAGCGATTGTTAGCCATTGTGCATGTAAGTAGCACTGTACACGCGCATTAGCTATTGCGCAGGTAAGTAGAACTGCACACACGCAGCGTTTGAATTGCGAATACACTCACACAGAGGATTCACAAAGTAAGTGACAAGTAGTCAGCGTTTGGGGTCAGTAACAGGAGGTGGTTAGAAAAAGGTGTCAGACCATTTACACACGGTTTTCTGGGCGTCCATAAATTAGAGCCCTCTGCGTATCATAATAATTGAGTCCCGTAGAGGCCATCACCGACCTCGCCACACATACCTTAGCTAATGTGCATATATTAATGATATACTGCCTCTTATATTTATCTACTATTCCACCATCGTTTATGCCTAAGCAGCACATTATTGGTGTAGCGATGGTGGGGTAAATTCCTATATTTACCAAAGCTCTAATCACTTTACTCCAAAAGTTGCTAACCATTGGGCATTCCCACAAAAGATGCCAAAAAGTACCTTTATTTATTTTACATGTGGGACACATATCTGATGTTCTACCACCAAATTTCCTCAAAAGTTCTGGCGCTAGATAGCTTCAATGCAGTATATACAATTGAACCTGCTGATATCACAGGTCTGCGATGAAAAAGCTTTAACGAATTTATGGGATACCTATAGATTTTTGGCTTCTGAAAACGAAAATGACTCCCGATTTTTCATATCACATCACGTTTTTCTGCAAAACGTGTATTTATGAATGTCATTTCTTTCATATTAAAGTAATAAATGAATTCAGTTGGTAGTATAGAACGTTGCAATTCAGTTCTCGTCATAAAACTTGCCCCCGCACAGTGCCAGATTAAGGTCCACATGGTCCTGGAGCTGAAATTTACAAAGGGCCTAAACCCCATACTGTCTAAAGGAACATTGCACACACACAAAACTACAAGGTGAGCTGGCGAAGGTGGAACCAAATACAACAGATGCAACACAGTTTTGCCCTGTGCCAGCTCATTTTAACCCCTGCCTACCACATACACAGTACACACCACTCATACAATACAGTATACACCAGTGCTCGAAGTGAGAATTTAGAGGTGGGGGTATGGAAATTTGAATACCCCCCAGCAGCACAATACACACCCCTTCTCCCCCCGACCTGTGGACTGTCCTCCAGGGTCTCCTCAATGGGGAGCCTGTCTAGGCTGAATTATGGGTGGCTGAGGCTCCTGAACAGGAGTCACAGCAGCTGAGCGGTGTCTTACCTTTTCTGCGTCCAGGAGCACCGGACAGCAGAGCAGATGTCCCGCCCCTGAACCAGCTCGTCGGGTGAACTGACTTGTCAGGGATCCATGACGCTGGTAGCCAGGGCTGCCATCAGAAATTGTGGGGCCCGGGACTGAGAAAATAGGCAAAGGCCCCCCCCCCCCCCCCAAAAAAAAAAATAATAAAAAATTATAGAGCCTGCCACCACATCAAGGTAGCCTCTATAGGCAAATAACAACGTCAGCAATCCTACCACCTCTGTAGAATGACAAGCATCACTACCAATGTCCACATGAAATACTGTATATACACATCACCAGACAAGTCAGTGTCATACACAATCAGAGCTGCTATCTCTGTTTTCTCCTCTTTCTGCAGTATGCACACTTATCTACAGTATAATGGGAAAGGTTGCTGCCCCAGTCTAGTATACATAGCTATCTATCCCACTCTCTTCCTCTCTGCACTTAGTTTTTATCTCTTATTCCCCTTTTTGCACCTGTCCTCGTCTCCAGCCCTAGCCAGGCAGTACGACTCCCCATTCCTCGCATCCGCATGTCAAACCATGACTTACCTCCCTCTTCTCCTGTTCTGGTTGGTGCTGTACTTCATGCGCCGCGGCTCCTCTCCCTTCCAGCGGCGGCGGGTGGCATCACGTGCGCCGGCTCCAAAAAAACCCAAAAAACTTTATTGAACAGCAGAGTGGGCGGGCGGTAGGAGCGGGCCCCATTGTCGCCTGTAACTCATTTTTATTGTGCGGGCCACGGGAGAAGTTGCTTGCGGTGCTCCGGTAGGAGTGGGCTCCTTCTCACTTTTAATTCAAAAGAGGTAGGAGTGGGCGGTACAAGCGGACAGTAGGAGCAGACGGGCCCGGGACTCCATTCCCGGCAGACCACCACCACCACCCTTCCTGATGGCGGCCCTGCTGGTAACTATCGGCTGCCTCTCAAAAGAAAGGACGGCTTTTTAAATCCGGCGCCGGGCGGAAGCCAATCAGAAGCTGTCGCTTGGCAGCTTCTCATTGGCTGGCAAGCCACGATTAGCTCGCAGCCGCGCCAGAGGTAAAAGAAGCTTCCCTTTTCTTTATTGGCAGCTGGTCCGCGAGCCAGGATTGGCAGGCGGCCAGTGCCAACTTTAAACTGCAGTGCGGGACCCGATGCACCCGGCTGAGCCGGCTCCGTCCCAGCACTGATTGCCGCTTGTTGACATGTGTCCCCAGCGGGACACATCTTACACAATGCTGCTGCTGTTCCTGCGCTGGGATCCCATACTCGATCCCAGCGCTGGTACATAAAAAAATTAAGTGGTGGCGGTATATCATACCGCCGTATACCGCCCCACTTCGAGCACTGGTATACACACTAATTGATGCTACTCATCAAGTAGCCATCATAAACTAAACTGCTAAACTGAAGGAAGGCAGTTTCACAGGCCTTGACATTAGAAAGTTAATAAAAGATGAACATTTGAGGCATGTAATGAATATTGTGGAACTTTCGGCGTGGACTTCGTTCAAACAAGTGATTTCGAAATTTTTAGGCAATGTCAAGGATCCAAAAAACAAAGAAATTGTCAGGGAAATGCTTAATAGTTACAGAAACCTTGGCTGCAATATGAGTTTAAAGGTACATTTTTTAAATTCCCATATTGAGCATTTCCCAAATAATCTCGGAGACTACAGTGAAGAACAGGGTGAACGGTTCCACAAAGACATTAAAAATGTAGAAAGAAAATACCACGGTCGTTTAGACGTCAGCATGATGGCTGACTACTGCTGGATGATACACAGAGACGACACAGAAAAAGCTTAAGCAAAAAGCGACAAAACAAAATTTGAAGACGAAAAAAAACAAGATATTAACGATTTTTTCAATAGTTATGGTTTTGTTTCTATTATTGTTTGATTTTATTGTTATTTTATTATGTAATTAAGACAAAAACAGTAATATCATCTACACTTCATATTTCACAATAAATATGTCAAAAACAATTAAACTTCTTGTTTTTTCTTAAAAATGTATGTAACCCCCTTATAGGTAAATGTGGTAATATTTTTTTAATATGCTAATTTCTTGATGTACACAGGAGTATAATTAAGAATATAAAAGTATTATTAAAAAAGCTTTCAATACCTTAAATTTCGCAGACCTGTGTATTTAATTGCATTTGTAGAGATACTTGGAACTGCCATTACTTTATTCCATTCTGTCTCTCCTACAGGGCCTAGATCGGTTTCCCACTTTGACCTAAGATGAGCTCTAACCCATCACAATATTAAAATGATGATATAAAAGGAGTGTAAGTGCCAAAGGGATTTACGAGCACCCAGAGCTAATAGAAACGACTTTAAAAGGAGATTCTTGAATTAGAGGGGGGCAATTTGAAAATTGAGTTTCTAAAGCATGTCAGAATTGTAAATACCTATAGAAATATTCGTTAGGTAGATGATAATCCTCCCTGACCTGCCTGAAAGATTAAAAAAACAAAACAAAAACATCTCATCATACAACTGTCCCAAAGTATTTACACCTCTAGATCCCCATATCACCCCTGGTTTTATAGATACATTGTGTAGCTACAAGCTTCTACATGAACTGGTATCGGGATCCAATCCCGTAACTTTGAATATACAGTCAGGTGCATAAATATTGGGACATTGACAGAATGTTCATATTTTGGCCTCTATTCACCACCACAATGGCTTTGAAATGAAACAAAGATGTGCTTTAACTGCAGACTTTCAGATTTCATTTGAAGGCAATTACATCCAAATCAGGTGAACGGTGTAGGAATTACAACGGTTTCTATATGTGCCTCCCACTTTTTAAGGGGCCAAAAGTAATGGGACAAACTAAACAATCCTAAACCTAACTTTCACTTTTTAATACTTTGTTGCAAATCCTTTGCAGGCAATTACAGCCTGAAGTCTGGAACGCATAGACATCACCAGACGCTGGGTTTCATCCCTGGTGATGCTCTGCCAGGCCTCTACTGAAAATGTCTTCAGTTCCTGCTTGTTCTTGGGGCATTTTCCCTTCAGTTTTGTCTTCATCAAGTGAAATGCATGCTCAATCGGATTCAGGTCAGGGGATTGACTTGGCCGTTGCATAACATTCCACTTTTTAGTATTAAAAAACTCTTTGGTTGCTTTTGCAGTATGCTTCGGGTCATTGTCCATCTGCACTGTGAAGTGCTGTCCAATGAGTTCTGAAGCATTTGACTGAATATGAGCATATAATATTGCCCGAAACACTTCAGAATTCATTCTGCTGCTTTTGTCAGCAGTCACATAATCAATAAATACAAGGGAACCAGTTCCATTGGCAGCCATACATGCCCACGCCATGACACTACCACCACCATGCTTCACTGACGAGCTGGTATGTTTTGGACCATGAGCAGTTCCTTTCCTTCTCCATACTCTTCTCTACCCATCACTCTGGTACAACTTGATCTTTGTCTCATCTGTCCATAGGATGTTGTTCCAGAACTGTAATAGCTTTTTTAGATGTTGTTTGGCAGACTCTAATCTGGTCTTCCTGTTTTTGTGGCTCACCAATGGTTTACATCTTGTGGTGAACCCTCTATATTCACTCTTGTGAAGTCTTCTCTTGATTGTTGACTTTGACACATATACATCTACCTCCTGGAGAGTGTTCTTGATTTGGCCAACTGTTGTGAAGAGGTTTTTCTTCACCAGGGAAATAATTCTTCTGTCATCCACCACAGTTGTTTTCCGTGGTCTTCCGGGTCTTTTGGCGTCGCTGAGCTCTCCGGTGCGTTCTCTCTTTTTAAGAATGTTCCAAACAGTTGATTTGGCCACACCTAATGTTTTTGCTATCTCTCTGATGGGTTTGTTTTGATTTTTCAGCCTAATGATGGCTTGCTTCACTGATAGTGACAGCGCTTTGGGTCTCATATTGAGAGTCGACAGCAACTGATTCCAAATGCAAATGTCACACCTAGAATCAACTCCAGACCTTTTACCTGCTTAATTGATAATGAAATAACGAGGGAATAGCCCACACCTGTCCATGAAATAGCTTTTCAGTTGATAGTCCCATTACTTTTGGCCCCTTAAAAAGTGGGAGGCACATATAGAAACCGTTGTAATTCCTACACCGTTCACCTGATTTGGATGTAATTACCCTCAAATTAAATCTGAAAGTCTGCAGTTAAAGCACATCTTGTTTGTTTCATTTCAAAGCAATTGTGGTGGTGAATAGAGGCCAAACTATGAAAATTCTGTCAATGTCCCAATATTTATGCACCTGACTATTAGAAACGGATTTCCATATTTTTATAGCTTGGACTAACAATGGGGGATCCTTTTGTTTAAAGCTCCCTGCAAGCAGGGCCTGTGTAGGAGATAAAATGGGAAAAACATGAGAAACCAACAATACATGTAGGGCATCTGGGGATTAATCTTGAAGCAATATTTTTAAATGAGTCATTTGTGCCGCATAGTAATATAGTCTAAAATTACGAAGGGCCAGTCCTCCCATAGACCTTTGAACTAGTTAGCTTAGCTAACTGTATTTTAGGGCAACTATTCAGTCAGACCAAGGATGACAGAAGGCTATTCAATTGTCTAAACCATGCATCTGGAATAAAAACTGGAGAATCTTGCAAAATATACAGAACTTTTGGTTGTACCACCATTTTAATTTAAAAAAACTCTAGCCGTAACTGTAAGAGGAAGCCTACCACAGGTCCGAATTTTATCTTTTACATACAAGAACGGTTCCATATTTAAACGTATATTTTCCATGGCTGCACTTAAGAAAATGATGTTGGAATAAAACCATGTGCAAATTACATACGAAAGACAAGGAACAAAAAAACAGAAAGGCCTAACTTTATCAGACCTGAGTCTATAAGCTAGCACTGTAACTACAATGAGAGATTTGTTCTTCCCTCACTGAAACTCTGGGTAGACCTTGTGAAGGCCAGAATTACCTCTTCAGGACTTAATCTGAACCCCAAGATATTTTAGACCAGTCTTTCAGCAATCTCTGATACCATATGAGTTTGGGACACTTCTCCCATACAGTATTTGTATTACAGACCTAAAATCTCCCAGAGATCATTTGAATCATAGAGTATGAACCATGGCGTTATCTGCTCTTTGGACACCATCTTTTAGCCCATTTTCTTTCCACTTATATACTGTATATTTCAGAGCAGTAGTCTATGCTAAACTAAATGCTAGTAAAACAATGTCAAATGCTTTTGAAAGATCTAAATATACTACATCCACTCATCGTAAAATAAAAGTAGATGACGTAATGAAATGAAAGCAGATTTTTTTGTTAAGATCAATCACATACAAATCCATGATGGCAATGGACGCGATTATAATCTAGAACCTATTCTTGAATGTGATCATGTAACTGCAAACTGGCCAAATGTAAATGTTAAACCTAATGATCTACCGTTACCAGGCTGAGACCACCATCTGTTTGATCCTTAAACCATTACCATACCATTGTGTAGTGTGTCCAAACGAAAACAATAAAACTAGGATAAAAGGGTCAGCAATAAATGAGCCAAATTCCCAGGACACGTAGGTGTAAGCCATCTTGCCAAGGTGCTTGTTCACATTTGATCTGCTCTGGACCAATACAACAGTCAGCCAAGGTGGTACATTTAGCATGGTGTCAGCTGCAACCTTTCCATAGCAGCTTGTGTCTTTGTATATACATAGGTACACTATATGCTTACCAATTCTGCCTTCTCATTATTTAGAATCAAATAATCCTTTTTTTTATGGGACCAGCATGCTACTATCAATATAAAGAGCTTTTGTTCTCTTTACCAACCCATTATTACATTTCCTATTTTAGCCAAACTAATTGCAGTTTGCAAATGACATTTGTTGTAGTGTCACAAAATAAAAGTCTGTCCCAGTAATTTTTTTTAATGCTCTGTGTGTATCCATTTCTTTTCATCATAAAATGTAATCCATGTCTTGGAGGTGAACGGATGACCTCAGTACAGGGAAATTTCCCTTAATAAATGTAAAGGTGCCCACACACATACCGACTTTTCATCCAATTTGGCCGATTTCGACGAACCGTGACGACAGATCATGTAAAAAATAGCCAAATCGTGAGTTTCTACACTTCATCACGATGCCGATGCGCGTCCCCGCTCGTCGTACATCGCATCTTCAGATCTGCCGTGCTGTAGGGCAGATTAGCCAATCTGGGATACAATGCACTGGCTGCACGATAGATCTTAAGTCAGATTGGACATTTTTAACTACAAATCGTGACCACGACTGCCTGGGGAGAGTTCAGGGGAAATCGTGTACGTTGGCTGATTGGGAGCAAGTCGGTATGTGTGTGGACACCTTAAAGGTGCCCACACACATAACGATGTTCTCACGATACGATTTTATGGCCAATTTCCTCATGAACTTTCACGGGAGCTCCCTTGCCGTCGTGATCACGATTTTGAAAAAAAGACACCCAATCTGTGTTACGATCTCACGATCTATCGGATCGTACGCATCGTGAGATTGGCCATAACAAATCGTGAGTAAAAAACAAAACAAAAAAAAACACAGCCTCTTGACTATTGGTGGGAAATTTAAATAGCCATAACAATGGGAGGGGCTATCTAGGGAGTATAAACAGCAGGAACCCTTTAAACTCTGTGTACATTCTGCTCTGCTACTAGATGAGGCTAGGTGTATTCCTGCTGAATCCTGTACATTGCTACTGTGCTCTTTGTATTTGGCTTGCCTTTTACAAAGTTTATTCTACCTGTAAGTGTGTGCTACCTACCTGCATTCTATCCTGTTCCTGAATTCTGTACTGATGCGTCCCTATCAGTATAGAGTGTTGGTCGCTGAAGCTGGGGTCCAGGGGATTGGGAAGAGGGGCCAGCGAAGAAGGACGAGAGCAGGCTGGACCAAGGAGTGGCTGCTACAAAGGGATACCCCGCTCTCACGTCCCTGCTGATGGAGATCAAGGAGAACAACCCGGAGGACTATCGGAACTACCTACGCATGGATGACACCAGCTTCCAAGAATTGCTGCATCTGGTGACCCCCCACATCCAGTGATGATACTGGATCAGAACCTCTATATACCCCTGCCTGTACCTTCTAAAATCCTACCTATAAACCTCTAAAGGATGACGCCAATTTGCGTACGCAGTCATACAGTAAAAAAACGACTCCAGACTTGGAACGTGTGGTTCCGAAGCACAAAGTATTATTCAAGTAAAAAGTACAGTCAGTTACACGCTATTGATCCAGACACAATTAGACGCAAAGGAATTATACAGACCCCAAGTACAGTATACATACGTAGCGCTTTCTGGTCCAGATGTTAGGCATCAGCAAAAAACCCTGTCGTCATTCAGCAAAAAGACTAAAACCCCAGTGCTTATGCACACATATTTATACCCCCCCCCCAGAATAGACAGGACAATAGAGAAGCTTGTTGCTGATGCTATTGGTTCCCATGGGGGAAGCATCTGTGACAGAGCGTTTAACAGGCTGGTTCAAATAGACTCAACCCAGCCTCCAACAACTGGGGGTCTCTGCCCTCACGCCCCATGCAATCATCCTAACAGTTGTTCATATAATATACATTTTGTTGCTTGAAGTCTCTGTGGTCCATAAGTTGAGAATGCATGATGCAATCTCCACACCGATACCGGAATTCTGTTGAAAGAGTATGCATCAATACGAAACCAAACACGGCTTTCTTAGCATGTATAAAACCTTAGTTATCAAATATCTTTATTTCACAGCATTTATACTAACTGAACCAACTTAAATCTTATACCTTAAAGCTTATTAAACCTTTTATGTGGATATGTAATGTGAGAGTATACAGGGTTTGATATAAAGACGCTAGTTAACTGGGGACAGATGCATGCCATTTAGCTAATAAAACAGTGTTTTCATACAAGGTCTTATGCATTCGCTAATATGCGATTAGTTACCAGCGCAATTGTGCGTATTAATGAGTGTATGAGAAATGGTGCACTTAAATCTCACTTACTAAGTGAACACCTAGCAGTGTGGATTGCTGAGCATTATAGTTCCACATGCCCCCTATCTCAGCAGCCCCCACCTTTCCCAGGCTCAAAAGAAAAGCTCTTTATTCTCTCAGACTCTTGTTTGAATGCAAATGTGTTACCCCAAGCTGTGAAGCTGGGGCCATCCTGTCTGGGTGTGGGGCTAAAACCTGTTTAGGATTCAGACAAATCCAATTGTGTAGATCAATGCCTGGATTATATTACATTTGCCACAACTATACTTGTCTGCATACAGGGATTCCCAATTTGTATGTAAACACTCATTGTCTATTCTATTTACTTTTTCTCAGGAAGCTGTTCTTCCAGTTGCCCTTGGTAGATTATCAAAAACATTGCCATCTGTACTTCGCTTGTGAATTGTAACTTAAAATGGCGCTGGTCGCAAGATGGCGTCTTGTAGATTCTTGTTTCTAAAATGGAGTCTAGCTGCCATTCGCAAGATGGCGTCGTGCACGCTTCAATTTTAAACTGATCTTGTCTCAGCCAATAATCCAGTTTCGACACCAGAGACAGGACACAAGGTGGCGGAGGGCAATCCCTGCTGAAGACAGACTGGTGGCTACCCTAAGGTACCTGGCTACAGGAAGGTCACTGGAAGACCTGAAGTTTATGACACTCATCTCTCCTCAGTCCTTGGGCGTCATCATTCCGGAGACCTGCAAAGCCATTGTAAAAGTGCTACAGTACCAGTATTGCAAGGTAAGTAAAAAAAAAATACCACACATTGGTTTCTTGTGCAAAGAAAATATTTAGTTTTTTACTCAACATAAAGCAAAAAATTGCCTTCTTTTAGTACAATGTGCACTAACCTGCAGGCAACTGAAAGTGTGCACTAAACTGTGTGCAATATACTTTTTTTGTAACAAGTTCACAAAATAACAGTATCACCAAATTTTATGAATCCCAATAGGTAGCCGGCTGTATGTGATAGGGTGGGTCAGATGCCAGTTTGAACAGGCCAATACACACATGGCACAAGTATACATTGTGGCCCCGGCTTCCAGCAATGTGTACTTGTGCCATGTGTGTAGTGACCTTGTCCATATGGAGTCATCACCACCCTATCCCATGCAGCAAGCACCTATTAGAATTCATAAAATTTGGTGACATTAAAAGCAAGACAAAATTTACATCTCTGTATTTTGGGGCGACTCATCTGCTGCATCCAGCAGAGCATTATACAAGGTGGTGCTGGTGCTTGGTGGGGGAGTAATATCTAACTGGGCAGGGGGGGGCGGACATACCTATTTGGGGCAGGGGAAAATAGCATTGGATCTGCAATGTATGTAGAATTTGAGATATTTTTGCTCATACAGCGACTCAACAGGTCGTAGTTTAACCTT
Organism: Taudactylus pleione; assembly: GCA_031769625.1. NCBI lineage: Eukaryota > Metazoa > Chordata > Amphibia > Anura > Myobatrachidae > Taudactylus > Taudactylus pleione. Next base: position 5,656,648 of record JAUIMM010000210.1, on the reverse strand, counting down.
AAAAAATGTCTTTGGATATCTGTATCCAGATTTCTCAATGTGCTGTTCACATGAGCTGTGAAATCATCTATTGCATCTAGGGGTTTCTGCAGCAGCCGATCTGCGTTTTGTAAAAAATGGTCCTCACGTTCAGTAAAATTCTCCTTTCTCTCTTGTTTTTTTTTTCTTTTTTTGGGGTTGTTGAGAAGATGAGGGTCCAGGTGGAAGTTGCGTTTCCACTTGTGTGCTATTCTCCGGATCACTGTCAGCACCGAGCAGACTGAGGTCCGGTGTGGATGCTAAATCAGGGTCTTGGGTGGGAGTCTATATAGGGAAAAAAAGATATAAAAAAATATTAGAGTCATATTTTAACCCCTTTTTTACTATTTTTACAGTTTCCTAACACCGTGGAGGAGTGGACCAGCATCGCGGAAGATTTTGAATAACGTTGGAATTTCCCTAACTGCGGAGGAGCCATCGATGGGAAACACATCCGCATCAACCCACCTGCCAACACCGGATCATACTACTAAAACTACAAAGGATTCTTCAGCATCGTTCTCATGGCAGTGGTGAATGCCAACTACGAATTTCTGTTTGTGGATGTCAGCAAGAATGGCCGTGCTTCGGATGGTGGGTCCTTCAAAAAGACGGCTTTCTACCAGAGACTCGCCAACAAAACCCTTAACTTGCCCTCACTGGACCAGACAAAGCACGGCCTAAATTACGTTTTCGTTGCAGACAAGGCTTTTGCATTACATGAACATGTGATGAAGCCATTTGCACACAGGGGCCTGACCAGAGAGAAAAGGATATACAACTACCGTCTATCCCGGGCACGGTGCATTGTGGAAAATGCGTTTGGAATAATGAGCAACCGCTTCCGCATTTTCCACACCACCATCAATCTACATGTGGAGAAGATAGACTGGGTCGTGATGGCGTGCTGTGTGCTGCACAACTTTCTGCGAAGAAAATCTACTCAACGAGGACCAGTCCCAGCTAGACCAGAAGATGTAGGACTCCTGGAGGACATTGAACTTTTGACATCTGTGTCTGCACCACCAACTACAACAACATCCACCGCACGTGCCAAAGAAGTGAGGGAGGAGTACATGACCTATTTCAATGGACCAGGTGCTGTACCATGGCAGGAGGACTGTCTGTGAACTACTGACTAAATTGGACATTTGGGATTTAACAACAAAAACATTAAGGATTTTGGTTTAAACTGTGTCACTACTTACCAAGACTCCTGCAACCTCCTCTTCTCCCTCACACTCAGACATCAAGATGATTGATTCCCTTTGAGGCTCTTGTTCACTGATGAATGACATCATTTGGTAGTACTACAGCGCAGGAGTGTATATTTCATTTGTGGCCGCTCCTGATTTTTTGGAGTCATCCACCTTCTTTTTTTCTTTGATGTACACTGTCCTGAGATTTTGAATCTTTTGCCGTACAGTTTTCAGGTCTGCATCAGATATGTATTTTTTCGTATACACCATAAGTTCCTCTAGTGCGGCCAACTTGTGCGACTTATTGTGGTACTTCCGAGAACTGATCTTCCACAGACACTCTTTCGAGTGCAGGATTTCAATGAATCCTGTAACGAATTCACGTTCAGAATCCATGGACATTATCTATGAATAAGAAAAAAAAGGACATTTAAATATTTGTGTATATAGTTTTGTTAAATGTAATGTTGTTATAGTTCACATTTTCAATGTTTTAATATTTTAATATTTTTTTTTTAAAGGTTTGTTATGGTATTCTAATCATGTTTTCTTTTACAGGAATGTCGTGTTTATTGTTTGGCAATAATATGAGATATGGTAAGAACTTACCCTTGTTATCTCTATTTCTACGAAGTCCATAGGGTTCCACAGGATACCTTGGGGTATAGGCGATGGCGGCAGACATCCAGGCACCACAGAGTTAAATTTTCAGCCTCCCAGGATGCACTGGGGTCCCTCTCCTATACCCCGCCCCCGAGCCTCAGGCCACTCAGTTTCGTAACAAGCCATAGGCCGGAGCAGGAGCAAAAAAGAGAGAGAAGACAGTCTGGAACACACAAGAATCACATTCTCACCAGAAGGAGACGGAGAAACCGGTGACCAGATCAAAGCCCATCTGCAGTACAGGTGCGACAGGGCGGGAGTCCTGTGGGACCCTATGGACTTCGTAGAAATAGAGATAACAAGGGTAAGTTCTTACCATATCTCATATTTTCTACTTCAGGGTCCACAGGGTATCCACAGGATACCTTGGGGCTGTCCCAAAGCAGTATCCTTTAAGGGTGGGGACGCTCCTGTGCTGTAAGGAGAATCCGCCGCCGAAAGGAAGCATCCTGAGAGGCGAAGGTATCAAAAGCATAATACCTTACAAAAATATGGACAGATGACCACGTGGCTGCCAATCACCGCTGAGGCGCCACGTCGAGCTGCCCACGAAGGACCCACAGAGCTATTGGAAGAGCTTTAATAGAGGATGGAACAGGAAGACCTGTGAATCCATCCTGCCAAAGTTAGCGCAGTGGCAGGCCAACCCTTTTTATGGAAACCAGAAAGGACAAAACTGAGAGTCTGATTTCCCAAATGGACTGGTACGGTCAACTTAAATTCTTAGCGCCCGTACCACAGCCAAATAGGCCTCACCAGCAGACAGGACTGGGGAAGTAAAGGCAAGCACTGCCCTGTTCCTAGGAAAGATGAGAATAAGGGAGGTCTACATGACAGAGCCTCCCATTCTGAGATCCTACTGGCCAAATTAAAAGCCAGAAGGAATACAGTCCTAGCCGTAAGCCATTTGAAATCCACTGAGCCCAGTGAATCAAAAGGCGGTCCTCAGAGAGCCCCAAGGACCACAGCCAAATCCCAAGGAGCCACAGGTGGAACAAAGGGATGCTGAATGTAACGTACACCCTGCACAAAGGTGCGGACATCAGGAAGAGTAGCAATCCTACACTGAAACCATACTAACAGGGCAGAAACCTGCACCTTGAGGTAAGCAAGGCGAAGACCGTTATCTAAGCCCACCTGTAGGAAAGCCAACCTCTGGATATCCGGAATACCCGAGGAGCCTAGCCTCTAGGGCGACACCTGAAAGAAAGTATACCATACCTAATGGTAAATTCTTGCAGATAAAAACTTCCGAGCTCTTAGCATGGACAGAGCCCCTGCTAACTATAGAGCTGGAAAAACTCCTAGACCTTAAGAGGGCAGTCTCCACCGCCACACCGTCAAGGACAGACAACCCAGGTCTGGGTATCAGCCAGGATCCTGAGACAACAGGTCAGGGCGTAGAGGCAACAGCTTCGGAGTGTTAACTGAGAGGCTCCAAAGATCTGAGTAATAGTGCCATCTGGCCTACGCTGGAGCTATCAGCAGGAGCGTGCCTCCTTCTTGCTATTACTGGAGGAAGAAGGGATAACGGAGGGATGAGGTACACAACTTGGAAGGTCCAAGTTGCCCACAAAAGCTGTAAGCATCTTAGCCAGCCGAGGGCGGTCCCCTTTTTTTGTGCAGGCACAGTGACAGAAATGGGGCTTGATATATAATACAACATGCCCTCCATAAACCCTCAGCGTCTACATATCCCTCCGCTAACTGCACATGATAACAGTACATTATAGCTGGAAGAGGATATCCTCGTTCACTTTCCGACATGAGGAGTGTGAACGGAGCGTATGTGACCTCCCACACAGAAAAACCACGTTTACTGTGAGGTAATAAACACCCTGCGACACCACACCGCAAGGGCTGTAGCAGAAGAACAGGGATAGGAAAAGGCTGACAGTCAGAAATGAAAGTACAACAGCGCTAGCATTTAAGGTCACATACAATGCACAGATAACATACTGCATTACAAGCACTGCGATCAACTACACAGACCAGAGCCTGGTAGGAAACAGTGCTGCATACACTGACCTTAATTGAAGGAGAGGTATGCGGGGGACCCGGACCGCAATGGCATCTGTATCAGCTTCCAGCAGCGTTTGCCATCCCCAGCACATGTAGTGAGAAAATGGCCACCGAGGAGCAGAGAGGAGGCCGGCCCGGGGGAGGAGCGCTGACACAGCCCGCTCAGACCGCTGTGGAATGGCACTGTGCAGCGGGGGAGACGCCGGCTGTGAGACAGGGAAGCCGTTCTCCCCTGGCGTGCTATCAACCCCTGGGACGCCGCGCTGTACCGCACATACTGCGGCCCGCTGTCCCTGGTGGTCTAGTGGAAGGCGCAGGATCAGTACCTGGCCCCACGCGCAGCCGGTCCCCAGGGAGCCCCCTGCCTGGGGACCAAACAGGACTGTGTTACCGGCGGGTGCCCACCGCAGGACCCCGCCACTTACCTTGCTCTCCGTGCATCCGGCCACAGTCCAGGTAGCCAGGGATCACCGCTAGCTGTGACCCCAGCTACCTACCAGCATCCCCGGATCGGTACCGGCGTTCTGGTACCGGCGGGGTGTAGGAGTGACAGCATGGACGTCAATACTGACTGTCCTATGCTGGAGCACTCTAGTTGTGCAGCCACAGCTGCGAAGAAATCTTCAGGGGCCTTAAAAAGACCCCCCTCTGTACGGTGCGACTGGTCTGGCCAGGCACCTACGAAAACTGAGTGGCCTGAGGCTCGGGGGCGGGGTATAGGAGAGGGACCCCAGTGCATCCTGGGAGGCTGAAAATGTAACTCTGTGGTGCCTGGATGTCTGCCGCCATCGCCTATACCCCAAGGTATCCTGTGGATACCCTATGGACCCTGAAGTAGAAATAATATTTTTCTTTGTTTCACAGTATGGGTTTTCCACCTTTGGGCCTGTCGTTGTGGTAGAACTACAGATCCCAGGATGCCCTAAAAACAGCTTCAAAAGGTGGGTGGCAAGTCATCCTGGGATCTGTAGTTCCACAACAGCTGGAGACCGAAAGGTAGAAGACCCCCAGCTTTAAATAATGTGTTTTTAAATGTAATGTATGGTGATTTTTTTTGTAAAATACATGTTTATTTATTTTTTGGATGTATTACACACATTGGTGGGCAGTGGGGGAGCTTAATGCATGACCCAGCCACCGCCCGCCTCAATACGGCGGGCGGTGGCTGGGTCATGCATTTATTACTTGGGGGCACACACTGGTGGGCAGTGGGAGCTTAAATGCATGACGGCGGGCGGTGGCTGGGTCATGCATTTATTACCTGGGGGCACACATTGGTGGGCAGTGGGGAGCACATATTGGTGGTCAGTGTGGTTGCATTTAAACTGTACAAATACTCACCAAATATCCCACAAAACACTTCAGTGTGCAGGCTCCCAAAGTGCGACCGTCTTGCTCCATACACGATGCTGCACAAGATGGCGATGGGGCGTGTCCAGGCTTCTGCCAGTCAAATTCCGCATTGTGTGATAAATAATACGATTCATCGAGAGGGAAAAAACCCTCACGATCTGCTTCCATCGTGTTCATGGTTGGCTAATCTGCCCTACAGCACGGCAGATCAGAAGATGCTATATACGACGAGCCGGGACGCGCATCGGCATCGTGCTCTTGAGTATAAACTCACGATTTGTACTTTTTTTGTACCCGATTCGTCGTCATGATTCGTCGAAATCGACCAAATCATGTAAAATATCGCTATGTGTGTGGGCACCTTTAGTGTTTCAGTCAAACCACCTTGGACTTCTTTTCTTACAGTATAATATAGTGTTTCATACCATCATCCAGATTATCTTTTATTTGAATATTTTGTTTGAGATCTGATGTAATATGGCAACTCTTCTAGGTGAGGAGTCTACTAAATGACTCATGAACTTGTGCTGCAGCAATCCTAGAGGTCCCCATTACCCCAATCACTGTCTGAGTAATTAAAATCTCCTACAACAACATTTCCCACATTCACCTTTTATATCTGAGAATGGACCCCATGCTCATCCCCTATACTCCAATCTGCTCAGCTCTTGGACGTAGTCCATGAGAAACATTCCCTACCAGATCACTGAATGCTATCAACCACTGCTTTGCTGGCTTTAGTATATAGAATAGTACAGCTATGAGTATCAGCAGACTAGTCATGTGTATCATCTGTAAAACCAATCAAATCAATGTTTCTTAAATGACAAACACTGGATCTCACGCCTATTGCCTTCTACACATACTGTACTATTTTTGAAAATATACTTCAATCTTCCTATAGTATGTAATTTTTATTACGTGATCAAATCAGCTGTTAAACTTAAGTTTTCCATATTGAGTACAAACCGGGGAAGGATGTTCAATTTGTAAAATATCATAGGGAGACCTAAATGATACACACAACCAAGTATGGGATTTCAAAGCCACTGAAGACTATTGTATTCTTGAGGAACCTGGGATTCAGGAGAAGAATACTGGGTTTTTGTTCCTGTGACCAGAGTACTGTTTACACTACAACTTATGGCCTGTTCATATGAGTGAGAGACCAGTAGCATAAAGGAAAGGAATCATCCAAATCCAGTTTGTCCTGACATACCCTCATATATGAATGCATGAGATCTCCACTGCTGTGGCAGAGACAGTAGCTGGCATTAAATTGTGCGAACACCGGGTAATGGTGATGGGTGAGGCATAGGACCTTATGATTTACTTCTCTTTCATGCAGTTTGTATACAGTCAGGTTAAATAGAGAGTGTTAAAACAGAACCATACAAGAAATAGAAAGCTATGTACATATATACTTATGACACTTGCTTTATTAAGCAGCACAGAAAGCAAATATCACATTCAACCACATGAATAAAAACAGGTTACTTTCAAGTCTAGATTAAGTCAGAGTGCTCTCCAGTATGGATACAGTGCTTCACTTGTAGGTCTTCATGTGCCACAACCCATCATTTAAATAATGAATATTTTCAATGCCAATTCCTTTATTGACTTTCTCGCTGTAAAAAGGAAAAAAAAAAAAAGTCTCAAAGATCTGGTCATATAGCAAGTACAGGACATAAAAGGCAGTAGCACAGCAGCCAGGAATGAGGTGCGGCTACACACATTACCCTGAGGTAATTGGTTATATATGCCTGGTGGTGGCAGAGACCATTCTACCTGGGGGCATCACAGTTGTCACCTAGTCATTGAGCTTCTAGATTGTACACCATGAGCACAGCCTTTCTACCCTCAGTTTCATACCTGTTTTTAGTTGTGGTTTATATTTTGTAGGATTTAGATAATATTCTGACTGGTTGCTGTTGTGGAGTTTGTTTCACTTTACTAATGGTAATTATAGTGACCAAGTAGCACCAGTATGAGTGGTCAGGAATGGGCATCACAGTGGTCTACAGATTAAAGGGAAGCACAGGCTTGTGAAGTATGCTTTTGAAGGGGGAGGGCCACAGACTGGTGCAGTGTGCTATTGGTTGGGAAGAACACAAGTTTTTACAGTGCCCTATTGATTTGGGCAAGGGGCCACAGACTGGTGCAGTGTGCTATTGGGAGGGCACAGGCTGCTACAGTGTGTTATTAATTGAGGGGAGCACTGTTTGGTAGGTGGAAGCATCAGCTGTTGCAGTGTGCTACTGTGGAGGTAGAACAGGTGCTGTTGGGGGGAGCAAATGTATGTAGACTATGCTGATCATTTAAGCAGTATTTGGTCTAACAATATGGGGCTCTTTTTAATCATTAGTATAAAGCTATTCTTTACAATGTGCCTCCCCTCACACCTAAAATTAATCCATGTAATGTTTCACTTATTTTATCCTGCAACTTTATTTCAGGTTTTGTCTCACAACAAACTTTTTATGCAAAATGTGTATGTCTGCTTTATTTTACCTGGGAAAGGGTTAAATACAGATCCTTATCAATCATGCTAATGAACATGCCTTTGCGGCAATGTCCGTAATGTCCACACACACACGTTAAGAAATTAAAATTCTGGAGTCCACAAACTACCTTTAGGCTCTTTTCACACACAATGGGTTTTAACGGACAGAAAAAAAAAAAAAAAAAAAAAGTGTCCATTTTTTTTCTCGGTGGATCAGTCCCTTTTACACACAACGGTTTTGTGCTGTGTGTAATATTATTGCCGTGTGTTTGAATCTCTTTTCAATCATTAAAACTGAAACTATGGACGGCAGCAGTCCCAGTCAGTGGTCATCACGGCGCTAACACGGCAACTTTGGCATGTTCGTGCAGTGTGGAAGCCCTAATGTATTTGTCACTTCCACTGAAGTTAAACAATGGTAAAAAAAAACATCCTTTTTTTTTTTGCTGGACGGACAAAACCGTTGTATGTGAAATAGCCCTTACACAGGCAAGTGATCAAATTGGACACCCGCACTCAGACCCAACAATCTCATCACAAGGTCAGTGTGGTTGGCCAGTGATCATACACACACAAATGCAGATTGCGGTCTCGCAGCCAACTGCATTTCCATGTACAACTGGTCAATTTCTGATTTGGTAGGTGCTTTTGAACCCACCAAGAGATATCTGGACAATTTTGTCAAAATATATCTTCGAATATTGATTCAATTACACGTCTTTAAAACACTTGCACAATATACATACATAGAAAACACACACACACCATTTCATTAAGATTTGAAAATAACTTCTATGTTTTATCAGTAATAACAGGATTTTCTGCAAAACTTACATATCATCTGCCGACATCTTCATAACCCCAACACAAAGAGCATGCTGCTTTCCCTCTGCCATTATTGCCTGAATGCGAAAATTAAGGACCCAACTGAAAGTAGTAAGAGGTGACCAGTCCATCTAAATGGTATGATTGCATTTTACTTAAAATTACATACTGCTAATATAAAAGAAATAAAAATAGCATTAACAGAATATGGACAAACTCGATAGAGATTGATTTTGGAGGTATGAGGCACTGAAAAGCCTCAAAACAGAGTGAATTCAGAAACACAAAGTAAAGGGGTAGATTTACTATTGCATGGTTTGTCAATTTAAAGGGGCAATAGATAAATATTAAAACAGCCCGATTTAGCATTTAATTCTATTGCGACTTTAAACTCCGTTGGTCAAACCGCTGATCATAGGCTGCTGAGACAAATCACACAACAGAAATTTTAACCCTAAGTCTCCAACTAATTACGTACCTATAAAAAAAAAAAATATTTAAAAGCAAAAAACATCCAGCAAATACGTGTTATTTTAGAAATTTAGACAGACAGACAGACAAAGAGAGAGAGAGAGCGAGACAGAGAAAGGCAGATTAAGAGAGAAATAAAAGAGGGAGAGTGAGAAATAAAAAAAGAGAAATATATATACACACATACATATATACACACATACATATATACACACATACACACACACACAAACATTATACATACATACACATATACATATATATATATATACACACACACAAACATTATATATACATATATATTATATATACATATATATATACATACATACACACACGCACACATAGTCAGGTGCATAAATATTGGGACATTGACAGAATTTTTATATTTTGGCCTCTATTCTCCACCACAATGGCTTTGAAATGAAAAACATAGATGTGCTTTAACTGCAGACTTTCAGATTTAATTTGAGGGTAATTACATCCAAATCAGGTGAACGGTGTAGGAATTACAACGGTTTCTATATGTGCCTCCCACTTTTTAAAGGGGCCAAAAGTAATGGGACAAACTTAACAATCCCTAAATCTAACTTTCACTTTTTAATACTTAGTAGGAAATCCTTTGCAGGCAATTACAGCCTGAAGTCTGGAATGCATAGACATCACCAGACGCTGGGTTTCATCCCTGGTGACGCTCTGCCAGGCCTCTACTGCAAATGTCTTCAGTTCCTGCTTTTTCTTGGGGCATTTTCCCTTCAGTTTTGTCTTCATCAAGTGAAATCAATGCTCAATCGGATTCAGGTCAGGGGATTGACTTGGCCATTGCATAACATTCCACTTTTTAGCCTTAAAAAACGCTTTGGTTGCTTTTGCAGTATGCTTCGGGTCATTGTCCATCTGCACTGTGAAGAGCCGTCCAATGAGTTCTGAAGCATTTGACTGAATATGAGCATATAATATTGCCCGAAACACTTCAGAATTCATTCTGCTGCTTTTGTCAGCAGTCACATCATCAATAAATACAAGGGAACCAGTTCCATTGGCAGCCATACATGCCCACGCCATGACACTACCACCACCAATGCTTCACTGATGAGGTGGTATGTTTTGGATCATGAGCAGTTCCTTTCCTTCTCCATACTCTTCTCTTCCCATCACTCTGGTACAAGTTGATCTTTGTCTCATCTGTCCATAGGATGTTGTTCCAGAACTGTAATGGCTTTTTTAAATGTTGTTTGGCAAACTCTAATCTGGTCTTCCTGTTTTTGAGGCTCACCAATGGTTTACATCTTGTGGTGAACCCTCTATATTCACTCTCGTGAAGTCTTCTCTTGATTGTTGACTTTGACACATATACACCTACCTCCTGGAGAGTGTTCTTGATTTGGCCAACTGTTGTGAAGGGGTTTTTCTTCACCAGGGAAATAATTCTTCTGTCATCCACCACAGTTGTTTTCCGTGGTCTTCCGGGTCTTTTGGAGTCACTGAACTCTCCGGTGCGTTCTTTCTTTTTAAGAATGTTCCAAACAGTTGATTTGGCCACACCGAATGTTTTTGCTATCTCTCCGATGGGTTTGTTTTGATTTTTCAGCCTAATGATGGCTTGCTTCACTGATCGTGACAGCTCTTTGGATCTCATATTGAGAGTCGACAGCAACTGATTCCAAATGCAAATGTCACACCTAGAATCAACTCTAGACCTTTTACCTGCTTAATTGATAATGAAATAACGAGGGAATAGCCCACACCTGTCCATGAAATAGCTTTTGCGTTGATAGTCCCATTACTTTTGGCCCCTTAAGAAGTGGGAGGCACATATAGAAACCGTTGTAATTCCTACACCGTTCACCTAATTTTGATGTAATTACCCTCAAATTAAATCTGAAAGTCTGCAGTTAAAGCACATCTTGTTTGTTTCATTTCAAAGCCATTGTGGCGGTGAATAGAGGACAAAATATGAAAATTCTGTCAATGTCCCAATATTTATGCACCTGACTGAGATATATAGATAGATATAGATATATATATTTTGAATTCCAGTTCAAATTATGTGGCCAAGAGGCACAGTCCTTTCATGGCAGCACTAGGAGTTCTGGACATTCATGGACTGTATTGCATAACCTGACTCAAAAATTAAAATCAGACCTGATAATTTTTCAGGCAAATAAAACAGGATTTTAACACTTGAAATGCCTTCGAGCAATTCAATTAGATCCAGATTTATTTGCCCAGAAAAAATGTCCTATCATCAGGCAGCGGGGCGATCCTTCACTGAAACCAAAACAGAGTGCAGATGCCTGAACCCTCAGGTTGGCCAGGTGGAGACCCTGGTCTAACCCAGCCTGGAGAAAATCAAGCAATCGGGATACCCTAAAAACTTCAGGTTCATATTTCCTAGGCTTACACCATTAAAAATATGAGTGCCAAATCCTGTAATGAATGCGGGCAGAGGAAAGTTTCCGTGCCCCAAGCATAGTCTGAATTACAGAATTAGTAAAACCCTTGGCTCTTAAGATGAAAAGATTCAAGAGCCACGCCGTCAAAGACAGATGAGGAAGGTCCGGATGCAGCCAGGGCCTTAGAGGAAGAGGCCATGGGGTGTCTATGGAGAGATTCTGACTGTCTGTGAACCAATGACATCTGGACGAAGCAGGGGCTATCAGTATTACTGTGCCGCTCTCCTGCTTGAATTTCCTGATGACCCTTGGGAGGAGGGAGATCGTAGGAAAGAGATACGCTAGCTTGAAGTCCCACTTCACTGCTAGAGCGTCCCTCAAAATCAGCTGAGGGATTCCTGGTTCTGGACCCATACCTGGGGACCTTGTGGTATAGTTATGGATAAGAGACCCTCCTTGGTCGTTCATCTCCCTAAAAAGTGTGATGACCCATTACTGCGCCCCAAGCGTGGAGGCTGGCATCGGTAGTGAGGAGCACCCAATCTGGAATCCAGAAGGAGCGAACCCTATTCATATGAGCTGTCTGCAGTCACCATGAGAGGAAGAGTCGAACTTCTGGCGAGATGAGGATCGCTCAAACCTTACCAGATGATACTGACCATCCCACCAAGACAGATTCAATCACTGCAGGGACCTGGTATGGAACTGGATATATACACCACCATGTTCGAAGGTGGATACCATGGACCCCAGGACCTGCATTGCTGAGTGAACTGACATGCTTTGATTGCGGAGCAATTTGCGCACACGCAATTGTAACGCAGCAATCTTGTCCCCCAGTAGAAAGATCATTTGTACCGAGGGGCTTGTGGACAGACCAAAGGGCAATGGTAATGTTGCTGACAAACAGCAAAACCCTGGCAATAGGTATAAGCATCCTGTATGCCCAGGGCCCTGAAGTCCCCAGGTTCCATTGCCAGCATAATTAACTGTAGGGTGTACATACAGAACTTGGGCACTTTGACAAACCTGTTGAGAGATTTCCAATTCAGAATAGAGTGATGAGACTCCTCTAGCTTTTGAATCAAAAACAAATCTGAGTAATAACTCCTTCCTTGTTAACCAAAGGAACCGGGATTATCACCCCTGAATTTAGAAGCCTGAATGGTCTACTAGAGAGAAAAGGCATAGATAGCATTTGGTGGGGGAGTTGTGTAAACAACCTTCTGGGAAGTAACCCTTTAGGAAGTTGTCACGTAAAAATCCCCAGTGGGGAGGGGGATTTCTCACCTAATGCTCTATTCCTGTGGGAGAGGGTAAAAAAAAAAAAAAAAAAAAGACACTAGTCTTTTTGGAATCTGGAACAGTTTATCTGCAGTGTTCCAAGCTTTCCTCATAAACTCAGTGAGTTGTACAGATTGAGGTAATTCAGCCTAAATCACCTTCTGGTGTCTGAATACCAGATTTATTAGGTCCTTAGCTAGTACTTCATCTTCTATAATGAGGATTGAATCAACCTGCCCTGCTAGAGAGGAACATCCACTGAGGAATGACGCTCTAACTTTTGTAGATAGGCCCAGAGGGAGAAACTTGTGTATCCTCAGCCGCCTCAGATATAGATATTATATATCAGAATCTGAAAGTAGGGTGGACTGAGAGGATGGTGCAGTCCACTTATATCTTAAACGGTGGATGCCTTATTCGCCTGTAACATCTGCAGATAGGTAGATGCTACAAGCCAGATTCTGAACGGAGTGGACATAACCCTCCATCCAGGAGGGATGTATGAGAGGAGGAAACATAGCAGGCTGTAATCTAGGTGGGAATCCCAAGTGGGAGGCAGTGTGGGGGATAAGCGGTCCACTAACTGCGTCACAACCTGAGACCAGGGGAGCATTCAAGGTGACCCCTGAACAGGTGCTGGCAAGGTGGACTGTTGTGGAGTAGAACAATCAACACACAGTCCATCCTGTATGAAAACCTGAGAGGCCTACTGCACAGGGTGTATGTGAAACCAGCCCAGGGACAACAGTCTCCTAATTCCCTAGTCTTGGGGCCTGGGAATTATTTGCAAGTAACCTACAACAAGTGTAGGGTTAACAATGCCAAGAGAGCCCCTTCACAAAAAAATATGAATATGAAGCACTCTCTAACCCATAGATTCCCAACCTCGGTCCTCAAGGCACACTAACAGTCCTGGTTTTAGTGATATCCATGATTGTGCACAGATGGTTAAATCAAAATAACTGAGGTACTAATTAAGTCACTTGTGCTCAAGTCTGGCTATCCCCAAAAACCTGGGCTGTTAATGTGCCTTGAGGACTGTGGCTGGGAACCACTGCTCTAACCCCTTACACTGGCAGTTTGGGAGTTAGGAAGAAACAAAAAGTAAAATATTTTTCAACAGTAGCATAAGTCACATAAAATCTTTGCAAAAGGGCATTAAAATAAACTACCTAAACCAGAGGTTCCCAACATCTGCCATTACAGTCCACGTTTTAGGGATATCCAAGCTTGAGTCCAGATGGTTAAATCAAATGGATTGAGGTACTAATTAAGTCACCTGTGCTCAAGCATGGATATCCCTAAAACGTGGACTGTAATGGCGGACTTTGGGAACCTCTGACCTAAACACACAAGTTTGGTAGGATCTACCTGTATATACAGTCAGGTGCATAATTATTGGGACATTGACAGATTTTTCATATTTTGGCCTCTATTCACCACCACAATGGCTTTGAAATGAAACAAACAAGATGTGCTTTAACTGCAGACTTTCAGATTTAATTTGAGGGTAATTACATCAAAATTAGGTGAACGGTATAGAAATTACAATGGTTTCTATATGTGCCTCCCACTTTTTAAGGGCCAGAAGTAATGGGACTATCAACTCAAAAGCTATTTCATGGACAGGTGTGGGCTATTCCCTCGTTATTTCATTATCAATTAAGCAGGTAAAAGTCTGGAGTTGATTCTAGGTGCGATATTTGCATTTGGAATCAGTTGCTGTCGACTCTCAATATGAGATCCAAAGAGCTGTCACTTTCAGTGGAGCAAGCCATCATTAGGCTGAAAAATCAAAACAAACCCATCAGAGAGATAGCAAAAACATTAGGTGTGGCCAAATCAACTGTTTGGAACATTCTTAAAAAGAAAGAACGCACCAGAGAGCTCAGCAACTCCAAAAGACCCGGAAGACCACGGAGAACAACTGTGGTGGATGACAGAAGAATTATTATTTCCCTGGTGAAGAAAAACCCCTTCACAACAGTTGGCCAAATCAAGAACACACTCCAGGAGGTAGGTGTATATGTCTCAAAGTCAACAATCAAGAGAATACTTCACAAGAGTGAATATAGAGGGTTCACCACAAGATGTAAACAATTGGTGAGCCACAGAAACAGGAAGACCAGATTAGAGTTTGACAAACAACATCTAAAAAAGCCATTACAGTTCTGGAACAACATCCTATGGACAGATGAGACAAAGATCAACTTGTACCAGAGTGATGGGAAGAGAAGAGTATGGAGAAGGAAAGGAACTGCTCATAATCCAAAACATACCACCTCATCAGTGAAGCATGGTGGTGGTAGTGTTATGGCGTGGGCATGTATGTCTGCCAATGGAACTGGTTCCCTTGTATTTATTGATGATGTGACTGCTGACCAAAGCAGCAGAATGAATTCTGAAGTGTTTCGGGCAATATTATATGCTCATATTCAGTCAAATGCTTCAGAACTCATTGGACGGCGCTTCACAGTGCAGATGGACAATGACCCGAAGCATACTGCAAAAGCAACCAAAGAGTTTTTTAAGGCTAAAAAGTGGAATGTTATGCAATGGCCAAGTCAATCCCCTGACCTGAATACGATTGAGCATGCATTTCACTTGATGAAGACGAAACTGAAGGGAAAATGCCCCAAGAACAAGCAGGAACTGAAGACATTTGTAGTAGAGGCCTGGCAGAGCATCACCAGGGATGAAACCCAGCGTCTGGTGATGTCTATGCATTCCAGACTTCAGGCTGTAATTGCCTACAAAGGATTTGCAACAAAGTATTAATAAGTGAAAGTTAGATTTAGGATTGTTTAGTTTGTCTCATTACTTTTAGCCCCTTAAAAAGTGGGAGGCACATATAGAAACCGTTGTAATTCCTACACCGTTCACCTGATTTGGTGTAATTACCCTCAAATTAAATCTGAAAGTCTGTAGTTAAAGCATATCTTGTTTGTTTCATTTCAAAGCCATTGTGGTGGTGAATAGAGGCCAAAATATGAAAATTCTGTCAATGTCCCAATATTTATGCACCTGACTGTAGTACATTTGCAAATAGGCACTAAATCACAGTTATATTGGTAGGATATAAGTGCAATTCATACAAATAGGCAACAAAAGTTGGTAGGATTCCAGTGCTATATATCTTCCTATGAAAAAGGTATACTCAGAGATAGACCAAACCTCCTCTCAGCCAGCACTCAACTGCAGCTGAGCATCCCTAATTAATTAGAAGAGAGGGGGATGGGCAGCCCAGCCTTCTCAAGTATATGTGAAGTACAATTTAACCCCTACACACCTGCAGCTGGGTGTTAATTGGAGCACTTCCCGAAAAGCTGGGCATACACGTCCAGATAAAATGCCTGTCAGACCGACAGACATTTTATCTGGCAACCTGCCAGTCGCAGATATGCACGGCATACACTGAGATTTCTCAGTGTATTAGCCCCGACATCTGCGCTCCGCATTTCCCTGTTCTGTCCATGGGAAGGAACACAGGAAATGTCTGTCTGTCGGCTGCGGCACACTGCCCCATGCGGCCGACAGTTTACCCCATAAATATTGCATCGGACGGGCATGCTGGACAATCCGGCATGCCCGACCGAGCAATATTTAACCCTCGGTCGCCCGCACACGCTACAATTATCGGGACAATCCACGGATATCGGGCGGATCGCCCAGATACTTGTAGTGTGTATGGCCAGGTTAAGACATATAAAGGCAACACTGTAGTGTGACCATCTTCACAAATATCTAGTAAATGTGAAGTACAGTTATAACTGACAGTTTTTTTCAGAAAAATAAAGGCAGTATAAAACACACAGCAAAGCTTAATGCATTTAAGCAATATATTTGCAATAGGTTCTTAATCAACTACAGAAAACACAAACGGCTTAGGCCCGTATTCAATTTGAAGCATTAAGTGCGGTTCCGCGTTAAGCTACCGCCGATGACGTCATTATCGCCTGTTTTGGTTTTATCCTCTATTGAATTTGATAGACTTCAAAGTCAATGCAATGTAATAGGCGGTAAAGTATCGCCTATGAATGGCAGGCGGAAAAAAGTGCAGAATTGGAATTTTGGGGTGCACCCCAAAAATTTACTTTGAAAAAGGGGGCGAAAAATAAAAATGTTGGGGGACAAAGTTAAAAACTAGCGAACTTGACTCTGGGGGGGGGTCCCCAAGTATGCCCCAAGTGTTTTTTTGATTGCAGGTGTTTGCGGCAGGAGGATTTTTTCAACTTCACTTTTTCAACTTTAAATATGCTGACCCCCGTTTTCAAATACCCCAATTTGCTGGGATAGTTTTCTGGAAAAAAATTCTCCTAAATACTATTCTGCATCAGGTATAGAAAAACACTATAAAGCAGCTATTGAGCCCATTTAAAAACACCAAATACCTTCAGCGAGCCAAATCGGGGGGTACTATAGTGAACCCCGATGTCAGAGCATCATTTGGGGGGGGGGTCAGGCTGATTGCCCCAAAAATGACAGTACTTTCCGCTTTTTATAGTATCGCCGGGTGCCGTTTATGCGTACTTTGAAATAGAATACGGGGTAAAGCCTGGATGGCCGCGATACTCGAACGCCTACAAAACAGGCGAAGTCGGCGTTAAGTCCGGGCCACATTAAGTTAACGCGGCTCGACTTGGCTCAAATTGAATACTGCTCTTAGTAGGATATTGAGCTCTGTCTAACCTGGCCACCAAAGGAGAGGCATACAGGGCTATGATCTGGGAAAAAGAAGCCCAAGGGGGTTCCTGCCCAGGAGCTGGTAGGCTGGACTAATGTGGTGACTCCTTGTAATAGTGACCACAATCTATTCTGTATGAAATCCTGAGGGGACAACCCGCCTGACTGGCCATACATGAAGCCAGCAGATTTACACGAGTCCCATACAATGCAAAAAAAAAAAAAAAGTATATTATATATATATATTAGGGATGTGCAGGCTCGGATAGGTTCGAGTTTGCACGTGGAGTTCGGATTTTTCCCTCCAAAAAAACGGAACTCAGAAAGAGGCAAAACGTCATCTTGCATGGACGAACATCATCATTCCTGGACTTTTGTCCAGGAATGATGATGTTCGTCCATGCAAGATGACGTACACATACATACACACACATATATATATATATATATACACATATATACATATACACACACACACAGTAAGCTCTTAGTCAACTACGAACGGCACACAAGGCTATCGAGCTCTGTATAACCTGGCCATCCAAGGAGAGGTATACTGGGAGACTAACCAAGCCTCCTGAGATCTGCAGACACCAAGAGCACCTGAGAGTGGCCATCTCATAACAGGGAGGTGGGGGGGGGGGGCGGGAAGAGGCCGCCGGGGAGAGCGTACCTCCCCTAGGCTGTAAGGATCCACCGGGCTTACTGACTTATACATGGCCGCCACCATTATCATCCTCGGCTGTCAGGAGAATCTCATGTCCCGATGGTCTAGTGGGGGAGGCATTTTACCTGGTTCCTTACAACAGCGGCCTCCACCGCCGGCATGGACTGCCACGTGGTTCCCCAACGTCGGCAGTCAGCGGGGAACTACCTTACCTGCGTCCACGTTGTCTTCGGCTGCAGTCCCAGACCCAGCGCTAGGCCTACGCTGGCGCCCGCCGAAATCACCAGTTCCCTCACTGGTGTTACAGCTCCGGCGGGAGTAGTCGAAGGAGCAGCACAGGCTGCCTAGTGCTGCTTACTCATGAGAAGAAAAAAAAAAAAAAAAAAAAAAAAAAAAAAAACTTGCTTGGGACTGCCGAAGCAGTCCTCTGTTCACCAGGTGCACTCCTGCGCACCAAATAAAAAACTGAAAGCCTGTAGCCAGGGACGGGGTATATATGGAGGAGGACCCAGTGCATCCTAAAGCTCGTAACTGTTTGAAGAAATCCGTTTTCGGTCGCATATACATAGGATCCATGATAGCGGGTACTAACTACTCTGGCTTGTTGGAGACAAACCTCTCCCCTTCTCCCTCTTTACCTGTCAGTAGCCCAGCACAAACTGCTGTGTGCTTGGCTGCAGTAGGACCAGGGAGACTGCTGCCGCTGAACAGCAGCAGTCTCCTCTTCTCTGCCTGTGTGTGGAAGCGAACCCTGGCTGAGCAGCTCACAGACCACCTCAGTGGCGTGGCAATTTTTTTTCTCTTTTATTTAGCTGCATTCTGACATAGTTTGGCATGGCACACATAATGGGATGTAGTTAACTTACCGGCGTCCGGCTGCCAGAATCCCGATTTGGGATTAAAGATAGACGTCGAGATCCCGACAGCAGCCATGCCGAACAAAGGTAACAGGGGTATGTTAGGTGTTAGCTGTTGGGGGGGGGGGGTAGGGTTAGGGACCCCTGGAGGAGATTGGGATTAGGCTCCCCCCGGGGAGGGTTAGGCTTTGGCTAGGGAAAAAGGGGGATTAGGGCTAGGCACCACCGGGGGAGGTTATGGCTAGGCACAGGCACTACCAGGGGGAGTTTAGGGTTAGGCACCACTAAGGGAGGGTTAGGGTACTTACCAGCCCCAGTCGGGATATAGATAGTTCGGGCTTCCGGCGTCGGTATTTCATCCGGCGGCTAATCAGCCGCCGGCATTACATACCAGTTCCCACATAATAACCCCTCTAGGGGCTCTTTATTGTGGTGTGCCAAGCTTGGAGTAGCACATACCCAGCTTGATTGATAACTGGTGCTGGTTACTCTTTTGAAGGATCAGGTTTTTTTTTTTTTCCAGCAATTAAATATGTAGGCACCAACTGTGCATTGTTTTTTTTGCAAATAACCTTTAGCCCATCTTTAATAGTTACCTATATACTCGTTAGGGAGTCCTCTATATACAGCCAGCCCCATACCATGACAATGCCAGGCTGCAACTGAGCAGCAAGAAAATCTAATTACAGCACAAGAAATATATTACTTCCAAACAGTAATAATTCCATTTCTCATATATACAAATGTGCTAATCACAAATAAAAAGCTTACTCCTCCAACCTGTGAGCTACATCAGTGAAGTGTCCCCTAAACGTGAAAGGATACAACCACAGTATCAGCTGCTGCTGGGTAAAGCTTCGCTCCAGGAGATGTTAAACCTGGGCACATGATATTTGCTCCACTTAGGACAAACTTTATGGCTCCTTTATCAACTTGCTGATGTGGGAGGATAAAGGGATCTAGGAGAAGATAAAGAAAAAGAAGAAAAAGATTGAGCTGTAGAAATAATTATTCCCTAGAATGTCGAATTGGATCAAGAAAGAAAAACAAAACAAAAACAAAACAAAAAAAACATCCATCGCCCAATATTTGGTTACTTAGACAACATTCTCTGCAAGAAATTACAATATTGATTTAACATAGTTAAAAGGATAATTTCAAAATAAAAATATAGTTCTGGGTGGAATTATGCAACTAGCATAAAAGAATATAATCTCATTTACCTGCACTCTCACAATCCGGTGAGTCATGCAAAGATCTGAGCAGAAGATACTCTATCCCAGAGCTTCCTAAACTCAGCTATTACAGTCCATGTTTTAAGGATATCCATGCTTGAACATAGGTGAATTAATTAGTTCCTCAGTCAATTGGATTTAACAGTCTGGACTCAAGCATGGATATCCTTAAAACCTGGACTGCAATGGCAGAGTTTGGGAACCTCTGCTCTATCCTAATGAAGGTGTGCTACTTTTCAAACCATAAAAAAATAAAATGGTGGGTATAATTTGGCATGGAATGCCCAAGCGGGAGCAAGGATATCATGCTTGGCAGATGAAGGCATTGTGGGACCAGCTGGATTTGAGAAGTGCAATCAAGTCGCATTTTCTTCTTTTATTTCTGAAAATTTAAAAAATGTGGTTTGGAATAGGATTAGGATTCTTTAATGATGCAGTGTCAACTATACTGCAAGCTACTATGCCATGAAGGCCCATAATACCATTCTATAAATGAAAAGTAGTATTAAGAGTCATGCACTATACCTAGACAGAAGCAGGTTTAAGAGATATATGAATAATAATTTTTATTTTGTTCCCCGAGCCACTTACTTATCACTTTTGCCTTATGGCAAGGTGCTCAATCATGCTGGAAAAGGCATTGTTCGTTACCAAACTGTTCTTGGATGGTTGGGAGAAGTTGCTCGGATGTTTTGGTACCATTCTTAATTTATGGTTGTGTTCTTAGACAAAATTGTGAGTGATCCCACTCCCTTGGCTGAGAAGCAAGCCCACACATGAATGGTCTCAGGATGCTTTCTAAATAGGGAACAAGGTTTATTCCCAAAGTTCTTAGGAGGTCTGCCATGACCTTTGTTAAAAATTAGAGGGACTGTGGCTAAACCAAAAAGAAGAGCCCTGAATTGGAATGCTCTTTCTCTGATCGTAAATGTTAAAAGACATTGATGGCCTTCCCAAAAGAGGAAAAGAAACTAGGCATCCTTAATATCTACTCAAAAAAGATGGTTTTAGCAGATTGCTAAAAACACAAAAAGGAATTCCTGTGTTTGGGAGCACTCTTTAGTATATAAGGTAAATCTAACGATGAATGGGTATAAGAGGATATTCTATATATTAAAACATACCTTTAATTGTAACCTCTAAAATAAAGGGCAAATAAGACTCTCTTAAAATAATGAGTCCACCCAACAAACAAAAACACATACATTTAACATGAAAATAGATACTCATCAATGATCACTGCAATACAATGACGAAATAATCAAAGTTATTGAAGCGTATAATACATAGTGATTATTGGTAGCTATGGAGACACGTATCAATATAAGCGTAATAATCTATTCTCAAAAAACTTATTTTTACATGTATACACAAGTAGCATAGTAATATATGGATTTCACTATTGTAATTATTCCATGGAGTTGCTATGAAAGAAAAACCTGAATTATACTTCACAATGATATAATCATACTCTGTCTTATAAGGCTTAAATCTGAATATTATAGACTTGTAAGTAATGTATCCAACTTCAGTCACATTGCAATCGTTAATACATTGTACATAAATTAGCGGTTGCTTTTTTTCAAAATTTTGCAATCAACAACAGTCATTTCTCAGCATATATAGAATTGCAGGGCAGAAATTGTAACACATATAGAGGGGTATTCAATATGGGAGCGAAAAGTCCGTGCTGGACTTTTCGCTCCACATCGGAGAGTTTCCTGGGATAAAGTATCAGGCGCGCGCGCCCGCTTTATCCCCATATTCAATATAAAACCTGCGAAAACGGGAAGCTGCGAAGTGGAATCTGCGTAAAAAAATGAAATTTTCCTGGAATAAATTGTAGGACCCCTTAAAGTTGTAAAAACATGGGGGATCACTATGGGTACCCCTGTTTTAGGCTGCAAATGAAAGTCGGGGATTTAAATAGCCGCAGCAGGTGTTTTTTCCCGACATTGAAGAAGTGATGCAGAAGAGCACTTAGGTTTTTTTTTTCGTTTTTTTAAGTGGTCCAATCAAATTTGGGGTACATGAAAATGGGTACTGGCATATTTTTATGTCCCTCAAGTAAGTTTTTAAAAATTCTGCAACTATGCACCTGCTGCTAATAACCTATTCTAGAAAACACCTGCCGCATAGCCCTGAACCTATTTCCCTATGTTTAAACACTTTTTTCCCAATTTTTTTTTTCACCCCAATTTTTAAATTAATTTTTTGCGGTGTCCCTATTTTTTTTTAAAAACTTTTTTCAACACAGTTATTTTTAAAATGTCATTCCCAGGGGTGCAGGCTATTTTTTTTAAGCCTGCACCCCTAAACCCCAATTCTACACTTTTGTCACCACCTATTCAGTGGTGAAAAGTTATCCCCTTTTTTTTCAAAGACTTTTCGAACCTGCGAAAAGTCTTTGAAATTGAATACAGTGTAAAACCAAAACCTCCGAAAATGACGTTATTGGTGCGAAAACATCGCAAAAACGAAGTTTTCGCTCCATATTGAATACCCCTAATAAACCTGATATCAAAATATTTTGTTCAATTGTAGTTAAGGGTATGTCAAGCTTTAAGTATGTAAGACAGTGAAAATAAGTACAGCACACAGATGCCCTGGAGCCTTCTGCTTTCCAGTTTCTTCCAAGATAAGAAACTGGATAAAGAGAGGGGCCGGTTGCTGTGCCGATAGAAACCAAAGAAAGATACAGGAGATCACTCACATGCCAGGTGTTAGGTGACTGCTGATACCACTGGTGGGCATTGCAGAAGTCAAATTTGTGAGGACTACCTGTAATGGAAGAGAATACCTGGAGGTCAGTGTGGAAGGAGGTCTCCTAAGCTCCAAAATGACAACTTTCTGTTTGTCAATGCAGGGAGAGAAAGAAACAGAGCTCTCCGTATGTCAGTGCGGGGAGAGAAGCAGGACGCGCGTTTCACCTAGGAAGCTTCTTCACCTGTGATCCTGACGCCGTTGCTAGGTAGCGCTGTATTATGGGAGTGACTGTCCAATCAACTGGTGTATCAGTTTGACTGATCAGTAGCTCAGCCAGTCACCACTTCTATTACAGAGAGCAAGAAGCAGCCAATAGTCAAAGTTTTGTCATTCATTGACAATGAACAGAGTCTGTCTGACGTGTTGTGTAGAAGAGTCACATGGAATGCATATATTAATAGGATGATGTCAGACGGATAGCGATTTGCATATCTTCACTGATTTGGTGGAATAATTCCTTCATTGTCCCAGTTGTACTGATCATATACAAGAGCGATTTGCTAATCAAAGAAGAAAAAAAAAAAATTATATGTGTAGATCGTTATAGCGAGTAATATAAATATCCCTCCTGGCAGTTAGGATCTAATTAGATAAGAGAATAGTTAGGACCCCATTAATAATCCAATATTAACTACTACAATTAACCACGGAGAGTTGTCATTTTGGAGCTACGGAGACCTCCTTCCACACTGACTTCCAGGTATTCTCTTCCATTACAGGTAGTCCTCACACGGCAAATTTGACTTCTGCAATGCCTACCAGTGGTATCAGCAATCACCTGGCATGCGAGTGATCTCCTGTATCTATCTTTGGTTTCTATAGGCACAGCAACCGGCCCCTCTCTCATCCAGTTTCCTATCTTGGAAGAAACTGGAAAGCAGAAGGCGCCAGGGCATCTGTGTGCTGTACTTTTTTCACTGTCTACATAAACCTGGACATACCCTTAACTACTATTGAAACAATATTTTGAGATCAGGTTTATATGTGTTACAATTTCTGCCCTGCAAGTCTATATATGCTGAGAAACGACTGTTCTTGATTGCAAAATTTTGAAAAAAGCAACTGCTAATTTATGTACAATGTATTAAACGATTGCAATGTGACTGAAATTGGATACATTACTTACAAGTCTATAAATTTCAGATTTAAGTCCTTATAAGACAGAGTATGATTATATCATTGTGAAGAATAATTCAGGTTTTTCTTTCATAGCAACTCCATGGAATCATTACAATAGCGAAATCCATATATTACTATGCTACTTATGTATACCTGTAAAAAGAGGTTTTTTGAGAATAGATTATTACACTTATATTGATCCGTGTCTCCATAGCTACCAATAATCACTATTATACGCTTCAATAACTTTATTATTCCGCCATTGTATTGCACTATCAGTGATCATTGATGAGAATCTATTTTCATGTTAAATGTATGTGTTTTTGTTTGTTTTCTTGGGTGGACTCATTATTTTAAGAGATTCTATTTGCCCTTTATTTTAGAGGTTACAATTAAAAGGTATGTTTTATTATATAGAATATCCTCTTATACCCATTCATCGTTAGATTTACCTTATATACTAAAGAGTGCTCCCAAACACAGGAATTCCTTTTTGTGTTTTAGCAATCTGCTAAAACCATCTTTTTTGAGTTGTTGTACTTTATTCCTGGGAGCACCGCCAATACAGCATATCAATTGACTGATTTTCTCAATCCATTATTAGCACTCATTTGTCTTACGACAATTAAATTTTCTACCTATGCTTAGTCCAGTGCCGGATCACAAAATATCCTCGATATCTATACATGTCAAAAGCTAATTTTCCTCCTTTCAGTTTAGGACTGTTCTTACAGATTCCATCCTGAATCTGTCTATCCTTAGTCTTTTATTAAAGTCCTTTAAATTTAAAATGGGTCTGACTCCAATCTGGTTTTTAGACTAAAAACAAAATTGGAAGAAAATTACATTGCTCTTTGATATTCTGGTACAGGGACAACAAATCCTGATTCCTGAAGAGTCGCGATTGCCTGCTCTAAAGCCAGACATTTCTAGTGTATGGTAACTTTGTTGAAAAGTACCTTCTTCGTGGGGGGCGTGGCCTGGAGTAGATAGGAATAGGGTGCGTTTTGCCAGCTCTCTCGCTTATATCCTTCATTTATCCTGTTATTTTTTGGGGGGCTGATTCCTCACCAGGCTAATTATAGAAGGGTACTTTCTCCTGATTACCATAGACTCTGAGGTGTTTCTACCATTCCGTCTATCCCCCGAAGTTTTCAGCAGCCATGTTCTCCTTTATTTGGGCTTGGCGTTCCTGTCTCTGGCTCCCGCTGCTGTTTCGTGGTTTTGTGCTTACCTGAGGGTTTTATTTTATTTCCTGGCTGCATCCTTCGAGATCCTGTGGGTGATTCTCGCTTTCTGCCTCCTCTCTGGATCCCGTCCATCTGCTGCAGCGTCTGGCAATACGGACTGACACCATCTTGCTGTTGTGTTCATTCCTGGCTAATATATAGATTGTTCCTCTGCTCCGGGACTCCTTGAACAGTAGATTATAGTTTCCGTGTTTGTTTTTACATCACTGGCAATGCAGCTGCACAGCTCCATTGTCTCTTGATTCAGCGGCCATCTGGTATTCTCTTCTGGTGCTTCTCCTGTACATTTACTGCCTGTTGCCTTCTGTTCGGTCAGCTCTGGTGGTGTGCTAGCCGCCGCAATCTTGCCGCTAGTCTCCTTCCCGAGTGGTACTGAAGATTCCCTGCTGTGCTGGACCTCCTACATTGGGACTTTTTTTCCTGTTAGTTTAGAAGCTCCGTGATACGTTTCATATGCTCCACCTGTTTACGGTAAATCTGACATTTGTGGCTGAAAACTGCAAAGATGGCTAGTTCTCTGCTGCATTGGCTGTGCTCACTCCTGAGCTTGATACCTTCTCAGTTCATGGGTGCCTCGAATCCATTGTAGTTTTTCCAAAGATCTGTTCTTCACTCCTACCAGATGGGTTGAGGCTCCAGGATTTTTTGTCAAGGTACTCTGTTCTTTTCTGTGTATCCTACGCTGGACGGGAAATTCCAGGACTGATTTATAATGTACTTTTCTGTATGTCCTTGGGTGGACTGGGACGGGACTGTTCCTATATTCTCGGGCTAAGGCCTGGCCGGATTAATATTTTGAAGCCCATCATTTTCCCTTCAGTGTTCTCCCCAGAAAATGTTCCCCGCTGGGTGGCATCAAGAAGTAGCCGGGTGGGGACCTTCAAATAATAAAATCTTTTAAATACTAACCTTATAATGTTTTAAACTTTAAATACCATTTTATATAATTAATTCTCCTCTTCTTATTAGAGGCCCAGTCGTCTGATTATGAAAAAGCTGCAAAGTTTGTAGGATCTAGTCCTTTTTATACAGCTCCCAGTTTCTATCCCCAATTGCAGGCTCCCAAATTGCCGGGTGGTAGGATGTTTCTTGCCGGGTGGCGCACCCGCAAAAAAACAGCCTGGGGAGAACACTGTCCTTAATGTTTGGTCACTTTTTCTGACCGGTTGTTTGGGAAACTTAAGTATTCTGAATTTCTTATTTCCTTTTGTGCTATCTATCCATTAGTAAAGTGTCAAGTATTATGTATGGGAGGAACACCATTTCCTTATACTGCGGGTGAGATAGGCTTAGCCTAGCTCAGGGTCATTTCGTTTATTGCTCTTGATAGCTACGTGTTTCGATTATCCTTTGGGTAGGGGGTTGGCGTTTTAAAGGTAGTTAGCGTCGTTTAGGGGGAGGGGGGTTTTAGGGATCCAAGTATGCCTAGGTTGGGGTTAGGTTGTATAGGGTGGGGGGGTCATGGGGTGGTTTGTTTTTTGGGGGGTATGTATGCAATCCTGATATTTGGGAAGATGTGGGTGCTTTATATATTGATATTTTATATTGTTTTGGTGTGTGATTATATATATATATAGCTAAAGGCAGGGTATTTGTGTTACGTTTTTTGATATGCTATTTGCCTATTGTACTTCTATCACCTCTGGCTCGGTGATATCGAACTGCGCCTTCAGGTTCTTGCTATACATTTCTATGCTAAGGAGTACCATGTATATCCTGTTTTTTTTGTCTTCTGTCCTTGATTTTTGTACACTGCCAAATGCTATTGCCTATTGTATGTAGCAGTTGTTTCCTCATGACTGCCAGAGCTCATTTGTTTCATTTATCATGTATATTTAATGTTTTTGTGTGTATTCTCTAAAATAATAAAAATTAGTCAATTTAAAAAAAAAAAAAATTACCTTCTTCGTGGCGGACCTAAAAAACTGAGAATGTAAACTCCGTCACCCATCTGTCAGAAGACAACCTTCTCCACTTGTCCATGAAAGACAGACCCACCACAGACAATTCTTGGTGTATGCCCTTCCCGACATGACATGCTGACTTATCCTGGCGTCTATGAACCAGTTTCCCTGGCTCCATCCTATTCATCCTAATTTGCCTTCTCCCACTGGTTCCTCCTCTATTTGCAAAACCTCGGAACAAGTGCTCCTGTCCCCTGGGCCAAAAGGATGTGGCTGACTGCTGCTTAAAAGGTGGACAATTAGCTCATGCCTGCTCTTCCAGTGTTGGTGTCTCGTTGTTATAGATGTCCAGATACCCTCTCTAAGATGGGGATTGCTGAACCGAACATATGCTGGCGCTGTTCTGGGGCTCCAGGCAACCCATTCCATATTTGGTGGCAATGTCCTATCCTTTAGCCCTTTTGGAACGAAGTCCTCAGCCTTTCTGCAAAAATTCTAGGCAAACCAGTGCCCACAGCTCCAACGTTGTGGCTGTTTCATTTATCATCCAGACCCCTCTCGAAATAGAAGAAAACTTTATGTCATGTCATTTAAACAATGCTGCAGAAGCAGTCATTCCGGTAAAATGGCGCTCCTCCTCTCCTCCAACGGTTATGGAATGATTTACTAGGTTAGATTTATATATGGAAATGGATGATATACTGACTACTGCTGATGGCGACTATGAGCCCTTTAGGAATACCTGGCTCCGCTGAATAGGTTTCAAAGACTCTGTGACCTTCAAAAATATCCGATCCTCCGCCCGCCCCTCAATTCCCTAGGCCTGACCAAACCTGTGGTAGACCCTGCACCCTTGCACCTGGTTAATAGGTTGTATAACAGCTTTACTTAACTTTTATTATTTTCCCCTATACCCTTTCTAAAGGGTACTTGAAGGATATGAGATTACATCATTTGATCTGAGGCGACTGCTTTCTCTTTTTTTTTCTAATCTATTCCCTTTTCCTTCCCTCCCCTCCTCACCCTATTGTCTGTTGCTTCCTTTGTTTTTCTCTTGTATGTGTTTTATTTCTCTTTTTATTTTCTTTCTATATTTGTGGGTCTTTTTTGATGCTCCATGATGTCACTGATGATTTTTGTTATTGAGTTTTAACTCTCTCCAGTGTATTGCTATTTTTGAACTATGTCGTTTGGCAATGACCCTGATATTGTCTCTAAGTATTTGTACTGTTATTTTATTGTTTCTGACAATTTTATTACAATAAAAGGACGACCCTTAGATTTAGCAGATCCCCCAATGGTAAAAATTTGTTTTTTTTCTCAGGAGAGGGGAAAAAAAAAAAAATAGAATGCAGGACAGAATAGTAAAAAGTGTGTGTGCGTGTACACTTGACTTAAAACCGAGGCAGGAGCTTATATACTCTGAAAAGTGAACCTATTAACCACTTAACTGACTTTTTTTTTTCCATCAAAACTGCACAGAAATTATCAGGTTTCCTATATATATGTGCAGGCTCGGATAGATTCGAGTTTGCACACAGAGTTTGGATTTTTCCCTCCCAAAAAACGGAGCTCAGAAAGAGGCTAAACGTCCTCTTGCATGGACTTTTGTCCATGCAAGATGACGTTTAGCCTCTTTCTGAGTTCCGTTTTTTGGGAGGGAAAAATCCGAACTCGGCATGCAAACTCGAACCTATCTGAGCCTGCACACACATTATATATATATATATATATATATATACATACACACACACACACACACACTCACCATTCAGTAGAAAATGTATATTTTACTCACAAAATTTCCATAACCGAGCCGACGTTTCGGACCACAAAGGTCCTTTGTCAACACAGTACAACCATAGCAAGGCTACCACCAACAGCACCCATGGTGGTAGCCTTGCTATGGTTTTACTGTCTTGACAAAGGACCTTTGTGGTCCGAAACGCCGACTTGGTTATGGAAATTTTGTGAGTAAAATATCAATTTTCTACTGAATGGTGAGTGCCTATCTTGTTTGCTATACACAGGACTTCAGTGTCTCTAATGGAGCACCCCAATTATTTGTCTGGATTTACCAGTGAGTGCAGTCTTTTTGGATATAGAATATATATTATATATATTACATACACACACACACACACACACACACACACACACACACACACACACACACACATACAGTGCCTTGCAAACGTATTCACCCCCTTGGTTTTTTACCTTTTTGTTACATTAAAAAAATAAATAAATTACAGGTTGTAATCTGAAATTTATGTGATGGATCTGCACAAAATGGTCTAATTTGGTGAAGTGAAATGAGAAAAAGAAAAACAAATTATATATATCTTTATAAATAAAATTCTGAAAATTGCCATGTGCATATGTAATCACCCCCTTTGCTATGAAGCCCCTCAAAAGTTCTGGTGCAACCAATTACCTTCAGTAGCCACATAATTAGTGAAATTAAGTCCACCTGTGTGAAATCAAAGTGTCACATGATCTGTCAGTATAAACACACCTTTTCTGAAACTGCCCCAGAGGCTGCAACACCACTAAGCAAGAGGCATCACACCATGAAGACCAAGGAGCTCTCCAAACAAGTCAGGGACAAAGTTGTTGAGAAGTACAATTCTGGGTTGGGTTATAAAAAAATATCCAAATCTTTGATGATCCCCCGAAGCACCATCAAATCCATCATCAAATGGAAAGAACATGGTACCACAACAAACCTGCCAAGAGAGGGCCTCCCACCAAAACTCACAGACCGGGCAAGGAGGGTATTAATCAGAGAGGCAGCACAGAGACCAAAAGTAACCCTGAAGGAGCTGCAGAGTTCCATAGCAGACTGGTGTATCTGTGCATGTGACCACAATAAACCGTACACTCCATAGAGCTGGGCTTTATGGAAGAGTGGCCAGAAAAAAGCCATTGCTTAGTGATAAAAATAAGAAGACACGATTTCAGTTTGCCAAAAGGCATGTGGGCGACTCCCCAAATGTATGGAGGAAGGTGCTCTGATCAGATGAGACTAAAATTGAACTTTTCGGCCACCAAGGAAAACGCTATGTCTGGCACAAACCCAACACTCCCATCACCCCAAGAACACCATCCCCACAGTGAAACATGGTGGTGGCAGCATCATGCTGTGGAGATGTTTTTCAGCAGCAGGGACTGGGAAACTGATTTGAATCGAGGGAAAGATGGATGGTGCTAAATACAGGGATATTCTTGAGCAAAACCTGTTTCAGTCTGCCTGTGATTTGAGACTGGGACGGAGGTTCACCTTCCAGCAGGACAATGACCCGAGGCATACTGCTAAAGCAACACTCGAGTGGTTTAAGGGGAAACATTTAAATGTGTTGGAATGGCCTAGTCAAGCCCAGATCTCAATCCAATTTAGAATCTGTGGTCAGACTTGAAGATTGCTGTTCACAAGCGGAAACCATCCAACATGAAGGAGCTGGAGCAGTTTTGCCTTGAGGAATGGTAAAAAATCTCAGGGGCAAGTTGTGGCAAGCTCATAGAGACTTATCCAAAGCGACTTGCAGCTGTAATTGCCGCAAAAGGTGGCTCGACAAAGTACTGACTTTACGGGGGGTGAATAGTTATGCACGCTGAAGTTTTCTGTTATGTTGTCCTAAATGTTGTTTGATTCACAATATAAAAAAAACACAAGTTCACAGTTGTAGGCATGTTCTGTGAATGAAATGATGCACACCTTCAAAGACTCCATTTTAATTCCAGGTTGCGAGGCAACAAAACATGAAAAATGCAAAGGGGCGGGGGTGAATACTTTTGCAAGGCTATATATATGAAATGTATATATACATACACAAACCTAATGAAAACCCCCAACTCCAGTGTCCATAGGCCCCCATTGAAATTTCATGTTCCACCCGCCATGAAAAATTTGCACCCGCACCAGTGTAAAAAAAAAAAAAAAAAATCAATCACCAGCAATATAAACCCCCACCCCCTAGTGGTAATAGGTCAGGTGGCAGAGCCACCACCCTTACCTTCAGGGACAATGGGTTCCCAGTTTAGCAAATCACTCCCCCCTCCCCATGTGTCACTAAAGTCAGAAATTATATTTCTCCTCTCCCAGACAAAAAAAATATTTTTATATTAATCATAAGTTAACCCCCCTCCCGCCTAGTGCCAATAGATGTCACCCCTGTGTACCCCTCCCCCGTGCCTAGCCCCAACCCCTCACTTCCTTGTTGCAGAGCATAGTGGTGCAGGGGGACTGATCACCAGCCCCCCCCCCCCCCCCTGCTGCAGCTGATCTCTGTACCCGCAGAGATCAGCATACCGGTGCTTCCTCGCACTTCAACCATAGGTGCATGCACCCCAAAGTGCCGTTTGCACGGCATTCTGGGGCACGATTCCATCAGTAATGGCAGCGGTCACAGACCACCGCCGGGGGCCGGAGCAGAAGGAAGATATCAGTTCTGCACTTGTGCAGAATGGATCTCCTCTGCAATCACCGGGGGACAGAGTGGTTGTATGGTTGCATGTAATGTGACCTGGCCAGAGGAAGGACTTCTGGCTTCAGTCGCATTACATATGTCCATGCCAGCTAAGAGGTTATAACTGTATTAGCTCCTCAATACTCACTACACCTCATGGTCCAGATGGAGGAAGGAGAAATATGCACAGATGAGGAAGGCAATCAGCAGCCGATTCTGACTGGCTTGTTGTCTTTTAATTTCTCCACATCATACTATTATTAGGGAGCAGCTGTAATCTATTTGCATTATATTTTAAATATTTGCTTTCATGCCATAGGCCAGTGTCAAACTCCCATTTGCTTGTTTTAAATGGCCAATCACTGGATGTTTTTATTTATTGTAACAAATTAGAACTGAACATGGGGAACAAAATACAGCTCTAATGGTGCATACACACGGTCAGATTTTTCTTCAGATCTGAACGATAATTATTTTAAAAAATTGTTCATATCTGAAGGAAAATCTGACGTATCTGACATGCCTGGACGATGAATGATGCGTGTTCCCGATGGTCAGATAACGATATCCGACATCTGATGTGTTTGCAGTCAGACTTGGACGATTCCATTCATTTTAATGCAGTCAAAAGTCGTTCAAATCTTTGGTAAAATCGTTCATCTGACAAATCTGACCGTGTGTATGCTCCATAAGTCAAGGGGGACCTCTAAATGGAGAGAGCTGGAGAGGAACATTTATTGTTGTGTACAGAAAAAAGTGAAGTAGGTAGGTTCTGTTGGCTGATGGGAAGACCAATAGCTCAGGTTTTATAAGTTTGAAATATCCGAGACACTTATGAAGTAATCCACACCATCCTACTGGTGGTAGAGATATGTTTCAGCCAAATGGAATACTGGCTCTTTTTGTATAGAAATGAGATAATGGGTGACATTATGACACTGGTCAATCAGATACATCTATAATCCAGTTAATAAAAGCACAATTTATTTAGTTACTAACAAAAGCAAAATTGCGAAGCAAAACTAAGCAACAGACAGAAATAGGTTTACGTTGCCTCATTAGAACAATCAAACTTAAAATTACCGTCTGGTTGTTGTGGGACACTGAAAAAATGCACGGTTAGTACATAACCCCATGTCTATTCTATTAGAAAGGTTTTGTTTATATATAAAAAAGCCATTTGGTCAGAGAAACTTACATTTGTGGAGCAGTCTCAGTGTTGGGTAGAATGGACCTTCCCTTTGTCTGAAGAACAACAGTTCACCATTTACAGTTAAAATTTCAATGTGTTCATGGCTGAGAGAGAAAGACAGACAAAAATAGGTTTTTAACTTGCTGTAGGCTGCACCGTAACTCAGTGTTCTATTAGCAAAGGGAATTAAGATCTAGACACTTGGCTAAATCCATCTCACAAATTATTTAGCAAACAATGGAACCATATCTACTGGCAAAAATCATCTGCCATGATGTTCTATAAGTCAATGGATGGAGTACTGAAAGGGGTCAGTTTCATGGCTAAAACAAGACGTGATGTTGGCACTTGGTTTCATTTAGGGGCACATATGACATACTGAATTATTTCGGGCGGCTTCCATTAAAAAATAGTCTAACATTATCGTACAGCGCATATATTCTAATGCAGTATTGGTTGGTTAACTCTAGGTCAGCGCACTGAAATGTATGGTGGCAGCAGTTTCTTTCCAAACTGACAATTTCATTGTTTTATGACTAAACTGGGCATAGGCTGTTTCTGTGTCTAAGCTAAGAAAACATTTTAAGCTCCATTGGGGCAGTGAGTAAAGTGAACGTTGCATCCATACGTTGCCTCTCTCCACCCAAATAGGTCCTCAATGCAATGACTACTACAGGCATTCTACTTTCTCAAAACTGCACTTTCTGATTTATAACCCCTGAATTCTTCCTCTTTTTTTAGATTCACACTATCCATCTCTTCTGTCTTCCGGTTGGTGTCATTTATTTTTCTGAGGTCCAGTTTACCAATTCCTTGTCACGTATTTTCTATCCTTTGACCTGACTACTCTCAAACTTGGCGACTTCAACAATCTCATTAACAACCCCACTGTCTCTGCTGCCACTAAATGTCTTTCCCTTATTTCCTCCTTTGGTCTCATTTCCACCTCATCCCCCTCCCAGTCCACACGCACATAACACCTAAACATTCTTGATTCAATCCACTCCTCACACTAAAACTAAAGCACACTCAGGCCCGGAATAATGCACTTCCAGTCAACACATACAATCTCCCACATCCATCATAACAATGGCAAACCAGACACAATGCTGAGCACAATTGGAGGAAATCTTGCTCCTATGGCAACTTCCTCAACTAGAAATTCAACCTTTCATTTTAAATACTGCCTTTTAATTTGCCAAACAAACATATCCACTCGGTCTTCTACACCTTCACATCTTTTCCACTATCAACTCGCTCCTCTACCCCCCTGAATCCCCTTTCCCATCCCATGATTTTGCCAACTATATCACAATTATGCCAAATACCACCCACTTTCTCCCACTCTCCCAAAACCAACCTCAGCTTACTCTCTCCTGCAACCATAGAAAGTATTTGCACTCATGCCATCATATATGCCTTCAACATGCCCCCTGGACCCCCTTCCTCCCTCACTACATGCCCATCTAGTACTGTGGAGAGACACGAGTTGACATTTCAATTTTCCTTTAAACACATGCTCAGAAACCACATCTCGACCCAGTTTCTTGCTCTCCAACTACTGCCCTACTTTTCTCCTCTCCCTCCAAACGTAACCAACTTGTACACAACCACCTATAGGGTGTCTGTACTCTGAACTCTCTACTGACACTGCACTCTATACTCACAGCATTGCTTCCAACCATGCTGATCACACCAATGCCCTTTGTGACATTTATTTTGCAATTCACCATCTACCTATCAGATCACTCCTTGCCTCTATCTCTGGTGCAACTTCTGCGTCACTCCCACCATCTGCTGGGGTTGTACAAGGCTCTGTCCTCAGACCTCTGCTTTTCTCACTAAACATCTCTTCTATTAGAGATCATTCACTAATTCTACATTTTCTCCCCTAAACTCTATTCCTGAGCAATCTTGTGTAAAACAGCTGTTTCTCTGCTAGAGATGTGATCTCACTTGTCTTTGCTGCAGTCTAGCCAAACGGCCCTTCTCGGCACGCCTGGTCCTGAGAGACTGTGCTAGTGCCTGGTGGGGTGGTTTTTTTTTATATCTCTTTTTGACGAAAATGCATCTAAGTTGCAATGCGATGCGACTAGGACGCACCAGGATATTGATTCATTTGATGTGTGACACTTGTATATCTGTGTGCGACCAAGTCTCTGAATCAGCATATGGAGTGTTACCATGATGGCTGTAGCTTTATTCCACACCAAGTTCCATTTACAATCTCAGTCGCACAGAGATATACAAGTGTCACATATCAAATTAATCAGCAGAGTCTCCTGGCGAGTCCTAGTCGCACCACTTTGCTACTTAGACGCATTTTCTGGCACAAAAATCACCTGACGTTTGCAGCTTATTCACGCCAGGCATTCTAAAATGTCTCATCTTCCCTCAAATTACCTACAAAGCCCTCAAAATAATCCACCCCTTTGACACGCTCCTATAGTGTCTACTAAGCACCTCGCTTACACAAGTTAATCAGCTCACCTGACTATTTAGGTAAAAAGTCTGGTAGACATACTCAATGGATTATGTTCATTAACTTCAACAGCAAACAATTTTGAATGCAAACTCTGTAGCAAGGTCACACTTATCACAAGTAACTATAATGTTCATAGCCAGCAGTGGATGGACCATGTCCTCTACATACTTTACTTTCAGCAATCACTATCAACATTGCATGAAGTTATCCAAGGGGCATACATAATGTTTATAGCACATGATGACAACACAGAGTTCATCATATGGATAAAAATAGCCACAGACCAATAAGACAGACCTAAAATGTGCTGTGTGTACAGAGCCTGAAATGATTCAGTTGTTTCAACTCACCATCGTACTATTTTCACAGGGTCCTTTTTTGGCATGATCTGGTTAAGCCATTGGTCTATCCCGGGGAACTGGTCATTCAGCTGATTTTTTATGCCTTTTATTACTGATGTTTTTAACTGAATACAGTTGGACACATTTTCCTTTTCATCAAACCTGAAAAAAAGAATCCCCCAAACACAAAGATTTTATCATAATGGAGCTCCCAGGTAAAAATAACACAAACAAACATACTACACATAAAATGTACTCAAATAAAAGACAATGTATTGCAGTTGGAATGTGATGCAAGACTAGACAAAACATAGGAGCCAAATAGACAATGCTACAAAATAAAAAATATTTAACCAACAGCTCCTTATATTTACATTACTCACATGTACAAATATTATTCACAATATGGCTGTTGCATAGTTAGACATAAGTAACTCTCACCCAGCAGATGCAGGTACAATTTGTGTCCATTAAAAAAAACCTTAGTTATGACCATAAGTACAAGTGCATCTATCTTAACATTCATGTCACTAGTCGCACATACCTGGTTTATGCCAGACATAAATCACGCACACTATCACACTACTCGTGCCAACATTTTAAACATTTGCAAAAACAAGACACCATTTGATACTATGTGCTGTGATTATGTTATGGATCACAAGCTACTAGGCAACATGTAACCCTTAATGTTTATTATATACATTTATTTTAATTGCCAGCCTGGTGACCTGCAATTGATCCTTGAGGTGTAATGTACAACTGCAGGGCTATGCATTTGTCTGAAAAGATGCCACTGGAGGGGAAGGCTGGCAGATTTATGTATAGCCCATTAGGATTGCCAGCAAATGATCCAACATACAGAAAATTGTAAAATTATGGGGTCTTAGACATTCCGGCATTGCCCTGCTAACCAACATGAGATCTGCTAAGGAAAGGACAAATACCATATCCCACACACAAATACCATATCCCACACACAGAACGTAGTACAATTCTTGAGCCAATCTGACATTGGGAATTGCTACATCATCATGCGTCTAACCGCAAACAGTTTCATACAGGTGTTTTTGTTTCTAAGAAAATAATTTGCCTAAGACTATTTTTGTATGTCATTCTTATTAATTGTTTTTTATATATTTAAGCATTGTAAAGTAGATGGACTAAGGCCCTCATTCAGAGCCGTACGCTCCGAGCAGAGCGCACGCTCTGAATGAGGGCCGCCCTCCATAAAAATGGAGCGTCCTCCTGGTCGCTCGTATAGCTGTGGGTCACCACCCACAGCCTATACGAGCGTGCAGTTTGATGGCCGCGATGGTCGTGACCATCGAAACTGCGAGCCGGAGCCTGCGGTTGAGGTTTTCAACTGCAAGCCCCGGAGTGATTTTGGCTCTATCAGAGCCAAAATCACTCCCACTGACATCACTAGTGATGTCAGTGGGCCGGCTTCTGACAGGAGGCATTCCCGTGGGAACGCCCCCGTCACGCCCACCAAAGGGGCCGTGCTGTCAATCAACATCGACAGCACGCCCCCTTTGATCAGACACAACGAGCGAAGGAAAGTCCTTCGCTCGTCGCGTCTGGCGCATGCGCACGACGGAGCGCCCGCCGTCGTGCGCATGCGCAGAGCACAACATCGACCCACTTGCGAGCGGACAGCCGCTTGCGAGTGGGTCTGAATCAGGCCCTAAGTCTAATGGTGCATACACACGATCAGATTTTTCCTTCAGATATGAACGATAACGATTTAAAAATCGTTCAGTCGTTCATATCTGAAGGAAAATCGTTCATATCTGACATGCCTGAACGACGGACGATCAACGATGCGCGTTCCCGTTTGTCAGATAACGATATCTGACATCTGATGGGTTTGCAGTCAGACTTGGACGATTCCATTCATTTTAATGCAGTCAAAAATCGTTCAATCGTTCAAAACTTTGGTAAAATCTTTCAAATCGTTTAATCGTTCATCTGACAAATCTGACAAGTCTGACAAATCTGACCGTGTGTACGCTCCATAAAGGTGCATACACACACACAACGATTTTTTTGAACGATTATCGTTGAACGATATCGTTTAACGATAATCGTTTGTAAAAATCGTTCACTTTCTGAGTCAAATGATTAACGATTTTCGTTCATGCGCGTTCACGTTTGTAGTTCAGTCAGACTTGTCAACTCAACGATTTTCAGTAAGGGACTATGGAAAAATCGTTTGTAGTTCTAGAAAATTGTTCATTACATTTAAATGAACATAGTAAATGAACAACTTTAGTAAACGATTTTAGTTCATTTTTTCCAGGGAGAAAATAGTTTACTAAAATCGTTCATTAACTAAATCGTTGTGTGTGTATGCAGCTTTAGAGATAAAGTACCAACCCATTAGCTCCTGTCATTTTTCAAAAACAGTCTGTAAAATGACAGTTAGGAGCTAATTGTTGGTACTTTATCTCTCTCCAAGGCTTAGGACATCTACCTGTATCTTTCTCATATTAAGGGCTGTATTCAATTAGAAGCGAAAAGTCAAGATCTGCGAAAAAGTATCGCCGATTGCGACTTTTCGCCAGGCGGAAACTAAACTCCGTATTCAATTCCATCTGCTTTTCGCGCACGCGGAAAGTCAATGCAATGTAATAGGCGACAAAGATTTGCCTCTGAATAGCAGGAGAAAAGTAGTGCATTTTTTTATTTTGGGGTGCAAAGGTGGGGAAACCACTCAGAACCCTTGGGACAGCCCCCCAAAGGACAACTGTGTCAAAAAAAAAAAAAAGACCAAAAAGTGAGGAAAACACCTAAAAAGTAATTTGCATTTGGGGATTAAAAAGTACAAAGTGGGGTTACAAACATAAAAAGTAACAAAATAGACTTTTTGGGGGTCTGCAAGTATGGGTGAGGTGTTCTTTTGATTGCAGGTGCTTGCTTCAGGTGCGTTTTTTAAAACTTCACTTTAGCGACTTTAAATATGCTTGCACCCATTTTCAAGTACCCCAAATTTGTCAGGACTACTTACTTTCTCCCAAAAAAACCTGCTTAATGCTTTGTACAAAGACGCTAATTAGAGGCAATTGTACCAACTTAAGTACCCCAAACAGTTTCATTAGGGCTATCCGACCACTACTACATTGATCCCCAATGTTTCTGCATTTTTTTTTGGGGGGGGGGGGGGTTCAGGCTGATTTCACCGATTCTGACGACACTATCTGCCTGTTCTGACTTCGCTTGTCACCGTTTGTGTCTTTTGGAATTGAATAGGGCGAATAGCGGGTACGTGCACGATAAGTTTCCACGGCTAAAATATGCGATGTAGGCGAAAAGTCTAGCAGGTGAAACTTTGTACTATAGGTTATTAATTGGGACTTAACTGGGTAATAACTGGGACTTAACTGTAGTTGTAGAGAGGGATTAAGGCTTCCCACTTGGAGTGAGTGGCTCCTGAAAAAACTTTAAATGGTGGCAGACAACATAGTGAGTGGGAAAGATACTGGGGAGGGTAATCATTTCTGTAAACAGACCAGGTGATTGTTTTTTTAAATATTTGTTTTATAAACTCTGTGTCAGACCCACGTCACACAGGCTCAAGTGAGTCCAGATTTTGAAAAGGCTACGGACAGAAGTTACAGATTGGACTATCTAGGAACCGGGTCCGTGACACTACAGACCAATAACATTCCTAAAACCTCTAATGTAATTCAAACTAAACCAGTCTCGTGATTGACATTATGGGGGTGATACAATTGTTATAGACGCAACCTGCCAGGCGTCTATACGAATAGGCACCTGATGGAGCAATTCATTTGAAGCTCCGTTAGACGCCTAAAGTCGCAGAGGGACACATTTGTTCTTGCAGCCTCCTGAGAGGTGACAAGAAATGTGTCCAAAGTCCGTTTTTTGGGGTGCCTTAACTACGGCTAAACCTGGTGCTTATGGCCGCCTGAATGGAGAAACAATTGAACTGCTCCATAGGGCGCCTGTTAGTATAGAGGCCCAGCAGGGGGTTTCTATAACAATTGACTTACAGTCTTTGTGTTTAAACATGCAAATAAAAAGCACAATGAATGGCAAGCAACAAACAAATCGCCTTTGGTTCATCATAAAAATGCACTATTTGCACCAGACCTCCTGGAAAATAATACGGCTTTCTCAGATTAATAGGCACTTGTCCTGACTGCACATTTGCATTTGCTATAACACACCCTGACTGTTTTGGGCCTGACTACCCCACCCCCATATTCTGGGGATGGGTAGACAACTCTTCTCCTGGACATATGCACTATAGGTTTAAACGAATGAGAATGGTATCTGACATGCGATACCCCACTCTCTTTTCCTCCCTATAGATGGGACCACAGCTAACATACACTGGAGGCATTGTCATCCTGGAAAACACTCCCACGTTTAAGGAAAGAAAAGTTTTTTTAAGACCCAATTCATGGAACTGGCTGCTCACACAAGAGGCTGAAATTTGCAGTCAATTGATCTGCAGTAACGTAGTGATTGGTGCACAGTCATCCCAACACTTAAGTACGCACTCGTGTTGCATTTTGCTGATGTTCATCCCTCGGAGTTCCATACTGATGTGACCCTAGACAACAGTTCTTGTTAATCACTAATAAATATTTCAGCAACTGTCTTGGTCATTAAAGCTTCTGTCAAATACATCCCAACAATCAACATCTTGCAAAAGTCAATTAAGTCTCCAGTTACAGCTTTGTTAACCGTAGTTACAGACCATTAGGGCATTCATACCAACTGTTCTATATACATGGCTCTGGCCTAACTGGGATGTAATTTGCTTTATTAACACATGAGCCACACCTAGGTGGAAGGTCTTCCTTTCAGTGTGCTAGCCGTCCCCCATTTACCCAAAATCTTTTTTTTCCCCCTTTTGCTCAACACATACATACATAAAATCAGTGGTCTATATATTGGCTTTATCATCCTCCATGTGGGGCACCACATGCCTGGATCTATGCACATATTCAGCAAACTTCTCTGCCTTCTAACAGCATTGTACTGACAGAATTGCATGGTAAGTGTGTAGAGAAATATGTACACTGACTTACATCCTGATGATGTATACTGTATGACAGTAACCCTCAGGGATAGACATAGTGTGGGACATTACACATTCATTCTAGCCAATTATACCATAATCTATAGATCGGATTGCAAAGCACTTACTTTTTAAACATGCTGCTGTCTCCAAGGGCCCGGTGGCTTATGGGAATGTCGTCGGGGTGAGAGGGGACAGGTTTACATCCGGGGTGTATCTGGCAGTGGCCCTCCGACCACGCCGGCTGCAAAATAATACTCGCACCCCTGCAGCTGCACAACCTGGCGGAAGTGAGGTATTCCGGGCGGAAGTTGAGGGCTTTTGGGCGGAAGTTGTGAATTTTTTGGACGGAAGCTATTAGGTCATATCGTAACGAGTGGTGGCAAGTGCAGTGACTGATTAATTGTTGTTGCTACGGAGAAATAATACACTTTGACAGTTCGTGGATCTGATCTGTAGCAGTTGTATACGTTCATTCCTATACAGCTTATCGCTCACCACTGGGGGAAGCACTCGAATTGAATGCATATTTCCATCTTCCTGTATACAATGTATGACATTTCCCCAAATAAATAAGCAATAATAGGGTTATCATATGGCTGCTGCTATTTCCTAGTTGGAGAAAGGACCTCTGTGACGTATCTACTACGTGACCGCTGCAGGAGGCTGGACCGCTCCTGCGTTACCATCCACTAGGGCATAGAGGGGGAATAAATACCGTGCCCGAAGCGTGGCGAGCCCGCGAGGGGACACTTTTGGTCCCCCGTTAGCATCCCCGCCCCTCCCCCTTTCAGGCCGGGTCACGTGGGTGTGACATCACAGGTCCATCTGCGCTGTATATTCTAGTCCTAACCCTATGTAAAGCTTTATAATGCTGGGTACACCCTTGTCAATATATTACTCATTTGATCGCCACAAGATATATCATGAGTTGTTCATTTGATCGCCGAAAGATATATCACGAGTGCATCGGCGGCGATATGTCTGTGAATGATTTTCACAGCCATATCAGATAAGCCCTGAAGCACAGCGGAATGCCTGGGAGACCCGAACACTTGCTGAGAGACTGCTGACACTGATATCACAACTCGGCAGGCAAATATAAATGTCTGCTCAGATGTGATGTCATCCCAGACACATTGAGCGGGCGATTGGTGAGTATAGCTTACCAATTGGGCGTTGGATCTGACTACTGATCGATCGGTTGTCCTAGTGCAGTGTTGGCTAACCTTGACACTCCAGCTGTTATGGAACTACATAACCCAGCATGCACTGCTACAGTTTTGCTATTATGGCATGCTAAAACTGTGGCAGGGCATGCTGGGATATATAGTTCCACAACAGCTGGAGTGTCAAGGTTAGCCAACACTGTCCTAGTGTGTACCCAGTAGGAAGTGAAGTTGCCCATAGCATCCCATCAGCTTCTACATATTTTATAGAATGTACTCAACATGTTTGCTAGAAGCTGATAGCTTGCTATGGGTAACTTCTCTCCACTTCTCCATTTCTCTGCTCATAGTGAGGGCTTGATACTACTCCCCCCTAAATGAGGCAGGAAGAGATCAGGATAAAATCAAGGACCATGTGAAAAGTGCCCCCATATAGAATCTGAAAGTGTAGACATAAAGCTTTCCCAAGTTTCAAAAATTGGTGGAGAGGTCATTCGCATTCGAGAGATTCTGCACCTACAAATATCACGGAGCTGTGGAAAGCTATCCATATGGCATGGGTCAACATCTCTCCAGAGGTCTTCTGTCCTCTTGTGGAATTGATGCCACGTTGAGTTGCTGCACTTCGTTGGGCTAGACAGGGTCCTACACGAAACTAGACATCTATCCCATGATACCATGATGTCATTGAGTTGCACGGAAGTGGCAGGGCCGGCAGTAGCTAAATAGAGTGTTCTGAGGATGCTCCGATCTGCTGCACTGACTGCAGGGTTCTTGTCTGGAGCATCTAAAGGACGCT
The DNA here is from genome assembly GCA_031769625.1 of Taudactylus pleione. Lineage (NCBI taxonomy): Eukaryota > Metazoa > Chordata > Amphibia > Anura > Myobatrachidae > Taudactylus > Taudactylus pleione. The sequence continues at coordinate 5,613,925 of JAUIMM010000210.1, read as the reverse complement.
CTGGCGGTGCAGCAGTGATACTGGCTGCTGCTACACAGACAGGGGCCCCCACTGGTTACGCACCGGGCTGAGGGGGCTCACTGAGCCCCCTCGCCAGCACGCAGAGTCACAAAAAAACTTTTTTTTAACCTAAGGGTGTGGCCATGCCTCTAGCGATTAGGCCACGTCCCCTTTTACCCGGGCTCGGTGCGGCTCTTGGCGGGTCTATACACAGAAGGTGCTCCCCACAGAGTCCTGAACTCTGTGGGGCAGCCCGGTCACACACCCCAATTTACTGCCCTGTACAGCAGCGCAGAATAGAATGTAGATTACTTAGTGCATTATATAATGTAGGCAGGGGCAGTTTAAGAGAAGAGGGGGCCCATATGCAGCCTCTGTGTGGGCTCTCTCCTGTCTGACAGCTCAGTAAACTCTGGCTTGGTGCCGGAGTCTACTGTGCATGCACAGGTCTTCGGGAAAATGACGCCTGCCCCTTATTCCCAGAAACATCTCTAGTGCGCATATGTAAATCACCGGGAAAATGACCGCTGTGGCATTTTCCCTGTGATTTTTGCTGCTTTGCAACTCCGGGCTGCTGGTAGGCGCAGGACTCGGGTGACTGCTGGGAGGTAAGTATAATTATATATGGGTACGGAGTGGGCCCTGCACCCATTATATATACGCCATTGAATGTCGATTAGTTAGGGCAGTATTCAATGTAGACTAGATAATGCGGTATATAACGTAGGTTAATGGAGATATACACATGTATATAAATATATTATACTTGCCTACTCTCCCGGGAGTCACGAGAGGCTCCCGATTTTTCGGGCAACCCCTCGCACCCCCGAAAGAGTAGGCAAATCTCCCGGATCCCGCCCACTTCCTAGTGAAGTGGGCAGGATGGGGAGATTTTCAGAGACATTTGTGGATCCGTATGGAGGGGGCATGGCTAAATGTTGCGAATCGTGTCATTTAGCCCGCCCCCTCCTCGTGGACCCGCGAATCGCGGGGGGTTTCCTGTAAAGGGGCAGGGCCTAATGCTGGCTATTGTCTGGCCCCGATCCCCGAAGATGAAAGAAGCAGGATCTTTCCGGCTGCTCCCCTGCAAAGTCGGTAAGTATAATATATATATATATATATATATATATATATACTGTATATACACATATATATATATATATATATATATATATATACTGTAGTAAGGATTGAAAAAGCGGCCCCTCAGGATTAGATGCAATAAATCAATGTGTTTATTGTGCAAATAGCAATGTCTCGGATCAGTATAGTTATTTTTCAAGCTCAGCTAATTGCACTGATTGGATACATTGCTGTTTGCACAATAAACACATTGGTTTATTGCATCTAATCCTGAGGGGCCACTTTTTCAATTCTTACTTACAATACAGAACTCTGGACCTCGACTTTAAAGATTTATTTTTTTGTCAGTGACTGGTATTTTTTCTGGATACTCATGAATGCACTCAGCCAGCTGCAGAATCTGTGTGATTCAAGAGTGTCCCGGTTTAAAAGGGATGGCAGAGCTTATTTCCCCTTCGCGCTAGTGACCTGGAAGTGACATGAGTGAGGGCAGAAGTGCGGCATGCCCAATAAGGCCACCTAAAGAAGAAACTGCTGCGCTCACCACGCTTCGGGCTCGGTGGCTTGCTACGCTCGCCACAAGTTTATATTCCCCCTCTATACTCACATGGATGGTAGGGAATGACATTGGACAGTAGCTAATGATGTCAGGGTCCTCTCTGCGAAGGGAATTTAGACATTACCTTAAAGGGATAGTAAGGTAAGCCTATATATAGAGTGCCACACACAGAAATAGACAATCACAAATCCAGCATATTGAATGGGTGCAGGACCATTTGTAATCCATATTTTAGTAAAGAGGTATAGAGAGAACAGCACACCAAGCTTTCTGTTAAATTCAGAATAAAAAGTATATTGCAAGAAACAGTCCCACATGGTTATGAAAAAGGTGTACCTATCACAGCAGTATGGAATAGCAGAGATAAGGCCTAAATGAAAGCTTTGTGCGCTGGCCTTTTATATGCCACTATGCTGAAGCATGGATTATAAATTGGAAAATATATACATGATGTGTTATTGGAAATCGTGCACATGCTCATCTCCCCTCATTACCAGCAACAGTAGAGCAGACTAGACTACTAGTCTAGGGGGGTGGGCACAAGCCAGGTAAAATGGGAGGGGCTTGGTGGCACGAGGGTGACAGCATGTCACGTCTCCTAGCCAATAAGCGGCCTTTCCTGCGGTGTGACGTCAGCCAGCAGCGAACTGTCTCAGCGTTGGCCCTCCCCCGGCTCCCCAGCGTCTCTCATTCTCCCTCCCAGTTCCCGAACTCTGTGCCGGGACCAATCAGATCGGCAGCTCGGCGAGGGAAAGGCACCGGATGAGGCCCGCACGGTCGGGCATTATGAAAGACCTCGCCGCCAGCCCTTCCGGTAGGTAAGAGGGGCGTTTGCTGATCAGGATGAGACCGGGTAGTAGAGGGGAGTCCGGGGACCTGCGGTGGGAACGATCCGGCTGCCGGTAGCTTCCTCCGGCTGCTCTACCCGAGATGCCCCGGGAGAGGAAGTGAGGCCATCTTTGGTCTCTTTTCTCATGACAATAAACAACCCGAAAGTGGGATATCCGAGGCTAAAAGCAGCAGCCGCCAGGCCGGGGCCTTCTCAGAGCCGGGCAGTGTAGTAATCCCTATTATCCCGGCACGGGTATCATCTGTGTGCTGCTTTCATGTTTCCCACAGGTTTGTCATCCCCCAACCCTCCGGCGCAGGAGGTGAAGACAGAGGGAACCAGCAGCAGCAAGAAGAGAAAGCTGCACAGCAGCAGCGCTGAGAAGGACGACTTCGACCCCATCTCACCACCGAAACACTCCAGCAGCAGCTCCAGCAACCACATCCAGAAGAAGCTGAGGTTTGAGGACACCCTGGACTTTCTGGGACTCGATGTGAAGATGGCTGAGGAGTCCCCCTCCTCTTCCTCTGCCCCCCAACCGTTGAGGAGTAAGAACCTGCTCATCTCTCCGGTGGCTGCTGGCCACCATGCCAATGGCCTCACCAAGGCCTCCCCTGTGTCCAGCTTTGCCAACAGCAAGCCGGGCTCCGCAAAGAAGCTAGTCATTAAGAACTTTAAAGGTAAAAGCGAATGGCTCATTCGGGCGCATGCTTTTACTTTGTACTTGAGAATTGGAAGGTGTCATGGTATATGATATAGCTTTGGGATTAATTCTTGTAAATGACATTTGAAGAGCTCAGAATTACCATTAGACAGTATTGTCATTAGTTGTTTATGTACTATGTAAGGCGCTGCGGAACACTTGTGGCGCCATATAAATAAACAATAATAATAATAATTAGTCAGAACAAGGTTTTCGGCAGTTCATCTTTTGGTGATCAGTGGAACGTTTCTAAATGGAGGATAATTCAAGTAACACTAGTTCTAAAATTGTTCTACTACACATGTCTTCTGAAACTGTTTCCTGGTCATCTGATTTTGGTTTCTATTTGTAATCACAGTGCTAAGAAATGAGGCAATGTCTGAGTTATACTCCTTAAAATGTACTAAAGGGTATATGTCCAGGTCTATTCATTAGATGTCAGTCCTATAGAAAGTGAAGTTCTGTTAGACCTGTTGCAGTAGAAGATGGTGTGTACTGTTTGTACCTTTCCTTTGGATGTCACCCCGCTGTTTACTCAGCATCAGTATGAGTTCCTAATTAGATGCTGGTATTAGTACAAACTGCTTTGTGTATTGCTGATACTAGAGGTCATTAATGCTTAGGCCAGTGGTTCACAAACTTTTTTGAATCGTGGTGCCCTAGAGTATCAGCATTGTTTTCATGGTTCCCCTAAGCCAAAAGTTTGTTATTGAGAAATTCAGAAAGAAAAATGTAAAGTGAAGTAAATTGTGCTTACCTGTCATCCTAAAGGTGTTTACACACTGGGCGATTAAAGTGGACGACGTAACGATATCGTTATCGTTCAGTCGTCCACTTTGTTGACCATTTTTAACATAAAAAAGATGAACGATAACGATGCGCGTTCCCGCGGGTTGTTTGTCATTATCGTTCATCAAGTAAACATGCAGGCCTACCTGACGATGTTGTCAGGTTGCTGCATGTTGGGGAATGGGGGAGAGAGCCCGGCGCTGAATGATATTGTTAATGATATCGTTCAGCGGGTGTGCTCAATATCATGAACGACATTGAGCACACCCTTCCGGGGACACACTAGACGATATCGCTCAGGGAGCATATCGTCTAGTGTGTACGCTCCATTAGGATCAGTTAGGTGTTGGACAGATTTGCGCTTCTACTTGTCCACATATTTACATGACATTTACCATAAATAATTTGATTTGGACCACCAACCTGAGGCACCCCAGGGTGCTGAGGTGCACAGTTTGGGAACCACTGGCTTAGGCAGAAAAAACCCCCCAAAAAACATTATTTGAAAGTGAGCAAGATAACCGCTTACATCTTTTAAGAATAATATAAGAAACTTGGGTGAGCCCTGAGGCCTCCAACCAGTGTCACGTGTTGTTTCTAGGGAGTTGTAGCTTAACACACTTTTACCGCCTCCAAATGCTTCTGCTATTTACCATACTCTTCACATACCACCTCATGATAAAAACAGACACCCCTGAAAATCAAATCAACCAATAACATTATCAACAGCCTAAAATGTTAAACCGTATAGAAGAAAGCAAAGAGGTACACCTGAATGTACAGGCCACATACAGAGGAGAAAAAATGTGGTTGTCCCACAAAGTACAATAGCAAAGATGATTAGATAAAAGGATCTATACGATAAGCAATTGTGGTCTGTCCCACCTGTGACGCGCTCACTGGCGGTTCAGGTACGACCCTGAAGTGACTCAGCATATGCCAGGTCCATACTAGTTTATTCTAGTTGAGTTTCATATTAAGCCGTGCTCCCCCACCCCCCTCTATAATTTTTTTTTGTGTAAATGCTAGCTAAATCATTCAATATATAATTTGCATTTATGGTGAGTGCAACTCAAATAATGGGTGCCAGTGTTTTACAAGCCGTAACTGAATCTCAAGTGAAATTTATCCATCTAATGATTGTCTATTATTCCAGGAGATGCAGGCAGTAATCCAGATATTCTTCTAGGAATGTGTAGTTTTAATGAGGACCTCCTAATTCAAAAGCTTATAACTTTAAAAAGTAAACTTTTCTTTACTATCTAGACATTACTACTAAACTTTTGGCAGATGACCTTAAGAGCAACGTCTCGCTAGCTATTTGAACGGTAACTGCTTTCCAGCTATAAAAAGCGGAAGCGCTCATTGCTTCTGTGGCAAGTGTGACCCCTTTTACACTGGCCAAATAACTTGGTTTAATGCCGTGTCAACTGGGGTAGCAGTGTAGACAGGTCCACGAAAAATAACACTGGTCCACTAACCCAGTAATCCAACCCGGATAGCGAGCAGTATTGGACACTGGAAGGATCCAGGTCACGGGGCAGTGTAAACGGGTGACCTTGGTCACCTGACCCGGCTCCCGTTTACAGCGTATGAACAGCTTGGAGTTGATATAATCTCCAAGCACCGGCAGAAAAATGAACACTGCACCTCTGTGCAGTGTGAATAACCCGGATCGGAGCTGCAATGTGAACAAGATCTGTCCCGGGTTGGAACAGTGTTCCAAATTCTGGGTCAGACTAGGAATTTTAGTGTAAATGGACAACGCTCTCCTCCAGTCATACTGAAACACTTGCACTCAAACATTCCATGCATTCAAACTAATATACATGTTTCTTTATAGGTGAAATGTAACCGCTTCGCAAATGGAGGAACTCTACAATGTTACATAATTTTACTAGTAGTCTGCAAGCTGTCTTTTAAATTGTGTCTATGTATGTCCACAGATAAACCCAAGTTGCCTGAAAATTACACTGATGAAACCTGGCACAAACTGAAAGGTGCAGTTGAAGCCATCGAAAACAGCACTTCAATAAAATATAACTTGGAGGAATTATACCAGGTGAGTGACTTAACATGAATATGGATTTTTTTTTTTTCTGTTTTTTTTTTAAATTTTTAAAGCAATTTTTGAAGAATTTTGTGATCTGAGTAACTTAAATGCATTGTTGTGGCACATATCCATTGATTTATATGCTTGTTATGATTATAAGGACATCCTCAACTCAGATATAAAATTAGTTTATAGATAATTTGCAGGCGATATGCATTGGTTCCCTCTGGGCCCTGATTGTTGTTCAACGCCACCTAAATCTAAACGTGTAGCTTTGTGCTGGATAAGCAGATGTACCTATAAATATATGGATTCTGTTATCCACAATCGCATCTATGCACATGAAAGTAATGACAAACAGCAGCAGACCCTTTATGGAGATTGATCTGATTTTTCTAGATAAGTGATTACATAGATTTTGTATTTGTTTGGAAATGTGCCAAATACAAATAATGGCGAATGAGAAATGATTGTCAGTGAGGCACAGGTACAAATGCGCCCAGGTTCATTGGGGCTGATCGCGCCACAAACGTGCGCATGCTTTGCGCCGCGATATGCTATGGCGCATCACCTATTGCGGGAGTCCGTCTCCATTTCAAATTCTTTGGAGACGCGAAGTCACGTTTCTGATCGCAGGAGTGCATCTTACGCCACGCATAGTGCGATTTGCTGCATTACAGGCAAGGATGTAGCTGGGCATATCTGTATTTAGAAAGCGTGTGCACATGTACATCATGGGTGTCTATTTCCCGGGGATTAAGTCTTGAGGCAGTAAGGGTCTTTCCATAATGTTATGTTTTGCTATCTTCCAGCCATTGTTTGTTGCTTTAGCAATGTGTTAAGGATTATAGTTATCATTTAAGAATGTCCACCTTGTGTCTAAATTAAAGGTTTTTGGCACTGGATGCTATTGAACATAACATTGATGCAAGGGCTAATGGCAGCAAATCAGCACCAAAAGTGAACTGTTCCATTTGTGTTAGAATTGGTCACATGTGCACCACCGTGTGCCCCCAGTGGTAGGAGAATAGTCAAAGCTACCATCAAGCTTCATTTTCACCTGGAACCACTTTAATGTGGTTTTTGTAACAACCTTTTTGCTGCTTGCCTCCTGACTGAGGGGCAAATCCTTCTCAGCAATGTGCGTGAATGCATACATTACTGAGAATTACAGTAGAGCAATATTGCAGATATTCCTATGCATCTCGATGAAATACTAAGGAAAATCTGTGATGATGGCCATTAATTACCTGTGATCTTGTCATTAACTGAGTTGCCACCTTTAGTGTTAGCTCTTATGTACGTGATTTGTTTTTGAGTCCATCTTGCCAATTGGTGTTGAAACTTGGGGACATGTATTTGGGCTACTTGGACTTTGAACCTGTAACTAACAGCCAAGTCCAGATTGACAGTGGTTCAGTGGTGACTTCTGAGTCCTTACTGTTATGTTCATGGGACAGATTTTGTTTTATTTTCTGGTTTGTATGGGTACTGACCGGTGTTTTGTCTGCATTTTAGGCTGTTGAAAACCTTTGCTCTTACAAGATCTCTGCCAACCTGTACAAACAGTTAAGACAGATTTGTGAAGACCACATCAAAGCACAAATTCACCAATTCAGAGAATATCCTTTTCATACTTAACCTGTTTAAAATATGTGAACCTTTTTACACAGCTGATCTTTGTCAGAGGTACAGATGTGTCCTTATACATTTTTGCTGCAGTTGCGCTAAAAAGCCCCGCTCGCCGCCAGGTCCCGTGAGACTCTGCTAGCGTCGGGTGTTTTTTTGTTTTTGTTTTTTTTCATCTTTGTGACTGCATTTGGCAAAAAAAAGATGCCCGATGCTAGCATAGAAGCACGAGACTCACGCCAGGCAAGTCTCCCTGCATGGTGTATTGAGGCTAGATGTATGAGGACACATCTATTCTGACGTATTTTAAGAGGAAAGTGGCATCACCTAGTTCTAATTAAATGGCAGGCTTGTTCTGTTTCCACCCCAAAAATTGGTGTAAACAAGTTTTGTTTTCCGTCACCTCTCTGCAGCAGCTGTAAACATAACCAAAAAAAGTTATCTAGATTGGTTGAATTACTTCTGTATAGGACATATAGTACTTGCAAGCATCTTCCAGAGTAGGCTGAAGGGAAGCCAACCATTTGATGGCTAGGGCACTTCCCAGCTTCGCATACTATACATTATTTAATGTTACTAATTTTCCCATTTGGTTTTAGTAATTTCTTTCCTTAATACAGTAATTACAGATTCGCTGGATAGTGTTCTTTTTCTAAAGAAAATAGACAAATGCTGGCAGGATCATTGCAGACAAATGGTAAGCATTTAACCTTTACTTCATTTGACATGTGGCAGCAGTAGGAACACATTCTACCTCTAAAGGTGCGAATACACGTCAGATATTACAGGACGATAAGAACGATATCGATCATATTGTTCATATCGTACTGTTTTTGGGCCCTTCCAACCCCCAAACGATGGTCGATGCGCAGGCACGGTGCAGGCACTTATGGTCGATATTGACCATCGCCCGTGCATACAGGCCAACCTGGTCGATATCGACCAGGTTAGCCTGGTTACTTAAGGGACCTGTGATTGTCAATCGCGGGTCATTATAGTTGTTTGGGGGTTGGTGCATGTGCTGGATGTTCGATATGGAACATGCAGGAAGATCAGACAATGATGTCTGATCGCTCCGTGTGTACGGAGCTTAATTTATGGGAAAATGTTTTACCCACAAGGGATGTAAATCACAGATGAAATGTCTCCATTTTAGTGTTGTGCCCTGTTAAAGACAAAACAAAACTTATTTTAATGATGCCTATTACATAGGGAAGATCTACATTGTCTAGAGATAGACGGTCAAAAGATCGGCACCAGATGGTCGACATGGACTTAGGTTGACAGGGCCAGGGTTTTTCGTGATTGTTAGGGTTAGGCACCTGGTGGAGGGTTGGGGTTGGGCTGCAGGAGGGGACGGTTGGGCACCAGGGGGAGGGTTAGGGTGAGGATTAGAGTTAAAATAACAAAAAAAAAATCCCTGTCAACCTATTGCCTGTTTACCATTTGGTGTCTATTGTTTTACGTTGTCTAAATAGTGTAGATCAAATAGTGTAGATCAATCTACACTCCAATAATTTGTGTAATTTAAGCTCAATATATGGAAAGTGGTGTGCAGTATGGATTGGACACCAGGCCTTTGCAACGATAGAAAAAATATTGATGGAATAAATCGAATGTCATTTGGTATACATATTCATCAATCTGATGTAATAAACATACATGGCTGATCAATGTGCATCTTTCTTTTTTAAAGATCATGATTAGAAGCATATTCTTATTCTTGGATCGAACCTACGTTCTTCAGAATTCCATGCTTCCATCAATTTGGTAAGATCATCCTATTTACTGCACAACCAAATCTATTATAAAATAATAATGTAAGGTGCCTGGGGGAAAAAAATGGAGTCAAAAGACCACAAGCTTTTCTAGAAAACAAAAATCTGACAACATACGCAGTTGTAAAATGTAATGTTGCGCCCCCTCCCCACAACCTTTAAAGTAACCGGTAAAAACGTAACTTTTCAAATAGGCTTTCTTTGACGACTCCTTATTCATTCTTCTCTCAGGATTACACAGGCCACACTACATATCTTATTTATTGTTTTATATGTCCTCTAGATTGTAAGATGTGATTACAGATTCATGTATTAGTATGTGCTCTTTGTTCAGCTCACAAATATTCTGGGCTGCATAAAAGGTGGCACTTCATAAATACTGTATGATTAAAGTATTCTAGTTGTAAAATCCATGCAGTTTTATTCTCTAGCAGTGAAATATGTTTTCCCTTTACACTGCAAACCATAGCCTAATTACCTCCTAAACCATGTCTGCTTAGCTCCTGTGCTCATTCGCACCATGAATATCATGTTTAGATTTCTCTTTACCTTGTGAATTACAATTTTTTTTTGATCAAAGTATTAATAATTCTCACAGAGGAGCATTCTCTGAGCATGCCTCAGAGGTAGCTCTGAGAATCCCTCACCTACACTGTAGTATCTATGAATTGGTAGCCACCTCTTCTGAATATATATTACAAGGGTGGTTCAATAAATACGGTAAACAGATCTCTCATTGCGTAAGTTTCGACTCTTACATATATGTATAATCAGTAGTATGGCCTTGGTGCAGATTATATTGCCTGAAGCCAGGACATGACTGTTTGCTGAACTTCGAATTGCCTTCCACCCAGGTGCTTCTTCAATGGTCCAAAGAGATGGAAATCACTCTGTGCCTGGTCACGGTTGTAGGGAGGATGGTCCAGTACCTCACAAGGGTAGCTCCATAACAACTCATGCGTGGTTTACCTGCTCGGGTGGGAAATTTAATTAGAATGAAATGGAGAACATTACACATAAGAGGTCTTGTTACGGGTCATTCCACACAAAATCAACACAGGGTTTCAACCTGATCTGTTTCAGATTGTAATGAAATTTGGTATATTGATTCCTTGAGTGTGAAGATAAATTCAAAATCTTAGGCTGATAAGTACACTTGGTTTGAAGTTATATGCCTTTTTAAAGCTGCCATTTTTTTTATGAAAAAATTGGTATTAACAGTTTTGTTTTTTTAAAATTGATTTTGCAGCTCATCTGAGATAGAGTTGGGCAAGGTCTCATTTTAAGATGCACAAAAAAAGTAGGCGGTGCCTATTGACACGTCAGGGAGCATAAAATATCCTTTAATAAAATTTCATATCCAAGTATAAATATACATCGAAAAGCTTATAATAAACTCCCGGGAGTGTAAAAACACATAAACTGTGTTCTATTCAGTACACGTTGTTTATCAGATCAATCGTGTGTATATATACAAACAAACAAATTAAATAAACAGTTCTCTAATGATCCTCAGCTGGTAGGTATGCACATAACTCCAATGTATCTCCAAAAAGCGTGTCTTAAACCAAGCCAGAAGGGCTCAATTAGACAACAATGTATCTAGTCACTGAAGATATTCAACAATTGTAGCAATGATAAGATGAAAGATGAAATAAACGGCCCAGTATAAGTAGATGGCTTGCAATGTTCCACAGTGCACTTTAATGCACACTTTCAATGTGTGGCTGTATAGTATCATAGAGTGATAGTCATTAGCTGCTCCACTGTACTCACTCTCCTCCCGTAAGTCCCTCCAGTGGCTTTTGAGTTCTGATGGCTCCAGCAACAATGAACTGACTACCGGCACACAGCGACTCCGTCCCTCTCCGTGAGAGCTCCGTCCGCAGCCCTCTTCGCTTCTCACTCCCAGGAAGCTGCGCGGATCACATAGGGCGTCTGCTGCTGTAGATGCACAAGCCAGGGGGGTTTGAGCCTAAATCCCAGGAGATGAGTGTTAGTGATAGCTGGGCTCAGCTTTCAGCTGATGGTCCGTATCCTCCCGTGTCCTCAATGCATTTCTCCGCACACCGGCGGCTTTTTCAAGAGGTGGAAGTGTAAGTCTGTGGGCCAAGTCCAGGCTAAATAGAACAATTAGCTTATTAGATTGACTCCGGGTGTTTCCCATTAAGGGAGCTCTTTGGCCCACATGGATCATATGAAAATAATCCACAGATGGAAGGTCTCATTTTAAACCTCTTTTTATGGGCTCTCATAATATATATAACACAGCAGTATGTTTCAATGAAAATAAAAAATTTAAAAGCAAAATTTTGATTTTCTCAAAGCCATATTTTTTAATTTTTTAAACTCTCAAGAATTGTTCATGCTGTGAATAAATCCCCAAAGTTTTATTTTGGGTTCATTATGGGATTAACTGCTACATGAGGTTCTCACTTTGGACTGTTTGTTAAAATAATGAAAATGAGCACTATCTACACCTGTTCTGTACTTTTATTTCCTTAAACAATCCCTTTGATGTATATTATGTACAATTACACAGTATGTTAAAACTAACATCTTTAAAACTTTTATTATTTTGTCTTTCACAGTGTGGCCGGGTCTGCCACCCCCCACGTGTGTAATGGCGGCCGCGGCACTGAAGGGGTCAACCCTGTGCCGCAGCGCCATATTTGAACTATACAAACGCTAGACACCCATTTAATAAATGTATTAGCGGTGCCGAGTGTTAAAAGCATTGTAAATAAAAACACATTTTTAATGTGCCCCGGACCCTCTCAGACGGCCGCAGCAGTGCTGACTGTATGAAGAACGTTATCCCCCTGTGCCTGGGGGAGAGGGCGTTATACAAAGAGCCCCTGCAGCCAGGATGTGATCCCGGGCTGCAGGGCGGAGTGCCGACCGTTGGGGACCGAGAGCATAGCGGCCCTCCGGGACGGCAAGAAGCCACTGCAGACGAGACGAGTGTCCCGGACTGCAGGGCTATGAGTGGCCGGCTGCTCAGTGCAGTGTGAAGGGCTAGGCGCCACGCAGCCCGCACCAGCTCCGCTTGCTGCGGGCACTCAAGAGCTTTAAACCCCCTGTGTGCTGCACCGAGGAGGACCAGTATAAGGAGCCGCCAAGTGCTCCATGCTGAGGACCGGGAACCTAGCTCCGACATTACAGTGCGGCACTGCAAGGCAGAGTGGCCGCATGCTGCGGGGACAGGGAGAGTTGAAACCCCAGCGCTAAGAGGGGAAAAGCAGCTGAGCGCTGCTGAGTAAAGGTAAAGCTGTTGCAGTCAGGGCATGGTCCCAGGCTGCAGAGCTGAGAGCCCTATCCTGGGGACGGGGAGCTCGGCTCCCAGTGTCCCAGCACTGCAGGGCTGCGTTAGTAAAGTCTAGCACTGGGCACACAGTGTAAACACACATAGGAACATACAAAGTTTTAAATAAACTGCTTAAATGTATATATTCAATGTAAAAAGGGTTGAATGTATAGTTTAAAAGTAAATTGCACTTTTGTTTCACTGGAAGATTCAGGGCTCTGTGTGGGCTGCTGAATCCCCCCAGCCCCCTTCCAGGGAAACGGGCTGCCCTCCCATGCAACCTCATGCTTGAAAGTGGTATGAGGAGGTGCAGGGTAAGCTGGCCAAAGCAGCCAGTTAATTGTTTCAGGGAGCTCCCAAAGAGATTTCCCTCCGTGGCCAGGAAACCCTGCCTGGGGACCTTGTTTGCTGACCTCTGGAGCTCAGATTCAGGCAGAGGTGGCAGGCTTGGTCCTTTAGCAGATTCCTGGAAGTACATTTTGGAGGGAAACTTCCCCCAATCCTAGATGAGCAGACCCCTGGGTGGCGACTAACACCAGGTGGGCTCGGTCACAGGGTAGTGACCACTCCCCACTGTCCATAGGGGACGATGTTAATCGTGCCTGTGGACAGCACATCCACTTAAGTTGATTGGTTGAAAACCACAGGGCGGACTTGAACATCAATGATTGAACTGCTGTAACATCTTTGTATGCTGACCCCCCCTTAAAGCTGAGGGAAGAGTCTTTTATATAGACTATTGGGCAATAAACATCTTTGCCTTTACGACCGCATCTGAGTTCTGCTACAACAGAATTGCGCCAAACACTGTTCCATTCGGGGCGTGGCCTGGATGAGCTGGTAGTAGGCAGCTGATAGCGCAGCTCCTAGGCCCTGAATATCCGCTACAGCATCCTGACCCCTCTACCCGGTCCCTGGCACTTACCTTCTCCTTTGGTACCTACCACTGCCTGCTGCAGGAGTCCTTGGGTCAGTCTGGGTGCGCTGGCTGCTGTGCTGTGGGAGTTGAAGATCTCTCCCTGCAGCGTCTCCTCGTCGCGGGCGCCATCTTGGATCCGGTCCCTGGTCTCTGAGGCTGTTCCTGGCTCCGGCGCCTGTCTCCTCTTTACACCGGAGGGTGGCCTGGAGTGCTGGGGAGGTGGGGATCCCTTCCCCATAGAAATTGCTGCATTGTGCCTGCCGTCGCGGACCCGCGATTCTCAATCGCGGCCGCCATTTTGGATCCGGATCAAGCTGCTTTGGGGCTCCTGCCTTCAGTGCTGGGTGCAGCGCTCTGCTGGTTAGTGTCCTGGACAGATAGGAGAGGTGGCTCATCTTCTTCCTGAATCTCTGGGGTCACTTGGGACATTATAAACCCTCCTCCTGTACCTCGCTGCTGATCATTATCCTGTATTGATTCTGGTTGCCTGCTGTTCCCTGCAACTGTCCTTGGGGTCCAGTGATTATGGGGAAAAATTCCCAACAGTCTGCTGCTGCGCGGCTGGAGAGGTTCTCCCGTTCTGGAACCAGCGGGGCTACGGGATCTAGCTCTTCAGGGACCCCGTCTCATTCTCAGCCCTCCTCTCCGCCTGCTCTTGAAGATTCTCCCTCGGAGCCTGAAATCACTATGCAAAATTTAATGCAGGCAATTACATCTTCAGAGAAAACGCTGTCTGGCAAGATTTCTGAAGTACATGTGGAGCTTTCCCTTATCCGTCATGATATGCAGACGATGCGAGAGCGTGTTGGTGAGGCAGAGACCCGCATTTCTACGTTAGAGGATATTACTGCTCCAGTTGCGGGACGGCTTACAACCTTGGAGTCCCAGATGGTGGCCTGTCGTACCAAAATCTCTGATATAGAGGGCCGACTTCGTAGAAATAACATCCGTTTTGTGGGTCTGCCCGAGAAGTCGGAGGGGTCTCAACCAAAGGCGTTCCTGGAAAAATGGTTGGTAGACACCTTTGGCAGAGATGATTTTACTGCCCACTTTGCAGTAGAAAGAGCGCACCGTATCCCTGGCAGGGCTCTGCCTCCTGGTGCTCCCCCCCGCACATTCATTGCCAAGATCTTGCATTTCAAGGACAGAGATTTGATTCTTCGTATGGCTCGTCTACGTGGTCCTTTGGAATATAATGGAAATCGGGTAGCAGTGTTCCCGGACTTTTCTATGGAGGTCCAGAAGTCTAGGTCCCAATTTATACAGATTAAACGTCGCTTACGTGATCTGGGCTTCTCCTACGCCATGTTGTTTCCTGCCCGTCTGCGTGTGGTGGCCGATGGTCGATCTCATTTCTTTGATTCACCACGTGAAGCTTCGTCGTGGTTGGATCTTAGGGGCCGTGCTGAAGACGCTCCTCCGGACTGACCTGGACTTATTATTATATCGTGAGCTGTGTTTGCTTTTTTAGATAATCTGATAATCTAATGATTACTAGCTTTGGCAAGCTCTTTAACTGGTATTAGTGTTGTGGTACCCGTTTATATAGTTATTTTAGGTGCAGGGTGCCGGGGAGGGCAATTCTTTACTGGGCCTGGCTGTTACTCCACCTTACGGCTGAGGTAAGAATTGCTCCCTCCCTTCTATTTTACTCCTTGTTTTAATTAAATAAAATAAGGGGTTTATCGGGTATTTTGGTTTGGGGTTAGTAGTTGGTCGGTTAGGGATCTAGGTATATCTGGTTGGGGTGGATATACAGGGTGGGATGTGGGGTTTTCCTCAGGGTTATTGTATGGGAATTTATTTTTTGCCTTTTACTTTATGCCATTGTAATGTCATTTTCTAAAATAATATGCTGGTATTTACTTTATTCTCAGTCTTTACTGTTTTTTTTATTATGCAGTGTTGCCATGTCTCGCTGGTCGCCTCATGCTGTGATGTCTCAGTTGATTGTATCTCCTCTTCACTCTGATCTGAGGCTAACTCCATGATGTCTACTAGTTTAGGTTCCCCTTTCCAAATTCTCTCTTGGAATGTTCGGGGCCTCAATGATAGAGTTAAGCGCTCCTTAGTATTGACGCAGGTTAAAAAGGCTCAGGCTGATATTATTTATTTGATGGAAACACACTTGGTGGGTGGGAAAGTCTTGGCACTGCGTAAACCCTGGATAGGCTGGGCTTATCACTCCACACACTCCTCTCATTACAGAGGTGTGTCAGTCCTTGTTCGCAGATCTCTAAATTTTGTCCTGGATGATGTTAGAGTGGACCCCTTGGGTAGATATGTCTTTATATGGGCTTCTATTCACTCCTCCCCATTCCATATTCTCGCAGTTTATGTTCCCCCCTCCTTGAAAAAGTCTGCCGAATTTATTTCTTTATCTCCGGATACCCCGGTTATTTGTGTCGGGGATTTTAATAATGTGTTAAATCCTGCCCTAGATAGGTGGCGTGAAAGTTCGAATGTGTCTGGCCCCTCCCCTCATTCTTTTGCCAATTTGGTGGACGAGCTTGGGCTGGTGGATATTTGGCGGGTTCGGCATCCTCGCTTGGCTCGGTACTCTTGCTTTTCAGCCTCTCATCATTCCTTTTCTAGGATTGACCTTGCTCTGATATCCGGGAGGCTGGTCCCGCAGGTTGTGGAGGTGAAGTACCGATCCCGGGGTGTGTCGGATCATGCCCCTTTAGCATTGACTATTGATGTTACTGCCCCACGAGGCCATTCTTTTTGGAAATTTAATCCTTTCTGGCTTAAATTAATGGGTGCGGGCTCTGAATTGGAAATCCAATGGATTAATTTTTTTGCTGAGAATACTGGCTCTGTTTCTTACGACGTTTTGTGGGATGCCTTTAAGGCTGTCTTGAGAGGCTCTTTAATTGGTAGGGTGATAAGCATTAAAACTTTTCATTAAAAAAAAAGAGACTGAGCTGGAAAATAGTTGTGTTTTGTTGGAACAGAGTTATCTGTCTTCGGGTTCCATTACTGCTAGATCCTTATATATGGAGGCTGCTAAACTTTTATCTGATTTCCTCTTAGATAAGTCCAGAAGGCGTCTGCTATTTGCTAGGCATAGTCAATATTCAGACTCTGATAAATCAGGGGCTTTTCTGGCGTATCTTTCTAGAGAGGTCCGACCCACCACAGTTGTAGCTCAAATTCGGGATTCTCTAGGTAATCTACACTCCTCTACACCAGCTATTACGAAGGTATTTTATGAATATTTTGCTAGTCTTTATTGCTCTCAGGCCCACTATACTTTAGATTAATTATTTGGGACATATATCCCTCCCATCTATTTCCCAGGATAGCAGAGCATTTCTTGACTCCCCATTCACTGTAGAGGAGGTTGAGATAGCTGTTTCCTCATTTCCGGGAGGTAAGACCCCAGGAGTAGATGGGATTCCCATTGAAATTTATAAGAAACATGCCCTTTTCCTTTTTCCCAGACTTCTTAACCTTTTTAATGAGCTGTGTGACCTGGGTGCTCTTCCATGCTCTATGTCAGAGGCCATTATTGTTATGATTCCTAAAACTGGCAAAGACCCCTTTGATCCTGGCTCCTATCGCCCGATCTCCCTCCTCTCTACGGATATTAAAATATTGGCTAAAATGCTTGCACTTAGGCTTAGTAAGGTAATTGATGAGGTGGTGCATCCCGACCAAACTGGCTTTATGCCCGGGAAGTCTACCTCACAGAACCTTAGGAGATTATATTCGATTTTACAGTTGGCGGATTCTGTGGATGACGGGGCTGTGGTGGTGTCCTTGGATGCCGCCAGAGCCTTTGACTCTGTAGAGTGGCACTATCTTTGGGAAATCCTGTTTCGTTTTGGGATGGGACCTAGATTTATAGCCTGTGTTAAATTACTGTATTCCTCCCCTTTAGGACGGATTTGTATTAATGGATATGTTTCTCCTTCTTTTCGTCTCTCTATGGGTACTAGACAGGGGTGTCCTCTTTCCCCAACTCTATTTGACCTGGCCATTGAGCCTTTGGCGTGTCTTATCAGAAACCATCCTAGAATACGGGGAATTCAAATACAGCAAAGGATCGATAAGGTGGCTCTTTATGCAGATGACATGCTGCTATTTTTGTCTGATGCATCAGAGTCTTTAATCGCACTTCTCTCTGTTGTAGATGCTTTTGGACGATTTTCTGGGCTGTGCATTAATTGGGACAAATCTTGCATTCTTCCTGTTCATGGTCCTTCTACTCCTGTTAGTGCTGTGAGTACTCCTTTGGAGTGGACCTCCAGGTTTAAATATTTGGGAATTTGGGTAACGTCATCCATGTCGGACTTTGTCCCACTTAATGTTCAGCCACAAATTGACTTCTTGAAATCCAAGTTGCATTTCTTGACTCCCCATTCACTGTAGAGGAGGTTGAGATAGCTGTTTCCTCATTTCCGGGAGGTAAGACCCCAGGAGTAGATGGGATAAACTTCCCTTGACTGTCACGGGTCGGGTGAATTTGGTAAAAATGGTTGTTCTCCCTAAATTTTTGTAAGTTTTTCAGCAGGCCCCTGTTTATATTTCTCCTCATATATTTAGATTGATAGATAGTTATATCTCCTCCCTAGTTTGGGCAGAGAAACGTCCTCGAATTAAACTTAAAACTCTATGTAGATCCAGAGAGTTAGGTGGCCTGGCATTACCGAATTTCCGCCTTGATTATTTGGCTTCACAATTGGCTCATTTACAGGGGTGGGTGGTGGGGGGGGGGGAGCCGGGATCTATCTACTTTCTTGGTACATACTGTTTCTAGAAAGTGTTCCCCTTTGCAATTATTACTCGATGACAGGTGCCCTACGGGGGGAGTTCCATTGGTCACACAGGCTCATAGTTTGTGGAGACAGGCCCGTACATTAGTGGGGGCAGAGGGTACTGATCCTGATTTGTCTTTATGGCATTCGTCGACTCTTAGAGAGCTGGCCCTATTAGATTGTAGCTCTTTGTGGTCTAGGAGGGGGGTTCTTTCCATCGGACAGTTGTATAGTGATGGGGTTTTAAAAACTTTTGATAATATTAGGACTGAATTTGGGGTCCCGAATACTATGTGTTTCCGCTACTTACAGCTCCGACATGCTTTAGCCGGTCCGTTTTCTTCTGGCCCGCCGCAACTTACACCTGATCCTGTTAAAGTTATGCTGCAAGCGACCAGTGGTAGAAGGTTAATTTCTCGACTTTATTCCTACCTCCTTACTACTAAGTCTGATGATACCCTAGCGCCACTTAGACTCAAGTGGGTGGATGATTTGGGTCCTTTTAGATGACGATGAGTGGTCTCTAATGTTGAATAGTCATGTGACTGCCACATCTGCAGTGCGATTTCAACAGATACAATTTTTCTTATTACACAGGGTGTATCTTACTCCCCTATTATTGAATAGATTTGGATCTAGAGCGTCTGATAGGTGTCCTAAATGCTCTATTCCTCAGTGCTCATTTTGGCATCTCCTCTGGGAGTGTTCTGTTGTCCAGGGGTTTTGGTCCCAGGTCAATGACTGTGTCACCAACACAGTACGTGGTATCCCCATGTTGTCCCCTAAAATGTGTATTTTTGGATTGGGTCTTGTGGACAGGGTTAACCGTTCAACGGGCCAGTATGTGATTAATGCGATGACTTTGGCAAAGGTCTGTATTGCCCGTTCTTGGATGGCAGCTAGAAGCCCCACTTTTGCTGAATGGTGTGGGTTGATGAATGAAGTGGTGGGGCACGAACGTTTTATATACACTAAGCGTAACTGTATTCTGAAATATGAGCGTATTTGGGGCCCATGGATTTCATCTTCCCATTATGTCAATGGAGGTGGGGAGATCTCAGATGCTGATAGATTAGTGACCAGCGAGACGGCACAATAATGTCTTGATATTTTGAATTACCGGTATTTGAAATGACCTTTCTGTATCTTTGAATAGCTGAGATTTCTTCTTCTGTGATAATATTTTGCTGTATATTATTTATGTATTGATGTCAGTGGTGAATTGATATTAATGTATTAATGACATTATTTGTAAATGGCTGTTTATTAAGTGTGTGGTTTTCCTTTTTTTTTTTTTTTTTTTTTTTAAGGGGTTTTATAGGGGTGGGGTTTTTTTATTTTATTTTTTGTGTTAGAATTGATGTGTTGTTAAAAAATACAAAAGTTTTATAAATAAACTCAATTTGAAAAAAAAACACTGTTCCATTCTCCGGTTGTTCTGGATTGAGCCAGTCCTCTCCAAAGCTCAAGCCTTCTGCCAGCTACCGTGCAGAGCCTGGTCTATTGCGAGGGATCAGTGGGTATCAGCCGACACCAATCAGAAGGTGTGGCCGCAGCTAGTCGACTCGTACACAGCAGTAAGTGGTTCCAAACTCCGATTAAAGGAGTTTGGTGGTGGCTGCAACTTTACTGGGCGGAGTCAGTAACAGAAGTTACTGACGGTAAGAGGGAATCCCTAATACCCCAAGATCCACTGGGGATCGTAACCCAATCTGCGATCGGCCGGTGTGTGAGGTCTTCCGGTCACACACCTATTTTTTCAGAAGGCTTACTACAGATCATTACCATTTGGTGCTGCTGCTCTGGATGGATGGTGCTACTTGATGGGTTGGAACTGGATGAAGGTTTCATTTGTTTTTAGTATTCCCATTTAAGAAAGAGAGTACATTAGACCTGTTGGAGTTAACCTTACACAGAACATCTACCATAGGAATCCATACAACGTCTCGCTTCCCTTGGTGTGAAAAATATGGTGATGGCCCAGCTGGATGGAGGAATGTCACTTACGCTTCATAGATGTTGTCCTCTTTCTCCAGAATAAATGCAAGCTACCATTTGTTGTCATAGGCAGCAGTTACATACCCTCTATTAGACTATAGCGACAGCGTTGGTCGCTTAATCAAAGTGCAGGGTGTAGTGCAGCTTCTCAGTCATCACTGCTGTTTTGACTGTCCCGGCAGTGGCTGCAGGTAGGTCCAGCAAATACTGGGGTAATGCACTGCTGGGAAATAATTCCCATGAGACTATGATGAGAGGTAAGATGAGCATGTGCTGAGCTCTGATTGCAGGAGCCCATCACATGCTCCTCTGATCTGTGGAGATCAGCAGCATCCCCATGGGCTTTGCCTTCTCTTGTTTGCCTGGCCAGGTGACTGAGTTGTCTTTTCTTCACTAATTAAAGCCCACCCAAACCTCACCTGTCCCTGGACCACTTGTAGTGGTCCAGGGAAGTGTTAAAGGCGATCCTATTCAACATAATTGAAGTGTCTTTCCACATGAAGTATCTTTCCACTTAAGTTTGCACGACTGCACAAAAGTGGGAGTAGGCACTGTCTGTATAATCTCGTCCCCTAACACACTTGAAGTGGAATGTGCATTCCTCCTAATGAAGTGATCTGGAAAAAATGTTTTTTTTTTTTTGTTTTTTTTTCCTTTCTATTACTCTCAGATGTGTAGTTCCTCAATACATACAATTTTCATGAATCATTCACAAATTAAAGCTCTTATAGTAAGTGATCCCATCATGATCCCAAAATAAAACTTTAAAAATTGTTCATACTGTTAATATATACCCAGAGTTTTTTGTTTTAAAAATGTTAAAATGGCTTTTTGAGAATCCAAACTCTTGATTTCATTTTTTTTAATATAAATTTGTTTAATTCATTCTTTTTTGAAACATACTGCTGTTATATCACATGAAAGCCCATAAATATAGGTTTAAAATGAGACCTTGTCCAACTCTCTAGCTCGATTAGGTGAGCTGCAAAAGCAACTTAAAAAAACGGTTACTGGAATTATTTAACACAAAATTTTGCTTTTATTAAAGGTATATAACTTCAATACCAGTGTACTTATCAGACTGAGATTTGGAGGTTTTCTTTACACTCATGGCAGGATTTACTGTATAAAATTTCAATGAAATTAGAGAATTTAAGGTAGAATTTTTTTATTTATTTATTTTTTTTCTGAAATTTTGTTGATTTGATGCGGAATGACCCTTACCTTACTTATTGAACCACCCTCATATTAAAGATTTAGGAACTTTGGCAGATTAAACTGCCCAAATGCTAAAATATGGTTTGTTAGATGTGCTGCCATTTTGTAAATTGAGCAAATTAGATTTTTCTATAACTATGTATAGCTGTGCATGTTTAGGATGTGATTCCCTTTGCAATCAGCCCAAATTACCAGATAGTTCCGTGTTTGGCCACTAGTCTTTCTTGTAAATATTAACAATTGCTTATTTCTTATATATAGGGACATGGGTCTAGAGCTATTTAGAAACCACATAATCAGCGATCAGAAAGTTCAGAACAAGACCATTGACGGCATTCTTCTGTTAATTGAGAGGGAAAGGAATGGGGAAGCCATTGACAGAAGTTTGTTACGGAGTCTTTTAAGTATGCTTTCTGACCTGCAAGTAAGTAATACATTGCTTACAGCAGAAGTTCTTAACCTGTGACTCGCGTCTATAAACAAATGGGTACCCATGCTAGTTAGGATGTGCCCCCTATAGTGCTCCTTGTACAGGATATTGTCAAATAACATTCTATAGATGCGAACTGTCCTATTTTTATTGAAAGTGCACCCAACACAGTTCCAAAGCCAACTTCAAGACTTTATCTGTGTTGTGGACTAACAGTTAAGAACTTCTGGTTTAGAGGAGTAAGTGCCTAGACTACATTAGATGACCTAAGTGACTTTAATCACATTTATTTAATGCTTTCAAATGTCTTTATTTTCTGTAGATTTATCAAGATTCATTTGAGCATAGATTCTTGGAAGAAACAAACCGCTTGTATGCAGCAGAAGGCCAGAGGCTCATGCAGGAAAGAGAGGTATTATTTTTTGATACAGTATTCTCTCTAGTAAAGTTCACCTACCCTTAGTGATTTTTCTAAAAAATAAATATATATATATATATATATTAGACTGCAGTGCCAAAAGTCATGGGATAGATGCCTAGTATCGTTTAGGACTCCCTCTAGCCCAGTGAAGTGCAGCAACTTGATGTGACATCGATTCCACAAGTGGGTGGAAGACCTCTGGAGAGATGTTGACCCATGCCATCTGGATAGCTTCCCACAGCTCCCTGATATTTGTAGGCGCACGATCTTGGGAGCGAAGGGACTTCTCCGCCACGTCCCATAAATGCTGGATTGGGTTCATGTCGGGCGAACGTGGTGGCCACACCCTTCATCTGACCTCTCCAGAATGCTCATAGAACCAATTCTGTACAACTTGGGACTGAAGACGGCGTTTTTTTTTTTTCCTGCTGGAATATTCCATTGTTGTGGGGGTACATGAAGTCCATGTAGGGCTGCAAATGGTCTTCATGCAATGCACTATAGAGGACCTAACCCATGCCACGTGAACACTCCCTACACCATTATGGAACCACCACCAGCCTGCACATTGCCTTGTTGACAACTTGGGTCTATGGTCTTATGGGGTCTGCATCACACCCGAACCCTACCATCTGCCCGAAATGGCTGGAATCGTGACTTATTGGACCACACCACATGTTGCTAGTCCTCCTTGGTCCAATTAGCATTGTTATGAGCCCAGGTGAGGCTCGGTGTCTGGTGTCAATGTTAACAGGGGAGCCCTGGTGGGTCTTTCTGCTCCCAAATCTCATGGAAGCTAAACAACGCTGCACTGACCTGCTGGATATGCATCTGCTACCTCCTGTATTGAATGTGGATATTATTTGAGCCAGTGTTGCTTGTCTGTTACCACTGATAATTCTGTCCAGAAGCCGCTGGTCACGATCTTTAAGCACGGTGGTTGGCCACAGCGCTGTCCATGGTGGGTGGTAATGCCTTCCATGAGGTATTCTCGTTACAAACGTGACACCGTAGATCGAAGAATGTTGAATATGTGCACAACTTCGGAAATGGATTGTACCATCCGTCAGACACCCACTATCATGCCCCGTTCGAACTCCGATAATTTACGTCGCCTTGCCATGA
Organism: Taudactylus pleione; assembly: GCA_031769625.1. NCBI lineage: Eukaryota > Metazoa > Chordata > Amphibia > Anura > Myobatrachidae > Taudactylus > Taudactylus pleione. Next base: position 5,590,321 of record JAUIMM010000210.1, on the reverse strand, counting down.
GCAGCCTAGAGTTCAAACTAACGAGATGTCAGACTACAACTGATGCAGGTCTGGACATTTTCCAAGATGTCGCAGGATGGTGACGCCACCTACCTTTACATATTGCTATTCCATGACTTTTGGCACTTCAGAGATATATAGATCAGGGGTATCCAACCTCTGTCCTCGAGAGCTACCAATAGTTCACGTTTTCCAGGTCACCCACCAGGTGCACAGGTGTAGTCATTATTACTCACTGACACATTTGAAAAGATCCACAGGTGGAGCTAATTATTTTACTTAAGACTCTGTGAGGAGACCTGGAACCATGCACTGTTGGTA